>OU015499.1:4314418-5630416 GCA_907164885.2 Dolomedes plantarius
TAAAAAAACATGGTAATAATAAATTCAATTCTGTTTAAAGATGGATAAAAGTATTAAAAGAATGCATTGTCATCATGTTCTGAGCTATTCCAAAAGTTTCAAATGTCTAGCTAGTCGGGAAGTTGGTTAAAAATCGATTGCAAGATTTGTACTGGACAAACACACAAACAAGAAAGCGAGTTAATAAAAACATGGTAATAATAAATTCAATTCTGTTTAAAGATGGCTAAAAGTATTAAAAGAATGCATTGTCATCATGTTCTGAGCTATTCCAAAAGTTTCAAATGTCTAGCTAGTCGGGAAGTTGGTTAAAAATCGATTGCAAGATTTGTACTGGACAAACACACAAACAAGAAAGCGAGTTAATAAAAACATGGTAATAATAAATTCAATTCTGTTTAAAGATGGCTAAAGGTATTAAAAGAATGCATTGTCATCATGTTCTGAGCTATTCCAAAAGTTTCAAATGTCTAGCTAGTCGGGAAGTTGGTTAAAAATCGATTGCAAGATTTGTACTGGACAAACACACAAACAAGAAAGCGAGTTAATAAAACATGGTAATAATAAATTCAATTATGTTTAAAGATGGCTAAAAGGTATTAAAAGAATGCATTGTCATCATGTTCTGAGCTATTCCAAAAGTTTCAAATGTCTAGCTAGTCGGGAAGTTGGTTAAAAATCGATTGCAAGATTTGTACTGGACAAACACACAAACAAGAAAGCGAGTTAATAAAAACATGGTAATAATAAATTCAATTCTGTTTAAAGATGGCTAAAGTATTAAAAGAATGCATTGTCATCATGTTCTGAGCTATTCCAAAAGTTTCAAATCTCTAGCTAGTGGGGAAGTTGGTTAAAAATCGATTGGAAGATTTGTACTGGACAAACACACAAACAAGAAAGCGAGTTAATAAAAACATGGTAATAATAAATTCAATTCTGTTTAAAGATGGCTAAAGTATTAAAAGAATGCATTGTCATCATGTTCTGAGCTATTCCAAAAGTTTCAAATGTCTAGCTAGTCGGGAAGTTGGTTAAAAATCGATTGCAAGATTTGTACTGGACAAACACACAAACAAGAAAGCGAGTTAATAAAAACATGGTAATAATAAATTCAATTCTGTTTAAAGATGACTAAAGGTATTAAAAGAATGCATTGTCATCATGTTCTGAGCTATTCCAAAAGTTTCAAATGTCTAGCTAGTCGGGAAGTTGGTTAAAAATCGATTGCAAGATTTGTACTGGACAAACACACAAACAAGAAGCGAGTTAATAAAAACATGTAATAATAAATTCAATTCTGATTAAAGATGGCTAAAGGTATTAAAAGAATGCATTGTCATCATGTTCTGAGCTATTCCAAAAGTTTCAAATGTCTAGCTAGTCGGGAAGTTGGTTAAAAATCGATTGCAAGATTTGTACTGGACAAACACACAAATAAGAAAGCGAGTTAATAAAAACATGGTAATAATAAATTCAATTCTGTTTAAAGATGGCTAAAGTATTAAAAGAATGCATTGTCATCATGTTCTGAGCTATTCCAAAAGTTTCAAATGTCTAAGTAGTCGGGAAGTTGGTTAAAAATCGATTGCAAGATTTGTACTGGACAAACACACAAACAAGAAAGCGAGTTAATAAAAACATGGTAATAATAAATTCAATTCTGTTTAAAGATAGCTAAAAGTATTAAAAGAATGCATTGTCATCATGTTCTAGTTATTCTAAAAGTTTTAAATGTCTAGCTAGTCGGGAAGTTGGTTAAAAATCGATTGCAAAATTTGTACTGGACAAACACACAAACAAGAAAGCGAGTTAATAAAAACATGGTAATAATAAATTCAATTCTGTTTAAAGATGGCTAAAAGTATTAAAAGAATGCATTGTCATCGTGTTCTGAGCTATTCTAAAAGTTTTAAATGTCTAGCTAGTCGGGAAGTTGGTTAAAAATCGATTGCAAGATTTGTACTGGACAAACACACAAACAAGAAAGCGAGTTAATAAATACATGGTAATAATAAATTCAATTCTGTTTAAAGATGGCTAAAAGTATTAAAAGAATGCTTTGTCATCATGTTCTGAGTTATTCTAAAAGTTTCAAATGTCTAGCTAGTCGGGAAGTTGGTTAAAAATCGATTAAAAGATTTGTACTGGACAAACACACAAACAAGAAGCGAGTTAATAAAAACATGGTAATAATAAATTCAATTCTGATTAAAGATGGCTAAAGGTATTAAAAGAATGCATTGTCATCATGTTCTGAGCTATTCCAAAAGTTTCAAATGTCTAGCTAGTCGGGAAGTTGGTTAAAAATCGATTGCAAGATTTGTACTGGACAAACACACAAATAAGAAAGCGAGTAAATAAAAACATGGTAATAATAAATTCAATTCTGTTTAAAGATGGCTAAAAGTATTAAAAGAATGCATTGTCATCATGTTCTGAGCTATTCCAAAAGTTTCAAATGTCTAAGCTAGTCGGGAAGTTGGTTAAAAATCGATTGCAAGATTTGTACTGGACAAACACACAAACAAGAAAGCGAGTTAATAAAAACATGGTAATAATAAATTCAATTCTGTTTAAAGATAGCTAAAAGTATTAAAAGAATGCATTGTCATCATGTTCTAGTTATTCTAAAAGTTTCAAATGTCTAGCTAGTCGGGAAGTTGGTTAAAAATCGATTGCAAGATTTGTACTGGACAAACACACAAACAAGAAAGCGAGTTAATAAAAACATGGTAATAATAAATTCAATTCTGTTTAAAGATGGCTAAAAGTATTAAAAGAATGCATTGTCATCGTGTTCTGAGCTATTCCAAAAGTTTCAATTGTCTAGCTAGTCGGGAAGTTGGTTAAAAATCGATTGCAAGATTTGTACTGGACAAACACACAAACAAGAAAGCGAGTTAATAAATACATGGTAATAATAAATTCAATTCTGTTTAAAGATGGCTAAAAGTATTAAAAGAATGCATTGTCATCATGTTCTGAGCTATTCCAAAAGTTTCAAATGTCTAGCTAGTCGGGAAGTTGGTTAAAAATCGATTGCAAGATTTGTACTGGACAAACACACAAACAAGAAAGCGAGTTAATAAAAACATGGTAATAATAAATTCAATTCTGTTTAAAGATGGCTAAAAGTATTAAAAGAATGCATTGTCATCGTGTTCTGAGCTATTCCAAAAGTTTCAAATGTCTAGCTAGTCGGGAAGTTGGTTAAAAATCGATTGCAAGATTTGTACTGGACAAACACACAAACAAGAAGCGAGTTAATAAAAACATGGTAATAATAAATTCAATTCTGTTTAAAGATGGCTAAAGGTATTAAAAGAATGCATTGTCATCATGTTCTGAGCTATTCCAAAAGTTTCAAATGTCTAGCTAGTCGGGAAGTTGGTTAAAAATCGATTGCAAGATTTGTACTGGACAAACACACAAACAAGAAAGCGAGTTAATAAAAACATGGTAATAATAAATTCAATTCTGTTTAAAGATGGCTAAAGGTATTAAAAGAATGCATTGTCATCATGTTCTGAGCTGTTCCAAAAGTTTCAAATGTCTAGCTAGTCGGGAAGTTGGTTAAAAATCGATTGCAAGATTTGTACTGGACAAACACACAAATAAGAAAGCGAGTTAATAAAAACATGGTAATAATAAATTCAATTCTGTTTAAAGATGGCTAAAAGTATTAAAAGAATGCATTGTCATCATGTTCTGAGCTATTCCAAAAGTTTCAAATGTCTAAGTAGTCGGGAAGTTGGTTAAAAATCGATTGCAAGATTTGTACTGGACAAACACACAAACAAGAAAGCGAGTTAATAAAAACATGGTAATAATAAATTCAATTCTGTTTAAAGATAGCTAAAAGTATTAAAAGAATGCATTGTCATCATGTTCTAGTTATTCTAAAAGTTTTAAATGTCTAGCTAGTCGGGAAGTTGGTTAAAAATCGATTGCAAATTTGTACTGGACAAACACACAAACAAGAAAGCGAGTTAATAAAAACATGGTAATAATAAATTCAATTCTGTTTAAAGATGGCTAAAAGTATTAAAAGAATGCATTGTCATCAGTGTTCTGAGCTATTCCAAAAGTTTCAATTGTCTAGCTAGTCGGGAAGTTTGTTAATAAATCGATTGCAAGATTTGTACTGGACAAACACACAAACAAGAAAGCGAGTTAATAAAAATATGGTAATAATAAATTCAATTCTGTTTAAAGATGGCTAAAAGTATTAAAAGAATGCATTGTCATCATGTTCTGAGCTGTTCCAAAAGTTTCAAATGTCTAGCTAGTCGGGAAGTTGGTTAAAAATCGATTGCAAGATTTGTACTGGACAAACACACAAACAAGAAAGCGAGTTAATAAAAACATGGTAATAATAAATTCAATTCTGTTTAAAGATGGCTAAAAGTATTAAAAGAATGCATTGTCATCATGTTCTGAGCTATTCCAAAAGTTTCAAATGTCTAGCTAGTCGGGAAGTTGGTTAAAAATCGATTGCGAGATTTGTACTGGACAAACACACAAACAAGAAAGCGAGTTAATAAAAACATGGTAATAATAAATTCAATTCTGTTTAAAGATGGCTAAAAGTATTAAAAGAATGCATTGTCATCATGTTCTGAGCTATTCCAAAAGTTTCAAATGTCTAGCTAGTCGGGAAGTTGGTTAAAAATCGATTGCAAGATTTGTACTGGACAAACACACAAACAAGTAAGCGAGTTAATAAAAAAAAGTTAATAATAAATTCAATTCTGTTTAAAGATGACTAAAAGTATTAAAAGAATGCATTGTCATCATGTTCTGAGCTATTCCAAAAGTTTCAAATGTCTAGCTAGTCGGGAAGTTGGTTAAAAATCGATTGCAAGATTTGTACTGGACAAACACACAAACAAGAATGCGAGTTAATATAAACAGTAATAATAAATTCAATTCTGTTTAAAGATGGCTAAAGGTATTAAAAGAATGCATTGTCATCAGTGTTCTGAGCTATTCCAAAAGTTTCAATGTCTAGCTAGTCGGGAAGTTGGTTAAAAATCGATTGCAAGATTTGTACTGGACAAACACACAAACAAGAAAGCGAGTTAATAAATACATGGTAATAATAAATTCAATTCTGTTTAATAGTGGCTAAAAGTATTAAAAGAATGCATTGTCATCATGTTCTGAGCTATTCCAAAAGTTTCAAATGTCTAGCTAGTCGGGAAGTTGGTTAAAAATCGATTGCAAGATTTGTACTGGACAAACACACAAACAAGAAAGCGAGTTAATAAAAACATGGTAATAATAAATTCAATTCTGTTTAAAGATGGCTAAAAGTATTAAAAGAATGCATTGTCATCAGTGTTCTGAGCTATTCCAATAGTTTCAAATGTCTAGCTAGTCGGGAAGTTGGTTAAAAATCGATTGCAAGATTTGTACTGGACAAACACACAAACAAGAAAGCGAGTTAATAAAAAACATGTTAATAATAAATTCAATTCTGTTTAAAGATGGCTAAAGGTATTAAAAGAATGCATTGTCATCATGTTCTGAGCTGTTCCAAAAGTTTCAAATGTCTAGCTAGTCGGGAAGTTGGTTAAAAATCGATTGCAAGATTTGTACTGGACAAACACACAAACAAGAATGCGAGTTAATATAAACAGTAATAATAAATTCAATTCTGTTTAAAGATGGCTAAAGGTATTAAAAGAATGCATTGTCATCATGTTCTGAGCTATTCCAAAAGTTTCAAATGTCTAGCTAGTCGGGAAGTTGGTTAAAAATCGATTGCAAGATTTGTACTGGACAAACACACAAACAAGAAAGCGAGTTAATAAAAACATGGTAATAATAAATTCAATTCTGTTTAAAGATGGCTAAAAGTATTAAAAGAATGCATTGTCATCATGTTCTGAGCTATTCCAAAAGTTTCAAATGTCTAAGTAGTCGGGAAGTTGGTTAAAAATCGATTGCAAGATTTGTACTGGACAAACACACAAACAAGAAAGCGAGTTAATAAAAACATGGTAATAATAAATTCAATTCTGTTTAAAGATAGCTAAAAGTATTAAAAGAATGCATTGTCATCATGTTCTAGTTATTCTAAAAGTTTTAAATGTCTAGCTAGTCGGGAAGTTGGTTAAAAATCGATTGCAAAATTTGTACTGGACAAACACACAAACAAGAAAGCGAGTTAATAAAAACATGGTAATAATAAATTCAATTCTGTTTAAAGATGGCTAAAGGTATTAAAAGAATGCATTGTCATCGTGTTCTGAGCTATTCCAAAAGTTTCAATTGTCTAGCTAGTCGGGAAGTTGGTTAAAAATCGATTGCAAGATTTGTACTGGACAAACACACAAACAAGAAAGCGAGTTAATAAATACATGGTAATAATAAATTCAATTCTGTTTAAAGATGGCTAAAAGTATTAAAAGAATGCTTTGTCATCATGTTCTGAGTTATTCTAAAAGTTTCAAATGTCTAGCTAGTCGGGAAGTTGGTTAAAAATCGATTGCAAGATTTGTACTGGACAAACACACAAACAAGAAAGAGAGTTAATAAAAACATGGTAATAATAAATTCAATTCTGTTTAAAGATGGCTAAAGGTATTAAAAGAATGCATTGTCATCATGTTCTGAGCTATTCCAAAAGTTTCAAATGTCTAGCTAGTCGGGAAGTTGGTTAAAAATCGATTGCAAGATTTGTACTGGACAAACACACAAACAAGAAAGCGAGTTAATAAAAACATGGTAATAATAAATTCAATTCTGTTTAAAGATGGCTAAAAGTATTAAAAGAATGCATTGTCATCATGTTCTGAGCTATTCCAAAAGTTTCAAATGTCTAGCTAGTCGGGAAGTTGGTTAAAAATCGATTGCAAGATTTGTACTGGACAAACACACAAACAAGAAAGCGAGTTAATAAAAACATGGTAATAATAAATTCAATTCTGTTTAAAGATGGCTAAAGGTATTAAAAGAATGCATTGTCATCATGTTCTGAGCTTATTTCTAAAAGTTTCAAATGTCTAGCTAGTCGGGAAGTTGGTTAAAAATCGATTGCAAGATTTGTACTGGACAAACACACAAACAAGAAAGCGAGTTAATAAAAACATGGTAATAATAAATTCAATTCTGTTTAAAGATGGCTAAAAGTATTAAAAGAATGCATTGTCATCATGTTCTGAGCTATTCCAAAAGTTTCAAATGTCTAGCTAGTCGGGAAGTTGGTTAAAAATCGATTGCAAGATTTGTACTGGACAAACACACAAACAAGAAAGCGAGTTAATAAATACATGGTAATAATAAATTCAATTCTGTTTAAAGATGGCTAAAAGTATTAAAAGAATGCATTGTCATCATGTTCTGAGCTATTCCAAAAGTTTCAAATGTCTAGCTAGTCGGGAAGTTGGTTAAAAATCGATTGCAAGATTTGTACTGGACAAACACACAAACAAGAAAGCGAGTTAATAAAAACATGGTAATAATAAATTCAATTCTGTTTAAAGATGGCTAAAAGTATAAAAAAAAATGCATTGTCATCGTGTTCTGAGCTATTCCAATAGTTTCAAATGTCTAGCTAGTCGGGAAGTTGGTTAAAAATCCATTGCAAGATTTGTACTGGACAAACACACAAACAAGTAAGCGAGTTAATAAAAAAAAGTTAATAATAAATTCAATTCTGTTTAAAGATGACTAAAGGTATTAAAAGAATGCATTGTCATCATGTTCTGAGCTATTCCAAAAGTTTCAAATGTCTAGCTAGTCGGGAAGTTGGTTAAAAATCGATTGCAAGATTTGTACTGGACAAACACACAAACAAGAATGCGAGTTAATAAAAACATGTAATAATAAATTCAATTCTGTTTAAAGATGGCTAAAGGTATTACAAGAATGCATTGTCATCATGTTCGGAGCTATTCCAAAAGTTTCAAATGTCTAGCTAGTCGGGAAGTTGGTTAAAAATCGATTGCAAGATTTGTACTGGACAAACACACAAATAAGAAAGCGAGTAAATAAAAACATGGTAATAATAAATTCAATTCTGTTTAAAGATGGCTAAAAGTATTAAAAGAATGCATTGTCATCATGTTCTGAGCTATTCCAAAAGTTTCAAATGTCTAAGCTAGTCGGGAAGTTGGTTAAAAATCGATTGCAAGATTTATACTGGACAAACACACCAACAAGAAAGCGAGTTAATAAAAACATGGTAATAATAAATTCAATTCTGTTTAAAGATGGCTAAAAGTATTAAAAGAATGCATTGTCATCATGTTCTGAGCTATTCCTAAAAGTTTCAAATGTCTAGCTAGTCGGGAAGTTGGTTAAAAATCGATTGCAAGATTTGTACTGGACAAACACACAAACAAGAAAGCGAGTTAATAAAAACATGGTAATAATAAATTCAATTCTGTTTAAAGATGGCTAAAAGTATTAAAAGAATGCATTGTCATCAGTGTTCTGAGCTATTCCAAAAGTTTCAAATGTCTAGCTAGTCGGGAAGTTGGTTAAAAATCGATTGCAAGATTTGTACTGGACAAACACACAAACAAGAAAGCGAGTTAATAAAACATGGTAATACTAAATTCAATTCTGTTTAAAGATGGCTAAAAGTATTAAAAGAATGCATTGTCATCATGTTCTGAGCTATTCCAAAAGTTTCAAATGTCTAGCTAGTCGGGAAGTTGGTTAAAATCGATTAAAAGATTTGTACTGGACAAACACACAAACAAGAAAGCGAGTTAATAAATACATGGTAATAATAAATTCAATTCTGTTTAAAGATGGCTAAAAGTATTAAAAGAATGCATTGTCATCGTGTTCTGAGCTATTCCAATAGTTTCAAATGTCTAGCTAGTCGGGAAGTTGGTTAAAAATCGATTGCAAGATTTGTACTGGACAAACACACAAACAAGAAAGCGAGTTAATAAAAACATGGTAATAATAAATTCAATTCTGTTTAAAGATAGCTAAAAGTATTAAAATAATGCATTGTCATCATGTTCAGAGCTATTCCAAAAGTTTCAAATGTCTAGCTAGTCGGGAACTTGGTTAAAAATCGATTGCAAGATTTGTACTGGACAAACACACAAACAAGAAAGCGAGTTAATAAAAACATGGTAATAATAAATTCAATTCTGTTTAAAGATGGCTAAAAGTATTAAAAGAATGCATTGTCATCATGTTCTGAGCTATTCCAAAAGTTTCAAATGTCTAGCTAGTCGGGAAGTTGGTTAAAAATCGATTGCAAGATTTGTACTGGACAAACACACAAACAAGAAAGCGAGTTAATAAAAACATGGTAATAATAAATTCAATTCTGTTTAAAGATGGCTAAAAGTATTAAAAGAATGCATTGTCATCATGTTCTGAGCTATTCCAAAAGTTTCAAATGTCTAGCTAGTCGGGAAGTTGGTTAAAAATCGATTGCAAGATTTGTACTGGACAAACACACAAACAAGAAAGCGAGTTAATAAATACATGGTAATAATAAATTCAATTCTGTTTAAAGATGGCTAAAAGTATTAAAAGAATGCTTTGTCATCATGTTCTGAGTTATTCCAAAAGTTTCAAATGTCTAGCTAGTCGGGAAGTTGGTTAAAAATCGATTGCAAGATTTGTACTGGAGCAAACACACAAACAAGAAAGCGAGTTAATAAAAACATGGTAATAATAAATTCAATTCTGTTTAAAGATGGCTAAAGTATTAAAAGAATGCATTGTTATCATGTTCTGAGCTATTCCAAAAGTTTCAAATGTCTAGCTAGTCGGGAAGTTGGTTAAAAATCGATTGCAAGATTTGTACTGGACAAACACACAAACAAGTAAGCGAGTTAATAAAAAAAAGTTAATAATAAATTCAATTCTGTTTAAAGATGGCTAAAGGTATTAAAAGAATGCATTGTCATCATGTTCTGAGCTATTCCAAAAGTTTCAAATGTCTAGCTAGTCGGGAAGTTGGTTAAAAATCGATTGCAAGATTTGTACTGGACAAACACACAAACAAGAATGCGAGTTAATATAAACAGTAATAATAAATTCAATTCTGTTTAAAGATGGCTAAAGGTATTAAAAGAATGCATTGTCATCATGTTCTGAGCTATTCCAAAAGTTTCAAATGTCTAGCTAGTCGGGAAGTTGGTTAAAAATCGATTGCAAGATTTGTACTGGACAAACACACAAATAAGAAAGCGAGTTAATAAAAACATGGTAATAATAAATTCAATTCTGTTTAAAGATGGCTAAAAGTATTAAAAGAATGCATTGTCATCATGTTCTGAGCTATTCCAAAAGTTTCAAATGTCTAAGTAGTCGGGAAGTTGGTTAAAAATCGATTGCAAGATTTGTACTGGACAAACACACAAACAAGAAAGCGAGTTAATAAAAACATGGTAATAATAAATTCAATTCTGTTTAAAGATAGCTAAAAGTATTAAAAGAATGCATTGTCATCATGTTCTAGTTATTCTAAAAGTTTTAAATGTCTAGCTAGTCGGGAAGTTGGTTAAAAATCGATTGCAAGATTTGTACTGGACAAACACACAAACAAGAAAGCGAGTTAATAAAAACATGGTAATAATAAATTCAATTCTGTTTAAAGATGGCTAAAAGTATTAAAAGAATGCATTGTCATCGTGTTCTGAGCTATTCCAAAAGTTTCAATTGTCTAGCTAGTCGGGAAGTTGGTTAAAAATCGATTGCAAGATTTGTACTGGACAAACACACAAACAAGAAAGCGAGTTAATAAATACATGGTAATAATAAATTCAATTCTGTTTAAAGATGGCTAAAGTATTAAAAGAATGCTTTGTCATCATGTTCTGAGTTATTCTAAAAGTTTCAAATGTCTAGCTAGTCGGGAAGTTGGTTAAAAATGGATTGCAAGATTTGTACTGGACAAACACACAAACAAGAATGCGAGTTAATAAAAACAGTAATAATAAATTCAATTCTGATTAAAGATGGCTAAAGGTATTAAAAGAATGCATTGTCATCATGTTCTGAGCTGTTCCAAAAGTTTCAAATGTCTAGCTAGTCGGGAAGTTGGTTAAAAATCGATTGCAAGATTTGTACTGGACAAACACACAAATAAGAAAGCGAGTTAATAAAAACATGGTAATAATAAATTCAATTCTGTTTAAAGATGGCTAAAAGTATTAAAAGAATGCATTGTCATCATGTTCTGAGCTATTCCAAAAGTTTCAAATGTCTAGCTAGTCGGGAAGTTGGTTAAAAATCGATTGCAAGATTTGTACTGGACAAACACACAAACAAGAAAGCGAGTTAATAAAAACATGGTAATAATAAATTCAATTCTGTTTAAAGATAGCTAAAAGTATTAAAATAATGCATTGTCATCATGTTCTAGCTATTCCTAAAAGTTTTCAAATGTCTAGCTAGTCGGGAAGTTGGTTAAAAATCGATTGCAAGATTTGTACTGGACAAACACACAAACAAGAAAGCGAGTTAATAAAAACATGGTAATAATAAATTCAATTCTGTTTAAAGATGGCTAAAGTATTAAAAGAATGCATTGTCATCGTGTTCTGAGCTATTCCAAAAGTTTCAATTGTCTAGCTAGTCGGGAAGTTGGTTAAAAATCGATTGCAAGATTTGTACTGGACAAACACACAAACAAGAAAGCGAGTTAATAAATACATGGTAATAATAAATTCAATTCTGTTTAATATGGCTAAAAGTATTAAAAGAATGCATTGTCATCATGTTCTGAGCTATTCCAAAAGTTTCAAATGTCTAGCTAGTCGGGAAGTTGGTTAAAAATCGATTGCAAGATTTGTACTGGACAAACACACAAACAAGAAAGCGAGTTAATAAAAACATGGTAATAATAAATTCAATTCTGTTTAAAGATGGCTAAAAGTATAAAAAAAATGCATTGTCATCATGTTCTGAGCTATTCCAATAGTTTCAAATGTCTAGCTAGTCGGGAAGTTGGTTATAAATCGATTGGAAGATTTGTACTTGACAAGTACACAAACAAGAAAGCAAGTTAATAAAAACATGTTAATAACAAATTCAATTCTGTTTAAAGATGGCTAAAGGTATTAAAAGAATGCATTGTCATCATGTTCTGAGCTATTCCAAAAGTTTCAAATGTCTAGCTAGTCGGGAAGTTGGTTAAAAATCGATTGCAAGATTTGTACTGGACAAACACACAAACAAGAAAGCGAGTTAATAAAAACATGGTAATAATAAATTCAATTCTGATTAAAGATGGCTAAAGGTATTAAAAGAATGCATTGTCATCATGTTCTGAGCTATTCCAAAAGTTTCAAATGTCTAGCTAGTCGGGAAGTTGGTTAAAAATCGATTGCAAGATTTGTACTGGACAAACACACAAACAAGAAAGCGAGTTAATAAACACATGGTAATAATAAATTCAATTCTGTTTAAAGATGGCTAAAAGTATTAAAAGAATGCATTGTCATCATGTTCTGAGCTATTCTAAAAGTTTCAAATGTCTAGCTAGTCGGGAAGTTGGTTAAAATCGATTGCAAGATTTGTACTGGACAAACACACAAACAAGAATGCGAGTTAATAAAAACATGTAATAATAAATTCAATTCTGTTAAAGATGGCTAAAGGTATTAAAAGAATGCATTGTCATCATGTTCTGAGCTATTCCAAAAGTTTCAAATCTCTAGCTAGTGGGGAAGTTGGTTAAAAATCGATTGCAAGATTTGTACTGGACAAACACACAAACAAGAAAGCGAGTTAATAAAAACATGGTAATAATAAATTCAATTCTGTTTAAAGATGGCTAAAAGTATTAAAAGAATGCATTGTCATCATGTTCTGAGCTATTCCAAAAGTTTCAAATGTCTAGCTAGTCGGGAAGTTGGTTAAAAATCGATTGCAAGATTTGTACTGGACAAACACACAAACAAGAAAGCGAGTTAATAAAAACATGGTAATAATAAATTCAATTCTGTTTAAAGATAGCTAAAAGTATTAAAAGAATGCATTGTCATCATGTTCTGAGTTATTCTAAAAGTTTCAAATGTCTAGCTAGTCGGGAAGTTGGTTAAAAATCGATTAAAAGATTTGTACTGGACAAACACACAAACAAGAAAGCGAGTTAATAAAAACATGGTAATAATAAATTCAATTCTGTTTAAAGATGGCTAAAAGTATTAAAAGAATGCATTGTCATCGTGTTCTGAGCTATTCCAAAAGTTTCAATTGTCTAGCTAGTCGGGAAGTTGGTTAAAAATCGATTGCAAGATTTGTACTGGACAAACACACAAACAAGAAAGCGAGTTAATAAAAACATGGTAATAATAAATTCAATTCTGTTTAATAGATGGCTAAAAGTATTAAAAGAATGCATTGTCATCATGTTCTGAGCTATTCCAAAAGTTTCAAATGTCTAGCTAGTCGGGAAGTTGGTTAAAAATCGATTGCAAGATTTGTACTGGAGAAACACACAAACAAGAAAGCGAGTTAATAAAAACATGGTAATAATAAATTCAATTCTGTTTAAAGATGGCTAAAAGTATTAAAAGAATGCATTGTCATCGTGTTCTGAGCTATTCCAATAGTTTCAAATGTCTAGCTAGTCGGGAAGTTGGTTAAAAATCGATTGCAAGATTTGTACTGGACAAACACACAAACAAGAAAGCGAGTTAATAAAAACATGGTAATAATAAATTCAATTCTGTTTAAAGATGGCTAAAGGTATTAAAAGAATGCATTGTCATCATGTTCTGAGCTATTCCAAAAGTTTCAAATGTCTAGCTAGTCGGGAAGTTGGTTAAAAATCGATTGCAAGATTTGTACTGGACAAACACACAAACAAGAATGCGAGTTAATAAAAACATGGTAATAATAAATTCAATTCTGTTTAAAGATGGCTAAAGGTATTAAAAGAATGCATTGTCATCATGTTCTGAGCTATTCCAAAAGTTTCAAATGTCTAGCTAGTCGGGAAGTTGGTTAAAAATCGATTGCAAGATTTGTACTGGACAAACACACAAACAAGAAAGCGAGTTAATAAAAACATGGTAATAATAAATTCAATTCTGTTTAAAGATGGCTAAAGTATTAAAAGAATGCATTGTCATCATGTTCTGAGCTATTCCAAAAGTTTCAAATGTCTAGCTAGTCGGGAAGTTGGTTAAAAATCGATTGCAAGATTTGTGCTTGACAAACACACAAACAAGAAAGCGAGTTAATAAAAAAAAGTTAATAATAAATTCAATTCTGTTTAAAGATGGCAAAAAGTATTAAAAGAATGCATTGCCTTCATGTTCTGAGCTATTCCAAAAGTTTCAAATGTCTAGCTAGTCGGGAAGTTGGTTAAAAATCGATTGCGAGATTTGTGCTGGACAAACACACAAACAAGAAAGCGAGTTAATAAAAACATGGTAATAATAAATTCAATTCTGTTTAAAGATGGCTAAAAGTATTAAAAGAATGCATTGTCATCATGTTCTGAGCTATTCCAAAAGTTTCAAATGTCTAGCTAGTCGGGAAGTTGGTTAAAAATCGATTGCAAGATTTGTACTGGACAAACACACAAACAAGAAAGCGAGTTAATAAAAACATGGTAATAATAAATTCAATTCTGTTTAAAGATGGCTAAAAGTATTAAAAGAATGCATTGTCATCATGTTCTGAG
This sequence comes from Dolomedes plantarius, assembly GCA_907164885.2. Taxonomy (NCBI): domain Eukaryota; kingdom Metazoa; phylum Arthropoda; class Arachnida; order Araneae; family Dolomedidae; genus Dolomedes; species Dolomedes plantarius. The sequence goes on from OU015499.1 coordinate 4,329,045, forward strand.
CTATTCCAAAAGTTTCAAATGTCTAGCTAGTCGGGAAGTTGGTTAAAAATCGATTGCAAGATTTGTACTGGACAAACACACAAACAAGAAAGCGAGTTAATAAAAACATGGTAATAACAAATTCAATTCTGTTTAAAGATGGCTAAAGGTATTAAAAGAATGCATTGTCATCATGTTCTGAGCTATTCCAAAAGTTTCAAATGTCTAAGCTAGTCGGGAAGTTGGTTAAAAATCGATTGCAAGATTTGTACTGGACAAACACACAAACAAGAAAGCGAGTTAATAAAAACATGGTAATAATAAATTCAATTCTGTTTAAAGATGGCTAAAAGTATTAAAAGAATGCATTGTCATCATGTTCTGAGCTATTCCAAAAGTTTCAAATGTCTAGCTAGTCGGGAAGTTGGTTAAAAATCGATTGCAAGATTTGTACTGGACAAACACACAAACAAGAAAGCGAGTTAATAAAAACATGGTAATAATAAATTCAATTCTGTTTAAAGATGGCTAAAGTATTAAAAGAATGCATTGTCATCAGTGTTCTGAGCTATTCCAAAAGTTTCAAATGTCTAGCTAGTCGGGAAGTTGGTTAAAAATCGATTGCAAGATTTGTACTGGACAAACACACAAACATGAAGCGAGTTAATAAAAACATGGTAATAATAAATTCAATTCTGTTTAAAGATGGCTAAAGGTATTAAAAGAATGCATTGTCATCATGTTCTGAGCTATTCCAAAAGTTTCAAATGTCTAGCTAGTCGGGAAGTTGGTTAAAAATCGATTGCAAGATTTGTACTGGACAAACACACAAACAAGAAAGCGAGTTAATAAAAACATGGTAATAATAAATTCAATTCTGTTTAAAGATGGCTAAAGGTATTAAAAGAATGCATTGTCATCATGTTCTGAGCTATTCCAAAAGTTTCAAATGTCTAGCTAGTCGGGAAGTTGGTTAAAAATCGATTGCAAGATTTGTACTGGACAAACACACAACAAGAAAGCGAGTTAATAAAAACATGGTAATAATAAATTCAATTCTGTTTAAAGATGGCTAAAAGTATTAAAAGAATGCATTGTCATCATGTTCTGAGCTATTCCAAAAAATTCAAATGTGTAAGTAGTGGGGAAGTTGGTTAAAAATCGATTGCAAGATTTGTACTGGACAAACACACAAACAAGAAAGCGAGTTAATAAAAACATGGTAATAATAAATTCAATTCTGTTTAAAGATGGCTAAAAGTATTAAAAGAATGCATTGTCATCATGTTCTGAGCTATTCCAAAAGTTTCAAATGTCTAGCTAGTCGGGAAGTTGGTTAAAAATCGATTGCAAGATTTGTACTGGACAAACACACAAACAAGAAAGCGAGTTAATAAAAACATGGTAATAATAAATTCAATTCTGTTTAAAGATGGCTAAAGGTATTAAAAGAATGCATTGTCATCGTGTTCTGAGCTATTCCAAAAGTTTCAAATGTCTAGCTAGTCGGGAAGTTGGTTAAAAATCGATTGCAAGATTTGTACTGGACAAACACACAAACAAGAAAGCGAGTTAATAAATACATGGTAATAATAAATTCAATTCTGTTTAAAGATGGCTAAAGTATTAAAAGAATGCATTGTCATCATGTTCTGAGCTATTCCTAAAAGTTTCAAATGTCTAGCTAGTCGGGAAGTTGGTTAAAAATCGATTGCAAGATTTGTACTGGACAAACACACAAACAAGAATGCGAGTTAATAAAAACAGTAATAATAAATTCAATTCTGATTAAAGATGGCTAAAGGTATTAAAAGAATGCATTGTCATCATGTTCTGAGCTATTCCAAAAGTTTCAATGTCTAGCTAGTCGGGAAGTTGGTTAAAAATCGATTGCAAGATTTGTACTGGACAAACACACAAATAAGAAAGCGAGTTAATAAAAACATGGTAATAATAAATTCAATTCTGTTTAAAGATGGCTAAAAGTATTAAAAGAATGCATTGTCATCATGTTCTGAGCTATTCCAAAAGTTTCAAATGTCTAGCTAGTCGGGAAGTTGGTTAAAAATCGATTGCAAGATTTGTACTGGACAAACACACAAACAAGAAAGCGAGTTAATAAAAACATGGTAATAATAAATTCAATTCTGTTTAAAGATAGCTAAAAGTATTAAAAGAATGCATTGTCATCATGTTCTAGCTATTCCTAAAAGTTTTAAATGTCTAGCTAGTCGGGAAGTTGGTTAAAAATCGATTAAAAGATTTGTACTGGACAAACACACAAACAAGAAAGCGAGTTAATAAAAACATGGTACAAATAAATTCAATTCTGTTTAATAATGGCTAAAAGTATTAAAAGAATGCATTGTCATCGTGTTCTGAGCTATTCCAAAAGTTTCAAATGTCTAGCTAGTCGGGAAGTTGGTTAAAAATCGATTGCAAGATTTGTACTGGACAAACACACAAACAAGAAAGCGAGTTAATAAAACATGGTAATAATAAATTCAATTCTGTTTAAAGATGGCTAAAAGTATTAAAAGAATGCATTGTCATCATGTTCTGAGCTATTCCAAAAGTTTCAAATGTCTAGCTAGTCGGGAAGTTGGTTAAAAATCGATTGCAAGATTTGTACTGGACAAACACACAAACAAGAAAGCGAGTTAATAAAAACATGGTAATAATAAATTCAATTCTGTTTAAAGATGGCTAAAAGTATTAAAAGAATGCATTGTCATCGTGTTCTGAGCTATTCCAAAGTTTCAAATGTCTATCTAGTCGGGAAGTTAGTTTAAAATCGATTGCAAGATTTGTACTGGACAAACACACAAACAAGTAAGCGAGTTAATAAAAACATGGTAATAATAAATTCAATTCTGTTTAAAGATGGCTAAAGGTATTAAAAGAATGCATTGTCATCATGTTCTGAGCTATTCCAAAAGTTTCAAATGTCTAGCTAGTCGGGAAGTTGGTTAAAAATCGATTGCGAGATTTGTACTGGACAAACACACAAACAAGAAAGCGAGTTAATAAAAACATGGTAATAATAAATTCAATTCTGTTTAAAGATGGCTAAAGGTATTAAAAGAATGCATTGTCATCATGTTCTGAGCTATTCCAAAAGTTTCAAATGTCTAGCTAGTCGGGAAGTTGGTTAAAAATCGATTGCAAGATTTGTACTGGACAAACACACAAACAAGAAAGCGAGTTAATAAAAACATGGTAATAATAAATTCAATTCTGTTTAAAGATGGCTAAAAGTATTAAAAGAATGCATTGTCATCGTGTTCTGAGCTATTCCAAAAGTTTCAAATGTCTAGCTAGTCGGGAAGTTGGTTAAAAATCGATTGCAAGATTTGTACTGGACAAACACACAAACAAGAAAGCGAGTTAATAAAAACATGGTAATAATAAATTCAATTCTGTTTAAAGATGGCTAAAGGTATTAAAAGAATGCATTGTCATCATGTTCTGAGCTATTCCAAAAGTTTCAAATGTCTAGCTAGTCGGGAAGTTGGTTAAAAATCGGATTGCAAGGATTTGTACTGGACAAACACACAAACAAGAATGCGAGTTAATAAAAACATGTAATAATAAATTCAATTCTGATTTAAAGATGGCTAAAGGTATTAAAAGAATGCATTGTCATCATGTTCTGAGCTATTCCAAAAGTTTCAAATGTCTAGCTAGTCGGGAAGTTGGTTAAAAATCGATTGCAAGATTTGTACTGGACAAACACACAAATAAGAAAGCGAGTTAATAAAAACATGGTAATAATAAATTCAATTCTGTTTAAAGATGGCTAAAAGTATTAAAAGAATGCATTGTCATCATGTTCTGAGCTATTCCAAAAGTTTCAAATGTCTAAGTAGTCGGGAAGTTGGTTAAAAATCGATTGCAAGATTTGTACTGGACAAACACACAAACAAGAAAGCGAGTTAATAAAAACATGGTAATAATAAATTCAATTCTGTTTAAAGATAGCTAAAAGTATTAAAAGAATGCATTGTCATCATGTTCTAGTTATTCTAAAAGTTTTAAATGTCTAGCTAGTCGGGAAGTTGGTTAAAAATCGATTGCAAAATTTGTACTGGACAAACACACAAACAAGAAAGCGAGTTAATAAAAACATGGTAATAATAAATTCAATTCTGTTTAAAGATGGCTAAAAGTATTAAAAGAATGCATTGTCATCGTGTTCTGAGCTATTCCAAAAGTTTCAATTGTCTAGCTAGTCGGGAAGTTGGTTAAAAATCGATTGCAAGATTTGTACTGGACAAACACACAAACAAGATAGAGAGTTAATAAAAACATGGTAATAATAAATTCAATTCTGTTTAAAGATGGCTAAAAGTATTAAAAGAATGCATTGTCATCATGTTCTGAGCTATTCCAAAAGTTTCAAATGTCTAGCTAGTCGGGAAGTTGGTTAAAAATCGATTGCAAGATTTGTACTGGACAAACACACAAACAAGAAAGCGAGTTAATAAAAACATGGTAATAATAAATTCAATTCTGTTTAAAGATGGCTAAAGGTATTAAAAGAATGCATTGTCATCATGTTCTGAGCTATTCCAAAAGTTTCAAATGTCTAGCTAGTCGGGAAGTTGGTTAAAAATCGATTGCAAGATTTGTACTGGACAAACACACAAACAAGAAAGCGAGTTAATAAAAACATGGTAATAATAAATTCAATTCTGTTTAAAGATGGCTAAAGTATTAAAAGAATGCATTGTCATCATGTTCTGAGCTATTCCAAAAGTTTCAAATGTCTAGCTAGTCGGGAAGTTGGTTAAAATCGATTGGAAGATTTGTACTGGACAAACACACAAACAAGAAAGCGAGTTAATAAAAACATGGTAATAATAAATTCAATTCTGTTTAAAGATGGCTAAAGGTATTAAAAGAATGCATTGTCATCATGTTCTGAGCTATTCCAAAAGTTTCAAATGTCTAGCTAGTCGGGAAGTTGGTTAAAAATCGATTGCAAGATTTGTACTGGACAAACACACAAACAAGAAAGCGAGTTAATAAAAACATGGTAATAATAAATTCAATTCTGTTTAAAGATGGCTAAAAGTATTAAAAGAATGCATTGTCATCGTGTTCTGAGCTATTCCAAAAGTTTCAATTGTCTAGCTAGTCGGGAAGTTGGTTAAAAATCGATTGCAAGATTTGTACTGGACAAACACACAAACAAGAAAGCGAGTTAATAAATACATGGTAATAATAAATTCAATTCTGTTTAATAATGGCTAAAAGTATTAAAAGAATGCATTGTCATCATGTTCTGAGCTATTCCAAAAGTTTCAAATGTCTAGCTAGTCGGGAAGTTGGTTAAAAATCGATTGCAAGATTTGTACTGGAGAAACACACAAACAAGAAAGCGAGTTAATAAAAACATGGTAATAATAAATTCAATTCTGTTTAAAGATGGCTAAAAGTATAAAAAAAATGCATTGTCATCGTGTTCTGAGCTATTCCAATAGTTTCAAATGTCTAGCTAGTCGGGAAGTTGGTTAAAAATCGATTGCAAGATTTGTACTGGACAAACACACAAACAAGAAAGCGAGTTAATAAAAACATGGTAATAATAAATTCAATTCTGTTTAAAGATGGCTAAAGGTATTAAAAGAATGCATTGTCATCATGTTCTGAGCTATTCCAAAAGTTTCAAATGTCTAGCTAGTCGGGAAGTTGGTTAAAAATGGATTGCAAGGTTTGTACTGGACAAACACACAAACAAGAATGCGAGTTAATAAAAACAGTAATAATAAATTCAATTCTGATTAAAGATGGCTAAAGGTATTAAAAGAATGCATTGTCATCATGTTCTGAGCTATTCCAAAAGTTTCAAATGTCTAGCTAGTCGGGAAGTTGGTTAAAAATCGATTGCAAGATTTGTACTGGACAAACACACAAATAAGAAAGCGAGTTAATAAAAACATGGTAATAATAAATTCAATTCTGTTTAAAGATGGCTAAAAGTATTAAAAGAATGCATTGTCATCATGTTCTGAGCTATTCCAAAAGTTTCAAATGTCTAAGTAGTCGGGAAGTTGGTTAAAAATCGATTGCAAGATTTGTACTGGACAAACACACAAACAAGAAAGCGAGTTAATAAAAACATGGTAATAATAAATTCAATTCTGTTTAAAGATGGCTAAAAGTATTAAAAGAATGCATTGTCATCATGTTCTGAGTTATTCTAAAAGTTTCAAATGTCTAGCTAGTCGGGAAGTTGGTTAAAAATCGATTGCAAGATTTGTACTGGACAAACACACAAACAAGAAAGAGAGTTAATAAAAACATGGTACAAATAAATTCAATTCTGTTTAATAATGGCTAAAAGTATTAAAAGAATGCATTGTCATCGTGTTCTGAGCTATTCCAAAAGTTTCAAATGTCTAGCTAGTCGGGAAGTTGGTTAAAAATCGATTGCAAGATTTGTACTGGACAAACACACAAACAAGAAAGCGAGTTAAAAAAACATGGTAATAATAAATTCAATTCTGTTTAAAGATGGCTAAAGGTATTAAAAGAATGCATTGTCATCATGTTCTGAGCTATTCCAAAAGTTTCAAATGTCTAGCTAGTCGGGAAGTTGGTTAAAAATCGATTGCAAGATTTGTACTGGACAAACACACAAACAAGAAAGCGAGTTAATAAAAACATGGTAATAATAAATTCAATTCTGTTTAAAGATGGCTAAAGGTATTAAAAGAATGCATTGTCATCATGTTCTGAGCTATTCCAAAAGTTTCAAATGTCTAGCTAGTCGGGAACTTGGTTAAAATCGATTGCAAGATTTGTACTGGACAAACACACAAACAAGAAAGCGAGTTAATAAAAACATGGTAATAATAAATTCAATTCTGTTTAAAGATGGCTAAAGGTATTAAAAGAATGCATTGTCATCATGTTCTGAGCTATTCCAAAAGTTTCAAATGTCTAGCTAGTCGGGAAGTTGGTTAAAAATCGATTGCAAGATTTGTACTGGACAAACACACAAACAAGAAAGCGAGTTAATAAAAACATGGTAATAATAAATTCAATTCTGTTTAAAGATGGCTAAAAGTATTAAAAGAATGCATTGTCATCATGTTCTGAGCTATTCCAAAAGTTTCAAATGTCTAGCTAGTCGGGAAGTTGGTTAAAAATCGATTGCAAGATTTGTACTGGACAAACACACAAACAAGAAAGCGAGTTAATAAAAACATGGTAATAATAAATTCAATTCTGTTTAAAGATGGCTAAAAGTATTAAAAGAATGCATTGTCATCAGTGTTCTGAGCTATTCCAAAAGTTTCAAATGTCTAGCTAGTCGGGAAGTTGGTTAAAAATCGATTGCAAGATTTGTACTGGACAAACACACAAACAAGAAAGCGAGTTAATAAAAACATGGTAATAATAAATTCAATTCTGTTTAAAGATGGCTAAAAGTATTAAAATAATGCAGTCATCGTGTTCTGAGCTATTCTAAAAGTTTCAAATGTCTAACTATCAGAAAGTTGGTTAAAAATCGATTGCAAGATTTGTACCGGGTAAAACACACAAAAAGAAAGCGAGATAATAAAAATGTGGTAATTACTCAGTTGCGTGTGCTCTAACATGACCAATGTCCTATAAGTCGCTGAATAATAGGTCAACCCAAATCTCAAAATTTTTCCATTCAATTTATTTCTCAGGAGAAAGGAAAAATATCGATATATAGTGTCATCACGGCACAGCTTAGTGCCTCTAACATAATAACCTGTATAGCATCCAGGGCCGTGTTTACCAAAGTACTAACCGAAAACGGCGATTCGCGGGTGTTCCCGCCATTTCGCGGACACTAAATTTCCTTACCCCCTTTTTTTTTGCCATTTCGCCAACACGAAAATTTCTTTCGCCCTGTTTTTCCCGTTAAAGCTTCCTTTTTGAGATATTTAGGGATTTCAAGTCACTAATGTCATCTGTTGATGCTGTAGGACATGTGCTTCACTTAGAGAAGTGAGTGCAGAAATGTTAAACAAAAATGTAACATTTTGATAAAAATAGGTTTGATTAATACCATTGATTTGATGCCATGTATTCATTTACCGAAGGATTTTGCTCCTTAATCCTTCACTTTTTTTAACCACGTTTTTATTAACTCGCTTTCTTGTTTGTGTGTTTGTCCAGTACAAATCTTGTAATCAATTTTTAACTAACTTCCCGATAGCTAGACATTTGAAACTTTTAGAATAGCTCAGAACACGATGACAATGCTTTCTTTTAATACTTTTAGCCATCTTTAAGCAGGATTGAATTCATTTTCAGTTAATTTTGTTTTGTATGGAAAGTTAGTTCGGAAAAAGTCCGCAAGGTGGCGCTTCCATCGAATTCAATACTTGCACTTTTGCGTAACGGCGTTTGACGATTTTGAAAACAGAATACATGTGAATTTAGTTTGTACAATATGTGAGTTTAGTTTCTCACAATATGTTAGTATTACAAAATATTGTGCGAAAAATTTTAAAAAATTATAAAAGTTAGCAGTTTATAAAATCTGTGGATAGAGGAAACGACTAAAGAGTGATTAAAATTAAATAAAAGAAACTGAAAAAGAACAATTAAATGAAGGTTTCTCCAATTAGCAGCATTGGCTTAGCGAGGGGGGGGGGGGCAAGGGGGTCTATCATGCCCCGGGCGCCACTTGCAGAGGGGCGCCAATATAAGGTCGATATATTACATTTCTATATGTTTTTTTTAGGGGGGGGTGCCAATATAAGGTCTATATACTATATTACTATATGTTTTTCGGAGGGGGGCGCCAATATAAAGTTTATATATTATATTACTATATGTTTTTCGGGGGGGGACACCAATATAAGGTCTATATATTATATTAATATATGGTTTCGGGGGGGCGCTAATATAAGAACTATATATTATATTATTATATGTTTTTCGGGGGAGGGGCGCCAATATAAGGTCTATATATTATATTAATATATGTTTGGCGGGGGGGGGGGCACAAAGGTATCGTGCCCCGGGCGCCAGCTATGCTCGCTACGCCACTGATTAGCAGAGTTTATATGAATCAACAGAAAATTTAAAAACGTGGTATATAAAAAGTTCTTTTTATCTTGTAATTATCTTCCTTTACAAAAACCTTTTTTGTTTTAGGAAAATGGATTTTCAAAAGACAAATGTATACGTATGACTACGTATTCTTATGAATCGCTGAATCTATTAGAAAACATTCAGTAAAAGAATCTGAAACAAAGTATTTTGTAACAGTTTCCCAAATGGATGGCGCTTCAACCAATTTTGCTGTGCAATTTTTGGCCTCTAAAATTTTTCTGGGAGTTACCATAAAATGTCGAGTACAATACGCAATTTTTTTTTTTCACATTTTAGTCCGCAAAAATGAGGGTGCGTATTATACTCGTGTAACAAACAAAACGTAGTTTTAAATATTGAATAAACGAACATACAGCAGCTGTAAGACATTGTCGCAACACGGGTCCGTGCGCATCTGCACTCCGTGATTCATCCACCCGTTTAGTAAGCAGGTATTCCTTTCAAACAAACGGAACTCACAGTTCGTATCGTCAAGTGCGGCTGATGATGGCAATACATATTACGACGGCAACAATAATTATGACATGGATGCAATAACAATAGATGAGCTGTATTCTAGTGAAAGTGGTTAAGACTGATAATTTGACAGTATTGTTTGTATTGAATTAACACGTTTATTTCTACCGAATTTGATGTTTTCGTTTTTTTATTACAAATTTTATTTATGTCAATAAATATTTGTGCAATTTTAAAATAAAATATTGAAAAGTTATGGGTGCGTATTAATATAGCCGAAATTTAATTTTTGTCCGAAAATTTCACGCAAAATCGTGAAATTTTCGGAAAAAATTAAAATCGTTTCTCTCTCGTATTATAGTCGAGATTTTACGGTACTTAAGACATTTAGATTTATTCTTTATGAGTGTGCATAGTGTAGTTTGTAAATAAACATTTGTCGACGAGAAGGGGGAAGGAATTTTTGTGTCGGTAAAACGGGGGGGGGGGGATGAACCGAATCGCGCACACACACAATATTTTCGATGATGGCAACGAGAACAATGTACAATGAGCAGGAGTTGAAGCTTTGAGCACCTATTTTTAACCCATTGTGATAGAACGCTGACTGATTTGCGCAGAAGTGATGTATACGAAAGATACTAACAATGCATTTAAACTTACACAGGATAATAGCGGAGAAGCACGCGCGCATTGTAAAAATTATATATAGTATAGATGTCAATATGGATGAATTGAGAGTCGAAAGGGAACAGTTGGATATATAAACTAGCTAAAAACCCGTACTTCGCTACGGAGTACATTCAAATTAAATACAACGCTCAATGTATGGAATTATTGCCAAAAAAATATAATTATAAAAAAAATCGTAACGGATATTTTTATAGACAAAATAATGTAGAAAAAATATTCAAATTAAATCTAATAGAACATACTAAAGGATATAGTACAGGCAATATAGTACACTTTGAGTCTTTTACTGTATTTTAATATTTTTTTGGATAATGTCCAATCGTCTGCTGCATTAGAAAAAAAATATTTTTTATCAATTTATTTCGTGCACGTGACGATAAATTAATTTAAAGTATCAAAAGAAAAGAAACTACGTGATCAGCATTTAATAAATTAAATTAAAAAAGGTAATCTTTAAAAATTTACAAAAATCAGAAATGGAGGTAAAGATCCGAAGCGGGTTTTATTTTAAAGGAATTTTTATGATCTTTCTCGTGATATAAATTTTATAACCCTCAGATTATTATTTTAAATGCAAACTTTAAAAAAAGTTACAAAAACACCTTAAATATTTAATTTCAAAAAATCTAAAAAGCATTTTTCAAAAATCTTTCATAGTGCACCCCTACACCATAAGAAGAATCACCATGCAAAATTTCAGCTCTTTAGGTCCAGCGGTTTGGTGTGTGCGTTGTATGTCAGTCAGTCAGTCAGTCAGTTACGGAACTGTTTTATATATAGATATGAAGCCGAGAAGGGAGTCGCTGCATCTGAATAATTGAATTTTATAATCAGAAACGTAGTGATATCCCCATTTCCTAACGTCGGAATCATTCTAACGTTGCCAATAAACCGTGCCGAAGGAGGGCGTTCTATTTCCGTGCTGATACTGGTCAAAAATGACGGACACGGCACTCTTTCGAAACAAAAGCACATAGAAAAGGATACTCTTAAAAAATCTTTTTTATGATGGTACTATATTCATTTTACAGACGTCAAAATTGGAAAAACAACCGTAAATAATTAAATGCTGATTTTTTTTATTTTCAATATATATATATACTAGCTAAAAACCCGCGCTTCGCTATGGAGTACATTTAAATTAAATACAACGGTCAATGTATGCAATTAATGCCAAAAATATTTATAATAAATGCGACGACAATCGATGTAATTAATATATATATATATATATATATATATATATATATCTTTTTTTTTTTATATATTTATTTATTTATAAAAATTTTGTAAGGGATATTTTTTTTTTTTGATAATATCCAATCGTCTGCTGCATTAGAAAGGAAAAAAAATTTTTGTCTATTACGTTGTTACGCACGTGACGATAAATTTATTTAAAGTACCAGAAAAAGAAATCACGTGAGCAGCATTCAATAAATTAAATTCTAAAAATGAATCTTTAAAAATTCACCAAAAATCAGAAAATCGAGGTAAAGGTTCGGAAAAGATTTCATTTTAAAGGAATTTTATGATCTTTCTCGCGATATCAATTTTATAACCCTCAAATTATTATTTTAAATGCAAACTTAAAAAAAGTTACCAAAACAGCTTAAAAATTTAATTTAAAAAAATCTAAGAAGAATTTTTCAAAAATCTTTCTTAGTGCACCCCTACACCATCGCCATGCAAAATTTCAGCTCTTTAGGTCCAGCGGTTTGGTCTGTGCGTTGTATGTCAGTGAGTCAGTCAGTTACGGAACTGTTATATATATATATATATATCCTCACTGCCATCCTCACTGCCAGCACTCACTTCATCTGTGATGGACGCCTGGAAGTCAATTCCTATGGACACCTATCAAAAACTGGTGAAAGTCTCCTGAGACGTGTGCAGGCTGCCATCGATGCAAAAGGAGGACCAACATCATATTAATATATGCCTCAGGACCGTAGCACTGGGCGTCCGGATACTTTTGGCCAGGTAGTGTAGTTACGATATAAATTGACCTCAGACTATCTACGACCCATCCCATTTCTTTTCACGACTCCTTTGTGGGTCGAGACCCCCAGTTTGCACATCTCCGTTCCATTACACATCCAGACATGGCGTCTGACAGGTGGTCTCGCGATTTGTGCACTTATCTCTGGCCGATGAACTTCCTCGTGTATAATCATCTTGGCTGAGAACAACACTCCGCAATTATTTATCAACGGGGAATGCACTTCTGTGTGACAAACCTTGACGCGGCCAGAATACCGAGGGGAGATTAAAACGAGATGTTTGGGGTCTAATCTTATCTGTTATCCCGTGTTTTTGCTCCAATTCCTGTTGCTAGGAAAGGCCAAGCAAAACTAACACGCTCAATGCTGCGGGGAGAATTTTTCGTGAAAGATTACTTTGTCATAACAATTCTTTCAGGTGACGCTGGTTTGGAAAGAACTGATCACGCCTGCTTTAGGTATTTTAGCAATAACACAGGGTCTGTCTAGGCATTTTAGCAATAACACACTGTCTCCAAACTACAGCCCGCGCGCCAGCACCGGCCCGTGAGTATCACCAATCCGGCCCAGTATCCGGCCCGCCATAGTTTATTTTCATTACATTGTAAAATTTGCAATGTAAGTAAATCTTGGAAAATAATAATCAGATGTTTTTATTTCACGACCCATTAAGAAACACAATAACTAACATAGTACATAATGACAGTGGCGTGCTCATGATTTTGTTCTGGGGGGGGGGGGGGGTTCAAGGCCTCCATGTGCTAGGGGTCGTTCATTTCTTTGACGCCCTATTATCAGGGTGTACTAGAAGGGGGAGTCTGGGGGGTATGGAATACCCCCCAGCCGAAGGGGGAGGGGTCCGGCGGTTCTCCCCCGGAAAATTTTGAAAATTAGGTGTTAAATACACGACAGATACACGACGAAACAGTGCGTGCGTGCCCTGTTGAAAAAAGACGCCTTCAATACTTTGATAGTCAAGGGTTCGGTTCACTCTCGCGTTTCGCGGATAGTACTGTAGAAGTGTATAAACAGCGCTCGGCACTTGGCTTTAGAAATACTGTTTCTGGCACTGTATAGCGCTAAAATTTTAACAATAAAGATCGCTAAAAATGTAAGTGCAATAAAGATCGTAAAGGTAAAGAATAAATAACACAATTACTATTAGGCCTATACGAAATATGTTTGCATTATTTTGTAAATTTTAAAATTTTATTTTAGCTCGGGTGGGGGGGGGGGGGGATCCGGTCCCGCTGGTCACCCCCCTCGGCACGCCCCTGCATAATGAAATTGAACATTTTAACTATAAATAATGATATGAGATTTATCCTAAAAACGCACAATAAGTGACACACATAAGTAAATTTACATAATGAAATTAAACATTATGATTATGATTAATGAGATTTACGTAGCTGTCACTTTCTCCTGACAGTTGTTCGCGGTTGTGGATCAAGTTTACTAGTAGAAATTATCAGCAGCGACTTCAAATGCTCATCAGTTAATTTGGATCTGTGAATATCTTTTGTATATTTCCCTTTGGAGAATGTTTTTTTCACACAGATAAGTAGTGCCGAAACCGGAAAAAAAGCCACGGACTAATTTATGCAACGAAAATTTGCGCATCATTCAAAACTACAGTATGATGAGCTAGCTAGCTAGGTCTTGGCCCTTCGGACTTAGTGGAGGAGTCAGTGCAACCCTTAGGTTGAAAAAAATTGGAGACCCCTGCAATAACAGAATAGCCAATGCTAATCTTTGAATTCCGTTTTCCTTAATTGAAAATACAAGATAAAATGCAACACGTGAGATTAAAAGAAAATCCGTTGCACTTCAACTATATATAAAACAGTTCCGTAACTGACTGATTCACTGACTGACTCACTGACTGACATGCAACGGACAGACCAAACCGCTGGACCTAAAGGGCTGAAATTTTTCATGGCGATTCTCCTTATAGTGTAGGGGTGCAATAAGAAAGATTGTTGAAAAATTCTTCTTAGATTTTTAAAAATTAAATTTGTAAGTTGTTTTAGTAACTTTTGTTTAAGTTTGCATTTAAAATAATTATTCGAGGGTTATAAAATTTATAGCACGAGAAAGATCATAAAAATTCCTTTAAAATGAGATCTTTTTCGAATCTTTACCTCCATTTTCTGATTTTTGGTGAATTTTTAAAGATTAATTTTTAGAATTTAATTTATTAAATGCCGATCACGTGATTTCTTTTTCTGGTACTTTAAATAAATTTATCATCACGTGCATAACAACTAAATAGACAAAAAAAGATATTTTTTTTTCTTGCTTATGCGGCAGACGATTGGACATTAACCAAAAAAATATTAAAATACAATAAAAGATTATGTTCCTTAAACTGTGCTACATTAACTGTACTATATTGTTTAGTATGTCCTATTACATTTAATTTGAATATTTTCTTCTACATTATTTTGTCTATAAAAATATCCCTAACGATTTTTTTTATAAATATATTTTTTGGTTTTTTACATCAATTGTATACATTGATCGTCGTATTTATTATAAATATATATACACTGCTGGCCACCCAAATTGCAACACCAAGAAAGACAAGAGATATCACAACAAAATTTATTTTGTAGATAACATGTTGATCAAGTATCAAATGATTAAATTTATAGACTTCTGTGAAGTGTGGTTCCTGCCAAAATCAGTATCCAGAGTAGCCGCCATTGTTGGAGATCACCGCTGCCACACGCCTCGGCATTGATTCAAAGAGACATTGGATGAGTTCTTGGGGTACAGAAGGCCAAGCAGCTTCCACACGTTGTCAAAGTTGATCTGCTGTTGCAGCTGGGGATGGAATCTGGGTCAATCGTAGAGCAACCATGGACCACATGTTTTCTATCGGCGAAAGATCCGGAGAGTGAGGCGGCCAGGGAAGCAATTCAATCTGGCGATTGACGAAGAACAGTTGGACAATGCGTGCCACGTGTGGTCGCGCATTATCCTGTTGAAATATGGCTGTGAGCAATCCCTGAAGGTAAGGAAGGATAACTGGCTCCAACACCTCGGAGATGTAGCGCTGGCTGTTTAAAGTACCGGCAATGCATACTAGAAGTGTGCGAGAGTGATATCCAATACCGCCCCATACCATAATACCCGGTGCAGGACCAGTGTGGCGGTGCATAACGCAGCTGTTCAGTATCCTCTCTTCACGGTGTCTCCAGACTCGAATGCGACCATCGTGGTGTTGCAGACAGAAGCGTGACTCGTCAGTAAAGACAATTTCATTCCATTCTGCCGTCCACATCCTTCTGTCATCGCACCATTGGCGGCGGAGACGTCTGTGGTTCTGCGTCAAGGATAGACAAAACAATGGACGTCTTGCGGACAGACCACTCTGCTGTAAACGGCGTCGAATGGTACGCGCAGACACTGAATGATGCGTTACAGACTGCATGTGCTGTGCTATGGTTCGTGATGTGACTGAGCGATCCGTCACTGCCATGCGCACAATTTGCCTGTCATCACGTGAAGTGGTGCGCTGAGGTGGATGCGATCGAACACGCCGGTCCGTCGTACCCTCCTGCATCCAACGATCACATATCCGCATTACAGTTGTTTGGTTTCGTCCAACACGACTACCGATTTCCCTGAAAGATAATCCACAATCTCGGTAGGCAACTATCCTTCCTCTGTCGAACTCGGATACTTGATCAAAAGATGATCGCTGTTTTTGACGAGGCATAATTGATCGTTTTCTTGAAAAAAAACACAAGAAAAACACAATTGCCGAACTTGAAATCGTCGAAATCTCCAAGCCTTAAATAGCGCTTTGAAGTGGCGCCACAGGCGCGCGTGATGTGCGTCTGCGCTGAAATTCTAATCATTTGCATATCTCACCTCCGCTAATGCATGTTGTAAATTTCATGTTATTTGCATGTTTCCTTCAGGGTGTTGCATTTACAGTGGCCAGCAGTGTATATATTTTTTTGGCATTAATTGCTTAGATTGGCCGTTATATTTAATTTGAATGTACTCCGTAGCGAAGTGCGGGTTTTCATCTAGTTGTTCATAAAACGCCCGTCAAAAATTAGCTACTGAAAAATTTAAAATTTCAAAAATGACGCGCTCTTTATTTAAACGTCTCATTTAGCATGCAAAGAACAGTATCGAAAAAAAGAGCCTGTGCTATTCTGTGATACGCAGAGACACATTCCCCATAGCTTAACATGGAGATGGAAGATGTGCAATGCTTTGCCTCAAAATATAAACCTCCTTTTTGCTCTGTTTAAAGTGCGAATTTCCCACAGTTCATGGAGGCACACACTTTGACACGTGACATTGATTTTATCTTTTAAATTAAGTTTCGTTAGGTAACTATTATAAAAAGAAAATCGTTACTTTTTTTACCGTCAGTTCACTTGTAACTTTTTTGCCCGATTCACCGAACGATCTTTAAATTATACGAGGTTGTAACAAATGTAATTTTCGTCCCCAAACCTTCCCCCCCCCCCCCCGGAGTACTTATAATGGACTCATCGGAATGCAGGGAGAAAGGAAAGTCCCGGACGAGACAACGAGTGTCTCGTCCGGGTCGTCGATGTCAGTGCTGAAGTAGTTGGTGTTAAGGCTGCTATGTACCAAGAAAAAAAATCGTATTTCCCTTTTCCTCTTCTTGAAGCCTCTTGTGGTGGGAGGAGTCCAGTTGACAGTTCGAGAATTCCAGCCCCCTTAGGATTGACATTTTGAAGGATTGTAATGGCTTGCTCTCTATAGGGGGGGGGGGGGGTTAAGCGCTGTCCCCAAATTTCTTATTTAAAATATATTTTTGTCAACTATTTACAGGTACATAAATGCTGATAATCCAATAAAATTGGTATTGTCAGATAGCCTGAACTTTTCTGCAAAGCGCTACAGGATTCATTTTATAAATTTCGTCCATCGAAGGAATTTATGAGTGTTTAAAATACACTATTCCAGATTTTTCCTCGAATAATTTAAATTTTAAAATATTAATTGCATTTTTAAAAAAAAACGAAAAATGTACACAAATGTAAAATCTTTTTCTCTATGACGGAGTACAATTTAAAAAAAAAAAATCTTTGGATCCAAGTCGGCAATCCGTGGACACATTTTCTCCATAGGTTAACATTGAGGTGAGCGAATCCAATGGGGTTAGTACATAGCAGCCTTAACGATGTCATATTCCTGTAACAGTGTGTGTTCTAAAAATGGGATCGTTTGTTGCGTATGTTTATTTTACGTCAAGATGTCCTGCGGCATAAAGTCCATGTCCAGACAGCCGGATGTCGTTATGGACTGAAATTAGGACATTTGCCATAAATTAAAATAACTTCCTCCATATAAATATAGATAAAGGAAAAATAATTTGTATCGGAATGATTTAGAACAGTGGCTCCTAAATTTTTGTTAATCAGGGACCACTTGTCAAAAATGAATAACTGACCTCTTCGAAGCAGTCATGTTAGAGACAAAAATGAATTTTATTTCCTGAAAAAAATGAACTATCTGTGATGAATAACTTTCATAAAAATTGATATATACACTTAATAAAAACTAGTTGGTACCCGTCAAAACCTGACGGTTGGATAGTAAATAATTGTACTAATACAGAAATTTTACTCAACACATAATTTCCAAATGTTGAAATGCATAATATTGAGAACAGACAAATACGCTTTGAAAAATTACTATTGAACCCAATTAAAAGAAATTTATTACTCAACAGAGCGAAATAAACATTTCCCATCAGGTTTAATTCTATATCTCACTAACACTGTTAAAAATAAAAATGGCACAGAGAGAGAACTAGAGATTCCTAGGGATAAACACTTGTTTATGCGGCCTCGTGCTTAGGGAGTATCTAAAGCCAGATTTAAGCAATCATAATATTAAGTATAGAGAAATACATATTAAAAAATTACTATTGAACCCAATGAAAAGAAATAGGGTTACTCAAGAGCGCGAAATAAACATTTTCCATCAGGTTTAATTCTATATCTCACTAACATTATTAAAAATAAAAATGGCACAGAGAGAGAGCTAGAGATTCCCAGGGATAAACACGTGTTTATGCGGCCTCGTGCTTAGGGAGTATCTAAAGCCAGATTTGAGCAATCATAATATTAAGTATAGAGAAATACACTTTAAAAAATTACTATTGAACCCAATGAAAAGAAATAGATAAACATTTTCATCAGGTTTAATTCGATATCTCACTAACATTATGAAAAATAAAAATGGCACAGAGAGAGAGAGAGAGAGAGCTAGAGATTCTTAGGGATAAATACGTGTTTATGCGGCCTCGTACTTAGAGAGTATCTAAACCCAGATTTAAACATGTCACTGAGCATGCGCTGAAAGCAATTTTTAATTGTAAATTATCGTTCATTAATAGAAATTGCGGTTACATAAACCTAATTTGACACGTCTATAGATTAAAATCTTTCGTTTAAGACCAAAGTAAAGTAAATTGGTGCAGTGGTTTTCTTGCACGGACTGCCCAAAGAATCGGTTAAGCAAGTTAAATATATAGATATCAAAACTGAGTAGCGAACGTAAAAGAGTACAAAACCTTAAGATAAAAACCTTACAAGATAAAAAGAACTTTTTATAGACCATGTTTTTAAATTTTCTGTTGAATCATATAAACTTGACAATTCTATGTATTAATAAATACTTTTGGAACGAAGTTCTTTTACGCGGCTTACAGTAGAGTGAAATGGCAGGAATCGCCACGTAACGAAAAAGAGTTATACTCCCTTCATAAGAGCTTTCTCTCAAGGACTCTGTGCCTGAATGGTTATCGCATCGGACTGCAGAGGTACTCGGTTCAAATCCCCGCACAAGTGCTACCAGCAATTTTAAAACCCTTCACTGCACACTGTATCAAATTTGATACATAAGTTATTTTTTCCCTTTATATTCAAAAACAATATTTTTTATCCACTTGTGCACCGTGTATTAATTTTGAAACATCATAGCAAAGCTTTTAATCACTGTTAGTTACATTTTCGTAGTATAGATGGCAGCAGGAATACATCTCAGTAAAAGATAGCCGTTCAATCCATACCAGACCTGCCTTAGTATTTGCTATATTTTCAGTATTTTAAAGTCAGTTTACATCTTTGAAAGTTTTATAAATATATTTTAGAGGTACGTAGCTTTTATAATTATTAATAAAATACTTCTTTAATCTTTTATAAAAAATTCAAGTATGATTTCAATTTTATGTATAAAAAATGATATATGGTGTGCTTACGCCATTTTTTTAAGGAAATGGCGGGAAGAAAGTTTTTTACACAGAAAGAAATTGAGGAACTTATGAACAGATCGTGGAGTGATCATAGTGAAGATGGATCTGATTCAGAAAGCGATGGCAGCACAGGTGATCCTAATTATAAACCAAACAAAGTTTGTGATGAAATTTTTGATGGTAGTAGTGATTCAGAAGATGAGGTATCATTACTTGATAATAGCGATGTTCTTGATCTGCCTAATGGTGGGAAAATGCCAAAAACTAATAGAAATAATACAGGGAGAAAAAAGCCTGCAATCAACTGGAAGAAAACTAATTTACTTCTAAATGATGATCAAATTTTATTCCTAGGTGACGAGAATCTCTGTCCTGAAATTATGAATTTAAACACAAAACTAAATTTTTTTAGTTATCTTTTTGCAGAAGATTTGATTGAGCATATAGTTCAAGAAATAAATTTATTCAGTGTGCAAAAAAACCCAGAAAAGTATGTGAATGTAACGAATTTAGAAATTAAACAATACATTGGTATTTGTATAATGATGTCTATTGTACATGTACCAAACACTAGGGCATATTGATCACCTGCCATAGGCAATGATGTAATAAAATAATGTATATCATTAAAACGCTTTGAAAAGATAAGAGAATTTGTACATTTTAATGACAACAGTAAACAACCACCACATGATGACCCTCAGCATGATCGTTTATATAAACTTCGACCAGTTGTAAATGCTTTACTTGAAAGATTTTATACCGTCCTTATGGAATCGCGTCTTTCTGTTTAAACTTATTTTTTGTTTGTTATTGTTTTAATTCACACGGGATTTATATTGTGTCATTAATTTATTTTTGTTGGTGATTAAATAATAAATTAATCCGATTAAAAATTATGCTAGGTAACATCTAAATCAAAATAATTAATTTATATATTAAAATTTGTAATTTTAATAAAATAGAGAGAGAGAGAGAGAGAGAGTTGGTTGGTTGGTTGAATAAAAGAGGGCTGCGCTTTTTGGCATGACAAAAATGCACTAATATAATCAATAGAAATCGACATATTAAATCACGTTTAGAGTTGAAAAAAATAACGTAAGGAACTTCGTTCCTGACGGGGGTCACCCGACCGTACAAATTTAAAAAAAAAATTTTTGATGAATTATCCCATGAACTTGACAGAAATTCAAACAGAAATACGCTGACCTGAACTCAAGAGTCCACACAGCAAATTGTTTTTTTCGAAACAGTGCTACCAGCCATCACATAAAGCCAAGTACACTCCGGCTGAGACTAATAGTTTAATCGAGTCTAAACCTCAAGTCCGTTCGCAATTAAAACCGTCCCCATAACTATTATTTCACATATTTACACTTTATTTTAAGTATAAACCACTTTACTTTCATATTATGCACTTTGCATTAACCTATATTTCACATTTCTTTATCAATATTAGAACGTATTATATAAGCACTATATTACTTAAACATCTATTTTATAGGTTTTCTTTAACACATTTTTTCTTTTAAGAACAATTTGTATAAACACCATACTAGTACCACCATGTCTAGCCAAAACAATATATTACTGTGACAAGTATTTTACAAATTTTTTACTTTAACATTTTGAATCAAATTGTATAATCACTATTCCTGTACAAATCTAACTAAATATACACATTGCTACTTAACATAAGCCCAATGTCGCAATTACATAAAAGTGCATAACGGCACGTAAACTGTAGCAGCACACAAATTTAACATAGTACAGATCAAATGAGTATTCTACTTAAAACTAGTAAACTCGTACCTCTTTAACAGTATAATTACACTGCAACAGTTATACTAATGCCTATTCAATTTATTTCTTATATTTACTTTAAATTCTAATATAAAACAACTTCATTTCCAATCAAATTGCACTTACGTAGTATTTGGTTTTGTACACAAAAAACAACTGGCTATTATGGCTGAACAAAAGGTAAGTGAAAGTCCAAAAGGACACTCGCAATTTTCTTTATGTACTTCTTGCAATAATAATTATTATAGAATTTGTTCTTTTCCCACTGCTCTATATCATTCGGTAGCGTCTTTTTAATATCTCTAAATAGCTTACAGGAGAATAAACAATGCTCTATGGTTTGATTCTCTCCACACTGACATTGATCACTCTTACGGTGGAACCTGTTGTGGTACTCCCCAATCGCACCGTGCCCCGTCAAAAATTGGTTTATTTTAAAGTCGCCACATAGCCTATCTCGGTTAACTCTTGGATATATTTCATAAACTCGTCTTCCTTTTTCACTACTGTCCCATTCTTCTTGCCATTCAATAATCCCATATTTTACAATTTTATGTTTGATTATCTGTTTTGTTTGTTTATACGTTGTTCCTATTACCTGCAACTGTGATGCCTCCTTGGCCGCTTTGTCTGCTTCTTCATTACCTTCCGTACTCATGTGTGCTTTGACCCAGTGCAGGTAGATTAGCATCTTTTCTTGTTTGATCACTTCTTTTATATTCTCAATTATTTCGCCTTTAAATTGTAACGATTTCAAAGTCTCTAAAGAACTCATCGAGTCCGTAAAAATATCAAACTCTCTTGTACCCTCATTTCACATCCTCAATATCGCCATCTGTAATGCTCTGATTTCTGCAATATAAGAGTTACCCCCAAATATTCTTTCTCTAATAATTTCTTTTTCACTGTCTTCCCTATATATAACAACTCCAGCACCTACTCTGTTCTCTTTTCTCGATCCATCTGTATATATCTTGACACCCGTCCGGGGGTTTCTCCCCTTAATCCAATTTAGGCTAATTAAGTTATCTAATCTCATAATTCTTCTCTTTCTGGTTTCGCAATTTTCGTCATTGAAATTCTCGCCCTCGATTTCCAGTTCCTTTCCTTCATATATTTTAAAAATTCTATTACTTATTCTTGCCCTGATGTTCAGCGGAATGCAACCCGCCAGCACACACAATGCATCAGTGGCAACGGTTCTATAACACTTAGTAATGAATAAAAGGAACGGCCTTTGAACTTGTTTGAGCTTCATGTTAAATATTGTCAAGTCCCTGTACCAAATTTCCGCAGCGTATAATAGTGCCTTTTCAATAACTGTGCTATATATCATCTTTACTATATCCGAGCTAATTCTCCAAGTCTTTTTAACTAATCTTGTTAACTTGCGCATTTTTTTTTATAGATTTTTCCTTAATCATTTTCAAATGCTCGTAAAAATTTAACCTATGGTCAAACATGACTCCCAAATATTTGATTTCAGTAGCATATTTTACTGGTTTCTCACCAATTTTAATCGTAGGTCTCACCAATTTTAATCGTACCATCTTCTTTACCGAAATGGTACTTGACCAAGGCCTTTTCTATTTCTTCTTCTTTTTTTTTGATTGTGCCATCCACATCCATAATTCCTTCAATCACATTTTGTCTTTTATCTGTTATTATATTTTTTATTCTGCCAAATGTATCCTTAACAGTAAGTTTTAACCAGGAAATCTATAAATGAACGCCTTTTCGCTTCAATTATCATTTTCTTATACTTTCCACTTTCCTTTTTAAATTTCATTCTCCATTTCGTTCTCTCATTCCCTTCCTTCTCCTTTTGGAACTTACGACGTAGGGCCCTCACTTGTTTCCTTTTAAGTGACAATTGATCGTTCCACCAATATGCCTTGGTATCGCGTTTTTGGCTACATTTTTTCCTATGTTTTTTACAGAGTTTAGTCACTTCTTCACTCAATTTATCCACACTTTCGTCTATACTTAATTCCTCCATTTCCCTCTTTATATCCTCAATTTTTTCCCTTAACTCAATCCTGAATTCAATCCATTTTAGCTTGTTTATGTCCCATCTATCATATTCTTTCTGTTTTCTAGTTACATCTTCTTCCTTTATATCGAAAATTATCGCATTATGATCTGAATTAACAAATTCGTCAGAAACTCTCCAGTTATGTATCAAATCATCCATGCCAAAGGTGATCGTCAAATCGGTCCATCCAATACCAAAGGAGCCATTATAAGTTGGTCCCCCATAAGGATCATTATGAATGTTGCCATTATATTGTAATACTAAATTTATGATTTCAGAGCCCCTAATGTTAGTTGGCCTGAGGCCCCAAACCGTCGAACTTGCATTAAAGTCACCCATTATTAAGAACTTTTTATCCTTATACTTTTCTATTAAATTTGTCAATTGGATCCACTGGGGCTCAATGCGTTCCAAAGTACCATCTGATGGCGGTAAATAAATCGTTATAATTATCATCTCCTTTGTATCCCTGCCGCATCTTAGAGCTATGATATGATCGGTCACAAGAATACTAAAATATTTAATGCTTCTCCTTAATATCAAGGCCACTCTAGGCGCTATAGAATAATGTATTGTCTGGTAAGTTGTCGGAAAGCCAATTACCTCATTGGTATATCCCCTAGAAAAGTATGGTTCATTTGCCGAAATTAAGTCATAGTTCATATAACTAGTGAACTCTCTCACTGCATTAATAGAATTGTTAAAATTTAAGTGTATGCATTTAAAAGTGTTCAGATTCGGATTATCCATAGTCTGTACGATTAATAAGGCGACCCACCTCCGCGCTACAACAACGGCACGTACTAGCGGTTGGGCTGTGGTTTATATCTTCTTTTACATTGCTTTTAGAATTTATATACAAACAATTCACACAGTGTATTGGCTTACTGAATTCACCCTCGTGACCCTTATCGCTACATCTTCTACAAATCCTTTCGTTAGTACATATTTTTGCAATATGTCCAAATCTAGAACATTTGTAACATATTACTGGTCTGAGGTACTCTTTAATGTTGTACCTCCTCCAGCCCAGTTTAACCTTCTTTTCTCTCATCATTCTTTTAAAAGCTGCACCATTCATATTCAATATTATGTTTTCACCTTCTCTCGCCCTATATTTAGCGACACATTGCACGTCTCCATCCTTTAACTCTTCGTTTTTTTCAACTATTTTGTCCCTTAGTTTATGTTTATCCATAATATTTATAACACCATAAATTATTACTTGTGGGAGCCTTTTTTTTAGGTCTATCTATCTTGTAGCTTTCTACAATTTTATCCGTTTTCTTTATCTCATCTATTAATCCATCAAGGTCTTATTTATCTGTACTTATCAATACCCCCCCCTTTACTTATTTTCCTAAAAACTTTAACACCAATTTTTAATTTAGTAGGATCAATTTCTTTTTGCACTTCAAGTTTTGTCACTTCTGAGTCTTGTTCTTCTTTCGCGATTAGTGTTACCACATGAACACCCCCTTCTTGCCTTTTTGGTCTGGATCTGCTTCTAGATCGTTCCTTCACAACTTTTTGGGCATATGTTTCCGTTTCCCTTGCTCTACGTTCCTCCTGCACTCCTCTTATCATACCTCGTAAATACTGCGAGTTTGCTGTTTTTTGAATACGCCATATAAAATTTCAATATCTTCTATTATTTGCTCCCTTTCTCCCTTAAGACCCTTTACCGGCAGACTTTTTAATAACCTTTCATGACACTCTTGTGCTATTTTATCATTTGTTTTATACACTGCGTCATAGTCTTTCCTTTCTGTTACTCTTCTTTCCGAATCTTTTTTTTTTTCACCTGACTGGGAAGTCTCCCCCGCTTCCTGATCTATTTCTTCCACATTCCGTACATTCAACATTTTATTTTGCAGTCTAATCAGTCCACCAAGTAAACAGATTTCACTCTTAATTTGAAGAAGAAAGTATATATAAATAAGAATAATAACAAGTTCAGACAATATTATTAAACAATATCACTCACAAGGAGAAAAATAATAATGAACCATAACAACGACATTTAATAACAAGTGTTCGTTATTCAACAAAAACCGCTACTATACTTAGCACTTGCAAGCACAGAACCAAAGCTGTACACAAAACAAACATACAGTAAATGCAACATTCCTACCTTAACAAATAACACTCGATACAGTAAATCGTAGCAATCAATGAAATCTGGTAATTACATAAACCACACGGCTTCACTATTCATATACGGCTTCACTTAGTTACATGACACTAAAACTAAGATGCCAGACCTCCCTCCGATGAAGCTCTCAGCTTTCGCCGGCAGCGTCGACTTCCGCCGCGGCACTCTACATGGCTACCCGTCACACACAAGGCCTAAGTCGTAGAATTCTGCAAAGTTCCAATTTCTTTAAAAATATTTACTCCACGGAGTAGAAAACTATATATTTATCCTCCACTTGACCTTATCAACTTAAATATCAACAAAATAATCTTCTAAATACCATATTTTCAACAATATTCAACTTCAAGCAAGAGCTCCAGCGAAACGCAACCTACACGCACAGCCATAGGGACTCCATCCCTGTACGGCATCAACTTGACAGAAAATGAAGTTAATTGGAAGTTAACTTGCGTTTAACTTTTCGTTCCCGTCCCGGCCGATAGATGGCTGCACCAGTCTACAAAACAAAATTAACTGAAAATTAATTTAATTCTGCTTAAGGATAGCTAAAAGTATTTAAAAAATGCATTGTCATCGTGTTCTGAGCTATTCTAAAAGTTTCAAATGTCTAGCTAGTCGGGAAGTTAGTTAAAAATCGATTGCAAGATTTGTAAGGGACAAACACACAGACAAACAAACAAGAAAGCAAGTTAATAAAAATATGGTAAAAAAATGAACGAGATGGTTCATCTCGCATTGGCTTGACTTCCTGTCAGATGGCTGCGTCACAAAAAATAGATTAGAAATTTTTGAGCAGAGCAGAAAGAGCGGCAAGACAGAAAGAGCGGCAGAAATCGTTTTGAAACCATCATGACCTCGAACCACCGATTTAGAAGGAAGAACACGAGCCGTAACCTATCCCAGGGCACGGAGATTGCATTGGCACCAACATAGGACGAATTCACGGTCAACATTCCCGATCGCGATCCGACGGAGGAACAAGACGAGATATCGTCGGTCCTAAGGCAAAACAATGAATGTACAAATTCCTAATTTTGAAAAAACGAGGTTTGAAGTTTCTTTTGGCGTTTGTAGTGACGTCATCTTCCTCTCTTCACGTTGTGATTTTCTTTTGTTCAAGTGGCAACCGTGAACATTTTTGGAACTACTGAATGAAACAAACCAAAAAAGAAAAGAAAAAAAAAGGCGAATTATTCATTGTGAAAATCTGCTGTCTTTCGTTTTCTCTCTTATTTCTTATTAATAAAATTATTTAGAGAAGTTGTTCTTTACAGTGAATTAATAATACACTTGACCTCATACAGTGAACTTCATTGGTGACCAGAGACGTGATTCATTGCAATAAAATGACTACTAAAGAGGACACGAAAAACGCATCGGAAAGATCTAGTGCAAAAATTAGGTGCAAAAATTCCTCCTTTTTGAAAACCCGACCCTAAAATATGGTTTCTATAGATAGAAGCCCAATTCCGCAACTCTGGAAATACCGTTGATCAAACAAAATTTGATTATGTAGTCAGTTCGATCGAATGAGAAACATTGTCACAAGTTGCAGATATTCTCATCAAACCACCAGACGACAGGAAATATCCAACCATTAAAAAGAGGCTTGTTGAAATTTTTGCCGATTCTGAAACACAAATAACTCACAAATTTCTGACTGAATTGAAATTGGGTGATAAGAAGCCATCCCAACTTCTCTGCCAAATGCGCAACTTGGCGACGGATCAGGTGCCTGATGAATTTTTGAAAACCTTGTGAATGCAACGATTACCGCTTAATTTGCGGAGCATTTTGTCTGTAAGCAGCGATGATTTGTCAAAACTATCGACGAGGGCTGACAAAATATGGGAATTAAATTCCAACTCACTTCAGGTAGATCGTATTGTTTCTTCGCCAACTGATAACAATATTTTCCAAGATCTACAGGAACAGATATCAAATTTGGTGCATCCAAAAACCTAAAACCAACTCCAACTACCAACCATGGTAAACAACCAGTTTTCGTACACAAAGACTTAGCAAATTGTTCACATGTATTCATCTATAATAACATAATCTCATCTTCTCTTCAATCAACCTATCTTGGACCATATTTAGTTAACTCTTCAGCGGGCGCGCCAATTTTTGTAACACCACCAGGCGCGTGTTGCATAAAGTGCAACGTCTCTTTAAACCTTGATTATTCCTTTTACAATTAACTTTTCTTTTCAAATTGGAAATAATAGTTCTGCGTTTTATGACAAGGTAGAAAATGTTGATAATATTGAGATTATTTATAATTAAAGGCCAGAAATGAATAAGAAGAAATTTTCATAAAAAATTAAGATTTATTTTTAAAACACAAATAATTTGTTCAATTTTCAAAGTACGGATTTTGCAATGCTCCTTTGCATGAAAAACTATTACATTTATCACACTTTATCGTGGTAGTTACATTACTTAGCCGTCCGCATATACACTCAAGAGCCAAAACATTATGACCACCCCTACATTTTGCAATGAATTCGCCTGGATGACGTGGAAGGCACGTGATCAGGTGGAAGTGGTATTTAACTGCTGCTGGAGAGTCTGAAGAATCATTCTTTCACTTACTTCTGTGTGTGATGGGAAAGGCTGCGGATCTAAGCGACTTTGATAGAGGGCAGATTGTAATGGCTCGAAGGCTCGGAACAAGTATTTCCGAAACTGCACGACTCGTGGGTTGTTCGCGACCTACAGTTGTTAGTACTTATGCAAAGTGGATGAATGACGGTGAAACCAGCAGTAGATGACATGGTGTTGGACGTCCACACGCTATCAAAGAAAAATGTCGTCGGAGACTGTCTCGCATAGTGAAGCAAAACCGGAGTCAGACAGTGGCTCAGCTGACAGCCCAATACAATGCAGGGCCAAGAAGAATAGTATCGCAGCACACTGTTCAGCGGACACTGTTCGATATGGGGCTACGCAGCAAACGTCCCACTCGTGTGCCTTTGCTGATCAAGCGTCATCGCCAACTGCGCCTGCGCTGGGCCCGGGAACATCGCGACTGGTCCATGGATCAGTGGGAGAGAGTTGCCTGGTCAGATGAATCACGGTTTGTCATTCATCACGCCAATGGCCGTGTCAGGATACGCCGTCTTCCAGGCGAACTGTTGCTCCCTCATTGTACAGTAGGTCATACACAAGTCGGTGGTGGCGGTATTATGCTTTGGGGGACGTTCTCTTGGGCGTCTCTGGGATCCGTGGTTGTGGTAGAGCAGACCATGAATGCTACAGGGTATCTGAACATCATTGCGGACCAGTTGCACCCTTACATGGCCTCTGTTTTTCCAGCTGGAAATGGAATGTTCCAACAGGACAACGTCCCGTGTCACAAGGCTAAAATTGTGTTGGAGTGGTTCCAGGAACATGATGCTGAATTCCAGTTAACGTCCTGGCCGCCTAACTCACCGGATCTCAATCCGATAGAACACATTTGGGATGTCATGGGACGGCAGCTCAGAGTTCAAAGACCATCAATTCGCAATATCTCGGATTTGCGTGACCGTTGCTTAAACATCTGGTACAATCTGTCTCCGGCCATCTACCAAGGACTTGTGGCATCCATGCCACAAGAAGCTGTGTTGCGCGCCAAAGGTGGGCCAACTCGTTATTGACAGGTGGTCATAATGTTTTGGCTCTTGAGTGTATATTACACTTTCCTCTTTTTATTTGCCGATACCTCTGGTTCTGCTTCTCGGGAAGTTTCCACTTTATATTTTAGTAAGAATCCAGTTATGCCTGGAGGAAGAGATAGAATATTTGCCCGAGTCTTCAAGTGGCTTTCGAGAAGTTCTAAAGCCGAAGAATGACGATACAATCGCCTTCTTTCAAAACTGTCTGGTTTATTGGATCTAAGGACAACTTGCGAATTGATTCCTATTGCGTCCAAAAGCCTAAAAAACAATGAGAGAGTCCATCTTCGGGATATTCGGGATACCGTGTAATAGCTGCACATTTGATCCACTACATCAACTCCTGCTTTTGTCGTATTGTAATCCAGTATAATCGCTGGTTTACCAGAATCGTCATCTAACGTTACATCATCATGCATTGTCGACAAAAGTATGACTCCTTCATTTTGTTTCGTAGCATAGAAACACAGTGTTCCTATGCTACGAAAAGTAAAATTACTTTTAACATCGGGAACAAAATTATTAATAACTAGCGGCCCGTCCCGACTTTGTCCGGGTTGAACAAAATATTATACCAATAAATTTCCAGTTGATAGCCAATAAATTGTAAATCTTTTTTTACCTTAATAATAACCTTAATAATACCTTAAATTAATATTACGTTAGTTAATAATTAAAGTTATTTTTTTAAAAGAAAAAGACGTGCCGGAGAACGGCTAGGTTCGAACCGCTAACGTCAGAACAGAAGCCCACCGCGATAGCATCAAACTAAGGATCGTTGAAGTCTTCAGGACAAAAAGCGGTAGAGGACAGTAGCGGTAACAATGGAGATTGTTAGGATTAAGCCCCTAACTTTATTTCTACTGATCAGATATACATAATATATAGCCTAAGTCCATCTGGAATAATGTACCTTTCAAACAGTGAAGGAATTTTTCAAATAGGTGCAGTGATTCTGGAGATTACCCTCCACGTACAAAATCGCTCTCTCTTTATATATAAGTATAGATTATAGAAGTATAGATACACATTGGTATCTCAAAATTAGAGTAAGAGATGAAATAAAAATACAAAAATAAAAAAAGGATTTTAAGTAAAGAATGCTTTTTTAATTATTTTAAGCACCTAAACTAATATTCAAATTAATATTACGTTACTTAATAATTAAAGTTAATTTTTTAAAAGAAAATGGCATGCCAGAGAACAGCTAGGTTCGAACCGCTAACGTCAGAACAGAAGCCCACCACGATAGCACCACGCTAAGGATCGTTGAAGTCTTCGGCACAAAAAGCGGTAGAGGACAGTAGCGGTAACAATGGAGATTGTTAAGATTAAGCCCCTAACTTTATTTCTACGGACCAGATATACATAATATATAGCCTATGTCCATCTGGAATAATGTACCTTTCAAACAGTGAGAGCATTTTTCAAATAGGTGCAGTGGTTCTGGAGATTACCCCCTCCACGTACAAAATCGCTCTCTCTTTATATATAAGTATAGATTATTTAGTATTTAAAACTTCATCAGGACATTTATTTGATTAGCTTTTTTAAATTTATAATCATAGAAAAGCAACTTTGTAAATGCTTAGAATTATTTCAGCGAAATAACCAAAAATAAAATAAGGAATATTTTCTTACACGACCAGGCGCGCTGTGCACAGAGTGCAACAAATAGAAGTATCCTCTGTTGAAATCACGATTAAAAAAGAATGGAAAGGAATACAAAGGTCAGAATATCAGACCTGTGTTAGAAAGGGTGTAGCTATAAATAGAAACTACTTAGAACATCCAAACCTTACATGTAAAAACAAACCATTCAAAATTATGAAAATGTTGCACTTATACACGGGCGCGCCCGCTGAAGGGTTAAACAACGTTTCGAGAAATTCTTCGATGTGGTAGTTTCGGGCAAAATTAAAAGAATATCATTAGATAGACTGAAACCATGTTTCACACTCAAAGATGAAGTAACATAAAATCTTCAAACATGTGATTATGATAACTCCAAAATCTCACAACCACTTCCTAGTGACACTGATTCTTCCAATGGCATTAACCCTAAAACCACAAGAACTGGTCGTATATTACGATTCCCTGCATATCTAAAAGACTATGAGGTATAACGCTATAACTGGAAGGGGGGGGGGGGTAGTGACGTCATCTTCATCTCTTCACGTTGTGATTTTCTTTTGTTCAAGTGGCAACCTCGGACATTTTTGGAACTGCTGAATGAAACAAAAAAAAAGGCGAATTATTCATTGTGAAAATCTGCTGTCGTTCGTTGTCTCTCTCATTTCTTATTAATAAAATTATTTAGAGTTGTTCTTTACAGTGAATTAATAATACACTTGACCTCATACAGTGAACTTCAGCTTTCAGAAATCAGGTTGCATATTTACCTAATCAAACCCACGACCATCTTTGGTCATCAATGATGTTGTTTCGTGACATAATAAGTGAAGTAGAATAATTGTGTACGGCGCATTCGTGATTTCGTATTGTAAATATTGGTAATCCGGATCTTCACACTTCCCATTTCATAGTAATGTTCTTTCATACCGTCTAAGTATGACGTCAGTTTGAAGGAGTGAGGTCACAACTCCGTTTTGGTGTTTTTGTATTTTATTTCTTATTGTGTATCGATACTAGCTCCATCAATCGTTATGTAAATTTTACGTAACTACTGAAGTATAAAAACGAGTGCATTCTTGTGATGGTGTGCATGTTTTATTATTACCATGTTTTTATTAACTCGCTTTCTTATTTGTGTGTTTGTCCAGGACAAATCTTGCCATCGATTTTTAACTAACTTCCCGACTAGCTAGACATTTGAAATTTTTAGAATAGGTCAGAACACGATGACAATGCATTCTTTTGATACTTTTAGCCATCTTTAAGAAGAATTTAATTCATTTTCAGTTAATTTTGTTTTGTAGAAGGGTACTGCCATCTATCGGCCGAGACGGGAACGAAAAGTTAAACGCAATTGATTACGCATTTGATACCTCTTTATTACGCATTTGATCATTTTCTTTCAAGTTGATGGGATAATTCATCAAAAAAAAATTTTTTAAGTATTTATTAATACATAGAATTGTCAAGTTTATATGATTCAACAGAAAATTTAAAAACATGGTATATAAAAAGTCTTTTTATCTTGTAATTATTTTTGACTTGTCTATGCTTTCAAGCTGCTTGGGGAAGTTACCCAATGCTATGTTAGATTATCGTGATTGTGAATAAACTGGTTCTTTTTCTTTTTTTTTTTAAACTTAACTCTCCTTCGAGTCATTTGTTTATATATATATATATATATATATATATATATATATATATATATATATATATATATATATATATATATCAAGCTCTTCTATTCCTCACTGCGTCGTATATTCATCAGCCACTTTTTATAGATTAATCAACAGTAAAATCTATATGTTTAAGTTGCTAAGCCTACATTTTGGGCAGTCCGTGAGAGAAAACTACAGTATCCATTGACTTCATTTTGGTCTTAAACTAAAGATTGTAATCTGCAGATTTGTCAAACTTGGTTCTTGTAACCGCAATTTCTATTAATTAGAGATAATTTACAATTAAAAATTGATTTATCCGCATTCTCAGTGGCATGTTTAAATCTGTCTTTAGAAACTCACTGTTTCTGCGCATGCTCAGTTACATGTTTTAATGATAAACACGTTTATTCCGACGAGTCTCGAGATCTCTCGCTGCCATTTTTATTTTTATGGTAATTATGTTTGTGGAACATAAGATTAAACCTGATGGAAATTGTTTGTTTCGCGCTGTTTAATTAGCGTTAATTTACAACTAGAAAAAATTTTTTTTCTGCGTATGGTCAGTGACATTTTTAAATCTGGCTTTAGATGCTCACTAAACACTAGGCGGCTTAAACACATTAATTTGTTTCTGAGCATTATTATGATTTTCAACATTTGGCAATGATGTGTTGAGTATAATTCGTGTATTAGTACATTTATTTCCTATCTAGCCATCATGTTTTGACGAGTACTATAACGGGTCTCCGTTACAAATTTGTATTTCTACAGGTTGTGTTTTTACTCAAATACTTTTTAAAAGGAAACGACAAAATAAGAGCAAAGAACTTGTGAGACCAATTTTTTACTGTTTTTTATTCCAACGAAAAAAAAAGAATATATCGTTTTCATTCCTTGATATACAGTTACCGTTAATTTAAAGAAACGATTAAGGAACGATTTTTTTTAATGAAATATGAAGAACAATTATTAACTATAACCGTTCCCAACAGTACCAACTAGTTTAAAAAGAAATCGCATTTGCGGTTTTTTAGTTACACAAACAACCTATAGAGGTTTGTTTTTCACATTCGTGGTTTTGTCATAGGAAACTAATCACAAAACTAAATTTAACCATGCACATAAGTGAAATTTGACTTTTTTTCACATTCGTGGTTTTGCCTTGGAGACCTACGATATTACTTCGAGACGTATGGCGGCAAAATCCGTCGCCTCGATTATCTATAACGTCACATCTACCGTCCAATGACACCGGGAGGTGTGGCAAATGCAGCCAATGGCGGCTCTCTTTTGCTCCTGTCTAATCGCCTCGAGATGATAACAGCTGATGCACGTCACGTATGCATCAGCTGTGAGTGTCGCGTGCATAAAAGAGGTGAGATTTGCGAGACACTGTCTTGTTGTTGTTCCTCGATCAACCTCCAGTCATGTCCACCGCCGCAGTCGACCGCATTGTCGAGTTTCCGGAGAAATCCGTGCCCATCCTGGACCCGTCCGAGCTGTATCGGCCCGAAGAGAAGAAAATGGAAGATTTTCGGCTCTATTCCGAAGACCAGGTAAGACGCCTCTCTCTACCTTCGGGCAGTGTTCTAGTTTTGTGTCGTTTACCGAAGTACGTCACATTAAATTGCTTGGTAGATAACTGAATGCATACTGAACGTTAAGATTTTTTTTTTAACACTAGAAAGACGGCTGCCGTCATTTTGACGGTTTCGGACATACTATTGAGGGTTTAAAATTTGATGAATAAGAAATGTATAATCGAGCTTAAATAAGATATAATAAGGTCAAATTTATAAGTCCAGTTGGAACACGGTAAAATAGAAATTAGTTTTGAAGCTGTCGTTAGAATTCACTGTTTAAGAAATTTAAGAATTTTTTATGTTTTAGCATCTAATTAATAAATTAAAAAACTAAAGAATTAAAATTGTTGCCACTGAAATAGATTTAAAAAAAAAAAAAAAAGGATTTGATATTAAGAATTAAAATTTTTAAGATACAGGTCGTCGCTTTTTGCGCGGAGGATGCTTTTATATAAACGCCGTTTAAGCTCACGCTGTGGTCGGCAGAACATCTCGAATACTATTCAGGGCTAAAGGCAAAAGTCAATAGTATAATATATAAAATATATGATGAGGAAAGAGAAACAGAAATAGACGGTGAAATATATAATAAAGAAAACTGTGAAACTAGAGAAGTTAGAATCATTAATTTAGGAAATCTCTAGATTGGACAATAGACAGTAATCTCAGAACGAAAGTAAGAATTTATACCGGTGGCTCAAAGATAGAAGATAGAACGGGGGCCGGGGTGGTTATCCTTAAAGAAGGTGCAGAAAAGGCTATAATTAAAGAAAGGATAGGTGGAGTGAGTTCCTATGAGGCGGAACTTAGAGCCTTGCAAATAGCCATAGATAGAATGAGAGAAGAGAATATTAAGGAATTTGATGTATATACGGATTCTAAGAGTGCTTTAGAATCGCTAAGATCAATTAAATTTAAAGGAAAGATAGTAGAAGATATTAAGGCTATTATAATAAAGGAAAATATGGAGGTTCACCTACATTGGGTTAAGGCGCACGTAGGGATTGCGGGAAATGAAGAGGCAGATGAGACAGCAAAAGCTGCTACTAAGTTAAGTGAGATAGGTATAAGATATAAACAGACAAAGAACAAGATCAAAACAAAAATGAAAAAATTTGGAAAAAAGTTATGGCAAGAAGAGTGGAAGAGGAGTATTAAAGGAAGAAAGGTATATGAATTATATAAAGAGGTTAAAGAAGGGCGTTTAAGTGAAGATTTTAAGATAAACCAACTTATAATAGGTCATGGTTGTATAGGGGAATACCAGCACTGATTCCATCAAAAAAAGTGATCTATGTAGTTGTGAGAAACAGCAAATTGTGGACCATTGTCTATTCAGGTGTCAACAGTTCCAAGAGCTTAGAAAAGACTTACCAGTGGATGTAGAGACATAGTCGAAAAGTAGATTCTTCGGGGATTTTTACTGTAGGCCAGGGGTGTCAAACTCAAAAGCTACCTTGGGCCAAAGAAACAATGTTTAACTATAGGTGGGCCGCAAAAAAAAAAAATCAATATTAATAGAAACGTAGGTTTATTTACCTAATTACAGTATATTCAACATAAATATATGCATTTTGTTTAATAATAGCCAAAAAAGAGTATCATTTTAAAAAACATTTAGCGAATTCTTTCTATCTTATTATAATTCTGCGTCGGTTATTTTATTATATATTGTGTGCCAATATATTGGCCGGGCCGCGAGTTTGACACCCCTGCTGTAGGCGTTTCGTAAATAAAGTAGTTAGTATCCTTATGGATGTCCATATTCCTTATTTTCACACTAAGTTGTGTCAGTGTTTATTTTGTTCTCAACTTTCGTTTCATTTTGTACTCCGTAACAAATATTTATATGCATGTATTGTATTACTGAAGTCTGTGAAAGTAAACTTAAAATTTAAATTGCATACGAGTGTATAGCGTGAAAACAATGAAAGTCAATAATCAAAGTAATTAATGTTAACAATCAAAGTAATAGTGTTAGTTTGTGTTACACAATATAGAATTGTAAAAAAATTTAAGTATTGAGAAATGTGTTAATAGAAAAAGAGTGTTAATTATAAAATGGTGGTGTTGAAACATTGATAGAGCAATTGTTAATTGAAATGTAATGCAATGTGTTAAATTATTGTGAAATGTAATAACAGAGCAAATTGTTAATTATAAAGTAAGAGTAATTGCAAAGCAATGCAATGCGTTACAGTTACATTGCTTGAGAAATGTGATACTCGTGTAGTAAGGTGATAACTATAAAATAAGCTGTTAATAGTAGAGAAATATATCAACAGTAAAGAAATATAAGCGGTTAATTTTTAGTGTAAGTAAAGAGAAAATAATTCTATGTAAAGTTATTGCACTGACCAAATATAATGTATATTGTGTATTATATACTATACTTAAAGGCAGTGTATGTTATGTATTATTGTGTATTAGATGTTTTTGTATTATGTTTTGATTATTATGCTTTGTTTAGTGCATAGTTTTTTGCTTAATGGTGGGGTTTAATTTGGCCCACCTAAATGTAGCTAATTTCTTTTGTACGGTTTGCTAAGAGAGCACTCAATGTGTTAAAATTTGATAAATGTATAATCGAATTTAAATAAGATATAATAAGGACAAATTTATAAGTCCAGTTGGAACACGGTGATATAGAAATTAGTTTTGAAGCTGTCGTTAGAATTGACGGTTTAAGAAATTCAAGATTTTTTTTTTGTTTTAGCACCTAATTAATAAATTAATAAATTAAAATTGTTGCCACTGAAATAGTTTTAAAAAACAAGAAAAAGGATTTGATATTAAGAATTAAAATTTTTAAGATACAGGTCGTAGCTTTTTGCGCGGAGGATGCTTTTATATTAAAAACGCCGTTTAAGCTCACGCTGTGGTCGGCAGAACATCTCTAATAATACTATTGAGGTCTATGTCTGTATTTATGTCCTCTGGCTTCTGAAATTTATGACTTTTCTAATATTACACGAAATATGCACACGTTTACAAAATTATAATCGATAGTAAAGAAGGGGAGAAAATGTGCTGTATACCTACTGAGACTGAAAGCCGTCAATTCGAGGGCAATATAGAAAACAGGCAGAAATCTTTAAAATAATACCGGGAAAATGTTAGTCACTTTTCGTCTCTTCCCCCCATCTGCGAATAACAGAAATATTGGCTCTTCGGAAATATTGGTATTGAAAAATAAGGACTGCACAAACCATGCGTATATTTTTACGGATAAACCATACTAGGTTGTCAACTCGGCATCACTGCATAAAAATAGCTTTCAAGCTGCTTGGAATGATATCGTGGTCCACATGGACTGGTTAGGACAGGGACTCTGCAACATAGCGATTCTTGAAATGCTCGTCATACTTCGTTTGGTGTTTCCAGTTAGTACAGAGTCCTTTTGCATATTTTTAGAACTATTTTATTGAAAGAAATAAAATAACTTAAAACAAATCAGAAAAAAAAGTTCTGCTAAGAGCCCATCTTATAAAATCTAAATAATCGTTTACTGCGGTTCAAATTTTGTCTATTTTAAAAATGGCACGCGTTAACAACAAAGTGTGGTTGGAAGGCTGCGTTTTTGCTCTTCCCGAAGAGAAGTCTTTATTAAAAAGCTATGAATTTACATTTCTAAATACAAGATGAATAATATCATTAAAAAAGGCTTATTTCTTTGAAACCCATATAAAAAAAAAGACATAACTACCGAAAGAAGGTCCGTTCATTGACAACTATTTCAAAATCAGACTCTCGTCTCAAAGAAAATCAGACTAAAGAAACAGAGCTTTTACACTTTTATTAGCGCGACCGTCGTATGATTCGCGCTTCATTTTCTTTGAGTTCTAATTCTTCAGATAGACATTTTTATGTTCCGTTCAAGGAAATAAGATCTAAAACTGCATCTGCCAACAGCGCTTGTTCCAAATTGTATTGAATGAATTCAGTATGTATGCTGTTTTTAAATTTGGCTATGCACGCCCCGTCAGTTTGCCTGCCACTTTATTTCAGGAGAACCAGGTGATGTTACTCCCACCTATTGCGGTATCATTCTAAAATAGACCCAACACAGCGAGCGGCTCAAAGTGCAGAGTGCTCATCGTGCAATACTACCACTGCAGATTCAATTAACACGGGCTGAGCGAATCCAATAGGGCGTTCATTAAATGGTTACAGCCCTGAAGCACCGATGTTCGTGTTTCTAATTTCAACTTGCAAGAAGTTGAAGTCTATAAGAATTTTTATGATCCACAGATGTGGGCAACACTTTTCTTTTAACCGATTCTCCAACAGGCCAAATGTATTTATCTTATTGAACTCTTGTTGACCCCTGTTTCAAGGTTGTTCTTCCTCCCTCTAGGACGATCCCATTCAAGCCCGAGTGCGAGAAACGTACAGAAAGATGCACACAAACCAGACCATGGACTTCGTCTTGGACAGGGTAAGGCCGAAGCTTCACTCTTTTGCTTACAGCTTGTTCCTCTCTGATTGTGTTTTCTTTTGCCATGATTTGTCACCCTTAAGGGGTGTACAAGGGACTTTCAATCACGTTTTTTATATTTTCATTATTTTACTCAATATAACATGAGTATAATTAATATTCATTTTTACTGCACTGAATTCTTAGAATTCACAAATAAGTATTTTGTGGACGAATAAGATTTTTTTTTCAAAAAATTCTCCAAAAATGCTAGAATTTTTCAAAATGTTCCATGCGCATCTATTTTCTTTCTCTGGATTGTTAATTGAATTGTTTATTACAAAATTGTGCATAGATCTTTGAAACCTCAAATATTTTTCAAATTTATAGATCTTGAAATAAAGTAAAAACCATAAAGTAACAGCCAGAAATAAAGTTATCTAAGACTTTACATTGATGCAACCCCCCCCCCCCCAAAAAAAAAAAAAAAAAATCCATGCACAGTTATGTTTATAAACATGGTAAACATATATTAAAAAAATTAAGGTTTTTAAATGATATAGAATGCACATGGAGCATTTTGAATAAACGTTAGAATTTTTGAAAAAAAAAACTTGAACAAGCATTATTCTGCCAAAATTCCTTATTTTGAATTCTAAGAGTCTTCATTGTGGTACAAAGAATATCATTTCATTCTGCATACAGATTAAAAAATTGAGAATTTAAAAAAAATTGAGGTTGAAGGTCCCTTGTCCCCTTAAGAGTACTATCTAAAATTGGACAGCAAGCTGACTTCGCATTTTATGCAGCGTTCGTTTTCATATCCAGTTGTTTTTGGAGATTTGTTTAGAGTCAAAATTTTGAAAATATTTTCCATCGAGCATAAATTGTCCCTATAAAGAGTTCAGTGTTGCCAACTTGGAGGTTTTCCCCCTAAATTTGGGGGTAAGTTAGATGAAAAGGGGTGTTTTTAGGGGCTACATTTTTTAGGGTCATTTTGTGGGAGGAACATTTTTTAATATTTTGTACAATCGAGACGCGTTTTTTTATTAGATTAAAAGTTCCTTACATATGTCAAATGTAAATAAACCTCCATTTCATTATGTAGGTGTGTATTTTCTGTTTATTTCAATTTATCTCTCAAACAGGATGCCTATTTGGAACCAGAATTTCTTTTAGGAAGGTCTAGGGGGATCTCAAGTTGGTGTTAGGGGGGAAACAAGGGATTTCGAGATGGCGCTAGGGGGAGGCGCTTCGTAAAGGTTGGCAACACTGAAAGAGTTTGATCTTTTCAAAGTGGCTATTTTTTTATTTTATTTTTTTTTTTTTTTTATAAATCTAAGTTCCAATAAAATCTCTAAGACTAAGGCCGTCTGCACACGGAGCAACTCAAAAGAAACTGATAACAGACTCCAATCACAAACCGTCCCGATTGGAGTCTGTTATCAGTTTCTTTTGAGTTTCTCCGTGTGCAGACGACCTAAATGTTTAGAGGCAGTTTTCAGGGGTACAAAAGTTACCAAAAAATCATTTTTGTATAGGCATTGGTTCAGCAAGTATTAAAAACTAAACTCTTGTAGACTTTGAACATTCTTTTACCTAAAAATGTTAAACTTTCCAAGCATTTTTTTGATAAGCATACCTATCTTTATATACACCTAAATGTCCAAAACAAATGTACCAATTTCCTTTGTTTCAGATGAAGTACTGGTCCAAGTTCGACAAGGCCCGGATGACCGTGATGGAGGCCCTGCAGAAACTGAACTGCCTCGTCGACGAGAGCGACCCGGATGTCGACGTCCCAAACATCGTCCACGCCTTCCAGACTGCCGAGCGCATCCGGAAGGCCCACCCCGACCTAGAGTGGTTCCACCTGACGGCCCTGGTGCACGACCTGGGCAAGATCATGGCGCTGTACGGCGAGCCCCAGTGGTCCGTGGTGGGCGACACCTTCGTGCTGGGCTGCGAGTTCGCCCCCTCCATCGTCTACAGGAGCACCAGCTTCGAGGGCAACCCCGACCTCCACGACGCCAAATACAACACCCGACTGGGCATCTACGGGGAGGACTGTGGGCTGGAAAACGTGGTCATGTCCTGGGGACACGACGAGTACATGTACCGGGTAAGGTCCGCCCCCTTTTTACCATCGAGTTGCCTAAAGCCCGTGGGCTTTAGAAGTTCAAATAAATTTAAATTTTAAGGAAATTCTGAAATGCCCAGTTATTGAAAAAAGAAAGCCAAATTGAAACCAACGAAGTTTTTCATAAGCGTTATTTTCTATTAGTCTGGCATAAAATATGTTTGGTTTGTTTTCAAAACACTTGGTGAGATCATTAACCCTAAGGCCGTCACAAGTGCAGACGTCCTAAGTGGAGCATTCAGTTTCATCTGAAGACTGATAAATTTATATTGCAATTTGGAAGAAAACATTTAACCATATAAAAATAACACAATAAGGGTAACTGTGCATCGAGCCTTAAAGACTGATAGGAACTAAATTATAAGAAATAAGGAAACTTACTTGTACAGTATCGTCAGTAACTCCTACATAACTCCTTCCCTTCGGATGCCATCTTGAAATGAGCGCGTTCGGTTTAAGCCAATCACAATAGCCTTCGCAGCGGGAAAAAAAACGGTTAATACTCTTACGGCCCACCAGATATGTTCGTAAAGTTTGAAACCGTACCTGTTTTGAGAAAATGTTGAAAAATTGGGAACCTGCAGTATTTCCGATCTATTCGAGCTATACTTGCGTTTTGGTAACCCACGCAAAACAGCATCTCATTTTTAGTGTGCATCTATCGTTCACTATGCATAGAATCATTCCATTTTGATGCGACTGCACCGGGGGTAGGTATACTAGTTTGCCATGGCAGTTGGTGACCACCAAAGGGCAAACCAGAAAACGCTATCGCTAGGTGGAAATTTAGAAGCTGCTATTTAGAATAAAGTTTAACTATTGATCGAACACACAGCTTAAAACCCACAATCAAAAACTAATAAAGGCGCCATGGTCACTCCTGGAAATTAGGACACAAGTTTAAATCATCTGATACGAAAATATTTTACCATACTCTCGGTATCTGAATTGTCTGGAAAACGTTGCTAACGATGCAAATTCTTGTTCTAGTCAATGACCGGGAAACGTTATCCATTTCTGCTGCCCAGGGAGAAATGCAGATGAGCCGTCATCGTCAATATTACAGTTTCAAGCCTTTTTTTTTCTAATTTTATCATGTTCCTTTATGTGATGTCTAAGCCGCTGGCATTCGGTATCAAGTCTCTGAGTTCAAATCCAGCAGTCGACATTTGTTTTTGTAATCTTCCAGGAGCGGCTCTAAACTGTAATTCGCGGTCTAATGCGCCCGAAGTGAAGTGAAAGATGATCGTGTCATTCTCTATTTCTTTACTCCATTTAATATTTCCTCCAGCTTCCCCGCTATCTTCAGTGTCTTATCTTATTGATTTGTTTTGTTTTCGTGTGTGACCTTCCGGTCATGAAATGCTTATTGTTCTGACCGGCGGACCCCCTTTCGTGTCGGCTTCCAGTACGTTCTCCCGCAAGTTTCTATTTCCCCTGTTAGTGCAACAATTTGACCCTCTCAATTTGAAAGCCCATAGGCAACCACACTTGGTGCTCCTCGGTCTGGCGAAAAACTGCGTTGGTTCGAAAGAAGACGTCATTTTTTTTTCTCATTTCGGTTTCTAAGCAGCTGTGTGTTCCTTTTTGTATTACACGTAATCCAGTACTTTACATTCAAGTCATTTGCTCTGCTTTCCAAAATGCCTATATTTACTTCCTCCGCGTCTGCAGGTCCTGATCCACAACAAGTGCAAGCTGCCCGAGGAGGCCCTCTACGTCATCCGGTTCCACTCCTTCTACCCCTGGCACACCGGAGGGGACTACAAACACCTGACCAATGACAAAGACGAAGAAATGCTGAAATGGGTCCAGGAATTCAAGTAAGGCTGATCCATTTCGTTATTCTTAAAAGGGCTTGTTATTTTCATCGTTGATCAGATAACCCATTAGAGGGGGGGGGGGGTATCGAACGGTTGCGTGGGGGGAAAATTGTGAAGCGAGTCACAGCCGGGGCAGTAAGGGGCATATGACGTCATACCGGGAGAACACAAACGTAATGGTCTCCTTTTACAACAGTATTGATATCCTATTCTTTTTTCCCTTAGAAGTAGCACTTGATATACATCATTCGCCAAAGTGATAACTCGGCGCAAACACAAGGGGAAACAATAACCAATAACAGAAAAACAGGAACATTAAACAATGAACAACCATAACCAATGGTTATGTTTGATAGCATTAAAGTCAATTAGTATGTAAGGCCTGTAGCTGTTCTCTAGACTTCCAATATCTATCGCAAATACCTCCGAGACTGTTGGACATACCCCAAGATGCTCAGCGTCCATCACACAAACACTGTTGCACAAGATGCAGTTTGGGGTAGAGAGTATTCCGAATCTGTGCAAGTAACCAGCAAAACAGTCGAGACCAGTTTCTAGACTAAAGGCAGCAACAGCATGTTGTCTTGGAAACTTTGAGATCTTTTAAGAATCTCTCCAAGATTTATCACTAATTTGTTTAGTTAGGTCAGTCTGATAGTTCTTATTCAAAGTATTCTCTTTGCGTACATTGCAAAATACCTGTGCATTTTTTTCTAGATCAGCCATCTCATTTCCACATATATATCACAATGTGAAGGTAGATCCTATCCTTTACCTGGATGATTCCCTTTCTTTTCTCTCTAAACTTGGGATTACAGAGGCTGTTTGCACATTTTTTAGACGATGTATATTGTATTCACAAAACTAAATTGCATAAAATTCTTATGTTTTAAATGTTCTATTTGACATCCCTTATTCTGAACTATCTTTCGACACCGCAATTTCCAGGATAATGCCTTTTGAAGTGTCACAAGAGGTATTCTATACCATTCCTCTTGAACAGCTTTCCAGAGTCCTGTAAGGCTTTTGGGACGACGTTTGGATAATGCAGATTTTAAAAGTCCGAAAGCACAAAAATCCATAGGTGATACATCGGGAGATTTAGTAGGGATATCAGTGAAGGGTATGGCCTTGATACCAGTTTTTTGTTCCTTTTCTTTTAGGAAATTTACAGTGGATTTTGATGTGTGACTGCTAGCTTTGTCCTGATGAAGTCTCACAGATTGATGGCACTGTGGGTAAAGCGATGGTATTTCATTCAGAAAAATTGGCGATAAAATATGTTCCTGATAGTATTTGGAGTTAATCTAGACATTTTTTTCCCACTCTCTTTATTTTTAACTTGCCATTATAAGAAAAACCAGCAACAATCATGAATCCCTAAGAAAAACTTTCTTTCGATTCTTTTAACCATGTACTTAAAATTTTTTCTCCCTTTTTATGATAATAAATGGCTCTTTTTTTTTTGTTGCAATCATTTAAATACACCCATGATTCATCTATTGTGACAATTGTTTTCCATTTTTCTTTGGATAAGTGTTTCTCATATAGAATTCTGCAGCGTGTCCTGCGTTCAGAGATATGATTTGGAAGAAGACGATGCACATTGCGTTTTTTCGCTTTCTTAAGATTTAAATCAACGTTTATCATTTTGTTTACAGTGGACACCGAGCATTTTAATGATTTTGCAACTGTCCTTTGACTAGGGGGATTTTCTTTTAACATTAAACAACGTACCTTTGCAATAGTCGAAGATGTCCGTTTTTTCCTTGGATACTTGTTTGGAATTTTTGTCCCACTTGAGGCTGCAATTTGACTTTTTTTCCTTTCTTGTTGACGATATTACCTTGTTGACGATATTTGATATCACAAAACCATGACTCTCACATCGTTTTTGGATAACGGAGTATGCATATTTCTCTTCGGAAAGAGCATAAATGTAGACTTCGAACCACTGCTTTGTTAAAAACGCCATTTTGAATAAAAACAAAACTTTCAAGCCGCAGACGATAATTTCGACTTAAAAACATAGTACAATTGCAATTATTTCTTTTGCAGCAAACGACTTTTTATTACCGCTTACCAAAATCGTCTAAAAAATGTGCGAACAGCCTCTGTATTTACCCCTGTGGATTCTCGTTTGTACGAAGTCATATGCACAATAAAAAAATCTGTACAATCAGAATTTCGTAAATGGGTTTAACTTTTTTTAAAAAAATGAACTCTATTTAATACATTTGCTACTTTTCGTATACGAAGAGTATGTAAATTGCTACTTCGTATTTCCAATTCATGTGGATGGACCTAAGAACGAAAACTAATGTAACCAAAATAATGGCGGTTGACATCCGTTTAAGCAGTTTTAATCGTACGTGAGAATGTCGC
The DNA here is from genome assembly GCA_907164885.2 of Dolomedes plantarius. Lineage (NCBI taxonomy): Eukaryota > Metazoa > Arthropoda > Arachnida > Araneae > Dolomedidae > Dolomedes > Dolomedes plantarius. The sequence continues at coordinate 4,373,838 of OU015499.1, forward strand.
GCTTCCTTAGAGACTGCGTTGACTTGCGTTCCTGCTGAAGTGTGAGTGCGTTGTTGACAATGAATTTTACCCGATAGCAATATTTTTCCCCCTCTCTGGATGCCATATGTTTTAGTTCTTTAAAAGTCAACCACACTTTTTGTAAGGGACACAAATTTTATTTCTTTTATTCTGAAAGTCTTTACAAAAAGTGTTATTTAGCGACAATTTTTTCATCGAAAGTGTCTCCTTTATTTAACTATCGTTATACGTATGGCAGTCACTTGAAAATTTTTAAATTTTGTTTAAAAGATTTAAATTTGAAATTTAAAGCACGTTCCGTTTTCGATGCATCATCTGCCGAATGGCCTGACCTTCCCTCAGCTTTGGTGCCTGGCCAGAGTTCAAACTATTGGTGTGTTCAGTACCGGCCTTCTCTATAAAGGGGCCTGAATAAATAATTCTAATAAGGGGCCTTCAAGAAACCATTTGGGACCCTAAATTTTTTGTAAAGTAAGAAAAATTACAGTGTGTGGGGGGGGGGGGCGGGCGATTTTGATAATACATTAATTACTTCAGAAAAATTACATTTTTTTTTTTTTGCAATTTCTTTTTCGATGCTTAATACAGCAAGTGCATTCAAGGTAACTGCCTACGTCGGAGCCAATTTTTTTTTTTTACATTGTTTTTTAGGATTTTTTGGTCTTTTATGGTAAAATAGCATTAAAAAAAACTTGCCTGTAAATATCATACTTTTTTATAAATTGGTCAATTTGAAGTAATTTTTAATGAAATTTAGCTAAAACGCCTATCATTCTGCACAAAATTATAATGCTACTATTTTAATTTCCTTCTCACACATACATATAACAGTTATCTTGAAAATGACCCACAATATAAGAGAAATTTTAAAATGCAAAAATAATAAAATTTTATGTTCCAGTGTGAAAAATTTCCCCAATTCGTCATTCCTTTCCTTATAAAAACAGCCCCAAACAAAAAAACTATTATACATCAATTATTGTGCGTCATTTCATTAACAATAGCATATAAAACATTTCCTGAAAATTTTATCAAATTATATGCATTATTACGTGAAATATCATGATAACGGTAGAGATTTGTGCCAAAAAACATAATTCTGAGAAAAACGCATCTAAAGTTGTTTCACTTCAATTTTGTATCAGACGATGTTTTTTAAAATAGCTATAACTCTGCTTCTAATTGATGTAGAATGAAAATCAAAACGGTTTTGAAAAGAGAAAAGATTGAATTACACGATTCTTACAAAAAATAAAATTGACCAAAATAGTCCAAAAAATGGCATTTTCAACGTAGGCAGTCACCTTAAGCGTTCTGCACACATGCTTGACCGAAGATAATTCTTTAATTTTAATTTGCTGAAAGAGAGCTCAGCACTTGCTATAGTAACTGGCAACGTAATGAAAAGTTTTAACACAGTTAATACAGTTAGAAATAACTCATGATTATTATTTAGTATGTATTACAATGTCTTGTGCGTTATTTACATCCCTTTCATTCAAAATCAAATCCCGTAACAAACCAATTTCCTGTATTAGATTTTCATCTACATCTTTGTTATAAAACTTAGTTTTTGGAACATTTTTCTAATTCATGTTTTTGCATCATACTGACAACGATAGGAATTATTGAAACGTAAGCGTAATCTCATTTTAGAGACAAATATTTATTTAAAACATATTTTCACAATAAATCGTAATGCTATTGACATGAACAACGTAGAATACAACTCGTATAATAAAGACTCGTAGCTGAATTCAAAACATTCCACACCGTTTTTTCGTGTTGCCATTCAGTAACTTATAAATACTTATAACACAATCTCAATCGTAACCATGGAGTCGTAACAGGAATATTGTCAAGCTTTCATGTGCAAGAGTACATTATTTTAGTTCTTGATCACATTGGGGCCCCCTCAACAGCGGGGCCCCGGTGCATAGCATCCTCCGCACCCCCTAGATGGCCGGCCGTGAGTGTGTTCGATATTTCGAAAGAACTTTTCTCACTTTGAAGGGTAAAAATCCTTTTTCGTTGTTTAAGTAAAGTGTTGGAAATGTCCACTCAACTGCGAAATCCGAAAGACAGCTTATTGGAAGTATATACATACAAGGTTTGCAGCATCATAGTCTTGTATCACCCCAATTGAGTTATACTAGAAACACGCGGTTCGTGTTACATTCGAAACCAAGATTTTTTTTTCGTAATGGGTGTGGCACACAAATTCTTTTCTAAAAAATTTTTATATTCTGATTCCATTTTTTTTTTTTTTTTTTTTTTGTCTTCAGCAAATTCGACCTCTACTCGAAATCCCACGAAGTGCCGGACATAGAAGCCCTCATCCCCTATTACCAGTCCTTGATCGACAAGTACATGCCCGGTGTTCTGGAATGGTGAAGACCCCAGCCGCCATTGTTTACCTGTGTGAATGGTACGGACTTGTCTCTCGGGACCCCACCGAGCTCTATGGATGTCGTGGGGACGAAAGAGTAATTTATTTGCTCAGATTCATCGTTATCGTTTCGTTGCGTTTTTATCCTGTGTGTACGCGTGAGTGTGATTGATCAATAAAACTTATTTTTATGCATGGCGACTCTTTCGTTCCCTTCATTGTGTCCTCATACCTGCTTGTAAAACGAGGTTTTGGGTTGAGTGTGGGGGGTACGTATAAAGACCAGCAAGAAGCCAGGTTTGGAATGGACTCTCAATTTCCATCTAGCTGATTATTATGAATGTATTGCGTGTTAATTTCTATACAATACAACAATATAACAAATAAATAGGAAAACTGGAAATGCAGTTCCAAACGAAATAGATACTTGCGTTTGTGGTGTATAGAATACAGTTCACCCAGAGAAGAAAATAGGAACACATTTCTAAATAATCTCAAAGTCCAAACGGGGTACAGATAGCTGTTTTAGGAATATCCTTTTCAGCAATGGGCATCTGGTGAAAAGCTTCGACTAAATCGATATGAGATTTTTAACCAAGTTTCAAGAAACTAGTAAAAAATGATTAGCTATTATTTCAAATGCTCTCGCATTGCAGTATTGAAGTTTCATGCATGCAATTTCATCAGATAGTTTTAAAAAAGCCGAAATTTTATTGAGGGGGGGGGGGGAAGGCAACTATCATTCAACATTTGTAAGAAATCTTTTTTCTGCATACATTCTTTGGTCCTGTTCACATAGGAGTCCGGTAGCGGAAGCGTTAAAGGAAAGATGGCGCTGAGACGGAAATAAACCAATCATAGGCGTTAAAAATTTCGTTCCTAATCGTTTGAAGGTTTGCCATTGGTTAAATATATTTCAATACTTTAACGCTTCCGCTATCGGACTCCTATGTGAACAGGCCCTTTCACTGTGTCTCCATGTTTTTTTCCAATATTTTTGGAATTTTGTCCCTACTATCAATGAAGAGTTTAAATATTTAAAATCAACGCAGTTTCATGAATTGTAATGCAAAAAAATTTTTACTGCATTGACCATTTTTTTCTTGGATATGATTTTTTTTATGCAGATTCATAACATGATACACAACATTCATGCTCCTTTTAATTTCTTAACATATAAGTGTTGAATAAGACAGAACACTAAGATTTCATTTAACAGTACCTTTTATTTATTTTTTTTCATATTTAAACAGAAATAATCGTCTGCTGAAAAGAGGAATTATCAGCACATAAAAAGCAAATTTAGACTTCAAGAGAAATTTTTAAAAATCGTAAAAAGCAATAAATCTTAAACGAGATTGTTATAAACGGGCTCGATTGTAGTTTTTAATGCCCAGAACCATGACTTTTTGGCATTAGGTCAATTGTGTGAAATACCTAAAGCTAAATTTCGTTTGGCCTTAATCCTTCCAATATCCCTTTTTAGAGGACGACCAGCTGATATACGGCGGGAACCTTTAGTAACAAAATTACGCCGGCGTGCAATAGAAGTGGCTCGCACCCCACCCCCCCCTTTCCTTTTATAAGATGACAGTGCCAATCCCATAAAAAAAAAAATAAATAAATAAAAACTTCATTAGCTTGCCCTGATGTTTTTATTGTTTTTAATTTATTTGTAATACTGTTAACTGTGAATTTACTAATATTTAATGTTAATACCCTTTCAATCTCAGCAACAAGCAATGATTTATAATCATTTGAAGCAATATTTGGTTGCAATTCATCAGAAGTGATTTTTTGCCCTTGTGATGTAGGAGTATTCAGATCCATGCTAGAAATGGCATCTCCAAATGAATGTTATTTGTATCAGAATTTAAAGAATTACTAGAACTTGAGTTCCCTTCTTTTTCAGTAAATCCCCCCAAAAAAATTCTTTGGTGGATATTTATCCCCAGGGGCTAAAAGAGCTAGTTGGTACCTGTCATCACAACTAAGAACTGGTGCATTTGGAAAATGATTTTAAAATTATTATACAAAAAACATCGATGCTTACAAAATGCACCAGTTCTAGCTGAATAACAGGTAGAGGAGAGGAGGGTATTATGGAATAGTCGGGTAATATGGAATACCGAGGTTTCGACTCTGTTTGGTGCTGCTATCATGTGCGAATACCATGAACTATTCAAGAAAGACTCCCATGATACAGTTCACTGAGAGTTGACCGCTTGTTATTGTCGTACCACTCGCTAGAGAACAAAATGTGTTTTGTGATTTTCACGAGTTTTTGCAGGTAAGTTTTCAAACATTTTAACCTACTAGTACACATCTGACTTGAACATTGATGTACACTAAATGAATATATGCATAATGTACACTAAAAGAATTGTAGTTTGTTATACTGTGGTCGTTTTTTAGCTGACAATGTTTTGTCCATCAGTTTAAAGGTTTATGTTCCATGATGGCGTGTCGGGTATTATGGAATACTAGGTATTCCATAATCCCCTTAGAAGCAGGAAAGCTGGATCTTCTGTAATAACGTACTCCCCATATAAAAAAAAAAAGAGTTAGAGGATGAACTGAAAGAAAAGGACATAAAGAAGGAACCAGAAGCTTCAAAACAACAAAAGAAACCGAACATTCAAAGACCCCCTATTAAGAAATTAAACTTAGACTGACCTTCTAGACCAAAACCTACTAGAGATGACTTCTGTGTTAGCAGCGATGAATCGTTCCATTCTGGTGTATCATCTGTAATGGACTTCATGCCATCAACTAAAGAACTAGAAAACAAAGACGCTGAATATATCATGTGTAACGGAAAATTCTCCGAAGATCAATAAGGGGAAATTTTGATTCAATGCTTCAGCTGTTCTATGCGGGCTCGCCTTGATTGTACCGGAGCAGAGAAAGATTATATCTGTGACTTTTGTAAATAGACTAGAAGCAGAAATGACATGCACATAATATTAAAAATATAGTTTTTATACTTAAAAATAACTATGTTTTATGAAGTCTAATTACTTTTTCAATGGTTTAAACCACCTATTCCATATTACCCGACTATTTCATATTAACCTCCATTTGTAACTTTTTTTTTAAAATAATTTTTTTATAACAACAAAATAGTATTTTACAAGTGACAGTTCATTACAATTATAGTATGTACTCATGATGATTTGGGGATTTTTATTCATAAACCAGTAAAGTTATTTTTAGAAATGTAAATGGTATTCCATAATACTCCTTTCATATACAAAAACAAATCATAAGATCAACTGTTTACCAAATCATAAGATCCAATCATAAGATCAAAGTGTTTACCAAATAACTTAACGTCTCCTTTTACAGAAGAAACGCTATAAGTTATTTCATCCACAGGGACGGATTTACATATTTTTATGCCCTAGGCCAAAGCACCATTTTGCGCCCCCTTCCTTCCATTTAAATTTTTGACTTATAACATTAGATTTAATATACAGTAAGAGTTTTTGAAACATATATACTTAATAAACATTTGAATAACATATCTATATATTTATAAATGAATGTTTGGTTGTTCGTATTTTATGCGCTGCCGTACTGTTCATCCGATTGCGATGAAACTTGGACAACTTATTGCTTGAACTTGCACGAAGGTTATAGACTATTTTCATCCCACTACGACGTTCCATTCCGGAATTATGTTAGAACAAGTTTGCGCGGTATCAACGGATATTTTTGTTCAAAGTCATTGTAACATTTCATTGCTGCCAATTATTATAACATTTCCTTAAAAATAAATAGAAATGAATTAAAAACGTCATTTATTCATATATTGGCGCATGCAAGAATGAATTTGATGTATTATTTTCATATACGTGGCAACGCTGGAATATTTCTTTTAAAAATGAAAATACAGTAACCACCGCTTATAGTGATCAGTGGTTATAAGAATCAACCGTTTATAAGAATCAATATCGCAAAAACAAAAACAAATACATTATTTCCATGTTAAAATTTTCGCATTAAAGAATCAATCCACCGGTTTTAAGAATCAGTTTACACTCTTCGCTTTCCTTTCATTTTTCCAAAAAAGCCACTTAAACCCTCAAAATGTACGAAGTTCTTTCATTATTCTTTTTAAAATAAAGAGTGATAAGATGGGATGGATTACAGCCGTAAAATGCATCCCTTTCTTTGTTAGTCATAACATAATAGTTTCCCCTTAAACGCTTTAGCTAAACAATTATAAGTTTGTTATTATATTTCAATTATATTTTTTTCTAACAATCTATTAGCTTGACCCAGGGACATCCTAACCATGCGGATCCGATTTCACTTTTCTCCACTTACAATCAAAGACAGGGACTCTTTTTTTCTCACCTCCCACATCCTGGTTGCGGCTTCCTGAACCCTGAAACACATAAATCTTCGGGGAAGTGTCCACTATCACTTAGGCAAACGTGACATTATTAGATTCAGCACGTTATAAAACCGTGAAACGTAAGCTATAAGATGTATCTTGGTCTGAGACTCAGTGGCGTAGCGAGGGGTGGGCAAGGGGGTCTATCATGCCCCGGGCGCCACTCGCATAGGGGCGCCAAATGGTCCTTTTCCCTAATTCTATATATTATATTACTATATGTTTTTCGGAAAGGGGGGCGCAAAAAAGGTATCGTGCCCCGGGCGCCAGTTACGTTCACTACGTCACTGCTGAGACTATTGTTATTGAAAGAGGTATAAACGGCCTTCTGAAAACTTCATTACGTCAAACTACCATAGAAAACCTTTTCTTGCACCCTTCCTGTAGTTGAAATGTCAAACTGTTAAGCAGGTATGTTGTAACAAATATTGGTTTTTTTCTTCTCTTACCATAATTATGTGTATCTACTTATAGGTCTAGAAATTAAGTTGTATTTTTAAAATTATAAAAATAATTCTAATAAAAGATAATTAACGTAAATTAAAGAGTATTTTATAGTAAATTATCTAATATATGTATATATAGGTGTGTGTGTGTTCCTGTTCAAAAACCTAAATTTCGGTTATAAGAATCAACCGCTTATAAGAATCAAAAACAGTAATAACAAACGTGATTCTTATAAGCGGAAATCACTGTATAAGGATGGAAAGTCATTCATTTCCAATTAATGTGTTATCTATCCATTTCATGAATTTAAACTATTCCAGGCTACCTGTTCAAACTCAGATATACTGCAGGACACGTTGACTTAGCTAGAAACACGTGCGTTTAGCCTTGACGCGATGATTTATATAACTGAAGTGACACTGAAACATAGCAGATGATTTAGTTTTGAGAAATAATTATAATCCTGAAATACGTGTATATTATAATTAAGAAAGTCTGAAAGTGGCATTGAAACGTAGCAGACGATTTAGTTTTGAGAAAGAATTCCGAGCATGAAATACGTGTATATACTTTTTCTATAATAATTATCAGATTTGATGTGTTTTAATATTGAGTGTGATCTCAATCCATTCAAACATTACTGACTTTTTCTATAATAATAAATCCATTCAAACGTTACTGACTAGCTGTAAATTAATGCTTTAAAATGCCCAAAAAGAGGAGAGGGACTTTTAATCCTATTGAAGTAAGGGCAAAATGTCAAAGATTGTTCAGAAATGAGCAATGTGATGGAAAAAAAAACAGAAGAGCGCGAAGCCAACAGAATTCGAAATGCATTTAGACGAACACAGGAATCTGGAGAAAAACATTCCCAAGCGCGCGAAGCCAACAGAATTCAAAATGCAGTTAGACGCACACAAGAATCTGAAGAAAAAACATTCCCAAGAGGTCGAAAGCAACAGAATTCGAATTGTAGTGATCCGAAGCAGTGAGACTGATGAAGAAACTTTTAACGCGTCGAACATAGGATCGTCTTCGAGCTTCAACATCAAAAGGAAAGGAAAGCGATGAACAACGACAGCACCGACAACAAACTAATGCTATTTGCAACCGCAAAAGAATTTTAGCAAAAACTTTAGAACATCATAACATGAGGCTAATCATTGAAAAAAAAATAATAACGGAAACTGAATCCTGAGCGAAGCCGGGTAATACATCAAGTTTTTAATAAAGCTTTTCTACATAATTTCTTCTAATTTATCTAAAAATTACAGTTAAAATTTTTTTCTTCGTGCTTTCGCCCATGAAAATTCTTCAATAGTTTCATTGAAGTCAACAGATCTTGTAAAATCTGCTTCAATGCAAAGAAGTGCCAAGGCATTTAGTTTGTATTGTTGCAGCAAAGATCTTAAATGATCTTTGATTCATTTTAGTGCAGAAAAAGATCTTTCTGAAGAGGCATTTGTGGTAGGTGTACACACAAACATTCTCAAAACGATATCAACATTTGGATACACTGTTTGTAATCCACTTTCACGTAGCCACTTGCAAATTGCTAAGGGATTTTTCGAACCAATGCTGCCCTAATTTATGTGAGATTTTAGATTTTGCAGTTCATCACATAATGCAGGCTCCAAATCATCTTTGAAAATTGCCTGTACATTTCTTCCCTCTTCTTCAGGCTCAGCAGGGCCCGACTTAGCCTAATTGGGGCCCGGGGCAAAAACTTCTTTGGGGGCCCGCCTCTGCTTCACTACATCAGTAATGAAGAACTTGATTACTGAAGTAATACTTAATTACTAAACTTTCTATTCGATTTGGGGGCCCCCCTCTGATGTGGGGGCCCGGGGCAACTGCCCCGTATGCCCCTGCCTTAGTCAGGCTCTGAGGCTCAGGAGAAGTCAGTGACCAAATTTTCGCAATTCCTTTAAATTTTTCACAGAGCTCTCTATAAGCTTGTGACCTCTTCTCAAGCTCTGCTTTGAGTTTGTCCACAATCGTGAAATAGGTATTAACTCTAAAGATATCACGCCCGTTTAAATTAACTTCCCCTTCACGGTTTTCGTCAGCTTGTAGTTTTCTGAAAACCTGACGCTTTTCATCACGCTCATAAACTTTCTTCTCAGAAATATCCTGAGCTTTGTTTTCCTGTATATCAAATTGTTCTCGCAGTTCTAACAAGAACTTTACGAGTGACTGAAGAACTGTAGCAACTTCTGAAACATCAAGTTCTACGTTTTGTACATACTTATTATCTTGGTGAAGTCTAATCAGCACCGTTTCCCAAAACTGTGCCATGAATACTGTTTCGAGCCTTTGCAACTTCCTTAGCAAACCTCTAGCTTCTGGTCTTGTTCCTGATTTTTGACTTTCGTCACTTTCAAAGTATTTTAAAGCTTTTATGACTGCAAACCAATCTTCTTTTAATGCTCTACAAGCATCATATCTTGCCGACCATCGTGTCGTGGAGAGGCTTTTTGCGGTAAGGGTGCTAATTTTCTTCAATGCTTCCCACCTTGCTGTAGACGACGAGAAAAAATTATAAAGTTCTTGAAGCAAATTAAAAAACGACATGGCTTCAATGCAACAATTTACTGAATAAGACATGCTGTAAGAAGCGTAGGCTAAGGCAAAACTCAAGCTATAACTTGGGTAGTCAGTAGTTGATCATATACGTATTTCGAATTTTTATTGGAATATTCTATTTTTTTTTCCTAGACAGTTTAGACCCCCTTTGGACCCTCGTGTATTCATCGACCCCTAGAGAACTCTTATCGACCCCTGGGGTTCGATATCAACCACTTTGGGGACCCCTGGTCTAGATGATACGCTTTTCCAGTCATTAAATCCATTTCTTACAAAAGATGATTCAGTCTTTGTACCACAGTGGAAGAAAAAACAAGGTCCGCAGACAATTCCTTTACTTTCTGAATATACTAACCAACCTCAGTCTTGCGTATCACCGTTTACTAGTTTGCGGCTAAAGTAACTACCATTAAATGACCAGCTTCTGTCGCCGTATTGCCTCTTCGACTTTGAGGAATCTACATTTTTATTCTGATTAAGACCATATTGAGATACGTATTGTTTCGTGAGGTTCAAGTCCGACTGCTTTCTGCACAATCATTATCCCTCCAAATTGCAAGAATTCTTAACCTGCTTCTCGTTAACTCATAATGGATGTTTGGGAAAAGAATGAAAGAAAAAGAAGGAAAAAATAATTAGTCAGTTGACGATAAAGTTATTTCAATATGCGTATAATGCAAATAACATTTTTAGCGATACTAAGAATATATAAATAAAAATGAGAAAGAAAAAAAATTTAACTTTCTCATTTTATATCGATAAAAATTTTATAATTTGGTTGTTACTTCTTCTAAATTTACGCCCTCTTAACGGCTGCGCCCTAGGCCATGGCCTAGGTTGGCCTTATGGGAAATCCGTCCCTGTTCATCCAATTGTTTTATATTTGTGATTGAGCAATCTCTAATTTTTTTGCACATTGAAGTATATAATAAAGTATGTTTTCGGCACGATGTGCATGTTCTAGTAACCGTGTAACTAAATACTGGTTCCAAACATTCACACAAAAATCTGCCAAAGCAACAATGTTAAATGCTTTTGTGTGGTACAATATTGTCAAGTAAAAATGCGAGATTTACTGAATGAACCAACACGCTATTACTGTCAAAGAACAGGATACGATCACACTACTGAACTGCCCTCAGCCTGAGGGAAGTGTCTCATATACAACTTAAGAACTTTCTAGAAATATTGAAATGAACATAATCAGGTAAATTAGCATGAACAGGAACTTTCTCGAAATTTCGAGAAAGGTAACATAAATTAGAATGAAAGTAAAACCAGAAGTTACTGACTGGATTCAAACCAACGATCTGTCATTTAGCAGTGCTTTAACCATTTGGCCTTGCAATTACCTTTGGAATGTGGCAATATCGTCATCTGATTGCAAGAACTAGGTAACTCGATTCTTGAAGATCTCAAATGTCTACTTCTTGCAGTGAGAAAATACTCGTTGTTCTGTTTGTCTACTTATTACACTAGCCAACAGAAGGCATTAGGTTAGCAGCAAAATGAGTTGTCTAGTTATTGCATTCAATTCTTATGTACTTTACTTTTGAGATATCTGGCTATTTACAGCTAATGCTTTTGGAGTTACCTAATTCTTGCATTCACATGACGATATATCTTTAATAATTCTCATTGTTGCTTCACAGAAATTGTTCGTATTATTATTTTGATATATATCTTGGCGATATCACACAGCCCATTCCTCTTCCCTTTTAAAGAAATTTGCAAACCGCTTTGCAAATGCAGGGTACACCACACTGCTTGGATATAAGTCTGCCACAGTATTATCCAGATCTGTTTCTGAAGTACCATACATAACCTAAGGGGGGGGGGGGGGAATGGTAATGTTTTAATAGGTGTTCCGTGAAAACCTGGAATTGTTGTATAACCGGCAACGGCTACAAAAAAATCAAACATGTTTGCCGGATTAATGCTCTAAAACAGCGTTTCTTGCAAAGCGAAATTTTGGAGTCGCGAAAATTTAATTCTGATACATGAATTTAATTCTTGTCTCTCGCCACGAGTATCTAAGACATATATTTTATTTACTACTGTTTATCATATGTATATTGTTTAGCAAAGAAATAAATTATTTTTGAGAAAATATTTATCTTTATATCCTTATTTCCTGGGGTCACGAAAAAATCTCGATGATAAAAAGGGGTCATAAACGGAAAAAGTTTAAGAAACGCTGCTCTAAAATGTCTAAAAAATTAAATATTCATGCATATGGTTATTTTAATTAATCCTGGTCATGTTTTGAAGAGTTATGTTATGCCTGATATCAAGATGATTTGCAATTCAAGGACCCAACATCACTGAAGTCATTACGAGGTTTATTCTATCAAATGTGTTATGTTTTAAAATTTAAATAATTACTAAATAAATAATGTTTATCTCATTTTTCTGCAATTTTATTGATTGTGTTATTACATACCCCACAAAATAGAATAAGGTGTTCCATTAAAATTTCAAGATTTACAAAGTGTTCCATCACAGGAAAAGTTTGTGAAACTCTGGTTTAAACTACATATTCCATAAATCAAGGCTCCTGTGTACTAACCCTATTGGATTCGCCCATCTCAATGTTAACCTATGGACAAAATATGTCTACTATTGACAGCTACATAAATGCTGCTAGTCAAATAAAAATTGTATTTTCAGATAACCTGAACTTTTCTGTATCTTGCAACAGGATTCATTTTATAAATGCCATCCACCAAAGGAATTGAGGAGCGTAAAATATTTGCATTATTTTTTTTTAATAAACTAGGGGCTTCGCCCCTAGACTCGCTCCTTTGTTATGGCTAATAGCGAGATACATAGGGGTGATTCTCGGGCAATGTAACAGCTTCCATCCATTTACTGTTGTCACCCTTAATGCGAAGGGCGTTTCATCACTGTTCAATTATCAGCTTTAAAATTCAATCGGAAATTTAAGATATAGACTTGAAATGAGGTTTGTATGAATAAGAAAGCTTTCAGCTTCCAGATGATGTAAATATTTTTTTGTAAGATAAAAACTCGCGGAGCATCGATATTACATCCACATAGGGGACGATATTTCTTGAAAAACTGTGTTTCATTTTTTGATGAAAATATTAGTCTGTTTTAAAATATTTTTACACAAATGAGGTCTAGTTTGAAAGAGAAATGTCTGTAGTCTTAGATTGTAAAAAGATCAAAATTCTACGATCATTTTTTGGCGAGTTATCGTAATCTGAAGATGAAAAAGTCTATATTTTCCCACAAAACATAAAATTAAAAAAAAACTTAAAGTCCGACGAAGATCAGACATGTTTTACTTTGGTTCCCCCATTTTTCTGCATCCATTGGTATCGCTCTCGACCCCATACCCCAGCGGTTTCGGAGGAGATAGCGTGACAAGCTTTTGACAGCGGCAGCAGGAGATACTTTTTTTTTAGAATAGAGAGAAAATGCCCCAGGTTTTAAAATCTTTCTGTGTTATGGATTACAATTTTAAAAAATGTTTCAATCCAAGTGGGCAATCCTTGGACACATTTTCTCCATAGCTTAACATTGAGGTGAGAGAACCCAGTAGGGTTAGTACACAGCAGCCTTAACATTCCATAGAGAACTACAACATTTTCTGTTCTACGAGTACAACCATTATAAAAGATTAAGCAGAACTTTTTCTGCAACTTTTTTTCCACATAAATCTTAATTACAGATAAATATGTGATATTAGAAATAACGAAATAAGTATATTATTTTTAATTTAATTTTATTGTTTATTTTTCTTTTATTAATAAATAAATCAGTATATAAGAATTAATATATGTTAATATAAGTTCTTACAACTTTTTCAGGGACCTAAAAAGGCTCACTTTCTCTGTAGATTAGTAAAAATGCTTATTTTTTTCTAGTAGTTTTACTTACAAGTGTTAGCAGTTTTAGCAAGTTTAAAATTATGTATTTTCCCAGATTTTAAAATACTATTTTGCTAAATAAGTTCTATATCATGCAGGTATATGTCAAGTCTCATTTGAAGTAATTAACATATTTTTAGCTGGCAATTATATCACATTTCCAATAGAGAGAGCCGATTAAAATGAAGAAAGCTTGTTGCCGAAGACTTCAGTAAACCAACAATATTTTGACCAACTACATAGAATATTAACTGTATTGGTAGCAAAGTTTCAAATTATACAGAGTAAGAAAATTAAAATTGTGTAGTTATCAAATTTTAAAATAGTTTTTTGCTAAATAAGTTCTATATCATACAGGTATATGTTAAGTCTCAAAAATTTTTAAATAGTTTTTATGAACACAAATAGATTTTGAATTTTTCTCGAAACTCATGAATGATAATATTGGCTTGCATAAATTGATACATTGTGAATTACAGAAATTACACACACATGATTGACCAAAATCAAAACTTTAAGAATCTAATTTGACCATTTTAAATTAGTCAACCATATAAATTCACAAATTTCTGAAGGGTATCAATTTTCTATTTCCAGGCTTGCTGTCGCTTAATAGATCTTCTACTCATGATTTAATCAACATACTTTTAACAGAAATGAGCTACCACTGAGCCATAACATAAAATTTTCTCTGGTCACTTAGTGTCTGGGTCCAGAGTTGAATATCAAAGACAGGAAGGATGTCTTTTAAGCCCACACATTGTCTAAATTATCCTCAAACATGGGCCCAATTCCTCCATATACTCTTTCCAGGTGCATTAGCAGGATGCAAAGGGAAACTAAAACCAACTGGTGTGATTCATGGAGAAACATTGGTAGTCAGAGGCATCTTTTTAATTTCCTGAAAGAACCTAATAACCTTTTGTATTTTGAGAAGGTTCCCACACAAATTACCCCTTTCACTGCTAAAGCTACAATTGGCCATGTTGTCATGGAGTCCTACTTGCACCACTTCCACTTTGCAGCTACTGATATTTGTCCAGTATGTTCTAAAGACCGTGAGACTCTGGAACATATTCTGCTTTTCTGTACCGCAAAGAACTGTTTTAATCATTTAACAACTAGTCTTAGTGACTCTAAAGCTATTTTTACTATTTTTTAAGGTTCTTTTTAATTGTTTGTTGCTTTTAATGCTTACACAAGACATTGTGAAATTGGCACTTTTGCACCAGACTCATGAGTTAAGTTGTACTGTATTGTGTTCCAGCTATTATGACACGAGAAAATACATTTTCTAAACAATTTCATTTATTTACCATAAAAACACGTATAGGTATACATTATTTACAAAAGAAGTTTTTGAAATGGGGCATTTTTCTCGTGGTTGATTGAAAATACATAAGTTTTTCACTGATTTAATTCTTTTTCAGCAAGATGTAAGGCCTTTTCTCGAGCTTCGTTATCCTGAGGATATTCTGAAAGAGTTTGTTCGTTTGGTAAATAGTATTTACCATGGTATGATTCAAAGTATCGACCAACTTTGGTATGAGGTATAGGTTTCTCTTCTTTATCAATCTCCAAGTTCTCTGAAATACAGATCATATTTGTAAAACAATAAATTTAAATTAACTATCAAACACTACCATATATACCCCCAAATTAGTAGTGTGCAAACTCGACCGCAACAAACTTTTGTTCAATAAAAAATCTCTTGACCCCCAATGAAACTTTTTGGTAATAGGTTTGGTAAAACGGAAGACATTTATTGTTTTTTTCTTATCAAAAATTACACTTTTGTAATTATTTAAAAATAATAAGAAAATAAGAACAAAGAAAGCAATAAAATAATATATTACATAATTCTAAAACATAATTATATGGGATTTAACGACTTAAAAAGACAACAAATTTTTCTCTTCAAATTATAAAGAAAATACAAACTTTTGGAAGGAAAGAGAATGATATTTTGACCTTGAAAACAAAATAAAAGAACAATTTGCTCCCATATCTTTTTCAGCACTGAGACATTGTGTGGCTGTATGGACTTTCCCATTTCTGAAGGACAATGGTAAGGGTGGTGAGAGAGGTGGCAACAGTTTGGGCAGATTTTCTAGTTGTCAGTAGACACCATGAGTGGGTCTGTTGAACATCACGGTTTCGTTATCAATGCGTTCTTTAAGAACTATTTTGTAACTGTGACACAGAGGGCATTTTGGATGCACTGAGGGTCCTATGCCATAGATATCATTCCTAATCGATAAACAATCCTGTGAGGGCAAGTGGGTCTGCATTACCAAGAAAACCAAGTGGTCATATTCAGAACATTAGAATACCTGAAAATGTGCAACGCGTCCATGACTATGCTACTCATAATGGAGTATCTGCAATTCCTCCAGAGATGACTAAAAAGTGATAGAAAACTTCAGAAGGGCTTCAGCAGTGTATTGCATATAACATACAACACTTGAGTGATATTATTTTCAAAACCTAGTGGAAAAAACTACATCAAAGGTACTTTTCGAAAATTAAAATTTTTATTTCTGTAAACTGTTTCATTCCTTTTTTTTATTATTACACTTATTAAAAGAAATGTAAGAGTCCATTCTGCCGCACCCTATAGCAATATGTATTGATTGTAATACATTACATAAATTTCTTCCAATTATAATTGTGGTCTATTTGATGTTAATTAAGATATTGAGATAAAACATGAGTGAAAGGAAATAGAATAGTTAAAGAAATCCTGTGAACAGAATCTGAGCAAATTCATACCTTGAGCAGCATATCTGTTTGTGCCATCATCTACTAACACATAATAAAAAGGTTGCTTGTCTTTGTAAATTAGATTATTGACACCCATTCTCTTGATCCAGTCTCTATTAGCACTACATGTATAATCCCAGCCATAAATTACACATCGAAAATTGTACCTATAATAAAAACACAATGAGTTAAATCTTATGCAATCATACAAATACACATGGGATAAAACATTTTGCTAGGATTTTGAAGGGTATTAAAAAGTACAAAATCAAGAGATGCTCAATATTTTTAAAAACATGCAAAAACTGTCAATAGAGACAATCACACCTAATGCTCCCTAAAATGATGAATCATAAGTTCTTAAGTATTTGCCAATTTCAATTTTACTATGCAATTGAAGAGGCTGAGTATATTTGTTCAAAAGTACTACAGTTTTCAATATATAGACATTTCCAATGCACCCAACTGCCATGGATCTAAGTTTCCGTCTTATCATGGACACCTTAGTGGCATGATGGATGATGCAGCATGGATATCAGAAAGATGTAACAGGTCCATGGCTACGGGTTAGAAGCAGCTTCAATTTAGGTGTGGCACCAGTAGTGCCAAAGTCTGACTTTTCTACTTTGCCTGTTAGTATTAGCTGGAAAAAATGGAGTGGCCCTCATGTCTTGGGTGACCCTACCGGGAATATACACTCACAATGTACTTCACCCACTCCTCCCAGGAACAACCCCTTTGCATGATGAGGCCAATAACAGGATAGTTGGATGTGTGGAGGAACCCACCTAGGCACACTTGTGTGCTGCAATATGTCCTGGCCTATTTCTTCATTGTAATGGACCAAGATCTTCTCAGACTGTTTTGGCTAGACTACATAGTGGCCACATCAGAAGTTTGACTTTCGTCCACCATGAATTTCATCTCATTGATTGTCTTGCCACTTCTATGGGGAAGCTGTTGCATGAGGAGGTGGTTGCCTGGGATTTAATTATGTGACGTGGTCTTTTGGACTTGGGGTCTAGGCCAAGGGGGATGAACAACAACACCACCTTAGCTGGGCATATATGACAAAAATGTTGCAAGGTAAAGAAATCATACCAAAATTTAAGTAAACCAGCCCACAAAGGGGAGAAAAATTTACCATGATTTGTGGTGTAAAATTTAGATAGCTGGAAAATGATAAAATGGCACAAAATGTATTCCAGCAAGAGGGGCCACTCTAAAAAATAAAGGTATCGCCAACATACATAGCAAAAAACAACTGCATTTTCAGGCGAGCTAAAAATATGTGGGCCAAAGTTCAACCTTGGTTATGGCATGAATGTTCTAGCATTTACCCCTCATACAGTGCAATGTTTGTTCATTTACAAGGGGAGTCCATAGTAAAGTAGTCAACAGGAGTTGTAGAATGTGTGTAAATATCCCTAGGATAAGTGTCCACCACATAAGAAAACACATCTTTTTTTCTTCTCTAATTTCCATTTACACAAGATCAAAATTTTCTAGTTTTGAAACACATAGACATGTAGATTAGAAATTGAATAAACAAGTATAATGACAAACGAAATAAAAATTTGGCCACATACACACTTACAAAAAAGAAAAATAAACCACACACAGATATTTAATTTGTTAAATATTTAAAGAACTACATCAATTTATTTAAAAAGCTAATATCATAATGATAAAAAATTAATATGACACCCCCTTATGAAAGAAACTATTAAATACATTAAAACATGCATTGCTGGCATATTCAGATAACAGTCATGGATCTTGGCTCCGTTCACGTTTAGCGGGAGTTGAATATTTAGATTTTGATACTGACGTTCTTAATGCTACTTGCTCCAGGTCCCCTTTACTTTGTATAAGTCGGGCTTCTTCGACTATCAACTCTTTAAGGACGTTATCAAATTTAAAATTTTTATCTGGCCACCTGTAAGTGTTTTGAACGATTCCAGAAAAATCAAGAGGTAAGTATCTAATAAGCTGAAACGCTTGATAAGTATCCTCAACAGGATGACCACAGTCCTTTAATTGGTTAACTATTTTTCTTAATTTTGCCCCATAAAGTCCTATTCCTTCATTTTCGGCCATTCGGCAATTGAAAAATTCATCTAGTAACCCAATAGTATAAGCTCTAGAGTCCGGCCTAAAGTATTCTTTTAAACAGTCCCATGCTGTTTTGCCGTCCTCAGTATCCGCAATTAAAGTTCTTAAATCTCTAGACACATTTAAATAAATAGTAGAATAGGATCTTTCTTTTCTAAGTTTAAAGTCCCATTTTTCTTTATCATCTGAAGGGGCTACCTCAGTACCCAGTACTTTATGCCAGCAATTACGGTCATTTAATACCGCCTTAATATCTTCGTGCCAAGTACCATAATTATCGGCCATTAAGGCAGGAATCTTTTCCCCTATCATAAGTTTCATTGCTACAATACTCTGATACCGAGCTTCTTAAAATAAATACTTTAAAAGAAATTTAAATTCACACTGATCCACTAAAGGCCCATAACCTTAATGTTCTCAATCCTAATAAAAAGAACTTAAGTACGTGTTGGATCAGTGTGGTGAAAAATTATAAGTCTTTTAAAGTACAAAAAAAGAACATTTTATTTTAAATTTAAATAAGGACAAAAATAAAACAAAGATTTACAAAAATACAAGATGTAAAAGAAACATAAAGCTTAGTGTCCTAGAAACCTAACAGCATAGGGGAAAAGCATCCGCCTGAAAAGTGAGTTACAATAAATGGCGTGAAGACTGAATAACAAGGTCCTTTAAATACATCTCTTGGTAGCAAAGCGTGGTTAAAAATTTGCATAAAGTAAAACAAAACATCCAATGAAAAAATTACCAACTTTGAGGACACTCCCTCATGAATAATGATGTACGATCGGCGAAATGAACGACTTGTTCATTTTGCCGCGTTACATTAACGTAAGCTGTTTACAATTCACGAGAGCGGGAGTATTTTATAGTAAATTATCTAATATATGTATATATAGGTGTGTGTGTTCCTGTTCAAAAACCTAAATTTCGGTTATAAGAATCAACCGCTTATAAGAATCAAAAACAGTAATAACAAACGTGATTCTTATAAGCGGAAATCACTGTATAAGGATGGAAAGTCATTCATTTCCAATGAATGTGTTATCTATCCATTTCATGAATTTAAACTATTCCAGGCTACCTGTTCAAACTCAGATATACTGCAGGACACGTTGACTTAGCTAGAAACACGTGCGTTTAGCCTTGACGCGATGATTTATATAACTGAAGTGACACTGAAACATAGCAGATGATTTAGTTGTGAGAAATAATTATAATCCTGAAATACGTGTATATTATAATTAAGAAAGTCTGAAAGTGGCATTGAAACGTAGCAGACGATTTAGTTTTGAGAAAGAATTCCGAGCATGAAATACGTGTATATACTTTTTCTATAATAATTATCAGATTTGATGTGTTTTAATATTGAGTGTGATCTCAATCCATTCAAACATAACTGACTTTTTCTATAATAATAAATCCATTCAAACGTTACTGACT
This sequence comes from Dolomedes plantarius, assembly GCA_907164885.2. Taxonomy (NCBI): domain Eukaryota; kingdom Metazoa; phylum Arthropoda; class Arachnida; order Araneae; family Dolomedidae; genus Dolomedes; species Dolomedes plantarius. The sequence continues at coordinate 4,393,900 of OU015499.1, forward strand.
AGCTGTAAATTAATGCTTTAAAATGCCCAAAAAGAGGAGAGGGACTTTTAATCCTATTGAAGTAAGGGCAAAATGTCAAAGATTGTTCAGAAATGAGCAATGTGATGGAAAAAAAAACAGAAGAGCGCGAAGCCAACAGAATTCGAAATGCATTTAGACGAACACAGGAATCTGGAGAAAAACATTCCCAAGCGCGCGAAGCCAACAGAATTCAAAATGCAGTTAGACGCACACAAGAATCTGAAGAAAAAACATTCCCAAGAGGTCGAAAGCAACAGAATTCGAATTGTAGTGATCCGAAGCAGTGAGACTGATGAAGAAACTTTTAACGCGTCGAACATAGGATCGTCTTCGAGCTTCAACATCAAAAGGAAAGGAAAGCGATGAACAACGACAGCACCGACAACAAACTAATGCTATTTGCAACCGCAAAAGAATTTTAGCAAAAACTTTAGAACATCATAACATGAGGCTAATCATTGAAAAAAAAATAATAACGGAAACTGAATCCTGAGCGAAGCCGGGTAATACATCAAGTTTTTAATAAAGCTTTTCTACATAATTTCTTCTAATTTATCTAAAAATTACAGTTAAAATTTTTTTCTTCGTGCTTTCGCCCATGAAAATTCTTCAATAGTTTCATTGAAGTCAACAGATCTTGTAAAATCTGCTTCAATGCAAAGAAGTGCCAAGGCATTTAGTTTGTATTGTTGCAGCAAAGATCTTAAATGATCTTTGATTCATTTTAGTGCAGAAAAAGATCTTTCTGAAGAGGCATTTGTGGTAGGTGTACACACAAACATTCTCAAAACGATATCAACATTTGGATACACTGTTTGTAATCCACTTTCACGTAGCCACTTGCAAATTGCTAAGGGATTTTTCGAACCAATGCTGCCCTAATTTATGTGAGATTTTAGATTTTGCAGTTCATCACATAATGCAGGCTCCAAATCATCTTTGAAAATTGCCTGTACATTTCTTCCCTCTTCTTCAGGCTCAGCAGGGCCCGACTTAGCCTAATTGGGGCCCGGGGCAAAAACTTCTTTGGGGGCCCGCCTCTGCTTCACTACATCAGTAATGAAGAACTTGATTACTGAAGTAATACTTAATTACTAAACTTTCTATTCGATTTGGGGGCCCCCCTCTGATGTGGGGGCCCGGGGCAACTGCCCCGTATGCCCCTGCCTTAGTCAGGCTCTGAGGCTCAGGAGAAGTCAGTGACCAAATTTTCGCAATTCCTTTAAATTTTTCACAGAGCTCTCTATAAGCTTGTGACCTCTTCTCAAGCTCTGCTTTGAGTTTGTCCACAATCGTGAAATAGGTATTAACTCTAAAGATATCACGCCCGTTTAAATTAACTTCCCCTTCACGGTTTTCGTCAGCTTGTAGTTTTCTGAAAACCTGACGCTTTTCATCACGCTCATAAACTTTCTTCTCAGAAATATCCTGAGCTTTGTTTTCCTGTATATCAAATTGTTCTCGCAGTTCTAACAAGAACTTTACGAGTGACTGAAGAACTGTAGCAACTTCTGAAACATCAAGTTCTACGTTTTGTACATACTTATTATCTTGGTGAAGTCTAATCAGCACCGTTCCCAAAACTGTGCCATGAATACTGTTTCGAGCCTTTGCAACTTCCTTAGCAAACCTCTAGCTTCTGGTCTTGTTCCTGATTTTTGACTTTCGTCACTTTCAAAGTATTTTAAAGCTTTTATGACTGCAAACCAATCTTCTTTTAATGCTCTACAAGCATCATATCTTGCCGACCATCGTGTCGTGGAGAGGCTTTTTGCGGTAAGGGTGCTAATTTTCTTCAATGCTTCCCACCTTGCTGTAGACGACGAGAAAAAATTATAAAGTTCTTGAAGCAAATTAAAAAACGACATGGCTTCAATGCAACAATTTACTGAATAAGACATGCTGTAAGAAGCGTAGGCTAAGGCAAAACTCAAGCTATAACTTGGGTAGTCAGTAGTTGATCATATACGTATTTCGAATTTTTATTGGAATATTCTATTTTTTTTTCCTAGACAGTTTAGACCCCCTTTGGACCCTCGTGTATTCATCGACCCCTAGAGAACTCTTATCGACCCCTGGGGTTCGATATCAACCACTTTGGGGACCCCTGGTCTAGATGATACGCTTTTCCAGTCATTAAATCCATTTCTTACAAAAGATGATTCAGTCTTTGTACCACAGTGGAAGAAAAAACAAGGTCCGCAGACAATTCCTTTACTTTCTGAATATACTAACCAACCTCAGTCTTGCGTATCACCGTTTACTAGTTTGCGGCTAAAGTAACTACCATTAAATGACCAGCTTCTGTCGCCGTATTGCCTCTTCGACTTTGAGGAATCTACATTTTTATTCTGATTAAGACCATATTGAGATACGTATTGTTTCGTGAGGTTCAAGTCCGACTGCTTTCTGCACAATCATTATCCCTCCAAATTGCAAGAATTCTTAACCTGCTTCTCGTTAACTCATAATGGATGTTTGGGAAAAGAATGAAAGAAAAAGAAGGAAAAAATAATTAGTCAGTTGACGATAAAGTTATTTCAATATGCGTATAATGCAAATAACATTTTTAGCGATACTAAGAATATATAAATAAAAATGAGAAAGAAAAAAAATTTAACTTTCTCATTTTATATCGATAAAAATTTTATAATTTGGTTGTTACTTCTTCTAAATTTACGCCCTCTTAACGGCTGCGCCCTAGGCCATGGCCTAGGTTGGCCTTATGGGAAATCCGTCCCTGTTCATCCAATTGTTTTATATTTGTGATTGAGCAATCTCTAATTTTTTTGCACATTGAAGTATATAATAAAGTATGTTTTCGGCACGATGTGCATGTTCTAGTAACCGTGTAACTAAATACTGGTTCCAAACATTCACACAAAAATCTGCCAAAGCAACAATGTTAAATGCTTTTGTGTGGTACAATATTGTCAAGTAAAAATGCGAGATTTACTGAATGAACCAACACGCTATTACTGTCAAAGAACAGGATACGATCACACTACTGAACTGCCCTCAGCCTGAGGGAAGTGTCTCATATACAACTTAAGAACTTTCTAGAAATATTGAAATGAACATAATCAGGTAAATTAGCATGAACAGGAACTTTCTCGAAATTTCGAGAAAGGTAACATAAATTAGAATGAAAGTAAAACCAGAAGTTACTGACTGGATTCAAACCAACGATCTGTCATTTAGCAGTGCTTTAACCATTTGGCCTTGCAATTACCTTTGGAATGTGGCAATATCGTCATCTGATTGCAAGAACTAGGTAACTCGATTCTTGAAGATCTCAAATGTCTACTTCTTGCAGTGAGAAAATACTCGTTGTTCTGTTTGTCTACTTATTACACTAGCCAACAGAAGGCATTAGGTTAGCAGCAAAATGAGTTGTCTAGTTATTGCATTCAATTCTTATGTACTTTACTTTTGAGATATCTGGCTATTTACAGCTAATGCTTTTGGAGTTACCTAATTCTTGCATTCACATGACGATATATCTTTAATAATTCTCATTGTTGCTTCACAGAAATTGTTCGTATTATTATTTTGATATATATCTTGGCGATATCACACAGCCCATTCCTCTTCCCTTTTAAAGAAATTTGCAAACCGCTTTGCAAATGCAGGGTACACCACACTGCTTGGATATAAGTCTGCCACAGTATTATCCAGATCTGTTTCTGAAGTACCATACATAACCTAAGGGGGGGGCGGGGGGCGGAAATTCTAATGTTTTAATAGGTGTTCCGTGAAAACCTGGAATTGTTGTATAACCGGCAACGGCTACAAAAAAAATCAAACATGTTTGCCGGATTAATGCTCTAAAACAGCGTTTCTTGCAAAGCGAAATTTTGGAGTCGCGAAAATTTAATTCTGATACATGAATTTAATTCTTGTCTCTCGCCACGAGTATCTAAGACATATATTTTATTTACTACTGTTTATCATATGTATATTGTTTAGCAAAGAAATAAATTATTTTTGAGAAAATATTTATCTTTATATCCTTATTTCCTGGGGTCACGAAAAAATCTCGATGATAAAAAGGGGTCATAAACGGAAAAAGTTTAAGAAACGCTGCTCTAAAATGTCTAAAAAATTAAATATTCATGCATATGGTTATTTTAATTAATCCTGGTCATGTTTTGAAGAGTTATGTTATGCCTGATATCAAGATGATTTGCAATTCAAGGACCCAACATCACTGAAGTCATTACGAGGTTTATTCTATCAAATGTGTTATGTTTTAAAATTTAAATAATTACTAAATAAATAATGTTTATCTCATTTTTCTGCAATTTTATTGATTGTGTTATTACATACCCCACAAAATAGAATAAGGTGTTCCATTAAAATTTCAAGATTTACAAAGTGTTCCATCACAGGAAAAGTTTGTGAAACTCTGGTTTAAACTACATATTCCATAAATCAAGGCTCCTGTGTACTAACCCTATTGGATTCGCCCATCTCAATGTTAACCTATGGACAAAATATGTCTACTATTGACAGCTACATAAATGCTGCTAGTCAAATAAAAATTGTATTTTCAGATAACCTGAACTTTTCTGTATCTTGCAACAGGATTCATTTTATAAATGCCATCCACCAAAGGAATTGAGGAGCGTAAAATATTTGCATTATTTTTTTTTAATAAACTAGGGGCTTCGCCCCTAGACTCGCTCCTTTGTTATGGCTAATAGCGAGATACATAGGGGTGATTCTCGGGCAATGTAACAGCTTCCATCCATTTACTGTTGTCACCCTTAATGCGAAGGGCGTTTCATCACTGTTCAATTATCAGCTTTAAAATTCAATCGGAAATTTAAGATATAGACTTGAAATGAGGTTTGTATGAATAAGAAAGCTTTCAGCTTCCAGATGATGTAAATATTTTTTTGTAAGATAAAAACTCGCGGAGCATCGATATTACATCCACATAGGGGACGATATTTCTTGAAAAACTGTGTTTCATTTTTTGATGAAAATATTAGTCTGTTTAAAATATTTTTACACAAATGAGGTCTAGTTTGAAAGAGAAATGTCTGTAGTCTTAGATTGTAAAAAGATCAAAATTCTACGATCATTTTTTGGCGAGTTATCGTAATCTGAAGATGAAAAAGTCTATATTTTCCCACAAAACATAAAATTAAAAAAAAAACTTAAAGTCCGACGAAGATCAGACATGTTTTACTTTGGTTCCCCCATTTTTCTGCATCCATTGGTATCGCTCTCGACCCCATACCCCAGCGGTTTCGGAGGAGATAGCGTGACAAGCTTTTGACAGCGGCAGCAGGAGATACTTTTTTTTTAGAATAGAGAGAAAATGCCCCAGGTTTTAAAATCTTTCTGTGTTATGGATTACAATTTTAAAAAATGTTTCAATCCAAGTGGGCAATCCTTGGACACATTTTCTCCATAGCTTAACATTGAGGTGAGAGAACCCAGTAGGGTTAGTACACAGCAGCCTTAACATTCCATAGAGAACTACAACATTTTCTGTTCTACGAGTACAACCATTATAAAAGATTAAGCAGAACTTTTTCTGCAACTTTTTTTCCACATAAATCTTAATTACAGATAAATATGTGATATTAGAAATAACGAAATAAGTATATTATTTTTAATTTAATTTTATTGTTTATTTTTCTTTTATTAATAAATAAATCAGTATATAAGAATTAATATATGTTAATATAAGTTCTTACAACTTTTTCAGGGACCTAAAAAGGCTCACTTTCTCTGTAGATTAGTAAAAATGCTTATTTTTTTCTAGTAGTTTTACTTACAAGTGTTAGCAGTTTTAGCAAGTTTAAAATTATGTATTTTCCCAGATTTTAAAATACTATTTTGCTAAATAAGTTCTATATCATGCAGGTATATGTCAAGTCTCATTTGAAGTAATTAACATATTTTTAGCTGACAATTATATCACATTTCCAATAGAGAGAGCCGATTAAATGAAGAAAGCTTGTTGCCGAAGACTTCAGTAAACCAACAATATTTTGACCAACTACATAGAATATTAACTGTATTGGTAGCAAAGTTTCAAATTATACAGAGTAAGAAAATTAAAATTGTGTAGTTATCAAATTTTAAAATAGTTTTTTGCTAAATAAGTTCTATATCATACAGGTATATGTTAAGTCTCAAAAATTTTTAAATAGTTTTTATGAACACAAATAGATTTTGAATTTTTCTCGAAACTCATGAATGATAATATTGGCTTGCATAAATTGATACATTGTGAATTACAGAAATTACACACACATGATTGACCAAAATCAAAACTTTAAGAATCTAATTTGACCATTTTAAATTAGTCAACCATATAAATTCACAAATTTCTGAAGGGTATCAATTTTCTATTTCCAGGCTTGCTGTCGCTTAATAGATCTTCTACTCATGATTTAATCAACATACTTTTAACAGAAATGAGCTACCACTGAGCCATAACATAAAATTTTCTCTGGTCACTTAGTGTCTGGGTCCAGAGTTGAATATCAAAGACAGGAAGGATGTCTTTTAAGCCCACACATTGTCTAAATTATCCTCAAACATGGGCCCAATTCCTCCATATACTCTTTCCAGGTGCATTAGCAGGATGCAAAGGGAAACTAAAACCAACTGGTGTGATTCATGGAGAAACATTGGTAGTCAGAGGCATCTTTTAATTTCCTGAAAGAACCTAATAACCTTTTGTATTTTGAGAAGGTTCCCACACAAATTACCCCTTTCACTGCTAAAGCTACAATTGGCCATGTTGTCATGGAGTCCTACTTGCACCACTTCCACTTTGCAGCTACTGATATTTGTCCAGTATGTTCTAAAGACCGTGAGACTCTGGAACATATTCTGCTTTTCTGTACCGCAAAGAACTGTTTTAATCATTTAACAACTAGTCTTAGTGACTCTAAAGCTATTTTTACTATTTTTTAAGGTTCTTTTTAATTGTTTGTTGCTTTTAATGCTTACACAAGACATTGTGAAATTGGCACTTTTGCACCAGACTCATGAGTTAAGTTGTACTGTATTGTGTTCCAGCTATTATGACACGAGAAAATACATTTTCTAAACAATTTCATTTATTTACCATAAAAACACGTATAGGTATACATTATTTACAAAAGAAGTTTTTGAAATGGGGCATTTTTCTCGTGGTTGATTGAAAATACATAAGTTTTTCACTGATTTAATTCTTCTTCAGCAAGATGTAAGGCCTTTTCTCGAGCTTCGTTATCCTGAGGATATTCTGAAAGAGTTTGTTCGTTTGGTAAATAGTATTTACCATGGTATGATTCAAGTATCGACCAACTTTGGTATGAGGTATAGGTTTCTCTTCTTTATCAATCTCCAAGTTCTCTGAAATACAGATCATATTTGTAAAACAATAAATTTAAATTAACTATCAAACACTACCATATATACCCCCAAATTAGTAGTGTGCAAACTCGACCGCAACAAACTTTTGTTCAATAAAAAATCTCTTGACCCCCAATGAAACTTTTTTGGTAATAGGTTTGGTAAAACGGAAGACATTTATTGTTTTTTCTTATCAAAAATTACACTTTTGTAATTATTTAAAAATAATAATAAGAAAATAAGAACAAAGAAAGCAATAAAATAATATATTACATAATTCTAAAACATAATTATATGGGATTTAACGACTTAAAAAGACAACAAATTTTTCTCTTCAAATTATAAAGAAAATACAAACTTTTGGAAGGAAAGAGAATGATATTTTGACCTTGAAAACAAAATAAAAGAACAATTTGCTCCCATATCTTTTTCAGCACTGAGACATTGTGTGGCTGTATGGACTTTCCCATTTCTGAAGGACAATGGTAAGGGTGGTGAGAGAGGTGGCAACAGTTTGGGCAGATTTTCTAGTTGTCAGTAGACACCATGAGTGGGTCTGTTGAACATCACGGTTTCGTTATCAATGCGTTCTTTAAGAACTATTTTGTAACTGTGACACAGAGGGCATTTTGGATGCACTGAGGGTCCTATGCCATAGATATCATTCCTAATCGATAAACAATCCTGTGAGGGCAAGTGGGTCTGCATTACCAAGAAAACCAAGTGGTCATATCAGAACATTAGAATACCTGAAAATGTGCAACGCGTCCATGACTATGCTACTCATAATGGAGTATCTGCAATTCCTCCAGAGATGACTAAAAAGTGATAGAAAACTTCAGAAGGGCTTCAGCAGTGTATTGCATATAACATACAACACTTGAGTGATATTATTTTCAAAACCTAGTGGAAAAAACTACATCAAAGGTACTTTTCGAAAATTAAAATTTTTATTTCTGTAAACTGTTTCATTCCTTTTTTTATTATTACACTTATTAAAAGAAATGTAAGAGTCCATTCTGCCGCACCCTATAGCAATATGTATTGATTGTAATACATTACATAAATTTCTTCCAATTATAATTGTGGTCTATTTGATGTTAATTAAGATATTGAGATAAAACATGAGTGAAAGGAAATAGAATAGTTAAAGAAATCCTGTGAACAGAATCTGAGCAAATTCATACCTTGAGCAGCATATCTGTTTGTGCCATCATCTACTAACACATAATAAAAGGTTGCTTGTCTTTGTAAATTAGATTATTGACACCCATTCTCTTGATCCAGTCTCTATTAGCACTACATGTATAATCCCAGCCATAAATTACACATCGAAAATTGTACCTATAATAAAAACACAATGAGTTAAATCTTATGCAATCATACAAATACACATGGGATAAAACATTTTGCTAGGATTTTGAAGGGTATTAAAAGTACAAAATCAAGAGATGCTCAATATTTTTAAAAACATGCAAAAACTGTCAATAGAGACAATCACACCTAATGCTCCCTAAAATGATGAATCATAAGTTCTTAAGTATTTGCCAATTTCAATTTTACTATGCAATTGAAGAGGCTGAGTATATTTGTTCAAAAGTACTACAGTTTTCAATATATAGACATTTCCAATGCACCCAACTGCCATGGATCTAAGTTTCCGTCTTATCATGGACACCTTAGTGGCATGATGGATGATGCAGCATGGATATCAGAAAGATGTAACAGGTCCATGGCTACGGGTTAGAAGCAGCTTCAATTTAGGTGTGGCACCAGTAGTGCCAAAGTCTGACTTTTCTACTTTGCCTGTTAGTATTAGCTGGAAAAAATGGAGTGGCCCTCATGTCTTGGGTGACCCTACCGGGAATATACACTCACAATGTACTTCACCCACTCCTCCCAGGAACAACCCCTTTGCATGATGAGGCCAATAACAGGATAGTTGGATGTGTGGAGGAACCCACCTAGGCACACTTGTGTGCTGCAATATGTCCTGGCCTATTTCTTCATTGTAATGGACCAAGATCTTCTCAGACTGTTTTGGCTAGACTACATAGTGGCCACATCAGAAGTTTGACTTTCGTCCACCATGAATTTCATCTCATTGATTGTCTTGCCACTTCTATGGGGAAGCTGTTGCATGAGGAGGTGGTTGCCTGGGATTTAATTATGTGACGTGGTCTTTTGGACTTGGGGTCTAGGCCAAGGGGGATGAACAACAACACCACCTTAGCTGGGCATATATGACAAAAATGTTGCAAGGTAAAGAAATCATACCAAAATTTAAGTAAACCAGCCCACAAAGGGGAGAAAAATTTACCATGATTTGTGGTGTAAAATTTAGATAGCTGGAAAATGATAAAATGGCACAAAATGTATTCCAGCAAGAGGGGCCACTCTAAAAAATAAAGGTATCGCCAACATACATAGCAAAAAACAACTGCATTTTCAGGCGAGCTAAAATATGTGGGCCAAAGTTCAACCTTGGTTATGGCATGAATGTTCTAGCATTTACCCCTCATACAGTGCAATGTTTGTTCATTTACAAGGGGAGTCCATAGTAAAGTAGTCAACAGGAGTTGTAGAATGTGTGTAAATATCCCTAGGATAAGTGTCCACCACATAAGAAAACACATCTTTTTTTTCTTCTCTAATTTCCATTTACACAAGATCAAAATTTTCTAGTTTTGAAACACATAGACATGTAGATTAGAAATTGAATAAACAAGTATAATGACAAACGAAATAAAAATTTGGCCACATACACACTTACAAAAAAGAAAAATAAACCACACACAGATATTTAATTGTTAAATATTTAAAGAACTACATCAATTTATTTAAAAGCTAATATCATAATGATAAAAAATTAATATGACACCCCCTTATGAAAGAAACTATTAAATACATTAAAACATGCATTGCTGGCATATTCAGATAACAGTCATGGATCTTGGCTCCGTTCACGTTTAGCGGGAGTTGAATATTTAGATTTTGATACTGACGTTCTTAATGCTACTTGCTCCAGGTCCCCTTTACTTTGTATAAGTCGGGCTTCTTCGACTATCAACTCTTTAAGGACGTTATCAAATTTAAAATTTTTATCTGGCCACCTGTAAGTGTTTTGAACGATTCCAGAAAAATCAAGAGGTAAGTATCTAATAAGCTGAAACGCTTGATAAGTATCCTCAACAGGATGACCACAGTCCTTTAATTGGTTAACTATTTTTCTTAATTTTGCCCCATAAAGTCCTATTCCTTCATTTTCGGCCATTCGGCAATTGAAAAATTCATCTAGTAACCCAATAGTATAAGCTCTAGAGTCCGGCCTAAAGTATTCTTTTAAACAGTCCCATGCTGTTTTGCCGTCCTCAGTATCCGCAATTAAAGTTCTTAAATCTCTAGACACATTTAAATAAATAGTAGAATAGGATCTTTCTTTTCTAAGTTTAAAGTCCCATTTTTCTTTATCATCTGAAGGGGCTACCTCAGTACCCAGTACTTTATGCCAGCAATTACGGTCATTTAATACCGCCTTAATATCTTCGTGCCAAGTACCATAATTATCGGCCATTAAGGCAGGAATCTTTTCCCCTATCATAAGTTTCATTGCTACAATACTCTGATACCGAGCTTCTTAAAATAAATACTTTAAAAGAAATTTAAATTCACACTGATCCACTAAAGGCCCATAACCTTAATGTTCTCAATCCTAATAAAAAGAACTTAAGTACGTGTTGGATCAGTGTGGTGAAAAATTATAAGTCTTTTAAAGTACAAAAAAAGAACATTTTATTTTAAATTTAAATAAGGACAAAAATAAAACAAAGATTTACAAAAATACAAGATGTAAAAGAAACATAAAGCTTAGTGTCCTAGAAACCTAACAGCATAGGGGAAAAGCATCCGCCTGAAAAGTGAGTTACAATAAATGGCGTGAAGACTGAATAACAAGGTCCTTTAAATACATCTCTTGGTAGCAAAGCGTGGTTAAAAATTTGCATAAAGTAAAACAAAACATCCAATGAAAAAATTACCAACTTTGAGGACACTCCCTCATGAATAATGATGTACGATCGGCGAAATGAACGACTTGTTCATTTTGCCGCGTTACATTAACGTAAGCTGTTTACAATTCACGAGAGCGGGAGTATTTTATAGTAAATTATCTAATATATGTATATATAGGTGTGTGTGTTCCTGTTCAAAAACCTAAATTTCGGTTATAAGAATCAACCGCTTATAAGAATCAAAAACAGTAATAACAAACGTGATTCTTATAAGCGGAAATCACTGTATAAGGATGGAAAGTCATTCATTTCCAATGAATGTGTTATCTATCCATTTCATGAATTTAAACTATTCCAGGCTACCTGTTCAAACTCAGATATACTGCAGGACACGTTGACTTAGCTAGAAACACGTGCGTTTAGCCTTGACGCGATGATTTATATAACTGAAGTGACACTGAAACATAGCAGATGATTTAGTTGTGAGAAATAATTATAATCCTGAAATACGTGTATATTATAATTAAGAAAGTCTGAAAGTGGCATTGAAACGTAGCAGACGATTTAGTTTTGAGAAAGAATTCCGAGCATGAAATACGTGTATATACTTTTTCTATAATAATTATCAGATTTGATGTGTTTTAATATTGAGTGTGATCTCAATCCATTCAAACATAACTGACTTTTTCTATAATAATAAATCCATTCAAACGTTACTGACTAGCTGTAAATTAATGCTTTAAAATGCCCAAAAAGAGGAGAGGGACTTTTAATCCTATTGAAGTAAGGGCAAAATGTCAAAGATTGTTCAGAAATGAGCAATGTGATGGAAAAAAAACAGAAGAGCGCGAAGCCAACAGAATTCGAAATGCATTTAGACGAACACAGGAATCTGGAGAAAAACATTCCCAAGCGCGCGAAGCCAACAGAATTCAAAATGCAGTTAGACGCACACAAGAATCTGAAGAAAAACATTCCCAAGAGGTCGAAAGCAACAGAATTCGAATTGTAGTGATCCGAAGCAGTGAGACTGATGAAGAAACTTTTAACGCGTCGAACATAGGATCGTCTTCGAGCTTCAACATCAAAAGGAAAGGAAAGCGATAAACAACGACAGCACCGACAACAAACTAATGCTATTTGCAACCGCAAAAGAATTTTAGCAAAAACTTTAGAACATCATAACATGAGGCTAATCATTGAAAAAAAAATAATAACGGAAACTGAATCCTGAGCGAAGCCGGGTAATACATCAAGTTTTTAATAAAGCTTTTCTACATAATTTCTTCTAATTTATCTAAAAATTACAGTTAAAATTTTTTTCTTCGTGCTTTCGCCCATGAAAATTCTTCAATAGTTTCATTGAAGTCAACAGATCTTGTAAAATCTGCTTCAATGCAAAGAAGTGCCAAGGCATTTAGTTTGTATTGTTGCAGCAAAGATCTTAAATGATCTTTGATTCATTTTAGTGCAGAAAAAGATCTTTCTGAAGAGGCATTTGTGGTAGGTGTACACACAAACATTCTCAAAACGATATCAACATTTGGATACACTGTTTGTAATCCACTTTCACGTAGCCACTTGCAAATTGCTAAGGGATTTTTCGAACCAATGCTGCCCTAATTTATGTGAGATTTTAGATTTTGCAGTTCATCACATAATGCAGGCTCCAAATCATCTTTGAAAATTGCCTGTACATTTCTTCCCTCTTCTTCAGGCTCAGCAGGGCCCGACTTAGCCTAATTGGGGCCCGGGGCAAAAACTTCTTTGGGGGCCCGCCTCTGCTTCACTACATCAGTAATGAAGAACTTGATTACTGAAGTAATACTTAATTACTAAACTTTCTATTCGATTTGGGGGCCCCCCTCTGATGTGGGGGCCCGGGGCAACTGCCCCGTATGCCCCTGCCTTAGTCAGGCTCTGAGGCTCAGGAGAAGTCAGTGACCAAATTTTCGCAATTCCTTTAAATTTTTCACAGAGCTCTCTATAAGCTTGTGACCTCTTCTCAAGCTCTGCTTTGAGTTTGTCCACAATCGTGAAATAGGTATTAACTCTAAAGATATCACGCCCGTTTAAATTAACTTCCCCTTCACGGTTTTCGTCAGCTTGTAGTTTTCTGAAAACCTGACGCTTTTCATCACGCTCATAAACTTTCTTCTCAGAAATATCCTGAGCTTTGTTTTCCTGTATATCAAATTGTTCTCGCAGTTCTAACAAGAACTTTACGAGTGACTGAAGAACTGTAGCAACTTCTGAAACATCAAGTTCTACGTTTTGTACATACTTATTATCTTGGTGAAGTCTAATCAGCACCGTTTCCCAAAACTGTGCCATGAATACTGTTTCGAGCCTTTGCAACTTCCTTAGCAAACCTCTAGCTTCTGGTCTTGTTCCTGATTTTTGACTTTCGTCACTTTCAAAGTATTTTAAAGCTTTTATGACTGCAAACCAATCTTCTTTTAATGCTCTACAAGCATCATATCTTGCCGACCATCGTGTCGTGGAGAGGCTTTTTGCGGTAAGGGTGCTAATTTTCTTCAATGCTTCCCACCTTGCTGTAGACGACGAGAAAAAAATTATAAAGTTCTTGAAGCAAATTAAAAACGACATGGCTTCAATGCAACAATTTACTGAATAAGACATGCTGTAAGAAGCGTAGGCTAAGGCAAAACTCAAGCTATAACTTGGGTAGTCAGTAGTTGATCATATACGTATTTCGAATTTTTATTGGAATATTCTATTTTTTTTTCCTAGACAGTTTAGACCCCCTTTGGACCCTCGTGTATTCATCGACCCCTAGAGAACTCTTATCGACCCCTGGGGTTCGATATCAACCACTTTGGGGACCCCTGGTCTAGATGATACGCTTTTCCAGTCATTAAATCCATTTCTTACAAAAGATGATTCAGTCTTTGTACCACAGTGGAAGAAAAAACAAGGTCCGCAGACAATTCCTTTACTTTCTGAATATACTAACCAACCTCAGTCTTGCGTATCACCGTTTACTAGTTTGCGGCTAAAGTAACTACCATTAAATGACCAGCTTCTGTCGCCGTATTGCCTCTTCGACTTTGAGGAATCTACATTTTTATTCTGATTAAGACCATATTGAGATACGTATTGTTTCGTGAGGTTCAAGTCCGACTGCTTTCTGCACAATCATTATCCCTCCAAATTGCAAGAATTCTTAACCTGCTTCTCGTTAACTCATAATGGATGTTTGGGAAAAGAATGAAAGAAAAAGAAGGAAAAAATAATTAGTCAGTTGACGATAAAGTTATTTCAATATGCGTATAATGCAAATAACATTTTTAGCGATACTAAGAATATATAAATAAAAATGAGAAAGAAAAAAAATTTAACTTTCTCATTTTATATCGATAAAAATTTATAATTTGGTTGTTACTTCTTCTAAATTTACGCCCTCTTAACGGCTGCGCCCTAGGCCATGGCCTAGGTTGGCCTTATGGGAAATCCGTCCCTGTTCATCCAATTGTTTTATATTTGTGATTGAGCAATCTCTAATTTTTTTGCACATTGAAGTATATAATAAAGTATGTTTTCGGCACGATGTGCATGTTCTAGTAACCGTGTAACTAAATACTGGTTCCAAACATTCACACAAAATCTGCCAAAGCAACAATGTTAAATGCTTTTGTGTGGTACAATATTGTCAAGTAAAAATGCGAGATTTACTGAATGAACCAACACGCTATTACTGTCAAAGAACAGGATACGATCACACTACTGAACTGCCCTCAGCCTGAGGGAAGTGTCTCATATACAACTTAAGAACTTTCTAGAAATATTGAAATGAACATAATCAGGTAAATTAGCATGAACAGGAACTTTCTCGAAATTTCGAGAAAGGTAACATAAATTAGAATGAAAGTAAAACCAGAAGTTACTGACTGGATTCAAACCAACGATCTGTCATTTAGCAGTGCTTTAACCATTTGGCCTTGCAATTACCTTTGGAATGTGGCAATATCGTCATCTGATTGCAAGAACTAGGTAACTCGATTCTTGAAGATCTCAAATGTCTACTTCTTGCAGTGAGAAAATACTCGTTGTTCTGTTTGTCTACTTATTACACTAGCCAACAGAAGGCATTAGGTTAGCAGCAAAATGAGTTGTCTAGTTATTGCATTCAATTCTTATGTACTTTACTTTTGAGATATCTGGCTATTTACAGCTAATGCTTTTGGAGTTACCTAATTCTTGCATTCACATGACGATATATCTTTAATAATTCTCATTGTTGCTTCACAGAAATTGTTCGTATTATTATTTTGATATATATCTTGGCGATATCACACAGCCCATTCCTCTTCCCTTTTAAAGAAATTTGCAAACCGCTTTGCAAATGCAGGGTACACCACACTGCTTGGATATAAGTCTGCCACAGTATTATCCAGATCTGTTTCTGAAGTACCATACATAACCTAAGGGGGGGGGGGGGGGAAATGGTAATGTTTTAATAGGTGTTCCGTGAAAACCTGGAATTGTTGTATAACCGGCAACGGCTACAAAAAAAATCAAACATGTTTGCCGGATTAATGCTCTAAAACAGCGTTTCTTGCAAAGCGAAATTTTGGAGTCGCGAAAATTTAATTCTGATACATGAATTTAATTCTTGTCTCTCGCCACGAGTATCTAAGACATATATTTTATTTACTACTGTTTATCATATGTATATTGTTTAGCAAAGAAATAAATTATTTTTGAGAAAATATTTATCTTTATATCCTTATTTCCTGGGGTCACGAAAAAATCTCGATGATAAAAGGGGTCATAAACGGAAAAAGTTTAAGAAACGCTGCTCTAAAATGTCTAAAAAATTAAATATTCATGCATATGGTTATTTTAATTAATCCTGGTCATGTTTTGAAGAGTTATGTTATGCCTGATATCAAGATGATTTGCAATTCAAGGACCCAACATCACTGAAGTCATTACGAGGTTTATTCTATCAAATGTGTTATGTTTTAAAATTTAAATAATTACTAAATAAATAATGTTTATCTCATTTTTCTGCAATTTATTGATTGTGTTATTACATACCCCACAAAATAGAATAAGGTGTTCCATTAAAATTTCAAGATTTACAAAGTGTTCCATCACAGGAAAAGTTTGTGAAACTCTGGTTTAAACTACATATTCCATAAATCAAGGCTCCTGTGTACTAACCCTATTGGATTCGCCCATCTCAATGTTAACCTATGGACAAAATATGTCTACTATTGACAGCTACATAAATGCTGCTAGTCAAATAAAATTGTATTTTCAGATAACCTGAACTTTTCTGTATCTTGCAACAGGATTCATTTTATAAATGCCATCCACCAAAGGAATTGAGGAGCGTAAAATATTTGCATTATTTTTTTTTAATAAACTAGGGGCTTCGCCCCTAGACTCGCTCCTTTGTTATGGCTAATAGCGAGATACATAGGGGTGATTCTCGGCAATGTAACAGCTTCCATCCATTTACTGTTGTCACCCTTAATGCGAAGGGCGTTTCATCACTGTTCAATTATCAGCTTTAAAATTCAATCGGAAATTTAAGATATAGACTTGAAATGAGGTTTGTATGAATAAGAAAGCTTTCAGCTTCCAGATGATGTAAATATTTTTTTGTAAGATAAAAACTCGCGGAGCATCGATATTACATCCACATAGGGGACGATATTTCTTGAAAAACTGTGTTTCATTTTTTGATGAAAATATTAGTCTGTTTTAAAATATTTTTACACAAATGAGGTCTAGTTTGAAAGAGAAATGTCTGTAGTCTTAGATTGTAAAAAGATCAAAATTCTACGATCATTTTTGGCGAGTTATCGTAATCTGAAGATGAAAAAGTCTATATTTTCCCACAAAACATAAAATTAAAAAAAAACTTAAAGTCCGACGAAGATCAGACATGTTTTACTTTGGTTCCCCCATTTTTCTGCATCCATTGGTATCGCTCTCGACCCCATACCCCAGCGGTTTCGGAGGAGATAGCGTGACAAGCTTTTGACAGCGGCAGCAGGAGATACTTTTTTTTTAGAATAGAGAGAAAATGCCCCAGGTTTTAAAATCTTTCTGTGTTATGGATTACAATTTTAAAAAATGTTTCAATCCAAGTGGGCAATCCTTGGACACATTTTCTCCATAGCTTAACATTGAGGTGAGAGAACCCAGTAGGGTTAGTACACAGCAGCCTTAACATTCCATAGAGAACTACAACATTTTCTGTTCTACGAGTACAACCATTATAAAAGATTAAGCAGAACTTTTTCTGCAACTTTTTTTCCACATAAATCTTAATTACAGATAAATATGTGATATTAGAAATAACGAAATAAGTATATTATTTTTAATTTAATTTTATTGTTTATTTTTCTTTTATTAATAAATAAATCAGTATATAAGAATTAATATATGTTAATATAAGTTCTTACAACTTTTTCAGGGACCTAAAAAGGCTCACTTTCTCTGTAGATTAGTAAAAATGCTTATTTTTTTCTAGTAGTTTTACTTACAAGTGTTAGCAGTTTTAGCAAGTTTAAAATTATGTATTTTCCCAGATTTTAAAATACTATTTTGCTAAATAAGTTCTATATCATGCAGGTATATGTCAAGTCTCATTTGAAGTAATTAACATATTTTTAGCTGGCAATTATATCACATTTCCAATAGAGAGAGCCGATTAAAATGAAGAAAGCTTGTTGCCGAAGACTTCAGTAAACCAACAATATTTTGACCAACTACATAGAATATTAACTGTATTGGTAGCAAAGTTTCAAATTATACAGAGTAAGAAAATTAAAATTGTGTAGTTATCAAATTTTAAAATAGTTTTTTGCTAAATAAGTTCTATATCATACAGGTATATGTTAAGTCTCAAAAATTTTTAAATAGTTTTTATGAACACAAATAGATTTTGAATTTTTCTCGAAACTCATGAATGATAATATTGGCTTGCATAAATTGATACATTGTGAATTACAGAAATTACACACACATGATTGACCAAAATCAAAACTTTAAGAATCTAATTTGACCATTTTAAATTAGTCAACCATATAAATTCACAAATTTCTGAAGGGTATCAATTTTCTATTTCCAGGCTTGCTGTCGCTTAATAGATCTTCTACTCATGATTTAATCAACATACTTTTAACAGAAATGAGCTACCACTGAGCCATAACATAAAATTTTCTCTGGTCACTTAGTGTCTGGGTCCAGAGTTGAATATCAAAGACAGGAAGGATGTCTTTTAAGCCCACACATTGTCTAAATTATCCTCAAACATGGGCCCAATTCCTCCATATACTCTTTCCAGGTGCATTAGCAGGATGCAAAGGGAAACTAAAACCAACTGGTGTGATTCATGGAGAAACATTGGTAGTCAGAGGCATCTTTTTAATTTCCTGAAAGAACCTAATAACCTTTTGTATTTTGAGAAGGTTCCCACACAAATTACCCCTTTCACTGCTAAAGCTACAATTGGCCATGTTGTCATGGAGTCCTACTTGCACCACTTCCACTTTGCAGCTACTGATATTTGTCCAGTATGTTCTAAAGACCGTGAGACTCTGGAACATATTCTGCTTTTCTGTACCGCAAAGAACTGTTTTAATCATTTAACAACTAGTCTTAGTGACTCTAAAGCTATTTTTACTATTTTTTAAGGTTCTTTTTAATTGTTTGTTGCTTTTAATGCTTACACAAGACATTGTGAAATTGGCACTTTTGCACCAGACTCATGAGTTAAGTTGTACTGTATTGTGTTCCAGCTATTATGACACGAGAAAATACATTTTCTAAACAATTTCATTTATTTACCATAAAAACACGTATAGGTATACATTATTTACAAAAGAAGTTTTTGAAATGGGGCATTTTTCTCGTGGTTGATTGAAAATACATAAGTTTTTCACTGATTTAATTCTTCTTCAGCAAGATGTAAGGCCTTTTCTCGAGCTTCGTTATCCTGAGGATATTCTGAAAGAGTTTGTTCGTTTGGTAAATAGTATTTACCATGGTATGATTCAAAGTATCGACCAACTTTGGTATGAGGTATAGGTTTCTCTTCTTTATCAATCTCCAAGTTCTCTGAAATACAGATCATATTTGTAAAACAATAAATTTAAATTAACTATCAAACACTACCATATATACCCCCAAATTAGTAGTGTGCAAACTCGACCGCAACAAACTTTTGTTCAATAAAAAATCTCTTGACCCCCAATGAAACTTTTTTGGTAATAGGTTTGGTAAAACGGAAGACATTTATTGTTTTTTCTTATCAAAAATTACACTTTTGTAATTATTTAAAAATAATAATAAGAAAATAAGAACAAAGAAAGCAATAAAATAATATATTACATAATTCTAAAACATAATTATATGGGATTTAACGACTTAAAAAGACAACAAATTTTTCTCTTCAAATTATAAAGAAAATACAAACTTTTGGAAGGAAAGAGAATGATATTTTGACCTTGAAAACAAAATAAAAGAACAATTTGCTCCCATATCTTTTTCAGCACTGAGACATTGTGTGGCTGTATGGACTTTCCCATTTCTGAAGGACAATGGTAAGGGTGGTGAGAGAGGTGGCAACAGTTTGGGCAGATTTTCTAGTTGTCAGTAGACACCATGAGTGGGTCTGTTGAACATCACGGTTTCGTTATCAATGCGTTCTTTAAGAACTATTTTGTAACTGTGACACAGAGGGCATTTTGGATGCACTGAGGGTCCTATGCCATAGATATCATTCCTAATCGATAAACAATCCTGTGAGGGCAAGTGGGTCTGCATTACCAAGAAAACCAAGTGGTCATATTCAGAACATTAGAATACCTGAAAATGTGCAACGCGTCCATGACTATGCTACTCATAATGGAGTATCTGCAATTCCTCCAGAGATGACTAAAAAGTGATAGAAAACTTCAGAAGGGCTTCAGCAGTGTATTGCATATAACATACAACACTTGAGTGATATTATTTCAAAACCTAGTGGAAAAAACTACATCAAAGGTACTTTTCGAAAATTAAAATTTTTATTTCTGTAAACTGTTTCATTCCTTTTTTTTATTATTACACTTATTAAAAGAAATGTAAGAGTCCATTCTGCCGCACCCTATAGCAATATGTATTGATTGTAATACATTACATAAATTTCTTCCAATTATAATTGTGGTCTATTTGATGTTAATTAAGATATTGAGATAAAACATGAGTGAAAGGAAATAGAATAGTTAAAGAAATCCTGTGAACAGAATCTGAGCAAATTCATACCTTGAGCAGCATATCTGTTTGTGCCATCATCTACTAACACATAATAAAAAGGTTGCTTGTCTTTGTAAATTAGATTATTGACACCCATTCTCTTGATCCAGTCTCTATTAGCACTACATGTATAATCCCAGCCATAAATTACACATCGAAAATTGTACCTATAATAAAAACACAATGAGTTAAATCTTATGCAATCATACAAATACACATGGGATAAAACATTTTGCTAGGATTTTGAAGGGTATTAAAAAGTACAAAATCAAGAGATGCTCAATATTTTTAAAAACATGCAAAAACTGTCAATAGAGACAATCACACCTAATGCTCCCTAAAATGATGAATCATAAGTTCTTAAGTATTTGCCAATTTCAATTTTACTATGCAATTGAAGAGGCTGAGTATATTTGTTCAAAAGTACTACAGTTTTCAATATATAGACATTTCCAATGCACCCAACTGCCATGGATCTAAGTTTCCGTCTTATCATGGACACCTTAGTGGCATGATGGATGATGCAGCATGGATATCAGAAAGATGTAACAGGTCCATGGCTACGGGTTAGAAGCAGCTTCAATTTAGGTGTGGCACCAGTAGTGCCAAAGTCTGACTTTTCTACTTTGCCTGTTAGTATTAGCTGGAAAAAATGGAGTGGCCCTCATGTCTTGGGTGACCCTACCGGGAATATACACTCACAATGTACTTCACCCACTCCTCCCAGGAACAACCCCTTTGCATGATGAGGCCAATAACAGGATAGTTGGATGTGTGGAGGAACCCACCTAGGCACACTTGTGTGCTGCAATATGTCCTGGCCTATTTCTTCATTGTAATGGACCAAGATCTTCTCAGACTGTTTTGGCTAGACTACATAGTGGCCACATCAGAAGTTTGACTTTCGTCCACCATGAATTTCATCTCATTGATTGTCTTGCCACTTCTATGGGGAAGCTGTTGCATGAGGAGGTGGTTGCCTGGGATTTAATTATGTGACGTGGTCTTTTGGACTTGGGGTCTAGGCCAAGGGGGATGAACAACAACACCACCTTAGCTGGGCATATATGACAAAAATGTTGCAAGGTAAAGAAATCATACCAAAATTTAAGTAAACCAGCCCACAAAGGGGAGAAAAATTTACCATGATTTGTGGTGTAAAATTTAGATAGCTGGAAAATGATAAAATGGCACAAAATGTATTCCAGCAAGAGGGGCCACTCTAAAAAATAAAGGTATCGCCAACATACATAGCAAAAAACAACTGCATTTTCAGGCGAGCTAAAAATATGTGGGCCAAAGTTCAACCTTGGTTATGGCATGAATGTTCTAGCATTTACCCCTCATACAGTGCAATGTTTGTTCATTTACAAGGGGAGTCCATAGTAAAGTAGTCAACAGGAGTTGTAGAATGTGTGTAAATATCCCTAGGATAAGTGTCCACCACATAAGAAAACACATCTTTTTTTCTTCTCTAATTTCCATTTACACAAGATCAAAATTTTCTAGTTTTGAAACACATAGACATGTAGATTAGAAATTGAATAAACAAGTATAATGACAAACGAAATAAAAATTTGGCCACATACACACTTACAAAAAAGAAAAATAAACCACACACAGATATTTAATTTGTTAAATATTTAAAGAACTACATCAATTTATTTAAAAAGCTAATATCATAATGATAAAAAATTAATATGACACCCCCTTATGAAAGAAACTATTAAATACATTAAAACATGCATTGCTGGCATATTCAGATAACAGTCATGGATCTTGGCTCCGTTCACGTTTAGCGGGAGTTGAATATTTAGATTTTGATACTGACGTTCTTAATGCTACTTGCTCCAGGTCCCCTTTACTTTGTATAAGTCGGGCTTCTTCGACTATCAACTCTTTAAGGACGTTATCAAATTTAAAATTTTTATCTGGCCACCTGTAAGTGTTTTGAACGATTCCAGAAAAATCAAGAGGTAAGTATCTAATAAGCTGAAACGCTTGATAAGTATCCTCAACAGGATGACCACAGTCCTTTAATTGGTTAACTATTTTTCTTAATTTTGCCCCATAAAGTCCTATTCCTTCATTTTCGGCCATTCGGCAATTGAAAAATTCATCTAGTAACCCAATAGTATAAGCTCTAGAGTCCGGCCTAAAGTATTCTTTTAAACAGTCCCATGCTGTTTTGCCGTCCTCAGTATCCGCAATTAAAGTTCTTAAATCTCTAGACACATTTAAATAAATAGTAGAATAGGATCTTTCTTTTCTAAGTTTAAAGTCCCATTTTTCTTTATCATCTGAAGGGGCTACCTCAGTACCCAGTACTTTATGCCAGCAATTACGGTCATTTAATACCGCCTTAATATCTTCGTGCCAAGTACCATAATTATCGGCCATTAAGGCAGGAATCTTTTCCCCTATCATAAGTTTCATTGCTACAATACTCTGATACCGAGCTTCTTAAAATAAATACTTTAAAAGAAATTTAAATTCACACTGATCCACTAAAGGCCCATAACCTTAATGTTCTCAATCCTAATAAAAAGAACTTAAGTACGTGTTGGATCAGTGTGGTGAAAAATTATAAGTCTTTTAAAGTACAAAAAAAGAACATTTTATTTTAAATTTAAATAAGGACAAAAATAAAACAAAGATTTACAAAAATACAAGATGTAAAAGAAACATAAAGCTTAGTGTCCTAGAAACCTAACAGCATAGGGGAAAAGCATCCGCCTGAAAAGTGAGTTACAATAAATGGCGTGAAGACTGAATAACAAGGTCCTTTAAATACATCTCTTGGTAGCAAAGCGTGGTTAAAAATTTGCATAAAGTAAAACAAAACATCCAATGAAAAAATTACCAACTTTGAGGACACTCCCTCATGAATAATGATGTACGATCGGCGAAATGAACGACTTGTTCATTTTGCCGCGTTACATTAACGTAAGCTGTTTACAATTCTCGAGAGCGGGAGTATTTTATAGTAAATTATCTAATATATGTATATATAGGTGTGTGTGTTCCTGTTCAAAAACCTAAATTTCGGTTATAAGAATCAACCGCTTATAAGAATCAAAAACAGTAATAACAAACGTGATTCTTATAAGCGGAAATCACTGTATAAGGATGGAAAGTCATTCATTTCCAATGAATGTGTTATCTATCCATTTCATGAATTTAAACTATTCCAGGCTACCTGTTCAAACTCAGATATACTGCAGGACACGTTGACTTAGCTAGAAACACGTGCGTTTAGCCTTGACGCGATGATTTATATAACTGAAGTGACACTGAAACATAGCAGATGATTTAGTTGTGAGAAATAATTATAATCCTGAAATACGTGTATATTATAATTAAGAAAGTCTGAAAGTGGCATTGAAACGTAGCAGACGATTTAGTTTTGAGAAAGAATTCCGAGCATGAAATACGTGTATATACTTTTTCTATAATAATTATCAGATTTGATGTGTTTTAATATTGAGTGTGATCTCAATCCATTCAAACATAACTGACTTTTTCTATAATAATAAATCCATTCAAACGTTACTGACTAGCTGTAAATTAATGCTTTAAAATGCCCAAAAAGAGGAGAGGGACTTTTAATCCTATTGAAGTAAGGGCAAAATGTCAAAGATTGTTCAGAAATGAGCAATGTGATGGAAAAAAAACAGAAGAGCGCGAAGCCAACAGAATTCGAAATGCATTTAGACGAACACAGGAATCTGGAGAAAAACATTCCCAAGCGCGCGAAGCCAACAGAATTCAAAATGCAGTTAGACGCACACAAGAATCTGAAGAAAAAACATTCCCAAGAGGTCGAAAGCAACAGAATTCGAATTGTAGTGATCCGAAGCAGTGAGACTGATGAAGAAACTTTTAACGCGTCGAACATAGGATCGTCTTCGAGCTTCAACATCAAAAGGAAAGGAAAGCGATAAACAACGACAGCACCGACAACAAACTAATGCTATTTGCAACCGCAAAAGAATTTTAGCAAAAACTTTAGAACATCATAACATGAGGCTAATCATTGAAAAAAAAATAATAACGGAAACTGAATCCTGAGCGAAGCCGGGTAATACATCAAGTTTTTAATAAAGCTTTTCTACATAATTTCTTCTAATTTATCTAAAAATTACAGTTAAAATTTTTTTCTTCGTGCTTTCGCCCATGAAAATTCTTCAATAGTTTCATTGAAGTCAACAGATCTTGTAAAATCTGCTTCAATGCAAAGAAGTGCCAAGGCATTTAGTTTGTATTGTTGCAGCAAAGATCTTAAATGATCTTTGATTCATTTTAGTGCAGAAAAAGATCTTTCTGAAGAGGCATTTGTGGTAGGTGTACACACAAACATTCTCAAAACGATATCAACATTTGGATACACTGTTTGTAATCCACTTTCACGTAGCCACTTGCAAATTGCTAAGGGATTTTTCGAACCAATGCTGCCCTAATTTATGTGAGATTTTAGATTTTGCAGTTCATCACATAATGCAGGCTCCAAATCATCTTTGAAAATTGCCTGTACATTTCTTCCCTCTTCTTCAGGCTCAGCAGGGCCCGACTTAGCCTAATTGGGGCCCGGGGCAAAAACTTCTTTGGGGGCCCGCCTCTGCTTCACTACATCAGTAATGAAGAACTTGATTACTGAAGTAATACTTAATTACTAAACTTTCTATTCGATTTGGGGGCCCCCCTCTGATGTGGGGGCCCGGGGCAACTGCCCCGTATGCCCCTGCCTTAGTCAGGCTCTGAGGCTCAGGAGAAGTCAGTGACCAAATTTTCGCAATTCCTTTAAATTTTTCACAGAGCTCTCTATAAGCTTGTGACCTCTTCTCAAGCTCTGCTTTGAGTTTGTCCACAATCGTGAAATAGGTATTAACTCTAAAGATATCACGCCCGTTTAAATTAACTTCCCCTTCACGGTTTTCGTCAGCTTGTAGTTTTCTGAAAACCTGACGCTTTTCATCACGCTCATAAACTTTCTTCTCAGAAATATCCTGAGCTTTGTTTTCCTGTATATCAAATTGTTCTCGCAGTTCTAACAAGAACTTTACGAGTGACTGAAGAACTGTAGCAACTTCTGAAACATCAAGTTCTACGTTTTGTACATACTTATTATCTTGGTGAAGTCTAATCAGCACCGTTTCCCAAAACTGTGCCATGAATACTGTTTCGAGCCTTTGCAACTTCCTTAGCAAACCTCTAGCTTCTGGTCTTGTTCCTGATTTTTGACTTTCGTCACTTTCAAAGTATTTTAAAGCTTTTATGACTGCAAACCAATCTTCTTTTAATGCTCTACAAGCATCATATCTTGCCGACCATCGTGTCGTGGAGAGGCTTTTTGCGGTAAGGGTGCTAATTTTCTTCAATGCTTCCCACCTTGCTGTAGACGACGAGAAAAAATTATAAAGTTCTTGAAGCAAATTAAAAAACGACATGGCTTCAATGCAACAATTTACTGAATAAGACATGCTGTAAGAAGCGTAGGCTAAGGCAAAACTCAAGCTATAACTTGGGTAGTCAGTAGTTGATCATATACGTATTTCGAATTTTTATTGGAATATTCTATTTTTTTTTCCTAGACAGTTTAGACCCCCTTTGGACCCTCGTGTATTCATCGACCCCTAGAGAACTCTTATCGACCCCTGGGGTTCGATATCAACCACTTTGGGGACCCTGGTCTAGATGATACGCTTTTCCAGTCATTAAATCCATTTCTTACAAAAGATGATTCAGTCTTTGTACCACAGTGGAAGAAAAAACAAGGTCCGCAGACAATTCCTTTACTTTCTGAATATACTAACCAACCTCAGTCTTGCGTATCACCGTTTACTAGTTTGCGGCTAAAGTAACTACCATTAAATGACCAGCTTCTGTCGCCGTATTGCCTCTTCGACTTTGAGGAATCTACATTTTTATTCTGATTAAGACCATATTGAGATACGTATTGTTTCGTGAGGTTCAAGTCCGACTGCTTTCTGCACAATCATTATCCCTCCAAATTGCAAGAATTCTTAACCTGCTTCTCGTTAACTCATAATGGATGTTTGGGAAAAGAATGAAAGAAAAAGAAGGAAAAAATAATTAGTCAGTTGACGATAAAGTTATTTCAATATGCGTATAATGCAAATAACATTTTTAGCGATACTAAGAATATATAAATAAAATGAGAAAGAAAAAAAATTTAACTTTCTCATTTTATATCGATAAAAATTTTATAATTTGGTTGTTACTTCTTCTAAATTTACGCCCTCTTAACGGCTGCGCCCTAGGCCATGGCCTAGGTTGGCCTTATGGGAAATCCGTCCCTGTTCATCCAATTGTTTTATATTTGTGATTGAGCAATCTCTAATTTTTTTGCACATTGAAGTATATAATAAAGTATGTTTTCGGCACGATGTGCATGTTCTAGTAACCGTGTAACTAAATACTGGTTCCAAACATTCACACAAAAATCTGCCAAAGCAACAATGTTAAATGCTTTTGTGTGGTACAATATTGTCAAGTAAAAATGCGAGATTTACTGAATGAACCAACACGCTATTACTGTCAAAGAACAGGATACGATCACACTACTGAACTGCCCTCAGCCTGAGGGAAGTGTCTCATATACAACTTAAGAACTTTCTAGAAATATTGAAATGAACATAATCAGGTAAATTAGCATGAACAGGAACTTTCTCGAAATTTCGAGAAAGGTAACATAAATTAGAATGAAAGTAAAACCAGAAGTTACTGACTGGATTCAAACCAACGATCTGTCATTTAGCAGTGCTTTAACCATTTGGCCTTGCAATTACCTTTGGAATGTGGCAATATCGTCATCTGATTGCAAGAACTAGGTAACTCGATTCTTGAAGATCTCAAATGTCTACTTCTTGCAGTGAGAAAATACTCGTTGTTCTGTTTGTCTACTTATTACACTAGCCAACAGAAGGCATTAGGTTAGCAGCAAAATGAGTTGTCTAGTTATTGCATTCAATTCTTATGTACTTTACTTTTGAGATATCTGGCTATTTACAGCTAATGCTTTTGGAGTTACCTAATTCTTGCATTCACATGACGATATATCTTTAATAATTCTCATTGTTGCTTCACAGAAATTGTTCGTATTATTATTTTGATATATATCTTGGCGATATCACACAGCCCATTCCTCTTCCCTTTTAAAGAAATTTGCAAACCGCTTTGCAAATGCAGGGTACACCACACTGCTTGGATATAAGTCTGCCACAGTATTATCCAGATCTGTTTCTGAAGTACCATACATAACCTAAGGGGGGGGGGGGAAATGGTAATGTTTTAATAGGTGTTCCGTGAAAACCTGGAATTGTTGTATAACCGGCAACGGCTACAAAAAAAATCAAACATGTTTGCCGGATTAATGCTCTAAAACAGCGTTTCTTGCAAAGCGAAATTTTGGAGTCGCGAAAATTTAATTCTGATACATGAATTTAATTCTTGTCTCTCGCCACGAGTATCTAAGACATATATTTTATTTACTACTGTTTATCATATGTATATTGTTTAGCAAAGAAATAAATTATTTTTGAGAAAATATTTATCTTTATATCCTTATTTCCTGGGGTCACGAAAAAATCTCGATGATAAAAAGGGGTCATAAACGGAAAAAGTTTAAGAAACGCTGCTCTAAAATGTCTAAAAAATTAAATATTCATGCATATGGTTATTTTAATTAATCCTGGTCATGTTTTGAAGAGTTATGTTATGCCTGATATCAAGATGATTTGCAATTCAAGGACCCAACATCACTGAAGTCATTACGAGGTTTATTCTATCAAATGTGTTATGTTTTAAAATTTAAATAATTACTAAATAAATAATGTTTATCTCATTTTTCTGCAATTTTATTGATTGTGTTATTACATACCCCACAAAATAGAATAAGGTGTTCCATTAAAATTTCAAGATTTACAAAGTGTTCCATCACAGGAAAAGTTTGTGAAACTCTGGTTTAAACTACATATTCCATAAATCAAGGCTCCTGTGTACTAACCCTATTGGATTCGCCCATCTCAATGTTAACCTATGGACAAAATATGTCTACTATTGACAGCTACATAAATGCTGCTAGTCAAATAAAAATTGTATTTTCAGATAACCTGAACTTTTCTGTATCTTGCAACAGGATTCATTTTATAAATGCCATCCACCAAAGGAATTGAGGAGCGTAAAATATTTGCATTATTTTTTTTTAATAAACTAGGGGCTTCGCCCCTAGACTCGCTCCTTTGTTATGGCTAATAGCGAGATACATAGGGGTGATTCTCGGGCAATGTAACAGCTTCCATCCATTTACTGTTGTCACCCTTAATGCGAAGGGCGTTTCATCACTGTTCAATTATCAGCTTTAAAATTCAATCGGAAATTTAAGATATAGACTTGAAATGAGGTTTGTATGAATAAGAAAGCTTTCAGCTTCCAGATGATGTAAATATTTTTTGTAAGATAAAAACTCGCGGAGCATCGATATTACATCCACATAGGGGACGATATTTCTTGAAAAACTGTGTTTCATTTTTTGATGAAAATATTAGTCTGTTTTAAAATATTTTTACACAAATGAGGTCTAGTTTGAAAGAGAAATGTCTGTAGTCTTAGATTGTAAAAAGATCAAAATTCTACGATCATTTTTTGGCGAGTTATCGTAATCTGAAGATGAAAAAGTCTATATTTTCCCACAAAACATAAAATTAAAAAAAAACTTAAAGTCCGACGAAGATCAGACATGTTTTACTTTGGTTCCCCCATTTTTCTGCATCCATTGGTATCGCTCTCGACCCCATACCCCAGCGGTTTCGGAGGAGATAGCGTGACAAGCTTTTGACAGCGGCAGCAGGAGATACTTTTTTTTTAGAATAGAGAGAAAATGCCCCAGGTTTTAAAATCTTTCTGTGTTATGGATTACAATTTTAAAAAATGTTTCAATCCAAGTGGGCAATCCTTGGACACATTTTCTCCATAGCTTAACATTGAGGTGAGAGAACCCAGTAGGGTTAGTACACAGCAGCCTTAACATTCCATAGAGAACTACAACATTTTCTGTTCTACGAGTACAACCATTATAAAAGATTAAGCAGAACTTTTTCTGCAACTTTTTTTCCACATAAATCTTAATTACAGATAAATATGTGATATTAGAAATAACGAAATAAGTATATTATTTTTAATTTAATTTTATTGTTTATTTTTCTTTATTAATAAATAAATCAGTATATAAGAATTAATATATGTTAATATAAGTTCTTACAACTTTTTCAGGGACCTAAAAAGGCTCACTTTCTCTGTAGATTAGTAAAAATGCTTATTTTTTTCTAGTAGTTTTACTTACAAGTGTTAGCAGTTTTAGCAAGTTTAAAATTATGTATTTTCCCAGATTTTAAAATACTATTTTGCTAAATAAGTTCTATATCATGCAGGTATATGTCAAGTCTCATTTGAAGTAATTAACATATTTTTAGCTGGCAATTATATCACATTTCCAATAGAGAGAGCCGATTAAAATGAAGAAAGCTTGTTGCCGAAGACTTCAGTAAACCAACAATATTTTGACCAACTACATAGAATATTAACTGTATTGGTAGCAAAGTTTCAAATTATACAGAGTAAGAAAATTAAAATTGTGTAGTTATCAAATTTTAAAATAGTTTTTTGCTAAATAAGTTCTATATCATACAGGTATATGTTAAGTCTCAAAAATTTTTAAATAGTTTTTATGAACACAAATAGATTTTGAATTTTTCTCGAAACTCATGAATGATAATATTGGCTTGCATAAATTGATACATTGTGAATTACAGAAATTACACACACATGATTGACCAAAATCAAAACTTTAAGAATCTAATTTGACCATTTTAAATTAGTCAACCATATAAATTCACAAATTTCTGAAGGGTATCAATTTTCTATTTCCAGGCTTGCTGTCGCTTAATAGATCTTCTACTCATGATTTAATCAACATACTTTTAACAGAAATGAGCTACCACTGAGCCATAACATAAAATTTTCTCTGGTCACTTAGTGTCTGGGTCCAGAGTTGAATATCAAAGACAGGAAGGATGTCTTTTAAGCCCACACATTGTCTAAATTATCCTCAAACATGGGCCCAATTCCTCCATATACTCTTTCCAGGTGCATTAGCAGGATGCAAAGGGAAACTAAAACCAACTGGTGTGATTCATGGAGAAACATTGGTAGTCAGAGGCATCTTTTTAATTTCCTGAAAGAACCTAATAACCTTTTGTATTTTGAGAAGGTTCCCACACAAATTACCCCTTTCACTGCTAAAGCTACAATTGGCCATGTTGTCATGGAGTCCTACTTGCACCACTTCCACTTTGCAGCTACTGATATTTGTCCAGTATGTTCTAAAGACCGTGAGACTCTGGAACATATTCTGCTTTTCTGTACCGCAAAGAACTGTTTTAATCATTTAACAACTAGTCTTAGTGACTCTAAAGCTATTTTTACTATTTTTTAAGGTTCTTTTTAATTGTTTGTTGCTTTTAATGCTTACACAAGACATTGTGAAATTGGCACTTTTGCACCAGACTCATGAGTTAAGTTGTACTGTATTGTGTTCCAGCTATTATGACACGAGAAAATACATTTTCTAAACAATTTCATTTATTTACCATAAAAACACGTATAGGTATACATTATTTACAAAAGAAGTTTTTGAAATGGGGCATTTTTCTCGTGGTTGATTGAAAATACATAAGTTTTTCACTGATTTAATTCTTCTTCAGCAAGATGTAAGGCCTTTTCTCGAGCTTCGTTATCCTGAGGATATTCTGAAAGAGTTTGTTCGTTTGGTAAATAGTATTTACCATGGTATGATTCAAAGTATCGACCAACTTTGGTATGAGGTATAGGTTTCTCTTCTTTATCAATCTCCAAGTTCTCTGAAATACAGATCATATTTGTAAAACAATAAATTTAAATTAACTATCAAACACTACCATATATACCCCCAAATTAGTAGTGTGCAAACTCGACCGCAACAAACTTTTGTTCAATAAAAAATCTCTTGACCCCCAATGAAACTTTTTTGGTAATAGGTTTGGTAAAACGGAAGACATTTATTGTTTTTTCTTATCAAAAATTACACTTTTGTAATTATTTAAAAATAATAATAAGAAAATAAGAACAAAGAAAGCAATAAAATAATATATTACATAATTCTAAAACATAATTATATGGGATTTAACGACTTAAAAAGACAACAAATTTTTCTCTTCAAATTATAAAGAAAATACAAACTTTTGGAAGGAAAGAGAATGATATTTTGACCTTGAAAACAAAATAAAAGAACAATTTGCTCCCATATCTTTTTCAGCACTGAGACATTGTGTGGCTGTATGGACTTTCCCATTTCTGAAGGACAATGGTAAGGGTGGTGAGAGAGGTGGCAACAGTTTGGGCAGATTTTCTAGTTGTCAGTAGACACCATGAGTGGGTCTGTTGAACATCACGGTTTCGTTATCAATGCGTTCTTTAAGAACTATTTTGTAACTGTGACACAGAGGGCATTTTGGATGCACTGAGGGTCCTATGCCATAGATATCATTCCTAATCGATAAACAATCCTGTGAGGGCAAGTGGGTCTGCATTACCAAGAAAACCAAGTGGTCATATTCAGAACATTAGAATACCTGAAAATGTGCAACGCGTCCATGACTATGCTACTCATAATGGAGTATCTGCAATTCCTCCAGAGATGACTAAAAAGTGATAGAAAACTTCAGAAGGGCTTCAGCAGTGTATTGCATATAACATACAACACTTGAGTGATATTATTTTCAAAACCTAGTGGAAAAAACTACATCAAAGGTACTTTTCGAAAATTAAAATTTTTATTTCTGTAAACTGTTTCATTCCTTTTTTTATTATTACACTTATTAAAAGAAATGTAAGAGTCCATTCTGCCGCACCCTATAGCAATATGTATTGATTGTAATACATTACATAAATTTCTTCCAATTATAATTGTGGTCTATTTGATGTTAATTAAGATATTGAGATAAAACATGAGTGAAAGGAAATAGAATAGTTAAAGAAATCCTGTGAACAGAATCTGAGCAAATTCATACCTTGAGCAGCATATCTGTTTGTGCCATCATCTACTAACACATAATAAAAAGGTTGCTTGTCTTTGTAAATTAGATTATTGACACCCATTCTCTTGATCCAGTCTCTATTAGCACTACATGTATAATCCCAGCCATAAATTACACATCGAAAATTGTACCTATAATAAAAACACAATGAGTTAAATCTTATGCAATCATACAAATACACATGGGATAAAACATTTTGCTAGGATTTTGAAGGGTATTAAAAAGTACAAAATCAAGAGATGCTCAATATTTTTAAAAACATACAAAAACTGTCAATAGAGACAATCACACCTAATGCTCCCTAAAATGATGAATCATAAGTTCTTAAGTATTTGCCAATTTCAATTTTACTATGCAATTGAAGAGGCTGAGTATATTTGTTCAAAAGTACTACAGTTTTCAATATATAGACATTTCCAATGCACCCAACTGCCATGGATCTAAGTTTCCGTCTTATCATGGACACCTTAGTGGCATGATGGATGATGCAGCATGGATATCAGAAAGATGTAACAGGTCCATGGCTACGGGTTAGAAGCAGCTTCAATTTAGGTGTGGCACCAGTAGTGCCAAAGTCTGACTTTTCTACTTTGCCTGTTAGTATTAGCTGGAAAAAATGGAGTGGCCCTCATGTCTTGGGTGACCCTACCGGGAATATACACTCACAATGTACTTCACCCACTCCTCCCAGGAACAACCCCTTTGCATGATGAGGCCAATAACAGGATAGTTGGATGTGTGGAGGAACCCACCTAGGCACACTTGTGTGCTGCAATATGTCCTGGCCTATTTCTTCATTGTAATGGACCAAGATCTTCTCAGACTGTTTTGGCTAGACTACATAGTGGCCACATCAGAAGTTTGACTTTCGTCCACCATGAATTTCATCTCATTGATTGTCTTGCCACTTCTATGGGGAAGCTGTTGCATGAGGAGGTGGTTGCCTGGGATTTAATTATGTGACGTGGTCTTTTGGACTTGGGGTCTAGGCCAAGGGGGATGAACAACAACACCACCTTAGCTGGGCATATATGACAAAAATGTTGCAAGGTAAAGAAATCATACCAAAATTTAAGTAAACCAGCCCACAAAGGGGAGAAAAATTTACCATGATTTGTGGTGTAAAATTTAGATAGCTGGAAAATGATAAAATGGCACAAAATGTATTCCAGCAAGAGGGGCCACTCTAAAAAATAAAGGTATCGCCAACATACATAGCAAAAAACAACTGCATTTTCAGGCGAGCTAAAAATATGTGGGCCAAAGTTCAACCTTGGTTATGGCATGAATGTTCTAGCATTTACCCCTCATACAGTGCAATGTTTGTTCATTTACAAGGGGAGTCCATAGTAAAGTAGTCAACAGGAGTTGTAGAATGTGTGTAAATATCCCTAGGATAAGTGTCCACCACATAAGAAAACACATCTTTTTTTCTTCTCTAATTTCCATTTACACAAGATCAAAATTTTCTAGTTTTGAAACACATAGACATGTAGATTAGAAATTGAATAAACAAGTATAATGACAAACGAAATAAAAATTTGGCCACATACACACTTACAAAAAAGAAAAATAAACCACACACAGATATTTAATTTGTTAAATATTTAAAGAACTACATCAATTTATTTAAAAAGCTAATATCATAATGATAAAAAATTAATATGACACCCCCTTATGAAAGAAACTATTAAATACATTAAAACATGCATTGCTGGCATATTCAGATAACAGTCATGGATCTTGGCTCCGTTCACGTTTAGCGGGAGTTGAATATTTAGATTTTGATACTGACGTTCTTAATGCTACTTGCTCCAGGTCCCCTTTACTTTGTATAAGTCGGGCTTCTTCGACTATCAACTCTTTAAGGACGTTATCAAATTTAAAATTTTTATCTGGCCACCTGTAAGTGTTTTGAACGATTCCAGAAAAATCAAGAGGCAAGTATCTAATAAGCTGAAACGCTTGATAAGTATCCTCAACAGGATGACCACAGTCCTTTAATTGGTTAACTATTTTTCTTAATTTTGCCCCATAAAGTCCTATTCCTTCATTTTCGGCCATTCGGCAATTGAAAAATTCATCTAGTAACCCAATAGTATAAGCTCTAGAGTCCGGCCTAAAGTATTCTTTTAAACAGTCCCATGCTGTTTTGCCGTCCTCAGTATCCGCAATTAAAGTTCTTAAATCTCTAGACACATTTAAATAAATAGTAGAATAGGATCTTTCTTTTCTAAGTTTAAAGTCCCATTTTTCTTTATCATCTGAAGGGGCTACCTCAGTACCCAGTACTTTATGCCAGCAATTACGGTCATTTAATACCGCCTTAATATCTTCGTGCCAAGTACCATAATTATCGGCCATTAAGGCAGGAATCTTTTCCCCTATCATAAGTTTCATTGCTACAATACTCTGATACCGAGCTTCTTAAAATAAATACTTTAAAAGAAATTTAAATTCACACTGATCCACTAAAGGCCCATAACCTTAATGTTCTCAATCCTAATAAAAAGAACTTAAGTACGTGTTGGATCAGTGTGGTGAAAAATTATAAGTCTTTTAAAGTACAAAAAAAGAACATTTTATTTTAAATTTAAATAAGGACAAAAATAAAACAAAGATTTACAAAAATACAAGATGTAAAAGAAACATAAAGCTTAGTGTCCTAGAAACCTAACAGCATAGGGGAAAAGCATCCGCCTGAAAAGTGAGTTACAATAAATGGCGTGAAGACTGAATAACAAGGTCCTTTAAATACATCTCTTGGTAGCAAAGCGTGGTTAAAAATTTGCATAAAGTAAAACAAAACATCCAATGAAAAAATTACCAACTTTGAGGACACTCCCTCATGAATAATGATGTACGATCGGCGAAATGAACGACTTGTTCATTTTGCCGCGTTACATTAACGTAAGCTGTTTACAATTCACGAGAGCGGGAGAATAAAAACTGGGAAGAAAATTTATAAGTAAAATAACCTAAAGGTAATTACCATCTAAAAAACAAGTAACATATCAAAACAAATAATTTCCTAACAGCTGGCATATTCAGATAGCGATCATGGATCTTGGCTCTTCCAACATTAATAGGCTTTTCAATAAAACATACTATGCCACATTAATGTGCTTGTCTAGTTTATTAGACTTTTAAAAACTGCAAAACCTAAACACTTTACTGCTGTCTCAATACAGCAAATGTATACTCCTATTTTGTGTGTGTGTGCACGTACGTACGTACGTACGTACGTACGTGCATACGCGTGCACACACACACACACACAAACAACAACAAAAAAATCAAATTTAAATTAGGAGGATAATCTATTTATATAGTTATGACAAACTAAATTTTGGAGGTCAAGCTCCATGTGTTCACTTTTCTCTACTTTTTGTTTTATGGACTTAAACAATTTGGCAAGTGAGCAGCTCATATAACAGAAACTATTAATTATAATGAAAAATTCAGAAATTTTAATTTAATTTCTGAGTTTTCAACAATATTTCAAAAGGTATCATGTATCAAACATAAATGGAACACATTCTGAAATTTTTAAACATGTATCAGTTTATAACAAACTAACTTTTTATGTTTCATAATCATCCCAACAGCAAACTTCAAATCTTTTGAATCATCTCGAAGAGCAAGCTTCTTCTGCAATAAAAAAAGATAATTATCAAAGTAGAAGAAAATTTAAGTATATTAAGTATATAAACATAAATATGGAATAACATGTAAATGAACTTTGCCAATTGAAATTAACCTAAGTCAACAATACTAATAAAAACAGTATAACTTTGTTTATAAACTCAAATAAAAAACCATATCATTCATACATGAGAAATGAAGCCAAACTTTTATTTTATAATTAGTATACCAGTATAGTCAATAAGTTCGGGGACTACCCTCCCCCCTCCTGCCCGGTGTGTGGGGGAACCGAAATAACGATGTGGTTTGCAAGTCTGGTTATCTGCGTATGCGTGAGATGTCACATGACGTTTTGAACAACTGCTAAGGTGTGCAGCTCACCATTTGGCTGCAGACTGTCAGCCTATGATGTCGATGTAGCAAAATGTCCTTTTTGGAGCAACGTTCCAACATTAAATTCTGCTACAAATTAGGAAAAACCACTGTAGAAACGTTACAGTTACTACAAAAAGCGTATCGAGATGAAGCTATGTGCAGATCGTAAGTTTTCAAATGGTACAGATCGTTTAAAAATGGGAGAGACGCTGTTGCAGATGATCTGCGAAGTGGGTGGCCAGTGACCCCACAAACGGAGGTGAACATCCAATGGGTAGGAGCAGTGGTTGGTTGGTTGGTTGGTTGGTTGGTTGAAGTTTATTGGCGCAAGGTCCAGAAGGAACAAGCTACGCCAAACACAAGGTAACATCGTCAACAAATGGTATGTACAGGTTCTTCGTTGTCTCCGGGAGGCAATCCGTGGTAAACGTCCACACGTTTGGAAATCCAACATGTGGATGTTGTTGCATGACAATGTCCCGGCGCACCGATCCCTAATGGTGCAACAAGCCCTTACTAAAAACGTCACCACAGTTCTGCCACATCCCCCGTATTCCCCAGACCTCGCTCCTTGCGATTTCTACATGTTCCCGAAACTGAAAGATCGCATCAAGGGCAAGCGGTTTGCAAGTGCCGAAGAAGTGATGGCAACAGCGACAACCGCTTTACGACAGCTCTCATGCAACGGTTTCCAGGATAGTTTCCAGAAGTTGTATCATCGCTGGCAGAAATGTATAGTTGCGGAAGGACATTATTTTGAAGGTGATTGTGTTCAGAAGACTTTGTAAGTGTATTCGTTGTTGTAGTAAATAAAGTCCCCGAATTTATTGACTGTTCGAGTATATAAATAGATATATATTCAAAGCCTGTTACAACATTGAATAATACTTTTAAAAAAATCAAAATAAGCAAAATCAGATTTATAATAAACAATTCCTTACTTTTAACAAGCAATACATCTAAGAACACACATCCTAAAAAATAGCTGCCTCAAGGGTGGCCCAAACAAAAGTGAAACTTGTGCATTAGCAGCAGTTATTAAATACTCAGTATTTTCACTGGTAAATGGCATTGTATGTCACAGAGCAAGTTTTATTGTCAGAAAGTGTCAATGTGCTGCTTGTATGTGTTTAAGCAAGATGATTATGTACGGTTGTAATATGGGTCATTAATAAGGTCAAATAAGCCCAGCAAACTGTTCAATTTGTTGAGGATTCATGGATGCCAAAATAAATAAGCTCTCAATAAAAGGAGACAAAAAATTTAGTCAAGAATTACAAACTAAGAAACATGGCAAATATAAAACAATGTAGAACATAATGGCAACACTGGCGTAAATGCAATGCAGACAAACAGTCAATATCTTCCAACAGCAGGTTCACAAAAACATTCTTTTTTCATATATGTTGAACAGCATCCTTCGTAGGATGAAAAATAAGATTGGCAATACCGCAGTAAAAATGCAAATACGGCACTGTCGAAAAAGAAACTTTGCA
Organism: Dolomedes plantarius; assembly: GCA_907164885.2. Classification (NCBI taxonomy): domain Eukaryota; kingdom Metazoa; phylum Arthropoda; class Arachnida; order Araneae; family Dolomedidae; genus Dolomedes; species Dolomedes plantarius. The sequence continues at coordinate 4,432,243 of OU015499.1, forward strand.
CATATTCATGAAAAAACTCTGCATTTTTCAATAATATCCAACACAATTTTTGACAGCAAAAGGTGCTAATGGAGTCAAAATTTATTGTTGCATGAAGGATGTATATGGAGATGAGTGTCTGTCACGGTATACAGATGGTTAAGTGAATTTCATAAAGGATGTGTGAGTATGCAGGACACACTAAGACCTGGTTGAGCACACTTGGCATCATAATGGAATTGATATCTACTGTTTGCTGCAGTGCTTCCGAGTTTACTGAGATGTTTCTGACCATCCCACCTATAGCTCCAATCTGTCGCCCTGTGATTACCACATCTTTAGCTCACAGAAAAAGACTCTCAGGGACCACCAGTCTGCTAATGATGCAAAGGTCCAGAATGCCAGTCAAGACTGGTTCTGCAGACAACCATGGATGTCTTCGCTCAAGGTATGGAAAATCTAATGAAGCATTGGGGACTTGCATATGAAACTCATCTAATGCTATTACTACCTTTATGTTCACATATTTCAACCAATAAACTACTATAGAAGAAAACCAAAAGTCCCCCTTTCATTTGGGAAACCGTTATATTTTACACACCGAAGTTAAGAACTTAAAATATGGGGAAGTCATGAAATCCTGTCAAAATAACACAATAAGACAATGAGAACCCAGCAAATAAAACTGTATCAGAAATACTCGTAATATCCATTAACCAATGAACCAGGTGATAAAAACTACATTAGTAATACACACATAGAATTGATGAATAAGAAATATTCATCAGTAACCTTCACCGTAAAATTAATATTTTATATGTTGTATTTTAAATTCCTGCTGCTCAAACTTTACTGATTATTGATTTCAATTCATAAATCCATAATTTCTAAACATAGAAAGCTTTACTGAAGTATAATAGGTTAGTTAGCTGTTTCTTGAGACCTTGAAACCATCTTTTGTTATGCAAAGGGTAAACAAACTAGGAATAACACTTCAAAGCTCATTCCAAATGGTAACAAACACCCATGCACTGATACTTGCAGGAAAAATCATAGTTAAAATCAAGGCTCCCAGATCTGGTTTTTTTAAACCCAGATCTGGTTTTTTCAATAACCATATTGGTTTAGGGGTTTTTTTATTCAAAAATATATCAAAATCTGGGTGTCCCCCTTGTAAGTTAAAAATAAAGCAAATATTAATATTTATTTCCCATTATAAGCATAATTTAATTACAATAAGACAGTTTATTAAAAAAATTACAGCTTCCTGTGACAATAGTATGTGTTTGAATGTAAAGTGATTCAATGAATGTAAAATGATTACAGTAGATTGAGTATTTTGATTGAGTCAGGATAGATCACCAACTTAAAAATCCATCCTAGAATGTTGGTTACATAATATCAAAGACGGATTCAATAATCCCAAATATGAAATTTTATCTAACTTCATGACCCATTTTACTATTGTACCTCACTTTTCTATGTGTGAAGGGAGAGTATTTTCATGAGTTAATAGAATTCCAACAAAAGACACAAACTCTCTTAAAACTGAAACTGTACTTGTAAACAATTCTATGATGACAAAATAGGCACTATATAGATATCGTCAAATTTTTACATCTGCATACCTAAAACAAAACTGGTAAAAGACATAATAGAAGCAGCATGTTATAGACCAGGGGTGTCCAACATTTTAGCTTCCTTAGGCCACATTGAAGGAAAACAAATTGTGTTGGGCCGCATAAAAATATTCTTAACATTAAAAATAGTTAATGAGTAAAAAAAGAATAATATAGTTAACATATTTCATTATAAATTTTATTTATAATTATAAAGATAACTATAGGAGTCATAAATTAATGTGATATTTGGCATTGAATATGAGAAACTAATGTATTAATAAACAGGAAATCCAACATAAATAAAGCACAAATAGCAGTAAGATGCAATTAATTTGCATACCGCCATTTCGAAGCTACAAAGGAGCTTCTTCATCAGTGCAAAGAACTTAGTGGCAGCTCAAAAAAGCCAAAAACTAAGCGACTAGACACATGCACATGCACATTTCCTGTTTATTTCTCGAGCACAAAGTTTTATCTATTCTTTTCATAATGTATTAATATCAGGGTCAATTGAAGTGGGGACTGAAAATCATTTAGTCCATCGAGGTGGGCTACTGATATTTTATTTTTGCTTTGAACTCTCTTTCTGGGCCCCACTAATACTTGCTTTGGGCCACATGCAGCCAGTGGGCCACAGGTTGGACACCCCTGTTATAGACAATAAGAATCATGCATTAAAGAAAAAGATCTTCAGGAAATAAATTTGGAGGTGAATGATGAAAAGGATAAAATTTGGCAATTAACTAGAATAACTTTAACTTCAAGTTATCTTAGAAAATAGAGTATGTATTACCTTATTTGTATGTTTTTTACCATTTTAATTTTAAAAATAAATATTTTTTAAAACATGGGTTTTTCCATTACAACCTGGGTTTTTTTTTTTTTTAAATGCAATCTGGGTGTATTAGATTTTTCTCTCAGGAAGCCCTGGTTATAATGTTTTACAGTGTTATCCTTTTGAATTTACTCTCCTTATCATAAAATATTGATGACTTCCTTTTTTAACTCAAAGAACTCGGACAATATAACTTGATTAATAACTAAATAATACAGAACTCTAAATATCCTACATAAAGAAAATCATCTTACCCTTGCAACTGGCCGGCTAATCTTTTGTGTTTCCAGTGTATTTAAAGTCGACTGATACATATAACCAACTGTCAACGGAGATAAAGGATCATGAGCAGCAATTTCTTGAAGCATTGATATAGCCTAAAATATACATAACATACAATAAAATTACGCCATACAATATTATGATGCTACAGTGAATTATAAATTACTAAATGCTTTGTATAAAACTAACTTAAAAAACATATTTCAGATATTAATGTGTTAATGTTGTGCATTCATACTGTCATATAAGTCAAAGTTAAAAATTACAAATTGAGTGATTTCTATGAAGTTTCCAGGTAGTCCCTAAAAATGTGTTAAAAATCTTCTCTAAGCCCCAGAATCTCACTGAGAAATCTCATTAAAAAATACTAATTTTAAGGGGTTAAAAGGTGCTCAATTCCTCCCCCTCCCCCCCCCCCCCCAAAAAAAAAAAAACAATGACTGACTGACTGATTATAGTATCACTGGAGGTTCTTACTGCGAAAGCTTCTTAAAAAATTGAAACTTTAAGGTGGGTTTAATGGGCTGAAACCCTCAAAATAAAGCACTGACTGATAATTTTATCTACGTCACCAGAAGAACTAGGCAGTTGAAATTTTGCATTGTGGTTCCTCTAATGCCCCAGGTGCTTACCAAGAAAAATTAAAAACAAATATATATTAAAAAAAATTTTTAAAGAAAAAATGATTCAACCTTTAATTAGTGATGGGCATAATCGAATGATTTCAATAATTGATTTATTTGTATTCCAGTGATTTCAATAATCGAGTGATTTTCAACAATCGATTGATAATGACGTCACAGATGTCATGTTCAGAACTAACTGCCATGGCAGCCCATGTTATTCTTCCATAGGATGCGGAGAAAATATTTATTTCTTTTAAACTAATGAATATTATCTCTCTGTAACATTCTCTGCTAATGAATATTATCCCTCCTGAAATCTACATAGGAGTAAAAACTAGTCTAGCACAAAATTTCTTAAAGGATATTAATTTTCCTTTAAATATTTTTTATGTATAAATACCAATTAGAATATGTGTCATTTCTTTTTAAATTTAACTTTTTATGAAGGTTATGGTATGAGTAAAAGACATTTCAAAACAGGCTTAATTCTTATATGATTATATTTTGCTGTAAGTAGTTAATGTACACTATTAAACTATGTAAAAATAAATTTTATAATTGATGATTTTACATAATTATAATAGGGACTTAAGTAATGAAATATTTGTTTTCAATTGTACTAAAATCTTTCTTATCAGTTAAAAATTCTATGTTTAATCTTGTAGTCCATAAAAATTGGTGTGAAAACATTCATTCCATTAGAATGTTATGTCATTTAAATGTAACCATGTTGTTCCTCAGAAAACTGTAAAACAGTATCACTTTTCCTACAACACAAAATGAATTAAATATATTTTTTCTGACATGAGATAGTTTTTCAAGATGTGAAAAATCTCCAAAAATCATTGATAATTCTGATTTTTTTTTCTTGTTTTGTTTATAATGAATGAGGCATAACAACATAACTACAGTTCAGCTGTGTGTTTCTAAAAACATTTTAAATCATACTAATTTGCCAAAAATATATTACTGTCTACTGTTTATTTAAAGGAAAATTTGCTGTAAACATATAATACATGAATATAGTACATGAGGTTCTCTTATAATGTGCTCTTTTAAAATTAAAATTGCATTGTATATATGGAATTTATACCTCAGAATCATTTTACCTAGTTTAATGTTTTTATTGCCTTGTGATTTGTCTGAGAAATAATTGTTATTCACCCAGACAAATGCTAGAAACTTCTCAAATAAGATTGAATTTAACTGAATGTTGCAGGCTATATAATTAAGGTAATTTTAGTATGCAATTTATACAAGCCATATGGAGTGGAGGTTTTCATTCTGTTTATTATTTTATTCACAATAGATCTCTATAATGTATTAAAGGTATTTTTTTAAATTTATTGTATGATACAGCATACTTAATATTTTAACAAATAACTGTGATATATAATGTATAATAAAATGATGTTTTTCAGCACATGCTTAATTTTATACATTTAATTACAGAGAGAAGTAATTCTATCTTATATTAAGAATCTCATATCTGACATGGGATTTTATGTAGAAGTACTTCATAAATTTATGTATCAGTTATACAATTCAACGGTGTGTAATTATTGGTTTGGTATTATATCACTTAAAAGTTGAAAGAAAGAGAGGGGAAGTAAAAAAAATACCACTTAAAAGTTTAATTTTAGGCATTTATCAAAGGCATTAATTTGAATATTTAGAGATCAAACTATTCATAACAATTAAGAAGAATGCAATTATTTTTCAACATTGAAAATTTTTTGCAATACAATTACAGCATATATCAAAACATTAATTATTTAGTCTGAAGTTCAGCTATAAATAAACACTGTATTTTTTTAAATAATCAGAATAGAAAAAACAAAGACTATAACTTTTATAAAATGATTACATTAACATAAATCAGTTGATTACTCCTTAAAAACAACTTAACCTGTGAGCCCTGTGTAAGAATGATGATTAAATATTTTCATTACATTAAAAATTGATATGTGGTGTGTATGTATGTGTGTTTGTGTGTGTGGGGGGGGGGGGGCTGAAACTCTCAATTATTTTGGAGGGAATAATACATTTCCTAGTTATAAACTGCCTACTTTCATCAAATATAAATGTGTTAATTTCTTATACACTTTTAAAATTTCAGTCTAAGTATGTTATTTCATTAAATTTAAACTTTATTATTAGCCCCAAAATCTTGCAGTATATATAAAGTATTAGCTGTTTGCCCGGCATTGCCCAGGTATTTAGAACATCTTGGTCACTTTGGACATTTTATTTTTCACTCCTTCAAACCCCCCATGCTGATAGGTCTGAACTTGGACTTAAAGAGCATCGAGAGTTTCACCATACATCTCAGCAACCCCAAAGAACTATGGATTCAACACTAATCCAGTTTTTTTTTTAATGTCACCCCCACACTTAGGAGTGTACTTAACTTTGGCTGAACTGGCACTTAAAGGGCATTGGGAGTGTCGAATACTGGTCACCTGCTCCAGTATTCCTAATTCTCAATCAAAATGTTTAGCACAGAGTACCGAACAAAGGAGAAACAAATTATCTAAGAAATAATTGTCTTGTGTAATCACCCAAGCTAACAGGAAACAAGAAATAATTGCCTGATAAATAATTGTCTTTTTCGGGAAATTCACTCAAGTACTTTAGCCCAAGTTATTCACGAAATAATCATTCTGTTTTGAGTGATTCGCTCAAGTACTTTACTGCGAGTTATCCAAGAAATAATCGTTCTGTTTTGAGTGATTCACTCAAGTACTTAAACACAAGTTATCCAAGGAATAATCGCCTGGAAAATAATCGTTTTGTTTAAGTGATTCACTCAAGTACTTAGTGCACTTGGATTATCTGTATCTGAAAAATAATCGATTCAGAATCACTTAAGTGAAATTGTGATAATCAAACTACTTGATTTTTATAATTCAGTCATACGAGTGATTCACTCAACTAATCATCCATCGCTACTTTTAAGGGTCTTAAAATAGGGGCTTAAGTCTCCCCCCCCCCAAAAAAAAAAAAAAAAAAAAATCTAAAACCTATATTTAAAGTCAGATTAATGTCATTAAATTATTGAGTGAATTCCTTCTATTATTAAATTACTTAAAATCATTACAGACATGGTATATGTATATCAGTAAATCACTTTACTACAATACATAACATGGAATACTGTTATTAGACACTTTTAAGCATTTTCTATTTCAGTATAAATGATAATGATCACTTATGTTTTGAACAACTTTCAAAAAATTGTCATCACCTACACAGAAGTGACTAAATGAGATTCTGGCAATCATTTCATTTTTGACAGCAGCATTATAATTTGTAAATGCTTATATAATTTGATTCTTTTCTGATAAAATGTTTAATTTTTAATCAAGTTCAGCAAAAATTATTTACAAATAAATCAATTTTAATTTTAAAGGCTTTGAATTTTTTCTTGTACTGTATTATGAGTCCTAATGTAATTTCTGCAAACATAACTTATGTCTATTTTACGCAGCATGAAGATTTATTTATTTATTTATTTTACAAATGCCAGTCAATTGGCCACTAGGCCATTATATCTTCAATTCATCAAAACAAGGGACTTGAATTCAAAAGTACAGGGCACATGTCAAGATGTAAAGCAGTCACAGATTGGCTCTAATGTCACAAGACGCAGTTGGGTGAACCAGCCAGACCAATTCAGAGAAGATGTGCTCAGAGACAGTCGCAGCTGGTCTAAAGTCTAAAACATGTGGCCACAGCAAAATGTGGGGATTCGGGAACAAAAGAAAAATGTTTACAAAGTAGCCCAGGGCTATTCTCTAGAGCAGGGGTTCCCAACCTTTTTATAGTACCGTACCTGTACATTGTAAACAATTTGATGATGTACCGGTAGACAAAAATTTTGAAATGGGGAATAAAATGTAATGTAGAACATTTGTAATAAAGACAAGTAATTTGGGATATATTTTTATTGCTAAACATATACATAAAATATAACAGTTTAAGGCGAAGATCCGATTCAATGCTCTATATTTGGTTTTCATCGCAGTCATTGCAGAAAATCCTTATTCACATAAATATGTGGTCGCAAATGGCATTAAAAATTTTACTGCTTGGCAAGAAACTTCTCAGACACAGTTATAATTTGCAAACACAGTTACAGACACAGTTATAATTCGCAGGTGAGTGCCAAATTTTTATGGGGCGGTCATAGATAACACATTCAGGTGTAGACGGCATCTTTTGAGATTAGGTAAATCCCAATAAAGTATTACAACACAAAAAATAGATAAGAAATTCCAAACTAAAATATTAAAACGTATGGATTATTAATTATTATAGTCATTTCTATTCTTTTTTTGTAATACAGATTTTTAATAGATTTTCGTTTTAAATTCTAAAACCATTCGCGTACCGGTAGCTGCTTGTCCACGTATTGGTACTGGTACGCATACCCAAGGTCGGGAACCACTGCTCTAGAGCAAGGGAGGACAATTGTTTTGGCCCAGGGGCCACTTTGTGTAAGCAGAGGTTAGCAGGTTAGCAGAAGGCCACAACTTTTTAATTTATTGCATTTATTAGTTAACTTTGCATTTCAGAAAAAGGTATAAACTGCATCATAAAAATCAATAAATAAAAATTAAATAAAATATTGGCAGTTTTTCTGGCTGTCTTGGCGGGCCACAAAAAAAATCTGTAGTGGGCCACTATTTGCCCACCCCTGCTCTAGAGGATTCATTCGACTTCATTAGAGGATTTAAAAGCCTTTTTGCCAGTCATTTTTATAAAAAGCTTGGAAGAATGGTATGTTAAGGGTCTGTATGGTCTCTGTAAAACCTCTGCACCCTTCTTAGCTAGATGGTCCGCTATCTCATTTCCTGGTAAACCAGGGATCACACAGCATGAAGATACAGATTGTGGTATATCATTAATTTACAGCAATATTATATTAATTATGGCGAATGTTTCCAACAGATTATCACAATTACTAATTCCCCCTATTTAATAGCATAAATATCATTTAAATAAATAAAGTTGGCTGGGAAAATAATGCGGCATTACTTGGCTGTTGAGCTAGTTAAAATTTTGAATCTAATGAGCATCCACTCACCTCTGTTATGTTGATGCCTAGATGCATAAATAGCCTAGCTAATAAAAGCTTGTGCTCCATGTCATCTGGGCTAAGAAGGCATAGTAATTCAAGAGCATTGCATAATGACAAAGAATCTTCTCCGACTCCATCCATCTGTCTCCCAAATTCAACTAAGTACCATGCCAATCTGATAAAAACCTATGATATAAGACGAATCTATATATATAAAACAGTTCCATAACTGACTCACTGACATACAACGCACAGACCAAACTGCTGGACCTAAAGGGCTGAAATTTTGCATGACGATTCTTCTTATGGTGTAGGGGTGCACTAAGAAAGATTTTTGAAAAATTCTTCTTAGATTTTTTTAAATTAAATTTTTAAGCTGTTTTTAACTTTTTTTAAGTTTGCATTTAAAATAATAATTTGAGGGTTATAAAATTTATATCACGAGAAAGATCATAAAAATTCCTTTAAAATGAGATCTTTTTCGAATCTTTACCTCCATTTTCCGATTTTTGGTGAATTTTTAAAGATTAATTTTTAAAATTTAATTTATTAAATGCTGATCACGTGATTTCTTTTTCTGGTACTAAATAAATTTATCGTCACGTGCATAACAACTAAATAGACAAAAAAAAAATTTTTTTTTTCTTTCTAATGCAGCAGACAATTGGACATTATCCAAAAAAAAATAAATATCCCTTACGATTTTTTTATAAATATATGTATATATATATATTTTGCATCAATTGTATACATTGATCGTCGCATTTATTACAAATATATATATTTATTTATTTTGGCATTAATTGCATACATTGACCGTTGTATTTAATTTGAATGTACTCTGTAGCGAAGCGCGGGTTTTCAGCTAGTATAGAATAATTAAACAGTGTTATTAAGAAGTACTAACAATGGCAGATCATCACACAAGTGCTCGCTTAGGGTCTCTTATTGTCGGAGGCTGCTGAAATTTAGTAGCTTCAAAAACAGATATATTATGTGAAGTTTTTAATATATGAAAAATTGATTTGATAGCATTATACAGCATTTAGAACAACGAGCCTCAAATCAAGTTGCGCCTGGGACCCTTCAAGTGCATGATCTGCCACTGAGTACTAAATACCCAAAAAACAATTTATTTAAAATGCAATCAAGCAAATTTTATAATCTAGGTTGCTGTTTTCAGAGCTCTGAGTTGAAATTGATTCACAAAACTGAGATAATTTGAGAATTCATTTCTATCTTTGTCACCAAAATGTCCTTTATAAGATTATCATGTAATGTCACCTACTTTTTAACTTTTACATAATGGCCTTAATGCCCAAAAATATATAGTATTAAAGATGATAATCCCAAAATCTTTAGTATAAAGCAATTGTGACTTTACTTCAAACAGGTAATGGATATGATGAGTGATTTTTAAACAAGAAAATGTACCACATTATGCTTTAGTCAAGGCAAACAGTTGGGTTTTTTTTAATTAATATATTTTGTTGATTCAATATTGACTTGATCGGTACTTTAACAAAAAATGTGTCATACAGGATAAAATTTTGTGGTCTAGTACAATCACATAGCTTTAATACAACATTTCAAATTTTCCAGAATTCAGTGCTCATGAAATAACAATTACACTTTATAATTTGATAAAATTGAAGAATATTTAAACACATTTAAAATTAAATTTATAATAGTATTTTCTGAATAATTATTCACTTTTCTGAATAATTATTCTGTAGAAAAAATGTATACAAATATTAAAGCACTAAAAAACATTTTACCCACAGAGACATTTTAACATAATGCTTATAGCCAGCCAATGAAAGGTATTTTACATAATTTAGTCTTTATACAACAGATTCATATAAATTTAAATGTATTAATGGCAGAAAATGCACAGACCATATACTCATAGAATAACGGAAAGGCTTTAAATGTAAAATGATGCATCTCCACATCTAACACAGTCATAAATCTAAGTTTTACCTCTAATTAAGATTACTATGCCAATGTGAATAAACAACAGATACTACTGTAAGAATAATACTCATTATTTTCAACTGTTAATTGAATTTATTCCAGTTTAAAACAGATTTTTGATTGCCAGTATTAGTCCTCTTTTGAATTCTGGAAGACACCTCACACTTCAATGGATCCCAGGTCATTCTTATATCTATGGCAATGACCAAGCAGACCTTTTGGCCAGAGGTGCATCTAATTTAGATCCTCCTACTTCTGGTGTACCTCTGAGAAGCATTAAAAGACTTCAAAAGAACAATGTCTTCAAAAACAGAGTGTTATTTGTAAAGTAGAAGCTGAGGGCTAATCCTGGTCATCCTTGATCAACAGAAAAAGATACATCCAGCCATCTCTTCCCAGAGCTACCAGAATTGCCTGTTTCCATGTCCTTGCTGGCCATGATTACTTACAGGCCAATTTCTTACACACTGGACTTTCTCAATCTCCTTTATGTCTTCTCTGTTCCTTGGCTCCTATGATTAGGGAACATCTATTTGTCTCCCCTATTCTCCAGGAGATTTGTTCTAAGGACAGTTTTAGGATACTCCCTCCCAAAGGGGCAATTTCCGTTTTGTATTGGACTGCTAAGCATCATATGTTTGAGAGAATTTCCATGAGTGTAAATTTAAAGAAAAAAAAATATTGCAAAGACAAGGCTTTTATAGATTTCTTTAAATATTAATAACTGCTCCTATGGGGGAGCATTTCTTTTTCATCATATATCATAGAAATATTATTCAGCCTGTTATATACTAAAATGACTGTTATGGCATTATCTTAACCATACTCATTGACTGAGGAACCTAACTACCTGGGAACTGACATAATTAACTAATAATATTCAAGAGTTTAAACCATCTATCACATATTAAAAAATAAATATTAAATTATGTTAATAATATGATAAAATTATTTATCATATGATATTACAAACAATATAATAAATCCATACTACTAAAGAAATGAAAAATAATTTTTGATTTTTAAAATAATAACTATGGTTTTTGTATTATAAAATTTACAATAAATCTAACATTTTGTCATGAAATTACTTTTACTGGACCATCTTACTTTTATTGCTGGAACAGCTTCTGCCCATGAAGATGTAAAAGTCTGATAACCAGGAGCTAAGTCAGGCAAATCACTATATTTTTTAAAAACTCCATTCTCAACTGGATCAATAAAAGTAAATGCTTCTTTTTCATCCATCCTGCAAATTTAAGTGAACTGTCAAAATTGAAAGTTCAACTGATTTAATGTTAAAAAAAAGTATTTAACACTAACAGGTACTTTGACATTATAAAAAAAAAGCTTCCTGTATCTCACACAGTTACTAACATCAGTTGTGATATATATATATATATTTATATATATATATATACATACACAGTGGAACCTCGATTGATCGTTCCTCGAACAAACATTTTTTCATATATGTTGTTTATTTCATCCAGTCCCAACAATAACATTTTTTATTATGTTCCCGCATCTATAGTTTTCCTCCATGTATCATTCATTGCAATAGATCCCTTAAAAAATTATAGATCGAGGTTCCAGTATATATACAGTGTGTACATAAATGAATATCCCAACTTTGCAGGGCTATTGAAAGGAAACTAAGCAAAGTATAAATTTGCTGTTCATCCGAAATCAAAAATAACAGTTGAAAGTTTAAATTCGACAGGTTATAAGTGTTCAATGTGAGCTCCTTTAGTAACACGAAGGATATCGAGGTTGTACAAAAACTCATCCTACACTCATTTCAGCATGTCTAGTGTGATGGTTTGAAAGGCTGCAGATATGGGTGTCTTCAGTTCGTCAACATCGTTTGGTAGCGGTGGAACAAACACCTGATGTTTGATGTAGCCCCAGAAATAAAACAAGTTTGTACTTTGTTTGGTTTTCTTTCAATAGCCCTGTAAAGTTGGGATATTCATTTATGTACACACTGTGTGTATATATATATATATATATATATATATATATATATATATATATATATATATGGATGGAATAAATTCATTGCTGTGATCTTATCAAAATGCACCTATACCTCGCTATATGGCCGCTCTTTATACAGCATTTCGCTAAAACGGCCTTTTTTATTTATGGCACTTTTTTGATTTACGGCCCACAATGTTTTGTTATATGGCCACAACAGCGAAAAGTGATGATGACAGCATAACATTATAGCTTAGTGATTCTTCATGTTAATGTTCGTCATCACATTAAAACAGTTTTTAAACATTTCATTTTATGGTTTTTATTACATGTATACATATGTGCATATGATTTCTTTTGTTTTTTGTTTATTTTTTTAATTTCTGTTTATTATTACATTGTTTTGTACTTTTATTTTTATGTAAGCATTTTTATAGGAAATAAAAAGAATAAAATGCTTTATGAACTGAAAACTATATTATTTATAAAAAATTGGAACAGATCCAATTAAATTTGCATGGGTTTGTATCAAAATAAATGAATCGTTATACGGCTTTTCGCTTTATGGCTAACTTTTCCGGAATGTATCTAGGCCGTAAAGTGAGGTATGGGTGTACTATTATGAAATCACAAGTTGTTGGACTTTTTTCAAAAAGACTGCAGATAGGAAAACAAACATGGAATGCAATGAATGCATATGAGAGACAGGATATCTTAGCAACATTAGTAACCAAATTTACCATACAAAGTAAGTACCAGTCGACATCATCTAGAAACTTCTAAAAGAACTTCTTAAGACATCCCCCTGTTTAACTTGTAAACAGGGTCTAACAATGAGAAGTTTCAATTTCATATTATGCTGAAGAATGACAGATGGTCACACTCTCTAAGATTTTACTTTATTACACAAGCTATTTACATTATTGCAAGCAATGTGAAATACAAATGTTTTGTCTATTAAAGGTTAATTTTAGTAAGAGCCTGAGTAAGATATTAATGTTCCAGATATTTCATTACAAATCAGATGAAACAATATTTACAGAAATCACTTTACTTTCGAATGTATGTGGGATCATAATTCACATACTTTTCTACATCCTATTCTCAGTTAAAATTTTAAAGGGAAAATATTAATTGTCATCTCTATTATTCAAAATTTCCCAATTCTGGAAGAGGGTAGACAGATCTTCCCATGATCTCATTCACATTAATCACAGCCCTATTGCACACAAATATCTCCAAAAAGCATTCCAATCTCTTAATTTAAGAGAGATTTCTTTAGATACTTTTTAAACCTAATGTAATTAATATACAATTACAAATATCTATAATATGCTGATCTATGAATAATAAAAAATTAGTAATTTTGATGTTTTAATTCACAAACAGTAAATTTTTACTGTATACGAACAGATAAGCTTCTTCAGAGTCATTAAACTTGCTCAATAGTCACTAAATAAATACAAGGATCCATAAAATACAGATTTATAATCCACAAAGCCTAATAATATCTGCAGTGTGTTTATCGAAACTTAACAATAAAAAACTTTAAGCTTTGGCCTTAACTTAAAGCCTGGTAATTATTTGATGTGAAAAAAAAATTACAAATAATACTTTAACAATTTAATTTACTATTTATCATAGCATTTTATTTCATTTAAATCAATTTTTAAATTGATAAATCCCAATAATTGTAGTTAAGGAACTTATTTAGTTATGAAGAAGTAGAAAAAATCATTTGCTGAGAAACTAGTCTTTGGGATACAAAAACACTTATGCAACAAATAAGATGCTAAAAATTCCTAATTAAAAATAATCAAATTTTAGTCAATATATAATGTCTTACTGGATGACAGAATGCAATGGGTGAAGATTCCTATTCTTAAATATTCATATGAAAATATACAGCATTCAATTCCCGATATTTTACATAGACCAAACTAATTATCTCCAGAAACAAAACAAAATTTTTCAAACTTAGTCTGTACTTTCATCAGCTCCCCCATGTATGGATTCCATATATCAAATTACTACTTAGGTTGATATGGGAGGACTATGATTAGAGTTAATTTTATTAAACTATTCCTAATCATAGTCCTCCTTCCCACGATAAGGTACCTGCTGGATAATTAATAATAAGAAATGACTGACACTTGTTTAGCACATGGGATATGACGTATAAAAATTAGTTTTTCTCACCCAGGATGTTCTAACCACTTCAGAAGAAAATGTCCAGGAAAATTCACTGCCAAACAAGAAACACCCAACCTTGCTGCAACAGCTGCGTAAATTACACCCAGAGTTATGCTGATTCCAATTTTTTTAGCCAATACCTATTGAAAAATACCCAGCTTCCTTTAACATAAATTAGCACAAACATTTTACGTATTTTCATAATTTAAAATTAAATACTACTACATATTTTTAAATTATATATATATATATATATATATAATTTATTTATGGCATACATATTTTATAATGAAATGTTGATCACAAAGCATGCTTAACTGCTTAATGCACAGTTGCATGACATACACAGGCGATCTTTACTTGCAGAAGTGTGCAGCTCCGTGAACTTCACAGGCTGTCTTCATTCACGCTTATGTTTATTCAAATATTACACCTCCATTTGTGGTACATTTAATATTAAATTGTTTCAATCCAAATATCTTAGGTCTGTTTATGTCATGTGTAATGTTTGATTGCTTTTATCCTAGGAATTTAGGTCTGTATACTTCATGGGAATCTTTACCATTTTGTTCGCTTATAATTAAAAAATAAAAGATTATTATAGCATGCTGTAAAAACACTATGGTAATACACTGATTGTTTATTTACACTGCAATAAATTAAATTAAAATTGAAATCTTAAGAAGATAGTTTTTTTAACATAAACGAGTCTAAATAAACATGTTATAATTATCTACAAGAATTTTTTTAAACAGAAATTTATGCCAAAAATTGTGCATTAAGGGATGAAAAACTTTGCTTAAGGGGATGTCTTAAAGTTGTAAAAGTATTGAGTACATATTGTTGTCAGCACGACAAAGAAATGCACAGAAATCAACCCTATTTTTGAGACTGATTACATTCATATCTAACTAAAATCATTTGCTTGCTATTCCAAAATATACCCACAATTGTTACCAAGTGGCAGACTTATAAATAGCTGGTGTTTTCTAATAAAAATTATCTCAGTCCAATAAAGATTTTCTTCTTCATCAGCACGACAGCCTGGTACAGGCCAAGGCAGTCCCAGTCAGTTTTCTCCATCCAGCCCAATCAGATGCCAATAATCTCAACCAGTTCATTCCAATGATCTTAAGATCTCTCTCAACACAATCAATCCTTGGTCTCCCTCTTCTTTTAGTACCTTCCATATTTCAAAAAGTCAGTTTTTTAACAGGGTCAGTGTCTTTATATCTATAAACATGGCCAAGCCATCTTATACGATAAGATTTAATGACCCTTAATATATTTGGTTGCCCATATTTAAGGTATAAATCAAGGTTATAATGAATTCTCAAGATGTTATTTTCTCACACTGCACCATAAATTCTATGTAGAATCTTTTGCCCCAAAACTGAGAGTTTATTCTCATGCAATTTATTTAGGGGCCAGCATTTGCAGCCATAAAGAATAATCTGTCTTATTAAAGTTTTAGATAGATTAATTTTTGTATTTATAGAAATAAACTTTGATTTTAGTTGACATCTCAAACCAAAGATAAAGATTTTAAATCCCCAATATTAAATAGATAATTTTGCTATAGAAAATCATAATATGGGTGCTAGCTTTGTTGTGATCCACATCAAAACTACCGTAAAATCTCGAGTATAATATGCACTTTTTTTCACATTTTAGTCTGCAAAAATGAGGGTGCGTATTATACTCGAGTAGAAAAAAAAGTAGTTTTAAACATTGAATAAATGAACGTACAGCAGCAGTAAGGCATTGTCGCAACACGGGTGCATACGCATCTGCACTCCGTGATTCATCCACCCATTTACTAAGCAGGTATTCCTTTTAAAAAAATAGAACTCACAGTTCGTATTGTCAAGTGAGGACGATGATGGTGATATATATTACGATGGCAAAAATAATTATGACATGGACGCAACAACAATAGGTGAACTATATTCTAGTGAAAGTGATTAAGACTGATAATTTGACAGTATTGTTTGTATAGAATTAACAATTTAAGTTTTTTTTCTACCGAATTTGACATTTTGTTTTCTTTTCATTATAAATTTTATTCATGTTAATAAATATTTGAGCAATTTTTAAATAAAATATTGAAAAGTTATGGGTGCGTATTATACTCGGATGCATATTATAGTAGAGATTTTACAGTACTCTAATTACAACTTTATCTGACAGAAAGCAAGTGTTTAAAGAATTTTAGATTTTTCAAACACATGAAAACAGATATTAAACTGACAACTTTCAAAGAGAGAGAAGAAATTAATTTACTTTATCAATGAAAGTAGTATCAGCAGAGTAATAATCAATCTGACTTCCGGAAAACTTCAGATCTTGAAACATTACAGTATTTATGCTGTATATAATGTCCTTGCATTGTCGAGGAGACCACAGAGATTCAGAAAGCATATCATCTAAAAAGAATAATAAACTGCACAATAAAATCTAATTAAAATTCAAAAAATTATTCCCATAACTATGTAAACAAATACATAGAGACAATTTTTCTGTGGGTTCGGTGGTCATTTGTCTTTCTGAAGTCAGCTCATGTGAGCTCAGTTGTTATCAGCAGGCTGCAGTAAGCAGCAGTACTTGTTTTTATTTTGCTGTACTGGCAGTACCTGTTTTGTCAATGAATTACTTTTAGTTTGAATTAAAACTAATCTATATATATATATATATATATAACAGTTCCATAACTGACTGACTGACTGACATATAACGCACAGATCAAACAACTGGACCTAAAGGGCTGAAATTTTGCATGGCGATTCTTCTTATAGTGTAGGGGTGCACTAAGAGTGATTTTTAAAAAATTCTTCTTAGATTTTTTAAAATTAAATTTTTAAGCTGTTTTTGTAACACTCTTTAAAGTTTGCATTTAAAATAATAATCTGAGGGTTATAAAATTTATATCAAGAGAAAGATCATAAAAATTCCTTTAAAATCTTTTTCAAATCTGTATCTCCATTTTCTGATATTTGATGAATTTTTAAAGATTAATGTTTAGAATTTAATTTATAAATGCTGATCACAAGGTTTCTTTTCTTTTTGTGATACTTCAAATTGATTTTGCATCACGTGCATCACTATGAAATAAATTGACAAAATATATATTGAAATACAGTAAAAGATAAAATTTAACCACTACACTAATCGAGATGGAAGTTTTTTAAGATTTAATTCAAATTAGTATGTTTTATGGATATTAAACATACAAATTAATTGTATACATTGGCTGTTTTATTTTATTTGAATATTTTCTTCTACATTATTTTGTCAATAAAAATATCCGTTACGATTTTTTTTATAAATATATTTTTTTGTTTGGCATTAATTGCATACATTGACCATTTTATTTAATTTGAATGTACTCCATAGCAAAGCATGGGTATTCAGCTAGTTACTTTATATCTTGCCTCAACTTTCCTTTCATTTCAACTCAGGTACAGGAACTCTGCCATTTAATTATTTTGTACCTTTGAAACAGGTATAGTTTAAGGCCATAACCAGCCAGTAATGTTATGGGCCAACAAGGTTATGCCAACAGTAATAATAATAATAAAATTTATCTCAACTAGACTGCTTACATTATGAGAATGAATGACAGTTAAAGAAAGTCTTCAAGGCTAAACAACATGGTATTATAAGAAACGCATGCCCAAACTAAGTTAGGTCAATGCAGTTGGTAGGATATTGCAAAGTAGAATTGTTTGAAGATATCTAATAAAGTTTTAAGCATACTCTGAGATGTTGTACCATGAATAATGATGGTCGCATGGCTTTACAATTTCTACAGAAAATAAAGCAACAAAGAACTTCCTGGTGCTCTCTATCTAAAGGGAATGTGAAAGATACAAAGAAAGAGAAACTACCATCAAACATACAGTGGTACCTTGATACTTATTGTTAATTAGTTATAGAAGGCACGATGGGTGCCGAAAACAACAAGAGCTGAGCAAATTTTTTCCATTAGGAGTAATGTCAATTGAATTAATTCGTTCCTGAAAACCAAAAATTTCACATTTTACAGGGCAATTTATAAATGGATGGGTTTTTTTAACCCTTTCGGGACGAGCGTGTCACATGCAACGGTAGTGAACGTTATCTCACAGCCGGGTGTGTCATATATGAATCGCCGTTTAAAGTGACTCTGCAGACGGGTGTACCATATATGACTTTTTAGATAGAACAGAAATTATTTTTTCTGGCCACTAGATGTAGCCCTATGTCTGTTATAGTGATATTTATCGACAGTGACGTATGTTGACCGTCATTCCTGTGCAGTATTCTTTATTTTTGGTATTTTGTTTCGGAATGACGCCGAGATTCGTGAAAGCTGAATAATGCAAATAAACAGTCAGCCTTTTAACTTTGTCAGATGATATAAACAAGTGACGTATTTTCGATGCTACGGAATACTTATTTGCGCTTCTGTTTTTCTGGCGATATGGGGATAGATGGTTTACATTTTAGAGGTTTTATTTATTCCTCTGGTATTTTGGCTAGCGTTGAGAGGCATATTTTGTATCGTTTAGCGAAAACATTTTTACTCCATAATGGCAAAACGAAAACGATATTTATCAAAAGAGGAATATACACGGATGCTTCATTAGTAAACAGTCATAAAAACCAGAAAACAGCAGCAGACATTCTATTTGTGTGAGATATGCAACGTAGGTCTTTGCGTACACCCATGTTTCAAAGAATATCATACACTGTCTCCTTTTTGAAACATTGCTCCATTTTTGTTGTTTTCCTGCAGGTTTTTTATGAAAGAGATTTTAAATAATTTTTAATTTTATTAATGCGTTGTGTGAAATAAAATCTGATTGTTTGGATATTTTTTTTCATTTATATTTAGTTGTGGTAAGTCAAAAGTTTTATTATTCTCGAATTTATTTTATAAAATTTGTAAGGAAAATATAATGATAAAGTATTAAAATTAATTCTGATAACTACCTGAGTGCTCCTCTCATAATGGACCAAAAATTGGAACAATTGGACAACAAATTTAATTTATGCAAATTTTTTTCCAAAGTTAGCCTTAGCAGCACGAATTGCACGTCCCCAAAGGACAGTGCATCTTGTTAGCGTGCTGTCCCGAGAGAACAGTTCGGTGACTGAGGCGCCAGTCTCGAAAGGGTTAATACAAAATCTTTAAACTAGACAGACATAATTTAAAACAATAATTATATAAAAATAAATTTATCTTCACTCAACCTGTACTGAAAGGAGTATATAGCCTAATGGGATAGTGGTGAAGTAAAGGAGGAGATAGGTTATTGCTTAGAAGGGGAGTTTCCTTCCAATAAAACATCAGGCACTTGCACAGGGATTCTTTCTCTATTCTGTCTTTTAACACCACCGATCCCTGTTGTAGACTCAGATTTAGGGAGTTTCACCACAAACCTATCAAGAGAAACTTGCTTCAGCCTGTTTCAAAATGTCTTTGAAGTGAGACATTGTTTGATCACTAAACAAGTCCACATTTTGGCTTGCCAGAGCTTTGTCAGGGTGACACTTTTGAACAAAATTTTGTACATATCTCTGTCTTTCTTTCCCTTGGAGAGACAGGATGCAGAGAAGCCATCCTGTCTTATACAGGTGGTTATCAAAATAATGGAAACACCTATCATATTAGTGGTGCTTACGAATGTGCTTCGTATTCCTTAAAAAACAAGTCTGGCCACCGGTATTGTTTTGTATAATATAGTGTATGTATTACTCTACTGTCAGGTAGCAGTAATGAAGTTAAGGACATCGTGCTTTTGGGGGGGAACTGCATAAAATGCCAAACCTTGCAGACCTTGCGAAAGAGCAAATTGTTAGAGCGCGTTTAAATTGGAGTATCTGTTACTGCAACCCCCAGGCTAATGGGTGTTTTTTGAGTTGTGGTATCGAAAGTCATGATAGCATACAGAGTACACAGAAAAACATCCTTTGCCAAGCAAAATAGTGGACGAAAGGGAGAGCTCAGTGAAAGAGAAGGACGAGGTACTGAAGCGGATTGTGACATGAAGAAAGAAAACAACTGCAACCAAAATGACCGAAGAGCTCAATCTGCATCTGCATGTTCCGGTATTAACCATTACAGGTAGAAGGGAACTTCACAAACAAATCATTTAAGGAAGAATAGCTATTCCCAAACCACTTGTAATAGATGCCAATACAAAATATTGTCCACAGTGGTGCCACGAGTGCAAATCCTGGTTGAGTAATATATCTAAAAACGGCATTTGGTCCGATGAATCATTGTTCACATTGTTCCTCGCAACAGGATGTGTGTATGTCTAGAGAACACCTACACAAGCGTAAGATTCTGGCTGTCTCATGCCAGCTGTCAAACATGGAGGTAGATCTATCAGGGTTTGGGATGGCATCTCGTGGTTTTCTTCAGGCCCTATTGTAAACCTTAAAAGGGAGATTGAATGGGAAGTACTATGTCAAAATTTTAGCTCACAAGTCCATCATATGGTGCAAACATTGTTTCTTGCAGGAGATGGTGATCTCCAGGATGATAATCGCCCTATAGATACAGCTAAATCTATCAAGTATTGGTTTGAAGAGCATGAAAAAGAAGTCAAACATCTTATTATGCCCCGTACAATCACCCTGACTATATATCATCTAACCACTGTGATATGTATAAGCGGATAGAGCTAGGTATCGATATCCACCACAGCATCTCAACAGGAACTTTCATGATTTTTCCCTGAAGAATGCTATGAGTGGTATTATTAACCACTATTCATGACTTGTATAATCCAATTTCAAGGTGAATCAGGTGGTATTACATAACAAAGGTGATCCTGAGCCATATTAATAAAGGTTTTCATGATGTTTCTTACTGTTTCCATTATTTTGATAACCACCTGTACATGTTTTAGCATGTGTGTTGAGTACCAAGCAAACATCGAGTACTGAAACAATTCTTTAGCATCGAAATGTAACAAGTATCAAAGCAGATGAGTATTGAGGTATGACTGTATTATCAACAGGTCTCTAAGTGACCTCCAAGTAATAGAGTGGCAGTACTGGAAGCCTGCAGAGCAATAAAACTTTTTGTAATTTCTCATAACAAAACATATAAAATCTTTTATGTTCTAACAGACTGCAATAGCTAATGTCCAGAGAGACAGGAGGTGGGGGCGCCATCTTGTCTCATATATATTTTAACATGTGTGACAAGTACTCAGCAAATGTCCAGTACCGAAGCATTTTTTGTGCATCGAAATTCAACGAGTACTGAGGTATGACTGTATAACATAAAATTGTTACTATTAGTTTCATGCTATGAATAAAATTGTTGGATTTTATGAAATCTTAATAGTCTAATCACATTCCCTTTTCAATAATTAATAGATAAGATATTAAGTACATGAAGCAGACATGAACCGAAGTAGGACTGTATTACTAGACAAAAATTTCTACTATTGTAAAGGGTTCTTGCATAACCCTCTCTTCTAAAGGCTTGTTTTTAATAATTTCACTTGATTAAAAACAACTGTGAATAAAGTAATCTTACCTTTTGTTAAACCTCGTTTAATGACTGGATGGTGGGGGAAAAGCTGTTTGACTTTGTCCATTACATGTTTGGCTATTTCATCAATTTGGGCAACAACTTCAGAAGTACACTTAGGAAGAGTGGGTTGACACCACTGAGATATAAGGCATGATCCTAAAAAAAATTTGATAACTTTATGATAAAATCAAAGACATATTTAATATGTCAAGAATATGAAATAATAAATAGGACATTTTCATAAGACTCAAAATTAATAGTGAAAAATGTAGAGAGATAAATGTAAACATCCAAATATACATAACTGTTGTAAAAAGGAATTACACCTATACCTCGCTATACGGCCGCTCTTTATACGGCATTTCGCTATAACAACCTTTTTTAATTATGGCACTTTTTCGATTTACGGCTCACAATGTTTCGTTATACAGCCACAACAGTAGAAAGTGATGATGGCAGCATATTACAGCTTAGTGATTCTTCCTGTTAATGTTCGTCATCACATTAAAACAGCTTTTAAAAATTTTATTTTGTGGTTTTTATTATATGTATACATATGTGCATATGATTTCTTTTATTTTTTGTTTATATGTTTATTTTTTTAATTTCTGTTTATTATTACATTGTTTTATACTTTTATTTTTATGTAAGCATTTTTGTAGAAAATAAAAAGAATAAAATGCTTTATGAACTAAAATCTATAATATTTATAAAAAATTGGAACAGATCCAATTCAATTTGCATGGGCTTGTATCAAAATAATTGATTTGTTATACGGCTTTTCGCTTTACGGCCTACTTTTCCGGAACATACCTAGGCCATAAAGCGAGGTATGGGTGTACAAATAAATTAAAAATAAGAACAGTAATACTGAAAATACTTCAAACATGAGGGACATTTCTTATGTTCTAAAATGGCTTCATGCAAAAACATACTGTTTCAAGCTAATACATAAGCTGTTTTATTTGTCACTAAGCAAATTCATATTTTGCTTGAATACAAAAAATATTTTTAGAAGTTAATCATATTATAGCAGATCTAAGTATATGAATGATTCCTTAATATGCATGTGTACATCATAAAAAAATTTTCATACTAAAAAAAACCCTTAATTTTTTTCCTTATTATTTCAGCAAGCTGCTTCACATCGTATAGTGGTTAATGCCTAGGGTTTCCACAGTTTGGGCTCTGGTTCAAATCCTGGATAAGGGGCATGGACATTCCCATTCTGCCCCTCATAGGAAGCAGTGTTAGCTCACCTACAGGGTGCTCCCATAATAAAGTAGCCAACAAATTCCAAAAGTATCTGCCACATTAGAGGAAAAAAATATTTCAGCTACACATTCTATTCTAATGTGAAGTAGAAACTTTATAAATTTATAGTCAGTAGACTGCTCCAAATACTTAAGTAACATTTAAGTGCAAAACTACAATATCGTCAATACATTATTAAACTACAGAATGCTTCTCAACAATAAAATGCCTTAAAAGAAATTCAGCAAATGTGTAGCCAATAATCCTCACTGCATAACTTTCATAAAAAAACAAAAAGAGGCTAAACTAAACTCACTTTACTTGAACTACATTTTTCATGAAACTTTAAAAATATACTAACAAAAACTACTCAGTATGGGTTCATCAAAATAATACCACTTACCCAACTTCTGCTTAGATACATACATATAACATCAATGAGGTTGATTTTGTTTAACCTTTTCCTTATGGGGTGGGATAGCATGTATTCCAAGAATGAATATATATATATACATAACCCCCCTTAATGGCCGTTCTTACAAAGGAGGTCTGAAATTTCCTGTTCTAAATAGGGAATTGGAAAAATGGGCCCCGTAAGCTAAAAGTCAACTGATTTGAAAGAATCTCCAAATTATTACATTTTACTTTAAAAGTTTTACTTTTAAAATGAGCTCTTTATACAACCAAATATCATAATTAAATCATAATATAACATCATTTATGAGGAACACTTTTATGACCTGTAAATTTTTTATTTATTCAAAGAATTTTTAATCTTTAAATGAAGAATATTTTTTTAAAAAAGACTAAAATTTGGTCATCTTAGTATTAGAAGTTGATTTTCTATTTTCCCCAATGAAAAGCATTAAATTTATAGAAAGGATATGACACACAAAAGTTGGATTTCTCATCTAGTTTTTGGTGAGAGTGATTTATATATGATATATTTATAACAAAAAGGGTCATATATAAACTTTCTGCCATTCAATTTCTCATAAAAAGCTTCACATAAACTTACCTTCCACTAACGATAATTTACTTGATGGTTGAGATAGGTATGTTTTCCATTCTATTTCCAACTGTAAATGTCGCATGTACCTGAGAGCTCTCAAGGCATAATATTTACGGGTCAGGTTCAAGTGGCTAGAATATTAAAAGGAAACTACAGTGTTCAAAATAACAAGAAATCTTATAACTGAATCTTAAAAATAAGCACATAAGAAAGAATTACATACAGGAGTAACAGAATTTTATTTGCAAGCTTTCATTGATAATAACATAACCTAAAGTGCAAGGTGAATAGGTAAATATTAAAACTCAATTCTAGTAACTTGTTTTCAGATAAATTAATATTGCTAAAAACAAATATTTTCTTATGCAAAATAACCCAGATAAGAGCAGTATAACCCAAATATGTGGCTTTATTATTATTAATAATAATTTTTTTTGTTTTTTGCTTACAGTTAAAAACTGAAAAAAACTACTCTACTTCATCATAAAAATAATATTACACTGCACTCCTAATTGTCCAGTATTTGTGTATCCTTTAGGACACAACACGCATATACACAAATACAAAAAATGATCTAGAATGCCATAAAAAAAAGAACTGTTCAGAGAGGTTTTAAATGAATTGCACATACAGTGATTTAAATACACATTAATTGGAATATATAAATCATTATTTCCATAAAGTGCCAAGTTACCCACTTTTTGAACAGTTTGAAATTTGCGTTGAACATTTTTTTTTTATATATATATGTGTGTGTGTGGCTTATTCCACCCGCTCTAGCCGTAGGCTAGACCAGGTCCATGAGGCCAAAAGTTACTATGAAATCGCTAACAAGCAAAGGGTCTCAATAAATATCCTCCTTGGCAAGCCCCAGGCAGTTTAGAATAAGGCCAGGAGAGGCTTCAGCAGTATTGCACTTAGAGCAAAAAGGGAAAGATTTTTGCCCCTGATTGTAAACAAGACACTTTAGGTGTCCACTAGCAAATCTGCTAATGGTGGTCTGCCCTTGTTGCCCTTCTGTTGCCCTTGACATTAAGGGCACCGCCAGGAGATTTTTGGTCGTACCAGTGGTGTGTCGGAGGGGTCTTCCATAAGTGCTGATTAATAAGTTTTCTTCTTGAGTAAATTTCAAGGTAAGTTAAACTATCTCGCGAAGAAAAAGGAAGTGAGGCTCCATCCTTAGCAAGAGTATCAGCAATCTCATTTCCAAAAAGTCCTATATGAGACGGAACCCATTGTAAATATACCTCTCGTTGTTTAGAAAGGTCTTTGAGGATCTCCAAAATCGACAGTGAGGTTTTATCCCCGACTCTTGTCCAGCTGCTCAAGTGCTGAATGGCACTGTGGCTGTCAGTTAGGATCCAAATATCAAGGTGAGAGGTTTCATTTTAATAGTTTTCAATCCCTCTTCAATGGCAATACGTTCAGATCTGAAAACTGAGCAGTAATCTGGATATATGTGTGTTTAACAGGTAATCACTTCTTAGATAATTGAGAGCTCAGAGTATCATTCTTATAGTTCATTTACTCTTGTTCTTTTGGATGAGGGCAAATGGCCAAGGTGCTGGTCCATGGAATCAAAGTCTGTAGGGTTCAAAACCAGCAATTGGCATGGAAGTCTGCAGCCATTTGGAATCGCCTTAAAGCTGTAGGTTTCAGTCAAATAAGGCTTTGTGTAGCAAAAGTTGATCATAGTGCTTTAAACCAACCAACCTCTAGTACATTTTTATTCTAGATCAGATAAGTTTTTAAAAAAATGTATTATTATTATCATAAGTTATGAAGGCTGGTTCTCTTATCTTACTGTCTCAAACAATTTAAATTACTTGCATTAACAAGGGTGAAACCTAAGTCCAAGGTTACCTGTATCATGGAGATGTATAATTTTGCTTTAAACACCACCTT
This sequence comes from Dolomedes plantarius, assembly GCA_907164885.2. Classification (NCBI taxonomy): domain Eukaryota; kingdom Metazoa; phylum Arthropoda; class Arachnida; order Araneae; family Dolomedidae; genus Dolomedes; species Dolomedes plantarius. Next base: position 4,458,528 of record OU015499.1, read on the forward strand.
TTTGGCAGGCTTCATGTATATTGACATCTTGAGTTGTAAATTTACTTGCATTAATCTCATTTCATATTAATTTTCTTTAACAAAGATACAGCTTCTAATACAATTTTTAGACACAGATGTCTATCAAGTAAAAAATAATTTGCATAAATACATAACATTTAAGTATGGTGTAAAAACTCTTGGCTGTAAAATTGATGACTAAAAAAGTGGCAAACACAAGGGATATAGACAAAACTAATATTGCATTCATTAATAAGGGACAGAGTATATCAGACATACTTGCAGTATTATCAAATGTTTTTTACTTAACATCTATATATACTTTCTTTAAAAAAAGCAATACTCGCACTTCCAAATATGATATGAATACTAACTGTGACACTGCTCTTTCTGTCAAAGATAGCTTATATGTTGGCAGGCCACACACATATCATGTTTGGGCAGCCCTCACTTGATCCATACATAACTTATCTATACATAAACACGTTGTCGATATCATTCTGCATCAAATTTTAAGGTAAAGAAACCCACAATATTTTATGATTTTTTTGTTAACAGATAATTAATAAGCATGCAATTAAAAATTATAATACAATTAAGATACCTGTTTGAGTCATTAATAATTCTTTCCAACTCATTTATTATAATGATGAAACCAAGTGGATGGTTCATACCAAGGTCCCGAAAATTGAAAAAGGCTTCATTGGACACATTCTCATGAAGGTATTGCTCTACTGATAACTCAGACAGTTTTCTGAAGACTGATTTTTTGTAATCAAACCTCACACGAAACTCATGCTTCCAGTTTGTGTATTGAGCATCATATCGCCCTGCTAGTTCTGGCCACCTAGGGAATACACAAAAATTCAGCATAAAAATATCAACAAGACAACTAAATGTAATCTCATAGTCACAAAATAATTAACAATATGGTACTAATTTAAGCGTGCAGTTCATGACAAAAATATATATATATATCATCCCTTCTGTAAATTATCACAATGAAAAATAAATTATTTTTTAAAAATTAAATAAGTAGGCATGATTTATAAGTCAATGATTCTGATATTAAGGGTATATCAATATATATAAACTATACACTAAATTTTAAAATTAAAAATAATTGATTCATTTTGTTTCTTGGTGCACAGCCAATTTAATAGAAATTCTTTAAAACATAAAAAATTATTCACAAAAGAATTATAAATGATTGGAAATGATTTTTTTTAAATGCTATTTTCTAAAAATTTTAATGAAGAAATATGTCTTTTGAAAAGGTATCCGTATGAAAAATATGCTGATGAAGTAACAATGGTTCAAATTATTCATACAAAACTATAATGAAGAACTGAAAAATCAATGTAAGTCAGGCATTTAGGAAAATCCTGAATTTTATATATATATATATATATATATATATATATAATAGAAGCAACAGGGGGAAAAGGCTGATAATTGTGCAAAATTAGCATAGACACATTAGATGAGAAAACTTCCCAAATTGTTCAGCCACTTAATCTAAAAATGAGTCCCTGTATAAAGCTAAAATGTAGACACTCAAGCAGTGATTCCTAACCCGCAGAAGTCTGTGGACCACAAAGCCAGAAACTGAACTATGTGTGCCCCCCCCCTCCCCACACACACACACCAACTGGAGGGGGGAACCTTCTGGGGGATATGGGGGTATAGAATATCCCTCAGGCAAAAGGGATATAGGATTAATATACTCACATTCTAATATATCATATTCTAATAATAAAATTATGTTAAATTTTTAAGAAATTTTAATTCAACCCTGATAGTCATCGGATATATTCTGCCCATCTAGCTCAATGAACATTGCTTTCAAAATCCCCATTTATTTGCCAACTTTTTTTATATGTGGTGCCGGACCACTCCTGAGGCTCTCGCGGACCACCAGTTTGGAACCACTGCACTAGAGAGTGATAATGAAAATTTTGAAATTTTATTTAGAAAAAATTAAGTAATTCAACCTATTTTTAATTTATTTTTTACAAAAAAAAATTCCCAGTAAAGTAAAAACTTATCTGCCTAGGTGAAAATTCTAAAAAAATGTTCAGGTATAAACTGCCAAAAGAGTACAACGTTCCACCCAATGTATATTGAAAATTTTATTCTTAACAGAAGAAATTAATGCATGAATTTTTTTCCAAAATACTAATAAAACACAAGCAGACCATGTTGGGGGCATGTATTGCTTAGATGTAAATTAGCTGAAAATTGTAAAAACTGAAACAAATATTTTTTAAATCTCATAGTAATTCATGAAAAAAATGCACAATACTTATACTCCATAGTAAATAGCTGGAAAATCTCAAATATTTAATTAAAATTAGTTTTAAAAAATCTATAAAACTTCACTGTAAAGCTATGAAAATCCAATAAGAAATTCCTTGACAATTCTGGGTTTCAAAATTATTAGTTTATTAGATAGGTTTTAGTGGAAGGAATGGAAATTCATAGATTTTGTTGAAAAAAATTTTTACATTCTGGATGTACAAAATTCTTTTAGTATCAGAAAAATTATAGGTTTATTTTAATTTAGAAATGTTTATCAAATACAAGACATAAGAATCTTTAAAATTTAGCATACTGGAAATCTTTATCAATATACATTTTAGATTTATCTTAATTTAATTGATTTTAAGGATTTTTTTTTATTTGTTAGAAATATATAATAGATTTTACTTTTTATAATAGTAGTTATATCATAAAATTTCTTTTGCTCATGTACGCTGATTATAATAGAATTTACTCGAACAATTTGATCTTACATTATATCATAAACAAAAATTTAATTCAGTTTTTCAAGGTTTTTTTTCTTGTTTCTTTGCTTTTTATATATTAGATTATGTTTTAACAACATAAGTTAACTTTTATTAAATACATTTTCTTTTTTACTATGAAGTTTTAAAAATGGAAGGATAAGACTCCATTAAATAGAGACTAAACAGTACATAAATAAACTATATTAAATTAATTCTGAAGACTTCATATACTGTTTTGCTAGTATTATATATATATATATATGTGTGTGTGTGTGTGTGTGTGTGCATGTACAGTAATAATAATTTATTTGTATATATGAAATAACAGCTTTGGAATTTTTCACTGGGTGATATGAAGTTCACATCAGATACAAAATGGAAGCTCACTTTCACTAGACTTTTTCAATTTTAGTAGTGACTGGCGTACTAAACTAATATGCATCAACACATGAAAAGAAAATAAGAATTAATATATACATTTAATACTGGGATTTTAATAACCAGTCATAAGCCTTTATAAAAAAAGATCACATATCTCAGTGCATGGTGGCAACTGTAAAAGAGTCTCAATTCAGGATAAAATGAAAGAAAATTGCTGGTTCAAGATTCTTTCACTAATTATTTTCCTATTATTAGTTTATAATTCTATTAAACAAAGTGAAAAGAATGTGAAAATAAGATTTAACTTCCTAGCTTTGAAAGAGGGATGAAAGACAAGATCCTTTAATAAGGTGAAATTGTGTAGGACAAGAAACTTAACCCTTATTCCTAGCATATGGTTTTCCGAAGATTTTCAACTTATTACATGATGGACCCTGGACATATGACAATTACAGCATAACTTAGCCAGAATACTTTTATCTTTATTGGATTAGAATGATAGTTAACCAGTCAACATGAAGAAACTGTATGAGAAGAGTTTTATTTTGATGAATATTAGAATTCAAGGTTAAAAGAAATTATTAGATTCAGAAAAATCAACTCATTGCCCTATGAATAAACAGTTGTGAATTATCTTCAAAAATTTACTAATTTGGCTAAACTAAATTGTATGGTCCCAGGCGATTAACACTAAACATGGCAACCATGTTTCTAAGTTTTAAGATTTCATTAAAGATGCCAAATTAGGTAATAAGTAGCTGAATTTTGGTATTTTGACAGGAATATCCTTAATTTTTTTGTCGTGGGGGTTATTATAAAATTTGAACTCATTTTGGTATTCCTTCATTCATAAGTAGTTGAAGTTGAATGTGTATTATTATTTGTTCTCTTTATATGCATGCCTCTTATGCCCTGCAATTGAATTTAAGTGTGCAAAATGGATATAGAAAGTGTGAATTTGAAAGATTTGATAAATGTAGAGTTAATGGGTGAAAAATATGTGATTGATCAATGCATGCAAAATGGTATGATGGCAAGTAGTATGCACTGTGATAAGAGTAGGTCCATAGAGGAAGTAGTCTGCTCTGGTTGAAAGAGCAGATGATGCTAATGGTTATGAAAGGAGATGGTGAGAAGCAGTGAAAATGCACAATGTGAAAAAGTCAGTGAGAAAGGGTTCTTGGTTTGGTTTGAGGAGATTAAGTTGAGTGTTATTTTGAAAATGGTGTATAGGTAGATTTTTAAGTATTAGAATGACAAATTACTTCAAAATTTAATATATTATACGTAATTTCTAATGACAAAACCTGCAATAAATTAATACTATAAATAAGATGGAGGAAAGTAAATACACTACATGAGTATATATTTCTTTTTCCATAACTTGTTGCTTTTTGCTATACAGTTAAATATTTTTGAGACAGATGCTAATCGACACACATCTACGTAAGAAATACATTCACAGTTTAAAATATAATCAATCACATCAAAAGGAAGACAATCAAACGTAGTCATTCTAATACAATTGACTGCAAAATATAACAGCGATGGAATACTGCATTAACCAATGCTGTTAAACATTTTTTTCGATAGTTTTTAATACTAGTCTCGAAATCTCTCAAAATTATCAAATACATAAACCAGTAACATCGTCATGAGCTCCATATAACAATCTCAGGTCACAACAATCTCAAGGCTTTCTGGTAAACACAATGCTCAATGTTGCCAGATACTAAGAGACTATACAAATATTTCCAAAATTCAAGGACATTCTGAACAGCTGGTTATGGTTACAACATGGTTTCATCAAGCCGAAATTATAAGAAAGCCATAAAATCTTTCAAATAAAAAAAAGCGCTATTTTTACCTGTCAATAATTAGAATCTCTATTTCCATGTCTACTTATCTATCTAAGGTATGCTTGCATCCAGCCTGATACAAAGCTTTAGGAACACACACAAAACAAAAAATAAAAGCCCCTGATATCCTGTCGTTCATCAATTTATCTATTTCAGAATTTTTATCTTGGAAATTGTAAGCGATCAAGCTATATGGGACTAAACTCTCGAAAAAGCCATATATACACTGTCACCAAAAAATATATGCACCCATAAGAAATCGAGCTACTATCACGAAACTTGGCAGGAATGTAATCTGGTAAGAGATATGCAAATGATTAAAATTTCGACGCCAATGAGACAAGGGTAAGCGGTCTATGCGCATATGAGATGCGCAGCTAGGAGAGTTTGAAAGCATGATTGTTCGTGCCACAGGGTTATTCAAACAAATCTGTCGACTTGAATGGACGGTATTGTGACTAGAGATGCCTCTGAGACGTAACCGGCGACAGTACGAACAATTGTCGGACTTGAGAGGGGGCGTATAGTAGGCCTCAGAGAAGCAGGTTGGTCGAACAGGCGTATCGGCCGCCATCTCGGTCGGAGCGATATGGTAGTTGCTCGGTGTTGGCAACAATGGATCACGGAAGGGATAGTCTACCATCGCGGAGGGTCAAGGCGTCCCAGGAACACAAATGCGCGCGAGGATCGCGCAGTCATAAGAGCGACCACGTACGCATCAACAACGTCGCTAGATTCGGTTCGAAGCCATTTACCACCTTCTAGACATTCGGGGGTATCAAAGGAAACCATTCGTAGACGACTTGCCGACGGAGGTATAAGGAGCCGACGTCCATTAAGACGCCTACCACTGACCCCACATCATAGCAGTGTCGATTGGATTATTGCTGACATCGGGCAAGCTGGAGTGTGACCGACTGGAGGCGTGTGATCTTCAGCGATGAATCCCGATTCAGTCTGAATGTTGATGACCAGGGCATACGCGTGTGGAGACGGCCAGGCCACCGGTCCAATCCGGCATTTGTTGTCGAGAGGCATACGGTGATTACACAAGGTGTGACAGCGTGGGGAGCGATTTGTTGGGACACACGATCACCTCTAGTCGTCCTTCAACGCACTTTGACGGCACGCAGTTACGTGGACGATATTTTAACGCCAGCTGTACTGACTAAGCTATCAAGTCGCCCAGGTGCCATTTATCAGCAAGACAACGCTCGTCCACATACTGCGCGACTCTCCCAACAATGTCTTCAAGGATATGACGTACTCCCTTGGCCTACCAGGTCACCAGATCTCTCGCCAATAGAGCACGTCTGGGACGTGCTTGGAAGGCACCTGCAGCCGTCCAGGAATACTGGTGAATTAACTGTCCAGTTACAAAGATTATGGCATGATCTTCCTCAGGAGGTCATAGGTGACCTCATTGATTTGATGCCACACCGTCTTTCGGCTTGTATACCTGCCAGAGGTGGATTTACTACTTACTCATTTGTAACATTTTTCAAGCCATATCTTCTTAATAAAACGTTCTGTTCTTCTGAATTTGTAATCATTTGCTTATCTCCTCATACACTACATACATGTTAAGTTTCGTGATAGTAGCTCGTTTTCTTCTGGGTGCATATATTTTTTTCTGAGAGAGTATATATATTGTGATAACTTCAGACTCCGGGTAGCTAAAAATGTTCAGAGTCAGTCTACTACATTAAATTACAGTTTTATTAAATTTAAGTCGGAAATTTTTTACACTATTTACAATGTTGATCTACCTCTAGACATAGAGGGAACTGGCCTTCGTAATAGCCAAATATTTTCGATGATAAGATGTCGGCAAGTAAATTCACATCGGAACTAGAAGGTCGGTATACAGCCTCTAGAGCATACAGCTCTGAAAATAGAATAACTTCGTAAGGAAAGTTATAAATCACGAGAAGCTTATAGAGCGGGCTGCTCTGAAATATGAAGATAACTTCTTGATGAAGTAACGAGCTAACAGGAGCCTGTAGAGCAGGATGCTCTAAGATAGCTATACTTCAGGGTGAAGTATTAGTTGACGAGAAGCTTCGAGCGGGCTGCTCTGAAAAATAAAGTTCAGGAGGAAGTATTAGTTGACGAGAAGCTTCGAGCGGGCTGCTCTGAAAAATAAAGTGCAGGAGGAAGTCGGTCGCTCCAGGACAACTTAGACGAAAGGTGCTCTCTAGATGAGAGTCTCGACCAAGTCTGTTAAAAAAACTGGATTTCTTCTCCCGGCGTTGGCAATCGTGCTTCCGGTCACGTGACTGCAAATGTTTAGGTTGGCTGGCACAATTTGTGACGTCATGTCCGTTGGCTGTGATTCGCTTGACAAAGAAGCCCTGTGGTCGGCTCTTATAAATCAGCTGATCTGAAAATCATTAGTTCACGTCGAAATAGTCATTAGTTTACGTCTTCCCAGGGGCCGGCAGATAGCAGCAACCCCATTCTCAGCTTCCAGACACCTTGACGGTGATCTATAGAACTGTTCGCCGGTCACCTGCTGTGGGAGGTCCGGCTGTCTGGGTGATTTATTCGGAAAGGTCGTAACGAGTTCTTACAATATACATATATATATATATATATATGTAAAATATAAACAATAGAAATAAACAAAAATTAAAATTCAAGCATAGACTGCTAAATCACGTTAACATAAAACATATCCTGCAAAGAAAACATAAAACATTTTCAATAGAGGATAGCGCAGAAGCTTCATATCCCCATAATGAAAAAAAAACAAATAAAAAATATCTATCTCTGTTTATCTATCTCTGTTGGATTTTTATATATATATATATATATGGGGGGGGGGGACTAATTCCTAAGGGCTTCTCTAATTTAATGCAATAAACTGACCCATCAATAATTTTTAAAATTCAAGATTACTCATAAACAGTCTCTCAATAATAATAACAGGACGCTTAATACTTTGTCCCCACAATTGACATACGAAGACAGTTAAAATATACATATAATGCTGCCAAGCGTCAACAAGCTTTGTCTTCCTAAAGTCACTCACACCTAAACCAGTTGTTTAATGCAGCATCTGAAACCACTTAACATGGGAGCATATTATACCACTATACCGTTTGCCCGTTGTTGGCCTACTTCCCCCCGCCCTCCAGCCTGTCGCTACGAGGCAATATCGGAATTTTCTTTCCCTTCCGCTTATAGGAAACTCATTCCTTTAGCTTTCGCACTCCCGAGAGCCTCCGCTCCTCACTGCCTCCAATTTCCTTCTCTGTCTCTTTCGCGTTGGGCACCCTCTTCTCCTCTCACTGGCAAACGGAGTGGCGCTACCCTATGACCCGATGCGCTTTTCCGCTCCTACACACACAGATATATATATATATATATATATATATATATATATATATATATATATATATATATATATGAGAAATAAATTTCAAACCTCTTCATTATTAACACGCCTTTTCAAAATTCTTTTATCTTATTGCAACAGAACACCGTCCCTCAATCCTAATTGTGACCTATATCCAGCCAATGTAAATCCATTTTTCCCCTTAAATGCCACGTGCGGTAAGAGAGCTTACATAAGTCGAATTGTTCTAGAAGCTGGGCGTGACCTTGTTGCAGTGGTGTGATGGGGTCATGTTTCCGCTTCTGGCCAGTTAAAAGTTCAGTGAGCCTTTACCTTTTTCGAGATCTTAACGTCATTTCGCGCCTTTGTGTGTTTCCCACGGAACTGAAAAGATGTAAGATTTTCGAGCTGCCAAATTGCGGGCGGGGCCCCGTCCCCAGCTACGCGCGATGTGTCCGTCAACTGTGTAAAACTATGCCTAAGTGTTAAGCATAATCAAATTTGTACGTTGTCAATTTATGGTGTCAACTAATAAATCATCCTATTTTATGAGCAGATCGCCTAGTCTTTTCTGGTGTTGGATTTCAGAGTTTTTCTTCTTCATCCCAGTCACTTCTATTGCCTGTTCCGGCACGACTACATCTATGAGTTTCTAGCTCACCGGCCTGTCGCGTCGGCCTCGACAGCTTTTCATTATAGATTAGATCTACCTGTCCTCCGACATCTCCCTGATAACATTACATGTATATATATAAATATATATATATATATATATATATATATATGTGAGAGTGAGTTTGGCAACACAACTGAACTATTACTACAACTTCCACTCCTTACTACTTCGGCACGAAGGACTTTAAGCGGATGTGTTGTTCTGCAAGCTCCCGATGTTTAGCTCTTTTGATGCTTCTGTGTTTATTTTTTAATTTCATACTAAGTGTTAGTCCTGTCTTGTAAACATCGTCTAGTTTAATTAAATGTTCAAAATAATTAAGTCTAATGATTCACTTCTAAAGGAAGGAGTACTAACTCCTTCCTACATGGGGGCTCGACCCTCGGACTCGAAAAATACCCCTAGCATGCTGAACTTAAAAAAAAAAACTTTATTTTCTTTCGATGATACGACTTGATTTCGACTTGATTTCGACTTGATTACTGTTGTCTGTCATTTTGGATTTGGATATCGAAACCGAAAGCCAAAGTGATGTGCCACGGACTCTGATGATACTCTGATGGGATGATGAGAACCAAAACCAGAATTGTAAGTAACTTGGATCATATTAAAATTATTTGATGCATACGTTGACGCTTGTTCAAGAAAATTTTGATGATTAAGGGAATTCTCAACTTATTGATGATTTAAGAAAACTGAAAGATATTTCAACGTTCTTTTGATGCAAGAATTTAATTGATGCTAAATTCATTTTTGATGGTCTTTGACGTTGAATTTATCACTTCTGTTTTCTTGAAGAGAATTCTATTTCGATGAAATTATTTGATGATTTGATGAAAATTTCGACATTTAACTTGAAGAATCTTGTTTCCTTGAACAAACCACAACATAACATATATTTTGAATGATTGCAATTTGAATACAGTTTGAAGAATATTATATTATTTCCTTGATGCATATTTTGAGAATCAATATTTTATTATTGAATTGGTATTTGAGGAAATTTCGATTTGAAATTTTATTTTTGAATTTGAGTACCTACGTATTATAAGTATTGATTTTGGTTTTGAATATTTGTATATTTGTGTACTATAATTGTTTGAACCTAGTATATAGTTATGGCTACTCTCAACGATTACCCCAATATTGCAAAATCATTAAAAATTGGTAGTACGAATCAAATAAAGGTTCTACATCGTTTAATTTTTGGTACAGACGGCGACAGACAAAATCGTACCAGATTACGTAAATTTACAGGTTTTAAACAGCCATTCGTGTTGGAAGCAACGAAACAGAAAGTACTTAAAGAGTTTTCACTTAAAGACTTGATTTCTATTTGTAATCTACTTCATTTAGAATTTTCAACTGACCCAGACAAATGTGCCAATACCATTCTTATGAGTCTTAGTGATTTATCGTTATTAAAAGCAGAATTTTCTGATCTTTCGGAATGCGAAGTGAATGATGACTCACTTCCGGGTGCACGTTCATCCGAAACTAACAGCGTTATAGAGGAAAATAGATCTCCCTTTTCCCCCACCATTGACGCAAAAGAATCTTCGAATAAGCAAAATACACACATTTCCGTTGGTGAATCAGATCAAAATTCATTGCCTTCAGTTGAAACTGCGAATCTCTCTTTCCAGTTGTTTAGTCTGAAAGACGTTGTTGATTTAATAACACCTTTCTCGTCTCGTGATAATTACAGTGTTGAGAATTTTATATCTGACGTTGAAGAACTTTTTTGTTTATATCAGATAAACAATCCAATTCACCAAATTACTTTTGTTAGAAAATGTTTAACTGGTCCCGCTCAAACTTTAATTAGGTCTATTCGTGGAATTACAAATTGGGAACAATTGAAGCACCATTTATTAGACGAATTTTCGGACAAAATTAACGGTATTCAGTTACATAAATTAATGGAATCTCGACGTATGAAACCGTTTGAAACCCTACAAGAATATTTCTTAGCTATGAGAGATTTGGCACACAAAGGTTCTCTCGATGACTCCTCTCTGTTTGAGTATGTCATAAACGGAATTCCTGATTCAACAAACAATAAAGTTATTCTTTACGGTTGTAAATCCGTCCCTGAATTTAAGGAAAAGTTGAAAATTTATGAACAAATCTTTAACAGATCACAAAATTTCAGACAAAATAATCAGAAAAAAATTGATGCTTCCTACCTCAATGTGAAAGTCGATAATACACGTAGCCCAAATACACAGCCAGTATGTTTTTCCTGTGGCTTGAGAGGTCACAAAAGCAACCAATGTTTGAATAAGTCACATGGTAAACAATGCTACGGATGTAAAAGTTTTGGTCATGTTCATGCTAATTGCCCTAAAAGTTATCGAAATTCTAAACCAAAACCTGATTCTCAAAAACCTATTTCTGATAAAACTGTAAATGCACTTTCTCCTGAAACTTCATCGAAAAATCCCATGCATGTTGACATTCAACTTGCAGGAATTCAATTGACAGCACTCTGTGACACTGGGTCACAGGCAACCCTCATCAATGAGAAAACCTATCGAAGAATTGGTTCGCCACCATTGCAGCCCACCAACATTCCCTTTTCAGGAATTGGCAAAAACCAAGTTCATAGTATCGGATTCTTTCAGGATTCCATCGAAATTCAAACCATTACTTTACCTGCTAAAATACATGTTCTAGAGGATGACTTGATTCCTTTTGATGTGATTATCGGAATCGACTTTTTGCAGCAAACCCAATTTACATTTGATGAAGACGGTATTCGTTTTACTCTTGATAATAACATCTTCGTTAATATTGCTAATATTCCTGATGACGAAGCTTTCCCATTTGATCTTTCACACATTTTGAATTCTGAAATTCGTGAGGAAGTTCAAAATATCGTTACTTCCTACAAACCCCATAAAGTTCAAGACACTGAAATTAAAAGGACTATTTTATTACAAGGTGAAATCCCCGTAAATCAACGTTCTCGACGACTCCCTTTTGCGGAACAGAAAATTGTAGAAAAACAAATTCAAGATCAGGGCCAAATATGCATGTCTGAAAAACCTCTAACATCTACTCAAGATAAGATTTCTAGGGTAGAGAAAATGGATAATCCAATTGATTTTGAACGTGATGATGATGATGATGATGCCAATGATTTAGATTTGTTTCATGATAATGTTGATGGAAAATATTTAGATGATGCTGATGCCAGTGATTTAGATTTGCTTCATGATAACGATGATGATAATGCTTTTGATATTGGAACTATCAAAGCAACTCTTGAACCAAAAATATTTGATGCCGATGATGATGCCCTTGAGAATGAATCCGTCAAAAGTGAAAAGGTTGAACCAAAATTTCAAGTTATTGAAGCTCCCAAACCCCTTGAACAAATAGCAGCTTTCCAACAACTGAAAGGCATTCTTTCACAAAACCCAGTTCTTCATGTTTTTCAACAGGGATACCCATTAGAACTCCACACTGATGCCAGCTCCTTAGGTTTTGGCGCTGTGCTCTTGCAACAATCCGATGATGGACAGTTTCATCCTATTCATTATTTTAGCCGTAAAACTACAGTTCAACAAGAAAAATATCATAGTTATGAACTGGAAGTTCTTGCCGTTATTGAATCGCTAAAAAAATTTCGAAACTACTTGTTGGGAACAAAATTTAAAATTATCACCGATTGTGATGCTTTCCAAAAAACGATGCACAAAAAAGACCTACCAGCTAAAATTGCTCGATGGGCATTGATGTTAGAAGACTTTGATTATGAAGTTTGTCATCGACCCGGTAGACAGATGAGACATGTTGATGCTTTAAGTCGTAACCCCATTCTTGTAATTACCTCAAATGATATCACTCAAAAGGTGAAAAATGCCCAAGAGCAGGATGAATTTATATCTCAAATTAAATCTATGCTTGAATCTACACCTTCTGATGAATTTTTTGTTAAAAACGGAATTCTTTATAAACTTCATCAGGATGCCGAACTTTTAGTAGTACCACAAATGATGCAGAAAGAAATAGTGCTAAACGCCCATTCACAAGGTCATTTTGCTTCACAAAAAACCGAATTAATTGTTTCTCGTGAATTTTTCATTCCTCAACTTAAGAAATTAGTTCAAGAAATTATTTCGAACTGTATTCCTTGCATTTTGTCCTCGCGAAAATCTGGAAAACAAGAAGGATACCTTCACCCCATTCCAAAAGGTGATGCACCCCTTGAATGTTACCATTGCGACTTTTTAGGACCTTTACCATCGACAAAAAAATGTTATAAGTATCTTTTTACAGTAGTTGATGCCTTTTCCAAATTTGTATGGATCTATCCCGTGAAGTCCACCTCTACGAAAGATGCCTTAGACAAATTATCCTTGCAACAAACTACATTTGGCAACCCTTCAAAAATCATTACTGACAAAGGTAGCGCATTCACATCTTCAGAATTTCAAAGTTACTGCCAGGAACAGTCAATTGAACACATTTCAATAGCAACAGGTGTGCCACGTGGCAACGGTCAGGTTGAGCGTGTTCATGGCACAATTATTCCCGTTTTAACTAAGTTAGCTCTAGATGAACCTGACAAATGGTTTAAATATGTCCCAAGATTGCAACGTATCTTAAATAGTACCACCACACGCAGTACAAAATTCACACCCTTTCAACTTTTAATTGGTGTTAAAATGAAACAACAAGAGGATCTACAGATTAAAAATCTTCTTGACGAGGAACACCACCAAAGAATTCTTGATGACAAAGAAGCGTTACGTATCGAAGCTAAACGAAATATCCTCCGTTTACAGGAAGAAAACATACGACAATATAACAAACGGCGTAAACCGGCTTGTAAATACAAGATCGGTGACAAAGTGGCAATACAACGAACTCAATTTGGAACCGGATTAAAGCTCCGACCAAAGTTCTTCGGACCATATGAGATCACGAACATCAACCCCAACGATCGTTACGAAGTTCGAAAGTTAGGGCATCACGATGGTCCAACCATAACATCAACTGCAGCGGACAAAATGAAACAGTGGTGCAGAAACTGAACACCAATACCACTGTGTTGAACACTGCTTGATTTTTTGAAATATTTTTCCTTTTTCTGCTCTTTTTTTTTTTATCTTTTCAGAATTATTGTTGACAACCCAGCCGCGGACGTCTGGAAAGTCAGAACGGCCGTGTGAGAGTGAGTTTGGCAACACAACTGAACTATTACTACAACTTCCACTCCTTACTACTTCGGCACGAAGGACTTTAAGCGGATGTGTTGTTCTGCAAGCTCCCGATGTTTAGCTCTTTTGATGCTTCTGTGTTTATTTTTTAATTTCATACTAAGTGTTAGTCCTGTCTTGTAAACATCGTCTAGTTTAATTAAATGTTCAAAATAATTAAGTCTAATGATTCACTTCTAAAGGAAGGAGTACTAACTCCTTCCTACATATATATATATATATATATATATATATATATATATATATATATATATATATATATATTGCATTATGAATATTTTTATCTGTTCAACTTGCCCCCCCCCCCCCCCAAGATTAAATCCTGGTTGCGCCACTGCATATGAGACTCATCTACACTGGTGTAAGAAATTAAGAGAATTTGCAGACTTGGTCGATTATCTCTAGAACTACTGTACCGATTTTAATGAAATTTGATATGTACATACATTGATACAATACAAAGCAAATAACCCTTCAATAATTGTAATACACACGCATGATCGTGAGTAACACTCGTTGGAGTCGGAAGGTATGAAACAGCGGTTGAAGAATAAACAAAAAAATTGGTTAATAGATGGGTTAATAGGGGTATGGTCCCCTCTTACAGGTATACAGGTCTCGCAGCGTAATTTCATACTTGAAATAAGGCAGTTTATCATTTCCTGTGGCAATTGGTCCCACTCGTTCAGCAACACTGTTTTCATTCCCTGGATGGTTGTCGGAGGGGGGTTGCGAGTTGGAATAGCCCTCCCCAGAGCGTACCAGACATGATCTATAGGGTTAAGGTCTGGAGATCTGGCAGGCCAATCCATCCGGCGAATATCCTCACTCTCTAGAAATTCGTCGACCAGAAGAGCTCTATATGGCCTCGCGTTATAATCCATTGAAATGAAATCAGGGCCAGCTGCACCCCTGAAAAGGCGAACATAGGGCTCCAAGACCTCATCCCTATACCTCACATCAGTCACAGTGCCTCTTTCAAAGACATGGAGAGGTGCGCGGCCATCCAACATGATGCCTGCCCAGACCATTAAACCTCCTCCGCGACAATGGTCGCTTTCGCGGACATTGGAGGGTAGGTAGCGGGTCCCTGGTTCTCTCCATATGAACGTACGGCGAGAATCGGTGTTTTGGTTGAATCGGGACTCATCAGTGAAGAGAACGGTCGCCCATTGATCCATACTCCAATCTCTATGCTCTCTGCACCACGATAAACGGATTCTCCTGTTCGTAGAAGTGAGCGGGACGCAAACAGCAGGTCTTCTTGCAAACAACCCTCTCTCATGAAGTCTTTTGGAAACAGTCACCCTTGATACACGGGTTCCTGTGAGTGCATACAATTCACGAGAGAGCTGAGAAGCTGTAGCACTCCTGTTACGCCTCGCTATAATCGACAAATGGCAATCTTCTCTGGCCGTCGTGGCTCTTGGACGACCTTGCCCAGGCTTTCTCTCGGTGGATCCGGTATCCTGGAACTGTTTCCATAAGTTACACACGACGCTGGGCGTTAAATTGAACTCTCTACAAATTTGGACTTGAGATTGGCCAGCTTCTAGCCTCCCCACAATTCGCCACCTCATTCCATCATCTAAACGTTGGTGGTTACTCATTTTTACTGTTACAATTTGAAATTAACCGATTGCTGCAAAATAACACCATCTATTAACCATTTTTTTTGTTTATTCTGCAACCGCTGTTTCATACCTTCCGACTCCAACGAGTGTTACGCACGATCATGAGTGTGTATTACAATTATTGAATGGTAATTTGTTTTGTATTGTATCAATGTATGTACCGGGTGACCATAATTAAACTGACAGTGCTCACAGTGTTCTGTAGCGCGATCTATTTGCGAGAATGACGCCACATTTTGTAGGAAGATTAAACAAGACGGGGGACAAAGGATTCCGCGAAAAAATAAATTAGTTCCAAAAGTCACCGCTAGGGGAATATTTGGCGCTGAGTAATAGAAAATAGAGTGTTAACAAATGCAAATTAATACGGAATAAAATTACCTTTTATTATGCACATTTTCTTATTTAGTTCAAGTGCAATATGGCAACACTTTAAAAAAAGCGTAAAATCTACATAAACACCGTAAAAGTCTCGTGATCTGCAATATCACGTACGCTGAGCAGAAGAAGTTCTTTATTCAAATTTCAAGTTACATCCATTGGCACAGTGCCAGCTGCTTGGGTTTTAAAAGGCAATGTGTTACGTTTCGAATCAATCGTATTGAAAGTTTATGTGCAATGTCTCCTTCTTTAGTCGAGCGTGCGTTACTGGTCAAATTCTTTTACCTCAACCAGTGCAACGCGTAAGCTGCTTCGTGCTTTTAGAGCGCACAAAAAAATGCGTAAAGGTAACGGTCCTGTGTCAGTTAATGGGCTAAAAGCAATGTTTGCGACGTTTGAGAAAACAGGTTCTCTGAAGGTTCAGTCAGGCAGAGGACGAAAACCTGTACCACAGGATACAATCGAAGCAGTTGCCACGGCGATTGTCGACAGAGGACCAGACAATATTGCTGCCACCTCTAGCAATCGTGGATTAGCTCGGAATATGGATATGCCTTACAGTACGGTATGGAAAATCTTACGAAAGATTATCAACTTCTATCCGTACAAGATCAGCCGTGTACAGAAGTTACTGTACCCCGACCATGATAAGCGATTGACTTTTGCTCTCACCTTTCTTGCCAGAATGGAGGTGGATGATGCTTGGCCGTGGAAAATCTTATGGGGAGACGAGGCCCACTTTTACCTGCATGGAACTGTGAATACCCAAGACATGTCGAATTTGGGATGACAAATCACCACATGCAGTCACAGAAATTCCCTTACATTCACCAAAGGTAACTGTTTGGTGTGGGTTCACAGCGGAATTTATCGTAGGTCCATTCTTCTATGAGAACATTACCCCGACAGGACCGGAAACCTGTTCTGTTACCGGAGAGAAATATCGCCACATGTTGAACAGCTTTGTCATTCCGGCACTTCAGCAAAGACAATGCCTGGGGGAAATCATTTTCATGCAAGATGGAGCCCCTCCACACGTTGCTGTACGGGTGCAACAGCTGCTACGACAGAAATTAACAACAGAAAGAGTCATTAGCCGCTACTTTCCAACTGCATGGCCACCTCGGTCGCCTGATCTTACCCCATGCGACTTCTGGCTATGGGGTTACCTTAAGTCCAAGGTCTATCAAGGAGTGGTCCAGGACCTGGCTACGTTGAAGGATAACATATCACGGACTGTACGGGAGATTCCTGCAGACATGTTACTTTCTGCTGTTGTGCATACTGTGCACAGAATGCAATATGTGGTCCACAACAACGGCAGCCACATTGAACCTCATTTGAATGCAAAATAAAAGGTAATTTCCGTATTGATTTGCAATTGTTAACACTCTATTTTCTATTACACAGCGCAAAATATTCCCCTAGCGGTGACTTTTGGAACTAATTTATTTTTTCGCGGAATCCTTCGTCCCCCGTCTTGTTTAATCTTCCTACAAAATGTGGCGTCATTCTCGCAAATAGATCGCGCTACAGAACACTGTGAGCACTGTCAGTTTAACTATGGCCACCCAGTACATATCAAATTTCATTAAAATCGGTACAGTAGTTCTAGAGATAATCGACCAAATCTGTAAATTCTCTTAATTTCTTACACCAGTGTAGATCAGTGGTCCCCAAGCCCCGGGCCGCGGACCGGTACCGGTCCGTGGATCAAATGGTACCGGGCCGCCAGCTTAGGACCACAAGCTCAGGGTTCTCACTGATTTAGCGTTCTAGTGAGTTAAAATGTTAAACCACTTTATATTCATTTTTTGGTGTAACTGTGTTTTATTTTGAAGGCATGTTTAAGTACAATTAAATTAAAATTATTAAATCAAAAAATCTAAAATATAAACAATCAACGTCCCCCCCCCCCCCCCCCTCAGCGGGCTGCGGTAAAATCATCAAACGTTGACCGGTCCGCGGCAATAAAAAGGTTGGGGAGCACTGATCTAGATGATACAAATCTAGGTCTCCACTCCAGGTTTCAAAATCTCTGTAGAGGTCAGGACAAGATTGGGTAGAGGTGCTTTGCATCAAGGCTTGGGTAACGGGTTCCACACACTCTACCCCAACTAGTGTCAGGCCTTTATTAAGGGTTACCGGTACAGGAGATAAATTTAACTAGACCTAGCTACTTACAAATTTTCCACTTGACACGGAATCTCTACCAGCACTAAAGATCCCTCGTGAGAAATATTGGGTGAAACGCTTTATTTGTATCAAGTTCTTTGACAAGGGGAGATTCCCCATTTCTTGGAAACGGGTCCACTAGCTATGCTCATAAAGGTTCGGATTTCAGTCTCAAGGACTTCTGAGTTACCATCGGATGGCAATAAAACAAGACTTGACTGAAAATTCGGGCTGGTAAGCATTAACTCAATGGCTTTTTAAACTGATACTATTTTCTAAGAGAAAAGCAAACCCTAAGATGGCATAGTCGGCATGGATGCCATAGTCCTTATAGATAGAAGTCGATAACTCCTAGGTAGTTACATAAAAAGTAGTTTTGATGATAACTCCTCGAATTCCAAGCGATCCAATAACTTTCTTTTGGACAAAAAGGAGATGAAGGGAAATTCCTCAAACATCCAATTTACAATCTTTCTACTCTAAACCCTGTAAATGGTCCACAAAGGCCTGAGAAATAATATTAATCACGGACCCAGTGTCTACCAGGCTTTTACCTCAAGGAAACTTTTTACCGCAGAACCGGACGGATACAACAGGAAATCCAGAACAGACAAATATGCTGTTAGCAACCAGCACATGAATAAGGACTTGTATGGGTGCAGAAGGGGATACCGCCTTCTTTTTCCCGAACCATACCGCCTTCTTTTTCCCGAAGCCAGACAATTAGTGCCTGGGGAAGCAGGGAGATTCAAGAATATAACACCGGCCCCCGCGGTAAGCGTATACGGCAAAGGTTAAATTCACAACTGACTTCCAGTCGTCACGACGGAAATCCCGCTTGACATCGAGTAGCCACCGGCCCCAACACCAGTCCACATCCATAGCCTTGCGCTCAGCAAGGCCAAGATCATCATCCTCTGTCCAGTTCAGCTAACGTGTCCGTCCACTCGCGTCTTTACGGTCAGAGCACCCAGGAGCCAATAACTATCAATCTTATTTCCGATCCACTGATTTCTACGCAGCCACCACCTGCCATCTACATCACTTTTAACATTTATTAGCCAACAAAAATCACAAGTATTACAGACGTCCTATACCAATCGTACAGGCTACCCCAATTTTACTGTACCACTTGTGCAGCATCTACAAAGGCGCCTACACACTTCGTATAAGGCAGAAACGCAAGATAACAAAAGTTGAGAAAACATATAACAAAGAGATGAGACCTCAAAGTCTCACCGGCGCCATAGAATCAAAATAAGTATTTTCAATTATCCTATTGATCTCAATACGGTATCGGCTGCAAGCTCTGTCCGTTGGTGCATGCGACGTGTTGACTTTAGTACCAGTCCTTTGCTGAAACACTTTGCAGTTCCCACATGTCAAACACCTCTTGCACTTTTCAAATCCATGTGCCTTCTCGGCACATAACTTGCACTTCTTTTCATTCCCACAGTGCTTCGCCACATGGCCATATTTCCAACACTTAAAACAAATGGTGGGTTTATAGTAATCTCTCCAATCGTATCTCAACCAGCCGATATTAATTTTTCTCAGTTTAGATAGTCCAGCATATGCCGCTCCCTCTACACTGAGAACCCAGTTCTGACCTTTTCTGGACTTGTACTTTGTGAGCACCTTAATTTCTGCATCGGATATTCCCCCATTCTGCTTTTTAATCATATTTACCAACTCATAATTTTCGTAGTTCTCCATTACATCAAAAATGGTCTTTCGAGGATCCCTCTGTGGGGACATTCGTATCTCATATGACTTTTCTAACTCATCAAGTTTCCTAAACTCCGCTATTCCTAACTCCGCGGAAAACCTAACACCGCTAATGATTTCTACCCTGTAGTTTCAAATTTAGCTCCTTCAATTGTACAGTTAAATCAGTCAGAAAGCCTAGCTCAGTTAACCAAGGTTTTTGCGCTAATTCTTAACAAATTTCATTCCAGGATAATAGAAATTCTTTCACCTGTGGTAATAAATTTAAAAACCGCTCAAGTACCTTTCCTCTACTGCGATCTCTCTCAATCAAATATCTAAACTCAAATACTCAAAAATATCTAAAATCAAATTTCTAAACTCAAATACCTAAAATCTAGATATCTGAACGGCGGACACTTTAAAATTGTTTCGCGGGCACCGCGTTGCCGACCCCTGATCTAGACTGAACTACAGAACCTGAACCTCTAAGTGTATTTCCTAAACCTCCAAAACACTGCATAAATATATTTATGGGATTTTACACGAATATAGCAATTGTATTTCCGAATCAGCTTAGTGGTTTATTGCTAGAATTGAGAACAACAATTGAAAATTCAGAATGCCAGAATAAGCATAGAACACAGTACGGAAATGTTGGGACATAAGATCATACGAGAGTGAAAACACAATATTAGAATGTAGAATAATCCTGGTCATGATTACACGATTGATCTTTACTTTACGAGATATAAAGAGGCATCACGCATTTTTCCATTCAAGTACTGAAAGAGAATTACTTCTTTCATAGCAAACCCATCGCAACCTTAGTAAACTGAAATCACTCGGTATCATAATAAACATCTCCGATAAAGGTCATATCTTAAACGACGAAACTTGTTATGAAACTAGAAAATGACTAATTTCTCTAGAAAATATTCTTTCCTGCATCGTGACCTCAATTTATTTTTCAATTGTAAACAACTATTGTGAAAATAAAAGAGGAAATACTATGATTCAGATTTACTTCGTAGGAAAAATATGTACACTGAAAAACATTCCATACTATTTGAGGTCCCCCCCCCCCCCCTGCAAGAAAAGTGAGGCAGTTTTAAAATGAGGTCTCCGTGCCTATGAATAAAACTTAAAATAATTTATTTTATTAGTCTGTATTAAACTAATACATTTGATTATTTTAAGTTATAAGGACACGATATCTGTTACACATTTTCACTTTCCTGTTTTAACGTAGGATTACGTTCCTCAATAACGGTCCTTCGGAGAGAAAAAAATTGTCTTGCGTCGCGAGTTATAATTTTGGCAGCGTGCCAAACCCAGCAGCAGTAAACAGTTAAACAGAAAAGTACCAAAATGCTTAAAAAAAATAAATAAATAAAAAGTGCAAGCAACTATAAGTAATCCTATGTTAATAACCTGAAGGGGCGTGCTTAGGGTTTTAGCGGCCCTGGGCGATGCTTAAAGTTTTAGCGGCCCTGGGCGAAACACATTTACTGGCAATCAGAATTCTCTACGTACTGAGTAATGGATCTTATAAGACAACCCCGATCCCCCCCCCCCAAAAAAAAAAAAAAAAAAAAAAATTAAATAAATAAAAAATAAAATTAAATAAAACCGCATCCACTACTGATTTTACTAATTATTACTTTTAAGGCGACAGTGGACATTCAAACCTAACTTTTTTTGTTTTGAATGGATTTGCTTGAAATTTGAATATGTGATTAGTACCGTAGATATGTAAAAGTGGTTAAAATTTAAAGATGAAATATTAATAATTTATGAATTACGAATTATTAATTATATCAAAAATTGGCCTAATTAAAAATTTTCCATGCGCATTTCTTTTGCATATAATATGGTCATTTTTATTTACAGGATACCTTATAGAACTAACAATGAAACTTATTACTCATTTTAAGCATTCATTAAAAATATGAGAATAAAAAAATGTGTGTCAAATATGAGAGAAAAATAATAATTGGGAAAAACCCTTTTTATTACGCAAAATACCTATAAATCATCTTTTCAAGTACAAAATTTAGAAATCTGAACTAAAAAGCAAAATTTTTTCAATAAGATTTATTTGATATACAGTTAAGTATATAAAACTTAAATTTCAAAGCAATACGATAATTAGAAATACGTCTGGAGCAGTTTGAATATTCGTATAGCATGAAAATTTTTATTTTGAGAAAAACACATTTAAAGTTATTGCTATTAGTAACCACATAATATCTAAATTAAATACAAATGCCCATAACTAGGAAAGTAATCACAGAAATAAAAAAAATCTTTTTGCAACACATTCCTACTCGTCCGTAGTTTCACAATTCTATAAAATAAAAAAATCGAATTTTTCAACAAATTTCACAATTTTGAAAGTCCACTGTCCCCTTAATGCATTACGTTTCGATACTAAAAACCAAAAGGGTAGTTTGCCAGTTAAGATTCTTTCTACGATTCTTTTCAAAAATTCGAAATATATATCTTTTTATAAGTTGAATTATAGAAACCACGAAAAATGAGGGATTTCTTAAAAAACCCGTAACACTTAGAACAGTGTTGCGATGAGGAATAAAAATGGCGGCCCTAAATTTTTAGCAGCTCTGGGCGGTTGCCCAGTTCGCCCACCCCTATAAGCACGGCCCTGATGACCCGCGGTAGTTTCGTTAGAAGAGACTACCTGAAATATTTTTTTTTCTTTCACTGTGTAAAAACTAATGTGTAAACCGGGCAGGTCGTGTTGACCATTACTTGCCGCACCCGAGCTAATATTGCTGTCTATGAATCACACACTGAAGTCAGCGGTTTTGTTAAAAGGACCACAATCATTGGTGAGTTGAAAATTGTAAATTCTTAGATTTAAAAAAAAAAGAGCTTTCTGTGTAAAGTGGAACTGAACTCTTGAAAACTCCTCATATTTAATTACTTATATGTCACCTAATCGTGATTTATGCATGGCTGAAAACAATTCAAAATGTCTGCTTCTACAGAGGCTGTTCACACATTTTTTAGACGATTTTGGTAAGCGGTAATAAAAAATCGTTTGCTGCAAAAGAAATAATTGCAATTGAACTATGTTTTTTAAAGTCAAAATTATCGTCTGCGGCTTGAAAGTTTTGTTTTTATTCAAAATGGCGTTTTTAACAAAGCAGTGGTTCGAAGGCTACATTTATGCTCTTTCCAAAGAGAAATATGCATACTCCGTTATCCAAAAACGATGTGAAAGTCATGGTTTTGTGATATCTAAAGCGTCGATAGGTAATATCGTCAACAAGAAAGGAAAAAAACGTCAAATTGGAGCCTCAAGTGGGACAAAAATTCCAAATAAGTATCCAAGGAAAAAACGGACATCTTCGACTATTGCAAAGGTACGTTGTTTAATGTTAAAAGAAAATCCCCTAGTCAAAGGACAGTTGCAAAATCATTAAAATGCTCGGTGTCCACTGTAAACAAAATGATAAACGTTGATTTAAATCTTAAGAAAGCGAAAAAACGCAATGTGCATCGTCTTCTTCCAAATCATATCGCTGAACGCAGGACACGCTGCAGAATTCTATATGAGAAACATTTATCCAAAGAAAAATGGAAAACAATTGTCACAATAGATGTATTTAAATGATTGCAACAAAAAAAAAGCAATTTATTATCATAAAAGGGGAGAAAAAAATTTAAGTACATGGTTCAAAGAATCGAAAGAAAGTTTTTCTAAAGGATTCATGATTGTTGCTGGTTTTTCTTATAGTGGCAAATTAAAAATAAAGAGAGTGGAGAAAAATGTCAAGATTAACTCCAAATACTATCAGGAACATATTTTATCGCCAATTTTTCTGAATGAAATACCATCGCTTTACCAACAGTGCCATTTATCTCTGAGACTCCATCAGGACAAAGCTAGCAGTCACACATCAAAATCAACTGTAAATTTCCTAAAAGAAATGGAACAAAAATCTGGTATCAAGGCCATACCCTTCACTGATATCCCTACTAAATCTCCCGATGTATCACCTATGGATTTTTGTGCTTTCGGACTTTTAAAATCTGCATTATCCAAACGTCGTCCCAAAAGCCTTACAGGACTCTGGAAAGCTGTTCAGGAGGAATGGGATAGAATACCTCTTCTGACACTTCAAAAGGCATTATTATCCTGGAAATTGCGGTGTCGAAAGATAGTTCAGAATAAGGGATGTCAAATAGAACATTTAAAACCCAAGAATTTTATGTAATTTAGTTTTGTGAATACAATATACATCGTCTAAAAAATGTGTGAACAGCCTCTGTATTCATGAATGAGTACATAACATTTTTGAATTTAAGGTCAACTACGGGTACACTTTTACAAAAGTAGACTCGAAATAGCTCGATAATAGCTAAAACCTTATCCTTTTAAGATGTCATTTGTCCCCGTTCCATTTCTGTCCTTTTAAAGAGTGTTTTTATTTTCCAACTTTAAAGTGGCTTTGCATATCACACTGTTCGTAGCTTTAAAATATATATATATATATATATATATATATATATATATATATATATATATATATATATATATATATATATATATATATATATATATATATATATATATATATATATATATATATATATATATATATATATATATATATATATATATATGTGGGCTCTGTCGATCGTGATGAATAAAAACACCTTTCTTCTAAAACAGATTTATTGAAAGATCAATACGTCGTAAGTAAGTAAAAGCACAACCAAACGTCAATGGCGTCTTCACGTCAAACTTCGTCTCTCCGCCTGTCTCCACACCCACCGTCATCTTACTTATATGTTGTCGTTCCACCTGTTGCCACTCTTCGCCTCAAACATCTTACACTCTGGAGTAACCTCTCGGAGTACGGGAACTCCTGCTGAGGGGCGTGGTTAAGAGTGATAATCAAATCCTACAACTCGGCTATCCTGGCAGCGGCTTGACCACAAGCCGGCCAAAAGTAGATGCAGCAACAGTCACAGGGCAATGGACGACGACATCACATACAAAGAAACAAAAAAAAAATAACAGTGCACATAAATGAAATCAAGTAGGTTGGATAGGGGATGCCCATGGTTTTAAAAATTCAGCACATGAACTAGTCGTTATGGGACCTTCATGTTGTCCAACACGATGCACATCGTAGGTGTCATTGGGTTTCACCTTTGTCACTCTATAGGGACCTAAAAATTGACCTCTTAATTTCCGACCAGGACAGGCTTGAGTTCTTTTAATGGCAAGGTAATCATCCACTTCATACCGAGCAGGCTTAAGTCGGTGCTTGCTATAGGATTTCTTGTTTTCTTCCTGAACCCTCAAAATTTGCTGTTTTGCAGATTCTCTTAAGTCATTACGATTTTCTTGAAATTGAGCTAAAAATTCTTCAAGTAACTGTCTTAATTTAAGCAACTCAGGATTGCGCATTTCCACTCCAAATAACAGTTCAAAGGGCGTTGTACCAATACTTCTTTGGTATGTAGAATTCAAAACAGTTTGTAACTTATCGACGTGTTGGTACCACTTTGTTGGATCATGCAAGGATAATCTGGTCAAAACTGGAATGATAGTCCTATTCAAACGCTCAATTTGTTCGTTTTCTCTAGGCAAACCCGTGGTTATTATAAAATGTTGGACTTTTTCGGTTTGGCAATACGACTGAAATTCGTCAGAAGTAAAAGCTGATCCCTTATTCGATACAATGCGATGGGGATTCCCAAAAATTTTCTTTTGAAGCTCCAGTTTAGAAATGACTTCTTTTGAAGTGGTAGACATAGTGTGTAATTCTGTTTCGGCATATGGGTCGTATAACTTAACAGGAGTTTCCGCTAACTTTGTTTTTAACAATTTAAATGAAGTTAACCGCTCAGGACCAAAAATAAAGTCACAATTCGTTTTTGTTAAATCACTCAGCGGTTTTGCTTTAAGCGCATAATCCTTAATGAACTTGCGAAAATATCCCGTCAGTCCTAAAAAAGATCTAATGTGTTTAACATCACGTGGTTGTGGGAAATTAACCACTGCTTTGGTTTTATTAGGTGATGGCATCACGGTATTATCTTTTATCGTATACCCTAAGTATTCGATAGCATGCATTAAAAATTTACATTTTTTCCAATTAATTTTCAAACCATATTCTTCAAAGCGTTTGATTACTATTTTTAAATGTTCTAAGGCTTGGTAACATGTCTGCGCTGGAATAATTAAATCATCAATATATATCAGCACAATACTATCGGATATTATGTCTTGGAAAATGTGATTTATGAAACGAACAAAAATTACTGGTGAGTTGCAAAATCCAAACGGCATCTTTAGAAATTCATAATGACCAGTTGGGGTTGCAAAGGCTGTATATTTTACACTATCTCTATGAACAGGCACATGGAAAAACCCGTTATTTAAATCAATAGTTGAGAAACACTTAGCCCCCGAAAGTTTATCAATCTGATCCTCGATGCATGGCATAGGAAATCGATCCTTAACAACTTTACTATTTAGTTTTCTGTAGTCTACACAAATCCTTATACTACCGTCTTTTTTTCTAACCGGAACTATGGCACTAGCGTACTCTGATGTACTTGGTTGAATAATGCCCTCCGCAAGCCATTCATCTATTTGTCTTTTAACTTCATTATTTTCAGGTAAAGCCAAACGTCGTGGTGTTTGGTAAACTGGAATATCGTCTGTTAGTACGAACTTAGCTTCGATACTGCACTTTTTAATGTTTTTAGGTTTGTAATCAGAGATTAAGCTTTGAATATCATCCTTTAAATGCATATCGCCTATTTCAAGAATGTCTGCATTAGATTCAATTTTTACCGGGAATACTTCAAGATTATTTTTATTACTTAATGGTTCGACCAGTATATCATTTTCTTTCATTAAAACTTCAGAAAACTTGAGTATTTCTCGTCCTAATAAAACTCGATGAGAGCAAACAGTATGGTCTCTGACTACATGAAATGTCAATTTATACTCATTACCTTGAATATTAACATTTGTAGAAAATGAACCAATAGTATATACTGAACTATTTCCCAATCCATTTAATATCAAAATATTTTTCACAAGTTCAGGACTACCAATATGTTTATAACAATCTAAAGTAATTAAATTTACATCACTACCAGTATCAAAAATTGCCGTAATTTCATTCTTCATTATCATTATTTTAAGCATCAGATTTTTGGGTTTTAGACTATTCGCAGTCACAAATGTTGATAAATTACAGTCTTTTGAAACGTGTCCGAATTTCTGGCACCTGAAACACCTCATAGTTTTGTGAATACAAAATCGAGACAAGTGCCCCTTGCTTCCACAATTAAAGCAAACTTTATCATTACGGTCATAACTTATAATAGGGCGTTTCCGATCAACAAAATTTTCTGATCTCGGTTTTACTTTATCCAAACTGTATTTACTCTTTGTATTATCAAAATTGCATTTAACTCTTGCAATATCATTCTTTATAGTTTCATAAATTTTAAGTTTTTCTTTGAATTCGTTAATTGTGTGACAACCATATAATATTGTTTTATTTTGAACGGTATCAGGAATGCCATTAATTACGTAATGCATTAAGGATTTGTCATCAACACTACCGCGACTACAAATAGATTTCATAATTAAAAAATATTGCCGGACTGTTTCATTATCTTTCATATTTCTTTTAGCCAATGTTTCATGGAGTTGTGCAGAACTGCAGGCAGTGCCGAACTCGTTAATTAACAGATCTTTTAACTTATTCCATGAGTTAACTAGTTCACTCTGGACAAACAAAAGCGCGTTACCACCAAGAGATCTTTTGGCAAAAATAAACTTATGAATGTCAGACAAGTTAAACAACCCAGCAACACTTTCAAAATTTTCTACCCAATTAACAATATTTTCATGAGATTCAGCATTAAATTTAGGTACAACACTTTCGATATCACTAAAATTGATTGATAATCTCATATTGTTTCGACTATCAACATCATAAAATTTTAATTTTGCTGATTCATCTGAGTTTAAAACGCTATCAGAATGAACAGATTTACCGGTATGAGTATTTCCACACAGCGCTGAATAATCACCTTGTATTTCTTCAATTTCACTTTCCGATTCGGATTCTTCTGAATTTTGAATGCTTTCAGCCAAATAAGTAACATCACACAACAGTTTTAAAATACATTCGCTGATTTCAGTTTGAGCACCATGAAATGGAATATTCAAAATATCACAAATTATGATAAGTTCGTTCAAAGAAAATGTATCGTTAACTTTCTTTAATTTAGATTTAAATTCAGAATCATTCAACTTGAATTCAAAACCGGAAAAATTTCTAAGTCGCTCTCTATTTTTCCTGTCTCCCTCAACGTCGAATATAAATTTATGCAACAGTTTAGTTTTATTTGTTTTCAAATTTTTCAGTACATTGCGTATATCCTCAATATCACCAAGCTTCATTTTCACATGCAAAATCAAGCAAACAGGACAAGAACAAGATTTACTCACCACTTTTTTTTCAAATTATTCCTAGCGTCGTAATGCAAAACACAGTAAGCTCTATGCCACAATCTCACCTCTGACACCACTTGTGGGCTCTGTCGATCGTGATGAATAAAAACACCTTTCTTCTAAAACAGATTTATTGAAAGATCAATACGTCGTAAGTAAGTAAAAGCACAACCAAACGTCAATGGCGTCTTCACGTCAAACTTCGTCTCTCCGCCTGTCTCCACACCCACCGTCATCTTACTTATATGTTGTCGTTCCACCTGTTGCCACTCTTCGCCTCAAACATCTTACACTCTGGAGTAACCTCTCGGAGTACGGGAACTCCTGCTGAGGGGCGTGGTTAAGAGTGATAATCAAATCCTACATATATATATATATATATATATATATATATATATATATATATATATATATATATATATATATATATATATCTCAGATAAGGAGACTTTTGTACCTTATTTAAATAGGAGGTTTGGAAACCGCATCTGAACGGAGTCAGTATTTTTTAAATCTCTGTTTTGGAACTGATTTAACAATTTTAAAGTTTATTGATATCTTTGAAAATTAATAGATTAAAAAAAAAACTTGACTCGAGAATTCAAAAAGGCACCAAGGTGTTATTGATTAACTTCAGTGTTTTTTTTCTTCCTCTGTTAAACGTTGCCAAGGCATTGCTATATTAGTAGTTTCATGGGAAATTTTGAAAAAAAAGCAAAAACGGATATCTTTTAAAGCGATAAAAATTACACCAAAGCCGCGTTTACCTCTAAGCAAAATAGGCACGTGCCTACGGCCTGTTGAAAATTAATTACAAAATAAATAAATATATAAGTAAAATAAACAAATGAATAAAAAATCTTCGATTATAACAATAAGAACAACTTAAAATTAAAAGATGAAGTTTTTAGAGCACTGCAAAACTTTTATTGAGGAAATTTATAGTAAAGATGTAAACATTGATGAGTTGAAAGTTTTTTCCCTCCAATGCGGAGGCACTTGTCGTCAAACATTCGCCTGTACTACGACGCAGTTTTACTGTCCATTTTATTATGGGGGCACCATATAGGCGGACAGGATTACCCCCTATGCAGGGACGAGACAAACGGAGGCATCTTTTGGCGCAACGCCGGGATTCGATCCGAGCACCCTCAGCACCGAAAACCAGCGCGCTGTACCACAAGGCCGCCACAAGCCCGTGATGAGTTGAAAGTAGAAATGGAACAGCTGAATATTTTATAGGGCTGAGAATGGAGTGACTGCTTCCGAAAAATTGAAATTTATAATCGGAAACAAAATTATATCCGCATTTCTTAACATCGAAATAATTTTGAGATGATTTTTAACATTACCAATGCGCAATACCGAAGGAGAGATCTCATTTGCCGCAATGAAACCAGTAAAAAATTATTGGCGCAGTTCTCTTTCGGAACAAAAGTTTAGGGCCTGTTCACATAGAATCCGTCAGCATCAGCGTTAAAGATTCCGCCGGCGATGATTGGGTAAATGGGTCAATGATTGGTTAAAAAATTTTACGCTCACGCTGATGGATTCTATGTGAACAGACCCTTACTGTACTAGCACAAAAGCTTACTATACTGGTGCACTGGCAATACTGTATCTAGAAAAGGATATTCTAAAGCAGGGGTCGGCAACCTTTTTTACTAGGACGGCATATTTCAGAAATGCGGGAGTTCAGCAGGCACCGCTGAATGAAGATGATGGGGAGAGAGGGGGGTATATTTGAACATGGCAATATTAATGAGACATACATTTTTAATACATAAATTCAAATTTTAATTTAAAAGACAATCTTAAAATTGATAATTAATACGATATTTAACATTACAAATCTGCGGTCAACTCATTGTAATGTGGCACATATGTCGAATTCCCAGTTCTCAGGCATTGGTCCAAATGCGTGTTAGTGAGGCTTGATCGGTAGTTGGATTTTAAGCATTTCATATTGGAAAACAAAGATTCACAAACATATGTCGACGCAAAGAGAATTCAATTTCAGAGCACATTTTTTCAACAATGGGAAGCTATTTCCTTTCACTAAATTCCAGAAAACTTGAAATCTTCTCAGTTTTTGATTTTTACGGTTTTACGATTTTTATTTATTTATTTTTTATCTAACATTCATCATTACAACTACGAGCGTTGGTTGTTCGAATATCTAAAATCTTGATATTTGAACGGCGGGCACTTTAAAATTGTTTCGCAGGCACCACGTTGCCGACCCCTGTTCCAGAGACTCTTTGCTGGGAGGATATTATTAATAAATTTACAATACTGTATCTAGAAAAGGATATTCTAAAGCAGGGGTCGGCAACCATTTTTATGGCTAAGAGGGTATATTTCAGAAATGCGGGAGTTCAGCAGGCACCGCTGGATTTATTTTATTGAGGATGGGGGGGGGGATATTTGAACATGACAATATTAATCTATATATATAAAACAGTTCCGTAACTGACTGACTCACTGACTGACATACAACGCACAGACCAAATCGCTGGACCTAAAGGGTTGAAATTTTGCATGGCGATTCTTCTTATAGTGTAGGGGTGCACTATGAAAGATTTTTGAAAAATTCGTCTTAGATTTTTTAAAATTAAATTTTTAAGCTGTTTTAGTAACTTTTTTTAAGTTTGCATTTAAAATAATAATTTGGGGGTTATAAAATTTATATCACGAGAAAGATCATAAAAATTCCTTCAAAATGAAATCTTTTTCGAATCGTTACCGTATTTTCTGATTTTTGGTGAATTTTTAAAAATTCATTTCTAGAATTTAATTTATTAAATGCTGATCACGTGATTTCTTTTTCTGGTACTTTAAATAAATTTATCGTCACGTGCATAACAACTAAATAGACAAAAAGATTTTTATTTTCTTGCTAATGCGGCAGACGATTGGACATTATCCAAAAAAATATTAAAATACAGTAAAAGATATGATCCTCACACTGTACTATATTAACTGTACTATATTCTTTAGTATGTCCTATTAGATTCAATTTGAATATTTTCTTCTACATTATTTTATCTATAAAAATATCCCTTATTATTTTTTTATAAATATATATTTTGTTTTTTCTTACATCAATTGTATTCACTGATCGTCGTATTTATTATATATATATATTGTAAGAATCCGTTACGACCTTTCCGAATAAATCACCCAGACAGCCGGACCTCCCACAGCAGGTGACCTGCGAACAGTTCTATAGATCAGCGTCAAGGTGTCTGGAAGCAGAGAATGGGGTTGCTCCTATCCGCCGGCCCCTGGGAAGACGTAAACTAATGACTATTTCGACGTGAACTAATGATTTTCAGATCAGCTGATTTATAAGAGCCGACCACAGGGCTTCTTTGTCAAGCGAATCACAGCCAACGGACATGACGTCACAAATTGTGCCTGCCAACCTAAACATTTGCAGTCACGTGACCGGAAGCACGATTGCCAACGCCGGGAGAAGAAATCCAGTTTTTTGAACAGACTTGGTCGAGACTCTCATCTAGAGAGCACATTTCGTCTACGTTGTCCTGGAGCGACCGACTTCCTCCTGCACTTTATTTTTCAGAGCAGCCCGCTCGAAGCTTCTCGTCAACTAATACTTCACCTTGAAGTATAGCTATCGCAGAGCATCCTGCTCTACAGGCTTCTGTTAGCTCGTTACTTCATCAAGAAGTTATCTTCATATTTCAGAGCAGCCCGCTCTATAAGCTTCTCGTGATTTATAACTTTCCTTACGAAGTTATTCTATTTTCAGAGCTGTATGCTCTAGAGGCTGTGTACTGACCTCCTAGTTCCGCTGTGAATTTACTTGCCGACATCTTATCATCGAAATTATTTGGCTATTACGAAGGCCAGTTCCCTCTATGTCTAGAGGTAGATCAACATTGTAAATAGTGTAAAAAGTTTCAGACTTAAATTTAATAAAACTGTAATTTAATGTAGTAGACTGACTCTGAACATTTTTAGCTACCCGGAGTCTGAAGTTATCACAATATATATATATATATATATATATATATATATATATATATATATATATACAGTCGGACCTCTATTTAACGAACCTCTATTTTGGGAATTTCTCTATTTTGCGAACTTTTCCTTGGAACCAAGAACATTTTGCGAATTTCTTCGTAAAATAACCTCCAAATAGCGAAGTGTATTCTCTATTTAACGAACTTTTTCTTGTGATCCAAAATTTTTTTTTTTCTTCATATTTATCAAAATATTTCTGAACATTTCAAACTTATTCTTTCTTTTAACACATTTTATGGTGAACAATGACCTTCAACTGTTTTTACCAGTCGCCATATAATAAATGTGATAATGTCATTAAAATTCATTAATTTTTTTTAATTGAAAATACAGTGTAATCCCACACAATGTTTTGTTTTATTCTTGTTTTCCTTGCAGATTTCTTTTTGATGGGTAAGATATATGAAACAAATAGATATTAATTTACAAAATAAAGGTGTGATTAATTACTTCTTTTAATAATATTTAGTGTTTATGAATTTAAAATCTGTTTTGTGTAGTTTAAAGTATTTTAAAAAATGAATCTCTATTTAACGAATTTTCCATATAGCGAACTTTTTTTCGGGATTTAGCGACTTCGCTGAATAGAGGTCCGACTGTATATATATATGAAAATAAAGATTCATTGAATTGAAAGCGCCTCTTCCTTGATCCGGTCTAGTTATTTTTCCTCTCCATTTGCCTTCCTACTTTGTGCCATGACTACCGAACTGTGTGGAATATCACGAGTTCCCTAAACTGATGTTTCATTGCAACCGATTCATTATATTATTTCATATATTTATTTATTTATTTTTGGCATTAATTGCATACATTGATCGTTGTATTTAATTTGAATGTACTCCGTAGCGAAGCGCGGGTTTTCAGATAGTGAGACATAAATTTTTAATACATAAATTCAAATTTTAATTTAAAAGACAATCTTAAAATTGATAATTAATACGATATTTAACATTACAAATCTGCCGCCAACTTGTTGTAATGTGGCACATATGTCGAATTCCCAGTTCTCAGGCATTGGTCCAAATGCGTGTTAGTGAGGCTTGATCGGTAGTTGGATTTTAAGCATTTCATATTGGAAAACAAAGATTCACAAACGCGCAAAAAGAACTCAAATTCAGAGCACATTTTTTCAACAATGGGAAGCTATTTCCGTTCACTAAATTCCAGAAAACTTGAAATCTTCTCAGTTTTTGATTTTTACGGTTTTACGACTTTTATTTTATTTTTTTTTTTATCTAACGTTCTTCATTACAACTACGAGCGTTGGTTGTTCGAATATCTAAAATTTTGATATTTGAACGGCGGGCACTTTGAAATTGTGTCGCGGACACCGCGTTGCCGACCCCTGTTCCAGAGACTCTTGGTTGGGAGGATATTATTAATAAATTTACAGACGCTGAAATTATAAAATGAAAATTTTAAATTTCTTGAAATAATTTTAATATTGGTTTTTAATTTTAATTTTTTATTTTATTGTAACCTCAAACTAATAATATAAGTTAACACAACTTCAAAAATAATTTTTGAAACAAATATCACCCTCATTTTTGTTTATATAAGAAGGGCCCCGACTTTCACTTGTATGCCTAGGGCCCGAAAAACTCTAGACACGGCCCCGAATAACTCCTTGGTGCTAATAATTCATTTATCATATTGGTTTCACTTTATTACTCTTTAACTATTTTTTTTTTACTATTGCTTGTCCGTCCTTTAATAGTTGACCAACACTTCATTAATTCAATCATTTATATTACAGCCCAAGAGCGCGGTGGCCCAGTTGGCAAAGGCAGCAAACCAGTGATCTAATCGTCTCTGGTTCGATGCCGGTCGCTGACAAATCCACCGCCGTGTACACTAATGGCAGCTGGTGCACGAAAAATCTGCCGTGGCTGCAATGTCCGCCAAGTTATCAAAATTTACCTCTGGGGGTGCTGGGTCAAGCGTACCGGTCTCGTCACTTGACTCGGTTCAAAATTACGGGACCGGTCCTTTGGCCAAGTCGGGCTCCAACCCTTGTGGTGCTATTCAAAACCTGAGCCGCACCTTTCTGCCCAATAGCCTTTATGGACTTGACCTGATACACTGTCGGTCAAGGGGCATAAGTCACAACACACACACACAACACACATATTACAGCCCACGGCAAAAGATTAATAGACCCCCCCCCCCCTCCAACCAGTCGTCTAAGGCCCCTCTCTCCGGAAACAGCCTTATTCCCTATGCGAAAATGTAGAGCAACTACGTTCTTTCGAGCTTTTGGAGGCGTGTCTCTGCGGTGCGTTTCTGCGGTCAGTCTGGAGGTCATTTCGAAAGCGAATAATCAAGATCACACCACTGAGTTCACGTTCTTCGTCTGACTTTCATATTTTCCGGGGAAAAGTATACAAAGTAGTAACAAAAACAAGCATACGAAAATTTATCTTGATCGGATTGCATCCCGACTCTATCAACTATCTGACTTTGATGACAGATTCGTAATTGCTGCTTCTACGTAACAGAATATCCAGCGTCTAGACTACGTAACAGAATATCCAGCGTCTAAGGATACTGACGTCAAATAGTTTTCAGAGCGATAAGTATATTTTGCGAAAGTTCATGATGCAAGACCAAATATTCGTATGGGAAACTCCTCTGCCTTTTCGCACAACATAATTTAGTAATTTTTTAATTATCGAGACGGATTAGCTTATCCAAACACCAAATATATGCGAAAATTACTTCTGGTTGTGAAGCAAACCTAGGAGCAGCGTCGGGGAGAGGGGGGGGGGAGGCCCCCCCCCCAGCCAACTTAACTCGAAATAAATTAAAACATTAATACAAGTTCAATTAAAATCGTAAAATTGTAGAAAACTTTTGAGAAAGTTGGTTTTTCCCCGCTTTTTCAAACTGTGAAACAGAAGATTCCGATTATGTTTTTAGCCTTAACATAGTTTTTAACAATGATATGATCCATAACAAAAATTCGATGCTATCTTTTCTTTCTCATTTTATTTATATTATATTTATTTTTCTCATTGTATAACTTTTGAATACTACTCAAACATCAATTCTATTGTTATTCAATTTAAAAAAAAATCATAATATTTCATATTTTAAGGACCGTCCGGCAGTCAATGCATTGAGTAGGGCCCTAACTGAATTCAATTCTTGCCCCCCCCCCCTCTCCCCTCCAAAAAAGTTAGAAGCACGCTACGCGTATGGAAGCGAAGCATCCTAAACTTTATATTCGATGTAAAGTTTTAAAATTTTCTAGACGCATTTAATACATATAAAGTTTTAATACAAAATATTTAAGAATTAAGACTCCCTGAAAAATCTACGGCCCAAAATCTCTTGGTCTTTGGTTACGAACTTAGTTTACACGTTTTATTTATTTATTTATTTATTTATTTATTTTTTTTACTTTTCCAAGAGTGCCATTATTTTTCTTTTTTTAGTACGAAACTCTTTCATCGCTTTTAGTAACTCATAATTAGTCTTACAGTACACATAAAAATTTAGTTGTCATGTTATTTCATTAGCAGTAACCCAGTTTAATGAATTTAGTTTAGGAATTAAGAACATCCCTAAAAACAAATAGATATAAGCAATCCGAGAACATTATTCACTTTAATGGGCGGTTCAAGTTAACATTTTCGTAAATCTTTCCTTACGGCTTTATAATCATGATTTAAGGCTGTAAAGTTTCTTTCTGTATTACGGAGTACAATTTTAAATTAAAAAAAAATCTTTCAATCTAAGTCGGCAATCCTTGCACAGATTTTCTCCGTGTGTTAACGTGTTAACATGCGTTTGTTAATATGCGTTTGTTCTGTTAACATAAGTTATGTTAACATGCGTTTAAAACGCACTACACAAGATTTCCCCCCCCCCCGAATAATTTAAATTCAAAAATATTATTTTAATTTTTTTAAAAACGAAAATACCCCAAGGTGTAAAGTTTCTTTCTGTATTACGGAGTACAATTTTAAATTTTAAAAAAATCTTTCAATCCAAGTCGGCAATCCTTGCACAGATTTTCTCCGTAAACACACTACACCAGATCCCCCCCCCCGAATAATTTAAATTCAAAAATATTATTTTAATTTTTTTTAATTGTAAAACATCTCCGGTCCCCCACTCCATAAGGAGTATCAGCCATTACATTTCTAAAGACCGGCCTCACGATCGCAATCCCGCCGTTCGTTGAGGAACCGTAGGAAAGAGGGTCGTGAATAGAATTAACACCTCCAAGTCAGACTCCCGCCCAATTCAATCAACAGAAACCGCCCAGATGTGACAAGCAACAGCAGTTTAAAATTTTTTTTTTCCTTTTTTGATTCTGCTAAGCACCTTAATGTGCAATCACCATAATGCTCCCTATACATGTTATCGTGTGCTCCGTCTCAAAGCATCCCTCTTTTTTTTTTTTCAAAATATAAAGTCAATACATAGACATTTACAATAATCTTCAACACAAGTCAATACATAGATATTTTCACACATAATTATAAATAATTGCGCTATATAAATGTATATTCTCACAATTTAACCTTTGGGGATAATTACATACCCATAACATGGGCACATAGCATGAACAATTTCACCCAAATAAATCATTTGGGGACAAGTATATTTAATTACAAGATAGAACACACATTATTAGGATTAGTTGATCTATAACAAATGAAATTTACTCAAATATAACATTTAGGGACAATTACGTAACCATAGCATGGGCACAAATTACTGTAATACAACAATGTCAGCATGTACCTCAATATAGATCAAGTTTAATTACAAGATAGGACACACATAATTATAATTATTTGAACTATAATTATTGAAATTTACTGAAATTTACCATATTGGGACAATTACATATCCATGTAATGGGCGCACAGTACATAATTACTCAATGTCAGAATGTTCGACATCGATTCTGCAGCGTAATTGAGCTTCGCAATTTCTAAAGCGTAAAGTACCGCCACGTGGTCAACTGTAAAGATCCAACCCACTTTGGTTACGGCTGGCAGTATTATCGCTAAAAAGCGCAACCAAGCCACAATTTTTGCGTAATTAAACCTGAAGAATGCCACATGGCGACAATTTACCCATAACTGAACATCCACTTAGGCTGGGGCAGGAAAAGTAATATTAATCCCAAGCCCTTAATCGAACACCTAACAAAGATTAAGTACCACTCCAGGAGGTAAGTAGTGATTATTTTATGTTAATAAGCTTTACTCCGTTTAGCGTTGAAAGTAAGTATAAGCTAGTAAAGCCCCAATTTATTTTAAAGACCCTGAATCAACCACAGCAAGGAATTATTTTTAAAATAGTGTAAAGTATTTGTATACGAAATAATTTGTTTGAATTATACTTAAGTAAATGTTATAAGTATGTTTACCAAAAATATGTTAAGACTATAGTTTAATTGTAAAATAAGTATCATATGTTGTGTTTGTTTACCAAATGTTAGTTAAGATTATGCAATAAATATGTATAAGTACTGCATAAAGTAATCAATAACATGATTAAAATTAAATTGATTAGGACATAAAGTAAATTAATTTATAGTGCATTTTATATTAAGTCCGTATAGTTTGAATTACAAGTCCTAAATAAAGTTGCACGCTAGTGATATTTACATCAGTATAAGTACAGCAGTATAAAATCATAAATACATAAACATCCAAATAATTGATAGTACGCGACAATAGTTGTTTGAAAAGAGTTTGTATACTTATAAAGTTATAAGACCTTATTTTTTACCACTTAGAAAAAAATAGAAACTTTAACCTGATGTAAACAAGTAGCTATTAAACACCATATTTAACAGTCAAATTAAAGGCCATAAATCGACAATAATATTATAAAAGGAATTCTACTAAAGTGAATTGTTAACCCGATTGGACTTGTAAGCTAAGTTAATTACGATTGTTAACCATATGTTGTAACGACAATACACAGTCTGAATTAGCTTTAACTACACGATTGCACATACTATCAAGCAATTCCCGTAATTACACAGTGCATACAAGATAAATACCATTACTGGTTGACAAATACCACTAGCACTAAATATATCTAATTGTTTCAATACATCAATTTAGAGTAATTTGACTTTTACATAGTTTATATTTGATATACATAATGTTACACATTTTTTTTTTGTTGTTGTTTACATATAATAGCATTTTTTGTTTACAATATAATAGCATTGAGTAAAAAGCAAAACTCGTATGCTAAATAGATAGTTATTGAGTTCGTTACCGCTGTTTGACAATATTACGTTTTTAATCTAGATCAAACACTGTTTTCCCTTTTCCTTTTCTTTTCCATTTCCAGAGTTAGACCGATCACCAGTCTCCCGGAGAATCGACTACAGCAGTGCCGAACCTGAAGCTCCAGACGAAAGTTTCAAAGATGTTCACCAAGTCGTTTAATCATTAGTACCAAAAGAACCCGAATTTTGATCTTGCTTAGGTTTTTTTTTCTCTAATTTATTATTATTATTATTTTCAACACAATAAATAAACAGTTGCGACCTACAAATTTTGCTGTCCTTATTTTCTTTTCCCGAAAACAGCAGCAGAAGCAAATCATGTAGAAAATACAATTCAAACAATTCCTAAGTACCAACCGGAAAGTGTATCAGATGTAAGTAATGAACCATATTAACCAAATATTTTTGCAATAGTAATCATTGTAAAATTTATTTTTAGACCACTCTGAGATATTGTCTGGTAGTATTTTCTAGTCTCTTCAAAAATCGGGCATTCGAATATACAGTGATCAGGAGTTTGTATTTCCCTGCATTGACATATGTTTGTTTTATTAAAGAATCTGGCTTGATGGCTACCAAACGACCCATGTCCCGTGATCGCTTGGTTGATATAAAAATCTGCCACTAGTCTGTTCTTATTTACTTTATTATATATTTCGTAAACTCTTCTTCCCTTATTACTTTGGTGCCATACCTTTTGCCATTCTTTTATTTCTTCTTTTTGAAGTAGAGTCTCTTTTGAAGTGCCTATTTCTTCCATTTCCGTAGCTTCTTTGGCTATCTGCTTCTTCATTTCCAATTATCCCTACATGGGCCTTAACCCAGTGGAAATATACTATTTTGTTATTGTTTTTAATCAGTTGTTTTATATTACGTATAATTTCATTATTATTATTGTATGAGTTTATTGCCTCTAAAGCACTTCTGGAATCTGTATATATGTCTATTTCTCCCAGTTCATTGCTGATCATATATTGAATAGCAATCTCTATGGCCCTAAGTTCAGCCGTATAAGAGTTGGCTCTTTCTATTCTTTCTTTAATTTTTTCAATTAATAGATTATCTTTATAAATAACTATTCCTGAGCCCGTTCTATCATCCTTTTTTGATCCATCAGTATATATTTTTGTTTGTCATATTTCTATCATCATAATTCCAATCAATTTTATAAAGTTCTACTATTCTAGTTATTCGTCTTACCCTTGTTTCGCTGTTATAGTCGTTATAATTTTGTTATTCTATTTCAATTTCCTGTTTTTATCATAAATTTTATAAAGTTTTTTTGCTGATTTGGCTCTCAAGTAGAGTGGGGTGCAACCTGCCAGTATATTAAGAGTGTCGGTAGCCACAGTGTTTTTGTGTTAATTTTTTTTAAAAACGAAAACTTTAAACCAAGGTGTAAAGTTTTTTTTTGTAAAGTGTAGAGTACAATTTTAAATTTAAAAAAAATCTTTCAATCCAAGTCGGCAATCCTTGCACAGATTTTCTCCGTATGTTAACATGGATGTGAGCGAATCCATTGGGGTTAGTACACAGCAGCCTTAACACTAGAACTGCCTAGCCAGTGAAAATGATCACCGGCTTTAACATTTGTAGAACTAAGTATTTCGAAACCGTCTGTAGCTTTAGTTCTAATGTAAATAAAACTCTGGCAGGCAGCCTGGGGCGTCCTGAAAAACTCTTCAACAAGACTCCTTTGTTACTGAATGATATGATTTAAGAAAATTTGTAGGACTTGACGACATCACCCAGCAAATTGGCCCAGCATGAGACCGTAGAGATGCAGCATCCTCCATACTCTCCGAACTTAGCACCGGCAGACTTTTTCTTGTTGCCAAAACTGAAAGATTTGCTGAAGGGAACAAGATTTGAAGATGTCGAAGCCATCAAGAAAACGGTGGCATCCACATTAAAGAGCATTCCGAAACAGGACTCTAAAAGTTGTTTCCGAAACTTTACAGCCGAGCACAGAAGTGCATTACGGCAGGTGGGGGTTACTTCAAAGCATATTAAATGGCTATGTATTTCAGGTAATATTTTCTGGGGTTATTAGATCAGTCCAGTAAATTAATGGCCGCATCTTGTAAATTTCATCGATGATTTCTTATACTCCCTCACTTTATTTCGGGCAGGGCCCGATTTAGAAAATTCTTGACTAGAGGCACAACTTGGGATGGGGGCCCCCTAACACTGATGTGGGCGTAAAATTTCCAAAATTGACCCCCTCCACCCCCCCAAAAAAATAAAAAAATCATTAATCATTGTGAAAGTACCATTTTACCAAGAATTGGCTATTTGAAACATAAGCCTAGAGCATTATCAAATAACAAAAAGCAATACAGCATATTAACTTCATCATTAAAACACCAATACAATGCAACCAGAAAAACCTATTAATCCCTTATATACACTATAACATACATATAACTATACATATGATGAACCAATCAATTAATGAATCAAATTTGAAAGGATATATGAAAAAAATTGCTATTAAAAAAGGTAAAATTAAAAAAAAATTTGAATTGGGAATTTTTTCTTTTTTCCTTTTAAAATTAAAAATTTTGAGGGCCCCCAACATTCGGGGACCCCTAGGCCCGGCCCTACCAGACCTAATGGAAAATCAGGGCCTGATTTCGAGAGATAGTAAATAGTATGATGCAGGGTTATAAGTCGTAAAATACGTTGATTACATGAAAACAGAAAAGCAAAACGTGCGATAGTTGTCTGAAAACCTAATAGTTAAAACCTTCGTAATTTTCTGAAAGCCAAAAACGCAATAAATATATCTCGTGGCTACCCCACTGTGAGGTGATTATTCTCCCCGACCCCTCATTTCGAGAATCGACTTCCGCGAGGTGGCAACCTTAAAGTTCGTATCAGTGATCTTCTCTCCGGCGGTGGACTATAACCGTGAAACTTTCATAAAACAATTCCTTTATCAACTCCAAAGAACTCCAAGATTCTGGTTTAGAGAAAAAAACACTCTCGACAATTTTTTATCATACCTCAAGTTTCTCATCCTATCTTGCCGATTTTCTTTTTTACAAATGCAAACATCTGTGTTTTGAATTATCTCCTCCCGCGCATTATCTGTTATCGGTTTGATGTCGATACACTCCTCCAGACCGTGAAAGGGTTTTCTTCTGAACATCTCCATACATTAGGAAATTTCGCTTAACAATATTGTGAAATAGAGATTGATACGACTCTTAAGGCTGCTGTGTACTAACCCTATTGGAATCGCTCACTTCAGTGTGTTTACCTATGGAGAAAATGTGTCCAATGATGTGCCCACGTAGGCTGTCTGCACACGGAGCAACTCAAAAGAAACTGATAACCGACTCCAGTCACAAACCAGTGCGTGGTTCCATGCAATTACATAGGTTACGACTCATCACGGACTGGTTTGTGACTGGAGTCGGTTATCAGTTTCTTTTGAGTTGCTCCGTGTGCAGACGGCCTTAGATTGAAAGATTTTTTTTTTTAAATTGTAGTCCATAATAGAGAAAAAATATTTCAGGTAGTCTCTTCTAACGAAACTACTGCGGGTTATTAACGTAGGATTACTTAGCGTTGCTTACCTTTTTTTTTTTTACGCATTTTGGTACTTTTCTGTTTAACTGTTTACTGCTACTGGGTTTGACGCGCTGCCAAAATTATAACTCGCGACCCAGATAATTTTTTTCCCTCCATAGGATCGTTATTGAGGAAGTAATCCTATACGTTAAAAATTTTACACCATGGGGCATTTTTCGTTTGTTTAACCCTTTCCCTACGGGGTGGGATAGCATGTATCCCAAGAATACGGGCCCAAGAATGAATGAATATATATATATATATATTTATATATATATATATATATATATATATATATACATACATACATACATATACATACATACATACATACATATATATATATATATATATATATATATATATATATATATATATATATATATATATATATATATATATACATATATATATATATATATATATAACATGAAATTTCCCGTTGTAAAGAGGGAATCGGAAAAATGGACCCCGTAAGCTAAAGGTTAAAAAATACAAATAATATTTTAAATTTTAAATTATTCGGGAGGAAAATCTGGTCTGGTGTATTTGAAACGCTCGTTAATTCCTTTGGTGGGCGAAATTTCTAAAATGAATCGAGTGTTTCAAGGTGCAGAAAAGTTAAGGCTACCTGAAAATGCAATTTTCCTTGGATTATCAGCATTTAGGTAGCTGTCAATAGTAGACACATTTTCTTCATAGGTTAACATTATTTAAGGTGAGCGAGTCCAATAGGGTTAGTACACAGAAGCCTTCATTGCCAACCAGATATGTATGACAATAGTGGTGTGAGTACTTCTAAAAAAGCGCTACTACTCGTACATACCAAAATGA
Source organism: Dolomedes plantarius (assembly GCA_907164885.2). Lineage (NCBI taxonomy): Eukaryota > Metazoa > Arthropoda > Arachnida > Araneae > Dolomedidae > Dolomedes > Dolomedes plantarius. The sequence goes on from OU015499.1 coordinate 4,501,962, forward strand.
GGGATTCTGAACCTTAATAAATTATTTTAACGTAGGATTACGTTCATCCATAACGGTCCTCCGGAAAGGAAAATTTCCGACGCTAAAACCGTCCGTCCGTACCTCGAGAGTTATAATTTTAGCAGCGAACCAAACCCAGTCTGCATCGCTTGGGAAAGCAGTAAACAGTTAAACAGAAAAGTCCCAAAATGCGTCAAAATTTTGACATACATATATGTATGTATATATATATATATATATACACATACGTACATATATATATATATATATATAAACATTACATAACACATACATACATATATACATACAAAAGAGGTAATGAATGATAAGTAATCCTACGTTAATAACCCGAGGTAGTTTCATTAGAAGAGACTTCCTGAAATTTTTTTAAAATAAATTTCTCAATCCCTTTAAAGAATATTTTGATATAATAACATAACAAATCCTCGATTCAGATCTTCAGTTTATTTAGTAAAAAATACAATAATGCCCGCTCTTGAGAAATTAAAATTTTTGAAGGTATAATGAATGAAAGGGATTTATAAAGTGTGTCCCAATGAGAGAGTCGGATTTAGTTTGGAATTAAACACATTATTTATTTGAAGAGTGGCAATATTTTTATTTCATTTCAAAGTACAAATGTTCCGATTATGTATGGAATAAAGTGTCAGACAAATGACTCATTTGGACCATTATTTCGACCAAAAATTCCACCACGTTTACGAACTATTTCAGAAAATCTTTCTCCTTTTTGATAATGAGTATTAACAATAATAACGCGTTGTTCTTTCATGTAGCGTTCCACATTTACTAATCGCAAGGATGACAGATAAAACATATGAAATTTTTGAAGCTGCCAACTTCATTAAAAAAAATGGCGTGAAATTTACATTCGGCGTTCCGTCGTTGGATCTGCCCGAGTGCAGAGTGTCATTCGTAAAAGCTCTATGGCCTCCATGCAGTGCAGAATTTACGTATAAGCTACACAAGCTATAGCTTAGCCCCCCCCCCCCAAAAAAAAAAAAAAAAAAAAAAAAAAATTATAAAGGGCCCCATATATGATTTGAGATATGGGTCCCTTATAAAGGGCCCCATATTTCAAATAGCTTAGGGCCTTATCAAGTCTAAGGGCCTGTTCACATAGAGTCCGGTAGCGGAGCGTTAAAGTATTGAAATATATTTAACCAATAACAAACCTCCAAACGATTAGCAACGAAATTTTTAACGCTTATGATTGGTTTATTTTCGTCTCAACGTCATCTTTCCTTTAACGCTCCGCTACCAGACTCCTATGTGAACAGGCCCTAAATCCGGCCCTGCCTCCATGTGTCGTAAGTTTTGTCATGAGAGGAAGAAGGCGCTTCTGCGCTGTGCATAATTTTCATGATTGCAATAAAAGAAGAACGGATGTGAAGTGAAAGAAAAAGTTTTCATTGCTGTTCGATGTGTTCGTTCGTTCCATCGTCTGCTGTTTATGGCCGCTTCATGATGTGGAAGTTTTTAAAATTTGTAATGTTGTGTTCATTTTAGTTGTTATGATTAAATGTTGTTTAAGTTTTAATCTTGAATTGTTCTTTTAACGTTTACTATTAGCATCTTGGAAACTTGAACTAAGCTTTCCCACTGAACCTTGGTAAGGCATGAGGTACTGACATATCACATTTTGTTTTGGTGTTATCTTATATTTCATCCAAAGAGCAAGCGTTTGCAAAGAGAGCCGTGGTGCGTATTTGTCTGACATTTTATTCCATACATAATTTGTGCAATATACAATTCATACATGAAATTGTATGAATTGTATATTGCACGAATCTATATGCATTTTGCACATGTTTTGTATGTTTATACAGTGACTCCCAAAAGTGTTCGTACACTTATGATTTTCAATGAAATAGGAGTCTATCGTCTATCCATTAATTAAAATGAATTTTTCAGAATGGGTGTTTAATAATAAGATCTATAATCTATTCTTAACAAAACTACATGAAATATTTTAAAAACATAGGAAAACTTTATTTTTAAGAAACCAGTAATCAAAAAGTAACCAAAACTTTATCTCGCAAAAATCATCGTACACTTGTAAAAAAAATCTCTACATGTTAGTAAATATTCTAATTTTTCGTTAAATTAATATTTAGTAGGATATCCTTTAGCATCGAGAACAGCTTTTAAACGTCTGGGAATAGATTGCACTAGTTCTTTTGTAATTTCTGCATCAAAGTTCATCCATTCTTCCATCATAATTGTTTTTAGTTCGCTTTTCGTGTGAATGTCGTGTTTTCTTACTCGAACTTCCAGTTCTCTCCAAATATGTTCTATTGGGTTTAAATCTGGCGATTGAGGTGGTGTTTTCAAAACTTGTGGACAATTATAGCGACACCAGATGCGAACGTTGAGAGCCGTGTGCTTAGGATCATTATCGTGATAAAAAACAAAGTTGTTTCCAATACCCAAATTTTGGGCTGATAATTTTAAATTATCTCTTAAAATATTTATATAAACAGCATGATTCATTATACCATCAATAAATACCAAATTACCTAGTCCTGATACTGACATGCACCCCCACACAAGGACACAGCCACCGCCATACTTAACTGTTCCTACTAAGTTCTTGGGATTAAGTTCCTCGTTTTTTCTTCTCCATACAATTATACGCCCATCGGAACCAAAAATGTTAAACTTGCTTTCATCAGCAAATAAGACATTATTCCAATACGTTTGGGGCTTATTTATCATTGATAGGACGAAGGAAAGCCTGAGCTTTCTGTTTTTTTCACTCACAAAAAATTTTCTACGGGTACCCATGTAATCCAGCTGCTCTGAGAACTCGTCGAACAGTTTCAGGTGAAATTGATGTAGAAAATGTTTCATTAAATTCTGCAGTAACTTTTACAGCACTCGAACCAATTTGGATTTTTCACACATTTTCTAATTATAAATCTCTTATTTCTAATTATAAATCTGATCACGTTTTGTTAACTTTGCCGGACGACCTTTTCTTACCTTGTTTTCGGATCCGATTTTCTTCTTTAAAGCGTTTTATCACATAATGCACAGTATAATGGGATAAATTAAGTAATTTAGCAATATTCCGAACTCTATTTACCACTACTATGATGAAAAATAATAAATTTTCGAATGCTGTTTGTTGTTTCTTTACGACTAAGAGCCATTTTTAAATAATAAATAGAATATTACGGAGTAGGCAAGCAAAAATGAAAGCCAAACGATATTTTAAATGCCACCACAATTCAAAAATAAAGCGCCCGACGATAATTTTAATTATGAATTTATCCGAAAATATTTCAGTGTACGATGACTTTTGTGAGATAAAGTTTTTGTTACTTTTTGATTACTGGTTTCTTAAAAATAAAGTTTTCCTATGTTTTTAAAATATTTCATGTAGTTTTGTTAAGAATAGATTATAGATCTTATTATTAAATACCCATTCTGAAATATTCATTTTAATTAATGGATAGAGCCCTATTTTATTGAAAATCCTAAGTGTACGAACACTTTTGGGAGCCACTGTATAGTATTAACACTGTATGTATGAAGATTGTATGCATAAGTATAGTACTACGTATATTGTATGTGCATAGCATGAATATTGTATGTTGGTTATCCAAAATAATTATAAAAACGTATATGTGAAAACTAATGTGAAATGTGTTGTCCCCCTATGTTGATGTATAGTGTCTTGGAAATAGTAATTCGTAATTTTCACTTTGTTTTCATGTTTAAGGGATACAAATTTTGTAACCAGAAAAAGTGGAATAAAATAGAGACGAGGTGTGAGTGCGACACGGGAAAGGTATTAATTTAAATTCGTCGGGTTATTTTGAATAGTAATTTCTTAATTTATTTTTAAATTTGGGTTAGGTCCCGTAATTTTGTTGGTTTTGGCTAGCCTGAGTGGGATTGCCGTTGCACGACAGGTCATCAGGACATACCCGCATACCCTCGGACAGGACGATTATTTTTTTGATTATTCCATGCATAATCGGAACTTTGCAATGAAATAAAAATTTATCACTTTTCAGATAAATAATGTGTTTAATTCAAAAACTCAATCCTGCGCTCTCATTGGGGCACCCGATATTAGAGGCACAGAAGCGTAGAAGCAGTTTTAGAAGAATTCATAGAGCTATTCAAAATATTTTTGCTACATCAGCTGAAATAAAATTGTTAAATATGCGTAGTACCGGCATTATTTTCTCTTACTAATAACAAAATGAATTCCTCCTGGAAATGATCACGTAGTAGATCTTTATGGTGATAAACTGAATTTAAGCAGGAGGATAGCTATCAGCTAACTGAAAATGATTCACAAGAACAAACAAATAAAAGTGCGGACGGATATAACTACGTAGAACGACGCATAAGTTTCGTCATTTACGGACAAGATGAAAAAAGGGATAAAGCACTTACGCTTAAGGGAACGGTGGACGTTAAGATTTTTAAAAAAGTTTTTTATCATAGAGATATGAAATTTTGTACATGTATACATTTCATCATAAGTATATAGAATACCTTAAAAGAAATTTCAAATATTATTATAATTTTAAATTTAAAAAAATTTATTTATAAACAAAATTTTAAAATGCTCCTGGCCACTTAATTTTTGAGATACAGTGATTTCCGCTTATAAGAATCACGTTTGTTATTACTGTTTTTGATTCTTATAAGCGATTGATTCTTATAGTCGAAATTTAGGTTTTTGGACAGGCACACACACACACCTATATATATATATATATATATATATATATATATATATATATATATATATATATATATATATATATATATATATATTAGATAATTTACCATAAAATACTCTTTAATTACGTTAAATATCTTTTTATTAAAATTATTCTTTATAATTTTAAAAATACAACTTAATTTCTAGACCTATAAGAAAGATACACATGATTATAATAAGAGAAGAAAAAAAATCCAATATTTGTTACAACATACGTGCTTCACAGTTTAACGTTTAACTACAGGAAGGGTGCAAGAAAGTTTTTTATGGTAGTTTGACGTAATGAAGTTTTCAGGAGGCTGTTTATACCTCTTTCAATACCAATAATCTCAGACGAAGATTCACTTTCTAGCTTACGTTTCAGGGTTTGATAACGTGCTGAATCTACTAATGTCATGTTTGCCTAAGTGATAGTGGAAACTTCGCCGAAGATTTATGAGTTTCAGGGTCCAGGAAGCAGCAACCAGGATGTGGGAGGTGGGAAAAAATACTCCCCGTCTTTGTTTGTCAGTGGAGAAAAGTGAAATCGGACTCGGACGAGTTAGATGCCTCTGGGTCAAGCTAAAAGGACTGTGTTTAGCTAAAGTGTTTAAGGGGAAACCATTATGTTATGTCTAACAAAGAAAGGGATGCATTTTACGACTGTATTTCATCCCATCTTATCACTCTTTCTTTAAAAAAAATAAAGTACTTCGTGCGTTTTGGGGCTTTAAGTGGCTTTTTTGGAAAAATGAAAGGAAAGCGAAGAGTGTAAGCTGATTCTTAAAACCGGTGGATTGATTCTTTAAAGCGAAAATTTTAACATGGAAATAATACATTTCTTTTTGTTTTTGCGATATTGATTCTTATAAACGGTTGATCCTTATAACCACTGATCTCTATAAGCGGTGGTTACTGTATTTCCTCGATTTTGCATTTAAATCACTTAAAACTGCATTACAAACAAATCTGCGTATCAATTATTTAATCCCTTGAACAGTTAATTTTTGAGAGATTGTTTTTCTTAAAGTTCATCCCAATTTTCATTAAAATTTTGTTTTTAATAAGTTATAAATCAAATTTTATTACCTTTGCAAAATACATACCCAGTTTCTTTGTAAACAGTGTCGGGATTCTTCCTTACCAATTTCATGAATTTTGAACAAAAATTATGTTGCATGAAGCATTTAAAAAATCTAAAAACCTTGAAAAATTTGTTTTCAGAAAAACAAATTTAAAGCTTATTCACTACACTCACCTATATTACTTACTTTGTAGAAGCTTCATGAATGATTTTTTACTTGAAAAAAAAAACTGTTTTAGTACTATTAAACTACGGAAATATATATATACAGAGGCTATTCACACATTTTTTAGACGATGTATATTGTATTCACAAAACTAAATTACATAAAATTCTTGGGTTTTAAATGTTCTATTTGACATCCCTTATTCTGAACTATCTTTCGACACCGCAATTTCCAGGATAATAATGCCTTTTGAAGTGTCAGAAGAGGTATTCTATCCCATTCCTCCTGAACAGCTTTCCAGAGTCCTGTAAGGCTTTTGGGACGACGTTTGGATAATGCAGATTTTAAAAGTCCGAAAGCACAAAAATCCATAGGTGATACATCGGGAGATTTAGTAGGGATATCAGTGAAGGGTATGGCCTTGATACCAGATTTTTGTTCCATTTCTTTTAGGAAATTTACAGTTGATTTTGATGTGTGACTGCTAGCTTTGTCCTGATGGAGTCTCAGAGATAAATGGCACTGTTGGTAAAGCGATGGTATTTCATTCAGAAAAATTGGCGATAAAATATGTTCCTGGTAGTATTTGGAGTTAATCTTGACATTTTTTTCCACTCTCTTTATTTTTAACTTGCCATTATAAGAAAAACCAGCAACAATCATGAATCCCTTAGAAAAACTTTCTTTCGATTCTTTGAACCATGTACTTAAATTTTTTTCTCCCCTTTTATGATAATAAATGGCTCTTTTTTTTGTTGCAATCATTTAAATACACCCATGATTCATCTATTGTGACAATTGTTTTCCATTTTTCTTTGGATAAATGTTTCTTATATAGAATTCTGCAGCGTGTCCTGCGTTCAGCGATATGATTTGGAAGAAGACGATGCACATTGCGTTTTTTCGCTTTCTTAAGATTTAAATCAACGTTTATCATTTTGTTTACAGTGGACACCGAGCATTTTAATGATTTTGCAACTGTCCTTTGACTAGGGGATTTTCTTTTAACATTAAACAACGTACCTTTGCAATAGTCGAAGATGTCCGTTTTTTCCTTGGATACTTGTTTGGAATTTTTGTCCCACTTGAGGCTGCAATTTGACGTTTTTTTCCTTTCTTGTTGACGATATTACCTATCGACGCTTTAGATATCACAAAACCATGACTCTCACATCGTTTTTGGATAACGGAGTATGTACATTTCTCTTCGGAAAGAGCATAAATGTAGCCTTCGAACCACTGCTTTATTAAAAACGCCATTTTGAATAAAAACAAAACTTTCAAGCCGCAGACGATAACTTTGACTTTTAAAAACATAGTACAATTGCAATTATTTCTTTTGCAGCAAACGATTTTTTATTACCGCTTACCAAAATCGTCTAAAAAATTTGCGAACAGCCTCTGTATATATATTTTACAATAACACAATCAATATTACAATAAAAAAGATTAGCTCATAGAAAGGTCACGGTCCCCTTAAGGCTGCTGTATACTAACTCTACTGAATTCGCCCACCTCGGTGTTAAATGGAGAAAATGTGTCCACTATTGACAGCTACATTAAAGCTGATAATCCAATAAAACTGGTATTTTCAGTTAGCCCGAACTTTTCTGCACCTTGCAACACGATTCATTTTATAAATTTCAGTCACCAAAGAAATTGAGGAGCATTTAAAACACACTACACCAGATTTTTTCCCCCGAATAATTTAAATTAAAAAAAAATATTTGCATTTAAAAAATGAAAAATGCCCTAAAGGGTAAAATTTGTGTCTCTATTACGGAGTACAATTAAAAAAAGAAATCTCTTTCAATCCAAGTCGGCAATCCGTGGATACATTTTCTCCATAGGTTAACATTGAGGTGAGCCAATCCAATAGGGTTAGTACATAGCAGACTTAAATAATTGACTGCAGGCTTTAATTTAACTGGAAAAATCGTGGACTCGTTTGTAGTCAAGTAACACAAAGAAAGATTTATGGAGGAATCAGCGTACGGTGTTCAACGTGTTGCAGAAAATCCCATTTTTTAATGTCATTTTCGCAATCAATCACCGTAAAAGTGAAGTACTTTCAGCGTAAGAGATATGAAAGCTCTTATTTGAACTGCAAAAATAAAAATACAATTTTTTTTTCATGGTAAAATTTACGGTGCTCAAAGAAGGAATAAAATACACAACGAAAGAATACTCATAATCTAAAGGAAAGATTATTTTGCATAGTACTCATGTATAGTTGTGGATTTGTAACAATGCTGACCTAAACTTATTTAATTTGCATACATCTTTTGTTTTTTGATAATGATTAATTTTCTACTTCTGTGGGAAAGTTTAAATGCTTTTTATTTATTACAGTTATAGGAGCTAAAAAAACATTAATATTACCGAAAATTGGCCTTTGTCGCTAGATTTTTCACTGAAACGCAGTTATAATTAATAGTCCTTGGGTTTGGGATACTGTGGGTTTTCTATTCGGGGAAAAAAAAAAAAAACCTTGCTATGATGAGAAATTAGGGCACACAAAATTGACGTCCCGAAACATTCGTGTAGATGGGTGGATTTTATCAACTCTTGTCTATAAATCATTAATATCAGTAGGCTAATTCACTTATCACTTGTGGGCTCGATGTAGCTTAGTGGTAGCGCGTCGGCTTTCGGTGCTGAGGGTGCTCGGATTGAATCCCGACAAGCGCCATTAAATACATCCGTGTCTAGTCCGTATATGGGCATATAAAATCCGTAGACGGGAAAGTCCCTCTATGAGTGTGGGAGAGGTTACGATTAATGTGTGTATACATTTTGTGTATCCATTAGAACTATAATTTTTAGCAAACTGTTAAAAGATATATTGCTGATTATTCTACTACTGATATTTTTCGGTTAAACAAAAAAAAGCGATTGAGAAGGCAAAGATTTAAAACAGTACTCTACTGCTGTTTACTTATTAGACCTTCCTTGGCACAAGGCATTTGGGCCAAAGGCCATGTATGAATTTGAAAGGCAGTAGACAGCTGCTCTGCTTCCTTGAAGCAATCATGTTAGGTCATAAAAACTCAATCACTGTGAAATTGATAATCAAATTTTAAGGTCATAATCAATCAGTCAATGTTAAATACGTTATCGATGTTAAGGCCAAAATGTATTAATGTTAACCTTTGTTTGGGTTTCGCATAATCGGAGATAGCTGGAATGAGCCTGCGATTGTAGGGAAGTTTTTAACAGCTTATCTAAAATATGTTAATCCATTTCTTCTCAAACATAAATTGGCTGTTTAATTTCTTCTCTTTTTGTTGCAAAGTGGAGAGCCAAAAGGTATAATTCATACCTTACTAGAGCGTACACTGTAGTGTATTTGTGCGTTTGAGTTATTTTGTGGTCTTGCTACTAGCCACGCCTCTAAAGTTTTGCATTGTATATCTCTGAGAGTGTATTGTAATACTACAAGAATTTTAAAATGTTATCTGTTTAAAATCTGTTAGGAACATCTTTTACGAGATTTGGCTTAAAAAAGTAAGATGCTTAAGGCTGCTGTGTACTAACCCTACTGGATTCGCTCACCTCAATGTCAACCTGTGGAGAAAATGTGTCTACCATTGACAGCTCCATAAATGTTGATTATCCAATGAAAATGGTATTTTTTTCAGATAGCCTCAACTTTTCTGCACCTTGCAACTCGATTCATTTTATGAATTGCGTCCACCAAATGAATTGAGGAGCGTTTCAAACACACTAGACCAGATTTTCCCCCGAATAATTTAAATTTTAAATATTATTTGCATTTTTTTTAAACGAAAAATGCATAAAGATATAAAATTTCTTTCTCTATTACAGAGTTAAACTAAAAACAAAAGCAAATTGAAGTGAGCGAATCTAATAGGGTTAGTACACAGCAGCCTTACAAGCAAACACCTGGGATTTTATCACACCCAAAGCATTGAATATTGTGAAAAATGGGCGATCATTGACCATTAAGAGGCATTGGTTTAATTTTAAAAAAAACCATGGTTTTTGGTGTAGTGAATAATCAAATTCACAATTGTTTTGTTTCTATAGCTTCTATGACTTTGAAAACGCGCGAACCATGACTCTATTAGCCCCAAATCATTCTACCCAGTGAAAAGCAGTTGACCGTTAGACGCATTAGTTTAATAAAACACCATGCGTTTTGGCAAAAACCCTTGTTCTGTTTCTATAGCTTTCTATATGATTTCGAAAACCTGCGAACCATGACTTTATCAGTCCCGGAGTATTCTACACGGTGAAAAGCATGTGATCAGCTAGACGTATTAGTTTAATAAAACACCCTGAGTTTCGGCAAAAACCCTTGTTCTGTTTCTATAGCTTTCTATATGATTTCGAAAACCTGCGAACCATGACTTTATCAGTCCCGGAGTATTCTACACGGTGAAAAGCATGTGATCAGCTAGACGTATTAGTTTAATAAAACACCCTGGGTTTCGGCAAAAACCCTTGTTCTGTTTCTATAGCTTTCTATATGATTTCGAAAACCTGCGAACCATGACTTTATCAGTCCCGGATTATTCTACACGGTGAAAAGCATGTGATCAGCTAGACGTATTAGTTTAATAAAACACCCTGGGTTTCGGCAAAAACCCTTGTTCTGTTTCTATAGCTTTCTATATGATTTCGAAAACCTGCGAACCATGACTTTATCAGTCCCGGAATATTCTACACGGTGAAAAGCATGTGATCAGCTAGACGCATTAGTTTAATAAAACACCCTGGGTTTCGGCAAAAACCCTTGTTCTGTTTCTATAGCTTTCTATATGATTTCGAAAACCTGCGAACCATGACTTTATCAGTCCCGGAATATTCTACACGGTGAAAAGCATGTGATCAGCTAGACGCATTAGTTTAATAAAACACCCTGGGTTTTGGCAAAAACCCTTGTTCTGTTTCTATAGCTTTCTATATGATTTCGAAAACCTGCGAACCATGACTTTATCAGTCCCGGAGTATTCTACACGGTGAAAAGCATGTGATCAGCTAGACGTATTAGTTTAATAAAACACCCTGGGTTTCGGCAAAAACCCTTGTTCTGTTTCTATAGCTTTCTATATGATTTCGAAAACCTGCGAACCATGATTTTATCAGTCCCGGAATATTCTACACGGTGAAAAGCATGTGATCAGCTAGACGTATTAGTTTAATAAAACACCCTGGGTTTCGGCAAAAACCCTTGTTCTGTTTCTATAGCTTTCTATATGATTTCGAAAACCTGCGAACCATGACTTTATCAGTCCCGGAATATTCTACACGGTGAAAAGCATGTGATCAGCTAGACGCATTAGTTTAATAAAACACCCAGGGTTTCGGCAAAAACCCTTTTTCTGTTTCTATAGCTTTCTATATGATTTCGAAAACCTGCGAACCATGACTTTATCAGTCCCGGAATATTCTACACGGTGAAAAGCATGTGATCAGCTAGACGCATTAGTTTAATAAAACACCATGGGTTTCGGCAAAAACCCTTGTTCTGTTTCTATAGCTTTCTATATGATTTCGAAAACCTGCGAACCATGACTTTATCACTCCCGGAATATTCTACACGGTGAAAAGCATGTGATCAGCTAGACGCATTAGTTTAATAAAACACCCTGGGTTTTGTCAAAAACCCTTGTTCTGTTTCTATAGCTTTTTGGTATGGTCTTGAAAACGTGCGAATTATGATTGGCGAGAAGGATCAGCCATGCTTCTAAGTAGTAGCGTGCTTCTAACTTTTTTTTTTTCTTTCTGGGGGGGGGGGGGGAGGAGCAGGAATTGAATTCAGTTAGGGCCCTCCTCCGCGCATTGACTGCCTGGCGGTCCTTAAAATACGAAATATTATGATTTTTTAAAAATTGAATAACAATAGAATTGATGTTTGAGTAATATTCAAAAGTTATACAATGAGAAAAATAAATATAATATAAATAAAATGAGAAAAAAATATGGCATCGAATTTTTGTTATGGACCATATCATTGTTGAAACCTATGTTAAGTCTAAGGACGTAATCGGAATCTTCAGTTTTGCAGCTTGAAAAAGCGGAAAAAAACCAACATTCTTAAAAGTTTTCTACAATTTTCCGATTTTAACTGAACTTCTATTAACGTTTACATGTATTTCAAGTTAAGTTGGGGGGGGGGGGGGAGGGGGGACAGCCACAGTTTTCTCATAAAGTAAAAAAAAAAAGCATAACATATTTAAAATGCTAAATTTTAATGAACGCTGACTTGCATTAGAATGTTGCGTCAACCATAGATCTAGTAAATAAATGTGCCAATGGTTGATTCACACCTGTCAGGTTTAAAACTATGATCGAGGTCAAAATACTAAAACCAGCAAATAGATATAGGTGGCAATACATTAAGTTACGAAACATACACTACTTTAAAAAATATGTCAACTGCGCACTTCTTTTTCCGTTTTCATGTTTTATCTTCCAAGACTATTGTCAAACAATTCATTCACAAACGTTGCTTGTTCTATTATTATCCCAACAGTGTGTATTCAGGCACACGTCTCGGAGATAAACAGTCACGCAGACTCTTAAAAACCATGAGTTTTCTGAATGCAATGACATACGTTCTACTTTTTATTCCATTCAGGTAAAGCATGATATTCTCTTCGCTGATGATACTAAATTTAGCTGGGAATATTGTCGACATAATTTAAGAGCAGAAAAATGAAAAATTCCATCCTCTGGTTTTCAATTAAGGTATCTGTACACCTTCGAAGGTGACTTTTTGAAATTTTTTGAATTTCGTTTTTAACGTAGGATTACGTTCCTCGTTCCTCAATAACAATTCTGCGGAGAGAGAAAAATTGTCCTGTAGTTTAAAAAAAAAAAAAGAAAGAAGAGGAAAAAAAAAAGGTAAGCAAACGATAAGTAATCCTACGTTAATAACCCGTGGTAGTTTCGTTAGAAGAGACTACCTGAAATTTTTCTTTTTTGCTATTTTTTATAATGACATGTTTAAATCCCCCCCCCCCCCAACAAAAAGCCTCCCCTCCCCTGATTCAACTCCAGCATTCAATCTTCCTCAGAAGGACTTTGCTAGCAACGCCTTTTAACAGGTGCTCCTAATTTCGCCTGGTAGGCGGTAATAGGAACAGAGGTAGGTGATATTAGGAACCGCTCTGGGATTCACTGGAAATTTCAAATTTTCCAATTTAGCTACATAATTTAAACTGGCACTGGTTTTGGAGCTGGTTGATCTCAGAATACGAAAGGAAATAGTTCTTAGGGATGTTCTTTGAGTTTCCAGCCTAATCAGAAACTAAAAAGTGGATGAAATGTCGAAAAAAAGTTAGGGTAGGCGATATTTGGGACACTTACCTTATATATATACACAGTGCTTTTTTTTCTAATAAAATAGGTAGGTATACTGTGTTTTCTCAAATAAAGGTCCGTAATTTTAGTACCGTGTTTTCACGTCACGTCACAAAGGAAAAAAAAACTCGCAATTAAAAAAATACTTTTTGTTATATATTAATAATTGATTCGTAAGCCCTCCATATTTCTATTCTGCCTGAGAGATTTAAATAGGAGCAAAAATGATGCGTTCATCGGATAGATATCTACAAGCCCTGGTCAGCAGTACTTCTACATAATTAAACGCAATATCTTGACCCAACGCTGGCAAAGGTTCCAACACAAGATGTTGCCAAATCTATAATAATTAATATAATTGCCGGATATGATAAATTTGTTTATTGCTGGACTTAATATTATTCGGGATTTTTACTGAACAAAAGTTTTACAAAACAATAAAATGATGGACAGTCCATCAAACAGAGAATGATCTTGTCACCCTTAAAATGTAGCCAGGTCGTTAAACGATAACCAAATTTCAAAAAAGCGGTTAGAAATTAGTAGATTAAAATGGCAACATGGGATTGATTATTAGTCAGTTTCATTGGATTTTCCCCTTGGTCATTTGTGTTTTCCGTGTTCACAATTTCTTTAGGAAAAATAATGAAATTTTGAGGAACAACCGAATGTTTCTCATAATTTTAAAGACTGTAAAGCGAGAGAAAACAGGTAATGTATTCAAAGAGTTAAGAGGTTTTATATATCCTGATAAATATTTGCTAAGAATAAGAGAACATTCTTCCAGTTTCGTTCATCTGAGCCCGACACTCTTTCATTTTGATCTCATAATATACACTCATGGACAAAAAAATTAGCGCACCAAGATGGAGTCGTCAAAATGAAACGAAATTTTACATACGTAATGACTACTTTGATATAAGTAAATGATAAGAAAATCAAAGGAAAAGGATAATTTATTTCAGAGAAAAAGGCAAAAGAACGGAGGAGTTAATACTCCGTTGGACCCCCTCTAGCGCGAATGCACGATGCGATACGATCGGGCATTGAGTCATACAAGTTCTGTATGATGTCTTGAGACATTTAGTTCCATATTTGCTGTAACTTTGCCTCTAGTTCGTTCAAACTCGTGGGATGCCCAACTCGTCGTCCCAAATGATCCCAGATATGCTCGATTGGAGACAAATCTGGGGATCGGGCAGGCCAAGGAAGGGTAGTAACAGTGCGGAGACTGTCTTGTGACACCCTTGCCGTATGAGGCCGAGCATTGTCTTGTTGACAAATGGCTCCTGGGAGCCGTTGCATGAGTGGCAACACATATGGTTGCAGGATTTCATGAACATACCGCTGGGCTGTCATGGTGCCACGGAACAATACTAGGGATGACCGTGTATTGTAGGCAATGGCACCCCATACCATCACACCAGCTGTGGGAGCGATGTGTCGCTGTACAGCAAAGGCAGGATTGAAGCGTTCACCACGGGCTCTCCACATACGAACACGATTGTCATCACTGCCGAGATTGAATCTGGATTCGTCGCTAAAGACGACCTGGTTCCATTCCGCTGAAGTCTCCAGTTTCCTCGTGCGCGGCAAAACTCCAAACGGAGGCGTCGATGGGTGGGCGTCAAGGGCAGCACACGTAATGGGCGCCGCGATACCAACTGTCCTTCAGCCAGGCGCCTTCGTATGGTTCGAGAAGACACAGAGGCCCCTAGTGAAGGTGCTACCTGTGCCTGGATGGCGGCCGATGAAGCAGTTGGCTGTACGCGTGCATTTCTTACGATGTGGCGGTCTTCTCGACGACTGGTCTTCGTGTACATGACATCTCTCGGGTCCACTGGTCCCAACACCTCCTCACAACACAATCAGAGCGGCCTAATTGACGAGCTACTCGCCTAGCTGACCACCCAGCTTCCATCATCCCGACGATTCTCCCCCTCTCAAACTGCGACAGCTGCTTATATTGTCTTCGAACACGGCGTAATGGCATGTCTATCTCAGCTCTTCCTTTGTAAATGATTCAGCACACTCAAACAAGCTTTGGTTACCTGTTTTATACTCCACAGAGTACGATGTTCAACGCCCTCTACCGGCTATACGTAATGCGCAATCACGCTCCATTTCTAATCATTTGCATATCTCCCCGACATGTACCTTCATTGCAAGTTTCGTTACGATCCCGCAATTATTTCTTGGTGCGCTAATTTTTTTGTCCATGAGTGTATTTTACCAGGGCCCGACTTAGCCTAATTGGGGCCCGGGGCAAAAACTTCTTTGGGGCCCCCCCCTCTGCTTCACTACTTCAGTAATGAAGAACTTAATACTTAATACTAAACTTTCTATTCGATTTGGGGGCCCCCTCTGATGTGGGGGCCCGGGGCAACTGCCCCGTATGCCCCTGCCTTAGTCAGGCTCTGTATTTTACAACGATTGTGAACAAAGAAGAGCCAATATAAGCAAGAAAAGCAAACTAATTAATTTAACTAATACGGCTGATGGCTCTCATTCAGGCTTATCTCTTTTGAAGCGCAGCGCACCTTTCTAGATGTCTGAGAATTTTTGCATTTCACCAGCAGGTTATCTCCCTTTAATATTAACGATGGATAACCCTGTTGTTCGGCACACATCTCTTGCAAAGAGATAGCTTCTGAAAGGGTTCTTTCATTCCAGGAACAAGAGAAATTTCATTTGGTTAAAAAGGCAGACTTTTCTAATATTTTGCTTTTTCCCATTTAAAATTTACCCTTTACCAGTGTGCGGGATAATACATGAGACAAAGTGCATCCATTCTTAATGCTTGGAAAGAGGTGGAGATCCTTTTAGAAATAAGTCTCAAAGACAGGCCTGATGAGGTGTGTGTAGCCGATGATGTGCCCGGGGGATGACGGGAAAAGGTTCACGAGCCGAGCCTTTCACGAGCCGAATCTTTGCCTTGGCCCGGCATCGATTCCCAACTCCCTTGCTAAAAGAAGTAAAAGTGGGACCGATATAACCTTGTCGTAACGCGTTGGGTTATGGACTGGGTGCTCGGTTCGATTCCCGACGAACGTCATTCAATACCTCCGTGTCTAGGCCGCATAGGGGCACGTTAAATCTATACACCGGAAAATCCTGCTATGAGATCAGTGAGGGTAGAAGTAGGTACGAGTCCTCCAGATGTCGCCCCTGGGGTTGCTCGGTCAAAACTGTGGCGGGATCTGGCCAAGTCGGACTCTGACCTCTTCTGGTGCCATTGTAAACCAGAGCCGCATTATTTTGCCCGCTGCCATCTATGGCCTGATGTGGGGGGGGGGGGGATTGTTCCGGCCAGGGGACATAAAAATAATAATACATAGGATGGAACTTTAATAGGGGCAACGAGATATGTACAACGTATACAGAAGAGATACAGGTGTGAAACTTTTATAGATCTTCAAAGTAGTAACCAGCATTGTTTCGCACCCGTTGCTGACGATTTGGAAGGTGCAGGATGCCGCCAACGGCATCCTGCTACTCCTGTCGACCCTTCGAATGGAGCGGTCTACAGCCTGCAGAATCTCTGGTGGAATCCACGGAGCGGTTCCTTCATCTCGGGGATGAGATCAAAGTCACGGGGACTTAAGTCCGGGGAATATGGGGGATGGTAGAGCACTTCCCAGCCCCAGAGAGCAAACACGTCAGCCACAGTGTGCGCACAAGCATTTTCCTCCCATCAGTACGATGCAACAAATTATTTTGTACAATGGACCGGTAACTAAAACATGGCTGTGTTCATCCTGTCACTGTGTAGGCCTGTGATGTCTGTGGGAGAGCTCATTCCCTCCGAGGTAAGGCAGGTATCGTGTCCGTTCCGGGACACGGCTGTTTTTTCCTATTTGGGTTGTAAAATGATTACCATCATTCAAGATTCTAACACTTTATTACACATAGTGACGAACATATACAAATTCATGACTATTTACACATAATCTATACATTTACTGCGCATAAAACACCAAGAGGTTACGATCCGCCATTACCCCCTTCTACTCCCTCTCGTGACCTCTCACGAAAGCTTCGTCGCGGGCGGGATCTTCACAGCAGGTATATGACGTACGTGTGGTGTACGCTGCTTTCGAGGGCTCTACAACAATGTTGCCTCTATTAAAGTTCCATCCCTCGTAAGAAGAAAAGAAGTCAAAGTTTTTCTCAAGAAATCGTCAATACTATGCTACGTCGACCGTTTGTCCCCAAGGTGCATGGTGGATGATGATACTTTGTTCTGATTGTGTGATTTTAGATACTTGCACCAGCGAGACATTCACTTCACCATTTCTTAAAAATGGGTTATAGTGACATGTTTGAATAGACAGAGTCGCACTGTATGCATCTGTAAGGAATATAACCACTAACAGGTGCTGGGCTGTCTAAGGCGGTTAGCACTATTGCTTTTGTTCTTGTATCGCACTACTCCGCACCAGGGTTGCCAAATAAAAACACTGAAAATAAGGGACGGGTTGAATAAAAACACCGAAAATAAGGGACGGGTTTTGATAACTATACTACTGGGGAGTATGGAATACCCCCAAGGAAAGGGGGTCCGGGGATACTCCCCCGGAAATTTTTCAAATTTTAACCTTTCAAATAGCCATTTTCAATGAATTTTTCGTTCAGTTTTGCAACTTACATACAGTTTAGGTTAAGTAAACAATAATGTAACTACATAGAAAATTTGCAAATCAAAAATAATTTAAAGTTGGTTTATGCATATAGTACAAAACTGATTTTTATTTTATTAGTTTACTACAACTAAGTAAGTGCCCTTATAAAGTGTTAGGGACATGTATGTAAAATTTGTAATTTTATTATTGTACAATGTACATAATATAATGTGCGCAGGAAATCTTTGGTGCGACTTTTGAGTCATAAAAAAGTTTTCGAATGAGCGTGTTTCCACAGTCCATTGAATTGTATGATATATTGTGCTTTACTGTGTTAAATACAACCGGATGTGAACAGGGCTTTGTATGCTCCCAATTCGTATACAATAAATTTCTCATTTCGGCGAAAAACGGGACTTTTGCCGTCCCGTATCAAAGTTCCCCGGGACGCGGAACAAAATTTGCAAATAAGGGACTGTCCCTTCACTCTTGCTATCCCCACAACCTTTGGCTTTGGACATGAAGCTTTGGCCAACATCTAATACGTAAGATCTATGATGCTGCCATCTATATCCAGAAATTTGAACGATTTGTATAATGTAATATATATATATATATACATACATATATATGTATATATATGTATATATATGTATATTTATATATATAATATATATATATATATATATATATATATATATATATATATATATATATATATATATATATATATATATATATATATATATATATATATATATATATATATATACATATATATTACATTATACAAATCATTCAAATTTCTGGATATAGATGGCAGCATCATAGATCTTACGTAGGTTGTGCGTTTAGCCAATACGCTAATCCCACAATGTGTGGGAATAAAAGCGGCCCTGTCCCTTAAAATCCGGGACATTTGGCAACTTTGCTCCGCACTCACACGAACGTTCGTTGGCTTGCGACTTAGGAACCATAATTACCTGTTTCTACCTACTTCTGGAATATTTCTATATCGACGACAATGTTACGAAAATATAAAATTTAAGATAGGTATTGCAGGACTAATACTTAGCATTTCAACTTAACAGTTCTTTACGACTGAACTAGATTAGTTGAAATTAAAAGGTATTACAACCAGGCCCTGATTTTCCATTAGGCTCGGTAGGCCCGGGCCTAGGGGCCCCCCGAATGTTGGGAGCCCCCCCAAAATTTTTATTTTAAAAAAAAAAGAAAAAATTCCCAATTCAATTTTTATTTTATTTTACCTTTTTTAACAGTAATTTTTTTATGTCTTTTCAAATTTGATTGATTGTTTCATCATATGTATGTTATAGTGTATATAAGGGATTAATAAGATTTTCTGGTTGCATTGTATTGGTGTTTTAATGATGAAGTTAATACGTTGTATTGCTTTTCTAATTTGATAATGTTCTAGGCATCTACGCTTCGTATAGCCAATTCTTGGTAAAATGGTACTTTCACGATTCTTGATTTTTTTTTTTTGTGTGTCAATTTTAGAAATTTTACGCCCACATCAGTGTTAGGGGGCCCCCATCCTGAGTTGGGCCTATAGTCAAGAATTTTTGAAATCGGGCTCTGATTACAACAAGAAATTATCGTACAGTACAGACTAATTTAACTTAAGGTATCGTTCGGAGCACCTTTTTTCAAAAACTATACTTGTGTGAATTTCTGTCTTATTTTTCGAAGGAATATAACACCAAAATACGAAAATTAGAGGAAAATAGACAATAACTATGCAACTTTTTTACAAAATTGGTGAGTTTGGGTCGAAATTTAGCAAATTTTTTACAAAAACGGGTCTAGCTCTTAAAAAAAAAAAATATGCATATAACATTAATTTATTTTTGTCATATGTACATAAGTACCTTCTGAGTGTAATGATCTAAAAGCTAACCGATGTCTTGAAATCTTTAAAAAAAGGTATAGGTCATTATATGCAATTACATGTAAAATTTTCGTGTTTTCTCGAGAATTTTTATAAATGCAGCTATAAATCTACAAATACTATACTTAGAGCCTAATCTGTAGTTCATTACTGTCTTAGTATTATGAAAAAAATACCTGAAAAATTTTATAGACATATCATGATTCTATTTTCAGTTATCACAATAGTCGCTTACATTTTTTGACGAAAAATAAGTTCTTCAGAAAACACAAAGTTTTCAACTTGTATTGAAACTGATAGCTTCTGCTGATCTTTAAATAGCCCTCATTTCATTTCTAATGATCATACAGAAAAAATAAAAGCAGATTTAGAAAAAGAAATTTACATTTTTTTTAAAGGAATTAAAAACAATTTCATAATTTTCTTCAAAATCAAGGTTTTAAAGGAAGTCGTCGGATACAATAACACGTGTCATTTGATACGATTAGTCCCTAGTCTATGGAGTTAGGGCCTGTTCACATAGAATCCGCCAGCATCAGCGTTGCTGGTATTGAAATATATTTAGCCAATTACAAACCTCCAAACTATTAGCCACAAAAATGTTAAAGCCAGTGATTAGTTTAAAATAAAAATAAGTAAACTTACACTGGGTTAAAGCCCACTGTGGCATTAATGAAAATGAGATGGTAGACGCAGCAGCTAAACAAGCAACAACACTGAATGAAATCACAGGAAATTATAAATTAACTAAAGAACAGATTAAGAATAAAATTAAGAATTATTACATAAATATATGGCAAGAAAATTGGGAGAGAAGCAGTGTAGGAAGGAAAGTATTTGAGGTATTCCCTAGAGTTTCTACGAAAAGACTGTCGGCAGATTTCCTTCTTAATCAAGCAATAACTGAACATGGCTGTATAGGAGTCTATCAAAACAGATTTTTTGCTAAAACAGATCTTTGTGAGTGTGGCAATATACAAACTATAAAGCACTGTATATACAATTGTAGCAAATGGGCTGAAGCACGAAAAAACCTACCTTTGGGCTTTCAAGATTGGGCCCCTAGTAAATTATTTACGGATTATTATTGTAGAAGGTACATCAAGAATATTATGCAGGAACTTATGAATATACACTTCCCCCTACAAGGGGAAGGTGGATAGCCCCTCAGATTAAAAAAAAAAAAAGACACATAAACGAATTGCAAAAAGAAAAACTTCGGGACCCGGCTGGGCTGGATTGCCGTCGGCATGATTAGTTTTATTATTGAAGGGCCGTATAACCTTCGGGTGTGGACAGCGGCGATATTACTTAGTTTAAAATATGCCTATACGGGTGACGCTAACGCTGACGGATTTTATGTGAACAGGCCCTTACAGACCCTGCTCCATATAGTGGAATATCGGTGCTATGAATAAATAATAAGGCGGTTAAAGTGAGACAAAAATAAGACTCATATACGTGTTTCTCTCGAATTCTCCTACGTTAAAAGAAAAATGAAAAGGGGTCAACAAATAATATTGCAGACACCAAAAATATTGGCTAACCAGGTAGAACAAATTCAAAAAGTTTTATTATTTTATTTTTAAGATTGTCCTTAACCGATATATAAATACGGTAATGTGATATTGAAGACGAGCCTCTCGTCATGATCTGAAGTTCTTTTTCCCCCACTCGTAAAAAGATAAGCCGCACTTAAAGAGATAAAGACCTCCAGTTATCAAACTCATAAATGCCGAAAAGTTGTGACGTGAAATCGGGCAAGGTTTATTGAAAGATATCTGATCTTGACGCAACTCTAAAATCCTTTAAATACCGTCACCGCTCTCCTCTCGGCCATTTTAACGCCACACTTTGCCCTAAAAGCATCCAAACGCTTAGTCTGATTACCACGCATGGAAGGAACACGATCATCACCTGTCTACATCGCGGATGTTGTAAAAGAGATATTCACCGATCAGTTTTCTTGCGAGGACAACTGTGAGGAATGGCAGGATCTGGAGCAGTTCTGGGGAGATGAGAAGTTCAGGTTGCAAGATGTTGACTGTCTCACTAAACCCTTGTCGAGCAGCCTCGAAGAGCACCTTCTACACGACAACTTTTTGAACGAGCCGCATACGGAAAGCAGCTTGAAGGTAAGCCCGTTCAATCATCGAAAAAAATTTATGATGCTATGTCGACAGTAGGGAATTTATCTTCATTTATTTTAAAATTATAAGATTTTATGTTACGCCAGATGTAATACGTAATTCAATCAGTGGAAGCTAGGGAAGCCCGAGATGCGACTCTTCATCATATTTATGAACTTCCATTGAGAGGGGTGACTTTTGTTTGTCAAGAAAAGCAATGGACGTATAATAGCAACTGATAGTGAGTTACGAATGGTCCCGAATTCAACGGAAATGGAAGAATAAAAATTAAGATACGAACTTTTCTGATACGCAGTTTAAACATTTTATTAGGTAACTTCTAAAATAAGTAACACTTTATGCATTTTGTTTTTCGATTTCTAATGGCGTGTTACAAGGCTATAACTATAACTGTATATATACAGTCGATTCCGGTTAATGGGATCACCGGTTAATCGGACCAGCCGGAATCGACTGTATACACACACACACACACACACACACACACACACACATATATATATATATATATATATATAAAGAACAAGCAAACAAAAGAGAACTAAAACGTCCATAAACCCAAAAGTTTCTTGGCTATCCAATATCTCTCCCACACTGGAGCTGGGCAACTCAGTATATGGGTAAAGTCCATGGTCTTCTGACGATTACAGATCTTGTAAAAGGGTTCTGAAACGAAATTTATATGACAGAGAGGTTTTAGTAGGCAATCATGGCCCGTCACTAGTCGAAACAAGGCGACTGCTTTCTGCCTCGGCCATTCGGGGACTTCAGCAATTTTGTTCCACCACTTCTTATTTGAACTTCTCTACAACAATTCTTGTGAGAGGGATTTCCTAAAAGTCTCCCTTACAAGCAATTTTAGCGAATTGTAAGAGACCTCATTATAGGATACACTTGATACATTTAATCTCAACTTTTTATAATTTAGGTAATTATAACATACCATCAAATATCTTTAGTGAGATTATTTTGGGTGTTAATATTTGAGTAATAAGTTACACTATCTAAGAAATATTTTAGAATATTTTTGGGAGATATTTGAGCTGAAACTTTGATTGAGTATTCACGTATATATCAAAATATTACAGTAGTTTTTTTCTCACCAACATTTTTTTAAAAGTAAGTTTTCTTTTCAATAATATTCAACTTTAAATCATAAATGATAACTTTTAAGGCTGCTGTGTACTAACCCTATTGGATTCGCTCACCGCAATGTCAACCTGTGGAGAAAATGTGTCTACTATTGACAGCTCCAATGCTGATAATCCAATAAAAAGGAATTCCATAACCAGATAGCATCAACTTTTCTGCACCTTGCAACACGATTCATTTTATAAATGTCGTCCACCAAAGGAATTTAGGAGCGTTTAAAACACATTATACCAGATTTTTTTTCCCAGAAAAATTTATATTTCAAAATATTATTTGCATTTTTTTTATATAACGAAAAATACCCCAAGGTGTCAAATTTCTTTCTCTGTTACGGAGTACAATTATAAAAGAAATCTTTCAATCCAAGTCGTCAATCCTTGGACACATTTTCTTCACAGGTTAAACACATTTAAGTGAGCGAATCCAATAGGGTTAGTACCAACAGCCTTAAGGTTTGATGAACCACTCTCAACTTAAAAATGAGAGGTGCTAAATCTGTTTGAAGCATATAAGATAATGTACAGATTATTACGAGTTAATAAGAGTTTAAAAATAATAATTGGTCTCTCTAAAAACGCCCTCCTCGAATAAATTTTGTCAAAATCTACATTTATGTAAAAAAAAAATCCTTTCCGAGTTATAAATGCCAAGCATCTAACGTAAGAAGTCCAAAAGCTTTTAAAACATATTTTATTAAGATGTTATCACCCATGATTTTTTTTTTTTGGTCCCTCATTATTCCCAGACGAAAAAATTCTACTATTCACCAAAATATTACGACATAATACTACTTTTTTTTGCATTTATTACAAAATTTTAAGGGATATTTAAATTCGACAATTTTACGTACCATAATTATGATTAGTTCTTCAGGAATCATTAATAATAACAATTAAAAAAACCATTTAGTTAGGAGATATTAAACTCGAGGTATTGCCATTCTCTGAAGATAAGACAGTTTTGGTGAACACAAAAAATTCCTGTCTTAACAAAGAGTCTAATTTATGTATTGACCATAAATTTTATTCTTCCAAAATTCTTTACTTACAATTTTTTAAAATCATATTTTAGTAACATGCAAATCATTTAAGGACCTTTGTCCAAAAATACGTCCTTTTATACCTTTGTTACTGTTGTTGCTTTTCTATGTTAAATTTATATTGTGTTTTGGTTTTGCTCTAGTCGTGCGTTTGTTCTTTCTAAACCTTCCGCCAGAAAAATCTGATCAACCAACCAATAATCGTACAGTGGATGTAACTTACATATTAAGAGAGTAATATATGGTCTAAAATAAATCACATGTCAATTTCAAAACCTAGCATATTTCGCATTTAGGTATATGCCACCTTAAATGTGGTCGGAGGGTAGGGCTGTTGTGTACTAACCTATCGGATTTGCTCACCTCAATGTTAACCTATGGAGAGAATGTGCTCAAGGGTTGCGGACTTGGATAGAAAGATTATTTTTTTAAAATTATACTCCATAACAGTTTAGAAATTTTACTTTCGGGACATTTTTCGTTTTTCTTTAAATGCAAATAATATATATTAAAATTAAAATTTTTTTTTGAAAAAAAAATCTTGTGTAGTGTGTTTTAAACGATCTTCAATTCCTTTGGTGGACGACACTTACTATAAAATGAATCCTGTTGCAAGGTGCAGAAAAGCTCAGGCTACCTGAAAATACCATTTTTATTGGACAATCGGCATTTATGGAGCTATCAATGGTAGACATATTTTCTGCATAGGTTAACATTGAGGTGAGCGAATCCAATAGGGTTGGTCCACAGAAGTCTTAATATTTATACCCCTTCAAATGAGAAAAATCTCTTTTGATTATTCTTTCGCTATGCTACTATATTTTCCCATAATGCATGAATGTAAGACGTATTATACCAGGCTCGAATGGGTTAGAAAACTTTCTAGCATACTTTTGAATAAACTTGGCTGAATTCGTTTAAATGTTACTCATACAGAAAAGGATGGATTTTAAAACGCATTTCCCCCCCAACATCTGTAGAACGACTTCCAGACGAAAACAGTCAGAGGAGATGACATAGCAGACATACCAACTACTTACAAAGCGGAGGGATTCAAGCCTCAGGAACTCGTCGTAATTGGTATGTACTCTTATCTGTCGTTAAATTAACTGCTTATTTAAATTTTGTCATAGTCATAACTGAAAGAGAAAAGTAATTTTAAAAAGAATTATTTATAATTATTAAGAATTTACCACTTTAGTCGAATTTTGAACGAGGAATTTTTAAAAATTTTTATAGCCGCATCTCATCTAAGTTATACGAATGCAATGTATTCATGTTTTTTTTTTTTTTTTTTATAAATTATACACCATATGCAGAAAACTATAATAAATAAATTTCAATCTTCCAGGAATTGAAATTAAGTTTTCTGAATCATAATCTTTTACTACGTCCAGGTCCAATAAAATGGGAGAGGCTACAGGTCAAGTCCCTGACCCCTGAGGTTCGCCCGCTTTAGGGGATCTTGGGCCAAACGTTAAACCTTAGAACCCCGTGGAAGGGGGGGGGGGGGGCTACCCTCGCGTCGACTGTCAACTACGGCTTACACATTTTTTTTTTCAGTGAATCTACAGAGACAAAATATTAAACTAAATAGAATCCAGCTTTAGATTTTTCAAAGGGCTAGATCGCGGAGAAAACCCAATTTCATATTAAGTAGATTAAACACATTGCAATATTGATAAAAGCTATTGATAAATATAGAATTGTGCAATTAATGTCATTTCTAAGATAAATAGAATAAAAGTAACAAGCAAACTTTTTTTTTTTGACTGGTAGCTTTTTAGGGTGCTAGGATCATCTTTATATCTACACAAGGATTTAGCGGATCACTATTTTAAAGAGAAGGCAATCTTCTGAATATTGTCTTATAACTTCAGGGTATTAAATTAAAAAAAGAGAATTCCCCACATTGCCGTAGCAGACCAGTTTATAAATACCTGCCTCGAGATAGGGGTCGTGGGTTCAATTTCCAGGACAAACATTTTTTTTTTCAATGCGGCAGGCACTTGTCTCTGACGGTAGGTGATATTTCTGACATTGTTCCATGAAGATCCGCGAAGTTTTGCTGGCTACTTTATTATGGGAGCACCCTACAGGTGAGCCAGCATTGCTCCCCATGAAGAGGACACGGAAACGACCAAGCCTTATTGGGGATTTAAACCCGAGCCCACTGCAGAACGCTAACCACTATACTATGTGGACGGATCCGGTACAATCATACGATAGGATCTCCCCAAAAATGCTAAATTATTTATATGCTCAATATTAAATATTAACAAGATTTCGCGCGAGGTTAAAGAAATTGTTTCTTTTTCCTTTGTACGAAAATCTGGTATTCCAAAACCTGCGAGTTCGAGTCTTTTTGCTGGCATGGATGTTTGCATCCGTTCGGAATCGGCTTTAATCTGTAGGTCCCGGTCTAATTAAGCCTCATGAAGCAAAAATTGACGGCGGTGCTCTTAGCCAACCAACCGTTGCGCAAAACTAATGTACTTTATCAGATATGAGTAAATACTACTATTTATTTTTGTATCATAAAGAAGTTAAAGCATTGATGAATTACGTCTTTCCATTCAGGTACATACGTTGAAAAGGACATCATACCAGGATTCCGTTATAAAGTACGCAAGAACCTCACCGAAGAGTATCTGTTCGAAGGCAAAGCCAGATACTTGGAAAACGTTGGTCTGGGTTACGGCAAGAGATTGACTTTCGAAAGTGACACTTTAAATGAAAATGAAAACTACTTCTGGTCAGACAGTCGAGTTCACGGCTACGGATTCACATTCCAGGCAATTAGCAATGACGACATATTCCATATCCTTGACACAAAAACTGGCCAGGTGATTGGGAGAGTATTGATCAACAACCCATCTCTTGGAGATGACAAAGTATTAGCCACAATGATAGGTGAGCGCGGCTATGTAGAGAAAGAAGTCGCAGTACAATTCAGCTGCATTGCAATCCTAAGTGACAATTCAAACAAACAGAGCCTATTCGTGGATGATGTCACGGTTCGAGGCAAGGCTATTGTTGTCCGTGAAAGTTACTCCTCCAAAGCGAAAGTCACCCAGATTTTTCTGGACGACTTCATTGTAGATTCATGCTTACTTGTGCCTGAAGAATGAACTGCTCCATCGCTATGTGAAAAAACAGGGCAAAGATGAGTTACAAAAGAAGAAAAAAAGCAATGGAAGTATACGAACTCCAAAGTATATATGCTACATATACAAATGCATTTGCTAAAGGTACAATACCTTCATCACAGCTCTAATGAGTTCAATGTACTTCTAATAAAGTGGAACGTATTTTAGAAAACCTTTTGCTTTTAAAAGAGATGCTATAAATCATTGCAGGAAAATAAAATATGTATAGGTGCATGTTTTAAAAAGAAGTTGAAAGAAAATTAAGATGAGGGACAAGCACTGCATTTAAATCACCTAAATGTCTACTAGGGATGCATAATGTAGTTACATCCCATATTTATAACAGTATTATTAGCTTCAGATAATTTATTTATTTACTACATATATTTGCATTTACTTAATTAAATGTGCAATATATTATAATGTTATATGAAGTTTTAAATAAAATGAAATGCCAATTTTCTGAACTTTCTTAACTGGAAAATAAACGTTTTCTATATTTTTTCAAAAAAATTTATTAGTATTCCTATAAAATCAGGACTAGGCAAGTTTATCCGAGTCTTTTCCAGAATTATTTTGCTGAAAATAATCAAACTTTTAAATAAACAAATATGAAGTAATTTAAATTAATTAACAGTACAGTAATAAGATTTTGGATAATATACAGGGTTATCAGGAAAGAATCATCCAATTACAAAATTTAATATTTTCCATAATTACAAACAGAAAATTATAATTGATATGTCATTGTAAAGGAAAAGTGTTAAATTAAAGTATTTAAAACTAAAAGTGTTAAATTTTTAGTTTGTAACATTTTTGACACACAAACTACCACATCAATGGATTGGTCGCAGTGCAGCTGATGATTTGGTTCTACACAGCTACTCACCTAGATCACCGGACTTAACCCCATGCAACTTCTTCCTTTAGGGATATGTCAAAAATGTTGTGTTTGTATCACCTTTGCCTACAAGTTTGTCCCAACTTAAACAACACATTTGTGATGTTTGACAGTTAATAGTGAAACATTAAAATGTATTTGCAAAAAAAGCGGCATATCGCAATGATATTATATGGGTGACTAAAGGAAGTCATATCGAACACCTGTGAAAAAAAAATTTAACATTTTTTCCTTTATAATGACATATTAATTATAATATTCTGTTTGTAATTATGGAAAATATTAAATTTCGTAATTGGATGATTCTTTTCTGATAACCCAGTGTATATATATATATATATATATATAAATTATCGCAAAATCAATTTTTTCATATTAATTCAAATAAATCCTAACTAATTCAGAAATGAGCATTCTTAATCTCTCTTTGTAATTTTCAGAATTATTTTGCACAAATCCATCAGTTTTATACAGGTGTACTAGAAAGGTAAAAAATGTTATACTACAGCAGTGGTTCTCAACCTCCCCCCCTGGAAGGCTTGAGTGATGATCAGGGGTGGGGGGCTGGTTCACAAACAGGTGTTGAATGTATTTTATTAGTGTTACTTATGTTTTTTAGGCCTAGAGGGCATAGGGTCTGAAAGTCATCCAAAGGGGAGCCTACGAATAAAAAAGTTGAGAATCATGGTATTTATAGGAATAGGTACAAGTGAATTTTTAGAGCACAGGACAATCGGAGATTTCTTATGCATATATGTAAACACCACAATACGAAAGGATTGCCACAAGTATAACAATAATTAATTTTATTATACAATTGCTCTCATTTTCCCAACTCCTTGGCTGTACAAATTCTGTTTTAAAAAGAATGTGCTTCAATAGCATAGGTAAACAGAAGATACGACCCCATATAAACCACAGTGTATCGAACAAATAAGCAATAGAAATAAACAAACACTAACAACTGATCAAAACATATCACAAAAAAATTGTGACTTGGATGCATCACATATGGCAAGAAGAAAAATAAAAAGACAAAAGTGGTAAGATTAAAGTTCACTAAACAGTGCATTGTCATTAAAAGGCAAACTAAAAAAATTGAACACAATAAGGCAGTTTCATGTAACATCACTGAAGGGCACGAAGGGCAAAATCTGATGTCCTATGTTTTACACATGGAGTTCAGATATGAAATATACACATACATACATACATACATACATATATATATACATGCGCACACACATGTATACATGTACATATATACATACATACATGTCTCTAGAAGTTTTAGCAATCTATGCATTTAGTAACAAACATTTTGTTTTTCGTTCAGATATAACATGCTGTGTGAAACTGCCTTACATAATTTAGTGGTGCTTGAATAGTTCACATTACAGACACAGTGTACGGTGATAAAAAGAAAATCTTACATTCAGAATACTATATACACTTAAAAAAAATAGAAAAATCTAACAAATTTTTCAAATAAATTTATGCAATATGCACAGAATTAAAGGCTAGCACAGTTACTATGGCTTAAAATATTTCAGTTTTAAGAGCAAACTACCACAGCAGGTTCTTCATTTGTTTGACATGGAATGCTTTTATCAGGTGTTATTTTGCTATGGTACTCTCTATTTTTTATTTTTTGCAATGTAATGCAAGAGATGAAAATATTACAAAAAAAAACCCCATTTTTTTTCAATCATTAAATAGCAACGAATATAAGCCAATATGTAGTGATGCTGATATGAAAATTACAGAGAGTATTAGAATATCCTTTGTAGAGATTATACATTTAATTGCATGTATATACATATGTGACAGCAGAATTTAATTCGTCAATAAATACATTAAATTATGTTACTAAATTATTTGAATGTACACATATTTTCAAATATTTTTTCACATATCAATTTTAAGAATATATATATACATGCACAAAACTTTATCGTCAAAAAAGATAAATATAGGTGTTTTATGAAATAAAATTTAAAAAATTCATTTGACAAAGTAAACAACAAACAGTATAGATAATTACTAAGAGAATGCCACCACATTAAAGACCTAGATTATTCTAAAATCAAAGGCTATAAATACCAGTTTGTATGTACTTTCAACAGAATTTCTTTTAATATATTTTAGAAAAGTGTGATATATGTCACATTTACATTTTACTATTTCAATTGTTAACCTATAAAGAAATTTAAAATTCTTTCAGCACATTTAAAATATGTTGACAAAACAAGCATAATTATTTCATACTTAAAAACATTAGTCTTTACAAAATTCAATGTAGCTTTATTGCAATATTTTTGTTCTCAAATGAATAAAATTTTATTAACACAGGCTTTTACTTTTTGGAAAATATGCAAAAATATATAAGTGCAGTGAAGTAATTTTTTTTCCTATTTTTAATAAAAACATGGAAAACCTGCACTAATTTATTTATATTTAAATTAAAATATTCAAAACATAAAATCACAGAGCAGGAAAACTTACACAGGATGGTTAGTTACTGGAGTGCTAGGGGTCATCTTTTACTACACAAGGGCTAAATAAAGTTGCACCTAGAGTTTAAAGTTGATTCTGAATGGCAACAAATAGCAATGCCAATTGCAGGACTTGAACCTACAAACTCTCAACAAAACTTAGGAAATACTATATTTGACATGAAATATCCTACTTTAATAATAAGGCTCCCTGTTTGTTTCTAACATGAAGGTGAAATGGAGAATGCAAAAATTAAAGTACTGTTTCATTGAAAAATCAGTCAAACACAGAGAAAAAAATCAGTCAAAAGTAAAATTTGTGTCATATTTCATCCCCAAATACTTTAATATATAGTTTTATATGCTTTTAATATTAAATGCATTCACACACACACACACTATACATATGGTATATATACTTAGTTTCTCCCAATCAGTAAATGGTTTTCAGAAAGCCGAATTTTTTCCTGTGCTTTGTAACATCATAGCAGCATTTTTAAAATGCTTAAATGCTACAGCATTTATGTCATTTTGATTTCAAATAAAAATTTCACATTTTGGTTAATCAAAATATTTTTAGAAAACTGAGAATGAATATTTCGAGAGCTTAAATTTTGCCCACTACACAAAAATTTTCAAAAACTCCTAATAAAGATGGAAAACACTTTTAATATTCATGTATTTGAATTTGAGTTCAGAAAATAATTTACAATTATCAGTAATCGAAAAAGGAAGGCAGCATCTTCATACATTAAAAAACTGAAAACCTAATGACACTACATCATGTAATGGGTTGGTGGGTATTGTTTTTCATGGTGCAGAGTCTCCAGGAACATAAAAATAGCTTTCAACAGTAAGGATTCATTAAAAAAAATTATCCCAAAGCTATTTAGGAACTGTAATGTTTCCCGAGGAAAATGATAACTGTATCATTAATACGAATATTAATGTATACATTACATGTATTGTCATTCAGATTATAAAACAATAAAAAATCTTGGGAGCATCATAGACCTACCACCTCATGCTGCGCTTGGGCAATGTTTATAATGGCAAAATGGTCTACAATGGTGGCATGTGTTCTCGATGCAAACTGAACTGTCTGCAGTTTGTTCAGTGGGATGTCCCAGATCAAAAGAGTTGAATTGGATTACAGTGTTATTCAAATACAATGTCAATGTTTTTGTGTAATGGAGGCTAATGTTCTACCTCAGGACATGACTGCCTCGCTATACACTTGTCCAAGATAAGCATATTCTCAATACCTTACTCTACCCTGTGCAGGAAATAGGCATCCTGCATTTGCATCGCTGCCCAGCTCTTTGTGCAGGAGATATTTTCAAGTGATATTGGTAAGTGAGAGAACTTTTGGGCAAATACTGATTTTCCTTTCCATTTTTTGTTTTTGTTCCTTTGTTTTTTCTGTTGTATTTTTGTATCCTTTGTATATTTTGCCTACCATTGAAAATAAAATAATTTTTTTTTGAAGTGCAAAGTATCAAATTAACAAATTTTTTTACAGACTGAAGTATTATGCGTATGTGTATACATTTGAATGTACATAAAACACTTTTCATGTGTACATTCATAGAGGAATATTAGATTGAAATTTGATAAAATAAAATCTAAAAAAGAATTTTTATTAAATTCTCACAAATGTTACAGATTAATGGTGACTCTCTATACAAGGTCATTTTTTCCCTAATCACTGAGATTCATTACACACGTTTTATTACCACACACAAAATTCTTTTGAAAATTCCAAAATAGAAAAAAAAATCTTATTTGGTAATGTAGTAAATTAATAGCATAATTTGGTTCAACAGAAAAATTTCATCTATATCAAGTATTAGAAAAACTCAATTTTTAAAAGACCTATTGAAGTTTGCCCTCTTTCCCCAATCCTATGATAATTCTTTAAATGCGAGTTTTCTTTGATAAATGTTTCATATTATTGCGCCAAATATTGTGATTGGTTGACTAAAATGTGTGACACCCCCTGTTATTTTTGAAGACATCTAAGATGATATGATCTGTAGAATTGATACATTATTTTGAATAGACACTAGGTAAAAAGTCAACATGTACTGAAACAAGCAGTACACAGTTTTTGATCTTAAAACAAGAATAAAGACGAAACCAAATTGTTCAATGCAAAATTTGTTTACCTTAAATATACATATTGACAATCAATCAATATAAATACAAAAACATAAATATCATGTAAGTTTGTGCAGTATTTGCATGTGCTTTGATTTCTTAATAAAAGAAAACATTGTTTAAGCATACTCAGTTATAGTTTGTGTTAAAAGATTTAATAAGAATACACAAGTCTGCACTAGACACCAACAACATGATTCTAAACATGAAAACTAAGAAAGGAACCAGAGTGATAAAACAGTTTAAACATAAATAAACTAATATACATATTCATAAATTAACAAAAGGATAAATTTAGATACCATTTAACAATCAACAAAATCAGAGCAATGTAGAGTGCTAAGAGTGAATTTAAAATCAATATATGTAAAATAAAAGGAATATAAGTTTGAACAGCATTACAGAGTACTTTCAGAGAACACAAATCTACATTCTGAACAAATACAGAAAATATAATAAATTATATTAAGCCAAATATCCAAACAATTAATCCCAACTATTCCGTCATTGTGGTAGACATAATAGCATTTATGGTTGGTAGAGTCCAGGTATAGTTCCAGTTGATACTAAAAATATACGAAAATGGACATAAATTTATTTGAGCTAAAATTATTGCTCTTCATTATGTTTATATGTTTGAAATATTTTCAATGAAAATTTAAATTTCAGTAACATATCAGAATTTATGATGGCATCATAGCATAACATATATGTTGAATTACATTATATGTAAGTAAAATATATACTTTCATTAGTTATAAAACCCCACTGGATAAATATGCGGCAGAAATGACTACAATTATAGGCAAATATGTGAATACTGAAATTTTTTTTCTCAAATTTACATCTTTTTGAGAAGCATAGGAATCCTGAACCTTATCCAGCTGACAACAGAAGAGGGACCAATTAAGTTAAAATTGTACTTTTTTTGTAGAGTCTAGACAATGGTCAGTCAAGCGTTCAAATCAGTCCTCTATTATATGACTAAATCTCACTAAATGAGTCAGGTTAAAACTGAAATGAAGATAAGGAGATTACTTTTTGCTATGGTGTAAAGTCAAAGAAATTTTCTTTTATAAATGCTATCATTACCATCTAGAGGATATTTAATTCAAGATTATACATTCTTGAAGCACTGAGTAAATTATCTCATTCACTTTAAATTAAAAGTTGGATTAGAAACTAAAAATATACAACTTAAAGCTTCATAAGCCCCCAAATTTCCCCCCCAAAATTGCAAAATTTTATATACTGCAGTATTTCTGAATTCACTTACCGATACATGTACATAAAAACAAACCACATATACAGATTGTTAGACAGATAATGGATATGTATCTGGATGAAAAGAATTTTAATGCGTGACCATTTTTAATATAGCCCTAGAAAATATTTCATAATATCAAGACTAATTCTTTTGAATTCATTGTAATGTAACAGCTACTCCACATTACTCTGAAAAAATTAACTTCAAAATAAAATTCATGATACTAATTTTTGATATTAATTTAATTCATTGTATTGAATTGAAAACAAAATAAAGGCATAACTAACATGTTGTTCATTTAGCAAATTTATAACAAAAAAAAGTTTTTAAAAAACAATAAACAAACTAGACTAGCAACATCTCACAGATTCAACAATTTCTTTCTCATAAAATAAATTTAGTTCTTTTAAATACTTTAAAACTACCATTTAATAAAAATCTCATTGCCTTATGTACAATAGTTTTCCGACATTGACAACTGTTTTTAATATTAAGTACTGTAATGGCAATTTAACATTGTAACACAGCATTATCTATAATTTTTGGTCCATGGAACCTTGATGCTTAAAAAATAATAATAAAAAAGTTTGAATAAAATAATTAATTTTAAAATTTCATACCATTACTAATAACATAACTAGGAGGCAAATCCAAAAAATAGTTTGCCTAAATGGTTAATAAGTTAATATAGATAAAATAAATGCTGTTTTAATATGTTAAACTGCTATGTGAAATCCAACAGTTGAAAAACTTTTATTTTTTAATTAAAAGGAAATCACACAAACAAAATTAATTTACAATATATTAAAAGAAGTAAGTCTTGTTTACACACAACTACTAAAATATTAGAACACTTCCTTTGCAAATAGCATTGTAATTTCTCTTTAAAAAACTACATCCACACTGTCACATACAGGTTTTCAACTCCTTGAGTGAGACAAAATCTGCATAGAAATGCTTATTTTTAAACTGTGTTGACAAAACCTGTTCCATAATCAGCCATATAGGAAAATATTGTACAGTGAACTTAAAATGAGAAAAATGGAAGATTTGCATGATAGATTTTCCCCCATACAGATGTGAACAAGATATAAGCAGGGAAACTTCAGTTTACTTCATGTAGTGATACATACAGTTTCTAGGCACTCAAATCAACTGTGCATGAAACCAATGCCGACGCTTTGTTGGAAGTTCTAAAAATGTGATTCACAAGCATCCACAACAGCAAAGGTTCAAAAAAAGTTGCAGGGTTTTATTTTGGTGCAACAACAACCCCCTCTTCTTTGGCATTGTCAACATTTTCCTGGTTATCCTGAAATAAGAATAATAAATCAAAAATACAAACATGTATATATGGGATAAGTTTGTGGCACTTATGTGTGATGTTCATATATTATGTCACCGAGCAAGCAGCACACCTCCAAAATGACCCTGGCAAATCTTCACAATCATGCGCTATGCAAAATTCGCATTGATGAAGCTGCCATGGGCCTTGACGCTGATCGGAAGAAAACTAAATGCTCATAATCTTGTGCACATTTTTATAATTCCAGTTGTTATTGCTTTTAAAAATTGTAATTCTTTTGTTAAAACTGTTTTTACTATTTTTGGCCATCTCTTTAAGTTGGGATTTATATATACACACACACAACACAAGTTTTTGAGAATGGCCAAAAACAATAAAGGAGAAAAAATTGTCCAAGATTCAATAACATAAATATATCACCCAGAAAAGTATACTAGTGAAAAAATACATTTACCTTTTGGAAAAATAGTGCATTCACTCTTTGACTAAGAGGTATATACATACCAGTAATTTTTTTTTTCATGTTTGGCAAGGCATAGATAAAAAATGGAGAAAAACACTCTGATAAAAACAATATTCTTTGTCATTTAATAAAAGAGAAGAAAATATTAAAAATAAAATTAATGATAATTTTTTTCATGCTTAAAAAGAATTATTGACTCCCTACAAATTTAATTTTTTTTTCACTTATTAAATATCTGTAACTAATACATAATCACTAGCAATATAACCTTCCCTAAACATTTCTCAATCATACAGTGTACTGCTTAATCCTGTAAAGGAAAGATTCCCTTACAAATATTTAAAAAATATTAAAAATTTACAGCTTACATTACATACAATATTTTGAAGAAATTCAAGAAATATATAACCAAGAATTCAAGAAATATTAAATCACCATGAATTCAAGCGTCAGGCTTTTATTCCATTCAAGAGTCCAACACAACACAACTGAAATACACACGCTTCGCGCAAAAACGCGAAGCAGCAAGGTGGCGCTACCAGTACGCCAAAAACAAATATATACAATATAATTTCAATTTGCAACATAGATTTTAGATTCACTCTGGTTTATTGTTACTCTATTTATATTTATTTTATCATGTTTTCTGACTCATTACTCTCTAAGTATCTATCCTGAAACCAGTATCAGTTATTTAGAAAGGTAGGTGAATAACACGTTAGAGAGTTAACTGAAAAATTTTGCAGAACTACTTATTCATGGAGCTGTGCATGTTAGCCTAATACAGTGGAATCTCGATCTATTGTTTTTCAGGGGACCGACTGAACTGAACGATGAATGTGGGAACATAACAAAGCAATAAGATCATTGGGACTGGGTGAAATAAACAACACATATGGGAAAACGATGATTCAGAAAACGATCCATTCCACTGATGATCCATTCCACTGTATTTGCAGTTATTTTAGATTTGCTGAGACTGAGCAGCATTGCAGGTAATTTTGATGAATGTGTACTTGCATTTGATAAAAATGGAAGCATTTAATTAAACCTAGACAGCTATTAGCTTATAACATTCTTAGACATGGGTCAGAAAGGGATAGCCTAGGATGTTACATAGTTGATTTAAGTTTATTTCTGGTAAAAAAAAAAGCTTTGCAAAGCCTTTAAAAAACTACTGTAAATTGATTTACAAGTTTATGATAGCTTCTAATCAGTATGGATGATTAGAAGCTCTAAGCAATCTTA
The DNA here is from genome assembly GCA_907164885.2 of Dolomedes plantarius. NCBI lineage: Eukaryota > Metazoa > Arthropoda > Arachnida > Araneae > Dolomedidae > Dolomedes > Dolomedes plantarius. The sequence goes on from OU015499.1 coordinate 4,539,155, forward strand.
GGCTAAGGCTTTTAGATTAGGCAATAGGGCTTACTCAAAGCAGGTAAAAAACAATTTTAAAAAGCTGGCCAGCACATAGTTGAATTTATTTATTACATATGCCCGGAAGATTGGCTATGACACCATTTGTTCACAGTAAAGGGCGAGACTGCTGGCCATTCATTTAAGGGAGCACCGTATAGGTGGCAAACATTACCCTCTACCCTTAATTTAGAACCGAGCCAAGTGACGAGACCGGAACACTTGACCCCACACCTCCAGAGGTAAATTTGAGAACTTGACATTGCAGCTGCGACAGATTTAATGTGCACTGGCCACCATTAGTGAACACAGTGGTGAATTTTGTCAGTGACCGGCATCGAACCTGCAACCCTAAGATCACTGGCTCAACGCCTTTGCCAACCGGGCCACCCCGCCCACACATAGCTAAATTACCTCATGAGAAAAAAAAAATGCAAGCATATAAAAGTACCAAGAAGCATCAGATAATGTGGAGTATGAAACAAAAATGTTTTGAAACTGTTAAGATCATTTAAATATGATCATCTAGATCAGTGTTTGCCAAACTTTTTTGGTCGTGGAACCCTCAAAACATTTTTCAAAGGTCACGGAACTCTTTACATTTTTTGATCAATAGACTCTTTACTCCTCTAAATTTAATGGGATATTGAATGAAACAAATATTTTAATACTTAGATTTTATTGATTTAAACAAAAAATCATTAAAAAATTCTTCATAAAAACAAAAATTTGAGGGCAAATAAAAAATAAGTAAAAAAGCTTTAACGAGAAGTATGCTGCTGCTTCTTTGATTCCCTGATACTCTTAACACTTAGCATTATGTTCAATAATTGAATTTGAATATGGAGAATAAGATAAATTATGGTTTGGCCATCAGACTGTCTCATGAAACCCCTAAATTTTTTGGCAGAACCCCTGAGTTCTGCAGAGCACACTTTGGGATACTCTGATCTAGATAACAATGCTTCTGCTGTTTAAAACCCAAAACTTTCAATGTGCTGCTCTTATGGAAACTTCATAGACGGATTTTAAAAGAACTAATACATGTTTGACATTTTTTCATCACACTATAAATTTAAATTAAAAAACCTTAACAAAATACAAACAATAAAAACTTCAGTTTGAGATTTTAACTATGAAATTATTCAATAACACCTTGGTGCATAATTTTTTCTTTCTCAGTTATACATTGTCAACACATAGTTATATTACTTGTTCTAATGGAATTTTTTGAAAAGTTGAAAAAGGCAGACGTACAAATCTCTCAATGATTACAACAGAACCATATCACTAATAATATTTCTATTTTAATTTTTATAATTTCTGTCTTGTTAAGGAATGCAATTATTAAATAATAGAGTGAAATTTTCATAAAAAGTCAGGTAAAAATGTCTATTTATACAAAAATGTTTGATTCATATAAAATATTCCAAGAATCTTTTTTCCCCATTACCTGTTAAGAGCAGAGAAAGATGAGAATTTTAACAGCATAACAGAATAATTTATTTTTGTTCAACTTAATATATATATATATAATATCCCCATTACATTACATCCTTAAATTATAACCTGAAAGGAAAAACTAGCTCATATTTACATGGCTAGAGCTAGACTCAACCTGAAAGGAATAGAAAATAAATTTGGAAGCAGTCGGGCCAAATCGTTTAGTAGAGCGACAAGAGTACATCTTTTCGCTCTACTAACGGCTTGGAATAATATCACCTGTCAACATTAAATGAGAGAGGTGGGAGGAACATTTGACTATTATTTGTAGAGTCAGCAGATTTAGGAGCTCATGATGCTAACCCACTCCTGAATCCGGATGTATACACGTGTAGAAATGCAAAAGCATGCGATTCATGTGAAGTTCTGTGGCTAAGGGTTTTAAAGCGATAAATTAATATTACTGGGGTTTGGATTTAGGAAAGGGGGCTTAAATGCTAGAATGGAGGGTAAAATATTTAAGATATTACATATATATATGCTTTATATATATTGTTTTATATATATATATAAAACAAGGGTCATGTACCTTTTATTTACTACATATTAAATATGGGTATTATTTTAATTAAAGTTTACAGTTTGTGTAAAAAAAAAGTTTTTCCACTTTCAAAATTAATGGCTAATTTTACACATCACAATTTTCTTCCTTACATCTTGAAGGTTATTTTCTCTTACAGCAGATCTTGATATAATAAATATTCTAAAAGTAGAGGCCAATAAATTATTCCATCAGAAAATAAAGAAAACTGACCTGATCATCAAAATCATTATCTGGCAGAACCTGAACACCTTTCATTTCTGGTGCAGCTCCGTTCACTTGGTCATCATCATTTTCTCGGTCATCATCATCTAGGAGAGAGCAAACACTATCAAACTTACGCACAAATAGGTATAATAATCCACTAAATCTAACAGAAAGGAATACAAAATTTTAAATTCATATAATGGACAAAAGTAGGTCATTTTATGGAATTAAAATTAGCTCAAATTCTTTATATATTGTAAAATGTGGATGACCAACTGATCTAGTAACCACTAAAACTAGAAGTTTGTGATTATCCTTATTAACATCCTAATTGTTACAAGGTCTGTCCAAAAAGATACCGAACTTTGAAAGAAGAGGTCTAATGTGTCAGCATAGCAAATGCCACTGTAATGACTTTGTGTAGCATTATCCTTAAGCTTGCACCTGCTCTTTTCTCGAGAATGTCATTTTGTAACGGTTTTATGAGTGGTAGAGTGATCCAGTATTTTATTGTTTTGGTAATTATTTACATATTGAAAATGAAAGATCATGAAGAGCAATGCGTTTGTATGAAGTTTTGCATAAAATTAACAAAAACCTTTATTGAAACATTTTAGATGTTGCTACAAGACTATGGAGAGGATTATTTTAGCCAGTCCCAATGCTATGAATGGCACTGATATTTCAAATCAGGCAGAACATCTATCAAAGACAATCCAAATACTGGACACTCTTCCATGTCATGTTGAGGAAGTGTATGCTTTGATTCGTGAAAAATTGCTGTTTAACTGTCCGTGAGATTTTTGAAGATCTAGGCATCAGCAAAAGCTTATGTTACATAATTTTGACTGAAAAACACAATTTTACTTGGATGTTATAAGGTGTTTAAGAGAAGCACTGTGATAGAGGAAGCCCAAAGTTTGGAGAAACAAGACTTAGATGCTTCACCATTACACACCTGCACACTTGTCACTCCTTATCCATGAATTTTTGGCCAAACAAAAGGTGACTGTCATCTCACAGACACCCTACTTTCCAGATTTGACTCCTGTGGACTTTTTTTGTTCCCAAAGTTGAAATCCACCTTGAAAGGTCAACAATTTCAAACAATAGAAGAGATAAAAGAAAATTTACTGAGAGACTTACATACTATCCCCCAAACAGGATTTCCAGGAGGCATTCCAGCAATGAAAGACAAGCTGGAAGCAGTGTATAAATAGAGGAGTAGTGTATTTTGAAGGAAAACATGTCTGATTAAAAGGTACTCTAATCAATTATTAATTTATTTTAAAAGTTTGATTTTTTTAAGACAGACCTTTTATATTAAATACTTACATGCTAATTAGAATAACTCCTCAACATGTTTTAGGAGCTTTAGATGTTAATTTAGTTCTTCATAATTGGGGCTGGTGTTGATTTACCTATACAGTGCCCCCATTAAAAGCAATCAATGATTCTTACGGATTAAGTAACAGTTTTTCATTGTTTCTTTGCAGCTCTATATTTTTTACAGCAATTTATAGGGGGGTGGACTGCTTCAATTACTCTCCAATGAAATCAAAGGACTCCTCCCAAGCATATTGAAGAGCACTTTTGACTTTCCAAGTCTATACACTAAACAGATAACCTGATTTTAACAGCAGTTATTATTTGAAAATGAATAACATTAAAATCATGCAAACTTTTTATCAATAACCAGAAACTAATAAATTTCAGAAACTAATAAATGAGAAACTAATAAACCAGAAACTAATAAATAAGAAAAATTTATATATATATTTGGTATTGTACTTTTATTTATTACCACAAATAAAACTAAAAATTTTGATGTCACTTACATGAACCTTGTGTAAAGTGTATTACAGGAACACAGAATTTCTTTTCTTTCTTTCATTTTTTATTGTGGATTTTAAAAAGCTTAGTGTTCTGGTTATTTATTTTGATATTTGAATAAATTCTTTATATTTATTACATTTTAATTTATTCTCCTTTTAATTAGTATGTGTTTAAATATCCAATGCTCGAAGAAAAATATTTCACAACACAAAATAATGCATACTAATAACTTTTAAATCAAAATACTATCGTATGTAATATATCCCACTGCCCCAATGTTTCTCTTTAAATAATGTTTACATTCACATACAGCTTGCAGGTGTACTAACCACTTAGTCTTTAATCATTCCTATTCATATACTAGTTATTTAAGGCCAATTTTTACATGCTAGCAAAAATAATACAATTCTACATGCTTCACAAACCAAAAGATAGTTATTAAAATTATTTTAGTGTTTGATAACTAGTTAAATATCAAAAATTGTTATTTAACTAGCTATTATTGTTAGGTACAAATCTAACAATAATTAAAAAAAGTAGAAAAGTATATCTAGAAGTCATTTGCTTGGTTTTAAATAAGCTACATTCTGACATAAAACAATACAAGCACTCATGGTTCAGAATTGCGAAAAACAAGAAATGCAATTTAATACAAATCAAAACATTACCTTCCTCATAGTTTTTTTCATCCATGACACCATTAGCATCACCACCTCGTCTTAATAAACCTTCAGCATTCCTAAATTCCCTTATTTTATCCTCAATTACTCCAAATCCCTGTGGAGGCATGTGCAAGCCATTTTGATCTTCAAAATTATTGACATCTCCGGGTGATTTGTTCATCATATCTTGCATCTGAGCAGCTATATCATTATTGAGTTGCAGAGGTAATGGCATAACATTTTTTCGCTTGGCATTATGTTTACTGTTGAAAACAGGTAATTCTACTTGTTGTCGGGCATCTGGAAGACCATACTGCAAGAAGTAAAACATGAAAGATAGTTAACATTGAATACTATAAACAATTTTCACTTAATATTTTCATGAAACACCTTTCACAGTTTCAGCAAGTACAGAATTATGAAAAAAATTTGAAGTCACAAATATGTATCTCTTGCCTCTTCAACTGCACACATGGATCTAAGTTCTGTTCTGATATGGAACTTATGATGACTTAAGCAATAAACATAGAAATGACACTACTGCTGGTTGATTCCTTCCTGTTATTTCAACTTACTTTAGAAAGTATATGAATTTTTTTATGACCTATGGTCCATAAGTCAGTACAACTTGAAAAAAAAAACAACCTCAGCAGCCCCTTCTTTGAATAAGTCAGATGCACATATTTTTATCAAGCATACTGTGAAGTTTAAGGTGTGCCCTACTTCTTCAGTTTAAAAGTTATAATTCACCTTCCTTAGTGAGTTGTAGATACAATGCATAAATTCTATAGAGAAAGTTGTACAGTGGAATCTCGATCTATCGTTTTTCAAGGGACCGACTGAACTGAATGACAAATGCAGGAAAACGATAGTTGCAGGAACATAACAAAGGCAATATGATTGTCGGGACTGGGTGAAATAAACGACACATATGGGAAACGATCGATCGAGATTCCACTGTAATACATATACATAAATAAAATCAACTTCGGGACACATATGTTCCCCCCCCCAAAAAAAAACAACCCACTGTTACTGAATTACATTACTAACATAACTAAACATTAAAATTTGAGTATCACACAAATTACTATGTTAGCTATACAGTGGAATCTCGATCTATCGTTTTTCAAGGGACTGACTGAACTGAACGATAAATGCGGGAACATAATAAAGCAATATGATCATCGGGACTAGGTGAAATAAATGACACATGATTTGGAGAACAATCGATCGAGATTCCTCTGTAAATGGTTTTCTTTTTATTATCAAATAGGAATCCAAGTTCTATAGCTAAAAATTAGGTTAAAACATTTTACATTATTTCAATCTGAACTCTGAAAAGCAGTAAAAAACTGAAGATGTAATACAAATTCTAAATGGTGTCCCTTAAGAAAAAAGTTACAAATATCATTCATTTTATATCAAGTTTTAACAATTTAACTTCAAACAAAATCAAATATATATTTCTTAGACTAAAGATTAATACCTTCTTATTAAGGTGTTTCTTGGTTTTGAATGACTGCCTGGTTTGAGAATCAACAATGAATGATAACTCAATGAAATACCATTTAAAACACTGATCTGGATGAGAATATTAATCATGTTTTGGATTATTTAATATGACACACCATTTCTCCATATTAACACAAAAACAAATATGGTGATGTGTTCATATTATGAAGACAGATTTCTGAATTCAAGCATAAAAAATAAAGTATAATTAAAGATGGCAAAGTTTTATTTGGATATCATGAATAAATATGATGCATTAAGAGGATATATTTTTAAAGCTTCATATTTATTAGAATATGATATCCAAATAAAACCTTGCCATCTTTAATTATGCTTTATTATGCTTGCATTCAGAAAGCTGTCTTAATAATATGAAAACATCACCATATTTTGGTATAATTTCTCATGTAATTAGAGACTGTTCTTCAAATACTAATAATAACATAAGTCATTAGTTCTAGGAGGAAGTACTTTTTATTATAAAGTTAAAAATATAATTTTATTTTAACTAAAATACTTTAAAGAACTCATTTAAGCATACACAGATAAGTTTTATCATAAGTCTGTGAAATATAATGATAACAATAAAAAAAAGGAACACATTAAAGTTAAAAAAAAAATCTTATCTATTAATTATTTAAAAGGGAAAGTGATTAGACTATTAAGATTTCATAGAATCTAACAATTTTAATCATAGTATGAAACTAATAATATAGATTTTAGGTACATGTCCCATTTTGACATGAAAAAAAATTCTTCAGTACTCGATGTTTGCTTGGTATTCATCACATTCTAACGCGAAAAAAAATGCTTTGGTACACGTCACACATGTTAAAACATGTATGAGGTAAGATGGCAACCCCACATCATGTCTCCCCGGACAAAAAGAAAGGGCGAAATAGGTTCAATTACCAAATTTTGTTCAGAAGTATCACCCTGACATAGCTCTAGCAAGCCGAAATGTGGACTTGTTTAATGATCAAACAATGTCCCACTTCAGAAAGATTTTGAAACGTATGCAGAAGCAAGTTCCTCTTGATAGATTTGTAGTGAAACTCCCTAAATCTGAGTCTACAACAGGAATCAATGGTGTTAAGAGACAGAAAAGAGAAAGAATCCCTGTGTAAGCCCCTGATGTTTTATTGGAAGGAGACTCCCCTTCCAAGCATTAACCCCTCTCCTCCTCTACTTCGCCACTATTCCATTAGGCCATCCACTCCTTTCAGTACAGGTTGAGTAAGATAAACTTTATTTTATTTTATCTAATTATTGTTTTAAATTATGTCTGTCTAGTTTAAAGATATATATATATAAAAAACCCCATCCATTTATAAATTGCCCAGTAAAATGGGAAATTTCAAGTTTTCAGGAATGAATTAATTTAATTTACATTACTCCTTATGGGGAAAAATTGTTTGGTACTCGTCGTGCCTTTTGGAACAAATTAATGATGAGTACTGAGGTACCAATGTATGAAGAAGCACAATGACAAGTGAAATTTTTTTTGGGTAATTAATCTTATATATAAAGCAGAAACAGGAAATGGGTCGTGTTTGTATGTGTGTGAGTCACAAAAACTCAAGAACCGTGAACCCTACCTTGATGAAATTTACACGGTTTAATGTGCTTGGAAAATCAGGATAAATGTGACTATTTTCATCCCGCTACAATGTTCCGTTCCCGAATTATGTTAGAACAAGTTTGCGCGATATTAAGGGATATTTTTTTTCAAAGCCATTGTAACATTTCATTGGTGCCAATTAAATTATAATATTTGCGTAAAAATAAATAAACATGAATTAAAAACGAGATTTATTCATATATTAGCGCATGCAAGAAGGAATTTGATATATTATTTTCATATACGTGGCAACACTGGAATATTTCTTTTTTAAAATGAAATTATTAAGATGGAAAGTCATTCATTTTCAATGAATGCGTTCTCAATCCATAGCAGATGGTTTAGTTTTGAGAAAGAATTACAATCATGAAATACGTGTATATTCTAATTAAGAAAGTCTGAAAGTGGCATTGAAACGTAGCAGACGATTTAGTTTTGAAAAGAATTCCGAGCATGAAATATGTGTATACCCTTTTTCTATAATAATTATCAGATTTGCTGTATTTTAATATTGAATGTGTTCTCAATCCATTCAAAGTTACTGGACTGGATGTGACAGACAAATGTTTTTCACATGGTCAGCTATATATGGGAATGTCTAGAGTAAGGAATCAATCAGAATTATATATTGTCGCAGATGATAAAAAATAAACAAAAAATGTTGTGTACTGGCAAGTATTAAAATAAAAACAAATAAGTTAATAAATGAATTTTTTATTACTGAAAAAATGAAATTAATTTGTTTAAGAGTTGTTATAACTTTAGAATATCACATGAGGCTAATCATTGAAAAAAAAAATAACAACAGAAACTTAATCCCGAGCAAAGCTGGGTAATAAATCTAATAATTTAATAATCTATAGCTGAGTTTAAAATACAATAATAATTATATGTTCATACTATATAACAAAGGAAGAAATTATACCTGTGGTCCATATTCTCCCCTCTCTGCAGCATGATCATCCTTATCCCCAATATCAAAATTATTGGGTGGCAGTACTTGAGGATGATTTTCCTGTTCTTTGTTCGCAACTTCAGACTTCAATAGAACATTAGGATTCTCTTTCTTTTCATCATGTAAGAGATTGATTTTATTGTCAGTATCTCTTTGATTGATATGAAGTAATTTTGCCTCTTGTTCCCCCTTTTTCACTTCTGGTACTTCAACGGCAGCATCAACATCTTCATTTTTGTCATCAGGTTTAGGAAGTACACCATCAGCAACATTGTTTGCAGGCAATATAAGTGGCTTGGAGAAAACTTTCTTATCACTGGGTGGCTGGGAGGTTTTATTGACCACCTGATCTTTAAAATCAGCATCCTGGGTGAGAAATAGATATACATTTGCACTACATTGCAAATCTAGCCATAGGCTTATTTGGCACTAGTATTTCCAGTTTAAATAAGGAATGAATGAACAAACAAAAGAAATTACAGGAAATGCAAAATATTTTAATAGAGACAAGGTTTTACTTCTAAGAATCTAAAATATAAATGTTAGATAGCAGTCTAATGTATCGAATGAGAAAATTGTAAGACAAATTTGAAAGGTTAGAAGTTATTTCTCTATAATTCTAGTCTACTGGTCTCCGATTCAGTCCAAACTTGCTAAAGCAAAAAGCCAAAAAGCCCCCCCCCCCCCCCAAAAAAAAAATAAAAAAATAAAATTTAATAAAAGGTTTTTTTTCTTTTTTTTGGCTCTAAAAAGGAAAATATGCTTGGGTAATAGAAGGAAAAATAAATAATATTAGTTTAAAAAAAATAATAATAATGTTCTGAAGTTCTCTCAAATGCTGCCCATATTGTAGTTAGTTTTGGAAGTTATCATAGGAATAGACTGGGTTTGAATCCCGGCTAAAATATGGATGTTTCTGCAATGTCCCCTCAAAGAGAGCAATGTTAACTCACCTAGTGGGTACCCTCACAGTTTAGGAGTAAAAATAACTTGTGGTATATACAGGTGAGTGCCATGTTGAAAAACAAACAAACATTCTTTATAAGTTTTTTTAAAGGAGATTCCTATCTCAGCACTACGAGTCGTGCTCAAACATAGGCATAGCGTGCTTCTAAATTTTTTTTTTTTTTTTTGGGGGGGGGGGGAGAGGGGAGGGCACAAATTGAATTCAGTTAGGGCCCTCCTCAGCACATTGACTGTTGGCCGGTCCTTAAAATATGAAATATTATGATTTTTTGAAATTGAATAACAATAGAATTGATGTTTGAGTAGTATTCAAAAGTTATACAATGAGAAAAATAAATATAATATAAATAAAATGAGAAAAAAATATAGCATCGAATTTTTGTTATGGACCATATCATTGTTAAAAACTATGTTAAGGCTAAAGACATAATCAGAATCTTCAGTTTCATAGCTTGAAAAAGGGGAAAAAAACCAACTTTCTTAAAAGTTTTCTACAATTTTCAGATTTTAACTGAACTTCTATTAACGTTTAAATTTATTTTGAGTTAAGTTGGGGGGGCATGTGCCCCCCCCTGATGCTATGCCTATAGCTTAAAAGCTACATGTGGAGAACAAGTTGGATTAAAACTTCTAAATGCCAGAATAATTATTTGTGGAGGCTACCCCAAATGATTTTGAAATTACTAGTAATCCCCCATGATTCATGAGCTTTTTATGAAGAATGAAAAAGTGAATTGACTTTCTTTTAATCTTGTGCTTAGTTTCATGCTCTTTAATAAGGTTAGTGCTGGAATAATGACTAATTTCACATTTCACTCATCAAAATAGGCTTTGAGGAAATTAAACCACAGACCTCTAAAAAGTACCAATTTCAGAGATGTTGCCCTGCTTTGAGTGTTTTGGAGCAGCCACAAAGCAAATTTGGAGCAGTTAGATGATTACTTTAGAACACTATTTAATGCTATGAAAACAATCAAAGTTTGTTTACTAAATATTTAACCAATATTTACTAAATATTTAATAATAATCCAACAATCAAAAGAATAACTATACAAAATTAAAAACTTTTTCAGGGAAAAGTTTTAAAATAAAATGTTATTTTCAAGGAAATTTAAAAATAAGAAGAAAAATTAACTGGAAAACAACACAAATCAAAAGTTAACAGCTTTCTCTTTTAGAAAAGTCTATAATTAAAAAAGATTAGTTATAGAATAATTAGGACTTTTCTAATAACTAACCAATTGATTCAAACAGGGTTGAAACTTGACATTGGAAAAAAAAAAGCTTGGCAAAAATTATTTTAATTAGAAAAATTAAATGAAATCATACTCTATGAAATCAAAACATGTTTTAAATGGAGATTACCTAAAACCAAATTTCTACCTTACATGAGGTATTTAAGTATGCTATTACACTATAATTGTACTCTGTATTGAAGGGTAACATGGATATTTTAAACCTGTAAGACCTTGATCTAAAGTTTAAAGTAAATTTGAAACCACTGTGAACTCATATGTCATGGCTGAGAATCAAACTTGGTAATCCTGAATCTCACTAGATAGAGGATTATTGCAGATTCAACAAACATTTCAATAAATTACAGACAGAAAATAAGAAAAGGTACACATTATCCTGTTAACCAAAAACTGTCACTAAATGGTATGATTTAGAGCCAAGAATTTTTTGGATATTATTGAAAAAACGTGGAGTTTTCCTGATGCATTGAAAATTTATACAAAGTTTGTTTTCGGTAGTGCCGTATTCATGTGGGAAGCATGTGAGTTACTGTGGGCTTGCCTGTATTGTATTTATGCCTCAATTGTTATTTTTATGCTCAACATTATTTTCCTTTACCATGATTTTAGTTTATTCATAATATATGAATAAATAATTGACTGAAACTAAATATGAATAATATCTGACTTTTAAAAAATAGAGTATCAGACATTTAAATATGTTGGGAAAGGACAAAGAAAACAATTTTTGCTTAGAAACTTCCGATCCTGACACACCAGGTAGCACTACTGTGCAACGATGAATGAACCAAAATTCTCTTAGAGACCATTACCGAGTGCTTACCACTCTTTCTCTGTATGTGACTAATGTGTCGCCTGCATTCAACAAATGCTTTCATCTTTTTATTTAATTGTCACTAATGTTATTTATTTGTTTAATAAAGTTTTTTCTTACATCCACAAGTTGAGTTATTTTTCATCCGCGTGAATTCAGTGTTATAAGAGATCCCTCTACCAAGAACCTTTGACTACAAACCAAAGGTAAGAGAACTTATTTTTATTAATCTTCATCTAAGAATTTTATGCCTTCGGGCAAAGTCCAACAAAATACTAATTAGAATAATAATAAACATAAATTAACATTAAAATTATAAAAGCATTTTTTATAAGTTAAAGTATTTTTGTTATTGTCTACATAAAGCGAATCAAACTCATTCGATATTGGTGTATTACAGTAAATTGTTCAATAACCAACTACCTAACAAAAACAAAAAATCTTTAAAGATAGTTGTTTGTAAAATATTTTAATTAATGTTTAGCATATTTAACCATTATTGGCCCTAAATCCTACTGTTTAGTGACAGTTTTTGGTTGATGGGCTAATATGTAAGTGCCAAAGAAAATATATAAAGAATATAAAAATTATATAATATCTTTAAATGAATTCAGTAAGAATAAAATAAATTATATTTTATCAAAAACCTTTATTTGACTTATAAAATAGTTACATAGTTTGTGATAAAATACTTTGTAAAAAGAATTTATGTATATGCCAACAAAAGTCAATGACTTCGATAATTTGACTATTTTATGAAACAATTTTTGGATATTCAAATTTCAATTAAAACTTATTAAGACAGTTTAAAAATGTGTGAATGAGTTAAAATGGGAAAACCATTCAGTTAATCTTGTTGACAAATCAACAGCAATCCTTACTTATAACTAAACATATTTACCTTAATTTTTTGGTATTAATTTAAAATAAATAAATGAATAAGGAGTTATTTTGATTATATACATACTGGACACTTTAGTGAAATATCCTTATTCTAAAAATAAACACTCAAAAAAAGGATGGTTAAAGACAGAAACTACAATAATAAAGAAACTATGTAGTTTTTTAAAATATCACCTGTACCTTTTATTCTTAAACAGTACCAAAATAACCAAAGTAATTATGAACTGAAAAACTTCAGTGTAATATTTCCCATTTTTACTGGCAACTTGCAAACATCCATTTGACTTGTAGGATGATTAACCAATATCCTGGGCCAAATAAGGTAAATGCACCTATAATGGGCCATGTACCTATAATGGGCCACCCTTTAGAAATGGCGAGAAATTAAGGGTCTATTGTTACCTTAGGCAGTGGAAGAGGTGAGGGTCATTGGCTACTACCTGTGAGGATCCCTTAGCATTGGAATTCAGTTCATTCCTTTACTTTGTGCGAAGTGTAAGGTGTATTCTGCTAGAGAGAAGAAAATTTGTGTTTGTTTTAACATCTGCTTAAGAAATCTGTTAAGGTAAGTGAATTTTTCAAATTTTTTTATTTAAGTACTATAATGCCTGTTTATTGACTTAAACTATTATTCATTACAATAGTATGTATAATTCAAATTGTACAGTGATTAAATGACAAAAAACTTAGATTCCATTGTCAAAATAGCATGGCCCATCATGGGATCACGAATTGTTACACTGTCCCTGTATTGGGCCAGCCCGTGTACTGGTACAAATTATTTTTTCGGAAATGTCAATATTTGCAACAACATACCAGCTGTGACAAGTAAAGCGGTACATCACCAGCAACATTAACCACAATTTTTAAGTAAATTTAATTTTAGATGTTTAAGTTAATAAATTTATATTTCAGTTATATTTCAGTTTTTATATATTTAGTGTAGTTGTACTGTAGTTATAAAATGAATAACCCGGTTTAAAAATATACACCATGTTTTTAGTTCCTTTTCTTTCCAATTTTATGATATTGTAGAATTGATTTTTGTTCTGTAACAGATTAAATAGATGGCCCATTAATGTTGTGATGGATGATATTGATGGCCCATTATGAGTACATCGGATACAATAATGGCCCATTATAGGTGTATCAGGTTGGTTATTATTTATGTATATATATATATATTTTTATGAATGCAGCCAGTGCGCTCCAATTGCTACTACAGATGTAAGACAGTTATTCAAATGGCAGGTAAAAATTTGGACCAGTTTGCTTTATCTATAGCTGTGAAATTTCAGATTTACTTCAATTTTTCTCTTAACTGGCCCATTACTGGTGCATTTACCTTACAATGCTTCAACTAAGTTATAACGATCTGCCGCCCACATGGTATAGTGATTAGTGTCATGAGCTTCCATGCAGTGGGTTTGGGTTTAAATCCCACATAAAGCTTGGTCGTTACCATGCCGTCCCCTCATAGGGAACAATACTGGCTCCCCTAAATGGTGTTCCCATAATTAAGTAGCCAGCAACTTGACAAGGCATGGTGAGGACCTCTGCATTATAGAGAGAGAAAGGAAAAATAAGTAATAACAATCTGCGAGTTTGCAGTATGACTATAACTTTAAAAATACCTAAACATAATGTATACCTTGAGGTCAGATTGAAGATGTGGTTCAGGATGTTCACTTCCAGGTTTGATCATATTGTCACTTTCGGACTTTTTCACGGGTAAACCTATCTTAGATAATACATGGTTACCATCTGTATTTAGGATGTTCTTCTGTAATTGTTCTTGACACTTAGAAAACTCAATTTTGGTTTGATCATGCTGGAGATGACAGAATTTCAGCTCACTCTACAACATCAATATAGTAACATTTATTTTAACAGTTTATTTTAACATAGTAACAGTATATTTTAACACATGACAACTAGCTATTAACTATGACAACTAGCATTAATCAAACTAATTAGAAATTGAAGGGACTAAATGAATTGAATCCAATTACAATAAATTTATCCAAGTTAGAAATAAAGTTAAACTTGCTTATCATCTTTGTTCTCAAATAAAAAGGATAAATTTGAAGAATATCTTTAATGACACAGAAAAAAAACAAAACAAATATATTTTGAAAGAAAGACTTGAATTTAAAGATATTACATAATTTTTTATTATTATATTACGAGAATTTTGAGGCCAAATATATCAATATAAGACATTTTATTCTTAATTCTTAAGAAAACAAGCTGAAAATCTATAAAATATATGATTTTTTTTCAAAATATAAAAAATATGGTTACATATAATTGAAAGAAAAATTACTTTGATTGTGGTCAGTAGATTATGCTACAAAATTTGATTAGTTCAAAATAAATATACTTTACCATTTTTACATATCATTTATATTTATATTTTAATATGCTCTCTTCCCTTTTGCAAACCAGATTTTTAATTAATTTTCTAATACAGGTCTTATAGATCAAAATACTTTTGACATCAAATTACTTAGCCCTTTCGTGACGGGGCGCCTCTGCCTAAGACGCTCGGCTGGGGACGGAGCGAAGGGCGAAAGGAATCGTCCCGCAGAACGAGGGTTTTGCATCGCTAAGCCTAACTTAAAGGAAAAAAAATCACAAAAAAGTTTAAGTTTTAATGTCATAATTTGTGGTACCATTTAAGATTATTAGTTAAGCTGTCATATACATTAAAATTAACATTTAATAATCTTTTTTCTTTAATGTACATTAAAAAATATAAAAAAAATTCGCTTACCTTAAGAAATAATTTTTGAAAGCGCCATTCAAATTATTTCAAAATTTTAATTGACAAAATACATTAATAAACTTTAAAATTACCAATAAAATATACAACACAGACTATTTAGATGAAGAAGTAACAAAATCTAAAATGAAGCATGTGTGGTAAATCTCGAAGCACAGAGAAATGCAAAGTCCTACATTGCATGATCTACTAGCATAAAATGTTTCTTGCTTTTCTTTTGTTTTAGCACAGTCTGTGAACAAACTATCCACCTTCAGTATTATAATTGCAAAAAAGCACTTTTATATCTGCAATACTTAAATTTGAATATTTGGCTAACTTAGAAGTTGATGGAGCACTTCTTTGAGCGTTTTGAGCAAAACTGTTTGTTTCTTCAAGAATCAAATTTAGTATATCATCATCAAAGAAAATAGTAAAGAAATCAATTTCTTTTTCAGCATTTACTACAGAATTTGCTCCCGGTGTTCCAATAAATGTATGGGAATGAAATTCCTCCAGCGCTCAAGTCCAAGATAAAGTATCTTGAGTCGAACTTCTACGGGAAGTGGAAGGCAGGCACTCAGTGAGCTCAGTCTCTGACAAAATGTCGTATTAGAATCACTAGAAATATCACTTTCTAACTCCTTAGACAATGAATCATCATTCTCATCTATGTCACTAATTGGCTCATTTATCATGCGAGTATATTCTTCCTCTAATAAACAGAGCCCGATTATGAATGCTGGGGGCCCTTGGGTAGATGCTATTTGGGGGCCCCCCCTTACGAACATTTATA
Organism: Dolomedes plantarius; assembly: GCA_907164885.2. Taxonomy (NCBI): domain Eukaryota; kingdom Metazoa; phylum Arthropoda; class Arachnida; order Araneae; family Dolomedidae; genus Dolomedes; species Dolomedes plantarius. Next base: position 4,555,515 of record OU015499.1, read on the forward strand.
AAAATAACTATCCATGGGCTATACATACTATTAGAAGTACTAGGTGCATACACCAAGGGGGTTTTGGGGCCCCCTAGCATGAGGGGGGCCTGGGCAAAGTCCCAATTTGCCCATGCGATAAAAAGGCCCTGCTAATAAATAACATTTTCTTGCCATAACTGGAGTCAAGGCTTTCCGAAATAAGAAGGGAAGTACGTGAAATATAACCAAAAGCAACGCAAAATGTAACAGAATTGACGATAACAACCTCAAAGACCCCATATAGAAGCAAATTAAAAAAAAAATAAATAAAAGTATTCGGAGAGATAGCAGAAGCGCGAATGTTTAAATCACATGGAAAGTTAAAGAGCTGAGCTCTGTTTGTTTACATTGTGCTTTCACCCCTCCCCTGCAACAGCTGATGTGCAAAATACCAAATTCAGGCAGAATGTGAACAGACTGAAGATCAGAATACCAAAACTATGTTTAGTTCAAAAGTAATGGACACCGGGCGCCATCTAGGGGTCTTTAAAAATTGTTCCAGCTTAAAATGCACATATGCATCACCCGTCCACTGGGTTCATTCTTCAGTGATGCATAGGTGGGATGCCCAGCTGTGAGAGACATTCATAGGGAATGCGTATATGAGACGCCCGTCCAGAAAGGGTTAAATCACAATAACTTATTTTAACAGTTGAGTATGTCAGTAAAATTACATTCAAAAGACTACATATCATGAAGAATAGAATTGTTTAACTTTTGTAGTAAACTTTCAGCCATTATTCAAAGGGCTCTAATTTCCACAAGAAAAGTTTTTTGGCAGAGAATTTTTGCCTTTGATAGAAATAGATGTTTTCCCCTCAAGGTCACATGACTTTATAAAGTACTTTATCTGCTTATTTAAAATGAAACTAATCTAATTAGCAAATTCAATGAGATAAGAATTCAGTTTATAACTTTTTACTATACACGTACATATTCATATTGCCTCATGATTTTTTCAAATAAGAAGATATTCAGTCTAAAATACTAATGAACTAACCATGAATACTAAAAGCAATGTCAGAGATACTTTGTTGCACATAAAAAAAAAATACCCTGTATGCCTTCTCCTTTCACTTGACATTTTATTTTAACAAAGCATTTCATTTTCATACAATTTTTCAATACATTTGTCAATTATCCTAGGTTTTATTATTTTTTATTTTTTTTACTCAAAAATTGCCAAAACATTGATTTTAAGAGTCATAAATAAATGTTTTAAAACAGTTCTAAGAACAAATTTTTTCATTGTGTGTACAGATATTTAATAATAAAACATGTATTACATGTTTTATAGTTATGGTTATATAATATATTATTTTAAAAGTCTACTATAAGTTTATTTAGGCAGAGAATGTACTCAAAACAAGGACATCCTTCTAAGAATTTCATATAATATATACCAGGCCTGCACAACATATGGCCTGCAGGCTATATGAAGCCTGCCAGCACACACTGTGTGGCCCGTGAAGCCTTTTGTGAACACACATAATATAAAAAAAAAAAAAAAAAATTGCAAAATATTTTTTTTATATTTATGAAATTATGAAACAAATATATAAGCAATGAATATTAATATTAATTTAATTTTTAAAGGAATCAGTAATTTAATTTTTGCTAGATAAAGTATTTTTCACTTTCAAATCTTATCCTATTCACTTGCGGCCTGCAGCAGCTTTTCATAAAGTAATATAGCCCTCCTCACATTTTAAGCTGTACAGGACTGATATACACATTAAAAAAAAAATCAGGTTTTTTAGGTCTTTCCTACATGTTATTCAAGTTTCACAGAATTTTGAAAACTTGACAGAAATGCTAGACAATTCTTTGAACAGTTCAAGATCTTAAACAGACAAGACAATTTCAGGAATGCTTATTTTTACATTGTACAGCACTGTCTTCAAATATTCTAAAACAAACTTACTGATTGCTGCTCTATTTTCCATACTTGAGCATTATTAGACATTTCCAATTTATCTTTTTCAGTAAGCAATTCACTGATGTGATCTGTTGAGAAATATTCGTTCATTCAACTAATAAATATTAATAATGATAACAACAATATAAAAAAAATTAAAGTACAAATGAAAAAAAAATGTTTTAAATAAAGATAATTAATAAGAAATTTAAATTTGCTTTCACAACTGCAAATCATTGTGATGAAACAATATAAAACAGTTTTAATACTTAAATCAAGTAAAACAGAGGTGTTTCTTAATACAGCAAATAACACAAGGAAAGAATAAAAGTACATGATAATAAATGTATAGTTATTTATCCATGAATGAAAAACTATTTTTAAGGGTAAGAATACCTTGACAGTTATACATTTTATCACTTTTCCAGTTCTAACTAATTGATCTTGAGAATTCTCTATGATAACATATTTTCATTATAAATATATATTTTTTTTTACTTTCACAACTAAAAGATAAAATAAATCACTCAACATACACTATCTACCAATAAGTATTTGGACACCCATGCAAATGATGATATCTGCGGTCCTGATATACATCATGCCCTCCGCCATTAAATATCATGTAGGAAACAACATTGCCATTAGTTGCATGCAAGATGCCCCGAAGTGCAGAGTTATCTGATTTTAAGAAAAGTGTAATCGTCAGGTATCACAGAAATGGCCGATCTTTAAGGGACATATCTTGCGAGCTGAATTACCCAAAATCGACAGTGGCCTATGTGATTCAGAAGTAAAAGGTGAGCGGTGATTGCCGGAATGTGCCCCGTGTCGGCAGACCTACGAAACTGGGAGATAGAGACCGACGGATGTTGTCCAGAGAAATTCAGAAGAACCACACCCAACTGATGGCCCACATACTACAGGAGTATCAACAGGCATCCGGGAGTGTTGTTTCGATGAATACCATCTGTAAGGAAGCATATCTGCTTGGTTTTCACGGACGTGCTGCTGCCCATAAGCCTTTGATCACAGTGTCCAACTGTGGTGCTCAGTTAATGTGGTGCAAAGCATGTCGAAAGTGGACTGTACATAGATCAGTGGAAATGAGTTCTCTGGAATGACAAATCAAGGTTCACCCTCTACCGTTCAAATGGTTGCGTCTAACTGGAGAATGCCTCCTGCCAGAATGCATTGTGCCAACAGTAAAGTTCGGTGGAGGTGGAATTATGGTCTGGGTATGTTTCTCCTGGTATGGACTGGGACCCTTGGTCCCAATTAGTGCAGTGGCAAATGCCTACTGCACTATTTTGGATGACAGTGTACTTCCTACGTTCTAGCAGTTTTACTGGTTGGACCCATGTTACTTCCAGGACAACAATGCCAGCTGTCATGTTGCAAGGTCCACAATGGATTGGTATGGTAACAATGGGGTTAACCAAATGGACTGGCCTACCCAGAGCCTAGACCTGAACCCTATTGAGAACCTCTAGGATGAGTTGGATCGCTGAATTGAGTGCAACAACCATCCAAAATTGGTGAAGGAACTTACATGTCCTCTCCAAGCCAAGTGGAAGAAAATACCACTAGCCATCATACAAGGACTTGTGGAAAGCATGCCCTGGAGGGTTGAGGCTGTAACTGCCTCTCGTGGATGCTCTACAAACTATTGAATACGAATAAATTTTGTTTTTCTTTTCTATCACAAGTGTCCAAATACTTATTGGTAGATAGTGTATATATTTAAAATTATATAAGAGTCCTTTGATAAGTTCCTGAAAAGATAATATAAATGGTTTTTTTTCTTTTTGAAAAAGTTATCTATTTTTCTACACAATTTTCCTTGAGGTTGATCAGAATAATTGAAGGATTTAGACCAAAATCTTATGCCTGATTGTACAATGAGACTGGTACCAAGCAGAGTGCAAATTAGCAAACATTGACAAAATTATTTACGTTCTGATAGACTATCTCCAGTAAAGACTATACTAGTAGTTAAACCCAACTAAACAAAATGTTTAAGTCCAGTTATTGTGATCTTATATTTTGTATGATGTAATTTATACTATGCAGCTAGCTAGATTTTTAACTGAAGCCTGAAATACTTAAATATTTCTGGCTGAAAGTAGAAGTAATCATAAGATAAGAGTTTAGTAACATCTTTTTACTTATAACATTTGTAATTTGCATATTCTTTTCTTGTAAAGAATGTAACATAGTGGAAGATAATCAAAATATTAAATATAAATGCATGTTTATATATTCTATTATAGCCTAACATGCCAACTTAAATGTATTATTAGTAGAAGTGACATCCTAGTAATAGAGTGGCAACTTCTGAGTAATATTCCAACATTTCTTCAAGAATGTAAGGATTCTTGAAGAATGTCCAACCTGGCCCAAAAAAATCTGAGTACTACAAGCCTGCAGAACAATAAAACTTTTTGTAATTTCTGATAATAAAACATATAAAATCATTTGTGTTCTAACAGACTGTAATAGCTCTCAAAATTACAATAGTTAAGCATTCCAGAAAAAAAAAACACCTGAATTTATTTGAATTTAAATGTGTGCCTAACTGCTGAAAGAGATAATATAAAACACACAGGCACTTTTTAAGACCTCATGAAAATATTAAAATGAAAATAAAATTGGATTGTTGTACAAACTTTGTAATTTTTCAATTTCTTTATCTTTCTGTGCTTGGACAGTCTTCAGTTGTTCAGTTAATGTGTTTTCAGACTGTGCCTTTTCCTCTTCTAATTCTGAGTAGCTGGATTTTAACTGAGTAATTTGGGCTTCAAGTTTATGTGCTTTATCCTAAAAATATAAAATAACATTACAATAACTAGATGAAAATGATTTTCAGTCAATTTGATCCAAGTAAATTATTCAGTTAAAAAGAAAAAACTAAGAGATCTGATTGTAATTTTAACTGTGAAAAATTCAGAAGCACTATTATCAACATGACACAATGTAAACGTAACATATACTAACCATGAATTAAAGCAAAGCTTAGAAAGTTTAAAGCAGCAAAATAGTGACAACTCTTTAACTTTAGAAAGTATAAAGCAATTTTTGAAGAGACTGATCAAAGTGTCAGTTATTTCAGTTATTTTATATGAGTTTATCAGCAAAACTCTTAAGAAAACTTAATTCCAAAGTTTTCTTAAGTAAAGTTATTTTAAAGTTTATACATTAATGTTATAATGTATATGTATTTTTTACCATGTTTTTATTAACATGCTTTCTTGTGTGTTTGTTTGTGTGGGTGTTTGTCTAGTACAAATCTTGCAGTCGATTTTTAACTAACTTCCCGACTAGCTAGACATTTGAAACTTTTAGAATAGCTCAGAACACAATGACAATGCATTTTTAAAATGCTTTTAGCCATCTTTACGCAGAATTAAATTAATTTTCAGTTATTTTCAGTTAATTTTGTCTTGTAGACTGGTGCAGCCATCTATTGGCCGGAAAGGGAACTAGTCAAATACAACAAGTCAAACAAGTCAAATGCAAGTTAACTTCATTTTCTTTCAAGTTGATGGGATAATTCATCAAAAAAATTTTAAAAAGTATTTATTAATACATAGAATTGTCAACTTTATATGATTCAACAGAAAATTTAAAAACATGGTATATAAAAAGTCTTTTTTACTTGTAATTATTTGCTTTAAGATCTGCCTCTTTGGCTGACTTTATGCATTTTGTCATCTTCTTACGTTGTAAACTTTGTACACCAATTCGTCATAGACAATGATTCTTTCTAAAGTGGGCTGGTTGACTGCATTTGTCAGTCACCAGTAAAAATTCACACAAATTCTGTATTAGTGTTTGATATCACGGTATAAACAAGTTTAAATGGGATAAAGTTAAGCTAGTTACCCAGTATGTTTTTTCTGCATGGCAACAATATCGTAACCTTTATGCAAATATCTCATGCATTCTTGCTTCTGACTATACCAGTGTCGATTCAGATTGGCAAAATTATATCAGTAGTGATGTATTCTGATTGGTCAGTCTGCACAAGCATATGCAAATTTTTAACAGACCAATCTATATATATATAAAACAGTTCCGTAACTGACTGACTGACATACAACGCACAGACCAAACCGCTGGACCTAAAGGGCTGAAATTTTGCATGGCGATTCTTCTTATAGTGTAGGGGGTGCACTAAGAAATATTTTTGAAATATTCTTCTTAGATTTTTTTAAATTAAATTTTTAAGCTGTTTTAGTAACTTTTTCTAAGTTTGCATTTAAAATAACAATTTGAGGGTTATAAAATTTATATCGCGAGAAAGATCCTAAAAATTCCTTTAAAATGAGATCTTTTTCAAATCTTTACCTCCATTTTCTGATTTTTAGTGAATTTTTAAAGAATAATTTTTAGAATTTAATTTATTAAATGCTGATCACGTGATTTCTTTTTCTGGTACTTTAAATAAATTTATTGTCACGTACATAACAACTAAATAGACAAAAAAAATTTTTTTTTTCTTGCTAATGTGGCAGATGATTGGACATTATCCAAAAAATATTAAAATACAATAAAAGATATGTTCCTCAAACTGTACTATAATCTTTAGTATGTCTTATTACATTTAATTTGAATATTTTCTTCTACATTATTTTGTCTATAAAAATATCCCTTACGATTTTTTTATAAATAAATTTTTTTTTTTTTTTTTAACATCAATTGTATACATTGATCGTCGTATTTATTATAAATATATATATATATATATATATTTTTGCATTAATTGCATACATTGACCGTTGTATTTAATTTGAATGTACTCCGTAGCGAAGTGCGGGTTTTCAGCTAGTTGCTATATATAGCGAGTACATGTTATTCTATGGGTCCGGTTGACATTTGTTTCTCGGAAGTCAGCTCGTGTAAGCTCATTTGTAGTCAACAAGCAGCACTACTTGTTTAATTTTGTTGTACTGATGGCAGTAGCCATTTTGTCTATGTTATGAATTACTTTTAGTTTGAATTAAAACAAACTAGTTGGCACCCATCAAAACATGATGGCTAGATAGGAAATAAATGTACTAATACACAAATTATACTCAACACATCATTATAAAATGTTGAAAATCATAATAATGCACAGAAACAAATTAATGTGTTTAAGCGGCATTGTGCTTAGTAGTATCTAAAGTAAGATTTAAAACTGTCACTGAGCATGGGCAGAAAGTAATTTTTTAATTGTAAATTACCGCTAATTAAACACAAAATAAACAATTTCCATCAGGTTTAATCTTATATTTCACAAACATAATTATCATAAAAATAAAAATGGCAGAGAGAGATCTAGAGAGATTCTTCCGAATAAATGTGTTTATCATTAAAACATGTCACTGAGCATGCGCAGAAATCTCTTTTTAATTGTAAATTATCGCTAATTTATAGAAATTGTGGTTACAAAACTAAATTTGACATATCTATAGATTACAATCTTTTGTTTAAGACAAAAATGAAGTAAATTGATGCAGTAGTTTTCTCTCACGGACTGCCCAAAAGGTCGGCTTAGGAACTTAAATATATATAGATTACTTTATATATTGCCTCAACATTCTCTACATTTCAACTCAGGTATATGAACACTGCCATTTAAGCATTTTATACCTTTTAAAAGGGTGTAGTTTAAGGCCATAACTGGTTAACAATGTTATGGGCCAATGAGGTTATGCCAACAATTAGGAATTACTTTCCCTCAAGCACACTCATTGGTTATGCCTTGCTGAGGAACCAAAACTAGGGCAAAACCTGGGTCCAAGGCGACCTGTAAGCTGGAGATGTGTAGTATTAAAACTCTTACCGTAACTACAATGTTAAGTTATTGTCTATCAGAACTTTAACAATAAGTTTCAGCGTTTACGTAACGCTCATTTCCTAAACATTGGAACTTCATGTACATATCGTTCATTTTAACTTACTCATGTTCTTTATACTGTTCCTTAATCTTTGTTATTTTAAGTTAACCAGTCATTGTATTGCATGACGTCATTCATGATTGGATTAATTGGGATTGTTTCCCATGTTTACATCATTCTTTTACAATTGCATTTTTCCATTAAAGTTGTTGTGAAACCTCACTTCTCTTCACCGAGGTTCACTTAGGTTCTTTTCTATGGCATAGGGACAAATGAGGTAGTGCAATAACGAGTCTATCTTAACATCACGAACATAAATTTATTTACAGTTGAACATTTAAACAGTTTCACACTTAACATAACAATTAAAGAAGACTCTGCATGAGGTGGGCAAACCTACAATATCTTACCAGACCTTGGCTATCCTACACTCTAATCTAGTTACAGATTAACTCTGTTCTGCTTATAGAACTAATTATTTCACTGGAGGTGATACAAGTCTGCTTTATCTAGCCAGACCTCCTAACATTACTCTCAGAGATTCTCTCTCTTTGTCTCAATTCTAATTAATGAATAATTACCTAACCAGAGGTGAGACGAGTCTACATTTACCTTGCCAGACCTCTGATCTCTACCAGAGACTATCTCCTTCTCTAACTTTCTTACTGACTCCCTGCGATCCCAAGCACCCTCTTGGGTTCAACGCCCCCGCAGCCAATCCTCTGATTGGTAGAGGGGTGGGGAATCATGAGGCACAACATTTTCTCTTTAACAAGTGCTACTGGTCAAAGATTACACTACAAAAGTGCTTTCAGGAAGAAGACACCCTGCCTTATGTAAAACATTCTTGTTATGTATACTGCGTGGCAGGAGCAGCTGTATGTGCTTGGGTATGCGGTGTTTGCTGTTGCTAGTGCAGCCGTAGGTGCGATTGCTGTTGTAAGATGTTCAGTTGTTTTCATTTTATAATAATGTTTTATCTTATACATTTTTTGCAATAAACCATCAAACACTTTTTAAAATTCCGTCTGCTTATTTATGGATTTTGTTAACGGTGAAAACATACCGTACTCTGCATTCGGAAATTATTTCCGAGATAATAATCTTTTTGATTTAAGCTCAACCTAATTACACTACATCAATTAAAATAGTTTTCCTTATTTAATATTAATAAAATAAGAAAAATTCTGATTAAATTAACAAACTGTTTAAGCTATACAGAATGTCAGTTAATTAATAAAGTTACATATATATTATTAGCTAACATATTCTATGCAACAGGTTTAATAATTCTTCAAATAATGTACTTAGTCATAAATCAATTTTAAAATGAGAAAATTTTTAGCCTTTTCTGATGACAATGTATTAGAAACAATTTTTAATGAATCTCCACATACATAAATGTAAAAAAAAAAAAAAAAAAAAAAAAAAAAAAAAAAAAAAAAAAAAAAAAAAAAAGATTGGGGAGAAATGCATTACTATGAAGTTCTGAGAAATACATTGATAAAACAAATTACTTTTTCTTCCTGAAGTTTACTTTCTGACTGATGTATCAGCTTTTCATTTTCTGTAAAAGAAGATATACATACATAAAAAAATTATATTAATGAATAAACATAGTGCCATCACATTCATTGTAATTTAGAAATAACAAATAACAAGCAATTTTCTGGCAAGTGAAAATGTTCTTATTTTGATTATATTGTTAGAAAGTTTTGAATAAACTAACAATTTGCAAACAGTTACCCCTTACATGGATATTAAAAACAGATTTATGCATGAGAAGAAGGAAATATACATATAATAAAAAAAGTGTCAAAAATGAACATATTGGGGAAAACAATGCTCCAATAAAGCATATAGAGAATTAAAAGATATATTTTAAAGACATAGTTCTTCATACTACATTCAAAGATAACTACTACTTACAGAGCAAACTGTTTAATAATAAGAGATTCAGATTAAAATCTAAAGAAACAATAACATTAGAACTTGAAACCATCAACATTGAATTATAAAATTATCAGTTAGACTCAAAGCTATATAAAAGAATTTAATTTGCTCCTTATAAATAGTGAAAGAACTGGCATTAACAACATCAGCTTTACATTTTTTAAACAACCCTTATAATTTATATATCACACAGTACAAGGAGCTTAAAATTAACATTAACAGCAAAACTTATCAGATGGTAAAATAAAATCTAACAGAATTAAAACAGTTATAAAAGACTGGAATGCAACTCTATTAAAAAAATTTATGTGCAAGAAATAAAACTTTTTTAAAAGTGAAACGTAGGTCCAGCTTCTATTATTATAGAAGTTACAATTTCAGCTATGGTAAATTATAAAAGACTATAATGAAATGAAAATAATTTAAGGGATACTGTGATATTAAATGTATTACATGTTCCCTGCAAATGACTAAAATTTATGCAAACAATATCTATAACAAGTTTCCCTGACAGTGTTTTTATTCTTAATACTGATAAAAATTTAGTTGCAGAACAAAAAATCAATCCCAATAGTAACAAGTAAATTTAGTTTTCAAAACTTTATTTAACATTAATACCTTCTTTAGTATGCCTGTGATCTGTCTTTTCTTGTTGAAGTGATTTTTCAAGTCTATTTTTATGTTCATAAACGACTACAAAAGAAAATAAATTTATTAATGTAATACAAATGACTGAAACACAAATGCATACCTTTATGTATGAATATAAAATTAAAAAAATAAGATAACTTAAATTTAAAAACACATGATTAAAAGCTAATAATAAATGAAAATTTAGCTGTCATGTCAAAGTTACCAATTTAATAAATCAGAGAATAAACAGAATTCTTCAGAAATGTCTGAAGTGAATAAAAATTAGAAACAGCCCATTTTGTTTTTCCCATATATTGTACAAAGGCTATCCACTAGTACAGTGCAATTTAAATGGTAACCTTTTCCCTCAATTTTTTACAAAACTTTGAACAATATGATTATTAAAATTTCTATTAGTGATAAAAAGTTATTTTTACAGCGTCTTCCACTATGGATGAATTGTTCTACAAGTCCCGTGAGCTATTTACAAGATGAAATGCCACAATTAAATGGATTTAAGGATATAGAATTTTACAAAAAATACTTGTATGTATCACTGAAAGATACATTAGGATACTTATTTAAATATATATATATATATTAAATATGACAAAAAGAAAAAAAAAAACAATTCTGACTTGAATCTATAGTTAGTTGCCTTAAAATATATTTAAAAAAAATTCTTACAGTATTTATTAGACAAATTTCAAGTGGTTTATTAGCAAAACAATTTTTTATAAATTAATGAACCACTGATAGTCCAGAGTCTCTCTTCCAAAAATTTATGCTGCTAATCTAATTATGCAAAACTGACAAAAGTGAATAATATTCTAATAATAATATCTTTGATTAATATCCTAAAATTGAACAACAGAAGAAGAAAAAAAAAATTGTAGAAAACAAACTCTGCTCTTAGATTGCATCAAAAAATGTTTTTAAACTGTTGAAGAGTTAAATGCATTACAGTCAAAAATCTTTCAAAAACTGTTTTTTAGCAAATTTACAATGCAATTAAATGAATAATGCCAGTGAAATTACAAATATTTAGAAAACAATATGTCAGTTTAACCATTTCAGTAGTCACAGACAGGGGCGGCTCCAGTCCAGTGTTTTTTTTTTTTTTTTTTTTTTTTGGGGGGGGGGGGGGCAATCTTAGGGTCTTATATATATATATATATATATATATATATATATATATATATATATATATATATATATATATATATATATATATATATATAAAAGACAAAGTTTAAAGTGAAAAACCAGTATATGCCAAAAACCACTACAGCCAGGAACTAAAAACATGAAAAGATAAGTGAAAAATAGGTTTTTGACAGCATCTTTTCATCAGCAGTGCCAATACTGTCTAAAAACCAATGGATTGATTCTAATAAGTATGATCTGAGCAATAAACATACTTAGACACTGTACAATCCATAAGAAACAGAAGAAGTGAATAATCAGTTGCTTTATCATAGAACACCAAGCCCAGCGCCAGACAAAGTGGAAGTTAAGTTAAGGAGACCGCAAGAAGACTGACATCACAAACATTCCAACCATGGAGCAAATGGATACACAGAAGCAGACTTACTAAGGATACTGTGTTATAGGACAAAATTACCTAAGTTAACTTAGACATTTATTAAGACAGAGTTATTATTATTTATTATTATAATTACACTAGTTTCTATTATTTTTTATTTTACTTTTTTAGTAGTTCTTTACTATCATTATCCTTTATTGCCAATACAGATAATTTCACCTACCTGGGACTAACTTTTGATAATAAGTTAAGTTGGAAACTCCATGTGGAACGGCTCATCGAGCACGTTACAAATAGATTTAATGTTCTTAAGCGTCTGGCAGTAATGAGCAGGTTGTAAATGGGGGAGTCCCCGGTCTACCCTTAACACTACATATAATACATTTATTCTCCCTTTAATGACTTACTGCTGTGAGGTCCTCATCACAGCCCCACAACTGGTAATCAACAAACTCAAAGTTCTGCAAAATCAAGCTCTCCGCTTGATTACAGGTGCCGTGAAGTCTACGCCGATCGATGCGATACTAATCCTGACAGAAAATAAACCTTTCCAAGATATTATGAAGGAGAGGGCTTTGGTCCTCTATGAAAAGCTTCTGAGAATCGATGACTCCTACTGGAGGGACTATGTGGTCAAGCCTAGACAACTTAAAACCCAGAATGGATTTATCCAGAAAGTTCTAGACATTAGAAAGGATATTGTTCTCCCGGGTCATGTTCAATTTCTTATGAAACCTAGAAACCCCTTGGAAATAACTAATGTCAAAACAAAATTGGATCTAGTTGAAACCATCTATAGGAAAAGAGATGTCGCACCAAGTATCCTAAGAAGTCTTACCCTGGAGACCATTGCAGTTAGATACCCACCTGAAAATTGGCTGCACATTTTTACTGTTGGATCTCAATTTGACTGCCATTTTAATGTAGGGGCTGGTGTCTTTTCGGACCTTTTTTCTTTCTATGCCCCAGCAGGCTACATTGGTACAGCCTTCGATGGTGAAGTGGCTGCTGTGAGCATAGCCTTACAGCAGCTGCTGGCTCTTCAACACAAATTTGAAAATGCAGTCCTCTTTTCGGACTCACAGGCAGCCATTCAATCAATTAGCTCTGTTGAACTCCTCCTGACAGCTGAGATTTCTCGATGTCAAGAGCTTTTGAGACGTTTGAATTTGAGGGGAAAACGAATCGTTCTCCAATGGGTGCCTGCTCATTGTGGTGTCTGGGGTAATGAACAAGCAGATTCCCTTGCAAAAAAGGGTTTGAATATACTACAACATGCAAATACATCAACTTCCTTTTGGAAAATAAAACGGTTCCTGAAAAATCTATATAAAACTAACTCATTGCGGGATCTTCAGACTCGCACAACCCTAAAAAGTTGGGGGAGGGTAAGACCTTCTTCAATTCCCGACAAACCTAGACGTGATGCAGTTGTGGCCTTCCGTTTATCTACGGGCCATGATTGTCTCCCTGCTCACCTACAACGTATAGGCCTTTCCACCATGCCTTTTTGTCCACTTTGTGATACTGGAAAAGAGATGGGCGGGGACCACTTGCTTTGATGCCTTCCACGGACACACTGTGTTCTCAAGGTACTGGGAAGCAAGAGAACTTTTAAGGCAATGACTTCGGTCTTATACCCTGTTTTCAGTTTTACCATCTCATGTACATGTTTATATCTTTGAACTGCCATTTTATCTTTTTATATGTATTGGTATTTTGCCTTGCCATTGGAAATAATTAAAAAAACAAAAACAAAAACTAAAAAAACTATCATTAATCATTTAGTTTTGTATTACTAATTAATAGCAACAGAACATGCTATTCATTAAATCTAAAACAACCAATTATGTGCTTGGAAAGACTATCAGGGTAATAATTACGTTTTAGCACTACTAACAATTCTATAATATGCTTATGCCTATTGTCCTTAGAACAAAGCCTATTTATTCTTACTAGTTGATTAAGGATAATATTATTAAATACAGATTTGTGTAAGCATGTTAAGTAATTTTGAAATTTTACAATTTAAAGTCATATTCTGATCTTTTATCATATAGATCAAAAGTAAAATTGCTATGAGAATTTATTTTTATGTTTATATCTAAGAAGTTTACATTAAGTTTATCGTGGCTACTTTGTATTAGTATATATATATATATATATATATATATATATATATATATATATATATATATATATATATAAGAAATAAACAGCGTCTCACTTTAAATTTAAACTCATTTAGTATTAGGTCTACCATTATATAATTTTAGGCTATGGAAAAAAAAATGTGTCTGGCTTTTTTTGGGGGGACAATTGTGCCTATTGCCCCCACCCCTTGGAGCCACCAATGGTCACAGAAAATACAGCAGGCTGAGGTACTCAACTAAGAATATATAATAGGCACTTTATATAAATACATAAATAATAATGGTAACCAAATAATCACCTTGTAATTGTGCAGAGAGAGAATCTCTCTGTTGCTGGCATTTTTCATTAACACCTTCTAATTCTTTCAGACTTGTATGAGTGCTACTGAACAGAAAAACAAAGAAACACACAACACCAAGTACAGCTACATAGACAAATAATTTCCCCCGGGAATTCCTCATAATTACAATATATACAGGATCTAAAAAATATAAAATCACAGAGAGACAAAATAAATAATAATTCACACCACTAATATTTAAGAAATTGAGATAAAATAAACAAATCTCGAACTTCAAAATTAACATCATAAAGACTACAAAACCTTAAAAAATAAATATGTACTTTTCTTCCAACTTATACTGAAACTTAAATATATAGATATCATGCTTAAAGAAAACTGTGCAATTCCTGTACAATGCACACTAGTATTGTACTGCAATATTAAAGTTAAAAGTTGCAAAAACAGTTTCAGAGCTGAAGTGCAAAACAAGTAGTCAAGATCCTCATCTTTGACAGACAAATGAAGTCCTTTAAATGAAAAAAAAGGTTCAATTCCAGCATGTGTAAAAGCTTTTTAAAAATTACTGTATTGACATAGTATATGACATTGTATTTTAATCTCTGCACCTACAAATTTTTTCAGGAGTTTATAGGGGATAAAACAAGGGAAATGTGAGAGGGGGAATTGCGCTCCTTACAGATGATCAAAATTACAACAGCTCTTGGCATGTAAATCATATTGTGATACCAAAACTAAAATAAACAAAAAAGGAGTTTTTTTAAAAAAAAATTGAGTACTCTGCTCTAAAACTTTTTTTTTTTTGGGTGCATATACCTTTATGACTTTATCATTTATAGCTTACAGCAGTAAATATGAATATTTCAAAGCTCACAGACTTCTTTACCCAGAGAAATATTTTATCAGATCTCCCATTACCAGCAACTATTTTTTTTTTCAGCAACAACAATAAAAAAGAAATTTTATCTTGAAAAAGCTTGTTTTCTATAAAACTACTGCATTAAAAAAATCTTATTATAATACTTTTAGAATAATATTTTTATTAAAAAGAAATAATTAGGTGATATTCACGAATATATGATAATTTTTCCAGGTGTAGGTTTTTTGTTTTGTTTTTTGTCATACTACAAAGCAATATTTGGATTAGTACTGTGGCTAAAACATGGAAATTCTCCTAAATATAATATATATCTTATCCCCATATCTGATACCATAATCTGAACTAATTTCCTATAATGTATTATTTGAACTTGATCCTCATGCACATCATGACTTTTATCACAGTACTTCTGTGCTGATAAGTTTTCATGGATTTTTTTTTTTTTTAAAGACACTTTATATTTAATTAAATTTTGTATTCCAAGAGTCAATTTTCAAATCAAGCTCAAAACTGATTAGGTTTCACTGATTATATATTATATTACACAACACAAAGGAAGCTTAAGGAAGTCATAAAAGTACCATATTCATTAAATAAGTGTTCATCATCTTTCATATAATTCCCTACTGAAGAAAACTTTTCTCCTTATCCCCATTATGATCAAATCAAATTATCAATAATAGAATTTAAACATTTAATGATGCATCATAGCCAAAAATTCTTTACCTTTATATGTTCCAGTTGCTTTAAACATAATTTTTAAAACAACTTCACTAGAATAACATTTTACTTTGTCTTGTGCATTTATTTACGGTAGTAAAATAAATTACTGACATATGAATCTATATTTATTAGCATGCTCTTTGATCTTAAATAAAAAAGATAAAACATCTTAATACCATAAGGAAAATAAAAAATTAGAAAAAGAAAGGAGAAAAAGAAAATAGGAAACAAATTTCAAGCAGTTGTCCTTTACAATTTTAGGAGCTTATAAAAAAAGCTAAAGGATTCATTTTTAAGGAAATTTTTCTCAAGGTCTATCAATATTAAGCAGAAAAAGATATTTTTAAGGCATCATAATAAATTATGCAGGAAAACTGGGACCTACTGCTTAAAGCCAATTCTGAATGGCTAAAAACATCTATGCCAAGAGTGGAACCCACAGACTCTGGTACCAAAGGCTAGCGTCCTAACCCTTCGGCCATCGCATGGTACATCTATTTGGTCTCATTTTTTATAGTACTTTTAATTTCCTTTATCTTGAATTTGAAATGCTAAATAAAGAAATCTTTTTGTTAACCCCTTGCGACATCAATATAAACACCAAGGGGTCATGATGCACCCTGTAGAAAACACTACAGTAATTACACAGATTTGTTGTCTTATTTGATAGTAGATACCTTAGTACAAAAGTTTGATAGTATTCAGTAAGGAAGATGATGAGGTAGTGGACAGCATAACAGTCCAAGAATTTTATCTCTTAATACTAACATTCTTTTTAATTTTGAAATAATTATAATACAGAGAAAGTTATATACGAGGGTCTACTATTTATGATTTTCAAATATTGAACCTACATTAAACAAAGTGATAAACATAAAAATGAAAATATATTTGCATACCCTAAAACTAAACATGCAATTATAACTTTATGATATCAACACATTATTTTTGCTCTATTTTAACATGTTGTATTACAAGTAGACTAATTTTCCCACAGACTGACCAGTCAGTGACGATTTGTTTAACAAAATAGAAACTAGTTAGATAGAAATAAAATTATACTACTTTATAACATTTTATGTTATTCTATTATATCCTGGATTTTACAAACTTATATTATCTTATTTTTATCCTTTTACACTATTTTTTTGGCATTACCTTAAAAATTTTAGGCAGTAAAAATTTCTTTTCCTTGATAACAGGATTACAATAATTAATAAATTACTCCTTTACTTATTAGCATAACATTATCATGTTAAGTCCGAAGTGTATTAAATTATAAACAAGAATCTAAATTTATATCGTGTACGTACAACGGAACATTTCAAAACATCAAATGATGTTTGTATTTTTATTATTTCCTAACAAAGTATGCTATTGATTTCATTAAATATGCTATGAGGTCTTATTATACCATTACCCTATTCTTAATTCATTGTAAAAATAATTTTTGTAAGACATGAAAATTGTAGATATCTTCATTGTTACACGACATGCTAGAATACTTACTAGAACCAGATGATGAGAAAGATTCTTGCTCTCCCATAGGAGACGTCAGAACCAGCACATTAATTAATTGAATATACACAATATTTAGCTGTGATATATACTGAAAGAAAAAGTTTAAATTTTAGATAACATTGCAAGGAAATATTAAAACTATTCTTCTTTTTAGCAAAGAATTAAACAGCTGTATAATAAATAAAAATAATAGCTTTATCCAAAATACACAAATGATTGACAAAAAGATTTTTTCAGTCGGTACCAAAGAATATAATATGGTCAGATCTATAATATTAAGTATTACGATGAATAAAGCTTCAGCTATATCTAGAGAAATAAGGTGTAACCATAACAGCTTATAGCATATTCAGCTAGAGATAGAGCTTACTTAAATAGATATAATGCTCTCAGATCTTCATATATAATGAACATTTGTTGAATAATTTGATGCATTACAAGGGAATTTTATCAGATTTGAGTCAATCATGTGATGTGATCAAAGTTTGAAACTATAGAGAAAAATCTGGTTGGAGTTTGACCAAACCTGGAGTAGGACTAGTTATGAGGCTCTTCTTTTTCTTTCTCTTTTAAAGACAACTTGGCCATATAATATATACATATATACACTGAAGAGCCAAAAAAACCTGGTACACTTGCCTAATATCGTGTAGGGCCCCCAAGAGCATGCAGAAGTGCCGCAACACAACATGGAATAAACTCGACCAATGTTTGAAGGTATCCTGGAGGCAATTCACACCATGAATCCTGCAGGGCAATCCATAAATCGATAGGAGTGCGAGGGGGTGGAGATCACTTATGAACAGCACGTTGTAAGGCATTCCAGATATACTCAATAATCTTCATGCCTGGGGATTTGGGTAGCCAATGGAAGTGTCTCAAGTCAGAAGAGTGATCCTGGAGCCACTTGGTAGCAACTCTCTATGTGTGGTTTGGGTTGTTGTATTGTCTTACTGGAATTGTCCCAGTCTGTCAGAATGCACAATGGACATGAATGGGTGAGGATGATCTGAAAAAATGCTTATGTACTTGTCACCTGTCAGAGTCATCTCTAGACATATTAGGGGTCCCATAACATGCCAACTGCATGTGCCCCATATCCATTACAGAGGCTCCACTAGCTTTAACAGTCCCTTGTTGACATGTACAGTCCATGGATTCATGAGGTTGTCTCCATATCCATACATGTCCATCCACCTGAAACAATTGGAAACGATACTTGTCAGACCAGGCAACGTGTTTCTAGTCATCAACAGTCCAATGGAGGTGTTGGTGGGCCCAAGCGAGACATAGACCTTTGTGCTGTGCAGTCAGTAACAGTACATGAGTGGGTCTGCGGCTTCAAAAGCTCATATCAATGAGTCTATTGAACAGTTTGCACACTGACACCTATTGATGCTTCAACATTGACATCTGCAGCAATTTGAGGAAGTGCTATACATCTATCTTGTTTAAGGATTTTCGTCAGTCATTGACAGTCCAGTTCTTTCAAGGTCTTTTTCCAGCCGCACCACTGTTGGAGATTTGATGTTTTACTGGATACCTGATATTCATGGTACACTTGTGAAATGGGTGTGCGTGAAAATTCAAATTGCATCGCTACCTCGGAGATGCTATGTCCCATCTCTCGTGCACCGACTATAGCAAACCGACTATGTTCAAAGTCACATAAATCGTGATAACCTGCCATTGTAACAGCAAGGAATAGATCTAAAAGCTTTGCCAGACACCTGTTATCTTATATAGGTGCTGCCAACTGCATCGCATTATGCTGATTGGTTGCATATCTCCATTATTTGCATATGCATGCCTGTACCAGTTTATTTGGCTTTTTAGTATATTTATTTATATGCATTTGCTAAAGTCAGACTGTAGTTAAACATTACTTACAAACTGTTCATTCATTGCTAAAATATACATAATGATGTAAAACATTTTTGTTCTCTCATTTGCACAGGCTAATTTTTTCAAAAATATGTTAAATATACATACTTACTAAGTAGGCAGTGATTGTAATATTTTATACAGAAAAAAGACTATAAATTCTGCAATTGATTTGATGTTCATCTTATTGAGTAATGTATCACAAAATGTTCAAAGTATCAAGGCATTCTATGAACAGACATTCTGTTAACAGTTGATTGCTTATATGATCCCACCTATGAAAGTATTAATAGTTTTATTGGTTAAGAGGCAAGAAGTTAAAAATAATTTTTTACGTTACATTTGATGGACAAAACAGTAGCTAATTGTGCCATGTGCTAAGTCTTAATTGCTATTAGAGAAATAATCCTAGTGTACTGATAATGCAGATGACACTGAAATACGATATTAAGGCTATTTCTAGTAGTGTTACTTTAGAATTTATTGTTTACTAAAAGACACACACAAGTGCAAAGAAAATCTACATATTGTGGGCAAAACTAAGACCTATTATTTGGTGATTCTGGTTTCACACAAAGAATCAGCTTGTTATATATTATAAGGTAATGCTTGAATACAAGCCTTAATTCAGAATATCCTAAATTTTAAATATATACCTGTGAGCTGGGCAGGTATGTCCTATGCCAAAGCATTTAAAAACTGTAAAAGGGAACACTCTTAAATTCACTCTATCCTAGGTGAGACAGTTGAAAATTATTTTAAGAGACAGGAAAATAACTGGATCAAAAGATACTTTGAAATAGGAAGACTGTCTGATACCTCTTAACCATAATTAAACACAGTGGTGCACCCAGGGGGCCTTGACCCCCCCCCCCCCAAAGAAGTAGAAATATTGATTTTGCATTATAAATATTTTTATTCGTTCATCTCGGGCCCCTCCATACATTATAAATATTTTTATCCATTCATCTCGCTCGCCCCCCCCCCCCCCCAAGAAAAAATCCTGGGTGCGCCACTGATTAAACAAAGGTTTTTTTAAACAACAGGTCAGATGAAATGTATTTATGTAAGTAAGGCACTGATATTATGTATATATACATTTATTATGTATATATGCACAATATGTATGTGAGTGACTACTGTATAAGGAACAATCCTTGATGTAAGAAGAACTACTTTGATTGGTAGACACTAGATCAGCAATCAGAAGACCAGTGAAATATGAGGGTAAATTTAATACTCTAAATAATTCTACCATATGATAGTGAGCCAGGATAGATGATGGGAAAAACTAACAATTTGAACAATTTCAAACTTGGTATGATCGTTGGCATCAGACTTTCTTGATCTGACAATTTGGTAATTGCTACCTTGGTAAGCTTTTCTTATACAACAACTACCTATGTGAATAGAAAATTGTGAAAATATCTAAAAACATGATGCCAAAAACAACCCCCCCCCCCCCCCCCCCCCCATGAATGACAAGAGACAATAGTGTTTGTGGAGGATTGTGCTTTTCATTCAGCAGCTACCAATTCCTGATCAGTATAACAGCAGACTACAGATGATGCTTTCAAAATAAAACTGTGATGGACATAGTCTCATACAACGGTCCTATTTTAAAGCTCACATGTATCCACATCTTAATCAGCATTTATGGGAGGAAGTTCAAAGATATGTTTGGATACACATAACAAAGAAACAAACCCTCTTTAGAATTTGCAGCAGTTACAGGAAGCTATCTTACAAGCCCAGAAAAATGTTTAAGAGCAATGATTAAGATTTAAGATGATGGTCTTGTCTTTTTACATACAAACTATTGAAGTGACTACAGGGTATTCACAGGGCCGCCCAGAGAGGGGGACAACTGGGGCACTTTGCCCCAGGCCGCAAACTGCCAGAGGGGCCCCCCCAAAATTAATTTATTAGATTTCATCCAAACGAAGATTCTGAAACTTGCACTGTACTTCAAAATTCAAAATAATCTCTTGCAAAAAGGGGCCTTAAAAAATATTAAAAAAATTATTCAATTAATTTTCTCTTACTCCAAAATAGTCTTCTGAAAATATGCGATTGACGAAAAATATAACTGTTTAGTCCTAACTGCTATAAAATTACATTTTCTCTAATAAATTGAAGTCAGTACTAACTACTAAAATAGATAGCAAAAAAGCTTTGTGAATGGAGGATGTCATATTTATTGGAGAATATATCAAGAGACTAGAGCAATGAAATATAATAATTATGTTAATCATTCATGTAATAAAATTTTAAGTATGAGTAACTTAATTTGAATGTGTGTTTTCGTCTCTTTCCATTTTTTATTTTTCTTGGGGCCCCAACAGAAATTTGCCCCAGGCCCCGTAAAGTCTCTGGGCAGCCCTGGATATTCAGTCTTATATACTTGGAACATTATCAGGTGCTAATATAACTAAATATAATATCCTTGGTAATAATCAGATAATCTGAAGAACTTTCTGGATAAACTTTGTGTTAGATACAGGGGACATGATGTAAGTTAGTCAGAATAAAGAGGGGTGAAACCTAGATCCCACTTCGGTTAAATGAACACTTTGGTCGTTGTGACAGAAATTCAGCTAATACGATTGCAAATGGTGGCTGACATTACACAATGTTTATTATAGCTACATTTGGTGGTTCATTACAGTTGCCCAATCTTTTGTGCATCTGTGAAGGAAACAAGTATAGTTTGTGGTTAATTAGTTTCCAGTTTTTATTCATGTGAATTTCGGGGTTATTCAACTGGGTCTCTGAAATTAATCATGTTCTCTCATGTGATTCATACCCGCTAATCCGCCATCTTCTTCTAACATTTTGTGTGTGACACTGCTTTTTCAAAATTTAGCCTATTTATATTACCTATTAGACTATTTTTGTAGGGTTGTTAGGTTGGCGACTTTGCATTCTTGCCAGTGGTGATACTTCTTAGAGCAAACGCCAAATGCGCCCCACTAACAGAAAAGTACCCATTCAACCTAATATACATTTTAAGTGAGCCCTACTAATATTTTTTGTTAATAATAATAATAATAAAAAAAATATCGTGGCACTCCTGGCCGATCTCACAACACCCAAAAGTACCGCAGCACATCAGTTGTGAATCACTGCCTTAGAGTGTTAAAATATAAATTCAAAAATTTTATATCAAATTCTTATCTTATGATTATATATTTAATCAAATTCAATATAAACTTTACCGAAAGCCATATATATTATATGTGATTTTCCCATATATTTATATGTGATTTTCCCATATATTTATATGTATTACATATATATTTAACAATCATTATCCAACAAAAACATGTCAAATAATAAACTGTTCTAAATGGAATTAAAATACATCCAAACCCCAGATGAAAATAAGAGTTTAATATAACTAAAACCATAACCCTACCAGAAAGAGTTTTAATGCCAAGGCCTACTATTAAAAATACCTATTATAATATAAGCTTTCAAATTCTGACAAAATTTTTATAATATATACATACTATTAAATTTTTTCTTTCATTATTAGTATAAACATATGTAGACCTGCATGTGAATATACCATAATTCAGAATAGCTACTAAATTTAGAGTTCGGTTGTTTGGAGGCATTTTTCTTACCTTGGCCTAGACTGGAACTATTTTAAAAGATATTGTGCAAATTTATATCCTCAATGAATATAACTATAATATGAGTTAGGTATAAAAAGTGTTTAATAAATTCTATTTTTATCATGTTGGAAAGCAATAAACAAATCAAGGTTAAAATATGCAATGTCTGCATCAGTTGAATCAAAGATAACCAGCTAGTGAAAACAAGATTCAAATCCAAGTTAATAGCCAAATTTTAACTCAGATTATTAAATATATAAAAACAGACCTAAAAACCTAAATATTGAAAGTATATTAAAAACTAAGTTGCCTCATATGACTTACAGAAAAAGAGAGCTGATTTCACAACTCTTGAAACACAAGTTATACTTTATTTTCATCATTCATTGACTAATGATAAAACGGGGCCATCCGTATTTTCCATTAGTAATGCGCGGTGCCAGAACATACATATAAAGTTCCACAATATATATAAGAAGCGAAGAAATTAGCCGAACACTCCTGAACTTACTTCATTCTATCATTTACTTTACAATACATGATAAACAATATTTGGCCACAGCTTTCATATCACTGTACAAAGTACTTAGATCGAAAACATATATCGCCGATAATTTACTTCTAACGAAAATGAAGGAAAAAATAAATGTTTCCAATGAAACAATTACTAATATTTTAAACTGTTCAGTTATAGAGTTAATATAACACAACAAATTTCTGAGTACCGGTGCTCATACAAAATGAGTTCTAAATCTCATAATCATTTAGTTTAACACTAATCAGAACTGTGTCAGCTATGAACTAAAAAATATGAAAAAGGTTGAAATAAAATAATGAAATCTGAGATAAAGAATAAAAATTATATGAATTACCGTTACTAGTACTCTAATCACAACATATCATCAAGAAAGTATAGTAAACAGTCTGAGAAAGCTGAAAAATAAACACGGTGGCGGTTTAAAGGTACACACAATTAAGTTTAGTTGCAAAATCTGCTTAGTTTGACGTATAAATTGATTCGATTTAAATAATTTTGAGTAATTTATGAAAAAAATCCTTCAACGTTGATTGAATTATTCGAAGTGAACACAGGCTCTTTTTAAAAGTTTTCGCTTAATCGCAAAACAGTTTACTCTTAACTGTAAACCACCAGTGTGGAAAACTGAAAAGTTTTTTAGTGGAAAGGAAAGTGGAGGGTGGAGGTGCGTTGCACGTAATCTAGGGTTAACTGGGTGTGAAAGTTATTTATTCTTCTCGTGGAGGCTAGTGTTTTTATTACATATGATCATTTTCTCTGATGTTGATAATAACACTTCTGTATTTGTTTTAATGCTGTGAATTCGTACGGCTGAGCAGGTGAGATATCGATTTTACTTAACATATATTCCGCTATTAACGAAGCAGAGTACCGCTAATCATTTTAAAATTCGCAATCATGACTACATTGGATGACAAATTGTTGGGAGAGAAAACTCATTATTATTGCAGTAGTGATAGCGATGAGGAACCTGATGAAGATTCGGATAAAATGTCTTCTTCAGCGAATACTCCGAAATTCATTCCATCTAGCGAAGTGAATGCATGGGAGGGTCTATCAACCAACACAGGACCCAAAGGTGTTATCAAAGATTGGCAGAGGTATAAGCAGTTAGAAGCCGAAAGGAGGGAAGAACAGGAATTGGAAAGGCTTGCGTTAATGAAGAAGCTTTCTTTGACTTGCCAGTCTGCAAAAGATGAAGAAAAAATGCAGCAAGAAGATGACGAGTTGGAGAAAGAACTCGAAGAGTTACTTGATGACAGAATTCTGGAAGAATTTAAAATATTGCACATGCAACAGTTGATGGAACAGCATTGTAACGGGAAAAATTATGGAACACTTCTTGAAATAAAAACTGGTCAAGAATATTTGGATGCTATTGATAAGACTGAAAAAACAACTTTAGTAATTATTTATATTTATGGTGAAGGAGATAAGTGCTGTAAACTGATGTATGATTGTTTTGTTAGTCTAGCTAGTGAATATGCAGAAGTGAAATTTTGTAGTGTTGAAGTATCAATAGCAGGGTTGAGTCGTCATTTTGAACGTAGAGGTATACCAGCCATTTTGGTTTACAAAGGTGGTTCTCTTGTAGGAAACTTTGTACGTGTAACAGATGAGTTAGGTGATGATTTTGTAACTTCAGATGTCGAGAATTACCTCTTAGAACATGGAATGCTTCCTGATCATAGTCTCATTCTTTCATCCCTCAGACAAGTAGCAAATGAGAATGTAGAAATAGATTCTGATTAAAGTGTCATTTAGATATTTTTATTTGCAAAAATAATCTTTTAGAAGTTTAGAATTTAAATGCATATTTTATAGTTCATTGTGCTTTGTGAACAAAATAATTCATACTTGTGTAAATTTTTGTTTTTTTCCCCTCTTTTATCATTTATTAGAATAAGATACAAAATAACAAATCATCCTTGTATTATTCAGTTACATTTATTTAAATTTATATAAAACTATGACTCCGAAGTTTTATGTATCAGATATAGTTTTATTCCTATTTTAGGTTAATTTGCTTGGCTTTTATCGTTCGACTGTATCTTGAGACATTTAATCGGTGACTGTCAACCACTACTAATAATGCTGAGCACCTGAGATTTAAGATGAAAATATTAATTTTTTCGGTATGTTATTAATTTGTTTTAATGATAAACAGCCATATTCAGGTGTAATGCATTGCTAATCACTAGTTCTAATTCACTAATTTGAAAGTTAATGATCCACTTAATGAAAACTGTTTATATGAAGAATACATTTG
The DNA here is from genome assembly GCA_907164885.2 of Dolomedes plantarius. Classification (NCBI taxonomy): domain Eukaryota; kingdom Metazoa; phylum Arthropoda; class Arachnida; order Araneae; family Dolomedidae; genus Dolomedes; species Dolomedes plantarius. The sequence continues at coordinate 4,581,361 of OU015499.1, forward strand.
CCATCACTGCTGGATAATTGTGATTTTATGAATCTTACATATGCATTTACACAAATCAGGAAGCTTAAATATCATTGGCGGTCTACATGGAATATGAATAAACAGAGAGAGTTCTACGTGGAGGAAAACATGATCAGTGCTTTAGTATGTAAATAAAAGAGGATAGTGATGTTTTGTTATATGTGAAAGAATATTTTAAATTGTATTGTTAATTGTCTAGGTATGAAAAATTTATATCTAATTTTTTTTGTTAAATTATATAAAGCTTATTTTTTGTAAAAACACCATATATAGCACTGAGAGTGACAATGTAAAGAACCATGATAAAAAAATACAATACTATTTTAAGTATTCTCCATGTTTTACATATTCTGGCTTCTAGAGTTTTGCAGCAACTGATTACACATTAAAACACGAGTTTTAATGTAAAATCAATTTGTAGATTTAACTGGTTACAGTTGCTTCACTGCTTATGACATACTTTAAACTCTAAAATTTTGTTTTGTATTAAAAAAAATAAATAATATCCTTAAAACTGGGAATGATTCCCTTTTTATAACTGAAACAAAGTCAGTTATGTGGATAAAGATCATAGATTTTTAAAAAAATTTAGATGTATTCTAGTGAAGATTGAAAAAAAAAATTGTTCTTTCTGTATGAAGGCTCTGTTATTGACACACATTTTTTTAAAAAAAGAGAAAAAAAAATATTTTTTAAAATTAGACGAACAACAAAAGAAGCATTGCAAATAAATGCATGTCTTCATAGAACTTAGAGTAATAATTCTATACTATATTGTATAACATCCTGGTTAAATTATTTTAGCAACATTAATGGCAATAAAATTATCATTTGTAGCGTATGTATGCATCCTGTAATATGAGTCATTAAATGAATGTCAGTGATAAAGAAATAGCAAGCAGCAAGTGTTTTAGTCTTTTCACATAACTGATTTCAGTGGACATCTTCTCTTTCTCATAATTAAAAAAAAAATTGCAGCAGATTAAAAATTTCAATTTTTTATCTTAATTTATTCATTTTCAAAAATGGGGATTAAATAAAATAAATGTGTCATAAATATCAAGTCCAGTTTGTAAGTGATTGTTGTTTGTCTTGTGAATATCTTCTAACTTTTCATAAATTTGATTGTTTTTTTCAAAGGGGATGCTTGACTTCAAATTAGTGAAAGTGAGAGGATTAGTGAGAAATTTATTACTGTTATCCCTGAATATGGCCATAGATGATGATGATTTATTTATAAGTTTGGAAATAACTAATGCCCTTAAAATGAATAGTGATTTTTAAAATAAAAAGCGTTGTTTTAAAGCTAAAGGTATCTTAATATTGTAAAAGTATGTAATGTTTTCATTTCATGTAGATTATATTTCTAAATGATATTTAATGATTGTAGAGAAATGACTTTACCAGTATTCTGGAGAACATTCTTCAGTTTTGAATTCAAGAACATTTTAAGAATATTTGTAGTGGATGTGGAAAATAAGTTGATAATTTTTGTTGACAAGAAGCATATTAATGGAACAGTTGAGTAAAATCTGGCACATAATTTTTTTTTTCAAAGTTAGTGAATTAAAAAAGGCGAGACTGCTGAATACTGCCTGTTGCACCAAGTTGACATTTTTACCAAGTTTTGCAGCTTTGTTTTTATCTCTCAGTTTGTGGAGAAACTTTTAACCTTAGATGTTTGAATAATTTCACAGGTCTAAGCCTAAGCTTACTTAGGTCCTTAGATTATAATAAAGATTGAATATACCCTTCTTGTAGGTGCATATAAGGAAAATGTGCCATTGTTTTTGTTATTGTTGAATTTAGCATTTAACCTAATTTTCAGCACATGAAGTTTTTTAATGAATGTAGTTTGGGGATGTATTACATTACATTTGTATGTAAATATAAAAAAGCATATTAACTCAGTGTTTATGTGAGTACAATTTTATAAAGGCAGTAGCATTTTTGTAATTATTCACTATCTTTTAAATCTTTTGTTTACTTATTTAATTAATATTTAGTTCATTTTACATTTGAAATGTTTTAATACATAATGGGATATGATGTTTGTCATTTAATCTTTGTTACCTGTATTTAACTTATAATAATAATAAATATGTGCATGAATTTCTTGTAATTTTCTTGTTAGTTTTGATAATGTAACTTAACAAAATCCATCTGCTCCAGGAACTTCATTTATAAAAAAAGTATTTAAGAGAAAACTGTCATCTGAGTGTAGAATAAATATAAGATAGTGGAGGCTTCTTAAAATAAGGTAAGACTATTTTTTTTCTATAGAATTTTTTTTTGTTTTATATTAATATATTTGCTTTCCTAATATTTAGCTGTTCTTGAGATATTTAAATAATATGTATTTATTCAGCAGAAGTTAGCATATTGTTTTGTAAAATTATTCTAAAAAATCTGTAATAAAAAATTTGGGTACTTCCTTTTTACAGCAGTCTTATGGAGAAAGGGGAATTAGTGAGAAACAAATGGTTACCGATACACACAAGCAATTCATTCAATATCTGCACTACAAAAGTTTGAAATACAATATTTAATTTTGTATTTGGTACAGATGTAGTATACGCAACGAACGCCAAGGGGTGATTTTTCGCCAAATCTGATGGTTGTTTGGTGGTTTTTATATTCTGGCAGGGAGGATTTTAAGATCGGATGATATTTAAAAAAAATTTTTTGCGATAAGCTTTGTTTTACTGACCGCTACAGCCAGCGGAAGCTTTTTTTTACTGTACAACAGCCAGTGGTTGGGGATTTTCTGTAATGTTTTTGGATGGATGCGTAACGGAGCTTAGCGGAGTGAGGCAAGGGTATCTGAGCGAAGCGAAGATCCCGTGTGCACCTACGAGTTTCATAAAGCCAGCAGTAAGTTTGTTTTCCAATTTATTGCTCTCCAAACGTTATTTTGGTGCCAAATTGGCGATGGCCCGTTGCGTATACTACATCTGTTTCGATGTAATGGTTATATATATAACAAATAGTAACTGTTTGTTTCTCGCCAAGGCCGAAATGCACTAGTTTCCCTTTCTCACCAAGGCTGCTATAAAAAGGAAGTATCAAAAATTACATTCTATATTATCTATCCTGATCAATACAAGGTGTTTTTTTTATCATTATATAAACAACCTTGAAAGTTTCATGCATGAATTTTTTTTTAATGTTTCTAATTATTAAAGGATATATCACTATTAATAAATTTGTACCTGTATTAAAAATTTTAATTGTACAAATTGTTTTTACAATGTCAATGTTCAAGTTACATATGGTCAAATGAGGATAGAAGTTCAGATGTACTGTGCAACAGCTAAATCTAAATGTTATTACCTATGCCTTTTAAGATTTACTTTCATTTGCATCACATGTCTCTACAAGGAAAGAATAACACTAACCTTTCACTAAACAATATTTAAAGTAAAATAGAACTACCTTTAATTATTTTTTTCCCTGAAAAAAGAGGGGGGGATAGAAATTTTTGATATCTAAAAATAAGTATGAACTGTGTCGGTCTGATCACTGAAGAAATACTTATGCAGCAAAGAAATACTATCATAAGTGTTGTGCTCAATATATTGAAATTGAGCATATTACAAATTTGTTTTTCACTCATTTTGTAATTGCATAACTTACACTGGAACAGATGTATTACACGCACCTCCCTTGGCGACAAAATTTTTTTGATGCCAAATACTCGTCAAAAAATTCTTGTCGCCAAAACAGGCCTATGCAGACATTTTACACTTAAAATAACAAATGTACACAAAATATCAATAACAACTCAAATATAAAAATAAATTCAAAACAAACTTACCAAAGGCAATAATAAACTTTCAAAAACATGTCACAAAACCACAACAGCTACTTTAAAACATACATGAATATATCTAAAAACGGCTGTATTAAAATTCAAAACCTAAACAGAAATGCTCAACCGCTACTTTAAAACATACGCAAAAATATCTAAAATCGGCTGTATTAAACTTCAAAACCTTAACAGAAATGCTCAACCACTTATTTAAAACATACGCAAATATATCTAAAAACGGCTGTATTAAAATTCAAAACCTAAAGAGAAATGCTCAACCGCTACTTTAAAACATACACAAAAGTATCTAAAAACGGCTGCATAAATACAAAAACTAAAACCTTAAAATTAATGAGAAATTTGTTAGGTGGGCTTTTGTTTTTTGATTTCAGAATTTTAGATAGGCCATCATACTATATTAAAAAATGCATATTCAACATGATTAAAGCTGATATAAGAACTGTGTTAAATATATATTCATTTTTTTATATTGATGCTTGAAGAAATATAGTGTTCAGAACTTTTTTGTGTTTATAAAGGAAATTTTATTTTCTTTACTAGAGAGTTAATTCTTTCTACTGATTTAATATTAATTTTTCAGTATTCTATGGTGCAATGGCTGAGAATAAAGTGAAACGGTATGAGAAGATCTCCTTCCTCGGTGAAGGTCAGTTTGCTACTGTATACAAAGCAAGAGATGTGACTAATGGCATGATTGTTGCTGTAAAAAAAATCAAAGTGGGTAGTCGGACTGAAGCAAAAGATGGAATCAATCGTACTGCTATACGAGAAATTAAATTTCTCCGTGATTTGAAACACCCTAATGTGATTGGCCTCTTAGATGTTTTCGGCCACAAATCTAACGTATCTCTTGTGTTTGACTTTATGGATACTGACCTTGAAATTGTGATAAAAGATTCTCAAATTGTTCTATTACCTGGACATGTTAAAGCATATATTATCATGACTCTGCAAGGACTTGAATATTTACATTGTAATTGGATTTTGCATCGAGATTTAAAGCCAAACAATCTACTTATAAACAGTAAAGGTGTGTTGAAGATAGGTGATTTTGGTTTAGCCAAGAATTATGGTTCTCCAAACAAAGTGTATTCACATCAAGTTGTTACTAGATGGTACAGAGCTCCAGAACTTATTTTTGGAGCTCGCATCTATTCAACAGGGATTGATATTTGGGCTGTGGGTTGTATTCTGGCTGAACTGCTTCTCAGAGTACCATTTCTTCCAGGAGAGACAGATCTAGATCAGTTAAACCAAATCTTTAAAGTTCTTGGTTCACCATCTGAAGAAGATTGGCCCCATGTTTCAACCTTACCTCATTTTGTACAGTTTAAGCCTATGCCAGCTATACCATTCCGAGATATATTCACTGCAACAGGAGATGATCTCATACATGTACTTGAGAGAATGTTGGCTCTAAATCCTTTAAAACGTTGTACTTGCAAAGAAGCTTTAAAAATGCCTTACTTCAGCAACAGACCTGCTCCAACCCCCTGTTCACAATTGCCCATGCCAACTGGAAATACAGTTATTGTTACAGATGAATGCCCTCCTAATACTAATGCTTCTTCAAAGCGGAAAATGGGTGATACTGAGTCTGTAGTTGTAGCTAAAAAATTAATGTTCTGATGTTGCTGTAAGTAAATTTAATCTGTATATTTAAAATTGTATTCTCCTCCATTATTTAACTTTTGTTCCATCATTGAATACCATTTAATAAATGAAACAGTTAAATCTTTTGTTTTATTAATTTTGCTGTAGCAAGATTTTTTTTTGCAATTTGAATTAATTAAACAATCAAAATGTTTTGGTATTTAATTATAATTAGTATTATATAGAAAAAAATGATGCAAGTGATTTCAAAATTGAAATTCAAGTGGTACACAATTACATATCTATCAAGATTGAAATATAGGGGTAATGAAGCCTGATGTCCAAGATGAGCAAGTTTATCACAAAATAGTCATGATATATCTTTGTCACCAATGTCCCTTACATGAGTATGTGCCAGAGGTAGCCTAGAGTGTGTTGGCTTTCGGTGCTGAAGGTGCTTGGATCCTATCCCAACAAGCACCATTCAATACCTTTGTGTGTAGGCCGGATATGGGCACATTCAATATATAGATTGGAAAGTTCCTCTAGGATTTCAGAGAGGGTGGGAGAATGTGCTATTCTCTCCCCCCCCCCAGATGTTGCCCCTGGGAGTGTTCTGTCAAAATGGAGGTGGCACCTGGCTAAACCCGACCCTGCCCCATGAGGTTCCATTATAAACCGGAGCCGCACCCCTCAGCTCGTTAGCCTATATGGACCTAGTCTGGAATACTTCCGGCCAGAGGGCATTAGGAACGACAACAACATAAGTATGTGAAACAAAATCTAAGAGATATCACACATAAGCTTCATGTCTTAGATATGTGGAATAGTCATCACTACAAACTCATGCAATGAGTGTTGAGAGGTCAGTGCTGTTAAAAAAATTTACTGTGCTCAAAGAAAAGAGGAGACTAGCTTTGATTGATGATCAACTGTATGTGAGCTCGGTATTTTGTTTTCTCCTTCCTGCCATGTGTCATTAACTGTCATTGATTTGAATGAAATCACTTTTCACTGTATTCATTTAGTGGGATTAACATTTCAGGGACTTCTTCCTGTGTATTCATTTTAATATATTTTTAAACAATATTTGGCTTAATTAATTCTACTGTGTGATATCTCTCAAATTAAGTAGGTATTTCATTTACTCACTGTACTGATGCTGATGTGTAGGTAGCTTTGGAATGATTTAATTTACCGTTTTATATTTAGGTTTAATAGTCTAAATTGAACTTCATTTGTTGCATTTGTTATTTCTGTCTGAATATCAGTTTAGATTCAGATGCTGATTATAGTTCAGCCTTTTATAGTTTATGGATTGTCAGCGTTACTTGCATTGACTTACTTTCAGTCAATCAATGTGCTCAAATGGGTAAAATCTGAAGTTTTTGAGATCTGTGATTGGTTAAAAAAATATTAAGTAACACTGATGCTGATAGAATGTGAAAACCCCCCTAAATCTGCAGTTTATTTTAAGCCTTTTTAAATAATATTTATTTAAAGCAGTATTTTATGTCTAAACTTGGTCCAAGTACTGCTCAGTTCATAAATATTAACTATGACAATTTTATTAGATGACAGCAATATGAATAACTAAATTTCTATGTGAGTAAACAAAGCAATGTATTATTGAGAGAGAATACTGGAATCCTCTCTGATAATTTAAATTCATACTGCCTCTGATACCTTTTCTTTAGCATAAATGACTTTCTTTATTTGTCTTTTGCTAGAACTTTGTTCTTGTTTCTTGTAAGAAGCAAGCTTGCTCAGGCATGCATTTAGATACAATAGTTGTATAGAACAGTTCTATGTTGTAACATCTTTTACTGTATTGTTAGCCAATACATGCTGTATCAGCATCAATGTAACTTTGAAATTAGTTTTCATTGCATTAACTACACCTGTTTAAATACAAAGCTGGATGAAATGCATTGATAAAATTAAGTGTAAATATATCTGATCTTAGAGTGGAATTATAAGCAAATTTTTTTCTACTTAAGTTATTGATCTGTTGTCGCATGAAATAATGAATTTGGTATGATAAATCTGTTGTCATTTTGTTTCTATTAGACTTATATCTGAACAGTTCTTTATGGATTTAAAATGCTTTTTATTGTGCCTCATACAATTTCTACATCATGTGAAACTATTCTCTTGTAATAGGTATGCTCAAGGGGTATTTTGTTCCTTGGCAAATCAGTTTTGCATTAAGATCTTAAATTCAAATAGTCCTAAATATGTGACTGATGTTTGAAATATGTTAAATAGATATAGTTGGTTACTTTGTATAATGTAAAAGCCCATTAGCAACAACTTCTCAGACAGAACTCCTATGGTCCTTAAAACTCATGAAAAGTAAATTTTTTTTATCTTCCTATTCTTTAATTTTCAGCATAGAATTAAAATCCTTTTTTAAAGTACAGGTAACCCTCCTAATAACACGGTAGATAGGTTCCTAGAAAATGCCGTGTTATGTGAAACCATGTTATCTGAGACCCAGAGACAGTTCAAAAAAGGGGGGTTACGTTCTGAAAACTTATTTTAAAAAATTCCATGTAAGCAACTCAATTTTTATTAAAAATATAAATGTATATATAAATAACACAAAACGAAAAGAAACAAAAGAATATTTTAATTTAATGATACCTTAATTTAATAAATTTCCTCATCACTGCTCAGTACAATCAAACGAGAAAATTTTTTCAGTTGAACGATATCACCTTCACTTTCAGAACCTTTTTCTTCGTTTAGATTTTTTTGCACCTTCTATCCTCTTTAAAAAATCTGTAATTTTGGTTTATTTGCTGATTCTTATAAGGTCATTGTAGATTTCATGGTAGGGAGTTAGACAATTTTGCAGCTCCCTTTTGAATTTTTGGCTTTCAGCGGAAGGGTCTGCATTCAGGAAAAATGATTAAAGATTTTCAGCTAAGCTTAGGCCTTCTTGTAATTTTATACAGTTATAAATGAATAAATTATAATTGTAATATATTTAATATAATTTAATTAATATAATTATAATAAATTATAATTTCTTAGATATGGTAGATCATAATTCCTTCCCGTCATTATTTTAAGGTAATTTAGTTTTTTGGTACTTTACCGTTATAAGTACTACAATCGTTTTCACACCAATTTGGTGCGTTTTCAAAAATTGCTGCAACGAAAGAAAGGTAACGCGATATAATCACACTAATGATTGGTAAATTACAATATTGAAGTATACATACCCCTAGAATCAAGCATCACGAGACAATATGAGGACGATTATTTTTGTGGTCATGGAGATAACGAGACTTCATGGAATGCCGTAATTTAATACGCTTATTTTAGTTTATAATGAATTTAGAATCCGTCAGAAAATCGGACCATATTTTTACGTAATGGATTTTAAAAAATGGAATTTGCCTAAAGATGAGCAGGCAACGTTTGAGTAACATCCGGAGTTATTTTTATCCAATACGATGTGTTGTATATGTGCGTCGCCAAGATTAAAAATGCACCAAGTGTAGTACTTATAACGGAAAAGTACCAGTTTTTTAAATGTGTTGAACAAAAATCATGTAAGCAACTCAATTTTTATTAAAAATATAAATGTATGTATAAATAACACGAAACAAAAAGAGACAAAATATTATTTTAATTTAATGCGACCGTAATTTAATAAATTTCTTCCTCATCACTGCTCAGTACATAAATGAAGCATTATAGTGCTGTAGAAGTACAGTGTTGTACAAAGGATTTCACAATTTCTTTTATCGTGTTAGAGTGAAACCGTGTTATATGTTGCAGTGTTATACGAGGATTCCCACAATTTATCATATCGTGTTAGAGCGAAACCGTGTTGTAAGATGCCGTGCTGTAGGAGGGCTACCTGTACTACATCAGCAAACACAGTAAAAGAATTTTAAATGATATTTTTAATTTATTGTAGCCGCCAGTGATCTGCAAAACCTGCCATGCTTCAGTTCATAATCACTGCTGAGAAAGTTGGGTAAAAGATTGGATTTGCAAAAGAAGACTATATAATGCTGTTGGTTAGGGGTGTATATAATTTTATTTAGAAAATTTAAAATAGCCATCATAATTTAAAAAATTGATAATTTGCAAGTGTTTTTATGTGAAGCTGCAACATGGTTATTCATCTATTGCAGTATTTGCCAACCTTTTTCAAGTTGCAACCCTCTTCAATGGTTTTCGCACATCCTGTGACACCCCCCCCCCCTTCTCAACTTGCATATTTTAATTAAAAAACCCTTTAAGACAAAATAAAACACTAAAATGCATTTTTCATAATTTAATTTCAATTAAATGTTTCATTTAACAAAAAAGAAATTTGTAAAAAAAAAAAAAAAAATTAGTGGAAAGCTTTAAGAAACGTTCAACCCTCAGTGACAGGTGTATAAAAGCAAGAACAGAACCTCAATAAAAATAATGTTAATGCCATATTGGTTCAGAATTATTTTAGCAATATAAATAGAATAACTCTTACCTAAATAAAATTGCTTTATTTCTTTGGGAAAACTGCAATAGTAATGGCAAAAGTGATGTTTAGAATGTGTGAATTATATGTAGTAAGTAACTGATTTTTATTTATCAACAAATGACAGATTTCTTACAAGCTGGGTTTGTGCTTTGAATGAGACTTTTTCCTTTATAAAAAGATCACTGCCTTATAGTTTCATAGTAAACAAATTTTGAGAAATTTTTTCGGTGAGATTCTGGAGAGAGTCTGAGATTCGGTGAGAAAGGTATTTTAATTGAATAAAACTGTGACTCACAGGTTGGGAACCCCAGATCTATTGTTCCCTATGACTTTATTGCTATAGGGTCACATTTGTGGGATTTAAAAATGATTTAACTTTGAGATCATGTTTAAGATGTTCTGTTTTGCCTTTATTAGTATTTTTACATAATAAGCAATATGCACTGTTATTTGGTTAAGTACATTTTAGGGATAAGTAAATAAATTATAACTTCATCATTAGACATTGTTTTTTCATTGGGAAAAGAGAAACAAAGGAACTATAAACAAGTTCTTAAAATTTACAAGTACCTTAGACTACTTAATTTTTTTAGTAGAAAAAGAATGGAACTATGAAATAGTTAGTAGTGGGCTAAGCTATTTTGTTCATGTAAGGTTATTTTTTATTCAATATGATAAATGTAGTCATCTCTTTTAATCCCTCAGGGGGTTCATCTTCTTTAGGTGAATACGGGTGTCGCAATCCCGAGGTACCCCAGCGATCATTTTGATGTTTCCTATTCTTCCCGAAATTACTTTCTTTTCTGACGCTTGCTTTTCTTCACGACGGCCAAACAACAGTTTAGACTCTGTTGTTTGGATTGTAGTTACGATGATTATCTGCATTAGACTTATCAGAGTGAAGAACGTACTGAATCTGGTAAAATTCGTTTGCTTAGTTGGTTTGGTCTTAATAGGGTAAAGTCTGTTAAGGTTGTACTGCGATAAACCAGGAGATGTGCAGTATATAGTTCATTAAAACTGTTGTTGCTAAATCCACCTGATCTCGTAGGAACTAGAACAGGTCCAAAAGATCATTCACCCTCAAAGGTCTAATATACTATAAATGGATGCTTGGACAGGTCAACTTTATCCAGGTCCATGCAGAAGCTAATGGATCACTTGTGGAAAAAAGGAAAAGTTATACATCCTTGTACAACGGAAAGACCTTTTATATGACCGCTACTAAGTCGGAGTTAAAATTGTTTGTTCAAGCCTGTCACTCTCAAACGTAACAAGAAACCTCGATGAGTGATGCCATACCACCTATGGGCAGGGCTGCCGAGAGGATTATACTAGCACTACAGGCGAAGTATAAGGGGATTCGCATTCTTCTATTATGCCATTAGGTAGCAATTCATCTAATTCTTTCCGTAACAATTGAATCGGTGAGTGGAAAGACAGTACCAGTCCAAAAAAACTCATTTTGAGATATTTGCAAAAATAACTTTAGTTTTGAAATTTAACAAATACAGTTGACATTAGAATAATGGAATATTTTTTAAATTGTTACCCTGGCTTACAAGAACATTCTTATGTGCCCAATTGTTTTTTAACATTTGTCAAAAAATTTAAATAATACGTTAATTATCACTGGACTTGTACTTTTTTCCCACTCAATTCTGCTTAATTAACTTAGGACTTTTAGAAATAAAACTACAATATAGAAACAATATTTATGAATATATTTTAAATATTGTTGATAATATACAAAGCTGTCAAAAAGTATTTAGTAAGCAAATCAATATCAGAACACCCAAACATGTGAAAAAACTTGAAAAATTTAATAATCATGAAATGTTACAAAATTAGTCGTCATCTTGCGCAGTGGTTTTCCAAGCAGATATTCCATTGTAGAATGTTAATGCTTCGTTAGGCACATATTTGATCAACTTGACGATGTCTTGAATTTTTTGTTTTTGTTTATTGCAACAGGTTCTGTGTACTATGCCTCCCATAAGGAACGATTCTTGGAGCACCTTGGCCATAGGGCTATATCTCCCGTGGTACATTATGATAGTGCTGAATACAGTGCTCGATAAAAAATTTAGACGTACTTAAATAAAAAATTACTTAAGCGCATAAAAAACAACAAAAGAGGTTGAGAAAGTATTGAATACATCCGCGCCAAGGGTTAACCTGTAGCCGGGAAAAAGAAGTCCGCAATAATTTTAAAAGCGGAAAGAATTTTCGACAAGTCCTCCGTCGGCTCTCTAAGAACCGCGGCAACGTTTTTAAACATATTAGTGATGTCAGAAATAGAAAAATGTTCAAACATTTCCCTGACTGTTTTGATAAGATCCGCGAAATCGGAGATACCGCTGCTGTTTTTATTAGAATTATGATTATTTTTAGTACTTGATTGCTGGGATTTAGTATATTTAGATATTGGTTTGTCAATTTGAATTTTAACTTTAGGTATTGATCTAGCTTTAGTGCTGACTATCGGGTTATTATTATCCTCCGCAGAGAGAATATTATCGACTGAGGGTTCATTAGCATTTTGATTTTCGCTGATCCTGTCTGCCCATGCCGAGACCTTGGGAGCAGGGGCAGGAATGAATTCCTGTGCAGGGGAATTAGAAAATTTGTGTGTTTGATCTTTGCTATTAGTTTTTGATTTAAGGTTAGACGGGTGCCTAGTACATTTGGAATAGTTTGAGGTATGGTTCCCTCCGCAGTTAGCACATTTGAATTTTTCTAGTTGTCCTTTAAGAGGGCAAAACCTAGCCTGATGCTTATCGCTGCACAATAAACATTTCGTGGTGAGTTTGCAAGTGTTGCTCGAGTGGCTAAACTGCTGGCAGTTGTAGCACTGAGCAACACCTGAGTTTTTGAAAGGGGTGATATTTATTTTAAGGTAATTTATGGTAGTTAATTTAGGTAAGTTGTCAAGATTAGGAGTAGGTTTAATGCATGCCAAGAAGAGCGGTAAGTTGGTATTATTTTTCTTATTAGTAAGCTGTGCAATTTTCGCTGGCACGATGCCAATATTCGCGAACGCGTCTACGATATCCTGTCTATCAGTATATGCGGGGAGGCCCCGAATAAGGAATTTTTTCGGTCTCTCCGACCGCGGATCAACGATCCTGTATGGAATACAGTTTTCATTGAGAAATGTTTGAACTTTAAGGTAATTGCAACTGTCGTGCAGTACTACTCATAAGAGAACCAATTAAAACTGGTTCAGCATTAGGTGCGATAAGTAAGATCTGATCTAAAAAACTTTTTTAATTAGCGCCTGCCTCATAAAAAATATGGAATTTTTTACTGATGACAGGAGCGGCAGTTTCCTGTGTTTCCATGTCATCAGTAGCTTCATAGTTATTATTGGTTTGATTAACCACTACGTTTCCTAAGTTTTGATCATTAGAAGCTAAGTCCCCATTATACTTGTTAGAACAAGCGGAGTGCTGTTCCGGTTCACGAGCAACGATTTTGCTTCGAGAATCAGAGGGAATACCCTCTTCATCTCTCGGCCGTTTTTTGGTATTAAAAATAGCAAAGCCTTCCTCATTAATATTACACTCCATATTAAAAGAATTTAGCTTATCATTAACGCTAACCAGATTTCTCTTAATGTAATCACAAAATAGAGAAGCTTTAAAAAAGGCTTGAATGTCCTGAGGTTTCCCTAAGAGCACTGTAGTAAGATCACTAATGTTCATAATTACCTGAGTGCCGGGGAGGCTATCGTTCAGTAGAAAGTCAGAGAAGTCCTTGACAATCCGTGAGAAGTAGCAACGTTCCACCGGGTGATTCTCGTCGATGAGCTGTTGTATCTTTTCGTGCCTATCCCTCATCACGTCCATATAATGGGGCAAGATGAGCGGAGTAGTGTTCTGTTGAATATCCTGTCTCCTGGCGGCGGCAAGCTTCTTTTTCTGAGCTTTAGTGAGTTTTTTAGGCTCAGTGTTTAACCCATTTTTAGCATCGCGTGCTGTTTGTAGTAGTGCATCGTCGTTCGATGAACGAGATGGAGAGTCCTTCAGGAAGTCCTTCTTCGTAAGCGCAGAACGTAAGTCCGTATAAACGTCCTCATCCATAGCTGAATCAACGTCGGAGTCAGACTGGAATTCTGTAGAATTTACCGGCCGTTTTCATGCCCGACGGACCAGCTACATCTGCCCGATCACCCATGAGCAAGCAATAGCCCCTCAGAATAATCGGATCAAACGTACCTGGTAATCGCTGAGCGAAATCGTTGGCAAAGTAGGCTAAGCACAATGCACGTGTGAACACGTGCAGTAGCAAGGCTTAACGGAGCTGTCTCTCTCTCCTGTTCTGCTTCTCCTCTCTGCCTGTTCTGTTCTGCCTCCTCCTCCAGGTTCTGTGTAGGTTCGGTTTTCCGGTAAAGTTTGGTTAGCTTTGTTTTTGACTATCTTGAATGTTTTAGCGTTTAATCCATCGATGAAATCGTATGTTTTAACGTAACCTGGCATGGTACTGTCATATAAAATATTCTATACTCAGATACATTAAATTTATCCTTAACATCCTTATTTATTGATTTACTTGTTTTCTTGTAAACAGTAGGCCACCAATCCTTAAAGTTTACTATATCTTCACGAGTTACCGTTTTCACTGTAAAAGGTTTATTTTTTCTACTTGTAGTGATCATGTCTTCATATTCCTGAGGGAGATACACTCTATCATGTTTCCTTATGTTCCTTTTAATGGTTCCAAAATCCCTGTCACATGGTAGGTAGGAATGTCCTCAAACAGGGAAATAATGGTATATAATCTTGAACTGTTTACTCGCCTGCAAAGCCATTAAAAATCTGGCAAATGTGTGATTTCGGTTTTGTCCTGGGCATGCATCTGAAAATAGGTGCAGTTCTTGGATGGAATCAGGTATTTTAGTTTTAATATAGTCATTGAGGAAGGTACACACCTCATTAGGGCCTTTGTAAGCTTGTCCTTCGTGATATCCATAAGTGTCCAGAATTCTCCTTCAGATTATGGATTTCAAAAACATTGACCCACAGTTGTCTGTAGTAAAAGACTTCTTGAACAGGTAGTTGAGGCAAAGGTAAATTCTGCATGAAGTCAAAGCATAGAGCAGACACATTTGGTTTTTCCTCACAAAGTTTTTCAACTTGCCGTAGCTTGTTATAAAACTTATTAGCACGTCTTTTATGAACAATTAGCTGAGCATCAGCGACCCTTTTTGCAGTATCATTTAGATTCTTGTCCTTAATTCTTGCTCCTAAATGCTCACATTCTGAACAAACGTCCACTTGAGGCCTTCCAAATTTTAAATCATAATTTTCATTAAAATACACTCACGGACAAAAAAATTAGCGCACCAAGAAGGAGTCGTCAAAATGAAACGAAATTTTACATACGTAATGACTACTTTGATATAAGTAAATGATAAGAAAATCAAAGAAAAAGGATAATTTATTTCAGAGAAAAAGGCAAAAGAACGGAGGAGTTAATACTCCGTTGGACCCCCTCTAGCGCGAATGCACGATGCGATACGATCGGGCATTGAGTCATACAAGTTCTGTATGATGTCTTGAGACATTTAGTTCCATATTTGCTGTAACCTTGCCTCCAGTTCGTTCAAACTCGTGGGATGCCCAACTCGTCGTCCCAAATGATCCCAGATATGCTCGATTGGAGACAAATCTGGGGATCGGGCAGGCCAAGGAAGGGTAGTAACAGTGCGGAGACAGTCTTGTGACACCCTTGCCGTATGAGGCCGAGCATTGTCTTGTTGAAAAATGGCTCCTGGGAGCCGTTGCATGAGTGGCAACACATATGGTTGCAGGATTTCATGAACATACCGCTGGGCTGTCATGGTGCCACGGAACAATACTAGGGATGACCGTGTATTGTAGGCAATGGCACCCCATACCATCACACCAACTGTGGGAGCGATGTGTCTCTGTACAGCAAAGGCAGGATTGAAGCGTTCACCACGGGCTCTCCACACACGAACACGATTGTCCTGTGCCTGGATGGCGGCCGATGAAGCAGTTGGCTGTACGCGTGCATTTCTTACGATGTGGCGGTCTTCTCGACGACTGGTCTGTCGAGGGCGTCCTGAGCCTGGTCTTCATGTACATGACATCTCTCGGGTCCACTGGTCCCAACACCTCCTTACAACACAATCAGAGCGGCCTAATTGACGAGCTACTCGCCTAGCTGACCACCCAGCTTCCATCATTCCGACGATTCTCCCCCTCTCAAACTGAGACAACTGCTTATATTGTCTTCGAACACGGCGTAATGGCATGTCTATCTCAGCTCTTCCTTTGTAAATGATTCAGCACACTCAAACAAGCTTTGGTTACCTGTTTTATACTCCACAGAGTACGATGTTCAACGCCCTCTACCTGCTATATTTAATGCACAATCACGCTGCTTTTCTAATCATTTGCATATCTCCCAGACATGTACCTTCATTGCAAGTTTCGTTACGATCCCGCAATTATTTCTTGGTGCGCTAATTTTTTTGTCCATGAGTGTACTTCAAATAATACTTATATTTAATAGTGTTATTTAAATGAGGATGTTTTTCGACAAACAAGTTATGCATAGTCTTAACATTCAAACCACTTTGCAAGTATTTCACGGTTTTAGACGAGTAGTGGGAAGTTTTCGTTGGAAAGGACTCAATGTGTTCTTTGATTTTTACTACATACTCATCTTTAATGACATAAGGTCTATTATTGTGTTTCCCAGGAGCATCGTTCGGAGATTTTCCAGATAGAAGGATGGTAGTTAAACAATGAACCTGAACATGAGAAACAGCATGCAAGCTCATAAATGCTTGTTTTTGTTTGCAAACCGAAACACTGGAACTTCCTTTCATTGCAAAATAAGAAAAATTGCTTGCTCTAGGTTTCATGTTTTCTTCCGATCTTCGTCGTCGTCGTCTTTTCAGAGGTTTACTCTCTATTAACCCGATTAGAAATGTGTCTTTCATTTTTCGATTGTCCATTATGTAATCTAGTAATAATAATACTTTTTTTCTTCATCAGAAAATTTTTTCATGCAGAGATGCTTACAAGAACCATCTGGCCCTGTTACTTTGGCCGCACAGCACCTTCAAGACGGGCTCTTTTCACATGTTGTTACTTCCATAAGTTAGGATTAGCTTTGCGTTTCTTGCCCTTCTTTGGAACAGATGTCTCACTGTCTCTTCAAGAATCACTGCTTAAATCACTCATTGTTCATAATTTTATACTTCCAATCAAAATTTACTAACACCACTTACATTAACACAAAAACGGTATAACCTATCCCAATCACAGAAAAAATTGTAACGAACTGCGAAAATGGTGCAATAAACATCAACAAACAATGTTTTAGTTTCTCGTTTAGTTTTCAATATTGTAAGCGCTGGGCTACTAGCGCCATCTAGAGGCCGGATTGTAAGTGAGAGGATAAACAGTACTATTCCCGGAAAGATACTGTTCTTCCACTCATTCAACACCATGCCTAGCTGCTATAACGAGAAGATGTCTTGAAATTGTACTGTTCTTCATCACAACATGACAGTTCATCATAACAGTTCTACGTATTTAGCATTATTTTTTGAATGTATCTAAAAATGGCTGATTTTGGACTAATACTGTTATTCCACTCACCGATTCAATTCTTTCACAGAGGACATACGGTAAGGTGGCACTGCAACAGGAGGATGATTTCCATTATCAATATAATGTTGTACCTCGGGAGTTGCTTCTTCCCCTAATCAGAAGATATCAGAAAATTTAGAAATCAATGAACTGCAATCGTTCCTCTGAAGAAAGATGTTTACCTTAATTTTCTCTAAGAACAACAGAATTAACCTCAGCAGACGTCATTAACGAGTCGTTCGGGGATCGAAAGGTGTCTTCGACAAATTTGTATTTCCATTTAGGACTATTACCGAAATACCACTGTTGGTTAGCACCGTCTAAAATGATTCCTGCTTTGCACAAGAAATCAGTTCCCAATAAGTTTCTATTATCTTTAGCAGTAGGTAGAGAAAAGTGTGTTGTGCTTAATCGTACGGCCCTCAATATCAATATTCACAACAGTTTCATGAACTTCAACATTCCTTTGTAAGTCATCGGCTAAGATAATGTTCATTTCGGTCTTTTCAAATTTATGCTCTTGATTCCGCATGAGATGGTATAATGTTTCACCTGCAATACTGTTAGTAAAACCAGTATCAGCTAGAGTTGCCAACTTTTTCTGTGACGATTCCGACTCAAAACTGAACATCATCATCATTATCAGTCAGCCATTACTTAGTTTTCTGAGGGAAGTTTTTATGTATGAAAAAATTTAAAGACAGTTCTTTAACAATTTATTTTTTATTTTAACTATTATAAAAACTTAATTATATATATATTAAATAATAATAAAAAAATTTTTAAATCTTATAATAACAAATTCAACGTTATATTTTTATGAGTTTTTCCAATAATATTTTCTCTTACTTTTTGCTGCAATCACCAATTCTTTCGCAAGTGACTCCGTATTTAAAAAGTTCGTAAATTCTACAGATGATTCACTATTAAGTCGTATTTGCAATTCCACCTTCACCAAGTCGATATTCATGTTATTCCTGGCCTTCGTCCACACACTGTTCATGTGACTAAATACTCTCTCTGGGTAAGCATTACTCGCAGGGATGGACAAAATTAAAGACAATTTCATCAGTTCGACCGATTTATCATGCTTTTTTGAAATACTTTGCCCATTTTTTGTCATCGTTTTGCTCTTTGTTCAGAGCAGGAAAAAACAATCGAAGATCTGTATATTCATTATATAACGCATCGATGTCAATTTTGATTTGTAATATATTTTGGATAACGGATAATTGCTCCCATGTCAATTCTAAACGCGTTCTCCTCGCGTGGTGTCATCTCGGAGTCTGACTTTTTAGACACTCCTGAAGGTGACATACTGGAAAACCTTGAATAAAAAAGAACAAAATGTGACAACTGTTAGACGCATAACTATACATCGGGATGGGAAGATGCTTCCTATGAAGCACATCATCTTGACATTTGACACGCCAGATCTTCCAAGTCACGTGAAGTCATGGGTCCGTAGTTCTGTGCGACCTTATGTTCCTAATCCGCTAAGATGCTTTAAATGCCAGCGCTTTGGTCATTCAAAAGACTCCTGTCGTGGGCCCATTACCTGATCCCGTTGCGCAGAAGTTGGCCAAGACAGCAAGAATTTCGAAGAATCCCATCGGTGTGCAAATTGTCGTGGTGATCATGTGACCTATTCCCGAACATGTTCTAAGTGGTTATTGGAAAAGGAAATGCAAAGCTTGAAAGTAACCCGGAAAATGTCCTTTCCAGAAATCAGGGAAATTATAGTACAAAACACCGAAGGTCGGTGAGTCATATTCCGCTGCTTTGTGAAAAGTTTAAAAAAATGCCGGTACCCAGACTGAAACACATCATGTTGATGTCTCATCTGACACTGTAGTTTCAGGACATAGTAAAAAAGTCCCACAGTCTTTGCCACCATCCACTAATCATAAAGCTACTAACGTCAAAGTCTCCACACATTTCTCCACAGAACTCTCTCCGTTCCTTTTCCTCTCCTCTTTTCCTTCTATTTTCTTTTTTCCTCCCTCGGTGTGGTTCCTCTTCGGAGGTGAGGGCATCTCATTAGAAGCTGTTGCCGCTCTGTTGCTTCTAGCTTCTAATGACGTGTATATCACCCACTTGTTTGCCGTGCGTGGAGAGCCGTGTCCCTGGAAAAGGGAATCCTGGCAGTTGAGGGACAGTTTTGGTATCCCAATACGCTGCTTCGGCCCCCGCTTCAGGTAAACGGGAGGTACATAGTGGTTCCCTATTGTATCAATCGGCTGGTCGCTGAGTTTGTCTTTGGCTAGGAACAAAGTAAACGTTTCTTCTGGGCATCTCGCTGAGGGTGGAGTTTGCTTCAGGGTCGTCTCGTGCGCGTATAGACCCGGCTAGCACTGGTACAGGATCCTGTATCCCCGTGTTGGGTTCCATGGTGGGTGGTATGGCTGGGCTCCGAATCTTTTTCCCTTTTCTCATGGAAACTTGAAAAAAAAAATCCCACGGTGAGGGTAATTCACCAAAAACAAATGAACAGACCGTTTTTGTTAATACTCTTTTTTTTTATAATGAAAAGAAGGTACATTTAACAACGGATCCCCGTTTCGGATACATAGAGGGCTACAATCTTTAATTGGAGAAGCAAAAACAATTAGAAAACTTCGATCAGGAGACTTGTTAATTGAGGTATCGTCACCACAACAAGCCGCCGTTATTGCATCATGTCACTGTCTAAGCCAAATTCCCGTTTTAGTATCTGCACATAGTTCTTTGAACACGTCGCGTGGTGTCGTATCAGAATCTGTTTTCATAGATACTCCGGAGGAAGAGATTTTAGAAAATTTACGCGACCAGCAGGTATCAGCAGTTAAACGTATTACAATACGTCGGGACGGAAAGATGCTTCCAACGAAGCACCTAATCCTGACTTTCGACCCGCCGGATCTTCCCAGTTATGTGAAAATGGCTTGGCTGCGTACTTCTGTGCGACCATATATTCCAAATCCACTTAGATGCTTTAAATGCCAACGCTTCGGACACTCCAAGGTTTCTTGTCGTGGTTCCATTACCTGCGCCCGTTGCGCAGAAGTTGGACACGACAGTGAAACTTGCGAAACATCTTCGCAATGCATAAATTGTGGAGGTGATCATGTTGCTTATTCTCGTTCGTGTCCGAAATGTCTCGTTCATGTCCGAACTAACAAGATCTCTTTCCCAGAAGCCAGAAAATTAGTGGAATTAAAAACACCTAGAGTCGGTGTATCATACGCTGCTACTGTTAAAAAAGTTATGAAATCTGCAAGCACACAAACCGATAATAATCCACCCAACCCCTCTGCTATCACTTCTCTTTCTTCACATTGCAGAAAACTGAAAATCTCCGCCACCATCCGCTCATCAAAATATTGAATCTAGAAAGGCACAGCCGACAACACAACAGAAAAAAGAGGCACCTCAACAGGCAACCTCATCTAAAAACAATAATTTCAAAACTGCCCAACCTTCTGCTCATCAAAATTGTGATCATAAAAAAAAGTTGTCGGAAAATTGAAATTGAAGAATAATCGTATAAAAGCAAAATTTTGAAAATTAATCTTGGTTAAATTATGATTTATTTTATGAAATACAAAGGTAAAACGTATATACTAATGAAAATATGCAGAATACTAACAAAACATTTATTAGAAATGAAGTTTAGTATGATAAACTTCGAAACAAGGCTCGAGGCAAAGTCCTACCTCGCAATCTTTGCACCAAATTCGCGTTTCTCTACGAATTTTTTTGCCAATTTGCAGTTTTTTAGCAACAAACAGTACACTGTCTACGAGGCTCTCTCTTGATGGTATTGGGGGGTATATGGCTAGCAAAATGTCAAGCAGTTAGTCTCATGGGATTGAGAGTTACTTCTGAGTGCTTAGCTCAATAATTTGCAAACGGAACTCTAGAAGCATTATATTTTGCAATGGATTATCCTTTTTATAAAGGAGATAAGCATTCCACAGTGATTGATCCATAAATTGTCGGAAAATTTTTATGGAATATTTTCCTTGTTTTCTGAGTGGGAAAATATGACATTTCTTTGTCACATAAATCAACCCCACCCATTGTGTTATTGTAATCACAAACAACTACTGATTTCATTACAGTTTTGTTTGGTTTGCATTTCACCAAACGGGAACTTGCATCATGAACTGCAGTCATCAGAAAAACACTCTTTTTGTCCTGCCATTTCAGGGCCATAACTTTACCCCTTTGGTAAGCAAGGACTTCACCTTTAGTGATTTTCTCCTTTGCAAAATTCGGAGGAAGGTCTTTCCTGGTCTTATTTACTGTGCCATATGAGTCTGTTTTTTTCTGAAACTACAATGTCTGCTAATTGTGGAGACATGTAGTAGTTGTCCATAGTTACGCAGTAACCTTTGCCAAGGAATCTGTCCATCAATTGCAAAACAATTTTACTGGAAACTGGATAATTCGTAAATTTAGGGTTATATACAGTTCCATTACCTGTGTATGACAGAAAGTCTGAAATATATCCAGTTTCTGCTTCGCAAAGCACAAAACACTTAATGGAGACCCGTAAGAAAAAAGCTAAAATTTTTATTATTGCCTTTAAAGCAACGATTTCTTTTTATAATATTTAAGAATATATTTATAAGCAAGAATCAATAAAAAAATCAATTTTCTATATGAAAGTTTTTTTTATATTGAGATTTTTATACTTTTTTTTTACACAATTTACCTACTTTTTAAAAAGAACACTCCTTTGTCAATTTTCAATTTTTTTTTATAATTTTCATAATAATGTCATGGTATATGCTACAAACCTAGGGAGAGTTTTTTTTAAATATGTTTCTGAATTTTTGTAAAAAAAATATTTTGCTCATTATATGGTAATTTTCTACAAAAATTCTGCTTTTTCATGTTTATTAATTTGTAAAAAAAAAAATTAAGCCTTTATACAAAAAAAAAAACTCTCCCCACGTTTCTTAAACATTCATTCAAGATTAAAAAAATATAAAAAGTATAACTGTAAGTGCATATTTCTCAAAGCCTTATTACTTCGAAGTCATTCAAAATTGCAAAAACATGATTTTGAGAAAAATGCATTTAAGGCGACTGCCTGCGTTCGGGACAAATTTTTCTTTAAAAACTACTTTTTGAAAAAAAAATTGTGTTTTCAGGAGGAATAGCAAATAAAAAGATAAAAACATATAAAAATATAAACATAAATATTTTCAATTTTTATAAATTGGTTGATTTTGAAGAATTTTTAGTAAAATTTTACCCAAACGGTTAACACAATATACAAAATTCCAATGCGACTACCTTAATTTCTTCAAAATGACCCACAAGCTAAGAGAAATATTAAAATGGAAAAAATTACAGGCAATTACACATTCTAATACGGGCATTTTCACGATTTTTCAACTATTTTTGTATAAAAACAACCCTAAATTAAAAAATATTTAACTTAAATCAAAGCTTGAGGGTCATTTCATTGAGGATAGTATATAAAACATTACCTGAAAATTTCATAAAGTTAACTCAAGTTTTTCTTGAGATATCATGTAAACGGTAAAGATTTTCTGGCAAAAACATAATTTGGAGAAAAACGCATTTAAAGTTTTTTATTATTGTAAAAAAGTATTTAGCCTTTGTAAAATTGTCTAAAATCCACCAGGCTGATATATCAGGCCCTCCTTTTTCTCCTGCTGCAACCCTTTTTGTTTTCTCTGAGCACGCTTTTTTTTTCTTTTTAATTTTGTGCAGGATAATGAATGTCGTTTAGCATCTTTTATACGCTGACAATCATACTGTTTTAGTACAGAGAGCATATAAGGACCAGCGTTTAACTGCAACTTATTGAAAACTTCTAACAAACCTGTTGCACCATCATTAAACTGAAGAACAGCTATGTAAGAACCTAATAACAAGGTTTGTAGTTCAACAAAGTTCTGTTTTGGAACTATATTCCACAGATCAGCATTAAAGCTTTCATTGGCATTTTGCGTCATGCCATGCAGACATTTTTTTAACAGTTTTTGGTCACACAATTTCATGTAAACTGGTTTCATAATATTTACAATATTTTGTGGAAGTCCACTGGATTTGTCGTTGAATTTTTTACCTAGTGCTTTTGCCCGCTGAAATTTACACCAGCTGTCTCTTCCTGGTGGGCATTGACCATGCATAGGTTTTTTACTACTTGAACAGCAGTGATAAAAGGCTGCAATAACTGCACTTTGCATGCTTGTTAGGTTGTTTATGTTACTACGTATGGCAATTCCGTAATAATTCTGTAGTTTGTCTATAAAACTGTCGGTTAACTTTCCACTTCCCCCGAGTCCTTTTGTTGTTTTTTTTTAATTTCCGCATATGACTCCCAACACGCTTTTGTACATGACCAATACATTCAAGTTTATTAACAGTATTTGGACCATACATATTTTTCACAGATTCATATGCTTTCGAATCACCATCACCATAATAATCGGTGTACTGTAGTTTCAGTAAATTTTCCGATCGCTCAAAAATGCGATACGCTCCAACGGTTTCCATGCTTGAAGCAGAGCCCTTGTGATTGCGACAAACATGTGAATTAGATGCAGAACCTGGAAATCTTTCCGCCTTATCACATATCCTACAGGTATGTGACATTATTTCAATATCCAATAATTTTCCTGTATTAATGGATATGCAACTAACACAACCATTGTGAGACGAGTAGCCACGTTTCTGCCAGGTCCCATCCATAGAGATTCCACAACAGCTTATTAAATCTTTAGGCGTAGTATTTTGGCCTCTAATATCATTCGCTGCATTTTTCATGCTTTCCTTAGCAGCTTCAAATGCAGCTTTCTGAATTTTTAATTCTTGTCTTCGAAAAGTAGTTTTAGATAGAAAAGGCAAGTCCAACATACTGAACAGTTTATTTCCAGCAGTATAACCTTTTCCAATCAGTCTTAATGCAAATAAAATAAGTGTATTTAGTTTGTTTTTATTATTGACCTTTGAAGATGAAACAAATCCTTTCATAAAGTCACAGTTTTTACATTTTATAGTAAAGTTTGAGCACATACCAAATCTTGAATCCTCTATCATGCTGAGATCATCATGTAAACAAAGTGGGCAACATAGCACTGCAAACACAGATATTAATGTCTTAATATCAAATATTCGATGTCCGAATGTTTTACTGAGAACTTCAGAATCATTATTGTCTGAAAAATTATGCTTCAGACCGCCAAGCTTTGAAGCACTGGCAGTTTTCGGCTCATTATTACTCGTAGCAATAATGTCATTTTCATCAACAGTTTCACTTTTGGCACGTTTATTTGAATGTTGGTTGCCGGTGAATTTTCGCTTTTTAGAGCGATAATTCTTAGTATGACCCATATTTATACTGTTAAAAACAACTTATAAACAAAATTTTAACTTCAAATATAAGTTTTCACTATAAAAAGATATAAAAATTAGCTAGCTACACATACACGTTCTTACGATCGGATGTAAACAGACGCTATCTTCTGTTGCCACTTTTTAATCAAGAAATCATTAAACTAACTGCTTTAAAGTAGTTACTGAAACTCTAGAATAACTATAAAAACATTATTTATAAATAATTTTTTTTTAAAATGTAGAAATTGGGTCTAAAGCTGTAATTTCCTGCAACTTCCGGTTTCGAAATGCTACTTCCGGTTAACTTTTGCAGTAGACGATGTTTTTTAAAATAGCTGTAACTTTTTTTCTATTTCACGTAAATTAAAAAGGAAAACGGTTTTAGAAAGTGAAATGTTCGAAGTATAAGAATCACAAATAAAAAAAAAATGACCCAGGGACTCAAAAAATGTCATTTTGTATGTAGGCAGTCGCCTTAAAGTATAAAACACAACAGAAATGAAAGAAAAATAACTTACTTTTGTAACAAACATTTTTTTAGTAATTTATGAAGGTTCTTATAATAGCAAAAAGATATTAAATTAAACATAGAGAAAAAAAATCACAGGCAGTTACATATGTGAAGGAAATTGGACGACTTGCTAGAATTCATAAAACAAGGCTTCATAATTTTATTTTAAACAATTAAAAAAATATATTTTGCTATTTATTTTATCTTAAAATACACCAGCACCATACGTAACACCTTCTTTTTCCTCTATAGCCATTTTTTTTTGTAAACGAGCCCTTTTAATACTTTGACGCATGTGCCTAAATTTTGCATCATTCCTTTTTTTAATTCCACTGGCTCGTTTCTTTTCTCTCCTACTGTTAATACAAGATGTATTTTTACCAACATGAGAAAAATATATAGATGCCATCTTTTTTTCCCCAACATTAAAATGACACACAGCCTGCATCACTGCAAACTCAACACGTAATTTGGACACAAACACAGTTTTTGGGCACTTCATCCAAATTAAGTTATGTAAACTTTCATTGGCATTTTGAGTCAGGCAGTTTATGCAACGCTTTAAAAGATTGTCAGCAGCAAGACGCTGGTATACTGGCAGCAGCTTCTCTAAATACATTTCTTTTAAGGGTGTCCCTACGTGTTTTTTATGAGGACCTGGTTTCTGTGCTTTAGCTATGGCTGACTGGTAGAAACACCAGGAATTTGCACCCTTGGGACATTTAAAATGTTGCGGTTTATCATCAGTTGATATGCTGTGGTATAACGTTGCATAAATTGCAGTTTTCATTGCAGAAATATCACCTTTATTGCATAAAATTGCTTTTTGATAATAGTTTGTTAATTTTTGGATAGTAGAGGCTTTAACAGATCCATGGCTTTTGCCACCTAAAGTAATACCTCGTGCTTTATTAGTGTTTACCACATTACGAAGAGCTGTACCTAATCTCTTCGCTACATGATTCACACACTCTTCTTTTTCAATTATTATATTGGATCCATACACATTTTTCTCTGATATATAATTATAGGTCTTTGAATCACCATCTGAGAGAATCGTTGTGTAACAGAATCCAACTTTTTCTGATCGCTGCCAAAGTTTCAGAGCAGCTTCCATTGAATTTGAAGAGCCATAATGATTTTTTGAGCAATCACCTTTATGACCTTCCATAAATACAAAAAACTCAGGTGAAGTTTCACCTAAATCCCGTTTTGCATTATCACACACATGACAGAATTTTGAAACGACTTCAAAATCCAAAACATAACCTGACAAGACGTCGATAACACATCCAACTGCATAAGAGGAATTGTGGCCACGTGTGTGCCATGTCCCGTCAAAACTTACTGCAATGTTGATAATTGGACTTTCTGGAGAAAAGTTACTCGTAGTATCAACATCGCTATATGCTTTTCTCACATTAGACCTAACTATATCAAACATTTCATTGCTGTGGCTCCTATAGTCTCGGTGAACTTTTTTCATATAAATGTGGAATGTTTTATCTGACATGACAGACATATTCATGAACATTCCAAACTGTTCAACTGCTGAGTATCCACGCCCAATTTGCAAGAATGCTTCAGTCACCTTATAATTTACATCATATCCTTCACCATCAGATGTAGGACCTGATGAGTTTTCGGAGCCCTTTGATTCATTGCAGTGGTCACAAAACAATTCCAGATTTTGAGCAAATCCATTTATATTTTTCATAATAAGTCTTATGCCCTTTGAATGACAGTCTGCACAAACAGCATATGTAAACAATTTACAAATTGAAGCAATATCTACAATCATGAATTGAGATGTAGAATTGTCAGTCAAAGTTTCTTTTTGCATTTCAATGCACATATTTTCACTTTCGGAAACAATATTTTGCAATCTTTTAGTCTGCGATAATTTTGTTTGGTCGATAACTTTGTCAGTATCATGGGAAGAAACAGTAGAGCCATCATTTTCAACACAATCACGTTTCCATCTTTTAAAATTCATTTCAAGTAAACGTTGTTTACTTCGCTTACTACGCGGCATATTTTAAAAATAATAAAATTTAATGCGCTATTAAACAGTGAAAACAGATGTAATTTACTCACTACTGAGGATTCATGTTGATTTCGGCAATCAAAACGTGAAATTTACAAAAATATTTCTGAAATACTAGAAGAACAAATTATCATCAAAAGTTTAGCTACAGCAAAACGTGCGAATACAACGGTTTATAAACAGTTACGGTTAAAAATAATGTTCTCAAGTTATCAGCGTTTTCTTCTTTCTGCAAAAAAATAAAAAAATGATTTTTTGACGGATTTTTGGGGAAAATGGGGTTCGGTCCTCCTTTTTTTTTGGCGATATACATTTTTCTGCTAGGTCTGACTTTGAAGCGCATCAAACTCTCGTCTATGCTCAGATTTTTACCTGGTATATAGATTTCAAAATTTGTTTCGAAGATGTACCATGATATCATAAATTTTATTTAATTTTGGCCATGGATGATTGTCTTTATCAAACACTTCATTATTTGTAAAATGAGGAAACTTCATCAGCAAAATAAATCTATCTTTCTGAATTACTTGTTGAAAAATTGGTGTTTGCAATATGTGACGTTTAGACCAACAATATTCTTGTTTTGGCTTTTTTACAATTCTTTGGAGAAACAAAACAGAAAGAATAATCTAGTTCTTTCTCATTCGTATGTGTCCGGTCGTAAAGAAAGCACCATGTCTCATCACCTGTCACGATTTTCTTCAAGGAGCTGTCATCTTCATCAGCCATGTCTATCAAATCCCTGAACATGTTCACTCTCACTTCTTTTTGTTCAGGTGATAACATTTTTGGAACCATGTGCAAACAAACACGATGCATGTTCAAATTATCATGAAGAATGCTGTGAACACTCCCATGTGAAATTCCAAGTTCAGAGGCAATAGCATCAATGGTTCGTCTGTCCACACGCACGATTTCTCGAACGCGCTCAACATTTTCATCTGCGGTGGAAGAGGAGGGACGCCCAGTCCGAGGGTCTTCTTCGATGTTCTTCGTAGATCTTGGGACGCATTTCTCATGAGTTTCCTTCCTCTAGCAACCCCTCAGGGGGTTTACCTTCTTTAGGTAATCACGGGTGTCGCAATCCCGAGGTACCCCAGCGAACTTTCTCTCCTTTCCTTTGTCCTCTCCTCTCTTCCTTTCCCTTTTTTCTCCTTCGGTGTGGTTCCTCTTCGGAGGCGAGGGCACCTCTTTAGAAGCTGTTGCCGTTCCATACGTGCCAAGTGTTCCGTAAAAAACGTATTTGTTCTCCTTTTTTAGCTTTGTTACGAAAATACGTTTTCAAGCAAAAATGTCCCGTATTTTTACATCTGCAGCACTATCGCTTTTGTTCCCCTACATCGCGTTTTCGAGATTCATATTTTCTCGTCCTACGTTGCGAGTTCTGTCCGTTGTCTGTGCTATAGCATCATTTACTGCACTGCACTGCCCTGTCCTGCCCAGCATTACGATCCATCAAATCGGTGTTTTCCCTCCGTCTAAGCCACGCTAGTCTAAAATACGACGGATCCAGACTTGTATCCCTAAGTATTCTGAAGAATTTGATTTTATTCCGAAACATCAGAATTTGTCAAAGTTTTGTCTTAAAGCGAACTTTTACAGTTCTATTCTTGTGTTAGAAAATAGTATACAACATCTTGTTGCTATATAGTTGCTAATTTTCCTCATGATTCGAAACTTTTACAGCATGCTGAAGTTGTGGATATCTCAAAACGCTAAGAAAATAACTTTTCTGCTGTGAGGTATTTTGTGGGAAAATATCCCAATTTATTACTTAGAAAAATGATGAATCTCAATTTGAGGCCATTGATGCTTTGGAAACCGAATTTTAAACTTCCAGCTTGCCGAAATCCCTTCTGATATCTTAATAGGAGAAAGAGTTGATAGACAGTGGGCAAACCTCTCAAAAGAAAAGGCACCTCTTGGAAAGTTAAAATTTGAAAAGCTTTCAAAGCTGATGCTCGATATATTGACATTTCGCACAGTATTCTAATATATATACCGGGTGGCCATAATTAAACTGACAGTGCTCACAGTGTTCTGTAGCGCGATCTATTTGCGAGAATGACGCCACATTTTGTAGGAAGATTAAACAAGACGGGGACGAAGGATTCCGCGAAAAAATAAATTAGTTCCAAAAGTCACCGCTAGGGGAATATTTGGCGCCGTGTAATAGAAAATAGTGTTAACAAATGCAAATCAATACGGAAATTACCTTTTATTTTTGCATTCAAATGAGGTTCAATGTGGATGCCGTTGTTGAGGACCACATATTTCATTCTGTGCACAGTATGCACAACAGCAGAAAGTAACATGTCTGCAGGAATCTCCCGTACAGTCCGTGATATGTTATTCTTCAACGTAGCCAGGTCCTGGACCACTCCTTGATAGACCTTGGACTTAAGGTAACCCCATAGCCAGAAGTCGCATGGGGTAAGATCAGGCGACCGAGGTAGCCATGCAGTTGGAAAGTAGCGGCTAATGACTCTTTCTGTTGTGAATTTCTGTCGTAGCAGCTGTTGCACCCGTACAGCAACGTGTGGAGGGGCTCCATCTTGCATGAAAATGATTTCCCCAGGCATTGTCTTTGATGAAGTGCCGGAATGACAAAGCTGTTCAACATGTGGCGATATTTCTCTCCGGTAACAGAACAGGTTTCCGGTCCTGTCGGGGTAATGTTCTCATAGAAGAATGGACCTACGATAAATTCCGCTGTGAACCCACACCAAACAGTTACCTTTGGTGAATGTAAGGGAATTTCTGTGACTGCATGTGGTGATTTGTCATCCCAAATTCGGCAGTTCTGGGTATTCACAGTTCCATGCAGGTAAAAGTGGGCCTCGTCTCCCCATAAGATTTTCTACGGCCAAGCATCATCCACCTCCATTCTGGCAAGAAAGGTGAGAGCAAAAGTCAATCGCTTATCATGGTCGGGGTACAGTAACTCCTGTACATCGACATGTAAGGCTGATCTTGTACGGATAGAAGTTGAAAATCTTTCGTAAGATTTTCCATACCGTACTGTAAGGGATATTCCGAGCTAATCCACGAGCGCTAGAGGTGGCAGCAATATTGTCTGGTCCTCTGTCGACAATCGCCGTGGCAACTGCTTCGATTGTATCCTGTGGTACAGGTTTTCGTCCTCTGCCTGACAACCTTCAGAGAACCTGTTTTCTCAAACGTCGCAACCATAGCTTTTAGCCCATTAACTGACACAGGACCGTTACCTTTACGCATTTTTTTGTGCATTCTAAAAGCACGAAGAGCAGCTGACGCGTTGCACTGGTTGACGTAAAAGAATTTGACCAGTAACGTACGCTCGACTAAAGAAGGAGACATTGCACATAAACTTTCAATCCGATTGATTCGAAACGTAACACATTGCCTTTTAAAACCCAAGCAGCTGGCACTGTGCCAATTGATGTAACGTGAAATTTGAATAAAGAACTTCTTCTTCTGCTCAGCGTACGTGATATTGCAGATCACGAGACTTTATCAGTGTTTATGTAGATTTTACGCTTTTTTAAAAGTGTTGCCATATTGCACTTGAACTAAATAAGAAAATGTGCGTAATAAAAGGCAATTTTATTCCGTATTAATTTGCATTTGTTAACACTCTATTTTCTATTACACAGCGCCAAATATTCCCCTAGCGGTGACTTTTAAAACTAATTTATTTTTTCGCGGAATCCTTCGTCCCCCGTCTTGTTTAATCTTCCTACAAAATGTGGCGTCATTCTCGCAAATAGATCGCGCTACAGAACACTGTGAGCACTGTCAGTTTAATTATGGCCACCCGGTATATATATGTGATGTGAAAATTTTATTTGTTTGATTTAACTTTTTATTTATTAATTTTCATTAATATACTGCTAATTAATTTAATACTTTGCTAAAATACATAACTACATGCCTGTTAATTAAATTTAGTAATGTTTCATTACTAAGTGCAAAATAGAATATTTTTAAATCAATATTTCTTTAACTTCAAAGACTTAAGTGGGAGATGTAATGTGAGTCACACGTAAAATATTGATTAAGATAAATAATTACTACCAAAAAATTTTTTTGGAGGTGTATATCACAACTTGGAAGTGTTTATTATTTTATAAAATACTTTTTTACTCTGCTGTGTTGAAAGAGGAGAAATTTTATGTTTTCATAAACACACTAAACTTGACTTCCTTTTTTTGTAATGTGAGTCACGGTGCTAAATTATGGTCTGGATACCATCTGTTCATATTGAATTTATAAAAATTGATATCTCTAGTTTCTTACTGAACCCCAGATGTCCATAAAGAACTTTTTTTAATCAAATGTAATATTTCTTTGATATATATAGAATTTGCTTTTGCGAAATTGTATCAAACGGTAACGTGAGTCACATGGAATTGCCCATTGGTAGAATGCTAATATTATAATTCAGAATGATAAATTTATGTTTTCATACTAAAAAGAGTTGTAAATTCATTTTTATTATTTAACAAAGAATCATAAAGTACTGTCAGTATGTACAAATTATAATGTACATGATATATTAAAATTACATCTGTTATACATATACTGATGCATCCATCTGTACAAAATTTATGCTACTACTGAAGTTAAGCGACTCACTTTGATTGTTCACATGTAATGCCACTGATGGCGAAGTCTCCTCAATACTTGTGTTTGTGTCTTGTAGGCACTCTTCAGTGTTTTCTCCATCAGGCTCTTGGAGTATGATATTTGAGAAAGTTCTATTGAATGACAAAATGAAATGCATTAAATGTTATTACATTACACAAACACAGAAGTAAATATGAGTTAATTTCCTATTATTCAAAATTCTATGTATTACTGAAGTTACAAAAAAAAAAAAAAAAAACTTTCCGCCTTGTTTGAATGAATGGTATTAAAAAGCTGAGTGCATCATAATGCACCCACTTTTTAGTAAACTCCATCCCCGAACCTGATGGAAGGTACCTTCGTCTTTCCTTGACAAATCTGTCTCTGAGACTTCGCCATCTCATTGTACAGTCTGCAACTAAAATAAAATAAATAATCTAAATTCTTTCATGACATATTAAAACAGTACATGTGTAAGGGATCAAATTTGGAAGATGTATCTCTTTTAAAGTGTAGATTCAAAGTAAGCAATTTAAAATAACTTACAAAAATAATAAGTTTAAATTAACAAGCAAATAGAGGTGATAATGAAATTGGCTATATGAACAAACGGCTAATATTTTTATTATGGAAAAAAGGAGATGATTTAAAAAAATGTAGCAAAGTAGTATGAAATTGGGGCATCTAGAATGCTTGTTATTTCAGTGTGGAATAGAGATATGATCAGATATGCTTATACACAATGCATACTTGGAGAACATGGTTCAAAATTATTTCTCCAGTTAAATTATTATTATTTTATAGTAAATAAGACAAAGTCCAGTAAATTTATTAAAAAATAAGGAGGTAAACATATTAAAAATGCATGGACATGCTGTGAATTGTTTTCAAATTTAACAATTTAAAATAACCTACAAAACAAATTAATTTTACATTGAGCAAATAGAGAGGATATTGAAATTGGCTATATGACCAAAAAAGGAGATGATTTAAAAAAATGTAGCAAAGTAGTGTGAAATTAGGGCATCAAGAATGCTTGTTATTTCGGTGTGGAATACAGATAGGATCAGATATGCTTAAACCTTTGAGTTTGACACCTCGGACCCCCAGACCTGTTAAAGTCCATCGTCCCTGATACACCTGAAGACCAGTCGCTACGTAGCAATACCTGAATAAGCAGACGAAGGTTAATTTCCCAGGTCCGGTGCTTTCCATTGCTGTGGGGCTCGAGGTTGCCGGACCAATAGTACAGATCTGTCATCTACTCTAGGCAAACCAAGCCCCCTCAGATATGCTTAAAATAAATAAATAAATCTAGGAAGTCGAAGGTAAAGAAATATAAAATAAACCACTAATTTTTGTTTGTTCGGCAATTTTCTGCCGGATGTTTTCCTTTATGTTTCGATCCATATATTTTTTGTGTGATTTGTCGTACAAAATTGGATACTTTTGCACCTCTTGGATTAATAAATCGTCCACTAACACTGAATTTTCCATTTTTAGGTGCTAGGAATGCGTGCTAGGAATTTAGGTGATGCGCGCTAGGCTTTTGAATATTGCGCTGCAAAGCACGTGTTCCATAGCAGACGATTCTTGAAATGACCCGTGATTGGTTCGTCGTATCACGTGTCAGTCTGTAATAACATGGTTTATTAATGTATTATATTATTCACAATTACAAATCCTTTTGCCATTTAGGCCAATTTCGTTAACCGAGGAAACAACCTCTCATTATCTCTTGTTACAAAACTCATTATATAAAAACTTAAATAAATGACTCATCGATAAAGTGGCTGGCGAAAGGAATTAAAAAAATAACAAAAAAACTAAGTCATAATTGAATGATCTTTTTAACAAATAAAAAAAAAGGGGGAATCATTAAATTTACCGTCTGCAGACAAGAAGGGTTATTGGGGAATAGGCGAGGGCAAGGTTGTATGTAGTCGAGGCAAGGCATATCGCAAGGAGATCTCTTCCTTTCATCTCTGATAAATCTGAGGCAGGCTGCTCACACCAAGGTCGCAGGGTCTCCCTGTCCGGTCCAGCTCCAACCCCTCACTTCGAAAAAAATCCTCCCCCGACTAAGGGCAATTAACCCTTTTTGTAGTCGTCCGCTCGCAAGATGGTAAGAAAGGAGATTTGCCCGGCGCCGAGGATTTAGGATTGTAAATCCTTCCACAACAGCTTGTGAGAGGTGATTTAACATGTTTGATGTTGAATACAATCGTATGTTGACCCTTCATCTTCGTTAAAGCTATAATTTTTAACACGTGGAGCAGTTTGAAATTTGTGGATCATGCTCGGCGATGCTGTTGGTCTTCATGTATTCATGCGCGTCTGCAGGTGTTCCCGTTACGGAGCGCTGAGTTACGCGTAAAAAACTTTGAATGTCTGTTTTAGAGATGTTTCTTGAAATCGATATTTTTGCTAATCCCTTTATTCGGTGTAGAGTCTGGGAATGTGCAAAAATGGCGATGATCTTGTGGATTGATTACATTGCCTTACCAGTCTAGTTCCAAATATGGGGAATTGAATAGGGTACGAAAATTTCTTATAAGAAAAACCTAAATATTATTCATTAAAACTTAATATTTAATGTTGATTATTTAATCACCAGCCACACGAAACTATTATATATACCAGCCACTTTTACAAACTAAAGAATAAAATGCAAATAAATGTCACAGTCATATCTAGTTATTTAAAGTTAAGGAATCAAATATTAGTGCTTGCCGTGATCCAATATTTTAATATACTCTCATGCTACCTCCCATTATCAAAAAAATTGCGCACCTTTTTCTAATAATCTTCAGTAATAATCAAGCAATTAAAAATTGGATCGCCGCTAGTTGGAACAAGTTGAGTAGAGGCTTACAGAGTTTTAACAATGCAAATATACACTGCTGGCCACCCAAATTGCAACACCAAGAAAGACAAGAGATATCACAACAAAATTTATTTTGTAGATAACATGTTGACCAAGTATCAAATGATTAAATTTATAGACTTCTGTGAAGTGTGGTTCCTGCCAAAATCAGTAGCCAGAGTAGCCGCCATTGTTGGAGATCACCGCTGCCACACGCCTCGGCATTGATTTAAAGAGACTTTGGATGAGTTCTTGGGGTACAGCAGACCAAGCAGCTTCCACACGTTGCCAAAGTTGATCTGCTGTGGCAGCTGGGGATGGAATCTGGGTCAATCGTAGAGCAACCATGGACCACATGTTTTCTATCGGCGAAAGATCCGGAGAGCGAGGCGGCCAGGGAAGCAATTCAATCTGGCGATTGATGAAGAACCGTTGGACAATGTGTGCCACGTGTGGTCGCGCATTATCCTGTTGAAATATGGCTATGGGCAAGCCCTGAAGGTAAGGAAGGACAACTGGCTCCAACACCTCGGAGATGTAGCGCTGGCTGTTTAAAGTACCGTCAATGCGTGCTAGAGGTGTGCGAGAGTGATATCCAATACCGCCCCATGCCATAATACCCGGTGCAGGACCAGTGTGGCGGTGCATAACGCAGCTGTTCAGCATCCTCCCTTCACGGTGTCTCCTGACTCGAATGCGACCATCGTGGTGTTGCAGACAGAAGCGTGACTCGTCAGTAAAGACAATTTCATTCCATTCTGCCGTCCACATCCTTCTGTCATCGCACCATTGGCGGCGGAGACGTCTGTGGTTCTGCGTCAAGGGTAGACAAAGCAATGGACGTCTTGCGGACAGACCACTCTGCTGGAAACGGCGTCGAATGGTACGCGTAGACACTGGATGATGCGTTACAGACTGAATGTGCTGTGCTATGCTTCGTGATGTGACTGAGCGATCCGTCACTGCCATGCGCACAATTTGCCTGTCATCACGTGAAGTGGTGCGCTGAGGTGGGTGCGATCGAACACGCCGGTCCGTCGTACCCTCCTGCATCCAACGATCACATATCCGCATTACAGTTGTTTGGTTTCGTCCAACACGACTACCGATTTCCCTGAAAGATAATCCACAATCTCGGTAGGCCACTATCCTTCCTCTGTCGAACTCGGATACTTGATCAAAAGATGATCGCTGTTTTCGACGAGGCATAATTGATCTTTTTTTTTGAAAAAACCACAAGAAAAACACAATTGCCGAACTTGAAATCGTCGAAATCTCCAAGCCTTAAATAGCGCTTTGAAGTGGCGCCACAGGCGCGCGTGATGTGCGTCTGTGCTGAAATTCTAATCATTTGCATATCTCACCTCCGCTAATGCATGTTGTAAATTTCATGTTATTTGCATGTTTCCTTCAGGGTGTTGCATTTACAGTGGCCAGCAGTGTATTTAAAGACAGACATTACAACGCGCGTTATTTATTCATTATATCCTATAATCTTAATTATTCAGTGTATTTTACCTACATTATACTTGGATTCAGGTAGGGAGAGATTTAGAGCGTGATCATTGGACGCACTGTTCCTTAACGTCATGGATCTCCCCCGTCATGGACCTCATTCCTCTATTTCTTTGCATTGCTGTGAAATTTATAAAAATTTAGTTGCGCCATCTGTCTCTATAATTATAATTTAGATTATTTTCTGCATATGCATGAAATATCATTACATTGCAATTGATTCTTTAATTGCTTAAGACACAGTGTTTTACCTCGATTTATGCGCTATTATACAAGTGTATTAAATTATCTTGTAACGCTAAATTTTCCCTTGCAATGTGATAATTAGAAATAATAAAGGTATAGTAGGATTTAAGAGCATTATAGGATTCAATAATAATAGATAATAGAATCGCATAATACTTTTAAAAATTAAAATGTGTTAAATTTACCGTGTATGATTGCTGTACCAAAATTTCATTAAAAAAATAACAATACACAGTTTACATAAGTTGCATTGTAAGAGTGTTTTTTGCCAATTTTGAAAAAGATTTCTGAGTTCATTAGAATTAAATATTTTATACTTACAAAATAGTTTTATTTATTTATTTAATCAATAAATAAACTACAATACAAACCTCTGATTTTAGGACTTATTTAATAGCATGTACAGCTCCGATTCAAAAAATTAGAATAATGAAAGAAAATATGGTCGAGGGAATTGCAAATCTAATTTATTAAATAAATAATCAATGATATGAAATATAAATTATAATATAAATCTTCATGATTTGTAGATTGTAAAAATATAAACATATTATAATGAAATATAAAATATATTTAAAACAGCAAGTGAAAAAAAATTCAAAATATTGGAATACTTCATAACATGGTTAAAAAAATTAGAATAATGTAAATATATTGTACACAATTTAAACTCGAAGGGTTTTTATATGCTAATCAGTACTTTGTTGCATCACCCTTAGCTTTAATGACAGCTCTTAAATGGTTTGGCGTATTATTGACTAAAGGTTCACGAATTTTTTTTTTATCAATATTCGCCCATATGGTCTTCAAACTAGAAATAAGATCTTTTTTGTCTCTTGGTGCAACTTCTTGAAGTCGGTTTTTCATAATTCCCCACAAATTCTCGATGGGATTTAGATCGGGTGTATTAGCAGGCCAAGGGAGTACATTTATTTCCTTCTCCTGGAGCCATTTAGTTGTCGATTTGGAAGTTTGGGAAGAAGCTGAATCTTGCTGAAACACGAAGTCGTCATCACATAAATCCTCAGATGAAGGAATCATGACGTGTTCAAGAATTTCTTGATACACTTCTGAATTGACTTTTGTGCGAACGATACACAGCCTACCTCGGCCATCTGCAGTCATGCAGCCCCATACCATGACTGAGGTCGCAAATTTAACCAATCGTTTTAAACACTCTTTATCGAAAGCTTCTTGTTTAAGTCTCCAAATACGTATACCTTGATTCCCATCAGACACAGGAAACATTCTTTCATCGTTGAAGAGTACCTTTTTCCAGTCATCTTGACCCCAAAATAGCCTTTGTTTACACCATTTAACTCTAGCAGCCATTTACTTAGATGATAACCCCTCAGGGGGTTTACCTTCTTTAGGTAAACACGGGCTTCACAACCCCGAGGTACCCTAGTGTCTTTTTCTCTCTCCGTGGGGTTCACTGTCTTTGGTGAATGTGGGTGCCGCGTACCCAGTGTCCCATAGCGATCCATCTCTCTTTCGCTTCTCCTGTCCTGTTTCTTTTGTTTTCTCCTTTCCGGGCTTTTCTTCCTTTCCAACTGGATCTTCTACTAATATTTTTTGTTGCTGTTTTCTTTCTTAACCCCTATGTGTTTTTTGTTTGTCGTTTCTTCGTTAAAAAAAAATAAAAAACCAAAAAAATGTTAAAAAATCTTAAAATCTCCAAAAAAAGTTTTTGTGCTATCTGTCCCCTTCGCAGCCTTCATGGTATCAAAACCGATCTCGGCCCACCCAACCTTGACGTTACTGGGTCCTGTACCACTCTTCGGCCTCTCCCGTGAGGGACACCGCTTGGGCTCGGGAACGGACCCTGTTGGGGTTGTGTTGGTGGAGAGGAGTGGCGTGCCATGTTGGTAATGGTTGAGGTACGTTCTCCTTAAACGATCCCAGAGGTAGAGGCCCTTGGTTGCGTGTATCTTTATGGCAGACGTCGCGAGATAGCGAGAAATCCTTCTCGATTTTGTCGGGGACCGTGCACCAGGTGCACGTTACCTCCCGGCGTCTGTCATTTAGTTGCGAAGAATCCGGAGGTTACACTTGTCACGTTAGAAAAGTGTGGAACGACGGGGTCTGGCGGGGGCCCCGAATCGAACTGGAAGTAATCCGTGGTTCTATAAACTCATGATTATGGCTACAACTAAAACTAATTTAGTTGCAGCTTCCTGGGCGGATCGCTCAGACGATCATACTTCTTCTCTCCATCCGAGAGAGCAACCACTCCCCTCGAGGGAGCAACAAATGTCTCGGTTCTTTATAATAAAACGCAGTGAAGGTAACTTTGGTACGGTGTCGCCCTTCCTAATACAGAAAAGTTTATTGGCATCCGTTGGTAATGTTACATCAGTTAAAAAACTTCGTTCTGGCGATCTCCTAGTAGAGGTGGCAACTGCAACACAGGCTGCGCAGTTGCTAAAGGTGACAAGTTTTGGTAATATTGCTGTGTCAGTAGTCCCCCATGCATACTTAAACACTTCGAGAGGTGTAATATCGGAGGCTGATCTCCTCTATACCACTGAGGTTGAAATATTAGAGAACCTTAGTGACCAACTTGTGACTGCTGTGCGTAGGATTACTATACGTCGGGATGGAAATCTGCTTCCTACGAAGCATCTCATCCTGACCTTTGACACCCCTAAATTACCAACATTTGTCACAGCTGGGTATCTTCGATGTCCCGTACGACCCTATGTGCAGAACCCTCTCCGTTGCTTTCAGTGCCAACGCTTTGGACACACGAAAGCATCGTGTCGTGGTTCCGTCGTTTGCGCCCGTTGTGCCCAGCCAGACCATTCCTCAGAAACATGCAACTTGCCACCAAAGTGTGTAAATTGCCAGGGTGAACATACATCATATTCACGCTCATGTTCGAAGTTTATAGTTGAGAAGGAGATCCAGACTGTTAGAGCTCAGAAAAATATCTCTTACTTGGAAGCGCGTAAACAAGTTGAAGCTAGAACCCCCAGAGTGGGAGTTTCATACGCAACCGCTACCGCTTCCAAGAAGGTTATGTGCTCATCCTCAACTCAAACAGACTCATGTCTTACCAACCAACCAGCCAACCAAAAAAATAAAAATAGAAAATCTCTGCCGTCTTCTCCAACCCCGTTACGCCAAAAAGTCACAAAAAAAGTATCCACTGCTCATTTCACTGCAGAATTACCTATCCCTCCGAACCCGAACCGCAAACAAGTCGCTGTACCTAGGAAACGCATTGGCATTCCTGGGAAAAAGAAAAATTTAAAATTTTATGAAAAAGATCCTCAGGCGCTCCGTCGGCTTGCTGCCGAGGAGCCAGAAGTAAAGCTCTTTTTGTCCGATAACTCGGACAATGAAGTGATGTTAGAGGATAATCCTCTAACCCTGCCTATAGGGCGATCTCCCACTCCTTCGCCTGGTCCTTCTTCTTGTCCTTAATGGCTTCTTTTGTAAGTTGGAACTGTCGTGGTTTGCGCTCCAAATTTGGTGACGTAAGAACCCTGATCTGCGAATACAGTCCTGTCTGTGTCGCTCTTCAGGAGACATACCTGAAGTCAGCTGACACGTCAAAACTTCGTCGATACAGCTGTGTTAGGAAAGATAATGATAATGGTGGCAGAGTCTCTGGAGGTGTTGCACTCTTCACCTCTCACGACTACCCGTCCACCGTTCTGACCTTGCAGACATCTCTGCAAGCTGTCGCTGTTAGAGTCCACGTGAGGAAGTTAATCTCCGTGTGCACTCTTTATCTCCCTCCTAATGAAGTTGTCGATCAGCGGTCACTTGATGACTTGGTAAGTCAGCTTCCAGCACCCTTCATTATCATAGGTGACTTCAATGCTCATAGTCTGCTATGGGGTAATGATAATGTTAACTCCCGTGGGCGACAGATTGAACAGTTAATTTCCGACCACTGTCTCTGTCTGCTCAATAACGGTGAAGCAACACATTTTCACGAGCCGTCTCGAAGCTTTCACACTGTAGATCTTGCTCTATGTTCACCATCGCTTCTACCTTTCTGGACGTTCAGCGTTGGGAATGATCTCAGGAATAGTGATCATTTCCCAGTGTTTATTTCCCAGGTAGGTTGCATTGAGCCTGTGCGTCGTCTGCCTCGCTATATATATGATGCAGCGGACTGGTCGCTCTACCAGCAGCGTGCTGTGATAGAAAGAAGGATGGTTGACGGTGATATTGAGGCTGCAGTTAGTAAAGTCACCGATGTTATCATGGAGGCTGCTGATGCAGCGATTCCAAGGACATCAAGTGTGGTACCAAGACATCGTAAACCATGGTGGAATGCGGACTGCAAAGAAGCCGTTAAGAAACAACGCAAAGCATGGGGCATTTTTAGGCGATATCCAACCACCACAAATTATATCGCTTTCAAGCAAGCGAAAGCATATGCTAGAAAAGTGCGTCGGCGGTGCCAAAGGGAATCTTGGGTACAGTATGTTTCCAGTCTATCAGCTTCTACTCCCAGCAAGTATTTGTGGAAACGTGCAAAACGAGGAATGGGGTTGTATACGGAGCATCCAATTTCTTGCTTGAATACAAATGGCCGTCTACTCACTGACGTTCGTGATATTGCTAACGCTATTGGTCACGCTTTTGCTTCCGCTTCATCCGCTAATTCATATCCGGAAGCTTTTATGCGCTATAAACGTCAAGAGGAGTCCAGACGTGTCAACTTCTCCACTCGCTCTACTCTCCCGTATAATTATAATTTCACGGAGAGAGAGCTGATGAGATGCCTGAATTCGACCAAGAATACATCTCCTGGGCCAGATGGCATAACTTATGCATTAATAAAACACCTTCCACGCCGTTCCCTCCTTAATATCTTATACTTGTATAATAAAATCTGGGTGGAACATACTTTTCCCGTTTCTTGGCAAAGAGCTATAGTTATTCCCTTTCCAAAACCTGGAAAGGATGCAACTGACTCCAATAACTACCGACCAATCGCTCTGACTAGTTGTTTATGTAAGTTGCTTGAACGCATGGTGAATGCACGCCTAGTGTACATCCTAGAATGTAACCAGTGTCTCTCTCCATTCCAAAGTGGTTTCCGCAGGGGTAGGTCGACGATGGATAATATCGTTGCCCTGGAATCCCAAATTAGGAATGCCTTTTTAAAGAGAAACCATTTGGTTTCTATTTTCTTTGATGTTGAGAAAGCTTATGATAGGACCTGGCGACATGGGATCATTCGTGACCTTCATTTATTAAATCTGCGGGGTCACCTACCTATTTTTATCCAAAATTTTTTAAGTCACAGGATTTTTAATGTCCGTCTCGGCACTGTCCTCTCGGATCCTTTAACCCAAGAGGAAGGAGTCCCTCAGGGCAGCGTCCTTAGCGTAACTTTATTTTCCATTAAAATCAATAACATACTTAATAGCTTACCTCCATCTGTCAAAGGCAGCCTTTATGTTGATGATTTGCAAATTTCCTGTGAAGGCTCAGATATGAGATGCATCGAGCGACAACTCCAAACAGCTGTACACCGGATGGTTGAATGGAATAATGAAAATGGCTATAACTTTTCCATCGAAAAGACTTCCCTTATCCATTTCTGCAAGCGTCGCGGCGTGCACCCAGACCCCGAAATTTTTCTCGGGAGGGCAAAAATACGGGTTGTAGAAAGTGTGAAATTTTTGGGGGTTATCTTTGATAGAAAACTAACTTTCCTTCCGCATGTCTTGCATACCCGGAAAAAGTGTGAAGTCGCCATAAACCTGTTAAAGATTCTTTCGAATACTTCTTGGGGCGCGGAT
This sequence comes from Dolomedes plantarius, assembly GCA_907164885.2. Lineage (NCBI taxonomy): Eukaryota > Metazoa > Arthropoda > Arachnida > Araneae > Dolomedidae > Dolomedes > Dolomedes plantarius. The sequence goes on from OU015499.1 coordinate 4,623,847, forward strand.
CGCACATCTATGCTCCGTATATACAGAGCTGCCATCCGTACCAAATTAGACTACGGCTGTGTAGCTTACGGATCTGCCAGACAGTCTGTGTTGCGAAAGTTAGATACTGTCCATCACACAGCTCTGCGCATTTGTATAGGTGCTTTCCGTACATCTCCAATTGAAAGTCTTTATGCAGTTTGCCATGAACCATCTTTAGAGCTCATCAGGGGTCAGATGTCGCTTGTGTATTACTTCCGCATTCTTTCCCAACCTTTGCATCCTTTACGAGAGCAGTTACTTGACTCTCGTCATGATTGCCTGTACCTAAATCGTCCATCATGTGTTCCATCGTTTGGTGTTAGAATGAGAAATATTTTGCGGGATTCCACTGTTCATAATGTTGAAGTTATGGAAAATCCATGTTATCATCTACCTCCATGGCGGACTCTTGGGTTTTCCTTTATGAATCCGTTTGAGAATTTCTGCAAGTCTAACACGAGCGATGTGGTATACCAACAGCTTTTCGCAGCTCATCGTGCTAGTTTCCCGGACCACATAGATATGTATACGGATGGATCAAAGTCACCTGATCATGTTGGCTGCGCGTACGTCATCCAAAATGCCGCCATAAGTCACAGCCTACATCCGTCATGTACGATCTATACTGCTGAGTTGGAAGCCATCTTCGAAGCACTACAGTGTATGTGTACTAGGAGGGAGAGGAAGTTTATTTTATACTCTGATTCTTTGAGCGCGTTACGGACCCTCGAATCAGATTTTCCCTCTCACCCCCTTGCCCTTGAAGTGTTGAAACTGAAAAAGCATCTTTCTAGGCACGGCTGTAGTGTTTTGTTTTGTTGGATTCCTAGTCACGTTGGAATACGAGGCAACGAGTTGGCAGATGCAGCTGCAAAAGCTGCCAGTAATACCTTACACATACCTTTACCCATGTGTGACGTGAAACAGGCCATCAGAAATATAACACGGTGCAAATGGCAGGGAAACTGGAATTTGCAAGTTAATAACAAACTTCACAGCATCAAACCAAACATCTTACCTTGGCCTTCTATCATAAACAGGAAGAGTGACGTCGTTTTGTCACGATTACGCATTGGACACACTCGCCTTACTCATGTACATCTGCTGTTAGGAGAGAGTGCTCCGATTTGTCCAGACTGCAAATGCCCTTTGACAGTCCTTCATATTTTAACATCTTGTAAACGTTTTAAAAATTTATACATAAGCCTTTTTAACTGTTCATCTCCATCTTTATCACTTTTAATTGGTGAACATCTGCATCCTGCGCTGTTCACTTTCATCCGTCATATCGGTTTTTACCCACTAATTTAAGGTTTTTGTAAAGGTTTTATATTGTATACACTTTCATTTTTTGAATTTATATATATATTTGTGTTTTTACATGGTCCTATTTCTTAGGGCGGTTTTCTTTAAACAATATCCTCGTTCATGATCTAGAATCATTGTTTTTTTATCGTTTTCTTATACCTGGCTGTATACTGGATGGGGAACCCCCACCCAGTTTGTTTCTTTTTTTTAAGTATCGGTTTTCTGGCTTTACCATGTGTTTGGCGCAGCATGTCCTCTCTGGACCTTGCGCCATTAAACCCCATCCAACCAACCAACTACTTAGATGATAAAAGTGGCTTTGTTTTAGGCACACGTGATCTAAAACCTAATTTGTGAAGTCGTAATATTGTAGATTTAGAGGCATTTACACCCACTTTCCATTTTCTCTGCAATTATCTCACACTTGGAAATCGATGATTCTTCACAATCTTTTTCAATTGCCTTTCATCTCTTGCTGAACTTACTGGCTTTCGACCAAGCCGGTGCTGCATAAATTAACAGGGGTCTTACGAAGGATTTGTAGATGAGCAATTTATTTTTAATGCTTAATTTGCTATTTCGAGCTATTAGGGGGTAGAGTGAACGACGAGCTGCTCGAAATTTAATTCTACCCTGTATGATGTGTTGTTTGAAAGTGAGTCTTTTATCAAGGTGAACTCCGAGATATTTTACAGTGTTAGACCAGGGGATGATAGTGTTTTCAATTTTAATGTTTATGTTTCGGTAAGAGGAAATGTTTTTATTAGTGAACATGACAGCTACGCATTTATCAGTGTTGAGTTTGATTTTCCATTTGGTGAGCCAGGTGGATATGCGTGTGGTGTGTTTGTTTATAGTGGCAACCGCGTATTTGAAATTTTTATTTGTTGAGTAGATGGCTGTATCGTCTGCAAAAATAACTAAGTTAGAATTGGTATGTGTTGGAATATCGTTGATGTAAAGGTTGAACAGAAGTGTTGATAATATTGCACCTTGTGGTACACCACTAAGCATTGGTTTTTTGCCTGAAATAGTGTTATTAATTTTAACTTGAAATGTTCTGTTACTTAAGTATGATATTATTAATCTGGTGATGCGCGGGGGGGGAGTTATAATTAATGATTTTATGAATTAGGCCGGGGATGTACACTTTATCGAATGCACGTTGAATACCAAGGAAAAGGCCAGCAGTAGAATTATTAATTTTAGCTTTGGCTAGATGTTCAGTTATTCTGTAAATTTGATGTGGGGCGGAAAGGGATTTACGGAAGCCAAATTGATAGGGGACAATGATGTTATTTTCGTTAAGGTGGGCATTAATTTCTTTTGCAATAAATTTTTCAGTTAATTTACTTAGGGTGTTTAGGAGACTAATGGGGTGATAACTTTCAGGAGAATTGGGTGGTTTTCCAGGTTTATGAATGGGTACAATTAATGAGTTTTTCCAACGGGGGGGGGATAGTTAAATTTAAGGATATTATTAATGAGGTGGGCAATTTTGAAAATATATTTGGGTGGGAGATTTTTTAGCATGGTATTAGTTATTGCATCATCACCAGGAGACTTTTTATTGGGAAGTGTTTTAATTATGTTTTCAACGTCAGAGGGTAAGATATTAGGTGCGTAGGTATTGTGTTGTGTGCTAATGAATAGGTTTATGTTATTATTTGCAATATTTTCAGTTGAGGGGTCAGAAATGTCGTTGGGAGTGAATTGTTTAGTGAGTGTATTAGCAATGGTGTTAGCTTTATCATTGTCTGTGTAGTTGTATTCGTTAGTGTGGGGGTCTTTTATGGGGGGAATGGTTCTGTAAGTGTTTTTAAAACGTTTGGCGGCTCTCCAAATGGAATTGTCGTCGGGAGTGAGCGTAGATATGAAGTTATTCCAGTTTTTATTAGCTTTATCTTTTAAGTAGTATTTTAAGTCCTGTTGAGTATTATTCATTATTCTTTTGTTATGTGTGGTTCTGTTACGCTGCCATGCTCTCCTCGCTCGGTTTTTGTTGTTAGTTAAAATTTTGAGGTGATTGTCAATTACTTTATTATTTTGTGGAGTGATGTGATGTGTGCTTTGGTTATAACTATCAGTAATGTCAGAGGTTAAGTCATTAACTAGTTTATCAATGTCAGAAGTGTTGTTAATACTGTAGTAATTATAGTGTTTATTGTTTAGGGTGTTATAGAAGTTTTTCCAGTTTGTAAATTTAAAGGGTTTTATGGCTAGGGGGTTGATTTTAAGAGGGATTTTAATTAGGACAGGGTTATGGTCTGAGCTTAATTCGCAGAGAGTTTGGATAGTAATGTCATGGGAAATCCTCTAAATAGGGCAAAGTCCAAAATGGAAGCAGTTCTTTTAGTGAAGTGAGTGGGGGAGTCAGGGGAAATTATTTCTAGGTCTGTAGTGTTAGTTAAGTTACAAATTAAGCTACCATAGGCGTTGTTAATATTACAATTCCAGAGGGTGTGTTGAGCGTTTAAGTCACCAAAAGTAAGGGTGTTAAAAGTTAAGATTTTTAATGGTTTCTAGATCAGATTTAATCTGATTTAAACTTTGTCTAGGGGGGATATAGGTTGAAACAATGGTGTAGTAGTGGCTATTGTCAATTTTAATATTTACAGCGGTGGCATTTATAGTGTGTAGTGTAGGTAAATTAAGGGGGTGATGTGGTAAAATGTTTTTAATTAATATAGCGGTACCTCTGGAAGGGTAGTTATTGGGATTTTGATAGTCAAACCTGTAAGTGTTGTAGTTTTTGATGTAGAGTTTATCCCCTGGTTGGAGGTGTGTTTCTTGTAGTAAAATTAGGTCAGGGTCATGCTCAACTACGAAATCCCTAAGCTCATGGATTTTATATTTTATACTATTAGCATTCCATGCGACGATAGGCAAACCCCGAGGTCCATCCATTATGGAGCCTGGGGGGTGGTGGAAATATTATTCATAGTTTCGAGAAGGGTAAATAACCTGTCTCTTTGAGTGGTGACTTTTTTCTTATTATTTACAGCTTCCCTAAGCATGTTAAACAATTTTCGGAAAAATCATTAATTTGTAGTAAGTTTTTAATTTTGGTGGTGAGGGTGTTAATTTCGCTGATTTGAGATATAAAGGAGAAGGAGTCAGTGGTGCTATTATTAATGGTGGGGGGGAGTACTATTGGCGTTGGGCATAACATTATTTATTTGGGGGGTAGATTGAGAGTTGTTGGCGGGGGTAGGGGCAGTTAAGTTTTTCGCAATTTGTGCGAAGGATAAATTAGGGGTGACTTTACGTGCAATTTTAGCTTCTTTTTCTTGTTTACGTTCTTCGGGTGTTTTGAAAACAGGGAATTTGGGACAACCTCTGTAGTTTGCTGGATGGTTGCCATTGCAATTACAGCAGATGGGATTTTCAAGTCTTTTGGGTTCTGGACATTCTGTAGTTATGTGGGGGCCTGCGCATTTTACACATCTCGGCTGTACGTGGCAGTTATCTTGATTATGATGCCAGTATTGGCATTTAAAGCACTGTTGTACTTTAAATGGGGTGTTGTATTTTACTACGGTAATTAATAGGTAAAAGAGTGATTTTAAATTATAGATTTCCTTTCCTTCGTTGTTATTGTCTAGGTGGATTTGATATAAGGGCATTTTAGATTTATCAGCTCGTTTAATCATTTGATTAACTTGTTGGACAGGGAATTTTAGTTTAGTTAGTTCGTCGTAAATCTCCTTCTCCTCTATGTCTGATGGTAAACCGCGAAGGACTACCTTAATGGGGGGCTTGTAGTTGTCTGTTAATAAGAAATGTTGTATGTTTTGTTCTTTTAGGAATTTAGATATTGCGCGATGTGCGTTTTCATTGTTGGGGAAAATCCTGACGAAGTGTTTGTCTAACTTCGCATGGAATTTGCGAATAGGATCACTATCAATTGAAGTTAGAATAGTTCTGTAATTGGCAGTTTTATAAATGCTAATAGGCTTTACTTTGGGTTCTTCGGGCTTTGTAATCTTAGGGATTACTTGTGGAACAGTATTATCATTCAAGTTTACTTCACGTAGTTGATTATATCTATTGTTGATAGATGGCGCCACTGAATTAGGTAATGGTGGAATATTCCTAGCCGTTAATCTGCGAGCAGGAACTTCGAAGTGGGATTTCTTGTTGGGAGAGTTGGTTGTACTAAGAGGACGTTTAATGTTGTTATTGTTAGTTTTAGAGATTGGAATGTTAGTGGGATTAGATGAATGGCCAATATAGTTATCCTTACCCATGGCTAGTCTGTAGGCTTCAAACGCTCGAGGGTATCTCCTCTCATAGTCATCATGAAAGTGAATTGGTAGTGCATCGTTAAATAGTTCATCCAGAATATATCGTTCTCCGATGTCCATTTTTTCGTAATCGATCGTGGGTTGGATTTGTATATCGTCATGTGAATCGTGAGATCGCATAGAGTAAGCAGAAGAAACGCTCTCTAAGGAGCTAAACAACCAACCAACCTTTGCTATAAACAGCTGTGTTTTTTCTTCGTTGTGCAAGTGCACGATACGAAATTTCACAGCCTCAGATAAGTCGCTCTTTCGTCCCATATTAAGCAAATACAGTTGGCTCTCTGTTTAACGACTTTCAAGGGACTATCGTATCGCTCTATGAGTAATAGAGAGAGAGAGAGAGAGAGAGAGAGCTCTGTGTATCTCATGATATTTTAAGGAAACAATGAAAAAGTTATTGCGTTGTGCATGAAGTCCCTGAACACTCAAAGTAAGGCTCCTCGACAATACGACTTATAAACAATTAAAGCAATTTACAGTTCATTATTATTACCCAGGTGGTTCCAGACAGTTGGTATGGTCTAGTGGTGTGTCATGATTGGTGTGAAAGGATTTTCACTGAAACATGTTGTTATGGGCCCATATGCAAATTTAATAAGACGAAAAACTAAATTAAAATAAAACTACAATAATTATTTACCACATGCACACTGAAATGCACTCAGATTTTACCCGTAATAGTGATAGAATCTCTATCATCATTGACATGACAGTTTATCTATATAATTAATTAAAGGAATCTGATTCTCTCCCCATTAAGACACCCCTTTAAAAACAAGAAATTATATTAGAAGGGAAGTAAAAATAACAAAGAAAAAGGTTATGCTTATCTACAGTGGGCTACCTGTGGATTCGTCATTCGATGCGCGGGAGTTTGGAGTTCAATGACCTGATCAGAGGGGTCTTTCTTGCGCTTTCTGAATCTCGTGGAGAGGGAAAGGTTTGTAGGTCACTAGTACAGGATTCTTGCATCAGGAGAACCTTGCAGTCTTAGACGTGCACATTTCGGGAGACCAGCAGGCGTTTGGGGTGGAGTCTGGAGAACGGCTTGCTTCTTCAGTGAACAAGGGGGGTGTAGCGGGGCAGACTGGCAGTTCGTCTAGAGGAATTTGCAGGTAACATCTCGTCGATTCTCGTCAGGTCTACAGCTTGGCTCTGGCTTCGTTGAAGAAATTCGTTTCGTGGTCCATTCGGGCGGTGCAGGCATCGTCGCAGAATTTCGCAGACTGGTATGCACGGTCGGTCACCACCTCTCGACAGTTATTCATCCATTAAAAATTTCGTCAAAATCTGCCTCGAGCTCTCGTGTATCCCCCTTAAATATGAGCTTAGTTCCAGACCACTTCCCCAGGGGGAGCTATCTCTGCATCCATCCTCACCTCCTTTTTCTAGAGCCCCAATTCGCTCGCGCCCGTTATCATGGCGAATCCACTTAAATTGAGGGTTTGCGCGAAGACATTTGCCGGGCGTTGAACTCTACATTTTTCTCGGAACCCTGCAATTTCTCGGTACACGCTAAATCTAGCGTCATGACGCGTGACCGATATCAAAAACGACGCCATTTTGTCTCAAATGGAGAGGCTATGCCTATTCAATTTAATATCCCTAAAGTTTCCTCAAATCAAGAGAAAACCAGATCCCTTACCTATCATCACTACATAACATCACACATCGTGTGATAGAGAATAACAAAACAATATATAAAAACACTAATCAAGAATATGGGAATTAACAAAAAAAAAACATCACACTACAATATATATATAAAAACACTAATCAAGGATATGGGAATTTAAAGAAAAAAACATCACACTACAATATATATATAAAAACACTAATCAAGGATATGGGAATTTAAAGAAAAAAACATTATCACCCTACAATATATAATATATATATATATATATATATACACATATATATATAAATATTTCCATATAAAATGCGCTTATATAAAATGCGCTCCCATCGTAAAAATTTACATGCATATATAATAATGTGTTTCCATCCTCAGTGATCCAAGCATAATGACCACCGCTATTTTAGAATTCACTGCTGAATTCTGTGAATTCTACAGGACCATGAAAAATCGTCCTTAAGTAGAGATCGCCCTTAAACAGAATTTGTGAAAAAGTAACATTTCCCATAACGTCGGAGGGGCCGCGACTGAGAAATATCGTCTTTAAATAGAGATCGTCGTTAAACAGAGAGCCAACTGTACTGAACTAAAATGAAATGCCAAACTACTTTTCATCTTCCGCGGAACACATTTTATAGTCCCGCACATGTTAGTTCCGCAGCTGTTCTCTAAACCAACAGGAAGATAGTTGCATATTCTAATGTTTTGAACCATGTTGTCCAGATATTCTAATTTTTTAAATAATTCTAATATTTTTTAAGTAGTTATTTCTTTGCACAGCAAATAAAAATAAATATTTGTTATATTTATAAATGCTCTGAAGATATTTAGACATTTTTAATATTTTTTTTCTGAACACAGTATGCAAATTGACACTTTAGCAACATTAAACCCATTCTTTTTTACATTATTCTAATTTTTTGAATCGGAGCTGTAATAGGTATAAAATATATATAATACATGTATAACAATCACCCCCCCCCCCAGAAAAAAAATAAATAAAAAAAATAGAAGAGTGATAAAATTTTTACAAATTTTCTATACAAAAAAGCTTTAAAATGCAACAGGTATAAAAATAAATGCATGTAACAGGTATATAAACAAATGCAAAGTATACAAAAAAAATATATAGAGAGGATCAAAAGATTTGCAAATTTCTGTTCAAAGTTCAAAAATTCAAAGTTCAAAGTTCAAAGTTCAAAAAGTTATACATATTGTGCTTAATGCCGCTTTGCATTCGGTTGATTTAATCTGATGTTTAGTCCTAAGGAATGTTTCCTCTTTTTGCTTGGTGGAGCACCAGCTGATCTCCCAACAGGCAAACGTTTACTACCCCTAGTTATTTGGGCAGAACGCCTTGCAATGGAAGTTGGCTGAACATGAATAGCTGCACCGCTCTTTCGTTTAAGAGGCATGCTGCTGCCACCAGTATGCAAAAAAGATTCCCAACTTCCAGAAGATTTGACATTTTTTAGTCTCTTAAGATATTTAGTGAGTCCACTTAAAGGGGATTTATGCATTTCATCATTTTTTGTTATTTGACTTAAAATTTCTTTGAGCAATAGCTCTTTCTTTTCCTCATATGATTTTCCATCATCTTCATGTTCCTCTTTCTGATCGATTTTAAAATTTTCCTCGGTTGAAGCTGCCTCTTGCACCTTTTCAGCCAAAGGACTTTCCAATATTAGAGGCTCAAAAAATTCTTTGGCAGGTGCTTTCTCGCCTAAGGCTAGTATACATATTTCATGCTTATCTTCAGACAGAACTGGGGGGAAATTACATGACGTGATGTCATAAAATTTAAATACTGAATACTGATGTTAGCAAATGCGGCCATACAGCCCTTTGACACATGAACAACATCCAGTTTTCATATTTACTACATAGCAATTTGCATCACTTTTCACAGAATATTTCTTCGCTATGCATGGTTCGTTATGATGGAAGCTTTTTTCTTCAATGATAACAGAAATAGTCTGCCGCTTGCACATTTGTTGTATGCAAAATCTCTTAAATTTTTTTGTATAATGGGCTTCTAAGTGTGAAGCGACAAAATCTAAAAGTGTCAAAACATTGTAGGCTTTGACACGACAAAGCACTTGGTCTTTAAAAGTGCGCACACACACTTCCGAAAGTCATTTGTATTGTGGCCTCTCACACTCTCATTCCTAAAAGCGAGGCACCACAGCTCTATACTTTTCCAATAATTCTGTAAATATTCATTCCAATTGTCGTATGTTGGTAAATAAGCACCAACATAGCCACAAGAATTTTTATATGCTTCTTCAGCTTCTTGAATTGTTTTGGCATACAGAATACGTTGGAAAATTAACATTAGCATACTTCTGTGTTCTTTATCTAATTCCATGCTTTGAATCCCAAAGCCACCTCCACACAACCTGAGCTACATGAAAAATACATAGTAAATTTCCCGATGAAGGCCAAGCAGTTTTTAAGGCTTTGATTTCTGCATCAAAATCATCCGTCATAATAATTGAAGGATATCCATTCCCATTAAATGGCTTGTCTAATGCTTCATTTAAAAGCTGAAAACCTTTCATATATACATCCTCTGTCTGCCTTCTTGTGATAATAACTTCAATTGGCACAGCACCAGCTGAAAAAGGACATAACATGAAAGTGATGCTGTGATTTTCAGCATCACATGAAGATGTCGAATCAACGAAAATGATTTCACTTGAGGATTTTAAGTTATGGGCCCTTTTCATAATGGGTGTCACAATCACCACAGCAAACGGTTCCTCGCTGAACCGCACTGCAATTCCATTCTGTTCATATATTATTAATTTTTCCTTCAATTTCTGAAATATGAAAATAGAAGAAGGAAATATAAAAATTGAAAAAATTAAAATTTAAATACTTTTAAAATACACCATAAAAAGTGCAGCTCTACAGCTGTTTCGGAAGTAAATAAACTTCCTCATTCGGAAAAAAAAGCGTATTTCACCAGAGCAAGAACACCTAGTGTCTTTTCTGGCTATACACTAGGTGTTCTTGCTCTGGTTAAATCGTTATTTTTTTAGCTCCCGAAGAAGGAAGTTGATTTACGACCTGTATTACATTTATGGTGTATTTGGAAAGTATATTAACGTTTATTTAAATCAACTTGATGATTAATTTCATTTACAATATTTATTTATGCACTACTTTGTTTTTCGGATAAAAAAAGGCTTTTACTAAAAAAAAAAATAAGATTATAATATGTTGTATTTAAAAAAATGATAACTCTCTCTTTCTCTCTTACCTCAATCACACCCTGACCAGTTCTTGGATCAAAATTATTAAGTCGCTATTGGTCATGCCAGTAATGAACTGCTCTGGAAGGAGGGTTGAATCTGCTGTTGGCTATATGTTCTTCTAAAAATTCAGCGTCTAATTGCAAAATGTTTCGTGGTATTTACAGGCTTCAGCAACACCCAAGCCATCACTGAAATACTCGAAATTTTTTTCTTTGCAGTCAGATGAGGTGGGAAGAAACTTCAACGCTTCTGCTGTATTTAAACTGTGGTTATGAAAGTCATTAATTGTTATGACTGCAACCAATCCCCTCTGAAATTAAAAGTATAATAATATAATAGTTTGATTGGTGGAGGAAAGAACTGAACTGGTCATAATACCAAATATAATGAACTTACTCGTGCTTGTAAAAACGGTGATGGTCAGGGTAGTCAATTTTGAGTTTATTGCCAATAGAGATAATCATTTAAGCACTACCTGCTTGCTTGACCAATAAATATCGTACTCTTGCGTTGTGTTTTTAAAATATACTATAAATCATCTGATTGAATAATAAAGGATAGTGTTTAAGCCCGATCTTATGTATGAAAGTGTGTGTGGCGCCCAACAATTTTGAAAAGTGCGTCCATTTAGGCTGCAATTCAAAGGCCCCTGAGCCACTTTTTAAAGACCTCAGCAGCTTTTTCTTTTTGTAATAGTAGGCCTTCAAGTTTATAAATTTACGCTTGAGCAATTCTGAATGGATTAAGGAATGAAAAAGCAGATAAGTTCACATTTATGTTAAAGTATTTCAGTAAAAATAATAAGAAATAAAATATAAATTTGTAATATAAATTCTTGTAATTTAAAAAATAAAATTGTCTTGACACTTCAGATTGAATCATATATTTTGTCTTTTGAATGAGAACAAAAAGCAAATTTATTTTTTTTTAGAAAATTGTTTCTGTTTTGAAGTGGTTAATCTTCATTATTTTTAAATTATAATTTTGTTGTCAAATGAAAAAAGTTTTAAAATATTATATTATTAATACAATTACAAATATAAAATGGAGGTTTTTATGTTAAGCGAACTAAGTTTATGTCATGCATGGAAATATTAATATTTTAAACAATAGGTTGACTATTGAAAATATCAAAATATCGGATATTTTTTATATTTTCGAAAATATGATATTTACGAACTCTGATATAGTCTAATGACAGTATTTGTTTACATTTCACTATTTGGCTACCATATTGGCGACAAACTGACTCGTACACAAAACACAAATTTTGGAAAATGATATTCAAATAATATTGCTGCGAATATGGACTACAAAGATAAGTGTATGTAATTATGAAGCAACAGCCATTTATAAAATATATTCGTACATATCAAATCAAATTAACAATGAAAGTAGCCCTTACCGGTGGTAAACAGACTTGAGTGACTGGACCACTTTGATGTCATCAATAGACTAATTTCCTGGTATCCCAGGTGTTTTACCCCTCAGGGGGTTTACCTTCTTTAGGTAAACACGGGTGTCGCAATCCCGAGGTACCCCAGCGAACTTTCCCTTCTTTCCCTTTTCCTCTCCTCTCGTCCTTCTACTTTTACCTTTTTTTCTCCCTCGTTGCGGTTACCTCTTCGGAGGTGAGGGTTCCTCATCAGAAACTGTAGCCATTCTGCTGCTACTAGCTTCTAATGGCGATTAACTGCCCACGTGTTTGCCGTGCGTGGAGACCCGTGACCCCGGAAAAGGGAATCCTGGTAGTTGAGGGTCAGTTTTGGTTGCCCAATACACTACTTCGGCCCCCGCTTCGGGTAAACGGGAGGTACTCAGTGGTTCCCTAATGTATCAATCGGCTGGTCGTTGACTTTATCTCCGGCTAGGAACCAAGCAATCGTTATGATTACTCAGCATCTCGCTAAGGGTGGAGTCTGCTTCAGGATCGCTTCGTGAGCGTATAGTTCTCGGCCAGCACTGGTGCAGGATTCTGCATCCCCTTGTTGGGCTCCATGGTGGGTGGTGCGGCCGGGAACTGAATTTAAAGCCCCTTTTTATGGATTCTTTTTCTCAAAATCCCACGGTGAGGGATAAGTCACCACAAAAAACCACGCAACAAATGTACGCAAATGTTAAATTTAATAAGTTCTTAATCGTGAAACCTACCGATAATTCCTTTAAAAATATGTCACCTTTTTTTTTATCTAGAAAACTATTCAGTCAATTATAGAAGTACCGTCAATACGAAAACTGCCATCCGGAGACCTGATGATTGAGGTTTTTGGGGCACAACAATCGGAAACTTTGTTCAAATGCATTACATTTGGTTTATTTTCTGTAACAGTCTCACCACATAAGACCCTGAACTCATCAAGAGGAGTGATCTCCGAATCAGAACTCTTTACTGTTCCTGAGCCGGAAATTTTAGAAAATTTAAGGGATCAAAATATTGTAAATGTACGCCGAATCACCATACGCCGGGACGGAAAGGTGCTTCCTACGAAGCATCTGATTCTAACCTTCGACTCCCCAGATCTCCCATCACATATTAAAGCCGCCTACTTACGCTGTCCAGTTAGGCCTTACGTACCGAATCCGCTGCGCTGTTTTAAATGCCAGCGATTAGGTCACTCCCAGGATGCATGCCGTGGATCCCTTGTGCCCGTTGTGCGCAAGCGGGTCATGATAACAATAGCTGCTTGGCGGACTTTAAGTGTGTTAACTGTGATGATAGTCATCCAGCGTATTCTAGGTCGTGTTCGAAATGGTTGAAGGAAAAAGAGATTCAGACATTAAAGGTAACAAATAAAATGTCTTACCCCGAAGCACGACGGATAATCGAAACTAGAACTCCGACTGTTGGATTACACATCCGACTGTTCGGCACACAAACTGAACCCTGCTCAATTAAGCTGAAATCCGAGTCCTCCTCGACAGCTGAAACTCAATCTCAGCTGAAGTTATCCCTATCTGGTTCTCCATTAAAAAACAAAATACCACCAAAGCCTCTTACCTCTCCGCTATCTGTGCCACAATCTTCTCCGAAAAATAATCATAAAGAATCTAAACAAGGTTCCGTTTCTCACTCTACCCCGAATACTCCTGGTCCACCAAATCCAAAGCAGACTACTTCATCTAAAAATAACAAACCTAAAACTGTTCAAACTTCTGTTAAACATAATCTTATCTCACCCAATCCGTCATGTTCTTACCGGCCAACAGTCGGGAGTTAATTATACTCCTTGACACGACTCCTAAGGCCGAAAATTAACACGAACAAGCGGGCCTTCGGCTGCGTATACAGGAATTACGCCAGCGACTGGTTACTTGGAGTATATGGTCGTTTATGGCTTGTTGCCGGGAAACGTATACGTTCTGAATCATTATCATTTAGATATGAACACACCAATCCCCCGTATCCAAAATAGAAAAAAAGTGTCTATTCCTAGAAAGTGCGTTGCCCTTTCTAGGAAAGCTAATGATCCGGATTACATCCTAAAAATTAACCAATACGTCCGCAGAGTCGCAGAAAATTCAGATATTAAATTGTACGTGTCCGAGGACTCGGACATCGACGTTGATTTGGAGGAGTCTTAACTCCTCCCTTTTATTGTTTTGTTCCTTTTTTGTGTTTCCTCTTCACTCGTCTTTTTTGATTTTTTTACAGGGTGGGAGAATCCCCATCCAGAAGTTCCTGTCTTTGTTTCTTTTGCCTTTATCTCATTTTCGTTTCACTATTCGTATTACTTTTACTGTTGCCTATCGTTATATAAGACTCCTTTTGTCAAACACTTGACTGTTTTTATCACCTTGTTTGTTTGCTTTATGTGCTTTTATCATCTTTTATACCTTTCTTTTTTTGTTACCGCCACACGTAAGCTTTATATTTACGTAATGGTCTTGCTACTCTCATGCGTTACGTGCCCTTTTTATTTAATTAAATCGTCAGTCTCAGTTGCCTTTGCTCTTACTCATAACTTTGGTTTTATTTCTACTTACTTAGTCGCTTGTTTTTTTCAATATAGCTTTTGACTGGTTTGACCAATGTATTTTCATATGTATATATTTTTATCATCGTTTTAAGGGTTTAAGATTTTAAAATGCTGACTCATATGTTCTTTTCGGGATCTATCATGTGTGTTGTGGAGCATGTCCTCTTTGGACCTAGCTCCATTAAAACCCAATAAACCAACGTCACTTTTTATTTAAGACGGTGTTACTCTTCATAGTTTTATAACCATCTATATCATTATCTATATATCATCGTCTGTATCATGTTTTTATATCATTACTTTTTTATCAATCATTTTTAGCATATTTACATTGGACTAAGATTTTAAATTGCTGAACTGAATTCTTTTCGGGTTTGACCATGTGTTTGGCGCAGCATGTCCTTTCTGGACCTTGCGCCATTAAACCCTAACCAACCAACCAACCAACCCAGGTGTTTTAAGGTTTTTTGTTATAATTTCGGTCTGTTATATCCCACAAGCATTTTTTTATATACTTCATCTATGAATAATTCTTCAATTTCCGCAGACCACTGTACAGCCATCTTGAATTACATTCGTTGTGACGTATGAGAAAGGGTGAACTTCTTCGGCCGCTGATTGGTCGATTTCACGATTGTAAACGCTTACGCGTTGCATTTTCCGTACATGTTGGAAAATGAATCGGATTCATCCGGTGCCTCTATCACACGGGGAATTCGTGCGTTCTTCATCGCGAAAGGGAATCGTATCTTGAATCCGTTGCATTTGAAACGCGTACACGTTGACGTGTGATAAGGCCTTAAGAGAGCAGATGAGCTGGTGTTGCAACCATGTTATAACGGTCATCTATTTTCCTCAACACTTCTTTCTTTAATTTTACATCTGTCATTTGTTTTTTTAGTTTTTTATAATAAAAAAAATACTTTTTCGTTTAAAAAAAAAACCATTTGATTTAAACCATGCCAACCCTGACAGGCATAATATTTTAAAAACGTTCTAACCATAAACACCATGATTACAAATGAAATACATACTATGATATGTAATTAAAGGCATATGAAGTAGACAACAGAGTACTTACCTCTAATGCTATTTCTCGCATGAGATTTTCATAGCAGCCCAATTTATTTCTTCTTTGTAATCACTTTCTGGACCAAGCAAATCTCTTCGATCTAAGTCGAGTTTTGTCTTTATTTATTAAATCCATCACTGCTGTAATGGCTAATACTGTAGTACATATTTTAAAATTTTCTAACCTTTCCATCGCGTACAAGAAATTGCAACCTCACGCTCGTTAACGCAAGCGCGATAAACGTCATTTCATATACGCAGGAGCGATTAATCGCCAATTTCAGGTACGCAAGCGCGTTTAAACGCCAATTCCAGACGTTTGCTTTTGCGATTCAAAAGCAACCCTACACGATGCTTTTTCATCACGAAAGGGAATCGTATCTTGAATCCGTTGCATTTGAAACGTGTACACGTTGACGTGTGATAGGGCCTTAAGAAATCCCCATAAAAAAAAAAAAAAAATTCATTAAATGACATGATGTCACCAAGAGGATGCTTTTGTTCAGGTGACATCAGCTAGAATAAAGTATTATCATTAGGAGTATTAGAGAAATAATTTTAAAAAAGCTGTCATGTTCTGTTGGCTATCTTTTCAACGTAATGACATCCTTCGTGCCAAAAAGCTCTTGAGAGGTTTTTTCGTTATCGGGAGCCTTTACAGATCTCCATTGACACAGTACATCAGTGGAACTGATATGTTTGGCAGCATATAACTTAACTGCTGCCATATGGTGACATTTATGGTTAACTTTTGCATTTTCGCAATGGTAATCCCTGATTTTTCCGTCATCCAGTGAAATGTCCTAAAATAATATCCTAAATAAGAAATTTTAAAGCTTTTGACACTCTAATAGAAACATTAATATCCTGCAAACAAAAATTTATTTTGAATGTCTAAACAAATAAAATACTTGTAATTTAAGGGGACTGGGTAAGTCCTATCTCCGCCATGTTATATTTACCATTTTTATGTACCTTTTTCTCAGAAACTATCTGAATTAAGAATGCGAAATTTTTGTGGTTGATAGAAGGATATATTTTGTACATTTTAACAGCTCATTTTGTTTCTAAGTATCAATTATAAATTTATTTAATTTTTTTTACTGCGAGTAACTTTTTAAACCCTTTTTCATGGCATTTTTCTCTTATAAAATAATATGTATTACATAAATATTTAAACCCCTGTGTTTAAAAATGATTAGTATTATGATATAAACTCATGATTTAAATTTGAAGTCATTATATTTCTTAAGTACTGAGAAAAAGGAACACGAACCTGCAAAATCCATGTTTTTAGAAAAACAGATTTAAAGTATAAAACTGCATTTTTAAAAAGCATGACGACACGAATTTAATAAAATCCTTATTTATATGATGGATTGTCTATAACATAGGGAAAAAAGGTAATCACACACAACTATGTATACCAAGTTTTTCACTTTTATCACACACAACTATGTTTACCAAGTTTTTCATTTTTATGATACAGTAATTCTTGGTGTTAAAAATTAAGGTTACTTTTAAGAAAACCTTTAATTACTCATATACATTATCATCTTACAGCTATTAACTGTTATTAACAATTCTGAGAAATTCATGTAAACAAACATACCTTGAATTTTCACTGCATTTGCTTAGCAGTGAGTCCAAAATGGGAAACAATCCCCACTTTGAAATATAAACTTCTGCACTCGCAGCACCGCTTGTTTGGCTCTCTTTCCTCTTTTTTTTCTCTTTGTTATAGCGGTCCCTCTGGACCTTCCATTTCTTTTCAGCCTCCTGCGCTGTAAAATTAAATTTTCATGTTGATATGCTTCTGTTCGAACATCAATGAGAGCGGTACGAAAATATTAAAAAATAATAAATCTGTTCAACTTACCGCTAATTTCGAATTTCTTGCCAATTATCACCCACACTGCTCTTTTTATCACTATATTTTTATAATCTTTGGAGGATTTGTTGAAAAGAAATGGGTATGTACCCACTTCGTAAATAAATGCTTCCATGTCAAACCGCGACGCCATTGCTGTTTTGTGTTTCGTGGATCAAGACGCATTCCTATTGGCTGTCATAGACGCGGAATCCGCGGGCAGAAACAGAAAAGTTCAACATTTTCAACTGTGTTTTCCGCCGTCATTCTGCTGGGCAGAAACGGAAAAAACCGGAAGTGCGTAGATTTTCCGATTCCGTTTTCTGTTTCTGTCGCGTATTCTGGTGAAGTGGAGTCCAGGCCAGGCCTGGACTCCACTTCACCAGAAAACGCGACAGAATCAGAAAGCAGAATTTTTTTCCGTTTCCGGCGAAATTCTGTTTATCTTGACTCCACTTCGGCGTCAAGATACGCCGGCGCAGATTCCGCTCAGTGCTGGCGCCATTTGTCGTCATTTTTTTTGTTTCTTTGTTTATTGTTTTACATTGGCTTCGATTCGGAAATATAAATACGTAAGCTCGAAGAAAGTATGGAAAACGACACCGATCTTGCTATGATGAGTTTGCACTTCCTAAGTCTGCTCCCTTTAATTAGAACCTCTGAAGCAAAAAAAAGCACAAGCTCAAGATCTTTCGCATTAAACAATCAAAATGCAACATTAACACACAAAAAAAGAAAAGAAAAAATGCAAAAAAA
Source organism: Dolomedes plantarius (assembly GCA_907164885.2). Taxonomy (NCBI): domain Eukaryota; kingdom Metazoa; phylum Arthropoda; class Arachnida; order Araneae; family Dolomedidae; genus Dolomedes; species Dolomedes plantarius. The sequence continues at coordinate 4,642,056 of OU015499.1, forward strand.
TAAAGTCGCAAAGCAAAGGAGATTTAGAGTTAGATGCTTATCTGGCTGGACATCCTGGCCTCTAGCGGCTCTCGGCGGGCAGTACGATGAAGAATTTTCACGTGGAGATAAGATTTAGGTAGGGTGCGACGACCCATTGCCTCTCTACTAAATATAAAACAACTTTGAGAAAATGTTGATGCACTTTGAAGGGGCCGTTTCGTCTTCTTTATCATTCCCGTGGAACTTCTTGTTTAAAATAGGTGGAGGGTCTCCGACCCATACGAAATATTTTCTCTGGGTGCATCCCGCACTAGTTGCTTTCCGACACTCGCCGTTTTCTTCCTTTTCTGCCGAGCAGCCTCAGATCACCTGTCTTACTTTTACCCCCGCTAGCCAGCGTCTCCCACGAGCCGTTATATCTCTAACCGGCTGGTAAATCTCATACAGGCGCCTATACACCAAGAATTTAGATTGCCAACTTGAACGTGATTGGATGTTCTGATCATGTGATTTGCTGACGTCCCGGTGCATGTTTCTGTTGTCGTTCTCTAATGTTTACATAAGATTATATGTTCGCATGGTATCGTAAACGCTTAGAAATCCGAATTTAAAAGATTAATTAAGCACCATCAAAGTATATGTTATGTTCTGATCATGTGATTTGCTGACGTCCCGGTGCATGTTTCTGTTTTCGTTCTCTAATGTTTACATAAGATTATATGTTCGCATGGTATCGTAAACGCTTAGAAATCCGAATTTAAAAGATTAATTAAGCACCATCACAGTATATGTTATTTCAAATAGTTCACTGTTGTCTTCAAATAGATATACGATTTGAATTATGGATCAATCAACTAAATGAAGCAGGGTTCGTTGATATATATCATGATATATATCCGATATTTATTTTAAAAATATCGGGATTTTTGGATATTTTCATTTATGTTGAAGTATTCTGTAAATAGCATTATGCATCATATTTTTTGTCTAAAAATTAGAACTTTAAATGCTCCATTGTTATTGAAAATTAAGCTATAATTTGTTAATAAAATGCTAAAAGGAAATAACAAAAATAACTTCTACACATCTAAAAATGTTTTTTTACAAATGTTTCTCATGTTTTTGCAAATGTCAAAAAAAATTAGAGGAGCTTGCTAAATCTGGAGATTTTGATATCATTTATTACGGTTGTTCTGCTCATATTTTAAATCTCTTAGCAAAAGACCTAGAACTTCCAAATGTAAGTAAAAATGTAATCAAAATAATTCAGTATTTTAGAAATACTCATTTACCAAATGCCTGGTACAAAGCAAATGGTGGCAAACTGTTAGTAACAAGTCAAACTGTAAGATGGAACACAATGTTTGATACAATGAAGTCTTTTTTAGATAACAGGGGAAAACTGTTTCAAGTCTGTAGGATCATAAACATGAAATTAATAAAGACATTTTTAATTTAGTTAATGATGTGAACTTAACGGTTAATTGTACGGACTATACAAACATTCTAAAACCCCATTGCAGAAACATTAGATGAAATGCAAAAAGATCAGACTAAAATTACGCAGTGTGTAGAAATTTGGTTTAACTTAAGAAATAAATTGAAAGGAATAAAAGTGGTGCAAGAAACATTATTAGAAAGAGAAGAAATGGCTCTTTCACCAGCACATTTAGCGGCGAATATGTTGGACCATCGATATTGTGGAAGAAAATTAATTGAAGAACAAAAGCAGGGTGCATTTGAATTTTGCATTCTACAGACAAAGAACTTTTGCCTCTAGTAATGACTTTTCTAGCAAAGAAATCCCCCCTTTCCGAATTTTATGTTTGAAGACAATTTCTTAGCTGTAGAACCATTGATTTGGTGGGACAATATTAAATTTGAACAGCCACTAAAAGAAAAAATTTCTAATTTAGTTAATCAACTGTTTACTGCTTCACCAACTACAGCACCGTTAGAGAGAATTTTTTCTAGCTTTGGTTTAGTTCAGTCTAAATTGCCCAAAAGGCTAGGAACTGAGAAAGCGGAAAAACTTACGTAGGAGATCACTTATGATAGTAAACATCCAGTTTACACGCAACCGAATAACAACAATAATAACACTTAAATTTTTGTTTAAATTTTTGAACAAAAATAAGTAAATTTCATTTTGTGTTTTGTTTGTTTTATTTCTTTAACAAAACTTTATTCTTGAAATTTGAGATAGTTTTATAATTTGTGTTTTGAAAGAGAAAATTGTTTAACTTAAAATTTTATTATGAGTGCTTAAAAAAAAGAAAAAAAAATTTTTATTTTTAATAATTATATATATAAAATTAAGTACTATTTTATATTAGAATAATGTTTTATATTAGTTTTTATATAATGTGTAATATGTATTAGTGTTTAAGTTGTATTAAATCTTAAAATATTTATCATCAGCAATAAGTTGACAATTTTGAAAACATCGGATATATATCGAAAATATATCAAAAATATCGGATATATATCAAAATATCGGATATTTTGCATATTTTCGAAAATATCATGATATTTGCAAACCCTGAAATGAAGAAATATTTGTAAATATACTACGCCACTTCTTAAAATCATGCAATACCAAGTATTGCATGATTTTAAGCAGTGGCGTAATCAAGGGGTGGGTTCTGGGGGGTACGACTCCCCCCCCCTAAAATTTTCCTGAAACATTCTATAAAATCTTGTTGACTAGATTTTCATAAATAAAAGTTTTTATAACAGTCCATTGGTTAGGTAATTGAATTTTTTCACTTGTCATTCCATAAAATCTTGTTGACTAGATTTCCATAAATAAAAGTTTTTATAACAGTCCATTGGTTAGGTAATTGAATTTTTTCACTTGTAATTTATTTTATTTAGCTTTTCTTTTGCTCACATATTGAAAGAATATATAACTTTCTAACGAGTGTTTACCTTCCAATTATCTCTTCATTATCCATTGATAACTTATATGGAAATAACCCAACAATCATATTATTACATAATTATTTAAAAATTGATGCAGTTAAAAAAATTATTTATTTAAATACTGTTTTTTTTTAAATAAAATTTTTTCTCTCGAAAATTATTCAAAATTTGTGACGTTGTTTAAACTAAAGCTACTTTAAACTTTTATTTTCGCTTTTTTATAGATATTTTGGTTCTTCCAAATTATTAAAGAAAAAAAAAGCAAAATTAGTTTTCTAAGTTTTACTGAAATTTGAGCTTTTTTTTTTAAATGTATGCACATTTAAAAAAAAATGGAACTATGAACACACAACTTTTCTTAGAGGTTTCATTTTATAATACAAAATAGTCATTTAAAAAATTTATATAAATATAATTTCTCAAATACTATATTTACTATAAAAATAATTTTTTACAGCACTGAACATTTTGTCGCTAATAGCAAATGAATGCAAAATGATTTAAAATGAATTGTTGAGTTCTCTCTTCCCTTCTTAATACTTGAACCATATATCCCAAATTCCTGCATCGTTAATAAGTTGGTTTTAAGGACTTTGTTCCTTATAACCAACATAGTCAGGATTCATGGTATAAATGGATTCCCCCCCCCCCCCCCCCCCCCAAAGAAAAGAAAATTGGAAATCAGTTAAATGAGTTCTTTCACAAAAAGAAAAAAACAATTTAAGAAATAAATCAAGATTTTATTTATTATAAAAGCATTAATAGACAAAATTATATAAATGACATATAAAAATAAATTTAAAAATTCCCAAATTCTTTTATTAAAAATAGGCCACAAAACTTTAATAGAATTTCTTACAAAACAGATTTTTTTTATATCTTCTGTAAAATCTTAAGTTTAAAAAAAATATGCTTCTGGATGTTTATGAGTGATGATGCAGCAATGTTAAAAAATGTTGGATTTAAAAAATGGTCTTTGAACCTTGTAAAAAATATCTTATGTGCTATGTTTTAGGAAAAAAAGACGCTTTTTTTTTTACAAATAATCAATACAAAATGCATGCTGAAGTCTATATATTTAACTGGACATGATATAAAACACAAATCATAAAAGGTGAGGATTTTGATGAATCAATTATTTTTTTAAAAAAAAGGGGGGGGGTGTTGCATTTTTATTAACTAGGAGCAGTCATATTAATATTTATGATCAAAAGAGCTATTATTTGAACAATAAATTTGTTTTAGAACAACAGATTTTTTATTTTTGGCTTCTTCAGAGGAAGGATTAGATAATTTTCTTTTTTTACTGCCATGAGGTTTCTTAACAGAGTGAAAGCGCTTTTGTTTTAAAATTTTTTTATTAGATGATTCAGAACTAACAATATTTTGGGGTCTTAAAATCTTTTCCCCAGTAATTTGCATCAAATGTTGGATAGCATTTAAATGTTTATTAATTTGGATTGCAACATTTTCTTCCATACTAGGCAGAGAACTTAATTTTGCACCCAGAGAAGTAATTTTAATTATATTAAATTCATGTTGATTGATCCCATTACTAACCCTAGGTTCAGTAATTGACACGGAATTATTAACATTGCTGATTGGACCAGTAAAATTTTTTGGGCCATCTAATGAAAGAGATACAAAATGAATATGTTTACACATGAAGTTTGTTATTTCGTAATCATGACATGTGCATGAATAAGCAGTTGTACAAAGATAACAAATTCGACATGCGATAACACATTCATTATTGCACAAGTGATTTTTGGTTATAGAATAAGTTTTGTTACAAGAAATGACATTCCAACTATTTTCATCACATTCCTCAATAGTGGCTTTGAGATTTTTCCCATCCCGGTGTCTTTTAAAAATCTGTGTAGCTCGCTTGGTAATTTTCCCTTTGATACATTTTATATATCTATCATAATTCTTATCATTAATTAAATTAAGTAATTCATTTAATACCTTATCCACCCGTTTAGTTTTTTTACCTTCTAGATAAATATGTTTCAAACTCCAGTGAAAATTTTCAACATGCATATTTGTATTGATTTTTGCCCCTTTCCGAAAACAATATGCCCACATCTCAGGCCTGTGGACATAATTATTTATAAAATAATTATGAAATGTTTCAGTCTTGCTGTCCTCATTCAACATTTCACAAAAGTTGATCAGCATGACTCGAAATTTTTCTTCATCTAATTCATACATTAAAGTTTTTAATGTTTTATAGACATCACCCCTAATTTCTTCCTTTAAATGAAATAGGTGCTTTTTCCAATTCCTATCAACATGCCAAGCACATAAGTTATTTTTTACAGGGTTCAAAGACATTAATCCAAGCATTTTTGAACATTTGTGCATCATCACTCATAAAAACACTAGGTTTTAAACTGTGTGCAATATTTAATTTTATACATTCAAAGAAGTGTGTAATCGTGTCAGTATTGACAGTCGATGTAATGCAGAAGGCTACAGGAATCCCTTCTTCATATTCATCGATTACCAAGAAGGTTATCAATTCAAATTGGTATCCAGAGATACCATGAGTACTATCAATACATACTCTGTCAGCACCAAATTGGCTTAGCATCTTTTTTTTGAAAGTTAGTCATCATAATTATCATGAAATCCTTTGGAATTACAGGATGTTCATCATCCTGCCGCTTGTAAAACAAAACAGGTTTATTCTGTTGATTTTTCATATCCTCCACCCATGCATAAACACTGCCTTCATCATTACTCAGTACAGATCCTTGGCCATCTAATAAAAGGCCGAATTCTTTTTTGATATTATGAAGATCCTTCCTTGTGATTAGTTGAGATCTTTCAAGATTGCTCTGAGGATCTTTCCTGACATCTTTCAAAATTCTATTTTCTTTAACTCCTTGTAAGAGTTTACCTTAAATAATGAAAAAAAGAAGAAAAAGTGAGCATTAAATTGTTTGTATTTATCTAAAACATAAAAAATTTATATTTCATAGAAATATATACGATTTTAATTTCATGAATATTAGTATATTTTGTTGCCAAAAACAGTGCTCAAGATTGTTAATTACTATTTTCTTTATCAGCAATTTAATCATTGCCACAAGATTTTATGAAAAGCAGAAAGCGTAAACTTTAAAAAAAAAGAAAGAAGAAAAAAAAGCTGAACTTTATCATCTTGTAACCCAGCAAGTTGAAATCTCATGATGTGGGTTGCACTAAAATATGGAGATATAGCGGTGATACCAAAATACTATGATAAATAAAAATAACAATGGAAAAATTAATAAATCAAAAACTAATTTGAAGAAAAAACTTCAAGGTGCACATCACCCTCGGGGGAATATGTATACCACATATAGAAGCTCTATGCCTGTTAGGTTTCAACATAACCAATCCACATACATATACACTCTTTCTTTTATTATATGTAAAGATTAACCATAGCCCTGTCGCAGAATTGAGGCAACACGGCAACAATGTAGCAGAACTGCAAGGATTTCTTGCAAAAAGACTTCACAATTAAAAAAACTTCATAAACTTCTCTCGCAGGAAAAAGAAATCAGTATTAATTTGATTTTATTGCAGAAAGCGCAAAAATGTTCTGCCAGGGAACCATAGATATTTTAAATCAACTAAAATTTCATTCTTATCTATTACATCTATAATGTATATCTGAAATGTACACAGCAAATTTTCATAAAAACAACAGCTGAATTTCTGACTTTTTGAAAAATCACACGTTTCTAAAATAAAATTTATTCTCATAAAAACATACATAACTTACACCTTCTAAACACAAACATACCTGCAATTGCTTCTTTCTCTGCTTTAGGGATGGGTATATGACTCAGATCCTTTGAATGGTTATAATGCTCCTTGTAGTATGATACCAACACTTTGGAGTGCATCTCTTTCACTTGAATATTAGATGTGCAGTGAAATCCCAATTTGCATGTGCCTTGAGCTTTTAACTGTCTCTTTCTATCATCTGTTGTTGGTTTGTATGTACCACTTCGATTGCATGAAAATGTTGAATATGTGCAATTATTTCCTTTTTTACGGAAAGAGAGTACATATTTTGAATCGGTGATTCTTTCTTCCTCAGCTAACCACTCACTAAAATCTATACATAAAAAAAGTATAAATTATTTAAATGTGAATTTATTTCACAAAGTTAATATTGATTAATGCCACCCACACGCACAAAAAATAAAAACTGAATGAACACTTACGATTAGAATGAGTATAATTTTATTATTAAATTATACAGAGTAACACATAAAACCTTTTTTAAAACTTTAAATAACTATTTCAGAATTTCAAATTGAAAATAATAAAATCTTAATGTTTTACTGTCAAATTTTGATGTTAACAAAGACTTATATAAATGATAAAGACCATAATAAATGATATACCTAACATAAAACTTTTTACACTTACCTTCGTATTTTTCAAATTCCAAATTCTGACAATAATCAATATTTGGGATTTCATGTTCATGAGATAAATGATTTCTCAGCTCATCAAGTAAGTGAAACTTTTTATCACAGTTTTCCTCTTGGCATGATATAGTTAATTTCTTTACATTATGAACTTTTACTCTGTGCACCGAAAGATATTGTTTTGAGGAAAATTTTTTTTCACAGTATACACACGGAAAATAGGTTGCAGCATTCGATTTTATTCCATGAACTCGGGATTTGTGTCTCGTTAAATACTGTTTATGATAAAATTCTGTATGACAAACATCACATTTGTAATCCATAGTTAACAGAGATGCTTCTGTTTATGATAAAATAGAGGCGGCTATGTAATACAACAGGCGGCTATACCTCGTGCATGAAAGACACAGTACTCTTGTCCACGTGTAATACAGGCGGAAGCGTCAGCAAATCACATGATCAGAACATCCAATCACGTTCAAGTTGGCAATCTAAATTCTTGGTGTATAGGCGCCTGTAATCTCATTGGCTACTGAAAATACGCTTCTCAGTGCTGCCATCTATCAGTCATTATTGTGTCTAATTATTTATCTAAGACATATAACGTTTGTTTACATGTCTTTAAATGTATCAGAGCACCAGACTTTCAAGTAAACTTCTGAATTCTATGACACTTCTGAATATTTAATAAACTGAAATAGTTTATTTAATATTACTACAACAATTTTATATAAAGAAATATGCTTTTCTGACTTTTCTAAATTATGTATAATACACATATAAATTTATAACACTTGTTTTGTAAAATAGAAATTTTTAAATTTATAAAAAACCGTACGTCATAATTGCTTGTTTTTTGTAAAATTAATATCGGATAGGGAAAAAAAATCGGTTTTTAAATGTCCCTAGGACAAAAACCGTATAAAAAGCAAACAGTGATTCGGTTTTTAATATGTATGGTCATTACTGTCATGAATGTTAACAGCTTGGCAACCACTTTTTGTAGCTTCAACAAGTGCTAATTTAAAATTTGAGGATGGTTTTACCAATACAGATGACCTGTTTACTTTTTTGTTGAAAAAAAACGTTGCTGATGTTTTATATTTTTATTCGCAGGCTCTCTGTTCGGTTTGTTTTCTTTCAATATTGATTAGATCAATGATGTTGTCTAGGTACACTGCTGGCCACCCAAATTGCAACACCAAGAAAGACAAGAGATATCACAACAAAATTTATTTTGTAGATAACATGCTGACCAACTATCAAATGATTAAATTTATAGACTTCTGTGAAGTGTGGTTCCTGCCAAAATCAGTAGCCAGTGTAGCCGCCATTGTTGGAGATCACCGCTGCCACACGCCTCGGCATTGATTCAAAGAGACTTTGGATGAGTTCTTGGGGTACAGCAGACCAAGCAGCTTCCACACTTTGCCAAAGTTGATCTGCTGTGGCAGCTGGGGATGTAATCTGGGTCAATCGTAGAGCAACCATGGACCACATGTTTTCTATCGGCGAAAGATCCGGAGAGCGAGGCGGCCAGGGAAGCAATTCAATCTGGCGATTGACGAAGAACCGTTGGACAATGCGTGCCACGTGTGGTCGCGCATTATCCTGTTGAAATATGGCTGTGGGCAAGCCCTGAAGGTAAGGAAGGACAACTGGCTCCAACACCTCGGAGATGTAGCGCTGGCTGTTTAAAGTACCGGCAATGCGTACTAGAGATGTGCGAGAGTGATATCCAATACCGCCCCATACCATAATACCGGGTGCATAATGCAGCTGTTCAGCATCCTCTCTTCACGGTGTCTCCAGACTCGAATGCGACCATCGTGGTGTTGCAGACAGAAGCGTGACTCGTCAGTAAAGACAATTTCATTCCATTCTACCGTCCACATCCTTCTGTCATCGCACCATTGGCGGAGGAGACGTCTGTGGTTCTGCGTCAAGGGTAGACAAAGCAATGGACGTCTTGCGGACAGACCACTCTGCTGTAAACGGCGTCGAATGGTACGCGCAGACACTGGATGATGCGTTACAGACTGCATGTGCTGTGCTATGGTTCGTGATGTGACTGAGCGATCCGTCACTGCCATGCGCACAATTTGCCTGTCATCACGTGAAGTGGTGCGCTGAGGTGGATGCGATCGAACACGTCGGTCCGTCGTACCCTCCTACATCCAACGATCACATATCCGCATTACAGTTGTTTGGTTTCGTCCAACACGACTACCGATTTCCCTGAAAGATAATCCACAATCTCGGTAGGCCACTATCCTTCCTCTGTCGAACTCGGATACTTGATCAAAAGATGATCGCTGTTTTCGACGAGGCATAATTGATCGTTTTTTTGAAAAAACCACAAGAAAAACACAATTGCCGAACTTGAAATCGTTGAAATCTCCAAGCCTTAAATAGCGCTTTTAAGTGGCGCCACAGGCGCGCGTGATGTGCGTCTGCGCTGAAATTCTAATCATTTGCATATCTCACCTCCGCTAATGCATGTTGTAAATTTCATGTTATTTGCATGTTTCCTTGAGGGTGTTGCATTTACAGTGGCCAGTAGTGTATTTATTTATTGATTGTTTTACATTGTTACAAAGGCTTTTACCTTTTAAGAGATTCAGTGTATAATTCATTTTCTCTTGAAGTCCTTCATCTGAGGAGGTTAAGCTTTTAAAGGACTCACTTTCTGCCAAGTCTTTTATGACAACATCCTCTTCTATTTTAGATAACTTCACATCAGATTCATTTCTTAAGCAAATAGCATGAATATGCTTACACATATTTAATTTTATGCTATATTCAATGCATGAACAATAATATTCATGAATACAGTGTTTACAATAAGTGCATTTCAACTCACATATTTCACAATCTTTAATTTTTGTACATCATAAAATAATTTTACACATCTTTGTTAGCGTATTTGCCACTTATCTTCATTTACTTTTTGAATCATGTGATCATTTATTTCTGGAACTCTCCTATGACTTCTATGAATTTCACTATGCGTTTTTGAATTGCATCTTTTAATTAGTTTGTTAAATCTCTCCCATGTTTTGTCTTTGACGATTTTCATTAAATGATTAGTTCGGGTATCCATACGCCTGCAATATTCCCCATTCATATATATATGCTTAATGACTTTATGGAGAGCCTCTAAATACATATTTGTATTTATGCCTGCATAAAGTGTTTGACAAAAACTCATCACTGCTTTTGCTCTCCATCGAAAACTGAACAAAAGATGACAAATGAAAGCTAAATGTGATGTTGAGGCCGTATTATTTAAAATTTTTACCATTACGAATCGTGAGCGCTAACAAACCTTGCGTGGTGTAGTCTCGTCTTACCACAGTTATATATCTTACCACAATTCAATGTAATAGTGACCGATAGATGGCAGCACAGAAAGACATTTTCAGTAGCCAATCAGATTTGCCAGCCGGTTAGAGATTTAACGGCTCGTGCGTCTCCCGACCTCCTCTAGAAAAAAAAAAAAACCTGCTCAAAAGTGACCGGTCGCTGCGTCTGACGTCACAAAACTTTTTTCATTGGCTCTGACCACGTACGCGACCTCACATGATCAGCTGAAGCTCCGCCTTTCTTCTCGAACTGCCAGATTTCGGATACTGGGAAAATTGAAACAAGAAGGATATTTTTAGCAGCATCCGCCATTTTAAAATCACTGCGAAGCACTAAATAAACTGCAAACATAACTTAGAGTTACTGAAATTACTTTAAATTCTAAATGGAGAGAGAGAAACTTACTGCGAACTCACCGAATTAACTTGAAAGAAGAAATTTAGTTTTGAACATACTAAAAAGGGATTTTTAAAGCTTTTAAACTTGCAAATGGCTGAAACGTATATTTCGAGAAACAACAACCGACCACGTGAGAGAAAAAAAAAACACTTTAGCGGCTAGAAACCAGATGTTCGAGGTGCATGAGATGGAAATACGTTACTTTACATTAACTATTGCTAATATTTAGTCAGGAGGGCATAGATTTAACCGCAGAGAGAAACTGCACAACACACAAGAAAAAATTAACTCAATCAGAAATCGCCAAGACCCAAAATGTAACCATGAAAACAATGAATTCGTCTCTCTAACATATAGTTACATCAATACAATTACCACAAAGTGGAGTCCAGGCCTTACTGAAAGTGCTGTCCAAAACTGGGGAGCTGATCGGTGTACTATGCTCAGAGTTTATCGCGCGGTCATCCGATCGAAACTGGATTATGGATGTGCCGTTTATGATTCCGCTCGCCCTTCTGTGCTGCGGAAACTTGATACTATCCATCACTCCGCCCTTCGAATCTGTTCTGGTGCTTTCAGAACATCGCGTATTAAGAGCTTAAATATCATCTGTGGCGAGCCTTCTTTACCATCTGATCGCAAGCAATTGTCGATTCAACTGTATTTTCGCATCCTGCTCACCCACTCCATTCTGTTCTTCTTGACAGTCAGTTTGACCGACTTTTCGAAAATCGGCCATCTTGTATACTACCTTTCGGACTTCGCATGAGAACGTTCCTTGGTTCGACGTCTCTCCGTGATGCGGATGTCATGCTGCGACCGACTTTGCCTTTTGCATCTTGGCGTAATCACAAGATTTCGTACTTGCGGCCCTTTCAGGGTTTTAACTATTCAATAACAATAATATACGCCGAATAACAATAATATACGCCGGGATGGTAATGTGCTTCCCACCAAACATCTTATATTGACCTTTGACACCCCCAATCTCCCGACACATATTAAAGCTGCCTACTTGCGCTGTCCTGTGAGACCCTACATACGGAATCCGCTGCGCTCTTTTAAATGCCAGCGGTTCGGCCATTCTAAGGAAGTTTGTCGTGGCTCCCTTACTTTTGCTCGTTGTGCGCAAGTGGGTCACGAAAGCGACACCTGCTCAGCCGAAATCAAATGTGTTAACTGTTCAGGCAACCATCCGGCCTACTCTAGGTCGTGCTTGAAATGGTCGACAGAAAAGGAGATCCAGACGTTGAAGATCAAAAATAAACTGTCATATATCGAAGCACGGCGGATTGTTGATTCCCGAACCCCGACTGTAGGACGGTCGTATGCGGCAGCGGCGACCCATATAAAAATGGCATCAATAGGCATACAAACTGATCCTATCCCTGCAGTGCAGAAATCTCCGACTTCCCCCAAAACTCATCAGAAATCAACTCAATCCACTTCCACATCAAGCAAAATTAAACCATTCGAAAAATCTAAATGTACCGTTATCGAACCCAATAGAAATAAACCCACCTCTTCTCCAACACAAACAAGTGTCACCTCACCTATTCCACGTGGCAAAAAAGTTAGAGCATCATCGCCTTCTCCCGTTTCTATCAGTCATGTTCCTACCATATAGATATGAATTCACCTATTTCACCAAACACAAATAGACAAAAAGTAGCAATTCCTAGAAAGTGCATTGACCTTTCTAGGAAAGCGAATGATCCGCAATACATCCGGAAAAATAACCAGTATGTCCGCAGGATTGCGGAGAATGCGGATTTAAAACTATATGTGTCCGATGACTCTGACAATGATATTGTTTTTGAGGAGTCTTAACTCCTCTTTTTTACTTTTCTCCTGTTTTTTTTTTTTTTTTTTTTTTTGGGGGGGGGGGGGCTTTGCTCCTCTTATCTTTTGTGTATATATATTTGGTCTTAATTTACACTCTACTTTTTTATGTCATTGTTTTATCATTGTTTTATCATGTCTATTTCGAATATTTGTATTTTATGACAGTCTTTATTACATGTTTTATGACTATTTTATAACTGATGCCGTATATGACTGTCCTGAACATCTATTTTATGCTGACTTTTATTACCGTGCACACTTCCCTGTTTTTACCTGCCTTTTTTCTTATCCTCCTTTTTATCATTGTGGCTGGTTATCCCTGCCTTTTTTCCCGTGCATTTACTCTTGACGAGTGTTTAGCGAGCATTATCCTTTCCGGACTCTCCCCTCAGGGGGTTTACCTTCTTTAGGTAAACACGGGTGTCGCAATCCCGAGGTACCCCAGCGAACTTTCCCTCCTTTCCCTTTTCTTCTCCTCTCGTCCTTCTACTTTTTCCTTTTTTTCTCCCTCGTTGCAGTTACCTCTTCGGAGGTGAGGGCTCCTCATCAGAAGCTGTAGCCTTTCTGCTGCTTCTAGCTTCTAATGGCGATTAACTGCCCACGTGTTTGCCGTGCGTGGAGACCCGTGTCCCTGGAAAAGGGAATCCTGGCAGTTGAGGGACAGTTTTGGTATCCCAATACACTGCTTTGGCCTCCGCTTCAGATAAACGGGAGGTACATAGTGGTTCCCTATTGTATCAATCGGCTGGTCGTTGATTTTATCTTCGGCTAGGAACCAAGCAATCGTTACGATTACTGGGCATCTCGCTAAGGGTGGAGTCTGCTTCAGGGTCGCTTCGTGAGCGTATAGTTCTCGGCTAGCACTGGTGCAGGATCCTGCATCCCCTTGTTGGGCTCCATGGTGGGTGGTGCGGCCGGGAACTGAATTTTAAGCCCCCTTGTATGGATATCTTTTCTGTAAATCCCATGGTGAGGGATAAATCACCATTGGAAGATCAAACTTCCTCTCCTTCGTCTTCGAGGGAGCAACATACGTATACGCCAGTAAAATTTGCCAAATTTTTCATTTTAAAACTTTCTGGGAGTACTTTTACTTCACTTTCGCCATTTCTCATACAAAAAACTGTGCAATCAATTGTGGGAGATGTACCAGCAATCAGTAAACTCCGGTCCGGCGATCTTATGATTGAGGTTTCTACGGCACAACAGTCTGCCACTCTATCTAAATGTGTTTCCTTCGGTAAATTCCCTGTTTCAGCTACACCGCATAGAACACTGAACTATTCGAGGGGTGTGATTTCAGAATCAGAACTCCTAAACGTTCCTGAACCTGAGATCCTGGAAAATTTAAGCAGTCAAAATGTTATAAACGTTCGCCGCATAACAATACGTCGTGATGGTAAGGTGCTACCTACAAAGCACCTGATCTTGACCTTCGACAGTCCAAATCTTCCATCCTATCTCAAGGCTGCCTACCTGCGCTGTCCCGTGAGACCCTATGTACCGAATCCGCTGCGCTGTTTTAAATGCCAGCGATTCGGCCATTCTAAGGAGGCTTGCCGTGGCTCTCTTACCTGTGCTCGTTGTGCGCAAGTGGGTCACGAAAGCGACAGCTGCTCCGGAGACCTCAAATGCGTTAACTGTAATGGCGACCATCCAGCCTACTCAACATCTTGTATGAAGTGGTTAATAGAGAAGGAAATACAGACGTTGAAGGTGACAAATAAATTATCTTATATTGATGCACGTCGAATTGTCGAATCCCGAACTCCAACAGTAGGACGGTCGTATGCGACAGCGGCGACCCTTAAAAAAATGACATCAATAGGCATTCAAACCGATCCTGTCCCTGCAATACAAAAACCTCTGACTTGCCCGTTACCTGCTTCACAATCTCATCAGAAATCAACCCAATCCGCTTCCATATCAAGCAAAACTAAATCACCCGAAAAACCTAAACCTATTGTACGCGAAACCAATGGAAATAAATCAGAACCAACGCATAGAAAAAATACAGTAGCTCACTTTACCCCCGACACACCTATTCCACCAAACACAAATATCCCTAAAAATAGTTCCCCCCTTTTCACCCTTGTAAAGTATAAACATCAAAAATCAAAAAAACAAATTAAATCAAATCAAAAATATAAATTAGACATAGACCCTCGAACGAGACCGAGTCTATCACATACAGAAAAAGACCCAAAATATATCAGAAATGAAAACCTCATGAAAAAACCTGACGATTTGCTTCAAATTTACACTTCCGATATGTCTGACGCTGATGAAATGGAATGTACGGACATTCCATCCTTTTCCTCTCGACCTCCAGTGAGAGGAAACAACGGGGGGGGGTCTTAACACCCCCCACCTCCAAAAAAAAAAAAAGCTTTTCTCACCTTCGTACTTGACCTTTTTTCAATTTGTATCGACTTGTTTTTCTCACACCTTTTTCTAAATGTTATCACCCTTTTATTTGGCTTTTATTGCCGCCTTTATTTTATACTACTTTTATATTTAGAACAATTCTTCATTTACCTTTGTTCTTATCACTTACCTTATTGCTTTTACCTCATTGTGTTTCAGCGTCTTCAGGATGGGAGAATCCCCATCCAGATGTTTTTGTTATAGCATTTATTGCTTTTTTCTCATATTTTCATAAAATTGGTTTTCACTTTTATTATTGCCTACTTTTTAAGTACGGTTTTTTTAACGACGACTGTTTTCACCGTGTTGTGTATACCTGTGTTTGCTTTGTGTGTTTGTCATTTTATGTTCTGTTTGTTAACCTCGAGTTGTAAAATATGTGTAAAACTCGTACCTTTTTTATACATTTTATCTTTGTTTTTATGACTTTTCCCGTATTTTATCCGTCTTTATAACTTTCTGCCATTCTAAATTTTTTATTATCTATTTAATGCACTGTTGGTCAGTAACTGTTTAACTATATATATATGTATATATATATATATATATATGTATATATACTTTTTCGGGTTTCATCGTGTGTTTGGCGCAGCTTGTCCTCTCAGGACCTTGTGCCATAAAACCCAAAACAACCAACCAACCAACCAACCTTTCCGGACTCTGCTCCAGAAAACTCAAGCAAAATCTTTTATATCACTGTTTTATGTCATCGTTTTAGTCCTTTTATCATTATTGTTTATATATCATTGTTTGCATGAACTTTGTATTCCTTTTCTACTTATGATTCACGTTTTTATCATGATTGAACAGGACTTTTTTTTTAATGCTGACTTATATAGTGTTTTTCGGGTTTTACCATATGTTTGACGCAGCATGTCCTCTCTGGACCTTGCGCCATTAAACCCCAAACAACCAACGAACCGACTACTGCTAACTTCGTGGCGTTCAAGAGAGCTAGAGCAAAAGCTCGTAGAGTACGTCGACGTTGTCAAAGAGATTCATAGAAGAAGTATGTTTCGGGACTGACATCATCCACTCCCAGTAAGCATCTTTGGACCAAAGTAAAGAAATGCATGGGTTTATATTCAGACCAGCCACTGAAATGCATCGTCCAAGATGGCGTTACTCTCTCTACCGTAGAGGAAATTAGTAACGCCATTGGCAGCGCTTTTAGTTCTGTGTCGAGTGTGTCCTCTTACCCGACCACCTTCATGCGACACAAACTGCGTGCCGAGTCTAGGCCCTTGCGTTTTGAAACTCAGTCCAACCTGTCATACAACTGCCCCTTTACGGAGAAGGAGCTGGAGAATTGCCTTCGGCAGACTCGGATGACTTCCCCGGGTCCCGATGGCATTAGTTATGCTATGCTACAGCATCTCTCTCGCAGCTCGCTCCGTAATTTGCTGTATTTATTTAACAGAATCTGGGAGGAACATACTTTCCCAACCTCTTGGCGTAGGGCATTAGTGATTCCCTTTCCTAAACCGGGAAAAGATGCTACTAATCCGAATAATTACCGTCCAATTGCACTCACGAGCTGTTTGTGCAAGCTGCTAGAACGCATGGTAAACAATCGGTTAGTGTATGTACTAGAAACCGAGCTTTATTTGTCACCTTTACAAAGCGGTTTCCGGCGTGGCCGGTCTACGATGGACAATATCCTTGCCTTAGAATCCGAAGCTCGCAATGCCTTTGTCAGAAGTAACCATCTTGTGTCTGTTTTCTTCGACATCGAAAAGGCATATGATCGGACATGGAGATATGGTATCCTTCGTGACCTTTATAGTAACAACTTTCGAGGCCACTTGCCTATTTTCATTGCGAATTTTCTGTCTCTAAGAGAATTTCAAGTTCGCATTGGTACCACACTTTCCGATGTTTACATACAGGAAGAGGGAGTTCCACAGGGAAGTGTCCTCAGTGTGACACTTTTTTCCCTGAAAATAAATAATATTTTAAAGTGCTTACCACCTTCTGTTCATGGCAACTTATATGTGGATGACTTGCAGATTTCCTGCCAAAGCAAGGACATGCGTTACATTGAACGACAACTGCAAATTGCAATCTCTCGCATGATGACATGGTGTTCGGAGAACGGTTTTACTTTTTCGACGGAAAAGACCTCTTGTGTACATTTTTGTAAGCGAAGGGGACTCCATCCTGACCCGCAGATCTATCTCGGCGATTCAGCTATCACTGTTGTGGACGTTGTTCGCTTCTTAGGAGTATTGTTCGATAGAAAGCTCACTTTCCTTCCGCACGTTATGCACTTACGTCGGAAGTCAGAACAAACCCTAAACTTGTTAAAAGTGTTGTCAAACACGTCCTGGGGTGCTGATCGATGTACTATGCTCCGAGTTTATCGCGCGGTCATCCGATCGAAACTGGATTATGGTTGTGCCGTATACGGTTCCGCTCGCTCTTCTGTGTTGCGAAAACTTGATACTATACATCACTCTGCCCTCCGAATCTGTTCTGGTGCTTTCAGAACATCGCCTATTAAGAGCTTAAATGTCATCTGTGACGAGCCCTCTTTACCATCTGTTCGCAAGCAATTGTCGCTTCAATTGTATTTTCGCATTCTTTCGCATCCTGCTCACCCACTCCATTCTGTTCTTCTTGACAGTCAGTTTGACCGGCTTTTCGAAAATCGGCCATCTTGTATACCACCGTTCGGACTTCGAATGAGAACGTTCCTTTCTTCGACGTCTCTCTGTGATACGAATGTCATGCTGCGACCGACTTTACCTTTTGCACCTTGGCGTGATCACAGGATTTCATACTTGCGCCCTTTCCAGGGTTTTGTAAAGTCAAGTACGGATCCTGTTGTATATCGCCAGCTTTTTGCATCGCACCGCGCTATTTACCGTAACTATGTTGCTGTTTATACCGACGGCTCAAAAACAGGAGACCATGTTGGTTGTGCCTACGTCTGTGGCAGAGACGTTAGGAGCTACACCCTTCTCGACTGTTTCTCCGTGTTTTCAGCAGAGTTTGTCGCTGTTCACGAAGCCTTAAAGTACATCTCCCGTCAGAGCAGTAGACGATATATCGTGTATACAGATTCCATCAGCGTATTAGAGACTTTGGAGAATGGTGAAGTGTCACACTCTCATTCCCTTTTATCTCCGGTGGTGGATCTGCATCGTCGCCTCTATCGTCGAGGTTTCAGTGTTTCGTTCTGCTGGGTGCCGGGTCATGTCGGCATAGCGGGTAATGAGCGTGCAGATGCTGCGGCTAAAGGTGCCGTGCATCGTCTGGTTCAGCCTATTCCAATCACCGATTTGAAGTCCGCTGTCAAAAAGTTAGTTTGGCATGAGTGGCAGTTAGATTGGGACCTACAAGTTCAGAACAAGCTGCGACAGGTTAAACCTCGTATTGGCTCTTGGCCATCTGCTGGACTGCGCCGTGCAGACGTAGTACTTACACGTTTGAGAGTTGGGCATACTCTTTTGACACATCGGCACTTGCTGATGGGTGAGGATGCCCCTCTCTGCGAACACTGTAAGGCTCCGCTTTCAGTGTCACACATCTTGACGTCTTGCCCTTGTCTGCAGTCTCACTATAACAGGTTTTTCGGTTGTAGTTCACCCAATTTGTCAGATCTGCTGGGGGAACCACCCCATCCTTCTCTCTTTCCCTTTTTGCTCTGTACAAATTTTATAAAATGCATTTGCTTTTCTGATTGATTTTATTCTTAAAACTTTTGCACTTTTCATTATTTATGTAACCATTCATATCATCTATACATTTTATAAATTTTTATATCATAGTTTTTATCCCTTTTATGCACCATTAACTTATATATATATATATATATATATATATATATATATATATTTTTTATAACGTTTACACTGCATTTTTACTACTTTTTTATACCTGTTTTACACTCTTTTATGTCATGTTATTAAGAAATGGTGTTGGTTTCTTAACTGCAATTTCTATCGTTGGTTCGTGTCAGGCGGTTTTCTATAAACAATATCCTCGTTCATGATCTAGAATCATTGTTTTTTTTATCGTTTTCTTATACCTGGCTGTATACTGGATGGGGAACCCCCATCCAGTTTGTTTCTTTTATTTTTGAGTATCGTTTTTCTGGTTTTACCATGTGTTTGGCGCAGCATGTCCTCTCTGGACCTTGCGCCATTAAACCCCAACCAACCAACCAACCAACCAACGTGACCTTTATAATAACTCTCGAGGCCACTTGCCTCTTTTCATTGCCAAATTTCTGTCCCTAAGAGAATTTCAAGTTCGTATTGGTACCACACTTTCCGATGTTCACATACAGGAAGAGGGAGTTCCACAGGGAAGTCCCCTCAGGGGGTTTACCTACTTTAGGTAAACACGGGTGTCGCAATCCCGAGGTACCCCAGCGTACCTTCCCTCCTTTCCCTTTTCTTCTCCTCTCGTCCTTCTACTTTTCCTTTTTTTCTCCCTCGTTGCGGTTACCTCTTCGGAGGTGAGGGCTCCTCATCAGAAGCTATAGCCTTTCTGCTGCTTCTAGCTTCTAATGGCGATTAACTGCCCACGTGTTTGCCGTGCGTGGAGACCCGTGTCCCAGGAAATGGGGATCCTGGTAGTTGAGGGGTTTTATTCTTCGCCATAATGTGGGCTTTAGTAAGATAACGCTCCAACACACTACTTTGGCCCTTGCTTCAGGTAAACGGGAGGTGCACATTGGTCCCGTGTGTACCAATCGGCTGGTCGGTTAGACATTGTTCACTGGCTCAGGGCTAAGCAACCGGTCATTGGCCGCGCGCGTATAGTTCCCGGTTAGCAGTGGCGCAGTAACCGGCGTCCCCGTGTTGGGCTCCATGGTGGGTGGTGTCGCCGGGGACCGAACATACGGCCCTTTTTTATGGATAACACTAAAAAGAAACAAGAAACGTCAAGATTTTTCATAGTTAAACGTACGGAAGACTCTTTCGCCACGGTATCTCCTTTTCTGATACAAAAGTGCCTTTATGCATCTGTAGGGAATGTACAATCAGTTAAAAAGCTCCGTTCTGGGGACTTGTTAGTCGAAGTGACGAACTCATCACAAGCTGCGCAGCTATTAAAAGTTTCAAAGTTTGGAAACATGGAAGTGTCCGTAACTCCACATGGATACCTCAACTCTTTGCGAGGAGTTATATCGGAAGCCGATCTACTCCATACCTCCGAAGATGAAATGTTGGAGAACTTAAGCGATCAACTTGTGTGTTCCGTCCGTCGAATTATTATCCGTCGAGATGGGAATGCAATTCCTACTAAGCATCTCATTCTCACATTCGACACTCCAAAATTACCATCATTTACTAAAGCTGGGTATCTACGGTGTCCCGTACGACCTTATGTGCAGAACCCTCTCCGATGCTTTCAGTGCCAACGTTTCGGTCACTCGAAAGCATCGTGTCGTGGTTCCGAGGTCTGCGCCCGTTGTGCCCAGCCTGGCCATCCATCTGAGACATGTAACGCGCAAGCAAAATGTGTGAATTGCCAAGGTGAGCACACTTCGTACTCACGCGCATGCCCGAAATGGGTCCTAGAAAAAGAGATCCAAACACTTCGGTCCCTCAGGGGGTTTACCTTCTTTAGGTAAACACGGGTGTCGCAATCCCGAGGTACCCCAGCGAACTATCTCTCCTTTCCTTTTTCCTCTCCTCTCTTCCTTTCCTTTCTTCTTTTTTCTCCCTCGGCGTGGTTCCTCTTCGGAGGCGAGGGCACCTCATTAGAAGCTGTTGCCTCTCTTGCTTCTAGCTTCTAATGACGTGTATATCACCCACGTGTTTGCCGTGCGTGGAGACCCGTGTCCCCGGAAAAGGGAATCCTGGTAGTTGAGGGTCAGTTTTGGTTGCCCAACACACTGCTTCGGCCCCCGCTTCGGGTAAACGGGAGGTACATAGTGGTTCCCTATAGTATCAATCGGCTGGTCGTTGACTTTTGTCTTCGGCTAGGAACCAAGCAATCGTTCCGATTTCTGGACATCTCGTTAAGGGTGGAGGTCGTTTCAGGGTCGTTTCGTTCGCGTATAGTTCTCGGTTAGCACCGGTGCACGTATGTGCATCCCCTTGTTGGACTCCATGGTGGGTGGTGCGGCCGGGAACTGAATTTTATGCCCCTTTATATGGACACTTTTTCTGAAAATCCCACGGTGAGGGATAAGTCACCAAAATTAAACGAATGTACCGCTTTTTCTACAACCCGTTTCTTTATCATTAAACGAGCAGAAGGAAACTTTCACAATATTTCCCCATTTGTGATCTATAAATCAATGCAGTGTTTACTTGGTGAAGTTAAATCCATCAAAAAACTGCGATCTGGGGACCTTTTAGTTGAGGTCTCTTCAACCCAACAGGCTACCATTCTTTCAACTTGTACCTCTTTAGGCCAATTTCCAATTCTTGTATCGGCACACAGTACGTTAAACTCCTCGCGAGGCGTTATTTCGGAGTTGGATTTTCTCAACACACCCGAAGATGAGATCCTTGAGAATCTGGGAGATCAAAATGTATCGGCTGTTAGACGTATCACTGTACGTCGGGATGGGAAGATGCTTCCTACTAAGCACCTCATCTTGACGTTTAACACGCCATCCCTTCCAAGTCACGTGAAGATGGCATGGATCCGTAGCCCTGTGCGCCCGTACATCCCGAATCCGTTAAGATGTTTCAAGTGCCAACGTTTTGGACATTCGAAGGATTCCTGTCGTGGATCTATTACCTGCGCCCGTTGCGCAGAAGTTGGCCACGACAGCGATAGCTGCGATGCACCCCATCGATGTGTAAATTGTCAGGGTGATCATGTTGCCTATTCTCGTTCGTGTCCGAAGTGGTTTTTGGAAAAAGAAATTCAAGCCTTAAAAATAACAAAAAAAATTTCTTTTCCTGAGGCAAGGAAACTTGTGGAAACCCAAACCCCAAAGGTTGGTGTTTCATATTCTGCTGCTTTAAAAAAAATAATGAAACCTGCAAGCACTCAGACCGAACCAGTTGTTTTCTCGCCAATTAAATTGACAAACAAAAACTCTAAACAGGATAAAGAATCTTCACAGGCAACCTCTCACGGCAGAAATTCCAGACAAACGTCATCACCTCCAGCACATCCAAATATTACTGAATCTAGAAAGACACAACAGACAACAAAACAAAAAAAAGAGACACCCCAGCAGGATACTTCATATAAAAGCAATATATCTAAAACTGTCAAAACTACCGCTCATCAAAATGTTACTTCATCCAATCAGTCTTGTTCATACCACATTGATACGAACTCACCTATCCCTCGAAACCTAAATAGAAAAAAAGTGGCTATTCCTAGAAAGTGCGTTGCCCTTTCTAGGAAAGCTAATGATCCGGATTACATTCTAAAAAATAATCAGTACGTCCGCAGAGTCGCGGAAAATTCGGATCTAAAATTGTACGTGTCCGAGGACTCTGACATCGAAGTTGATTTGGAGGATTCTTAACTCCTCTTATTGTTAAATGAAATTTTGTCTTTTACAACTTTTATTCATTGTATATGTCTTCATATTATCTCATATCAGTGTTTTCATGTCGCTTGTTTTTAGTTGTGTTTTAATTTTTTCTTTTATATCACGGCTCTTCGTTATTCTCTGTCGTTATTCTTGATTAGTGTAATTATTATTCTTGGCCTCTTTTATAACCTTTTTGCATGACTGGTTTATCGCTATTTACGTAAGACTTTTTTTTATCAAATTTCAAAACCAGCGGAATTTTATACTCTAATCTGTGTGTTTATATGGATATTTTAATATTTTGATTGTTTTTTTCGCTGTATGAGGTGTATATGTTTTTATCATCGGTTTTAGTTTAGATTCTAAGAATGCTCACTTTTAGATACGCTTTTTTCGGGTTTTACCATGTGTTTGGCGCAGCATGTCCTATTTTGGACCTTGCGCCATAAAACCCCAACCAACCAACCAACCAAACACTTCGGGCCAATAATAACATCCCATATATTGAAGCGCGTAAACAGATAGAAGCTCGGAGTCCCAGAGTGGGAATTTCGTACGCCTCTGTCGCTGGCCCCAAAAAATTGATGTGTACAGCGTCTACACAAACCGAGTTGACCCCTGTTTCCAATAAACCGCAGAAAATTAAAATCACTAAAACATCATCTGTCAATATTTCTGATTCCCAGAACACTTATTTTGATACTTCGTCAGGAATCCCACCAAACCCTAATAGAAAACGTACAGTCTTGCCCAGAAAGCGTATTGGAATTTCTGCAAAAAAAAAAAAGATAATGGTTATGCGGTAAAAAATCCGCAGCCGGTCCGTCGGCATGTAGCCGAGGACGCTGTTATTCCGTTATTTACATCCGATCTTTCGGATAATGTGGAATTCGTGGAAGCTCCTCCCATTCCACCCTCAAAAGGGTCTGTTTCACCCATGTCTCCTCTTTGAGGTTTTTCATTCTGGCTTCCTTAATTTCTTGGAATTGTCGTGGTTTCCGCCATAAGCTTCAGGATATTAAGACCCTGATCTGTGAATATCACCCGGCTTGTGTCGCACTTCAGGAAACTTTCCTGAAGTCAGCGGACACAGCCAAGGTCCGTCGTTACAGCTGCATTAGGAGAGATAGCGAACACAGTGGGAGAGCGTCGGGAGGTGTTGCCCTCTTGACCTCTCATGATTATCCATTCACCTCTCTTATCCTACATACCACCTTGCAGGCAGTGGCTGTAAGAGTGCACATGAAAAAGTTAATCTCTGTGTGTACCCTTTATCTACCCCCTAACGATGTAATCGATCAGAGGTCACTTGATGACTTAGTGTGTCAGCTTCCAGCGCCCTTTATTATTATCGGTGACTTCAATGCACATAGTCCTTTGTGGGGTAGTGTGGATAGTAACTCCCGTGGGCAACAGATTGAAAAGCTGATTTCGGATCACTCTCTCTGTTTGCTGAATAACGGTAAAGCTACCCATTTCCATGCGCCCTCAAGAACTTTTCACACAATCGACCTTGCAATTTGCAGTCCATCGCTCTTACCTTTCTGGCATTTTAGTGTAGGGAATGACTTACGTAACAGCGATCACTTCCCAGTTTTTCTCTCAGTTTCTGGGGGTGGGGGTGAGCCTGTTCGTCGTCTTCCCCGTTTCATTTATGATGCAGCCGACTGGTGCTTGTATCAAGCCAGAGCTGTGATTACCAGAAACATGGTTGTAGGAGAGATTGATGAGTGTGTAAAAAAAGTTACCGACGTGATAATGAAGGCCGCTGATGCAGCGATCCCTAAAACATCATCTTTTATTCATAAGCATCGAAAACCATGGTGGAACACAGAATGCACGGAAGCTATTAAGAAGCAAAGAAAAGCGTGGGGTATTTTCCGCCGATATCCCACCACCTCAAACTACATTGCTTTCAAGCAAGCGAAGGCAAATGCTAGGAGAGTACGTCGCAGGTGCCAGAAAGAATCTTGGATCCAGTATGTCTCCAGCCTTATATCCCACACTCCCAGTAAGCAGTTGTGGACTCGTGCCAAGAGGGCAATGGGACTTTATTCTGAACATCCTATCTCCAGTATTAAAGAGGATGGTCATGAACTTACTGACATTCATGATATTGCGAATGCCATCGGTCGTGCCTTCGAATATGTCTCGAGCGCCGAGTCGTATGAGCAACCATTTTTAACTTATAAATGTCATGAAGAATCTCGTCCCATTAATTTCTCAACCCGGTCCAACCTACCTTACAACTGCCCTTTCACGGAGATTGAGATTACCCGCTGTTTACATCAGACTCGACAATCAGCCCCAGGGCCTGATGGTATAACGTACAGTCTTCTTAAACATCTTCCGAAGACCTCTCTCCGTAACATCCTTTTCCTGTTTAATAGAATCTGGGAGGAGCATACTTTTCCACTTTCATGGCGTCAGGCCATTGTTATTCCCTTCCCTAAACCTGGTAAGGATGCAACTGACCCTGCGAACTACAGACCAATAGCACTCACTAGTTGCCTATGCAAGCTTCTTGAACGCATGATAAATGTACGCCTTGTTCATGTGTTGGAAAATAATGAATGTTTTTCACCTTTCCAGAGTGGGTTCCGCAAAGGCAGGTCCACTATGGACAACATCATATCCCTGGAATCGCAGATCAGAAACGCTTTTGTGAGGAGGAAACATTTAGTGTATCTTTTTCGATATTGAAAAGGCGTATGACAAGACTTGGCGGCATGGCATACTTCGTGACCTCCACTCTCTAAATTTTCGGGGTCATTTACCCATTTTTATTGCTAACTTTTTAGCTCATCGTGTTTTTAGAGTACGGATAGGTTCTATTCTATCAGATGGTTTTAATCAAGAGGAAGGAGTACCACAGGGCAGTGTTTTAAGCGTAACTCTCTTCTCTATAAAAATAAATATCCTTAATGTTTTACCTCCATCTGTTCATGGCAGCCTTTATGTAGACGACCTGCAGATTTCTTGTGAAGGTTCGGATATTCGGCATATCGAGCGACAACTTCAGACAGCTGTTAATCGGATGGTTCGGTGGAATTCTGAAAATGGTTTTCGGTTCTCCATTGATAAAACTTCTATTGTCCACTTTTGTAGACTTCGAAGGTTTCATCCAGATCCTGAAATCTATCTTGGGCAGACAAAAATTTCCATCGCTGAAAGTTCGCGGTTCCTAGGCGTTTTGTTTGACAGGAAGCTCACTTTCCTTCCGCACATTTCCCCTCAGGGGGTTTACCTTCTTTAGGTAAACACGGGTGTCGCTATCCCGAGGTACCCCAGCGAACTGTCTCTCATTTCTTTTTTCCTCTCCTCTCTTCCTTTACTATTTTCCTTTTTTCTCCCTCGGTGTGGTTCCTCTTCGGAGGCGAGGGCACCCCTTTAGTAGCTCTTGCCGTTCTGTCGCCTCTTGCTACTATTGGGGTCTTTATCACCCACGTGTTTGCCGTGCGTGGACACCCGTGTCCCCGGAAAAGGGAATCCTGGTAGTTGAGGGTCAGGTTTGGTTGCCCAACACACTGCTTCGGCCCCCGCTTCGGGTAAACGGGAGGTACTTAGTGGTTCCCTAATGTATCAATCGGCTGGTCACTGACATTGTCTCCGGCTAGGAACCAAGCTATCGTTTCGGCTTCTGGGCATCTCGTTAAGGGTGGAGGTCTGCTTCAGGGTCGTTTCGTGTGCGTATAGTTGTCGGTGAGCACTGGTGCAAGTATCTGCATCCCCTTGTTGGGCTCCGTGGTGGGTGGTGCAGCCGAGAACCGAATTAACCCCCCCTTTTTATGGATTCTTCTCTTTTCTCTAAAAAAAATGAGAAATCTCTCCCCTCGAGGGAGCAACAAATGAAACGATTTTTTAGCATAAAACGCGTGGAAGGTACATTTGCAACGATGTCGCCTTTCTTCATTCAGAAGTCTCTTAATGCCTCTGTTGGAAACGTGAATTCTGTTAAGAAATTCCGTTCTGGTGATCTGTTGGTAGAGGTATCGACTGCATCACAAGCTGAGCAGTTGCTAAAAGTCAATATGTTTGGTAACATACCCGTGTCCGTAACTCCACACGCATACTTAAACTCTTCGAGAGGGGTAATATCGGAGGCTGATCTCCATACCACCGAAGATGAAATATTGGAGAACCTACGTGATCAACTCGTGTCTGGTGTACGTAGGATAACAATACGTCGCGATGGAAATTTACATCCCACGAAGCATGTCATCCTGACTTTTGACACGCCAGAGCTGCCAACTCGTGTTATAGCTGGGTACCTACGGTGCCCCGTACGACCATATGTGCAGAACCCTCTCCGATGCTTTCAGTGCCAACGTTTTGGCCATTCGAAGGCATCGTGTCGTGGTTCCATGGTTTGTGCCCGTTGTGCCCAGCCAGACCATTCGTCAGACAATTGCAACTTGCCAGCAAAATGCGTAAATTGTCAGGGCGATCATACGTCATACTCACGTTCATGTCCTAAGTGGGTTCTGGAGAATGAGATCCAGACCATTAAGGCGCACAGCAACATATCTTATATGGAGGCGCGCAAACAGGTTGAAGCTCGGAGCCCCAGAGTGGGAGTGTCCTATGCTTCTGTTGCCGCTTCCAGAAAAGTGATGTGCACGGCCTGTACACAAACAGACTCTCTTCCCTCTATGAATGCAACCAACAGTTCACAAAAGAGCAAAAGTACAAAACTAGTCCTAGAAACTTCTGATACCAAGCGCAACAAGAAAGGCAGACCATCGTCTCCTTCTTTCACGAACAAAAAAGTTGTGGAATCAGCGTCATATCACATTGACGCAGATATTCCTATTCCGCCAAACCCAAATAGGAAAAAAGTTGTTTTTCCTAGAAAGGTCATCGGCCTTCCTAGGAAAACTAAAAGTCAAGGATATGACTTAAAAAATCCCCAGTCCTTCCGCAAGCTCGTCGCGGAAGAGACTGCGATAAAGTTATATGTGTCCGAGGACTCGGACCATGAAGCTGTGTTTGAGGAGTCTGATACTCCTCCTTCTGTTGGGTGCGTTTCTTCCTCGTCGCCCCTTTCTTCTCTGCCCTAATGGCCTCTTTGGTTTGTTGGAACTGCCGTGGTTTCCGCCATAAGTTGGACGATGTAAAGACACTGATCCGTGAATATACTCCCGCCTGTGTCGCCCTTCAGGAGACATACCTGAAGGCTGCTGACACGGCGAAGTTACGACGCTACAGCTGCATTAGGAAAGACAATGAAAACGGTAGAAGAATGTCTGGAGGTGTTGCTCTCTTCACCTCTCATGACTACCCATCCACCTCACTGAACTTGCATACCACCTTGCAAGCAGTTGGGGTGAGAGTTCACCTAAAGAAATTAATTACTGTGTGCCATCTGTACCTTTCTCCTAATGAAGTTGTTGATCAGCGGTCCCTTGACGACTTGGTAAATGAGCTTCCACAACCTTTCATAATCATGGGTGACTTTAATGCTCACAGTCCTCTGTGGGGGAATGAGAATGTCAACTCCCATGGGCGACAGATCGAGCAGTTGATTTCCGATCACACTCTCTGTCTGCTAAATAACGGCGAGGCTACTCATTTTCACGAGCCCACTCGAAGTTTCCATTCCGTGGATCTTGCTCTTTGTTCACCATCGCTTCTTCCTTTCTGGACGTTCAGCGTTGGGAGTGATCTGAGAAATAGCGATCATTTCCCGCTTTTCATCTCCCAATCTGGTTGCAGCAACCCCTTACGTCGTGTTCCTCGCTATATTTATGAGGCTGCCGACTGGTCGCTCTACCAACAGCGAGCTGTCATTGAAAGAAGCATGGTGGAAGGAGCTATTGATGACGCTGTCAAAAAAGTCACTGATGTTATTATGGAGGCTGCTGATGCAGCGATACCAAAGTCATCGAGTTGCGTCCCGAAACATCGTAAACCTTGGTGGAACGCGGAATGCCAAGATGCTATTAAGCGGCAAAAGAGAGCTTGGAATAATTTCAGGCGTTATCCTACAACACCTAATTACGTGGCATTTAAACAAGCAATGGCTTTTGCTAGAAGAGTGCGTCGTCGGTGTCAGAGACAATCGTGGATACAGTATGTTTCTAGCTTATCACCATCTACTCCCAGTAAAGTTTTCTGGACACGAGCTAGCGATATATCGTGTATACAGATTCTATCAGCGTATTAGAGACTTTGGAGAATGGTGAAGTGTCACACTCTCATTCCCTTTTATCTCCGGTAGTGGATCTGCATCGTCGCCTCTGTCGTCGAGGTTTCAGTGTTTCGTTCTGCTGGGTGCCGGGTCATGTCGGTATAGCGGGTAATGAGCATGCAGATGCTGCGGCTAAAGGTGCCGTGCATCGTCTGGTTCAGCCTATTCCAATCACCGATTTGAAGTCCGCTGTCAAAAAGTTAGTTTGGCATGAGTGGCAGTTAGATTGGGACCTACAAGTTCAGAACAAGCTGCGAGAGGTTAAACCTCGTATTGGCTCTTGGCCATCTGCTGGACTGCGCCGTGCAGACGTAGTACTTACACGTTTGAGAGTTGGGCATACTCTTTTGACACATCGGCATTTGCTGATGGGTGAGGATGCCCCTCTGTGTGAACACTGTAAGGCTGCGCTTTCAGTGTCACACATCTTGATGTCTTGCCCTGGTCTACAATCTCACTATAACAGGTTTTTCGGTTGTAGTTCACCCAACTTGTCAGATCTGCTGGGGGAACCATCCCATCCTTCTCTTTTTGTCTTTTTGTTCTGTACTAATTTTATAAAGTGCATTTGCTTTTCTGATTGATTTTATTGTTAAAATTTTTGCACTTTTCATTATTTATGTAACCATTCATGTCATCTAAACATTTTATAAATTTTTATATATCACAGTTTTTATCCCTTTTATGCATCATTAACTTATATATGTATATTTTTATAACGTTTATACTGCATTTTTACTACTTTTTTATACCTGTTTTACACTCTTTTATGTCATTTTATTAAGAAATGGTGGTGGTTTCGTACCTGTAATTTCTGTCGTTGGTTCGTGTGAGGCGGTTTTCTATAAACTATTTTCCCGCCTCTGTCTTGTGTTTGGCGCTTTATGTCCTATTTTGGACCTTGCGCCATAAAACCCCAACTAACCAACCAACCAACCGAAATCATAGCAAATTTGTTTTCTTGAAGTCGTTGTGAACGTGTTGATTTCATGTCAAATCTTAAAAATCTGGATATTTCAAGAAACCTATTTCTTCCCATTGTGTGTTTACAAAACTCCATGCCCCAAGAGCCAGACCACAAGTATTGTTATTCTATATTTTTAGCACCGCTTACTCCACGTGCATACGTATATCTTTCTATATTACCTTGTACATATCATCATCATTCTAACTTGTTTATACATAATTTTTATCATCCCTTTTATTCAGTTTTTCACGGTTACTTGTTTTTATATTTATTAGTGTTGGTTATAAATCTGTTATTTCACCGTTGGTTCGAGCGTGGCGACTTTATAGAATCTCTTTTTGCTCTAGTCTTGTGTTTGGCGCTTTATGTCCTATTTTCGATCTTGCGCCATGAAACCCCAACCAACCAACCAACCACGTGCATACAGTATTGCTACAGAGGCACACAGTTCGTCAATGGACAAAAACCAATTATGTTGCAAAACTTTCTTTGCTTCAGTCTCTGTGCATTTTCTAACATCTTCTAACATATGTTTATCTATGAAAAGAAGCCATGAACTCATGACGGACTCATTGACGTTTCACTTTGTGTAATTAGTAGGACCGCTACATTCATGTAAAATATTTCTTTTAGAAAATCTAACCGAAGCAGAATCCACGTTGTAAGGTTTCCATTCGGTGTGCCATCTCGAACGACATATAAATCTAAAATAGTCTGGGTGCTACAAACATCTTCTTTATCACTTTCATCCGATTCATTTGTATGTAATATGATTTCATTATCATCCGAATCTAAATCAGAACACGAGATCTCACTTCAAACAGATTCATTTTTGGACAGTACTCTGAAAAGATTTTCAATTTCTTCAGGGGTTAGTCCTTTTCTACGAGACATAACTTTTTTCTCCTCTTATAAAATTAAAAAAACAACAGAGAAATTCCTTTGCAAACTTACAAAGAATGCAGGTGCAGAGACGAAGTGAACACGTGACCACTTCGAATTTCGGATTGAAAAATATACTCCTTTCAGAGGGGTGAATAATGACAAGTACCAATAGTGAATGTGGGATTCAAGGTCGTATAAACCGTAAAAAGAAGCGCTGTAAAATGAGTAATTCTGCTTGATGTCAAATCGACACAACGGACGTTCTAGGTAAATTTGGCTGTAGAAGTTCTCTAAATTAAGCTACACGACTAAATTTTCAGCTGTACGATCTTCAAGTGAAATGATTAAAAGTCATAGATAACATATTAAAA
Source organism: Dolomedes plantarius (assembly GCA_907164885.2). Taxonomy (NCBI): domain Eukaryota; kingdom Metazoa; phylum Arthropoda; class Arachnida; order Araneae; family Dolomedidae; genus Dolomedes; species Dolomedes plantarius. Next base: position 4,673,311 of record OU015499.1, read on the forward strand.
ATCATAAAAATTGTTGGAGCTAGAACGCGGTAAACATGTTTCGGTGTCGAAATGACACCAACGGAAGTTTTAGTGTTAATGCCAACACAAAGAGGGAGCACATCTCCCTGGCACTTAATGAAGGGATAAATCCACTTAAATACCCATATAAAAAGGATTGACATTTCTTTAGATGGTGGTTGGCAAAACCAAAAAAAAAAAAAAAAACTTAAACCCTATATATGGAGCACCTTAAATAAAATTTCTTTAAACTGCGCAAAAAAAAATAAATAAATAAATAAATAAACTAAAACGTTCATTACCTCACTTCATAAGGTCTGAAAATTAAAAGAGAAGGAAAATAGGAAATAAAGGCATATAGTAGAGCAGAAAGCAATGAAGGGGTAGCCCAGGTGGAAAGTCTTTTAAATCATCGGAAGGTCAGCAGGGACTGCGCGTCGTTCCATCCTCTCAGGGTTCCTCCACTCCTTCATCGAAACCAAGGCCGGGTGTCTTACGGAGAGCTACGGATTATGAAGAGGTCTGCTGCCAGTCACTGTCAGCGGGGGAGTGTGTTCTCTCACAGCAGCCGAGCATAAGCCCGCCTAGGTCTCAGCACTCCTTCTCAGGGCGTCTCCTCCTCCGACGATCACCTCGGCCGAAAGTAGCTCCTCGCTCCTCCGTAACTCTGCATTAGGGAATGGCATTTACGTGCCTGAAAGGTTATGCATTACCTTCGGCATGCCCAGATTTAACTGATTTTGCTGCAAAAATTCCCAAAACTGGGTTTCTATAACGGCGAAAAACTCACGGAGTTTTTGGAGCTCACCGCCTTACATATCCCTCAGCCACTGAGATTGGTAGCAACGAGGGCTGTAACATCGCTTAAAATTCCTGAAGCCTGGGATTTCAGGCTGCTTCTTCCCCCCTTTGAGAAAACAAGCGCGGCTGCTCGAGAAATGGCACCCAACAACGTATCCAATTACTGGTGTACCGAAACAAGGAGAAAAGATAGGAAAAAGAAAGGTTCACCTTTACTAGGCAAGAGTTTTTAAAGCTTTAAAGACTGGCTTACGTTTATTAAAATTTAACTCTTTTAAAAAAAGACAGTTTGCCAAACCACCAAAATTAATTTGACACCACATTACAATAGATAAATTTAATTAAGTACATTATACTTATAAACAATTTAAATCCTTCCCAGGGCTAATTTCACTTCTTAATAATTTATCTACTTCCTGAGATACTTAATTACAATACTAGCATTTAAAAAAATCAAACAGATCGTTCCGTTTTCAAATTACGCATACGCGACGCTGGGCTCCCCGTGCTGATCAGAGTTCTTTGCGTATGTGCGACACTGGGCTAATAACAGTAGAATCGTTGCGTCGCGCATACGGGACGCTCGTCACGAATGGGTTAAGTGAATTGAAGATAAATTATAATGTTATTACAATTATTTTGTTAACTTGGAAAAAACGTATGGAGCGATCAAAAAGTCGTTATTCGACTGCTAGAAATCATCCCGACAGTAGACTGATAAAGTTCCCGGATGGTATTCTGCGAGATTTCTTGCCAAATTGTCTCCAACTGTCGGGCTAAATCGGCAACAATCCGGGATAGTTGTAATCGCATTCCCAACACGTCCCAAATGTACTTTATGAGGGAGATATTAGACGATCTAGGTGGCCAAGGAATTGTTCGGCAAGCTTGAAGACAATTCATAGTAATACGTGCCGAATGCGGTCGGGCGTAATCTTGTTGAAAAGTAAGTCTGGAGTGAGGCGCAAGAGGATCTGCAACATAACGGGCGCCGACTATCGTCTATATACATCTGTGCTGTAAGTGTGTCACTAATGACTAGTAAATGTAGAAAGTAATGCGAGGAGTGTTTTTTTCAACCTCCGCTGGGTTATAAAAAAGACAAATTTACATAACATAATAATTTAATCACCAAAAGTACAGCAGGGTCTTACTTATTTTACTACGTAATCGTCAAGATGGTTGAAGCATTTGTCATATCGTGGCACAAGCTTCTCGATGCCTTCTTCAAAGAAGTTAACCGCCAGTGAGGAGAGATGCGTCTTGCCGGATGGGTGCAGTGGCCCAGTTGGCAAGAACAGCGGGCTACTGATCTGAATGTCACTGGTTCGATGCTCGTCGCAGACAAAATCCACTGCCGTGTACACTTATGGCAGCTGGTGCACGTAAAATCTGTCGTGGCTGCAATGTCCTCCAAGTTCTCAAAATTACCTCTGGAGGTGGGGGGGGGGGAGGGTCAAGTGTTCTGGTCTCGTCACCTGACTCGGTTCGAAATTACGGGACTGATCCTTTGGCCAAGCCCCTCAGGGGGTTTACCTTCTTTAGGTAAACACGGGTGTCGCAATCCCGAGGTACCCCAGCGAACTTTCCCTCCTTTCCCTTTTCTTCTCCTCTCGTCCTTCTACTTTTACCTTTTTTTCTCCCTCGTTGCGGTTACCTCTTCGGAGGTGAGGGCTCCTCATCAGAAGCTGTAGCCATTCTGTGCTTCTAGCTTCTAATGGCGATTAACTGCCCACGTGTTTGCCGTGCGTGGAGACCCGTGTCCCAGGAAATGGGGATCCTGGTAGTTGAGGGGTTTTATTCTTCGCCATAATGTGGGCTTTAGTAAGATAACACTCCAACACACTACTTTGGCCCTTGCTTCAGGTAAACGGGAGGTGCACATTGGTCCCGTGTGTACCAATCGGCTGGTCGGTTAGACATTGTTCACTGGCTCAGGGCTAAGCAACCGGTCATTGGCCGCGCGCGTATAGTTCCCGGTTAGCACTGGCGCAGTAACCGGCGTCCCCTTGTTGGGCTCCATGGTGGGTGGTGCCGCCGGGGACCGAACATACGGCCCATTTTTATGGATAACTCAACCAAAGCAACTACTAATCAACGTACATCATCTAGACCATATAACATCAATCAAACTTCTCGCTTCTTTATAGTTAAGCGTACCGAAGGCAACTTCACAACTGTATCACCTTTCTTGATACAAAAATGTATAAATTCTGTTATAGGCGATGTGAAATCAATAAAGAAACTCCGTTCTGGTGACCTCCTTGTTGAAGTATTGACAGCAGTACAAGCTGCGCAGTTGTCTAAGATAAATATGTTTGGCAATATTGCTGTGTCCGTGGCTCCTCATGGATATTTGAACTCTTCGAGAGGAGTAATATCGGAGGCCGATCTCCTCCATACCCCCGAAGAGGAAATCCTGGAGCATCTACACGACCAACATGTGTCTGGTGTTCGTCGTATTAATATCCGTCGAGATGGGAAAGTGCTTCCAACGAAGCATCTCATCTTGACTTTCGACACACCTAAATTACCATCATTTCTTATTGCTGGGTACCTTCGGTGTCCCATCAGGCCCTACGTTCAGAACCCTCTCCGTTGCTTTCAGTGTCAACGTTTCGGACACTCGAAAGCATCGTGTCGTGGTTCCGTGGTCTGTGCCCAATGTGCCCAGCCTGACCATGCATCTGAGACCTGCACAAAGCCAGCTAAATGCGTCAACTGCCAAGGAAATCACACATCATACTCACGCTCCTGTCCAAAATGGATAGTTGAGAAAGAGATTCAGACCGTAAGAGCCAACAATAGTCTGTCATACTTAGAAGCGCGCAAACAGGTCGAGGCTAGAAGCCCTAGAGTTGGTGTTTCATACGCCTCTGTTGCCGCTTCCAAGAGAGTTATGTGTAACTCATCAACCCAAACGGAGCCTATTATTACAACCAATAAACCAAACAATAGTAAAACTCAAACAACCCCACCTTCAAAATCTAATTCACAACCTAATAAAACATCCCGTTCTTCCATCTCAAAACCTCCCACACCTAAACCAGCTATACATAAAAAATTAAAAAGTGCTGAAGTTGCAAAGCGAGTGAGTCATTTACGTAAGGTGAAAGACCCTCGCAATGTGGCGCGTATGGAGGAGGATTCCCTCCAAATTTGCGCGTCCAATTCGGATCTTTCTGATCCTGATGCTGGGGTGTCTATGGACACCTCAACTCCTCCCGCTCGTGCTCCTTCTCCCTCTTCCTCTTGATGGCGACTTTAATTTCTTGGAACTGTCGCGGTTTCCGTAATAAACTTTCAGATCTGAAGTCTTTGATCACAGATTACCATCCGGCCTGTGTCGCACTTCAGGAAACTTTCCTGAAGTCAGCGGACACGGCCAAATTACGTCGTTATAGTATTATTCGGAAGGACAATGTTTCGGGTGTGCGAGCGTCTGGAGGTGTTGCTCTCCTGACCTCTCACTGCTATCCCTACTCTGTCCTATCGTTAAATACTCCACTTCAAGCGGTAGCAGTGCGTGTGCAGATGCGGAAATTAATTTCCGTGTGTGTAATATATCTGCCACCTAACGACGTTGTTGATCAAAGAACTCTCGACGACTTGGTGACTCAGCTTCCGGAACCTTTTGTTATACTTGGAGACTTTAATGCTATACATTTCTCAGCAAGTGCAGAAAAACTTCATTATCTACTCTGACTCACTGAGCGCTCTCGAAACCTTAGAATCTGATGAATCTCGACATCCTATCAGTGTCGAGGTGCTACAAATTAAACATCGCCTTGCTTGCCGGGGTTATGATGTAGTGTTTTGCTGGGTACCTGCTCATGTAGGTATTCAGGGAAACGAAAGTGCCGATGCAGCAGCGAAAAATGCGTCCGAATTTCTTAACCAACCCTTACCAGTTACTGACATCAAACAGGCTGTGAAGAGGATAATTCGCAGAAAATGGCAAGACCAATGGAATCTCCAGATCAGTAATAAACTTCACGAAATTAAACCGTGTATCTCCCTCTGGCCTCCATTGCCAAATCGTAAGAAAGACGTTTTGTGGACGCGTTTACTTATTGGGCACTCACGTCTTACGCACATGCACCTACTTTTAAATGAGAATCCTCCTATCTGTATGTATTGCAATGAACCGCTCACCATTCGCCACATTTTAACGGGCTGCGTTAGGTTTAAACTTTTATATTTAAGATTTTTTAATAACATTTTGCCACGTCTTAAAGATATTTTAGGGGAATCTCCCCATCCTGGTATTTTTAACTTTCTACGTTTTACTGGTTTTTACTGTGATATATAATTTTTTTTTTTTCTCCCCTTTTAACTTTTGTATCATGCTGTACCTGTCTTTTTTACACATCTTCTACCTTGTTAGCTTTTATTCCTTTGGGGGAAAGTCCTCCATCATTTGTAAATACTGATTTTAACATCCTTTATACTTGTGTTATATGCGATATTTTTAACTATGCAAGTTCGTTTGGCTACGTTCAAATACGTATGTTTTGCATGTTGTATTTTAGGTTTTACCATGTGTTTGGCGCAGCATGTCCTCTCTGGACCTTGCGCCATTAAACCCCATACAACCAACCAACCCTTTTGACGCATCGACATTTGTTGATGGGTGAGGACGCCCCTCTCTGTCAACGTTGTAAGGCTCCACTTTCGGTTGGACATATTTTGACGTCTTGCCCTTCACTTCAAGCCCAGTATAATATGTTTTTAGGCTCCAGTTCACCTATGTTATCTGAACTGCTGGGGGAGCCCCCCCATCCTGCTCTGTTTGCCTTCTTATTTTTTACTGGTTTTATACACAGTCTGCTTTAGCAATTGATTTTATCGTTAAACTTTTATTGCGTTTTACAAATATCTTTTTTTTATAATCTTTTAATCAATTTTATGTGTCATCGTTTTTACCACCTTATATATCACCGTTTTTTATGACTTTTACTTATCATCTTTCTATATTACCTTGTATATATCATTCTAACATGTTTATACATAATTTTTATCATCCCTTTTATTCAGTTTTTTACGGTTACTCGTTTTTATATTTATTAGTGTTGGTGATAAATCTGTTTTTTCACCGTTCGTTCGAGCGTGGCGACTCTATGTAATCTGGTTTTGCTCTAGTCTTGTGTTTGGCGCTTTATATCCTATTTTGGATCTTGCGCCATAAAACCCCAACCAACCAACCAACCTCTCTGGACCTTGCGCCAAAAAACCCAAACAAACCAGCCAACCAACCTTGCGCTTGGCGCAGCTTGTCCTCTCTGGACCTTGCGCCAAAAAACCCAAACAAACCAACAAACCGACAGGAGTGGCAATTAGATTGGGATGAGCAAGTCAATAACAAACTGAGACAGGTTAAGGCATGCATTGGTGCTTGGGCATGTGCTCCGCTGCGTCGTGTAGACGTCATGCTCACACGATTGAGAATTGGGCACTCCCTCCTGACACATCGGCATTTGCTGATGGGCTAGGATACCCCTTTATGTGAACACTGTCAGTCTCCACTTTCAGTGTCACATATCTTGATGTCTTGTCCTGTTCTGCAGCCTTGCTACAATCGTTTTTTTGGGTCTAGTTCACCCAATCTGCCTGATTTGTTGGGGGAGCCCCCCCATCCTTCACTGTTTCTCTTTTTATTCGCCACTGGTTTTATAAAAAGTATTTGCTTTTCAGATTGATTTTAATGTGAAACTTTTAAATTCTATATTTCATCGTTCATATCATTAAATCTTTTTATCAACTTTTCTTATATTTTTTAATGCTTTTATATAATATTGGTTTTAAAATCTTTACTTATAATCGCTTTTACCATTTGTATATACCATCTCTGTTTTTCAACTTTTAATTTTATCGTGTTTACACAATTTTATTGCATCTTAATTGTTTTTTCTGTGGTGTGTATGTGCTATTATTAACAAAAGTGTTGGTGACCAATCCGTTTTTTCAGCTGTTGGTGCGTGTTTTATATATACTGTTTTTTGGCTCCAGTCTTGTGTTTGGCGCTTTATGTCCTATTTTGGACCTTGCGCCATAAAACCCCAACCAACCAACCAACCAACCTGAATGTTACCCTTAAGTATTTCGCTAAAGGATTTAGTACCTTTGTTTTCAGCGGCATTAAACGTATTTCCAGAGTTGGTTTGCATTATGGTTCTGCCGTTATCCTGATTAACTTTTCCAAGATACCTGATGGCCTTAATTTTTTTATTTAATATAGGTGGGGTGGCGGACACAGCCCTGATAATTTGCCGGGTGATCTCCACCACAGTTAGCACAGATAGCTTTTTCGGTGCGGGGTTTGGTGCACTCGTTGGTTTTATGGCTTCCTGCACATCGCGCGTCCATCTTACAGTTGTCACTACTGTGATGGAAATTCTGGCAGTTATAGCACTGCTTCGCCCCCCCCCCCCCTTTGAACTTGTAGGCTTCAACTCTGACAATAAATCCCAGGAAATAATTTATTTCATATATTTCTCTAGTTTTTGTCGGTGGGAATTAGGTTGCATAAGAAAATCGGTAATGGTGATTTGTCTTTGAAACGTTTTAACTGGGAGACCCTCTGCACCTGGTACCCTTCATTTACTAGTTCATTTTGAACTCTTCGATGGGTATATCCGAGGGGATTCCTTTAATTAAAATTTTAAGGGGACGCTGCTCCCTAGGAATCATGGCGAAAAATTTTATATTATGTTTGGTTAGTTGATCTTGGATAGTTCTGAATTGACTACTATTTTCCGGAAAGACCTTTATAAATTTCCCCGCGTCCTGCATGGGTAATTTTATATTGGTTAGTTTGTTTATTTCGTTGGCTATTTGCCTCCATTGAACATCCTGTTCTGTTTGGATCCAGAAAGGATCTGGTTTCCTTTCTCTGGGTGGGATAGGGATGGGGGCATCGACCTCTATTTCCTCCGGTTCTTCGACCGAGAGAGCGCTGTACCGGTTTTGCACAGTAATTGAATTTTCCCCTGTTTCTCCCGGGTTTGCTGTTTTCGCAAGTCGGATTTCGGCTTGTTGCTGATCCTGACAAACTGGCGTCTTCATTATTAATTATATTACTCTTATCATTATCAATCTCAATATCTAGTTCGTTGTCATTTTGGCTAAGCTTTCTCGCTCTTTTTTGATTTTTGCGGTAGAGTTGTGAACTATCAATTATTTGCTCAAGCGCTAATACATTTTCAGTACTGCAGTTTACAAAGATTGCGGTAATAAAGTGCCACATACCTGCGATGTGAAGGGAAGTGCGCGCTCATGTCGCCTCCGTTAATTCTGGAGAGGTGATCTGCTGCATGGACTCAACGCACAGGACTACCTTGGTTGCAGATTCAGGGTGTTCATGAAAGTTCGTAGTTTCGGTTTTTCCTCTTATGATACGGATGGTTTCCTTAAGTGCTTCATGACTCCATACACTGCCATCAAAGCGTGGGGGAAGATATTTATCTTCAGGAAGTCCAAGTTCATTGTTCAGCATTGATTTCCACAAAGAACATTCTTGAAATATGGTTGAATCACTATCTTTTCCTTAACTGCCGACATCAACGTAGGTAAATCGGTATTGTGAGTCTGCCACAGCCATCAACACTATAGACGAAAATCCTTTGTAGTTGTAATATATTGAATTACACGGATGGACAATGCGAATGTGTTTTCCATCGACAGCTCCAATGCAATGAGGGAAATTGGCGTTTTTTTCAAAATTTCCAGCAATTTCTTCCCAGTGCTCTGAAGTGAACACAGGAATACATTCTTGTCGTAGGGACCAAATAGCTTCACATACAACTTTGACAATTTTGCTGATAGTAGAAATGCCGAGTATGTAACTATAGTGAAGATCAGTGAACGTACAACCGCTTGCCAGATATCTGAAACAAACGTTTCAAATCAATATTAATCAAATTAAAACAAATTTAGTAATAATTGTTAATAGTAGTAACATGACAGCTTTACCTGGAAAAAAATTTCATGAAGAGGTGGTCAAATGCTAGAGATTCCTTCCAAAAGAGTGAGAGGAAATTCAAAACGTCCATACAAACATCAGGGAGTGCGAGACAGCCACCCAAAACTTATATTTATGCAAAACAGCTGCAATTTAAAAAAAAAAAACTACGGAAGGTGACCCACTGATAACAGCTTCTCGGACGATGCCCGAGCCCCACAGGGCCCCCGAATATTGTGAAAATGAAGGCGACGGGTCAAACCGCAATGAAGGATTGGATACGGAGTCAGCAGAAGTTGTGACCTTCAAACAGCCTAGCTCAATAAGAAAAAAAAAAGAAAACCAGACCCAGTTGAGCTAGAGCTTATTAGTGCTATAAAGCAGAAGCCTAACCGACATTCGTCTCTTTTCAATGGCATAATTCCCTCACTAGAAACATTTGATGACGATGAAGTTGTTGAATTCCAACTGAAAATGTTACAAGTTATCTCAGAAATCAAAAAGCGCGAAAAGGCGAACATAAATCCGGCCATCCACCCTCGTACATCACATCAATGGCAATACCAGATTTTACAAATACCTTCTACTGCCACCCAATTATGTGAACGTCAGGGGCAAAAATTTATAGGGGCAGCTTCTCCCTTACAATCAGACTTCTCTGAAAATTCTATAGATTCAATAAATTTGTAATCTAAGTTTTCTTTTCTTTTCCATTACTTTTTTTTAAGGGGTCTGGAACACATTTCGCTCACTCCTTTCAACAACGTCATATCTCAAAAAACGGCGATTTTTAGTTATGCCTGTTTTCAGAATGCCCTGAAAGAGTAGTATATCCCTGCAAAATCACCATATTCACCGCTCAATATTTAGCCACTAGAGAGCAGAATTAACATCTATTTATTTCAATCTACTTTTAAACTTTAAAATCACTCTCCTGAAAAATCACGTTTTTCGAAATATGATGATGTTCTCTTTCTTTGTTTTTTCCAATAGAAGTTTCTTTTTCCAAATCTTTTTTTTCTTTCGTCTCTTCCTTAAATTTATCGTTATTGTTAAATGGTTTATTAAATTTATCTTTGGACTTCTGATTCTTTGGGAACTCTCTTGTTCTGAAGTTGTCTTGTAAACTTTCATATTTATCGATTTTTTCAGCTAGTTCTAAAGGGGTATTAATTTGCATCCACTGCTCCAAAAAATTATCTTTCATTTCTGCAGGTACCCGTCTCTTCATTTGTTCTGTTATATGTAAGTCTCTAAGCTTCTTAAATGTTGTGATCTCTAAATCCGCTATCCACTCGTCATAATTGCTACTAAGCTCATGGGCATAGTTCCTCCATGACTTATCTGTGAGTTTAGGATGACGATAAAACATTTGTTTTAAATTTTCAGCGTTCATCCTAAACCTCTGGAGAATCATTTCTTTGACGTAATCATAGTCTTTTGTCTGTTCCGGCGATTCTCTGGCCATCATGTTGGTAATTTCGGGGGATAGTATTCTACTAATCTTACCATGTGTTTGGCGCAGGTTGTCCATATCTGGACCTTGCGTCAATAAACCCAAATCAACCAACCAACCGACTGTATGTGTCCTAACTGGAACTAACAAGTTCAAAACTGATCAATTTTAGACCGAACTATAATTTTAGCCCTTATGAACACCAAACTAGCACTGCACAATATAAACATTCACAATTTACCCAATACTTATCAAATTAAAATACTGAACTCTTATACTGAATTCACGTAAACAGAATTCTCAAGTTAATCAACACTTTATAGTTATATATATTAACTCTATATTGATTTCTAACACAGTAATACACAAATACTAAATTATCACTGTTAATATCAAAGCACAAGTAACTTAAATATATCTGTTACTATTAAAAGCAGAAAAATAAATACTAAAATAACACTGTTACCATCAAAAGCAAAAAAAGTAAAATATATATATACTGAAATAGCACTGTCTCTATCAAAAGCACAATTCCTAGGTAATTTAAGACTTAATAACATGAAATAAAATTCTCCTTCGAATTTAATATTTCCAAATACAATATTTTAATTGTACTAAAACAGACCAACATCAACTTGATAGTTCTCTACTAGGGTTTACGATAACTCACCCAAAACGAATTACAAGTAATTCTCTACTACTCTACGGTAGAAAAATTACTAAACACAAGTCTTAACCCTTTAAGAGTGTAGCGTATGCTCCCGCGCGTGCACTGCAGTGGGGAGTGTTTCTCGCGATAGTAGGAAGGAGTAAGCGGGCGCGCTGCATTGGAGATATATTCTCTCACAGCTACAATAAATAAAATCTAAAAAAAGAAAGTAATAACTAAGTAAAGACATAATTAAAGACTAAGTAAAGACATAATTAAACATACATACATTTTCTAGTAGTATCTTTTGGTATGATAAATTTTAAAGCATGGAATGTTACAAAGAGCAACCTCACAGTCTGGACACCATATCCTTGTCTCTTTCTAATCTTCTTACCGTTTTTTTAGACGCATAGCAAACAACACATCGTCTTGTTGGTTCTCGTTTGCAGGGTGTGGCAGGTATATAGTCTGCGAAGTGTCTTCCTGTAAGACGCAATGGATCATTTGCATCACTTTTTCTTCCCGTATTGCCCGTTATGGCTGTAGACACTTGATATTTACGTAATATTTCTTCAATGACTGCAGTTCGAAAATCCAACAGTTTTATATTTTTGTTAGTTACCTTGCTCTGTAGAATCGATGGATTGAAAAGACATTGATCAAGCATATGCCTGAAAATTTTTTTGTAGTATACTTTCATTCTTTTCCGCACTGTCTCATAATAGGATAAATTTTGGTCCGCTCTGTCCACACCTCCCATTGATAAATTGTAATCAAATACAACCTTTGGCTTTTCAACCTCTTTTCCATTACAAGAAACTTTACTCATTTCAATATTGTGGATTGTACTCAATAATTGAACATCTTTTTTATCTTTCCATTTTATTGCAATTAGTTTTTCGCGTTGAAAAGCAATAATTTCACCCTTTCTAAGTTTGGATAATTTCATTTCTTTTGGAACATCTTCGCGGTTCACTCGAACTGTCCCGTACGAGTCAGATTTGAATGATATAAGTTTATCACAAAGATTTGGTGACATATAAAAATTATCGGCTGTAATAACTCTCCTCTAGATGAAATCTGCATTCCCTGTCCTCCACTATATACTTCCCCACCTTGGAAGCTACAAAATTTCTCCTATCTCCGAATCTTCACTAGTTACTCAAAATCAGATACTCCCGACAAGGTATTCCAACAGCTGTTTGCGTCACATAGGTCTCAGTACACCTCTTACACACCTGTGTTTACTGACGGCTCATGTTCAGCTGACCACGTGGGGTGTGCTTTTGTTTGTGAATCCCACACCGTTAGCCATCAACTTCCTGCTGCATGCTCGATTTTTACCGCTGAATTTAGAGCTATTTATGAGGCCCTTGATTATATCTCACAGATTATACCCCCCAAAAGTCTTACCTTGTCCTCGAGTATGATGAGGACTCTATTGAGAATGTCATCGTTGATTTCTAGATTAAAATTATGGAATTGGGTTCTTACCTGGTGCAGGACATCTACCGACATGTCCTGCTTGAAAGCGTTCCACAAAGTGAGAGGACTGGACATTGCGCAAGTTTGCAGCATGACAGTAAAAAGATTACGTAGCATACTTGTAGATCGAGTTAGAGCGGCTTCCACTAGCATGTTATTCCACTGAGGATCGTCTTCGAGAAGTCCCAGGAGATTACAGGCTTGCTTGAAAGTCTCGCACACGGTACCGTTAACTGTCTTGAGTTCGTCGAACGACGTCGGACCTTTAACTTCGTGGAGGAGAATCCTCAAGTGGAAGCATTCAGAGTTATTCGGATGGACAGTGTAAACGCGGCCGAGTGCATGAGCAAACTTGACTCCAGGATGTTCCGGTACAGGCTGACCATTTTTCTTCTGATCCATTTCTTAGATGTATTGTCCCCTCAGGGGGTTTACCTTCTTTTGGTAAACACGGGTGTCGCAATCCCGAGGTACCCCAGCGAACTATCTCTCCTTTCCTTTTTCCTCTCCTCTCCTTTTTTGTACTTTTTCTTTCTTTTCTCCCTCGGTGTGGTTCCTCTTCGGAGGCGAGGGCACCTCATTAGAAGCTGTTGCCGCTCTGTTGCTTATAGCTTCTAATGGCGTGTATATCACCCACGTGTTTGCCGTGCGTGGAGACCCGTGTCCCTGGAAAAGGGAATCCTGGCAGTTGAGGGACATTTTTGGTATCCCAACACACTGCTTTGGCCCCCGCTTCAGGTAAACGGGAGGTACATAGTGGTTCCCTATAGTATCAATCGGCTGGTCGTTGACTTTTGTCTTCGGCTAGGAACCAAGCCATCGTTTCGGTTTCTGGACATCTTGTTAAGGGTGGAGATCGTTTCAGGGTCGTTTCGTTCGCGTATAGTTCTCGATTAGCACTGATGCACGTATGTGCATCCCCTTGTTGGGCTCCATGGTGGGTGGTGCGGCCGGGAACTGAATTTTAAGCCCCTTTGTATGGATTCGTTTTTTCAAAATCCCACGGTGAGGGATAAGTCACCAAAGCCTCTATTTTCAGTCATGGAAACTTCGTCACAATCATCTCTCTCTAGAAGGGAGCAACAAAGCCCACCTCATTCAAACAATGCGAAATTCTTTATCATTAAGAACCTGCAGGGTTCTTTTGCAACTGTATCGCCATTTTTGATCAACAAATCAATTACATCAAGTATAGGGAATGTCTCTTCAATAAAAAAACTTCGTTCAGGTGATATGTTAATTGAAGCCACGTCCGCTGAACAAGGATATAAATTACTGTCATGCACGACTCTGGGTGCCTTTAACATCTCTGTTTCACCACACAGGACGCTAAATCATTCAAGAGGAGTTATATCTGAATCTGATTTGTTTCACTGTACAGAGGAAGAAATTCAAGAAAATCTGAAAGAGCAGGGGGTATTGTCAGTGAAACGCATCAATATCAGACGTGATGGGAAAATCCTACCGACGAAACATTTGATAGTTACTTTTGATACCCCGGCTTTACCATCAAAGGTTAGAGCTGCCTACCTATGTTGTAGTGTTAGACCGTATGTGCCGAATCCTCTACGCTGCTTTAAGTGCCAGAGGTTCGGCCATGCGAAGGATTCTTGTCGAGGTTCACTAACTTGTGCTATTTGCTCGCGGTCAGGTCACGACTCCTGTGAAGAAACACCCCGGTGCGTCAACTGTAAGGGTGAACACCCTGCTTTCTCAAAAAAAATGCCCCAAATGGATGAGCGAGAAAGAATTACAAACTTTAAAAGTATCGAAGAACATCTCATTTGCAGAAGCGCGACGTATCATCGATAGCAGAACACCAACCGTCGGTTTTTCCTATGCCGCGGCCCCCTCAGGGGGTTTACCTTCTTTAGGTAAACACGGGCTTCACAACCCCGAGGTACCCTAGTGTCTTTTTCTCTCTCCGTGGGGTTCACTGTCTTTGGTGAATGTGGGTGTAGCGTCCCCAGTGTCCCATAGCGATCCATCTCTCTTTCGCTTCTCCTGTCCTGTTTCTTTTGTTTTCTCCTTTCCGGACTTTTCTTCCTTTCCAACTGGAGCTTCCACTAATTTTTTTTGTTGCTGTTTTCTTTCTTAACCCCTATGTGTTTTTTGTTTGTCATTTCTTCGTTAAAAAAAAAAAAAATCAAAAATCAAAAAAATATGAAAAATGTTAAAATTTCCAAAAAAAGTTTTTGTGCTATCTGTCCCCTTCGGAGCCTTCATGGTATCAAAACTGATCTCCACCCACCCAGCCTTGACGCTACTGGGTCCAGTACCACTCTTCGGCCTCTCCCGTGAGGGACACCGTTTGGGCTCGGGAACCGACCCTGTTGGGGTTGTGTTGGCGGAGAGAAGTGGAGTGCTATGTGGGTAATGGTTGTGGTACGTTTTCCTTAAAATGTCCCAGAGGTAGAGGCCCTTGGTTGCGTGTATCTATATGGCAGACGTCGCGAGGTAGCGAGAAATCCTCCTCGATTCTGTCGGGGACCGTGCACCAGGTGCACGTTACATCCCGGCGTCTGTCATTTAGTTGCGAAGAATCCGGCGGTTACACTGGTCACGATAGAAAAGTGTGGAACGACGGGGTCTGGCGGGGGCCCCGATCGAACTGGAAGCAATCCGTGGTTCTAATAAGGTTATTATGTCTGCAACTAAAGAGAATTTAGTTACAGCTTCCTGGGCGGATCGCTCAGATTCTCAAACTCCTTCTCTCCCTTCTAGAGAGCAACCTCTCCCCTCGAGGGAGCAAATGTCTAGATTTTTCATTGTAAAACGTACTGAAGGTAATTTCGGTACGGTGTCGCCCTTCTTAATTCATAAATGTCTTTACGCATCGGTGGGACATGTAAACTCTGTAAAGAAACTGCGCTCAGGCGATTTATTAGTGGAGGTACTGAATGCAACCCAGGCTGCGCAATTCTCAAAAATCAAAACACTCGGTAACATGGCTGTGTCCATCGCTCCACACGGTTATCTCAACACATCAAGAGGGGTAATATCGGAGGCTGATCTCCTCCATACCACCGAGGAGGAAATCTTAGAACACTTGCAGGATCAACTTGTAACAGCTGTCCGTCGAATTACCATCCGTCGGGATGGTAATATCATTCGTACGAAGCATCTCATATTGACATTCCAAACACCTAAACTACCATCTTTTATCATAGCAGGTTACCTTCGGTGTTCCGTAAGACCGTACGTGCAAAACCCTCTTCGTTGCTTTCAGTGCCAACGCTTTGGACACTCGAAAGCATCGTGCCGAGGTTCACCCATTTGTGCCCGTTGTTCCCAGCCAAACCATTCTTCTGAGACCTGCAACTTGCCAGCAAAATGTATTAATTGTAAGGGTGACCACCCCTCCTACTCCCGTTCTTGCCCTAAATTTATTGCCGAAAAGGAAATACAGACAATCAGAGCCCATAAAAACATACCATATCTGGAAGCCCGCAAATTGGTGGAAGCTAGAACACCTAGAATAGGCGTTTCATATGCTTCCGCTGCCGCTCCTAAAAAACTTATGTGTGATGCCTCTACACAAACAAGTAAAAACAATAGTACCAATAAACCTCACGAAAACAAAAATACAGTACCATCCGTTAACAATTCTGCATCAAAACAAACCAAAATCCCTCGACTTAACGTTCCGACTACATCAAGCTCCGTTATAAATAAAAAATTAAAAAAATGTAATGTTGTAAAGCGTTTCAGTCCTTCCCGTAAGGTGAAAGACCCTCGTAATGTGGCGCGGATGGAGGAAGATTCCCTCCAAATTTGCGCCTCTAATTCGGATCTTTCTGATTCCGATGGGGGGGTGTCTATGGACACCTCCAGTCTTCCTGCTCGTGTTCCTTCCCCGTCTTCGTCATGATGGCGTCCGTAACTAGGTGGACTTTCGTCCTTTAAAAAAAAAAAAAAATCTCATCATGGCAGGTATCATTTCATGGAATTGTCACGGCGCTCGTAATAAGCTCGACGAAATTAAAACTCTTATTTCTGTCCACACTCCGGCCGTCTTTGCGCTACAGGAGACCTATTTTAAAGACTCTGATAATTTTAAATTTCGAGGTTACAGTGCTATCCGAAAAGATCATGATGTTGGTGTAAGGGTATCTGGAGGCGTTGCCCTCGTGATATCCAATGACTACCCGTCTACGATCATACCATTAAATACAAATATGCAGGCCGTCGCAACCCGAATCCACATACGTCAGCTCACTACCATTTGCAACGTTTATCTACCACCAAACGAATCAGTAGATCGAAATTCCTTGGTACATCTTATTAACCAACTACCTACCCCATTCATAATAGTCGGAGACTTCAATGCCCATAGCCCCCTTTGGGGAAGTCAAAACACAAACAATAGAGGACAACAAATAGAAACCATTCTATCCGATTTCTCACTCTGCATTCTCAATAACGGTGATAACACATACTTTCATCTACCGACAAAATCATTTCATGCAATAGACCTAGCCATATGTTCCCCTTCTCTTCTGCCATTTTATAACTTCTGGGTATCAAATAATCTATACAACAGTGACCACTTTCCAGTATTTCTCTCCCTAGTAACCAATGACTCTCATACTACAGCTACTCAACCCCGTTACATTTACGATCGAGCTGACTGGGCGACATTCACCTTTCTTGCAAACATCACCAGGCAAATGGTGGTGGGTGACATTAATGATGCCATAAATAACATAACTAATGTAATAATTCAAGCAGCTGATACCTCCATACCAAAAACCTCCTCAGTTAAACGCAAAATCAGAAGACCTTGGTGGACAGACGAATGTCGTGATGCCAGGAAACGACAACAGAAAGCCTGGAATATTTTCCGTAGATACCCGACGACCCAAAATCTACTAAATTTTAAACACGCTAAGGCATATGCTAGAAAAGTACGTCGACAGAGCCAAAGAGAGTCGTGGGCGAAATACATATCCAGCCTATCATACAACACTCCGTCTAAGCAGTTGTGGACTAAAGCAAAAAGGGCAATGGGTTTGTACACCAATCATCCAATTTCCTGCATTGTTAAAGATAGTCAAACAATATCAGACCCTACAGAAATCGCAAACGCAATAGGCACAGCCCTTGCTTCCAATTCTTCAGCCATTTCATATAAAGACTCCTTTCTAAGATACAAACAACAATCTGAACGCCGAAATCTCAACTTCAATACACGTACGTCTCTTCCTTACAATAGCCCATTTTCAAAATCTGAACTCGTTCAGAGCCTTCATAGCACACACAACACTTCTCCAGGACCAGATGGAATAACCTACAGCATGCTAAAGCATCTTTCACGCCGCTCACTTCGTAACTTGTTATTCATATATAATAGGATTTGGGAAGAACATGTTTTCCCTGTAGCTTGGCATAGAGCCACTATTATCCCTTTTCCAAAGCCTGGAAAAGACGCCTCTGACCCCAATAATTACCGGCCGATTGCCCTAACCAGCTGCCTTTGCAAAATTTAAGAAAAAATGATAAATGCCCGACTAATCTATGTTTTAGAAACCAGAAACCTCATTGCTCCAAATCAGTGTGGTTTCAGAAGGGGTAGATCGACGACGGACAGCATTATTGCTCTGGAATCTGACGTTAGGAGAGCTTTTCTCCTAAGAAATCATTTAGTGTCAATCTTCTTCGACATAAAGAAAGCGTATGACCGTACCTGGCGCTATGGCATCCTACGAGACCTTTTTGAACTGGAATTCCGGGGAAATCTCCCAATTTTTATAAAGCATTTTTTAACTACCCGACACTACCAAGTCCGTGTTGGCACTGCCGTATCCAACTTTTTTATTCAAGAAGAAGGGGTTCCTCAAGGGAGTGTCCTCAGTGTCACTCTCTTCTCTATAAAAATTAATAATATTTTAAAACAATTACCACCTTCTGTGCGGGGGAACTTGTATGTTGACGACTTGCAGATTTGCTGTCAAGGTAAAGACATGGCATTCATCGAACGTCAACTGCAAACTGCAGTCAGACGTATAATGACTTGGAGTGATAAAAATGGTTTTAGTTTTTCTTCTGACAAAACTTCATGTGTGCACTTTTGCCGTAAACGTGGGATCCATCCGGATCCCGAAATTTTTATTGAAAACCATAAAATAAATGTTGTGGACACGGTTCGTTTCTTGGGCATTGTCTTTGACCGGAAGATGACATATCTTCCACATGTTTTACAGCTGCGAAGAAAGTGTGAGAAATCTCTTAATCTTCTTAAAGTTTTATCGAATACATCGTGGGGTGCTGACAGGACATCTATGTTACGTATATACAGATCGGTAATCCGTGCAAAACTAGACTACGCCTGCCCATCATATGGTTCGGCTCGTGACTCCGTTCTTAGAAAACTTGACACTGTGCACCACAGTGCACTTCGTATTTGCTCTGGTGCTTTCCGAACTTCACCCATTCAGAGTCTCTATGTCGACTGTCACGAACCATCTTTGTATCATACTCGCCATACACTTTCATTGAACTATTTTTTTCGTGTCTTATCTCATCCTAATCATCCTTTACATGACATGCTACTTGATAAGCAGTATGATCGCCTGTATCAAAACCGGCCATCCTGCATACCGTGTTTTGGCTTTCGTATGCGCTCCTTCACCCAAAATACTCCTCTGGAAGATATAAATGTCTGTGTACGTCCATTATTTGACTTTCCTCCTTGGAAGAAAAAATCTATATCATACATTAATCCCTTTCATAATTTTAACAAAACCGACACCGATTCATCCATATTTAAACAACTTTTTTACTCTCATCGTCACAGTTTCTCTAAGTATACAGATATTTATACGGACGGATCGAAGACAACACATCACGTCGGTTGTGCCTTTGTTTTTAATTCGGATATTCATAGTTTCAAACTTCATTCATCATGCACCGTTTTTACTGCGGAAATTTTAGCCATAAAACAAGCACTTGATTTTATCGCCAATCATCAGAATAAAAATTTTATCATATACTCGGACTCTTTGAGCGTACTCGAGAGCTTAAAGTCTGGCAACAATAATCATCCTTTGGTCTCATCTGTCATAACTCTCCATCATCGGTTAAAATGTCGTGGTTGCAGTATTCTGCTTTGCTGGGTCCCAGCTCATGTTGGAATCCCTGGCAATGAACTTGCTGACACAGCAGCAAAAGATTCCACAACAGTTTTAGATCACCCTATTCCTTTCTCTGACGTCAAACACACCATTAAAAATTTTATTTTCAATAACTGGTGTTCGGAATGGAATCTCCAAGTAGATAATAAACTCCATCACATCAAACCCGTCATCTCTATCTGGCCTCCACTATATCCAAGGAAACTTGACGTCATGATCACCCGTCTAAGAATAGGACATACTAGAGTCACTCACAGACATTTGTTGGAGGGGGAAGATACCCCAATTTGCTTTCACTGCAACTGTGACCTTACGATTTTGCATATTTTAACCGACTGTACAGGATTAACCCACTTTTACTCTAAATACTTTGGTTCAACTTCTCTCACCTTAAATGTTCTTTTAGGCGAAGCACCTCACCCTGCTATTTTTCGATTCTTGAAATGTACAGGATTTTACCCATTGATTTAATAACTTTTTTCATTCCTTTTTATCTTTGTGTAATACTTGACTGCAATCTAGATGGGGAAACCCCATCTAGATGTTTTGACATTAACACTAGTGCGTTTTATCTTCTTTCTTGACCTTTAATCACAGCCTTTTACTATATTTGTGTTTTAAACTTTTATACCTCTGTTTTTTCTTATCATATCTGACTTTTTTTTTTCATTCATGACACAGCTACTTTTATCATACTTTTATCATACTTTTTTACAATGACTTCATGGTTTTTAAACGTGTATAATTATAACATCGTTTTGACGAGTAAGCTGAATTATATATTTTTATCTCAGACTTTACCTTGTGTTTGGCGCAGCATGTCCTTTCTGGACCTTGCGCCATTAAACCCTAACCAACCAACCAACCAACCTATGCCGCGGCAGCCGCCCCCAAACCCAAAATGACAGCTTCGACTCAGACAGAACCTGCGGTATTCTGGCCGATAGGAATGGCAAATACGACGACGAAAACACAACATACATGTCAGGAAGCCACCTCACCAAAAAATATCTGTAAAGCAGTTCAACAAACGGAAATTAAACCTGTTAAAAACTCTAACCAAAATAATTCAGGGAATAAAAATAAAAATATTCTGTCCTCACCGCTTTCTATTACCCGTAAAAAAGTTTCTGATTCCGAATCTAAAACCATAAATGCAAGACAATCCTCAACAATTTCTGCTTCACCAAATATTACAGACACAAATCAGTCGTGTTCCTATCATGTAAGTACAAATTCCCCCATTCCTCCTAACCCTAATCGTAAGAAAGTCGCTATTCCTAGAAAGAGCTCTGAAGTTTCTAGGAAAGCTAGGGACCCTAATTACATTTTAAAAGGGAATCAGTATGTCCGCAGGCTCGCGGACAATACTGTATATTTTGATGTGTCCGGAGACTCAGACAATGATGTTGTCTTTGAGGAGCCTGTGACTCCTCCCGCTTGTCGTGTGAGTTCTCTATGTCGTGGCGCAAGAGCAGGCGTCACATAATTTCCTTCCTTCCTTTTTTTTTCTTTGGGAAAAAAATTTCAGCTCAGTTCTTTTCCGTTTTTTTTTTTTTTTTTTTTGTTTGTCAGCCTCAGTAACTTTTATCTGTTTTTTTTAAAACTGCACTTTTTTTTTTAACGTTCTTCTGAGAGAATAATTTAATTCAGCATTATTTTCGGTTGTTAAATGGACTGTCTTTCTCTTTGGTTTAATCCATCACAACTTTTGTCACCCTTGTATGTATCTTTAAACCTTTTTTCACTGTCTTTATGGATTTTATCCCATATCACTGCTTTATCGCTCTTTTTTATGACTACTTTTAATACCTGTTTTGTAGGACTATTTTATCACCTGCGATATATCACCTGTTTTGTCACCAATATATGTGACTGATTTTATCACCTGATAATTCGGACTGATTTTACAAACTTCTACACATCGCTGTTTTTTTCTTTCCTTGTTCTTTTTACCTTTCTTACCGCTGTTGTTCATTAAGTCTGCTTGTTATTGTATTCACTGTTTTTATCGCACTGTTATCTTTAATTTATCCTATTCTCTATCTTTGATTTATCATTTCCTTTTCCGTGTTTTATCTCTCCTATGTCTTTGCAGTTATTACTTCTTCATATGGCATAGTTTTAACAATTATATATATATCACTGTAACCGTTCAAACTATTGATTCATTTCATCACTTTTTTATTATCATTTTTGTCCCCTTTATTATTATCCTTTACATATCATCGTTTATGTCATCTTCATACTTCATTTCTTTTTATAAATAATATTTTTATCATGTGTACACCGGGTTATGGTCTTGAAATGCTGATAAGTAATATTTTTCAGGTTTTACCATGTGTTTGGCGCAGCATGTCCTCTCTGGACCTTGCGCCATTAAACCCCAAACAACAGGCTGACCATTTTTCTTCTGATCCATTTCTTAGATGTATTGTCCCCTCAGGGGGTTTACCTTCTTTTGGTAAACACGGGTGTCGCAATCCCGAGGTACCCCAGCGAACTGTCTCTCATTTCTTTTTTCCTCTCCTCTCTTCCTTTACTTTTTTCTTTTTTTCTCCCTCGGTGTGGTTCCTCTTCGGAGGCGAGGGCACCTCATTAAAAGCTGTTGCATCTCTATTGCTTCTAGCTTCTAATGACGTGTATATCACCCACGTGTTTGCCGTGCGTGGAGACCCGTGTCCCCGGAAAAGGGAATCCTGGTAGTTGAGGGTCAGTTTTGGTTGCCCAACACACTGCTTTGGCCCCCGCTTCGGGTAAACGGGAGGTACTTAGTGGTTCCCTAATGTACCAATCGGCTGGTCGCTGACTTTGTCTTCGGCTAGGAACCAAGCTATCGTTTCGGCTTCTGGGCATCTCGTTAAGGGTGGAGGTCTGCTTCAGGGTCGTTTCGTGTGCGTATAGTTCTCGGTGAGCACTGGTGCAAGTATTTGCATCCCCTTGTTGGGCTCCGTGGTGGGTGGTGCCGCCGAGAACTGAATCTTCCCCCCCTTTTTTTATGGATAAATCTTCTTTTTCTTCTCATCAATCGTCTTCTCATCAAACGTCACGTTTTTTCATAATAAAACGAAAGGAAGGTACATTTAGTACGGTGTCGCCTTTCTTCATTCAAAAATCTTTACATGCTTTAATTGGAACCGTTCAATCCGTTAAAAAACTACGCTCAGGTGACCTACTTTTAGAAGTAGCGACTGCAGTACAAGCTGCACAGTTATTAAAAGTCGAAGCGTTTGGGAACATGGCTGTAAGTATTATTCCACATGCCTATTTGAATTCATCACGTGGTGTAATTTCGGAACCTGACTTGCTGCATACCTCCGAAAAGGAGATCTTGGAGCATTTGAGAGACCAACTTGTGTCTGGTGTTCGTCGAATTAACATCCGTCGGGATGGGAAGATACTTCCCACAAAGCATCTCATCCTGACTTTCGACACACCTGAACTTCCAAGATGTCTCATAGCTGGGTACCTTCGATGCCCCATCAGACCCTACGTGCCGAACCCTCTCCGTTGCTTTCAGTGCCAACGTTTTGGACACTCGAAAGCATCGTGTCGTGGTTCTATGGTCTGTGCACGTTGTGGCCAGCGTGATCATGAATCAGAAAGCTGTGATTTACCAGCTAAATGTGTTAACTGCCAAGGAGACCACGCCTCTTATTCACGATCATGTCCGAAGTGGAAAGTGGAAAAGGAAATCCAAGCTGTCAGGACTCACAATAATATATCTTACCTAGAAGCGCGCAAACAGGTAGAAGCTAGGAGACCCTTCCCGACTGTTTCTCCGTGTTTTCAGCAGAGTTTGTCGCTGTTCACGAAGCCTTAAAGTACATCTCCCGTCAGAGCAGTAGACGATATATCGTGTATACAGATTCCATCAGCGTATTAGAGACTTTGGAGAATGGTGAAGTGTCACACTCTCATTCCCTTTTATCTCCGGTGGTGGATCTGCATCGTCGCCTCTATCGTCGAGGTTTCAGTGTTTCGTTCTGCTGGGTGCCGGGTCATGTCGGCATAGCGGGTAATGAGCGTGCAGATGCTGCGGCTAAAGGTGCCGTGCATCGTCTGGTTCAGCCTATTCCAATCACCGATTTGAAGTCCGCTGTCAAAAAGTTAGTTTGGCATGAGTGGCAGTTAGATTGGGACCTACAAGTTCAGAACAAGCTGCGACAGGTTAAACCTCGTATTGGCTCTTGGCCATCTGCTGGACTGCGCCGTGCAGACGTAGTACTTACACGTTTGAGAGTTGGGCATACTCTCTTGACACATCGGCACTTGCTGATGGGTGAGGATGCCCCTCTCTGCGAACACTGTAAGGCTCCGCTTTCAGTGTCACACATCTTGACGTCTTGCCCTTGTCTGCAGTCTCACTATAACAGGTTTTTCGGTTGTAGTTCACCCAATTTGTCAGATCTGCTGGGGGAACCACCCCATCCTTCTCTCTTTCCCTTTTTGCTCTGTACAAATTTTATAAAATGCATTTGCTTTTCTGATTGATTTTATTCTTAAAACTTTTGCCCTTTTCATTATTTATGTAACCATTCATATCATCTATACATTTTATAAATTTTTATATCATAGTTTTTATCCCTTTTATGCATCATTAACTTATATATATATATATATATATATGTATATATATATATATATATATATATATATATATATATATATATATATATATATATATTTATAACGTTTACACTGCATTTTTACTACTTTTTTATACCTGTTTTACACTCTTTTATGTCATGTTATTAAGAAATGGTGTTGGTTTCTTAACTGCAATTTCTATCGTTGGTTCGTGTCAGGCGGTTTTCTATAAACAATATCCTCGTTTATGATCTAGAATCATTGTTTTTTTTTTATCGTTTTCTTATACCTGGCTGTATACTGGATGGGGAACCCCCATCCAGTTTGTTTCTTTTATTTTTGAGTATCGTTTTTCTGGTTTTACCATGTGTTTGGCGCAGCATGTCCTCTCTGGACCTTGCGCCATTAAACCCCAACCAACCAACCAACCGCTGCCTCCGAGAAGTTAAAAATTCCTCCCCGGGGCCAGACGAAGTTTCCTACTGTATGCTCTCCCATCTGACACAGGATTCTCTAATACACCTCCTACACCTGTACAATAGAATATGGAATTCTCACACGTTCCCTGTGTCCTGGCGAAAAGCAACTGTTATCCCTTTCCCTAAACCTGGAAAAGATGCGACGAATGCTACCAACTACCGACCCATCGCCCTTACCAGCTGTATGTGTAAGGTGATGGAAAAAATGTGCAATGCTCGTCTTGTCCACGTACTAGAGAGCAACGGCCGTTTTTCACCTTTCCAGAGTGGTTTTCGTCGTGGTAGATCGACGATTGATAACATCGTCGCTCTAGAATCCAAAGTTAGGAATGCTTTTGTCAGGAGAAATCATATGGTTTCGGTGTTTTTCGACATCGAAAAAGCATACGATCGTACATGGCGATACGGTATCTTGCGGGATCTATACAATATGAATTTTAGGGGGAATCTCCCCATTTTTATTCAAAACTTTTTAGCCTCGCGTAATTTTAATGTCCGTATTGGATCAACTTTATCAGACAATTTTATTCAAGAGGAAGGAGTGCCTCAAGGTAGTGTGCTAAGTGTCACCCTTTTCTCACTAAAGATGAATGCCATTTTACAGCATTTACCTCCTGCAGTTAATGGTTGGCTCTACGTCGATGACTTGCAAATAATGTGTGAGGGGAAAGATATGCGTTTTATTGAGCGACAACTTCAGACGGCTATAAATCGGATAATAAAGTGGTGTGGCGAAAGCGGTTTTAGCTTTTCCACGGAGAAAACTTGCTGTATGCACTTTTGCAGGCGACGTGGACTTCACCCAGACCCAGAAGTTTTCCTTGGAACATCCCGAATAAATGTTGTGGGCTCTGCACGGTTTTTAGGCGTAATATTTGACAGGAAACTGACTTTCCTTCCGCATATAAACCATATTCGGCAGAAGTGCCAGAAATCCCTAAACCTACTAAAGGTACTGTCAAATACTTCTTGGGGTGCGGATCGCACGTCCATGTTGCGAATCTACCGAGCAGTCATCCGCTCTAAATTGGACTACGGTTGCCCGGCTTATGGGTCTGCGCGGCAGTCGGTTTTACGGCGCTTAGACACTGTGCACCACGCGGGTCTCCGCATATGTTCAGGTGCATTTCGTACCTCACCCGTGGAAAGTCTGTATGTAACTTGCTCAGAACCATCTTTAGATTCCATTCGTCGTAAGTTGTCGCTTCAATACTACTTTCGCGTTCTGTCCCATCCTTCGCATCCGTTGCACGATCTCATACTCCATCGCCAACTTGACATTTTGTATAGTCATCGTGTCTCTTGCGTCCCATCCTTTGGATTGCGCATGCGATCTATTCTGCGCGACTGGGAACTAGACGGGGTTGATATTAGGTCAACACCAATGTTTGTTTTTCCTCCCTGGCGAACGCCTCTGTTTTCATACTTGCGTCCATTTGTTGGGTTCAGTAAGACTAATACCAGTGGCAACATCTACCAACAGTTTTTTGCAGCGCATCGTGCCCTTTTCTCTAGATATATAGATATTTATACCGATGGCTCGAAGTCAGCGCATCATGTGGGCTACGCTTTTGTGTGTCGGAAAGATGTTATAAACCGTAGCCTACATATTTCAACTTCCATCTTTACTGCTGAGCTAATAGCGATTCGTGAAGCGTTAAAATACATATCCCGTCAAATGACCACACACTTCATCCTTTATACCGATTCTTTAAGTGCCTTGGAAGCCTTAGAATCGGTTGATAGTAGCCACCCGCTCATTTCGGAAGTGCTCAGTTTGAAGCATCGTCTGGCTTGTCGCGGATATAGTATTTTGTTTTGCTGGGTTCCCAGCCATGTGGGAATCAAGGGCAATGAACGTGCTGATGAAGCTGCAAAAACCCCATCTGACGCAGTAAATGAGCCCATACCCTATTGTGACATAAATCGGGCCGTCAAGAAATCAATATACGCAAACTGGCAAGAACACTGGAGTTCGCAGGTGTCGAATAAGCTGTGCGCAATTAGACCTAGTATATCATCATGGTCCCCACTTGTAAATAGGAAAAGAGATGTCCTTTTAACTCGGTTGCGAATTGGTCACACTCGTCTGACTCATGTCCACTTGTTGTTAAATGAAAATGCTCCATCCTGCTATTTTTGCGGGGATATCTTGACCATTCTCCATCTTTTAACTGACTGCAGAGGTCTGAAACATTTTTATCAAAAGTATTTTAATTCCTTTTCGCCTAGTCTTAATGTTTTATTGGGAGAATATCCCCACCCTTCACTTTTTAACTTTCTGCTGCACACTGGCTTGTTTTATCATATTTAATGTTGTTTTACTTATGAATTTTTAATATTTATTATATATCACTCTTTTTAATGTTAGTCTTTTATACATTGACATGTCACTGCTTTTATAATCTTACACTTTTACACTTTTTCTCATCCTTTACACTTGTTCATGTTCTAGAATCATTGTTTTTTTCCATTGTCTTCTTATACCTGGCGGTATACTGGATGGGGAAACCCCATCCAGTTTGTTTCTTTTTTAACTATCGTTCTTCTGGTTTTACCATATGTTTGGCGCAGCATGTCCTCTCTGGACCTTGCGCCATTAAACCCCAACCAACCAACCAACTACCCACGTGTTTGCCGTGCGTGGAGACCCGTGTCCCAGGAAATAGGGATCCTGGTAGTTGAGGGGTTTTATTCTTCGCCATAATGTGGGCTTTAGTAAGGTAAATCTCCAACACACTACTTTGGAAATTGCTTCAGGTAAACGGGAGGTGCACATTGGTCCCGTGTGTACCAATCGGCTGGTCGGGTAGACTAAGGTCACTGGCTCAGGGCTAAGCAACCGGTCATTGGCCGCGCGCGTATAGTTCCCGGTTAGCACTGGCGCAGTAACCGGCGTCCCCTTGTTGGGCTCCATGGAGGGTGGTGCCGCCGGGGACCGAACATACGGCCCATTTTTATGGATAACTCAACCAAAGCAAGTAGCAATCATCGTGCATTACCTAATTCAAATACGATTAATCAAACTTCTCGCTTCTTTATAGTTAAGCGTACGGAAGGCAACTTCACCACTGTTTCACCTTTCCTCATTCAAAAATGTATAAATTCTGTTATAGGCGATGTGAAATCAATAAACTCCGTTCTGGTGACCTCCTTGTTGAAGTATTGATAGCAGTACAAGCTGCGCAGTTGTCTAAGATAAAAATGTTTGGCAATATTGCTGTGTCCGTGGCTCCTCATGGATATTTGAACTCTTCGAGAGGAGTAATATCGGAGGCCGATCTCCTCCATACCCCCGAAGAGGAAATCCTGGAGCATCTACACGGCCAACATGTGTCTGGTGTTCGTCGTATTAATATCCGTCGAGATGGGAAAGTGCTTCCAACGAAGCATCTCATCTTGACTTTCGACACACCTAAATTACCATCATTCCTTATTGCTGGGTACCTTCGGTGTCCCATCAGGCCCTACGTTCAGAACCCTCTCCGTTGCTTTCAGTGTCAACGTTTCGGACACTCGAAAGCATCGTGTCGTGGTTCCGTGGTCTGTGCCCAATGTGCCCAGCCTGACCATGCATCTGAGACCTGCACAAAGCCAGCTAAATGCGTCAACTGCCAAGGAGATCACACATCATACTCACGCTCCTGTCCAAAATGGATAGTTGAGAAAGAGATTCAGACCATAAGAGCCAACAATAGTCTGTCATACTTAGAAGCGCGCAAACAGGTCGAGACTAGAAGCCCTAGAGTTGGTGTTTCATACGCCTCTGTTGCCGCTTCCAAGAGAGTTATGTGTAACTCATCAACCCAAACGGAGCCTATTCTTAACACCAATAAATCAAACAATAGTAAAACTCAAACAACCGCACCTTCAAAATCTAACTCACAACCTAATAAAACATCCCGGTCTTCCATCTCAAAACCTTCTACACCAAAACCACATATACATAAAAAGTTAAAAAGTGCTGAAGCTGCTAAGCGAGTGAGTCATTCACGTAAGTTGAAAGACCCTCGCAATGTGGCGCGTATGGAGGAGGATTCCCTCCAAATTTGCGCGTCCAATTCGGATCTTTCTGATCCTGCTGCTGGGGTGTCTATGGACACCTCAAATCTTCCTGCTCGTGCTCCATCTCCCTCTCCCTCTTGATGGCGAGTTTAATTTCCTGGAACTGTCCCCCTCAGGGGGTTTACCTTCTTTAGGTAAACACGGGTGTCGCAAGCCCGAGGTACCCCAGCGAACTATCTCTTATTTCCTTTTCCCCTTCCCTTTTCCTTCTACTTTTTTCTTTTTTTCTCCCTCGTTGCGGTTACCTCTTCGGAGGTGAGGGCTCCTCATCAGAAGCTGTAGCCATTCTGTGCTTCTAGCTTCTAATGGCGATTAACTGCCCACGTGTTTGCCGTGCGTGGAGACCCGTGTCCCAGGAAATGGGGATCCTGGTAGTTGAGGGGTTTTATTCTTCGCCATAATGTGGGCTTTAGTAAGATAACACTCCAACACACTACTTTGGCCCTTGCTTCAGGTAAACGGGAGGTGCACATTGGTCCCGTGTGTACCAATCGGCTGGTCGGTTAGACATTGTTCACTGGCTCAGGGCTAAGCAACCGGTCATTGGCCGCGCGCGTATAGTTCCCGGTTAGCACTGGCGCAGTAACCGGCGTCCCCTTGTTGGGCTCCATGGTGGGTGGTGCCGCCGGGGACCGAACATACGGCCCATTTTTATGGATAACTCAACCAAAGCAACTACTAATCAACGTACATCATCTAGACCATATAACATCAATCAAACTTCTCGCTTCTTTATAGTTAAGCGTACGGAAGGCAACTTCACCACTGTTTCACCTTTCCTCATTCAAAAATGTATAAATTCTGTTATAGGCGATGTGAAATCAATAAAGAAACTCCGTTCTGGTGACCTCCTTGTTGAAGTATTGACAGCAGTACAAGCTGCGCAGTTGTCTAAGATAAATATGTTTGGCAATATTGCTGTGTCCGTGGCTCCTCATGGATATTTGAACTCTTCGAGAGGAGTAATATCGGAGGCCGATCTCCTCCATACCCCCGAAGAGGAAATCCTGGAGCATCTACACGACCAACATGTGTCTGGTGTTCGTCGTATTAATATCCGTCGAGATGGGAAAGTGCTTCCAACGAAGCATCTCATCTTGACTTTCGACACACCGAAATTACCATCATTCCTTATTGCTGGGTACCTTCGGTGTCCCATCAGGCCCTACGTTCAGAACCCTCTCCGTTGCTTTCAGTGTCAACGTTTCGGACACTCGAAAGCATCGTGTCGTGGTTCCGTAGTCTGTGCCCAATGTGCCCAGCCTGACCATACATCTGATACCTGCACAAAGCCAGCTAAATGCGTCAACTGCCAAGGAGAGCACACATCTTACTCACGCTCCTGTCCAAAATGGATAGCTGAGAAAGAAATCCAGACTGTTAGAGCTAAGAACAATATTTCATATTTAGAAGCGCGCAAACAGGTCGAGGCTAGAAGCCCTAGAGTTGGTGTTTCATACGCCTCTGTTGCCGCTTCCAAGAGAGTTATGTGTAACTCATCAACCCAAACGGAGCCTATTCTTAACACCAATAAATCAAACAATAGTAAAACTCAAACAACCGCACCTTCAAAATCTAACTCACAACCTAATAAAACATCCCGTTCTTCCATCTCAAAACCTTCTACACCAAAACCACCTATACATAAAAAGTTAAAAAGTGCTGAAGTTGCTAAGCGAGTGAGTCATTCACGTAAGTTGAAAGACCCTCGCAATGTGGCGCGTATGGAGGAGGATTCCCTCCAAATTTGCGCGTCCAATTCGGATCTTTCTGATCCTGATGCTGGGGTGTCTATGGACACCTCAACTCTTCCTGCTCGTGCTCCATCTCCCTCTTCCTCTTGATGGCGAGTTTAATTTCCTGGAACTGTCGCGGTTTCCGTAATAAACTTTCAGATCTGAAGTCTTTGATCACTGATTACCATCCGGCCTGTGTCGCACTTCAGGAAACTTTCCTGAAGTCTGCGGACACGGCCAAATTACGTCGTTATAGTATTATTCGGAAGGACAATGTTTCGGGTGTGCGAGCGTCTGGAGGTGTTGCTCTCCTGACCTCTCACAGCTATCCCTACTCTGTCCTATCGTTAAATACTCCACTTCAAGCGGTAGCAGTGCGTGTGCAGATGCGGAAATTAATTTCCGTGTGTGTAATATATCTGCCACCTAACGACGTTGTTGATCAAAGAACTCTCGACGACTTGGTGACTCAGCTTCCGGAACCTTTTGTTATACTTGGAGACTTTAATGCTCATAATGTTTTGTGGGGGAGTAGCTGTAACACCGCTCGAGGAAGGCAAGTGGAGCAGTTAATAACTGACCACAATCTTTGCCTCCTCAATAATGGTGATCCTACTCACTTTCACGAGCCATCTCGGACCTTTCACATCATTGATCTTGCCATCTGTTCACCGTCAATCTTTCCAACTTGCAACTTTTGGGTCGGGACAGATCTTCGCGGAAGTGACCATTTTCCTGTGTTTGTGTCACTGTCCGGCACTGGATCCGTAGTCTGTCGTCCTGCGCGATTCAAATATGAGTCTGCGAACTGGTCGCGATTTACAGACATTGCAACCATTACCCAGGCTATGGTCGACGGTGATATCGATGATGCGGTTCGTCTTGTCTCCAACGTCATAATAGAAGCTGCCGATGCAGCCATTCCCAAGAGCACACCTAATGGTCGAAGAAACTGGAAACCGTGGTGGAACCTTGAGTGTTCTGCAGCATTGAAAGTACAACGTAAAATGTGGGGGATATTTCGCCGATATCCCACCACTCCAAATTTCGTTGCTTTCAAGCAAGCAAGAGCTAACGCTCGTAGAGTGCGTCGACGTTGCCAGAGAGAGTCGTGGAAAAAGTACGTTTCGGAATTGACACCATCCACCCCCAGTAAACAGCTTTGGACGAAAGTAAAGAAATGCATAGGATTATATCCAGACCAGCCAATACCGTGCATTGTTCAAAATGGCGTTACACTTTCTACCTTAGAGGAAATAAGTAACGCCATTGGCAGCGCCTTCAGTTCAGTGTCGAGTGCGTCGTCGTATCCGACCACTTTCATGCGACACAAACTGCGTGCCGAGTCAAGACCTTTGCGTTTCGATACTCAGTCCGATCTGGCCTACAACTGCCCCTTTACGGAGAACGAGTTGGAGAATTGCCTTCGGCAGACTCGGATGACTTCCCCGGGTCCCGATGGCATTAGTTATGCTATGTTACAGCATCTCTCTCGCAGCTCGCTCCGTAATTTGCTGTATCTATTTAATAGAATCTGGGAGGAACATGCTTTTCCATCCTCTTGGCGTAGGGCAATAGTGATTCCTATTCCCAAACCGGGAAAGGATGCTTCTAGCCCTAACAACTACCGTCCAATTGCACTCACCACCTGTTTATGCAAGCTGCTGGAACGAATGGTTAACAATCGGTTAGTGTATCAGTTAGAATCCCAGCTTTGTCTGTCACCTCTACAAAGCGGATTTCGGCGTGGCCGGTCCACGATAGATAATATCATAGCCTTAGAATCCGAAGCCCCCCTCAGGGGGTTTACCTTCTTTAGGTAAACACGGGTGTCGCAATCCCGAGGTACCCCAGCGAACTTTCCCTCCTTTCCGTTTTCTTCTCCTCTCGTCCTTCTACTTTTACCTTTTTTTATCCCTCGTTGCGGTTACCTCTTCGGAGGTGAGGGCTCCTCATCAGAAGCTGTAGCCATTCTGTGCTTCTAGCTTCTAATGGCGATTAACTGCCCACGTGTTTGCCGTGCGTGGAGACCCGTGTCCCCGGAAAAGGGAATCCTGGTAGTTGAGGGTCAGTTTTGGTTGCCCAACACACTGCTTTGGCCCCCGCTTCGGGTAAACGGGAGGTACTTAGTGGTTCCCTAATGTACCAATCGGCTGGTCGCTGACTTTGTCTTCGGCTAGGAACCAAGCTATCGTTTCGGCTTCTGGGCATCTCGCTAAGGGTGGAGGTCTGCTTCAGGGTCGGTCCGTGCGCGTATAGTTCTCTGTTAGCACTGGTGCAAGTATCTGCATCCCCTTGTTGGGCTCCATGGTGGGTGGTGCCGCAGAGAACTGAATTTAAGGCCCTTTTTTTATGGATGCTTTAAAACCATCGAGTTTTTCTCCCACGGTGAGGGATAATTCATCGCGACAAATTGTCTTCGATAGTGAAAAAGTAAGGTTTTTTGTAATTTCTTTGGTGGATGGAAACTTTTCTACAGTCTCCCCATTCAAAATTCATAAAACTATTCAGTCAGTGTTAGGTATAGTAAAATCCACGAAGAGGCTCCGTTCAGGTGACCTTCTCTTAGAAGTTTCTTCAAGTCAGCAGGCCAAGACGCTTTTAAACTGTACTCAGCTAGGGGAATTTACTGTTACCTCTACTCCTCACACGTTTCTAAATTTCTCTCGCGGAATTGTTTCTGAACCGGATTTTATGTACACCCCGGAAAATGAGATTCTTAGTGAGCTACGTAGTCAGCACGTGTGTGGCGTACGTCGTATTACGATCCGTCGGGATGGTAAGATACTTCCCACGAAGCACATCATCCTGACTTTCGACTCGCCCACAATACCACCTCACATAACCGCCGCATACCACCGCTTGTCAGTGCGCCCTTACATCCCTAACCCATTGCGCTGCTTCCAGTGTCAGCGCTTTGGTCACTCAAAATTATCCTGTCGTGGCTCCGTTACCTGCGCTCGTTGTGCTGAAGTCGGACACGGCAGTGAAAACTGTACCGCACCAGAACACTGTGTTAATTGTCGTGGTGACCACACTTCATTTTCTAGGTCTTGTCCAAAATGGGCCATGGAAAAAGAAGTGCAGACCTTGAAAGTCACTAAGAAAGTATCATATACCGAGGCCAGACGTGAAATCGAAGCGCGCACACCTAAAGCAGGTGTGTCCTATTCCGCAGTTGTGAGAAAATCTTATAAAAATGCGAGTACCCAAACAGAGGATATTCCTACAAGAGCGACTTTCGTCTCAACCTCATCAACCACTGTAAAGGGTAAGACCACCAAGGTCTCTCAGTCCCAACCCAAAAAAAAGAAACTTACAGCTCATTTCACTCCGTCCGAACCAATTCCGCCTAACCCAAACCTAAAAAGCCTTCTAAAACCTAGGAGACAAATTGGTTTGTCAAAAAAACAAAAAAACCCTAAATTATCAATAAATAACCCACAGACTTTTCGCCGTATTTTGGCCGAAGAGTCATTAAAACTTTATACATCCGATATTTCGGATAATGACGTTGAGTTCGAGGAATCCCCTCCAGCTCATCCGTCGCAGCAGAATATGTCATATGTGTCGTCCCCTAACACACATTCATAATGGCTTCCTTTGTTTCTTGGAACTGTCGTGGTTTCCGCTCTAAAAAAGATTTTATCAGGTCCCTGATTGCAGATTATAATCCAGCCTGTGTCGCACTTCAAGAAACTTTCTTGAAGTCAGCTGACACGGCTAAGTTTCGCCGCTACAGCACTGTAAGGAAAGATAATGAGACCGATGGTAGAGTGTCGGGAGGCGTTGCCCTCTTAGTGTCGCATGCCTATCCGTCTACCGCCATCCAACTTCATACTCCCCTTCAAGCTGTAGCCATTCGTGTACATGCTGGAAAACTAATCTCCGTATGCACAGTGTATCTGCCTCCAAATATAAATGTGTCTCAGAGTGATCTTGATAACTTGGTCAATCAACTTCCGACGCCTTTTATTATACTCGGTGATTTCAATGCTCATAGCTGTTTGTGGGGTAGTGTAGATGCGAATTCCCGTGGGAGACAGATTGAGCAGCTGCTCTCTAGTCACTGCCTCTGTCTGCTCAACAACGGTGAGGACACCCATTTCCACGAACCCACAAAAACTTTTCATGCTATAGATCTTGCCATTTGCTCACCATCGCTTCTGCCTTTGTGGAACTTCTCTGTGGGAAATGATCTCCTCGAGAGCGACCATTTCCCGATCTTTTTAACATCATGTGAAAGTTCCTCTCCAATTTACCGCCTGCCACGGTACATTTACGAAGCAGCTGATTGGGACGTCTTTACGTCCCGAGCTGTAGTTTCTCGAAGCATGGTTGAGGGTGACATTGATGTAGCTGTACAGAAAATCACTGATGTCATAATAGAGGCCGCCGATGCAGCGATTCCCAAGACCTCTCCATATCCTCCGAAACATTGCAAACCCTGGTGGAACACAGAGTGTAAGGAAGCCATTAAGAAACAAAAGAAAGCTTGGGGAATCTTTCGTAGATACCCGACCAACCAGAATTACATCACGTTCAAACACGCTAAAGCACAGGCTAGGAGAGTGAGACGCCGGAGTCAAAGACAGTCCTGGGAAAGATATGTCTCCAGCTTAACCTCAAACATATCTTGTAAGGAGTTGTGGTGCAGAGCAAAGAAGGCTATGGGTAAATATTATTCAGAGCACTCGATTTCGTGTCTAGAAGATGGAGGACGTGTGATTACGGACGTTGTTGATATAGCCAATGCTATTGGCCACGCCTTTGCGACTGTATCCAACGCGCAATCGTACCCTGCGCCTTTCTTAACGTATAAACGAAGTGCTGAAGCTCATAGTATAGATTTTAAAACCCGGTCCAAGCTCCCCTACAACTGCCCATTTACGGAACGTGAATTGAAACGTTGTCTGAATCAGACGAAACCATCTGCTCCCGGTCCTGATGGTATTTCGTATACTCACTTGAAACATCTGTCACAGAGATCGCTTCGTAACATTCTGCATCTCCTAAACAGAATCTGGCTGGAGCATACCTTCCCTAAGATTTGGCAAAAAGCTATAGTTATTCCCTTTCCCAAGCCCGGAAAGGATGCGTCAAATCCCAGGAACTACAGGCCGATCGCTCTCACTAGCTGTGTTAGTAAAATCCTAGAACGAATGGTTAATACCCGCCTTATTTATGTCCTGGAAACAACGCATAGAATTTCACCTAACCAAAGTGGCTTTCGAAGGGGCAGATCAACGATGGATAACATTGTTGCTCTAGAAAGCCGCATTCGAAACGCCTTTGTGAAGAAAAACCACCTCGTTTCTATCTTCCTAGACATTGAGAAGGCATATGACCGTTCATGGCGGTTTGGCATCTTAAAAGACCTGTATGACTTGGATTTCCGCGGAAATCTTCCTATTTTTATTTCTAATTTTTTATCTCTCAGAGAATTCAACGTTCGAGTCGGATCTTCGCTCTCAAACTCTTTCGTGCAGGAGGAGGGTGTCCCGCAGGGAAGCGTGTTAAGTGTGACACTCTTTTCTGTGAAGGTGAATGCCATGTTAAAACAGCTGCCACCATCTGTTCAAGGGTGTTTATATGTGGATGATCTGCAGATTTCATGTGAAGGAAAAGATATGCGGTATATTGAGCGACAACTGCAAATGGCTATCAACAAAATGGAGAAATGGTGCTCAAAGAATGGGTTTGATTTTTCAGTGGAAAAGACACAGTGTGTGCATTTTTGTAGAAAGCGTGGCATGCATCCAGACCCAGAAATCTTCATCGCTTCAAATCTTATCGCTGTAGTAGATACAGTTCGATTCCTTGGCGTGTTCTTTGATAAGAAACTAACTTTCCTTCCCCATGTTAACTTTGTGCGGAAGAAGTGTGAGAAGGCAGTTAACCTTCTTAAAGTCTTATCGAACACGACTTGGGGTGCCGATCGCACCTCTCTCTTGCGCATTTATAGAGCAGCGATTCGCTCCAAAATTGATTATGGTTGCGCCGCTTATGGGTCTGCGAGACAGTCCGTTCTACGTCGCTTAGACACTGTTCATCACACTGCTCTCCGCATTTGCTCTGGAGCCTTTCGAACCTCGCCCATTGAAAGCCTGTATGTCATCTGTTGTGAGCCACCTTCGGAACTTATAAGAAATCAGTTGTCGCTTCATTACTACTATCGAATCCTATCCCACCCTGTACATCCTCTGCAGGATCTCATTCTTGACAGGAGCTTTGAAATTTTATATCAGAATCGTCCTTCTAATGTGCCATCATTTGGAATACGAATGCGCACATTTCTGCGCGATTCTAACCTGGAGGGATCTGATGCTCAAATTTTACCACTGTTTGTCTTTCCTCCATGGCGTTATCATGGTATTACGTACTTGCAGCCTTTCGGAGGCTTCGACAAGTCTAACACTTGCGACCGTACCTACCAACAGCTTTTTGCTGCTCATCATGCTCTGTATCCTGGCTTTTCGGCAATTTATACGGATGGCTCAAAATCGAATGATCACGTCGGCTGCGCCTTTGTGTGTGGGAGCGATATAGTTAGCCGCAGCCTAAACACCCTGTGTTCCGTGTTTACAGCCGAGCTTGTGGCTATTCGCGAGGCAATGTTGTACATTTCACAGCAATTTCAGAAAAAGTTCATCATTTACTCGGATTCCCTCAGCGCACTTATGGCCTTGGAATCGGATGAACTTCGACACCCCATCACTGTGGAGGTGTTACAAATAAAACATCGCCTTGCCTGCCGAGGTTATACTGTGTTGTTTTGCTGGATACCTGGTCATGTCGGTATTCAGGGGAATGAAATTGCCGATGCAGCAGCCAAAAATGCATCTGTGCCCCTAAATCAGCCAATACCAATTCCTGACATCAAACAGTCGGTCAAGATGATGATTCGCAGTAAATGGCAAGCTCACTGGAATCTGCAGGTTAGCAATAAACTCCGTGAAATTAAACCGACTATATCCGTATGGTCCCCACTGACAAACCGCAAGAAAGACGTTGTATTGACTCGTCTACTTATTGGGCACTCACGGCTGACACATATGCACCTCCTCTTGGATGAAAGTCCTCCCTTCTGCTTATATTGTGATGAGCCCCTTACTATTCGTCACATTTTAGCAAATTGCTTCAGTTATACCTTTCTATATTTAAGGTATTTTAATAACATAGTTCCAAGTTTGACAGATTTATTAGGGGAAGTTCCCCATCCTGCTGTTTTTAACTTTCTGCGTTTTATCGGTTTTTACTATGATATTTAAATTTTTACTCTTTTATCCGTCTCTTTGTCTTTTTTATTAGATTTCCCTATTTACAATCATATATATCACGGTTTTACAGCTATTGTTTTTAATTATCCACACCTTTTTTCTGGTGTTTTTGGCTAATAGAAATTTTATGCTTTACGCTTTTTATTGTATTTTTTATAAAGCAATATGCAACTTTGGCCTTTTTTATGCCTGTTTTTCATGTCAGTTTTACTTGTACACTTGTATATATATATTTTTATCATGTGGGTTTTGGGTCCAGAATTGCTGACTTAATATATATATATTTATAATCGTAAGTTTATTTTCGAGTTTTTTAAACGTGTTTTGGCGCAGCTTGTCCTCACTGGACCTTGCGCCATAAAACCCAAAACAACCAACCAACCAACCAGAATCCGAAGCTCGCAATGCCTTTGTCAGAAGAAACCACTTAGTGTCTGTTTTCTTCGACATTGAAAAGGCTTATGACCGGACGTGGCGATATGGTATCCTTCGTGACCTTTATAATAACACCTTTCGTGGTCACTTGCCGATTTTCATTGCGAACTTCTTGTCACTACGAGAATTTCAAGTTCGCATTGGTACGACGCTTTCCGATGTTTACATTCAAGAAGAGGGAGTTCCTCAGGGCAGTGTATTGAGTGTTACACTGTTTTCCCTGAAAATTAATGGCATTTTACAGTGTTTGCCACCATCTGTTCGTGGCAATCTGTATGTCGACGACTTGCACATCTCGTGTCAAGGTAAGGATATGCGTTACATCGAACGACAATTGCAAGCTTCAATATCTCGCATGATGACATGGTGTTCGGAGAACGGTTTTACGTTTTCGGCCGAAAAAACCTCTTGCGTGCATTTTTGTAAGCGCAGAGGTTTGCATCCTGACCCGCAAATATTCCTAGGTGAGTCCCTGATAGCCGTAGAGAACGTGGTTCGTTTCTTGGGCGTGTTGTTCGATAGTAAGTTAACTTTCCTTCCGCACGTAATGTATCTACGGCGGAAGTCTGAGCAGGCTCTAAACTTGCTGAAAGTTCTATCCAACACGTCATGGGGAGCTGAGCGATCTACTATGCTCCGGGTTTATAGCGCGGTCATTCGATCGAAAATGGATTATGGATGCGCCGTGTACGGTTCCGCACGCTTTTCCGTGCTACGGAAACTGGACACGATTCATCATTCCGCCCTTCGAATCTGTTCTGGTGCTTTCAGAACATCTCCCGTAAAGAGTTTAAATGCCATCTGCGGCGAGCCTTCTTTACCATCTATTCGCAAGCAATTGTCGCTTCAGTTGTATTATCGTATCCTCTCGCAACCCAATCACCCACTCCATTCTGCTCTACTTGACAGTCAGTTTGACCGACTTTTTGAAAATCGGCCATCTTGCATTCCACCTTTCGGACTTAGCATGAGGACGTTACTTACTTCGTCTCCGCTCTGTGATGTTGATGTCATGCTGCAACCGACTTTGCATTTTCCACATTGGCGAAACCACAAGATTTCGTACTTGCGCCCCTTCCAGGGTTTTGCAAAATCGAGTACGGATCCTGTCATTTTTCGCCAGCTTTTTGCGTCGCACCTCGCTAGTTACCCTAACTACGTTGATGTTTATACTGACGGCTCGAAAACAGAAGATCATGTTGGATGTGCCTTCGTCTGTGGCAGAGACGTTAGGAGCTATTCACTTCCCGACTGTTTTTCTGTCTTTTCAGCAGAGTTTGTGGCTGTACATGAAGCTCTGAAGTATATCTTCCGGCAGAGAGGTAGGCGTTTTATAGTGTATACAGATTCCATCAGCGTTTTAGAGACTTTGGAGAATGGTGAAGTGTTACACTCCCATTCCCTTGTATCTCCGGTGTTGGATCTGCATCGTCGCCTCTGTCGTCGTGGCTTCAGTGTCCTTTTCTGCTGGGTGCCTGGTCATGTCGGCATATCGGGTAACGAGCAGGCAGATGCTGCGGCTAAAGGTGCTGTGCATCGGCTGAATCAGCATGTGCCTATCAGTGATGTGAAGTCCGCTGTGAAAAAGTTAATTAGGAACGAATGGCAAGTAGATTGGGATCTGCAGGTTACTAATAAGCTGCGACAGGTTAAACCATGTATTGGTGCTTGGCCATCAGCTCAACTGCGTCGTGCAGACGTCATACTCACACGGTTGAGAATCGGGCATTCCCTTTTGACGCATCGACATTTGTTGATGGGTGAGGATGCCCCTCTCTGTCAACATTGTAAGGCTCCACTTTCAATTGGACACATTTTGACGTCTTGCCCCTCGCTTCAAGCCCAGTATAATAGGTTTTTTGGCTCCAGTTCACCTATCTTAATTGAACTGCTGGGGGAGCCCCCCCATCCTGCTCTGTTTGCCTTCTTATTTTTTACTGGTTTTATACGCAGTCTGTGCTTTAGCAATTGATTTTATCGTTAAACTTTTATTGCGTTTTACAAATCTCTTTTTTTATAATCTTTTTATCAATTTTATGTATCATCGTTTTTACCACCTTATATATCACCGTTTTTTATGACTTTTACATATCATCTTTCTATATTACCTTGTATATATCATTCTAACATGTTTATACATAATTTTTATCATCCCTTTTATTCAGTTTTTTACGGTTACTCGTTTTTATATTTATTAGTGTTGGTTAGAAATCTGTTTTTTCACCGTTGGTTCGAGCGTGGCGACTGTTATGTAATCTGTTTTTGCTCTAGTCTTGTGTTTGGCGCTTTATGTCCTATTTTGGATCTTGCGCCATAAAACCCCAACCAACCAACCAACCTGACCATTCTTCAGACACATGTAGTTTGCCTGAAAGGTGCGTCAATTGCCATGGACAACACGCCTCATACTCAAGATCATGTCCTAAGTGGAGTTTCGAAAAAGAGATTCAAACTGTCAGAGCCCACAGTAATATATCTTACTTAGAAGCGCGAAAACAAGTCGAAGCTAGGAGCCCCAGAATCGGAGTCTCTTATGCTTCTGCTGCCGCCACTAAGAAAGTAATGTGCACTACTTCCACACAAACAGAAGTCTATCCCACTAGCAATAATAACACACAGACAAAACAAAACAAACAACAAAACAAAAAACACAAATAAATCACCTGAAAAAGCCACTAATTCCCACCAAAATAAGCCTATACAATACCAGAAACCCTGTACCTCAAAACCATATTCTCATAAAAAATTAAAACGCTTAGAGAATTTAAAGCGAGTGAGTCATTCACAAAAGGTGAAAGACCCTCGCAATGTGGCGCGTATGGAGGAGGACTCCCTCCAACTTTGCGCGTCCAATTCGGATCTTTTTGATCCTGATGCTGGGGTGTCAATGGACACCTCTACTCTTCCAGCTCGTGCTCCATCTCCCTCTTCCTCTTGATGGCGAGTTTAATTTCCTGGAACTGTCGCGGTTTCCGTAATAAACTATCAGATCTGAAGTCTTTGATCACAGATTACCATCCGGCCTGTGTCGCACTTCAGAAAACTTTCCTGAAGTCAGCGGACACGGCCAAATTGCGTCGTTACAGCATTATTCGGAAGGACAATGTTTCGGGTGTGCGAGCGTCAGGAGGTGTTGCTCTCCTGACCTCTCACAACTATCCCTTTACTGTCCTTTCCTTGAACACTACACTCCAAGCAGTAGCTGTGCGCGTACAAACGCGAATATTAATTTCCGTTTGTGTGATATACCTGCCACCTAACAACGTTTTTGATCAAAGAACTCTAGACGACTTGGTGATTCAGCTTCCGGAGCCTTTTATTATACTCGGAGACTTTAATGGTCATAATGTGTTGTGGGGGAGTAGGTGTAACACCGCTCGAGGAAGGCAAGTGGAGCAGTTGCTAACTGACCACAATCTTTGCCTCCTCAATAATGGTGACCCTACTCACTTTCACGAGCCATCTCGAACCTTTCATACAATCGATCTTGCCATCTGTTCACCGTCACTTTTTCCATCTAGTAACTTTTGGGTCTGGACAGATCTCCGCGGAAGTGACCATTACCCTATATTTGTGTCACTATCCGGCACAGGGTCTGTGGTGTGTCGCCCTGCAAGATACAAATATGAATCTGCGAATTGGTCGCGATTTACAGACTGTGCTGTCATCACCCAACACATGGTCGACGGTGATATTGATGATGCGGTTCACCTTGTCTCCGAAGTTGTAATAGAAGCTGCCGATGCAGCCATCCCTAAGACTTCGCCAAATAGTCGTAGGAATTGGAAGCCGTGGTGGAACCTGGAGTGTTCCACAACGTTGAAAATACAACGGAAAATGTGGGGGATATTTCGCCGATATCCAACCACTGCAAATTTCATTGCGTTCAAGCAAGCTAGAGCTAACGCTCGTAGAGTGCGTCGACGTTGCCAGAGAGAGTCTTGGAGAAAGTACGTTTCGGAATTGACAACATCCACTCCCAGTAAACAGCTTTGGACGAAAGTGAAGAAATGCATGGGACTATATTCAGACCAGCCAATACAGTGCATTGTTGAAAATGGTGTTACCCTCTATACTGTAGAGGACATAGGTAACGCCATTGGCAGCGCCTTCAGTTCAGTGTCGAGTGCGTCGTCATACCCGACCGATTTCATGCGACACAAACTGCGTGCCGAGTCAAGACCTTTGCGTTTCGAAACTCGCTCCAATCTGGCCTACAACTGCCCTTTTACGGAGAACGAGCTGGAGAATTGCCTTCGGCAGACTCGGATGACTTCCCCGGGTCCCGATGGCATTAGTTATGCTATGCTACAGCATCTCTCTCGCAGCTCTCTCCGTAATTTACTGTATTTATTTAATAGAATCTGGGAGGAACATGCTTTCCCATCCTCTTGGCGTAGGGCTATAGTGATTCCCATTCCCAAACCGGGAAAGGATGCCACCAACCCTAAGCATTACCGTCCGATAGCGCTCACTAGTTGTTTATGTAAACTGTTGGAACGCATGGTGAACAATCGGTTAGTTTATGTGTTAGAAACCCAGCTGTGTCTGTCACCTCTACAAAGCGGTTTCCGGCGTGGTCGGTCTACGATGGATAATATCATTGCTTTAGAGTCCGAAGCTCGCAATGCCTTTGTCAGAAGAAACCACTTAGTGTCTGTTTTCTTCGACATCGAAAAGGCTTATGACCGGACGTGGCGATATGGCATCCTTCGTGACCTTTATAACAACAACTTTCGTGGTCACTTGCCTATATTCATTGAGAACTTCCTATCACTACGGGAATTCCAAGTTCGCATTGGTACAACACTTTCCTATGTTTACATTCAGGAAGAGGGAGTTCCTCAGGGCAGTGTACTAAGTGTGACACTGTTTTCTTTAAAAATAGATGGAATTTTAAGATGCTTACCTCCATCTGTTCGTGGAAACTTATACGTTGATGATTTACAGATCTCCTGCCAAAGCAAGGATATGCGTTACATCGAACGACAACTGCAAATTGCAATCTCTCGCATGATGACATGGTGTTCGGAGAACGGCTTTACGTTTTCGGTTGAAAAAACCTCTTGCGTACATTTTTGCAAACGCAGAGGTTTGCATCCTGACCCGCAGATTTACCTTGG
This sequence comes from Dolomedes plantarius, assembly GCA_907164885.2. Lineage (NCBI taxonomy): Eukaryota > Metazoa > Arthropoda > Arachnida > Araneae > Dolomedidae > Dolomedes > Dolomedes plantarius. The sequence continues at coordinate 4,716,506 of OU015499.1, forward strand.
AGATTCAGTTATTACCGTTGTGGACGTTGTTCGTTTCTTGGGCGTGTTGTTTGATAGCAAATTAAATTTCCTTCCGCACGTAATGCATCTACCGCGGAAGTCTGAGCAGGCTCTAAACTTGCTGAAAGTTCTATCCAACACGTCATGGGGAGCTGAGCGATCAACCATGCTCAAGGTCTATCGCGCGGTCATTCGATCGAAAATAGATTATGGATGCGCCGTGTACGGTACCGCACGCGTCTCTGTGCTGCGGAAAATCGACACGATTCATCATTCTGCCCTTCGAATCTGTTCTGGTGCTTTCAGAACATCTCCCGTAAAGAGTTTAAATGTCATCTGCGGTGAGCCTTCTTTACCATCTATTCGCAAGCAATTGTCGCTTCAGTTGTACTTCCGTATCCTCTCGCAACCTAATCACCCACTCCATTCTGCTCTACTTGACAGTCAGAATGACCGACTTTACCAAAATCGCCCATCCTGTATACCACCGTTTGGACTTCGTATGAGGACGTTCCTTTCTTCGTCGTCTCTCTGTGATGTGGATGTTATGCTGCGACCGACTTCACCTTTTCCACCTTGGCGTAATCACAAGATTTCGTACTTGCGGCCCTTTCAGGGTTTTGTAAAGTCAGGTACGGATCCAGTCGTGTATCGCCAGCTTTTCGCGTCACACCTGGCTAATTACCCTAACTATGTTGAAGTTTATACTGACGGCTCTAAAACAGAAGACCACGTTGGCTGTGCCTACGTCTGTGGCAGAGACGTTAGGAGCTATTCACTTCCCGACTGTTTTTCTGTCTTTTCAGCAGAGTTTGTGGCTGTACATGAAGCTCTGAAGTATATCTTCCGTCAGAGAAGTAGGCGCTTCATCGTTTATACAGATTCCATCAGCGTTTTAGAGACTTTGGAGAATGGTGATGTGTCCCACTCCCATTCCCTTTTATCGCCGGTGGTGGATCTGCATCGTCGCCTCTGTCGTCGTGGTTTCAGTGTTTTGTTCTGCTGGGTGCCGGGTCATGTCGGCATAACGGGTAATGAGCAAGCAGATGCTGCTGCTAAAGGTGCTGTGTGTCGTCTGGTTCAGCCTATTACTGTCACTGATTTGAAGTCCGCTGTCAAAAAGTTAGTTTGGTATGAGTGGCAAAGTGAGTGGAACATTGAAGCGAACAATAAGCTAAGACAGATTAAGCCAAATGTTCGTGCTTGGCCATCTGCTTCTTTGCGCCGTGCAGACGTTATACTAACACGTGTAAGAATTGGACATTCTCTGTTGACACATCGCCACTTGTTGATGGGAGAGAATGCTCCTCTCTGTGAACACTGTTCCTCAGCTCTTACGGTGTCTCACATCTTGACGTCTTGCCCTAGTTTGCTTTCCCACTACACTAAGTATTTTGGTTGCGTTTCGCCCAATCTGTGTGATCTGTTGGGGGAGCCCCCCCACCCTTCACTGTTTCCCTTTTTATTTTTTACTGGTTTTATACACAGTCTGTGCTTTAGCAATTGATTATATCGTTAAACTTTTATTGCTTTTTACAAATATCTTTTTTTATAATCTTTTTAGCAATTTTATGTATCATTGTTTTTACCATCTTATATATCACCGTTTTTTATGACTTTTACATATCATCTTTCTATATTACCTTGTATATATCATTCTAACATGTTTATACATAATTTTTATCATCCCTTTTATTCAGTTTTTCACGGTTACTCGTTTTTATATTTATTAGTGTTGGTTATAAATCTGTTATTTCACCGTTGGTTCGAGCGTGGCGACTCTATATAATCTCTTTTTGCTATAGTCTTGTGTTTGGCGCTTTATGTCCTATTTTGGATCTTGCGCCATAAAACCCCAACCAACCAACCAACCATCTAACATTTTAAAAACAGAAGAATCAAGTTCTATGATACACACACAAAACAAACTTTGCTAAAAGACAGTCTTAACTTCCAGACAACTCTTGAAAAAATGTGAAGCTATATTTTAAATTACCTTATTAGTAACCATTGTGGCTCATAACCAGAGATAGAGCTACATCATATCCATCTAAAGTTTCATGAGTACTGTTGTCTTTATCACATACTTTTTTCTTGAATGGAACATTCTCTGTGGTGTGATATTTTTATTTCCAGGAATGTTTGAAGTTTGGGGAAATGTTTTACCTGTGTAAATCGCTTTGATTGCATTTAATTTTGCAGGTAACAATTTGTCTCATTAGAGCAAATTGTTCTGGTGTTTCAATGCATCGAATCACATTTGTGTATTCATCTATAAAAAATTTTCTTCTTCATTTACCTGCACATTTTTTTTACTGTCCCTTCACTTAATTTCTGTACAATGGCATCAGATTCTGCACAACTTTCATCTATCACTATTTGTTCTGTGTCGTTTTCATTATCTTTAGATTTCTTCTGAAATATTTTTTGTACAAAAATAATGAATATGTTTGCACATATTCCTTTTGATAGCTGAATCCATGCAAGAGCATTTCTATTCGTGAATACGAGCCTTACATTCAAAGCATTTTAAGTGGCAGCTGTTGCAATCGCTTACTTTAGAAATCTCATAGATTTAATTTTGGTTTGATGAACAAATGAGCCACTTCTCATCTTTCTCACCAATTTCAGATGTGATACTTAAGCGTGTTGTGTGCCTGCTACACAAGTCTTTCAGTTTACTTGAGATTTTACCCATATTGAATATAACCAGTCTATCGAACAATTTATCTTTTACTAACTTCATCATAGCATGAAGGGCTTTATCTAGCCTTTTAGTGTGCTTTTGGTGCAAATAAATGTACTTTAAGTTTCTGTGCATACGTTCGATGTGCATGTTGGTATTTAAACCCCCATGCACTCGAAAGCAATATGCCCAATTTGACACCTTCTGTACATAATAACTTTCAAAGTACTTACCAAATTCTTGTGTGTCAGGATCACTATTCAGTACATTTAATGCTTCCTGAAGTATTGTGTGAAATGTTTGTACATCTCGCTCTAGCACGAGTGATCTAATTATCTTGTAAACATTAACTTTTTTCTCTGTACCATTAATTTTTTTTAGATTTTTGCGCCAGGCTCTGTCGACATGCCAGGCACAAAAAAGTCTCTGTTTTGGAGTACTCATTTCAGGCACCCATGCATTATAAAAAGCCTCGGCCATATCTGACATGAAAATGTTTGGAGTTAATACCCCAACTTTATCCTCTATTAGTGAGAAGAATTTTGATAATACTAATTCATCGCATTGGAGATCATAAATGCACAGGGAAAACCTTGACGTATGTCATCCAGTACAAGTAAGGTGATTAACTGGTATCCATAACCATTTACACCATGCGTGCTATCTGTTTATATACAATCTTATCCAAATTTTTTTAACATATCAATTTGTGTATCATTAATAATGGCTGATAAAAAATCATCTTTATCAAGAAATGCACAATCTGACATTTCCCAACGAGGCTTATAAAACAAGACCCATGAGTTCTCTGAACTTAACATTTCCGTCACCCATAGATAAACACTCAAATGATTATGTAAGTGTACAACTGCATCTGAAGACAAATTAAAACTTTTCTCAATATTGTGAAGGTCTTTTTTGATTAACAAATGTAATCTTTGAAGATCTCCACTTAATGATGCCCTTATGTCATCTAATATATGATCAAATGAAATTTTTGAAGCTCTTTTTACAGCCAAAGATTTTCTTTCCTCCTCTGTAAGGACAAGGTGTCCTAAATCATTTTTATGCCCAACATGAGTACTCTGAAAATAAACATTACATTCCGCACTTACTGACTGGATTACTTTTATTGATGCAGGACAATATGCAATAATGTTTTTACTCCCTAATAATTTTAAGTGTCGCATTCCTGTACTCTTTGATACAAAGTTCCCTGTGCGATGGCCTTCTATCATAAACAGGAAGAATGACGTCGTTTTGTCACGATTACGCATTGGACACACTCGCCTTACTCATGTGCATCTGCTGTTAGGAGAGAGTGCTCCGATTTGTCCAGACTGCAAATGCCCTTTGACAGTCCTTCATATTTTAACATCTTGTAAACGCTTTAAAAATTTATACATAAGCCTTTTTAACTGTTCATCTCCATCTTTATCACTTTTAATTGGTGAACATCTGCATCCTGCGCTGTTCACTTTCATCCGTCATATCGGTTTTTACCCACTAATTTAAGTTTTATAATTGTTATTTTTATACATTCCCTTTTTTTAGACTTTATATATATTCGTGTTTTTACATGGTCTTATTCCATAGGTTGATTGCTTTTATAACTGTTTTTTATATGTGCCCTTTCTCTAATCGGTTTTATGTATTATGGTGTAGAATTTCTATTTATTTATGTTTCTTTCGGGTTTTACCATGTGTTTGGCGCAGCTTGTCCTCTCTGGACCTTGCGCCACTAAACCCCAAACATCCAGACCCTGTGCGATGGCACTTAAAATAGTGTTTAACATTACCATTTAATGTGGTTCCCTTGTTGCTGTATTTAATAAACTTTGATTTTGTTTCCCTTTCAATTTTACTTTTCCATGATTAAAAATCTGCCAGTGAAGTGAACTTCAGCTCTGAAATTGCTGTTTTTTTATCATGAATACTTTCAAAGTGATTTATTATTGTTCCCTTATCAAAAATCTGATAACATAATGGGCACTTAACGAGGATGTATGGATAAAGCAGATGCAGGGGTCATAGCAAGGGAAGAAAAAAATATAGGAGTTTAAAAGAAAAAATATAGGAGTTTAAAAGAAAATATAGGAATTAAGTAGAAAGTAATTTGTTGGAGCGCATGTACACAAACAAAACTGAGTACCATTATCAGCACAATTCTACAATGTGTGAAGTCATAGCCCCAATTGGGTGCCAGTAAAATAATTTATATTTAATAAATGTAAAACAATTTATAAACAGAAGTTTAATAATGTACTACATGTTTGCTGAATGGATGTTGATGTGATGTAAATTATAAATATCTTTTAATAAACTCTGGTTGGTATGTCTTAGGCAGATTGATCATTTTCTGAATATGTTATAAATTATTGTTCGCTTAATGATGTGCTTTATATGCTATTGGCCAGTATATTACAATGCTGCAACTTTTATTAGTAATTTAACCTCATCTGCTATTTAACAACTTTTTATGTAATGAAACATTATCTATTTTGTAAGAGAAAGAATTTTCTTTGAGTCTGGAACTCATTCTGCGTAAAGTTCATTATCAGAATAATGTTAATAGAAAGTTACCAGAATAGGTGTAAAGCCTCATAAATGTGACTATCCTCTTTGTAATGCAGAATTTACTCAAAGTGGTCAACTGAAAAACCATCTTCTTATTCATTCTGGAGAAACGCCCTTTGTTTGTCCCATAAATGGTAATATTTTATCCTTGTTCCTTTTGGCATAAAAGTTTTACCAATGAATACGAAATTTTTCATTGATTTAGACTTTGGTGTATGACTGTTGGATGAGAGACTGGGATTGATTATTGTATTTCATGTAACCGGTATATCATGTGTTTCATCATCAGTAATAGTGATTATGTAATATGGTATAAACAGGATGACTGTGGTACTTTAAATATGCATTAAAAAAAGGTAGGAAAGATATTTGACTACCAGTATATACATTTGCATAAGTTTAACCAGTTATTTTGTAATCACCAGTATCCAGTAATGTTGCTTTTAGTGTTTGCTGTTCGAATTATAATTTAAATTTGGTTTTAATAGAACCAGTTGATTTGAAGCACTTGTCAAACATATACATTATATTTATTAGTAAATCATTTTGTATAATAATTTCACACTGTTGATTGAAAAAATATACAACAGATTAGTAGTTGCTTGAAATTTGTGAAATAAGATGAATTTATGAATGACAGGATTATAAAATTGACATAAAATAATAAAAATGGTAATTTTGATGCAATCGGTTTAATTCTTCTGATAGTGTTATAAAAAAATAATCACGATTTATTACGAAGGTAAAGCATAATCATTTTTTTAAAAAAAATTTTTATTTGGGAATCTCAAGAATTACTGTTCTTTGGTATTCATACTTAAGTGTAAAACTAGTTTTTCACCATATGTGCATGAGTATTTAAACCTTTTTATATTAAGAAAAAGTATAACAAGGTTTAAAGGTTAAATGATGTTGATGTGATGTAAATTATAAATATCTTTTAATAAACTCTGGTTGGTATGTCTTAGGCAGATTGATCATTTTCTGAATATGTTATAAATTATTGTTCGCTTAATGATGTGCTTTATATGCTATTGGCCAGTATATTACAATGCTGCAACTTTTATTAGTAATTTAACCTCATCTGCTATTTAACAACTTTTTATGTAATGAAACATTATCTATTTTGTACCAGAAAGAATTTTCTTTGAGTCTGGAACTCATTCTGCGTAAAGTTCATTATCAGAATAATGTTAATAGAAAGTTATCAGAATAGGTGTAAAGCCTCATAAATGTGACTATCCTCTTTGTAATGCAGAATTTACTCAAAGTGGTCAACTGAAAAACCATCTTCTTATTCATTCTGGAGAAACGCCCTTTGTCCCATAAATGGTAATATTTTATCCTTGTTCCTTTTGGCATAAAAGTTTTACCAATGAATACGAAATTTTTCATTGATTTAGACTTTCGTGTATGACTGTTGGATGAGAGACTGGGATTGATTATTGTATTTCATGTAACCGGTATATCATGTGTTTCATCATCAGTAATATTGCTTATGTAATATGGTATAAACAGGATGACTGTGGTACTTTAAATATGAATTAAAAAAAGGTAGGAAAGATATTTGACTACCAGTATATACATTTGCATAAGTTTAACCAGTTATTTTGTAATCACCAGTATCCAATAATGTTGCTTTTAGTGTTTGCTGTTCGAATTATAATTTAAATTTGGTTTTAATAGAACCAGTTGATTTGAAGCACTTGTCAAACATATACATTATATTTATTAGTAAATCATTTTGTATAATAATTTCACACTGTGATTGAAAAAATATACAAAAGATTAGTAGTTGCTTGAAACTTGTGAAATATGATGAATTTATGAATGACAGGAATATAAAATTGACATAAAACAATAAAAATAGTAAATTTGATGCAATCGGTTTAATTCTTCTGATAGTGTTATAAAAAAATAATCACATGATTTATTACGAAGGTAAAGCATAATCATTTTAAAAAAAAAATTTATATTTGGGAATCTCAAGAATTACTGTTCTTTGGTATTCATACTTAAGTGTAAAACTAGTTTTTCACCATATGTGCATGAGTATTTAAACCTTTTTATATTAAGAAAAAGTATAAGAAGGTTTAAAGGTTAAATGATGTTGATGTGATGTAAATTATAAATATCTTTTAATAAACTCTGGTTGGTATGTCTTAGGCAGATTGATCATTTTCTGAATATGTTATAAATTATTGTTCGCTTAATGATGTGCTTTATATGCTATTGGCCAATATATTACAATGCTGCAAATTTTATTAGTAATTTAACCTCATCTGCTATTTAACAACTTTTTATGTAATGAAACATTATCTATTTTGTAAGAGAAAGAATTTTCTTTGAGTCTGGAACTCATTCTGCGTAAAGTTCATTATCAGAATAATGTTAATAGAAAGTTATCAGAATAGGTGTAAAGCCTCATAAATGTGACTATCCTCTTTGTAATGCAGAATTTACTCAAAGTGGTCAACTGAAAAACCATCTTCTTATTCATTCTGGAGAAACGCCCTTTGTTTGTCCCATAAATGGTAATATTTTATCCTTGTTCCTTTTGGCATAAAAGTTTTACCAATGAATACGAAATTTTTCATTGATTTAGACTTTGGTGTATGACTGTTGGATGAGAGACTGGGATTGATTATTGTATTTCATGTAACCGGTATATCATGTGTTTCATCATCAGTAATAGTGCTTATGTAATATGGTATAAACAGGATGACTGTGGTACTTTAAATATGCATTAAAAAAAGGTAGGAAAGATATTTGACTACCAGTATATACATTTGCATAAGTTTAACCAGTTATTTTGTAATCACCAGTATCCAGTAATGTTGCTTTTAGTGTTTGCTGTTCGAATTATAATTTAAATTTGGTTTTAATAGAACCAGTTGATTTGAAGCACTTGTCAAACATATACATTATATTTATTAGTAAATCATTTTGTATAATAATTTCACACTGTTGATTGAAAAAATATACAACAGATTAGTAGTTGCTTGAAACTTGTGAAATAAGATGAATTTATGAATGACAGGATTATAAAATTGACATAAAATAATAAAAATGGTAATTTTGATGCAATCGGTTTAATTCTTCTGATAGTGTTATAAAAAAATAATCACATGATTTATTACGAAGGTAAAGCATAATCATTTTTAAAAAAAAATTTATATTTGGGAATCTCAAGAATTACTGTTCTTTGGTATTCATACTTAAGTGTAAAACTAGTTTTTCACCATATGTGCATGAGTATTTAAACCTTTTTATATTAAGAAAAAGTATAACAAGGTTTAAAGGTTAAATGATGTTGATGTGATGTAAATTATAAATATCTTTTAATAAACTCTGGTTGGTATGTCTTAGGCAGATTGATCATTTTCTGAATATGTTATAAATTATTGTTCGCTTAATGATGTGCTTTATATGCTATTGGCCAGTATATTACAATGCTGCAACTTTTATTAGTAATTTAACCTCATCTGCTATTTAACAACTTTTTATGTAATGAAACATTATCTATTTTGTACCAGAAAGAATTTTCTTTGAGTCTGGAACTCATTCTGCGTAAAGTTCATTATCAGAATAATGTTAATAGAAAGTTATCAGAATAGGTGTAAAGCCTCATAAATGTGACTATCCTCTTTGTAATGCAAAATTTACTCAAAGTGGTCAACTGAAAAACCATCTTCTTATTCATTCTGGAGAAACGCCCTTTGTTTGTCCCATAAATGATAATATTTTATCCTTGTTCCTTTTGGCATAAAAGTTTTACCAATGAATACGAAATTTTTCATTGATTTAGACTTTGGTGTATGACTGTTGGATGAGAGACTGGGATTGATTATTGTATTTCATGTAACCGGTATATCATGTGTTTCATCATCAGTAATAGTGCTTATGTAATATGGTATAAACAGGATGACTGTGGTACTTTAAATATGCATTAAAAAAAGGTAGGAAAGATATTTGACTACCAGTATATACATTTGCATAAGTTTAACCAGTTATTTTGTAATCACCAGTATCCAGTAATGTTGCTTTTAGTGTTTGCTGTTCGAATTATAATTTAAATTTGGTTTTAATAGAACCAGTTGATTTGAAGCACTTGTCAAACATATACATTATATTTATTAGTAAATCATTTTGTATAATAATTTCACACTGTTGATTGAAAAAATATACAACAGATTAGTAGTTGCTTGAAACTTGTGAAATAAGATGAATTTATGAATGACAGGATTATAAAATTGACATAAAATAATAAAAATGGTAATTTTGATGCAATCGGTTTAATTCTTCTGATAGTGTTATAAAAAAATAATCACATGATTTATTACGAAGGTAAAGCATAATCATTTAAAAAAAAAAAATTATATTTGGGAATCTCAAGAATTACTGTTCTTTGGTATTCATACTTAAGTGTAAAACTAGTTTTTCACCATATGTGCATGAGTATTTAAACCTTTTTATATTAAGAAAATTATAACAAGGTTTAAAGGTTAAATGATGTTGATGTGATGTAAATTATAAATATCTTTTAATAAACTCTGGTTGGTATGTCTTAGGCAGATTGATCATTTTCTGAATATGTTATAAATTATTGTTCGCTTAATGATGTGCTTTATATGCTATTGGCCAGTATATTACAATGCTGCAACTTTTATTAGTAATTTAACCTCATCTGCTATTTAACAACTTTTTATGTAATGAAACATTATCTATTTTGTACCAGAAAGAATTTTCTTTGAGTCTGGAACTCATTCTGCGTAAAGTTCATTATCAGAATAATGTTAATAGAAAGTTATCAGAATAGGTATAAAGCCTCATAAATGTGACTATCCTCTTTGTAATGCAGAATTTACTCAAAGTGGTCAACTGAAAAACCATCTTCTTATTCATTCTGGAGAAACGCCCTTTGTTGTCCCATAAATGATAATATTTTATCCTTGTTCCTTTTGGCATAAAAGTTTTACCAATGAATACGAAATTTTTCATTGATTTAGACTTTGGTGTATGACTGTTGGATGAGAGACTGGGATTGATTATTGTATTTCATGTAACCGGTATATCATGTGTTTCATCATCAGTAATAGTGCTTATGTAATATGGTATAAACAGGATGACTGTGGTACTTTAAATATGCATTAAAAAAAGGTAGGAAAGATATTTGACTACCAGTATATACATTTGCATAAGTTTAACCAGTTATTTTGTAATCACCAGTATCCAATAATGTTGCTTTTAGTGTTGGCTGTTCGAATTATAATTTAAATTTGGTTTTAATAGAACCAGTTGATTTGAAGCACTTGTCAAACATATACATTATATTTATTAGTAAATCATTTTGTATAATAATTTCACACTGTTGATTGAAAAAATATACAAAAGATTAGTAGTTGCTTGAAACTTGTGAAATATGATGAATTTATGAATGACAGGAATATAAAATTGACATAAAACAATAAAAATAGTAAATTTGATGCAATCGGTTTAATTCTTCTGATAGTGTTATAAAAAAATAATCACATGATTTATTACGAAGGTAAAGCATAATCATTTTTAAAAAAAAATTTATATTTGGGAATCTCAAGAATTACTGTTCTTTGGTATTCATACTTAAGTGTAAAACTAGTTTTTCACCATATGTGCATGAGTATTTAAACCTTTTTATATTAAGAAAAAGTATAACAAGGTTTAAAGGTTAAATGATGTTGATGTGATGTAAATTATAAATATCTTTTAATAAACTCTGGTTGGTATGTCTTAGGCAGATTGATCATTTTCTGAATATGTTATAAATTATTGTTCGCTTAATGATGTGCTTTATATGCTATTGGCCAGTATATTACAATGCTGCAAATTTTATTAGTAATTTAACCTCATCTGCTATTTAACAACTTTTTATGTAATGAAACATTATCTATTTTGTACCAGAAAGAATTTTCTTTGAGTCTGGAACTCATTCTGCGTAAAGTTCATTATCAGAATAATGTTAATAGAAAGTTATCAGAATAGGTGTAAAGCCTCATAAATGTGACTATCCTCTTTGTAATGCAAAATTTACTCAAAGTGGTCAACTGAAAAACCATCTTCTTATTCATTCTGGAGAAACGCCCTTTGTTTGTCCCATAAATGGTAATATTTTATCCTTGTTCCTTTTGGCATAAAAGTTTTACCAATGAATACGAAATTTTTCATTTATTTAGACTTTGGTGTATGACTGTTGGATGAGAGACTGGGATTGATTATTGTATTTCATGTAACCGGTATATCATGTGTTTCATCATCAGTAATAGTGCTTATGTAATATGGTATAAACAGGATAACTGTGGTACTTTAAATATGCATTAAAAAAAGGTAGGAAAGATATTTGACTACCAGTATATACATTTGCATAAGTTTAACCAGTTATTTTGTAATCACCAGTATCCAGTAATGTTGCTTTTAGTGTTTGCTGTTCGAATTATAATTTAAATTTGGTTTTAATAGAACCAGTTGATTTGAAGCACTTGTCAAACATATACATTATATTTATTAGTAAATCATTTTGTATAATAATTTCACACTGGTGATTGAAAAAATATACAACAGATTAGTAGTTGTTTGAAACTTGTGAAATAAGATGAATTTATGAATGACAGGATTATAAAATTGACATAAAATAATAAAAATGGTAATTTTGATGCAATCGGTTTAATTCTTCTGATAGTGTTATAAAAAAATAATCACATGATTTATTACGAAGGTAAAGCATAATCATTTAAAAAAAAAAATTATATTTGGGAATCTCAAGAATTACTGTTCTTTGGTATTCATACTTAAGTGTAAAACTAGTTTTTCACCATATGTGCATGAGTATTTAAACCTTTTTATATTAAGAAAAAGTATAACAAGGTTTAAAGGTTAAATGATGTTGATGTGATGTAAATTATAAATATCATTTAATAAACTCTGGTTGGTATGTCTTAGGCAGATTGATCATTTTCTGAATATGTTATAAATTATTGTTCGCTTAATGATGTGCTTTATATGCTATTGGCCAGTATATTACAATGCTGCAACTTTTATTAGTAATTTAACCTCATCTGCTATTTAACAACTTTTTATGTAATGAAACATTATCTATTTTGTACCAGAAAGAATTTTCTTTGAGTCTGGAACTCATTCTGCGTAAAGTTCATTATCAGAATAATGTTAATAGAAAGTTATCAGAATAGGTATAAAGCCTCATAAATGTGACTATCCTCTTTGTAATGCAGAATTTACTCAAAGTGGTCAACTGAAAAACCATCTTCTTATTCATTCTGGAGAAACGCCCTTTTGTCCCATAAATGGTAATATTTTATCCTTGTTCCTTTTGGCATAAAAGTTTTACCAATGAATACGAAATTTTTCATTGATTTAGACTTTGGTGTATGACTGTTGGATGAGAGACTGGGATTGATTATTGTATTTCATGTAACCGGTATATCATGTGTTTCATCATCAGTAATATTGCTTATGTAATATGGTATAAACAGGATGACTGTGGTACTTTAAATATGCATTAAAAAAAGGTAGGAAAGATATTTGACTACCAGTATATACATTTGCATAAGTTTAACCAGTTATTTTGTAATCACCAGTATCCAGTAATGTTGCTTTTAGTGTTTGCTGTTCGAATTATAATTTAAATTTGGTTTTAATAGAACCAGTTGATTTGAAGCACTTGTCAAACATATACATTATATTTATTAGTAAATCATTTTGTATAATAATTTCACACTGTTGATTGAAAAAATATACAAAAGATTAGTAGTTGCTTGAAACTTGTGAAATATGATGAATTTATGAATGACAGGAATATAAAATTGACATAAAACTAATAAAAATAGGTAAATTTGATGCAATCGGTTTAATTCTTCTGATAGTGTTATAAAAAAATAATCACATGATTTATTACGAAGGTAAAGCATAATCATTTTTAAAAAAAAATTTATATTTGGGAATCTCAAGAATTACTGTTCTTTGGTATTCATACTTAAGTGTAAAACTAGTTTTTCACCATATGTGCATGAGTATTTAAACCTTTTTATATTAAGAAAAAGTATAAGAAGGTTTAAAGGTTAAATGATGTTGATGTGATGTAAATTATAAATATCTTTTAATAAACTCTGGTTGGTATGTCTTAGGCAGATTGATCATTTTCTGAATATGTTATAAATTATTGTTCGCTTAATGATGTGCTTTATATGCTATTGGCCAGTATATTACAATGCTGCAACTTTTATTAGTAATTTAACCTCATCTGCTATTTAACAACTTTTTATGTAATGAAACATTATCTATTTTGTACCAGAAAGAATTTTCTTTGAGTCTGGAACTCATTCTGCGTAAAGTTCATTATCAGAATAATGTTAATAGAAAGTTATCAGAATAGGTGTAAAGCCTCATAAATGTGACTATCCTCTTTGTAATGCAGAATTTACTCAAAGTGGTCAACTGAAAAACCATCTTCTTATTCATTCTGGAGAAACGCCCTTTGTCCCATAAATGGTAATATTTTATCCTTGTTCCTTTTGGCATAAAAGTTTTACCAATGAATACGAAATTTTTCATTGATTTAGACTTTCGTGTATGACTGTTGGATGAGAGACTGGGATTGATTATTGTATTTCATGTAACCGGTATATCATGTGTTTCATCATCAGTAATATTGCTTATGTAATATGGTATAAACAGGATGACTGTGGTACTTTAAATATGAATTAAAAAAAGGTAGGAAAGATATTTGACTACCAGTATATACATTTGCATAAGTTTAACCAGTTATTTTGTAATCACCAGTATCCAATAATGTTGCTTTTAGTGTTGGCTGTTCGAATTATAATTTAAATTTGGTTTTAATAGAACCAGTTGATTTGAAGCACTTGTCAAACATATACATTATATTTATTAGTAAATCATTTTGTATAATAATTTCACACTGTTGATTGAAAAAATATACAACAGATTAGTAGTTGCTTGAAACTTGTGAAATAAGATGAATTTATGAATGACAGGATATAAAATTGACATAAAACTAATAAAAATGGTAATTTGATGCAATCGGTTTAATTCTTCTGATAGTGTTATAAAAAAATAATCACATGATTTATTACGAAGGTAAAGCATAATCATTTAAAAAAAAAAAATTATATTTGGGAATCTCAAGAATTACTGTTCTTTGGTATTCATACTTAAGTGTAAAACTAGTTTTTCACCATATGTGCATGAGTATTTAAACCTTTTTATATTAAGAAAATGTATAACAAGGTTTAAAGGTTAAATGATGTTGATGTGATGTAAATTATAAATATCTTTTAATAAACTCTGGTTGGTATGTCTTAGGCAGATTGATCATTTTCTGAATATGTTATAAATTATTGTTCGCTTAATGATGTGCTTTATATGCTATTGGCCAGTATATTACAATGCTGCAACTTTTATTAGTAATTTAACCTCATCTGCTATTTAACAACTTTTTATGTAATGAAACATTATCTATTTTGTACCAGAAAGAATTTTCTTTGAGTCTGGAACTCATTCTGCGTAAAGTTCATTATCAGAATAATGTTAATAGAAAGTTATCAGAATAGGTATAAAGCCTCATAAATGTGACTATCCTCTTTGTAATGCAGAATTTACTCAAAGTGGTCAACTGAAAAACCATCTTCTTATTCATTCTGGAGAAACGCCCTTTGTCCCATAAATGGTAATATTTTATCCTTGTTCCTTTTGGCATAAAAGTTTTACCAATGAATACGAAATTTTTCATTGATTTAGACTTTGGTGTATGACTGTTGGATGAGAGACTGGGATTGATTATTGTATTTCATGTAACCGGTATATCATGTGTTTCATCATCAGAAATAGTGCTTATGTAAAATGGTATAAACAGGATGACTGTGGTACTTTAAATATGCATTAAAAAAAGGTACGAAAGATATTTGACTACCAGTATATACATTTGCATAAGTTAACCAGTTATTTTGTAATCACGATTATCCAGTAATGTTGCTTTTAGTGTTGGCTGTTCGAATTATAATTTAAATTTGGTTTTAATAGAACCAGTTGATTTGAAGCACTTGTCAAACATATACATTATATTTATTAGTAAATCATTTTGTATAATAATTTCACACTGTTGATTGAAAAAATATACAACAGATTAGTAGTTGCTTGAAACTTGTGAAATATGATGAATTTATGAATGACAGGATTATAAAATTGACATAAAAGAATAAAAATGGTAATTTTGATTCTATCGGTTTAATTGTTCTGATAGATTCGCTAATTTGCTACCACTTGTTCCGATACGGCTTCCCATTTTGGCGTCGTAATTACTAGGCTTCACAACAGTGTTATAAAAAAATAATCACATGATTTATTACGAAGGTAAAGCATAATCATTTTTTAAAAAAAATTTATATTTAGGAATCTCAAGAATTATTGTTCTTTGGTATTCATACTTAAGTGTAAAACAAGTTTTTCACCATATGTGCATGTCTTATTTTCTTTTTTATGGGTTGGTCTAACTGAATGTTAGAGTATTTTCATTGGTCTTAAAAGAAGCATTGCAATGAAAAATTATTTAAGGGATCCTTAAAAAGACTATCTTTTCTCCTAGAGCCTTAAAAACTGCTTTTTCTTCATATGTTAAGAGGACCTTATTTTATACATGTCATTTGGTATACGTTTGGTAGCATATTTTTTTATTTACCGAGTCACTGAAAATCATTAGAAAACCATTAGTACTTTATGCCAATCCATAATCTATTTTCGATCGAATGACCGCGCGATAGACCCGGAGCATAGTTGATCGCTCAGCTCCCCATGACGTGTTGGATAGAACTTTCAGCAAGTTTAGAGCCTGCTCAGGCTTCCGCCGTAGATGCATTACGTGCGGAAGGAAAGTTAATTTGCTATTAAACTACACGCCCAAGAAACGAACAACGTCCACAACGGTAATAACTGAATCGCCAACGTAAATCTGCGGGTCAGGATGCAAACCTCTGCGTTTGCAAAAATGTACGCAAGAGGTTTTTTCGACCGAAAACGTAAAGCCGTTCTCCGAACACCATGTCATCATGCGAGAGATTGCAATTTGCAGTTGTCGTTCGATGTAACGCATAACCTTGCTTTGGCAGGAGATCTGTAAATCATCAACGTAAGTTTCCACGAACAGATGGAGGTAAGCATCTTAAAATTTCATCTATTTTTAAAGAAAACAATGTCACACTTAGTACACTGCCCTGAGGAACTCCCTCTTCCTGAATGTAAACATCGGAAAGTGTTGTACCAATGCGAACTTGGAATTCCTGTAGTGATAGGAAGTTCGCAATGAATATAGGCAAGTGGCCACGAAAGTTGTTATAAAGGTCACGAAGGATGCCATATCGCCACGTTCGGTCATAAGTCTTTTCGATGTCGAAGAAAACAAACCCTAAGTGGTTTCTTCTGACAAACGCATTGCGAGCTTCGGACTCTAAGACAATGATATTATCCATCGTAGACCGACCACGCCGGAAACCACTTTGTAGAGGTGACAGACAAAGCTGGGTTTCAAGTTGATATACTAACCGATTGTTAACCATCCGTTCCAGCAGTTTACATAAACAACTAGTGAGCGCTATCGGTCGGTAATGCTTAGGGTTGGAGGCATCCTTTCCCGGTTTGGGAATGGGAATCACTATAGCCCTACGCCAAGAGGATGGAAAAGCATGTTCCTCCTAGATTCTATTAAATAAATACAGCAAATTACGGAGAGAGCTGCGAGAGAGATGCGTAACATGGAATAACTAATGCCATCGGGACCCGTGGAAGTCAATTAGTTTGCCGAAAGCAATTCTCCAGCTCGTTCTCCGTAAAAGGGCAGTTGTAGGCCAGATTGGAGCGAGTTTCGAAACGCAAAGGTCTTGATTCGGCACGCAGTTTGTGTCGCATGAAATCGGTCGGGTATGACGATGCACCCGACACTGAACTGAAGGCGCTGCCAATGGCGTTACCTATGTCCTCTACAGTAGAGAGGGTAACACCATTTTCAACAATGCACTGTATTGGCTGGTCTGAATATAGTCCCATGCATTTCTTCACTTTCGTCCAAAGATGTTTACTGGGAGTGGATGTTGTCAATTCCGAAACGTACTTTCTCCAAGACTCTCTCTGGCAACGTCGACGCACTCTACGAGCGTTAGCTCTAGCTTGCTTGAACGCAATGAAATTTGCAGTGGTTGGATATCGGCGAAATATCCCCCACATTTTCCGTTGTATTTTCAACGTTGTGGAACACTACAGGTTCCACCACGGCTTCCAATTTCTACGACTATTTGGCGAAGTCTTATAATAGAAGCTGCCGATACAGCTATCCCTAACTTCGGAGACAAGATGAACCGCATCATCAATATCACCGCCGACCATGTGTTGGATGATGGCAGCACAGTCTGTAAATCGCGACCAATTCGCAGATTCATATTTGTATCTTGAAGGGAGATACACCACACACCCTGTGCCGGATAGTAACACAAATATAGGGTAATGGTCACTTCCGCGGAGATCTGTCCCGACCCAAAAGTTACTAGATGGAAAAAGTGACGGTGAACAAATGGCAAGATCGATTGTATGAAAGGTTCGAGAAGGCTCGTGAAAGTGAGTAGGGTCACCATTATTGAGGAGGCAAAGATTGTGGGCAGTTAGCAACTGCTCCACTTGCCTTCCTCGAGCGGTGTTACAGCTACTCCCCCACAACACATTATGACCATTAAAGTCTCCGAGTATAATAAAAGGTTCCGGAAACTGAGTCACCAAGTCGTCTAGAGTTCTTTGATCAAAAACGTCGTTAGGTGGCAGGTATATCGCGCAAACGGAAATAAATATTCGCGTTTGTACGCGCACAGCTACTGCTTGAAGTGTAGTGTTCAAGGAAAGAACAGTAAAGGGATAGTTGTGAGAGGTCAGGAGAGCGACACCACCTGACGCTCGCACACCCGAAACATTGTCCTTCCGAATAATGCTGTAACGACGCAATTTGGCCGTGTTCGCTGACTTCAGGAAAGTTTA
This sequence comes from Dolomedes plantarius, assembly GCA_907164885.2. Classification (NCBI taxonomy): domain Eukaryota; kingdom Metazoa; phylum Arthropoda; class Arachnida; order Araneae; family Dolomedidae; genus Dolomedes; species Dolomedes plantarius. Next base: position 4,734,852 of record OU015499.1, read on the forward strand.
CTGAAGTGCGACACAGGCCGGATGGTAGTCTGTGATCAAAGACTTCAGATCATATAGTTTATTTCGGAAACCGCGACAGTTCCAGGAGATTAGAGTCGCCATCAAGTAGAAGAGGGAGAAGGAACACGAGCAGGAAGGCTGGAGGTGTGCATTGACTCCCCAGCATCAGGATCGGAAAGATCCGAATTGGACGCGCAAAATTGGAGGGAGTCCTCCTCCATACGCGCCACATTGAAAGGGTCTTTCACCTTTTGTGAATGACTCACTCGCTTTAAACTCTCTAAACGTTTTAATTTTCTATGAGAATATGGTTTTGAGGTACAGGGTTTCTGGTATTGTATAGACTTATTTTGGTGGGAATTGGTGGCTTTTTCAGGTGATTAATTTGTGTTTTTTGTTTTCTGTGGGTTATTGTTGGTGGAATGGGCTTCTGTCAACACAGTCCGTAATCACAGTCCGTAATTTGTGTGGAAATAGTGCACATTACTTTCTTAGTGGCGGTAGCAGAAGCATAAGAGACTCTGATTGTGGGGCTCCTAGCTTCGACTTGTTTTCGCGCTTCTAACTGAGATATATTACTGTGGGCTCTGACAGTTTTTTTTCTCTTTTTCGAAACTCCACTTCGGACATGATCTTGAGTATGAGGCGTGTTGTCCATGGCAATTGACGCACTTTTCAGGCAAACGGCATGTGTCTGAAGAATGGTCGGACTGGGCACAACGGGCACAGAGAACGGACCCACGACACGATGCTTTCGAGTGTCCAAAACGTTGGCACTGAAAGCAACGGAGAGGGTTCTGAACGTAAGGTCTTGTGGGACACCGAAGATAACCAGCTATGACAAAGGATGGTAATTTTGGTGTCGCGAATGTCAGGATGATGTGCTTCGTAGGAAGACTTCGTATCCCGACGGATATTAATTCGACGCACAGCAGTCACAAGTTGGTGCTTTAAGTTTTCCAATATGTCCTCTTCAGAGGTATGAAGGAGATCAACCTCAGATATAACACCTCGAGATGAGTTTAAGTATGAATGTGGCGTGACGGTTATGTCTATATTACCAAACATTTTTACCTTAAGTAACTGAGAGGCTTGTGTAGAAGTCCACACTTCAACAAGAAGGTCACCGGAACGGAGTTGTTTTATTGAATCAACGTTTCCTATAGAAGAGTTTATGAAATTTTGTATGAGGAAAGGAGATACAGTAGTGAAATTCCCTTTCACTCTTTTAATAATAAAAAAACGAGAAGTACTATTTTCATTTAACGAAGATGATGACGCGAGACTATCCTTAGCTTTGGTTTGAGAATCCATAAAAAAGGGCCGTATGTTCGGTCCCCCGCGGCACCACCCACCATGGAGCCCAACAAGGGGACGCCGGTTACTGCGCCAGTGCTAACCGGGAACTATACGAGCGCGGCCAATGACCGGTTGCTTAGCCCTGAGCTAGTGAACAAAGTCTAACCGACCAGCCGATTGGTACACACGGGACCAATGTGCACCTCCCGTTTACCTGAAGCAAGGGACAAAGTAGTGTGTTGGAGATTTACCTTACTAAAGCCCACATTATAGCGAAGAATAAAACCCCTCAACTACCAGGATTTCCTATTTCTGGGGAAATCGTGTCCCCATTTCCTGGGACACGGGAAACACGTGGGCAGTTAATCGCCATTAGAAGCTAGTAGCAGCAGAATGGCTACAGCTTCTGATGAGGAGCCCTCACCCCCGAAGAGGCAACCGCAACGAGGGAGAAGAAAAGAAAAAAGTAGAAGGAAAAGGAAAGGAGAGATAGTTCGCTGGGGTACCTCGGGATTGCGACACCCGTGTTTACCTAAAGTAGGTAAACCCCCTGAGGGGCTCATATGCTGTCAGAAGGGCGTAAATTTTTATAATAGTGGAAATTTCAAATAAAACCTTTAAGTGTAAATATTTTATTTATAAGTAGGACCCTATAAAATCTGCGGTTATTGTATCAGTAATTTTTAAATAAAATGTATTGATAAGAGGGATTGTTGAAATAATATTTTATAATTATTAATTTTTTAATATAGAAGTAATAATATATAATATATTATTAATATTAATTATTTTATATCTATTAATTATTATATGTAATTATATTTTTGTTATTTTATATTTAGAGGCCTAACATTACTGTGGCGTAACAGCTAATAATTTAAGTAGAAATCAATTACTGTGTGAAGTAGAAATTGTATACAGAAAAGCAAAAAATGAAAACGAGAAAGAAGAGTTGAGTAAAGATGATAACGATTCTATTTCAGCATTTGACAAAACAAGAAAAAAAAAACCGGAAAAAAGGAAGTAGTATAGTTTAGATATATCACCTAAAAATACCGTTTTTCCACAACCGGATTTTTCAAAATATAGTGACTTCTCTACTACGGATCTTTTTGAATTATTTTTTTATGAGAATATTTATCATATGATCTTGAAGGAGATAAAGGTATATGCAGCTTTTAAAAGCTGCCCAGATCCTAATACAGATGCTGTTCGCACATTTTTTAGACGATTTTGGTAAGCGGTAATAAAAAATCGTTTGCTGCAAAAGAAATAATTGCAATTGTATTATGTTTTTAAAAGTCAAAATTATCGTCTGCGGCTTGAAAGTTTTGTTTTTATTCAAAATGGCGTTTTTAACAAAGCAGTGGTTCAAAGGCTACATTTATGCTCTTTCCGAAGAGAAATATGCATACTCCGTAATCCAAAAACGATGTAAGAGTCATGGTTTTGTGATATCTGAAGCGTCGATAGGTAATATCGTCAACAAGAAAGGAAAAAAAACGTCAAATTAGAGCCTCAAGTGGGACAAAAATTCCAAACAAGTATCCAAGGAAAAAACGGACATCTTCGACTATTGCAAAGGTACGTTGTTTAATGTTAAAAGAAAATCCCCCTAATCAAAGGACAGTTGCAAAATCATTAAAATGCTCAGTGTCCACTGTAAACAAAATGATAAACGTTGATTTAAATCTTGAGAAAGCGAAAAAACGCAATGTGCATCGTCTTCTTCCAAATCATATCGCTGAACGCAGGACACGCTGCAGAATTCTATATGAGAAACACTTATCCAAAGAAAAATGGAAAACAATTGTCACAATAGATGAATCATGGGTGTATTTAAATGATTGCAACAAAAAAAGAGCCATTTATTATCATAAAAGGGGAGAAAAAATTTAAGTACATGGTTCAAAGAATCGAAAGAAAGTTTTTCTAAGGGATTCATGATTGTTGCTGGTTTTTCTTATAATGGCAAGTTAAAAATAAAGAGAGTAGAAAAAATGTCAAGATTAACTCCAAATACTATCAGGAACATATTTTATGGCCAATTTTTCTGAATGAAATACCATCGCTTTACCCACAGTGCCATCAATCTGTGAGACTCCATCAGGACAAAGCTAGCAATCACACATCAAAATCCACTGTAAATTTCCTAAAAGAAATGGAACAAAAAACTGGTATCAAGGCCATACCCTTCACTGATATCCCTACTAAATCTCCCGATGTATCACCTATGGATTTTTGTGCTTTCGGACTTTTAAAATCTGCATTATCCAAACGTCGTCCCAAAACCCTTACAGAACTCTGGAAAGCTGTTCAGGAGGAATGGGATAGAATACCTCTTCTGACACTTCAAAAGACATTATATTATCCTGGAAATTGCGGTGTCGAAAGATAGTTCAGAATAAGGGATGTCAAATAGAACATTTAAAACACAAGAATTTTATGTAATTTAGTTTTGTGAATACAATATACATCGTCTAAAAAATGTGTGAACAGCCTTTGTATAACTAAAGAAGAATTAAAATGCTTCATTGGAAATTTAATCTTATCTGGTTTAAACAGCTTCGCTGGCAAGAGATATTATTGGGATATAAGTGAAGAAACAATTGGATTTGAGAAGAGAGATCGTAAAAACATATTTGATGCACTTCAAAACGGTTTCTAAAAGGTTCTGGGAGACCTTCTTCTGCAAATGAAAGTGCGAGAGATTGCAGAATTCTAAAGTCAATAAGATTTGATTCTCTGAATCATCTGATAATAAAATCTTCTGGGAATAAAGGACGACGTTGTGCAGTACAATATTGTAAATCTATTGTACAGACAATGTTGGACTTTGTGCAAATTGTTTTTATTCATTCCATACAAAAATGTAAGTAATAATTAACATTGCATTAAATTTGTCTATAAATTACTCAATCTATCAATAAAAGTTTAATTTCTGTTGAAAAAATATAAAGACGGAAATTTTCAGGATTTTGTAAAATTTGATCATGTTAGTGCCTAGCGTTGTATTTATGCAACACCCTGTATTTTGAAAAATATTTATAAATGCATCTTAAAACCTATAGAAATGTGTAATATCACCTTACTGAAACACGTTTTAATGATTAAAATTCAAAATATTTTTCGAAAAATAATTCGGTTAAGGAATTAGCCTTTTGTTGCACGTTGGCTTTGTACTCGGAAATCGATGTGAAAAGGCTGAGCAGAGGAAAAGGAAAGGAGAGATAGTTCGCTGAGTTAACTCGGGATTGAGACACTCGTGTTTACCTAAAGTAGGTAAACCCCCTGAGGGGCCTAAACGGAAGAATATTGCTGCGAAACTAAACGCCATGAAGCGATGGCGATCAGATGCTAAAAGTGGTCGTATTTCAAAAAAAGTATCGGACGTTGAAAACACCGTGAAAGAGCAGAATCTCAGAAATTGCAAGCAAGAATCTGAATTTTGCAACTTACCCCAGAAAATAGATTTTTTTGAAAGCCCAAATTATATCATTTTAGATGTGAATATAATTTCTTCATTTACGAATCTGATGTGCAGCAAGTGCAAAACTAATTCATTAGCTGTAATTTTAGGTGAGAACAGTGGATTTTCACACAAAATTAAAGTTGTTTGCAATGGCTGTACAGAAGTTGAAAGTGATACATATACTTCAAAAAGACTGATTCAGAGTAATGGTACCTTACAGCAAACATTTGATATTAATATGAGAATTGTTCAGGCTTTTTTGAGTTTTGAGAGGCTATTCAGCTCTAGAGGTTTTCTGTATGTTACGCAAACATGCATTTGATGTCCAGCAGAACTTTCAACCGCTACAAGAAAGTGTTGCACGAATCAATAACAGTTTCATCAGCAAAAAATCTGTGTTAAGTCAGACATGAGGTTCGAAAGGAGTATGGTGTTTCTGATGATAATGATATTGCAAACATTGGTGTCTCTTTCGAAGGTACCTGGCTTACCCGAGGACAAAATTAAAAAATTGGTGTTAGTTGTGTCACAGATATATTGACAGGTTATATGTTAGATTATGAGGTGATGTCGAAGCACTGCACTGAGTGCGAATATGCTAAATCAGATCTCAGAGTGCAATCTGCAGAATATAGTATATGGTATGAAAGTCACAAAACTTCATGCAGCATCAACCACACTGGTTCATCAGGAGCGATGGAAGTGGAAGCAGCACACAAGATGTGGTATAGATCGGAAAAAATAGGTTTGCACTACACTACAATGCTCTAAGACGGTGATTCAAAATCTTTCAAGTACCTAAATGATAAAAAGGATTATGGTACTGATTTCGTTATTAAAAAGGAGGAGTGTGTTAATCATGTTAGCAAAAGACTTGGAACTGCTTTACGAAAGGCTGTCAAGGAATGGCGTGCTAAAGCTGTCAGACTTGGTGGTAAATGTTAAGTCAGTCTAAAGGAAGACACAATAAGAAAACTCACACGGTATTATCAAAATGCTATTTTGAAAAATAAGGGTGATATAAATGCCATGAATACTGCCATCTATGCGACGTTGTTGCATAATTCTTCAACTGATGCCAAGCCAAAACATTATAAATGTCCTCCTGGACTAAATTCGTGGTGTTTTTAATCAAGCATCAATAGCAAATGGTAGAACACCTGGTCCACAGAAAATGAATATAAAAACTCCCATCAATAGTGAGCATTTGCCAAAAATTATGCCAATTTATCAACAGGCTTCAAATGACCTTCTTGAACGCTGTGTGCGATGTATTACACAAAATTCGAATGAGAGTCTCTATAGTTTGATATAGAGCAAATGCTCAAAGGATTCTTCTGCTTCATTGTGCCGTGTGACCATTGCAGTGGCGGATGCATTATCATAATTTAATATAGGCACTTTCAAATCATTACAAAGTGTTTATTCTGAAAACAACATTTTACTAAATAAAGAATCAAAATACATTGCTTTGTGGAGGGACTACAGGCGGATATACCAAAGAAAGAGAAAGCAAAGTGCAACTTATCAGGTGGCACAAAAAAAATCAAACCTGCCCGCCGACGTAGAGCATATTCAAATAATATGAAAGAAGGCCTTACCTATAAACCTCGGGGGGGGGGGGGGGGGGGGGGGTTAATTTGGCAAAATAAGTGAGTATTTGGTAAATAAGTATGTTTTACAAATTTCTAATGTTTCATGAATGAAAATTACAACTCTATTTTTCTCATTTTTTTTCATGCTTTTACAACACTACAGGAAATTTTTTATGTTAAAACATGGTTGAAATGGGTTGCATGTGCATTATTTTGTATATCGAATCTAGTTCCATATTAATTTTATACAAATTTCAGGTATGACTTTGTCAAGTAGCATGATTTATTTTTTCTTGATGGTATCTTCTTAACTGTCATATTTTGAGAACAATTAAACTTTTTTAATAATTTAGATTTCAGATTTCAAAGATTTCAAAAAATTTATAAATATTCTTTATTATATGCTTCATAAATCTTAGCATGGAATTAACATTAAGATTTATTTGTTGAATTTTTTAAAAAATCTTAAACCAAGAGCAGTTTACAACCTTTAAGCACTTAATATGTTACAACCTTTTAAGCACATATTCTTTGGTCAAGCGCCCTAAAGGATCGAAAGTTGCATGGGAAGAATATATTACCTCTTAAATTTAAGAGATGGTGGATCTTAAGATAAGAAGATAAAATCGGCTAAATGGCTTGATAAAAGTTTTGACAAGGTTAGTTGGTTTGTTTGGGTTTATTGGCGCAAGGTCCAGAGAGGACAAGCTGCGCCAAACACATGGTGAACAGTAACAAACATATAAGTTGTCATTTATAAGCCAAAAAACCATAAAATCTATGATAAAATCATATATATATATATATATATATAGGAAAAGTAAAGATATAGATAAAAACATTCAAGTACATATAGACCATGTAAAACCACAGGTAAAATGTATAAAATTTGAGGTATAAACAAGATAAACAGTTTTAGATAAAAATAATTATAAAATATTAAAAATTAGATTAACTGGTAAAAACCAATATGACGTATAAAAGTGAACAGCGCAGGATGCGGATGTTCACCAATTAAATGCAATAAGGATGGAGATGATGATTTAAAATATTTTACATACAGGTTTGTGAAACTATTACAAGACGTTAAAATATGATAGATGGTTAGAGGGCATTTACAGTGTGCACACGTTGGAGCACTCTCACCAAATAGCAAATGCAAGTGCGTCAGTCGAGTATGACCAATCCGTAGACGCGTGAGAATGACGTCACTCTTCCTGTTGGGTAGAGATTGCCAAAATGAAAGATTAGGTTGGATATTATGCAATTTGTTGTCAATCTCCAGATACCAATGCCTTTGCCACTGGTCCCGAAGAAACCTCTTAACCGCGAGTTTGATATCATGATAGGGGAGAGGCAGGCTCTGATAAACTCTCGCATTTCTTGCGGCTTTGTCGGCAAGCTCGTTACCCTGAATTCCGACATGAGAAGGCACCCAGCAGAATAGAACAGAGAAACCACGACGTATCATTTCTCCTATCAAATCTAGCACTTGGGAGGCAAGAGCGTGGCTCATGGGGTTCGATTCTAGTGTTTCCAAAACGCTGAGAGAATCTGTATAAATGATGAACCTTTTATGTTGAAGCTGTGAGATATAATCAAGGGCCTCATAAATAGCTCTAAATTCAGCGGTAAAAATCGAGTATGCAGCAGGAAGTTGATGGCTAACGGTGTGGGATTCACAAACACAAGCACACTCCACGTGGTCAGCTGAACATGAGCCGTCAGTAAATACAGGTGTGTAAGAGGTGTACTGAGACCTATGTAACGCTAACAGCTGTTGGAATACCTTGTCGGGAGTATCTGATTTTGAGTAGCTAGTAAAGATTCGGAGATAGGAGAAATTTTGTAGCTTCCAAGGTGGGGAAGTATATAGTGGAGGACAGAGAATGCAGATTTCATCTAGAGGAGAGTTAACCATCAAACTGCGCATTCGCAAACTGAAATTTGGAATGCAAGACGGACGATGTTGATATAAAGTTTCAAAGTTAAGAAGGGACTCATGGAGTGGGTGGCACGAACGGGACAGTAAACGGAAATAGAGTATAAGGGATAACTGTTGGCGGATGACATCTAGAGAGGGTTCTCCACAGTAAGCATACAAGCTTTCGACAGGGGATGTGCGGAAGGCGCCACAGCATATACGCAAAGCGGAGTGATGCACAGCATCTAGTCTCTGGAGGACACTCCGTCGGGCAGAACCATAGATTTCACAACCATAGTCTAGTTTTGATCGGATAACCGCACGGTATATCCGAAGGAGAGAGCAGCGGTCCGCACCCCAGGATGTGTTAGATCAGGGGTTTCCAATTTAGAAGTGTCCAAGGGCCGCAATCGAAAACAACTGTCTAGTAGCGGGCCGCAATTTAATCAGGACCATACCCAGGACTTTTTTTCTTGAAGGAGGGAGATTTGGAGGATTTGTGTATAGTATATACTATGAATTTTTTAAAAATTCGAGGATGAACCTCCAACAACGACCTTGATTATAACTGGCCAACTTTCGTTAAATTACACAGACACACACAAAAAAGTCAAGTAAGAAGTGGGTATTTAAATAAGAAGTGGATCAAATAAGAAGTGGGGGGGGGTATGAAATAGAACATGAGTGGACACCCTACATTTCATGGAATTCGAGGAAAATCAATTCTTTTGTAAATGAACAGCATTTGAAAACAATAAAGATTTTTACAAAAACATTTTTCGTTAACTAAGAATATCTAAATTGATGCTGTAAATTATTTTCCTAGAAGTCTTCGCGGGCCGCAAAAAAAGGTACCGAGGGCCGCATGCGGCCCGCGGGCAGCCAGTTGGAAACCCCTGTGTTAGATAAAACCCTCAACAGGTTCAGTGACCGTTCGCACTTCCGACGCAGATATGACACGTGGGAAAGGAAGGTCAGTTTGTTGTCAAAATGGAGACCTAAGAATTTGATTGTGTTGTCGACTGAGAGCCGAAGTTCCTAGGAGGATTTCAGGATCCGGGTGCAAACCACGGCGCTGGCAGAAATGCACACAGCGCGTCTTGTCGGCAGAGAAAACGAACCCATTTTCTGCATTCCATTTCTCCATGCGATTGACTGCAGTTTGAAGCTGTCTTTCAACATGACGCATGTCCTGACTTTGGCACGAGATATACAAATCGTCCACATAAAGGAAACCAGTTACGGAGGGTGGTAGCTTGTTTAAAATACCATTTATTTTTAGGGAGAAAAGGGTGACGCTCAACACGCTACCCTGCGGAACTCCTTGTGTATAAACATCGGAAAATTCGTTGCCGACGCGGACTCTGAACTGACGTAACGATAGGAAGTTTTGGATGAAGAGTGGTAGGTGTCCACGAAAATTCAGATTGTGAAGATCTCTAAGTATCCCATACCGCCAGATGCGGTCGTATGCTCTTTCAATATCGAAGAAAATGGAGACCATATGTTTTCGCTGCAGAAAGGTATTGCGCACTTGGGACTCTAAAGCGATTAGGTTGTCCATCGTGGATCTGCCTTTCCGAAAGCCACTTTGGAAAGGAGAGAGGTAACCATTGGTTTCCAATTCGTGCACCAGGCGAGTGTTCACCATTTTCTCCAGGACCTCGCACAAACAGCTGGTGAGGGCAATTGGCCGATAGTTATTAGTGTTGGTCGCATCTTTACCAGGCTTTCGGAAGGGAACGACTGTAGCATTACGCCATGAATTTGGAAAGGTGTTAGATTTCCAAATCCTATTATACAGATACAAAAGGTGACATAAAGATTCCCGTGACAGATGGGACAGCATATAATAAGATACATTATCCGGTCCAGGGGAAGATTTTTTGATTCCACGAATGCAACGGAGAAGCTCTGTCATGGTAAATGGACTGTTATATTGAAGTTTCCTCCGCGTGTTGAAACGCAAGCGTTGTGATTCGGCACGGCGTTTATACTGTAAAAAGGAGTTCGGATACGCTGTAGCACTCGAAGTGGCTGCGAATCGTCGACCAATAGCGTTTGCTATTTCGGCGGCAGTTGCGAGAGTCTCACCGTTTTCGGTCACACAAGATATGGAATTTTCAGTATAAAGCCCCATTGCTTGTTTGGCTCGCAACCACAGTTCTCTAGAAGGAGTGGAAGTCGAAATATGGGATACATATTTTATCCATGAATCGCGTTGACAGCGGCGACGTGCCCTTCTAGCATTAGCCTTGGACTGTTTAAAAGCAATGTAATTTGCAGTGTTCGGGTACCTTCGAAAGATATTCCACAACTTTCTTTGATTTTTCATGGCTATTTGGCATTCCTCATTCCACCAGGGCTTGCGAGTCCTCGGCGGAAACGGAGAGCATTTAGGAATGGACAGGTCAGCTGCTAAGAGGATAACATTGGTGACATTAAGTACAGAGTCCTCAATATTTGCATCCACCATACTCCGTGTGATTGCGGCCCGGGAAGTGAACTTGTCCCAGTCGGCTGCTTCAAAGATGTAACGTCTTGGCCGTGAAACAGGTCCACTGTCATCACTTAAAGTAGTAACAAAAAGTGTAAAGTGGTCACTGTTTCGAAGGTCTTTCCCGACGAAAAATTTCAAAAGGGGTAGGAGGGATGGTGAACAGATAGCAAGGTCTATACTATGGAATGTGCGCGTCGGCTCGTGGAAGTAAGTTTCTTCCCCGTTATTCAGAAGGCAGAGACAGTTGTCAGACAGCAACTGTTCTATCTGCCGTCCGCGGTGGTTGGTATCCTTACTTCCCCAGAGCTTGCTATGACCATTGAAGTCACCTATAATGATGAAGGGAGGAGGTAGCTCATTAATCAGATCGTTCAAAATGTTCTGAGCGATTGGCTCAATTGGTGGCAGGTTACATCATGGTCCGAATCCTCGGAAACATACAATTTTAATGGAGTCTCCTCAGAGAGGAGCTTCCGGAAAGAATGGGGATTTTTTAAAATATGTTTTTCATTTTTGGTTTTCTTAGGAATGCCAATGCATTTCCTAGGAATTGCTACTTTCTTTTTTTTATTCGGATTTGGAGGTATTGAAGTATTGGTGCTAATATGGTACGAACATGACTGCTTAGATTGGTTGTTTTGAGAGACGGAATGTTGAGGAGACTGTCTGCTTTTAGTTCCACGCACAGAAAGGGAAGTAGAAAGTACAGTATTAGACGGAATAGACTCCTCTGTCTGCGTATAAGCTGAGCACATAATTTTTTTGTTACCGGCAACAGTAGCATATGAGACACCGACTCTGGGGCTCCTAGCTTCTACCTGTTTGCGCGCTTCTAGATATGATATATTATTGTGAGCCTTGACAGTTTGGATTTCCTTTTCAACAATCCACTTTGGACATGATCGTGAATATGAGGTGTGGTCTCCTTCGCAGTTAACACATTTAGCTGGTAAGTTACCTGATGCATGATCACGCTGGCCACAACGTGCACAGACCACGGAACCACGACACGATGCTTTCGAGTGTCCAAATCGTTGGCACTGAAAGCAACGGAGTGGGTTCGGCACGTAAGGTCTGATGGGGCATCGAAGGTATCCAGCTATGAGATATCTTGGTAGTACAGGTGTGTCGAAGGTCAGGATGAGATGCTTCGTGAGTAATTTCCCAATCCGACGGATGTTGATGCGACGAACACCAGACACAAGTTGGTCCTTCAAATGCTCCAAGATTCCCACTTCGGAAGTATGCAGCAAGTCAGGTTCTGAAATTACACCTCTTGATGAATTTAAATACGCGTGGGGAACAATAGTTACTGCCATGTTAGCAAAAGCTTCAACTTTTAATAACTGTGCAACTTGTCCTGCAGTCTTTACTTCTAAAAGTAGGTCTCCAGATCGTAGTTTTTTAACAGATTGGAAAGTTCCAATTAATCCATGTAGCCTTTTGAATGATGAAAGGCGACACCGTACTAAATGTACCTTCCTTTCGTTTAATTATAAAAAAACGTGAGGTTTTATGAGATGTTTGAAGAGAAGAAAAAGATTTATCCATAAAAAAGGAGGAAATATTCAGTTCTCGGTGGCACCACCTACCATGGAGCCCAACAAGGGGATGCAGATACCTGCACCAGTGCTCACCGAGAACTATACGCACACGAAACGACCCTGAAGCAGACCTCCACCCTTAACGAGATGCCCAGTAGTCGAAACGATAGTTTGGTTCCTAGCCGAAGACAAAGTCAGCGACCAGCCGATTGATACATTAGGGAACCACTAAGTACCTCCCGTTTACCCGAAGCGGGGGCCTAAGTAGTGTGTTGGGAAACCAAAACTGACCCTCAACTACCAGGATTCTCTTTTCCGGGGACACGGGTCTCCACGCACGGCCAACACGTGGGTGATAAAGACCCCATTAGCAGCAAGAAGCAACAGAACGGCAACAGCTACTAAAGAGGTGCCCTCGCCTCCGAAGAGGAACCACACCCAGGGAGAAAAAAGGAAAAAAGTAAAGGAAGAGAGAAAAGGGAAAGGAGAGATAGTTCGCTGGGGTACCTCGGGATTGCGACACCCGTGTTTACCTAAAGAAGGTAAACCCCTTGAGGGGAGTTTTGACAAGGGAGTTTCAGATAAGTTCATACCTGCCGCGGTCAATGACATTGATCACCACATTTATTTAATGATATCACCTTCAGATTTCATAATAAATTATGTTCATTACGCACATGCATTTTATATGCAAACGAGAAAATAAAAATTCTCAACTCTGCGCAAATGTTAAAAAATTAAGAAAACAATCAAAATTGTAAATCTCCTTTTTATAAAATTTAAGGTTTTATTTTATATTACTTTTGAATTGAATTATTCTACACATTTACTAATTTAACTGAATATCTGTAATTACACGAGGGTGTTTCGGAAAGTAACGATAAACCACAGACAGCAAGAAAGGAAAAGTTTTGGTGAGCGCGTTGGCAACATGGATTGTAACCTTCAACCTTTCACTTTTCCCAGGAAAGACAAGTTCATTCCAAATCCTATTATAAAAATGAACGACGAGGAAGGTGTTTTAGAATATTGTAAGTAATGTCACCTGGTCCTGGAGAAGTATCTCTGTTTTTCAACTATAAATGTTATCGTGTTTACACAATTTTATTGCATCTTAATTTTTCTGTGGTGTGTATGTGCTATTATTAACAAAAGTGTTGGTGACCAATCCGTTTTTTCAGCTGAGTTTTATATATACTGTTTTTTGGCTCCAGTCTTGTGTTTGGCGCATTATGTCCTATTTTGGACCTTTCGCCATAAAACCCCAACCAACCAACCAACCTGGAGAAGTATTTCGAGTGTTATGAAGGCTGCTAATAAGTTCTGATTCAGTAAAGGGACTTGTAGGAAAATGTGGAGAGTGGGTTGAAGTTCAGAAATCCGACTTTCAGATTTTTGTTTGTCCTTCAAGAAAGAGTTACGATAAGAAGCAGCAGAAGAGGAAGAAGAGAAGGAGCTGCCTATTGCATTTGCTATTTTTGATATGTCTGAGATTGTTTGGACATTGACAGGCAAGCAAGAAAGTGGATGTTCTGCGTATAAGCCCATTGCCTTTTTAACTCTTCACCACAATTGTTTAGACGGTGTGTTGTACGATATATATGGGTGAATAAAATCAAATATTATGTCCGAATTATGTCGTACCTATTATATGTGTAAATAATATTACGTCGAATTATGTTCGATGAGAGATTTTTATAAAGCATGAGAAAGGGGTGAACGGGTTGATTCGATCGCAAAATAGTATAAATTTCATCGGAAAAAACTTTCGTAAGTTTTTTAATATTTCGATGTGTTAAGGTCTAGGTGATGTTTAGCAGCTTCTCACCTGGGGATTGGAATCGGTCGAGGAGCATATAAAAGGGGTTCAAAATTTGGGCAACGTTCGTAGTTGTCTTTTTTGACAATATCACTGCTGTTGCTGTTCCTGTTCTTGAATAATAACCGTGGCGCCCAATTTCAATGGTATGTCTTTTTCTGATGTTATTATCTGATCAGTATAACACAAATGCTTAGTTTCTGTACATAGCGTGTGTTTTCGGAGCAACCAAAAAGTTTTTAAACCATTGCTTGTTTAGGTTATAGGAGATATATTTATAAATTTTCCCTTTTTTTTGATTTAGACAGAATGCAACATATTTCTAACAAAAGGCCCAAATACAACATCTTAAACATCGGTGATGATGACGCAGATTCTGGCGGTCAAACCAAAGATATGCTTACACCTTTGAAGCCATCTGGATCATCATCTAAAACTAAAGAGTGTAGCCTAAATTTAGCACCTATCGAAAATAAATCGCCATCAGATGTTGCGCCGTTTGTCGTATACCTCGGAAATAATATCTATATTGAAGTGTAAACTTATCGCAACGCTAATCATGTGGGTTTTTCAAAAAAGAGGCCAATGATATTCGAAACCGATTCAACATCCCTGTTTCTCAACTCTGTGTTTTGACAGGATGGTTGGTTGGTTTTTATCGCGCAAGGTCCAAAATAGGACATAAAGCGCCAAACACAAGACGGAAGCCAAAAAAATAGTAAAAATAAAAGCGCCTGGCTCGGAACCAACGACGGAGGTTACCAAATAAAACTCCAACAACTTTTCATTCTAAAATACATGTATGAGAGTAAAACTGGAATAAAAAACGATAAAATGCAGCGTAAACTTTATAAAAATATATGTATAAAAACGAAAAATGTATAAAGGCGATGAAAAAAAATGATATATAAAACTCATAAAATGATTCGGTCATATGAATGGTGATATATAAGAAATTAAAAGAACATAACAATTTTAACATTAAAATCAATGCGAAAAGCAAATGCTCTTTATAAAATTGGTTGAAAATAAAAAGGCAAAAAGATAAGAGTGTGTGTGTGGGGGGGGGGGGGCCTCACCCAGCAGATCAGGCAGATTCGGTGAACTAGACAAAAAAAAAAAAGATTGTAGCAAGGCTGCAGAACAGGACAAGACGTCAAGATGAAAGTGGAGACTGACAGTGTTCATATAGATGGGTATCCTCGCCCATCAGCAAATGCCGATGTGTCAGGAGGGAGTGCCCAATCCTCAATCGTGTGAGCATGACGTCTACACCACGCAGCTTCACATCAGAAAAGTTACGACGAAAGCCACGACAGTTCCAAGAAACGAGAGCCTTTGTGGCAAAGAAAGAGGAGGAGAGACCGATCGACCACTCCCTGTGGGTTGAGATGGCGTGCAACCTACGGAAGGAGGAGTAACAGACACCTCAAACACTACCTCGGACACATACAATTTTAATGGAGTCTCCTCCGAGAGGAGTATCCGGAAGGTCTGAGAATTTTTTACCTCATATTTGGTTTTTTGTTTTCCTAGAAATGCCGATGGACTTTCTAGGAATAATCAGTTACTTTCTTCTATTTGGGTTTGGTGGAATTGAGTCTGTAGTTATATGGTATGAACAAGATTGGTTACTATTTGAAATATTTTGAGAGGTAGGAATATTAAGAGATGGTTGTCTCTTTTTTTTGTGCCACGTGCAGAAAGGGTAGTGACAGACAGACTTAAATGGATTAGTCTCTGTCTGCGTAGATGCTGTACACATAACATTTTTCGTGGGAAAAAAGTACCAAAAAAAAAGAGGAGAGGATTGTTTGTTTGTTGGGGTTTTATGGCGCAAGGTCCAAAAAATGGACATAAAGCGCCAAAAAAAAGACAGGCTGGAAAATAATTCATTTGAAAGCGCCCGACCCGAACCAACGACGCAGATTAGATTCGAACACCTTTTCATAATAAAAAGACATAACAGTGTAAAATAGTATAAAAAAGGAGTAAAAATGCAGAGTAAACATTATAAAAATATATATAAAAGTGATAAAATACAATGAAACATAAGAATATATAAAATGGTTAGATGATATGAATGGTTATATATAAAGATGAAAAGAGCAAAAATTTTTACAATAAAATCACTCAGAAAAGCAAATACTTTTTATAAAATTTGTAGAATACAAATAAGCACAAAGAGAAGGATGGGGTGGCTGCCCCAGCAGATCGGACAGATTGGGTGAATTACAACCGAAAAACCTATTATAGTGAGACTGCAGATTTGGGCAAGACGTCAAGATATATGACATTGTAAGCGGAGACTTACAGTGTTCACACAGAGGTGCATCCTCACCCATCAGCAAATGCCGATGTGTCAAAAGCGTATTCCCAACTCTCAAACGTGTAAGAACGACGTCTGAACGGCGCAGTCGATCAGATGGCAAAGAGCCAATATGTGGCTTTATCTGTCGTAACTTATACTGAGATTGCAGGTTCCAATCTAACTGCCACTCATGCCAAACAAGCTTCTTGACAGCGGACTTCAGATCGGTGATAGGAATTGGCTGAACCAG
Source organism: Dolomedes plantarius (assembly GCA_907164885.2). Lineage (NCBI taxonomy): Eukaryota > Metazoa > Arthropoda > Arachnida > Araneae > Dolomedidae > Dolomedes > Dolomedes plantarius. The sequence goes on from OU015499.1 coordinate 4,751,566, forward strand.
ACGATGCACGGCACCTTTAGCCGCAGCATCTGCATGCTCATTACCCGCTATGCCGACATGACCCGGTACCCAGCAGAACGAAACACTGAAACCTCGACGACAGAGGCGACGATGCAGATCCACCACCGGAGATAAAAGGGAATGAGAGTGTGACACTTCACCATTCTCCATAGTCTCTAATACGCTGATGGAATCTGTATACACGATATATCGTCTACTGCTCTGACGGGAGATGAACTTCAAGGCTTCGTCAACAGCGACAAACTCTACTGAAAACACGGAAAAACAGTCGGGAAGGGTGTAGCTCCTAACGTCTCTGCCACAGACGTAGGCACAACCAACATGGTCTCCTGTTTTTGAGCCGTCGGTATAAACAGCAACATAGTTACGGAAAATAGCGCGGTGCGATGCAAAAAGCTGGCGATACACAACAGGATCCGTACTTGACTTTACAAAACCCTGGAAGGGCCGCAAGTACGAAATCTTGTGATTACGCCAAGGTGGAAACGGTGAGGTCGGTCGCAGCATGACACTCACATTACACAGAGACGTAGAAAAAAGGAACGTCCTCATGCGAAGGCCGAAAGTTGGAATGCAAGTGGCCGATTTTCGAAAAGTCGGTCAAACTGACTGTCAAGAAGAACAGAATGGAGTGTGTGAGCAGGATGCGAAAGAATGCGAAAATACAATTGAAGCGACAATTGCTTGCGAACAGATGGTAAAGAGGGTTCGTCACAGATGACATTTAAGCTCTTAATAGGCGATGTTCTGAAAGCACCAGAACAGATTCGGAGGTATCAAGTTTCCGCAACACAGAAGAGCGAGCGGAACCGTATACGGCACAACCATAATCCACTTTCGATCGGATGACCGCGCGATAAACTCGGAGCATAGTATATCGATCAGCACCCCAGGACGTGTTTGACAACACTTTTAACAAGTTTAGGGTTTGTTCTGACTTCCGACGTAAATGCATAACGTGCGGAAGGAAAGTGAGCTTTCTATCGAACAATACTCCTAAGAAGCGAAGAACGTCCACAGCGGTGATAGCTGAATCGCCGAGATAGATCTGCGGGTCAGGATGCAGTCCCCTTCGCTTACAAAAAAGTACACGAGGTCTTTTCCGTCGAAAAAGTAAAACCGTTCTCCGAACACCATGTCATCATGCGAGAGATTGCAATTTGCAGTTGTCGTTCGATGTAACGCATGTCCTTGCTTTGGCAGGAAATCTGCAAGTCATCCACATATAAGTTGCCATGAACAGAAGGTGGTAAGCACTTTAAAATATTATTTATTTTCAGGGAAAAAAGTGTCACACTGAGGACACTTCCCTGTGGAACTCCCTCTTCCTGTATGTAAACATCGGAAAGTGTGGTACCAATGCGAACTTGAAATTCTCTTAGAGACAGAAAATTCGCAATGAAAATAGGCAAGTGGCCTCGAAAGTTGTTACTATAAAGGTCACGAAGGATGTCATATCTCCATGTCCGATCATATGCCTTTTCGATGTCCAAGAAAACAGACACAAGATGGTTACTTCTGACAAGGCATTGCGAGCTTCGGATTCTAAGGCAAGGATATTGTCCATCGTAGACCGGCCACGCCGGAAACCTCTTTGCAAAGGTGACAAATAAAGCTCGGTTTCTAGTACATACACTAACCGATTATTTACCATGCGTTCTAGCAGCTTGCACAAACAGCTCGTGAGTGCAATTGGACGGTAATTATTCGGGTTAGTAGCATCTTTTCCCGGTTTAGGAAAGGGAATCACTAATGCCCTACGCCAAGAGGTTGGGAAAGTATGTTCCTCCCAGATTCTGTTAAATAAATATAGCAAATTACGGAGCGAGCTGCGAGAGAGATGCTGTAGCATAGCATAACTAATTCCATCGGGACCCGGGGAAGTCACCCGTGTCTGCCGAAGGAAATTCTCCAACTCCTTCTCCGTAAAGGGGCAGTTGTATGACAGGTTCGACTGAGTTTCAAAACGCAAGGGCCTAGACTCGGCACGCAGTTTGTGTCCCATGAAGGTGGTCGGGTAAGAGGACACACTCGACACAGAACTAAAAGCGCTGCCAATGGCGTTACTAATTTCCTCTACGGTAGAGAGAGTAACGCCATCTTGGACGATGCATTTCACTGGCTGAATATAAACCCATGCATTTCTTCACTTTGGTCCAAAGCTGCTTACTGGGAGTGGATGATGTCAGTCCCGAAACATACTTCTTCCATGACTCTCTTTGACAACGTCGACGCACTCTACGAGCTTCTGCTCTAGCTCTCTTGAACGCCACGTAATTAGCAGTAGTGGGATATCGGCGAAATATCCCCCACTGTTTTCGTTGTTTTTTTCATGGCTTCTTGACAAGGTTCCACCACGGCTTCCAATTTCTGCGACTATTTGGTGAACTCTTAGGAATAGCTGCCTCGGCAGCGATTATTATAACGTCGGAGACACGACGAACCGCATCATCGATTGCACCGTCGACCATAGACTGGGTGATTACCGCACTGTCTGTAAATTGCAACCAGTTCGCAGATTCATATTTGATTCGCGCAGGGCGACAGACTAAAGATCCCGTGCTGGAAAGTGACACAAAAAATAGGAAGTGGTCACTCCCGCGAAGATCAGTCCCAACCCAGAAGCCCCTCAGGGGGTTTACCTTCTTTAGGTAAACACGGGTGTCGCAATCCCGAGGTACCCCAGCGAACTTTCCCTGCTTTCCCTTTTCCTCTCCTCTCGTCCTTCTACTTTTACCTTTTTTTCTCCCTCGTTGCGGTTACCTCTTCGGAGGTGACGGCTCCTCATCAGAAGCTGTAGCCATTCTGCTGCTACTAGCTTCTAATGACGATTAACTGCCCACGTGTTTGCCGTGCGTGAAGACCCGTGTCCCCGGAAAAGGGAATCCTGGTAGTTGAGGGTTAGTTTTGGTTGCCCAATACACTACTTCGGCCCCCGCTTCGGGTAAACGGGAGGTACTTAGTGGTTCCCTAATGTATCAATCGGCTGGTCGTTGACTTTGTCTCCGGCTAGGAACCAAGCAATCGTTATGATTACTGAGCATCTCGCTAAGGGTGGAGTCTGCTTCAGGATCTTTTCGTGAGCGTATAGTTCTCGGCCAGCACTGGTGCAGGATCCTGCATCCCCTTGTTGGGCTCCGTGGTGGGTGGTGCGGCCGGGAACTGAATTTTAAGCCTCTGTTTATGGATTCTTTATTTTCTTCTCTCCCTTCGAGGGAGCAACAAATTTGCACGTCTGGAAAATTTATTAAGTATTTTATTGTGAATCTTATTGATCAGTCATTTACATCTGTCTCACCTTTTCTAATACAGAAAACTGTAAACTCACTTATTGGAGAAGTGCCCCAAATACGCAAACTGCAATCCGGAGACCTTATGATAGAGGTTTCTTCAACTAAGCAATCTTCAGTCTTAGCTAATTGCACAACTTTCGGTTCGTTTGCAGCCAAAATAACACCCCCTCAGGGGGTTTACCTTCTTTAGGTAAACACGGGTGTCGCAATCCCGAGGTACCCCAGCGAACTTTCCCTCCTTTCCCTTTTCTTCTCCTCTCGTCCTTCTACTTTTACCTTTTTTTCTCCCTCGTTGCGGTTACCTCTTCGGAGGTGAGGGCTCCTCATCAGAAGCTGTAGCCATTCTGTGCTTCTAGCTTCTAATGGCGATCAACTGCCCACGTGTTTGCCGTGCGTGGAGACCCGTGTCCCAGGAAATGGGGATCCTGGTAGTTGAGGGGTTTTATTCTTCGCCATAATGTGGGCTTTAGTAAGATAACTCTCCAACACACTACTTTGGCCCTTGCTTCAGGTAAATGGGAGGTGCACATTGGTCCCGTGTGTACCAATCGGCTGGTCGGTTAGACATTGTTCACTGGCTCAGGGCTAAGCAACCGGTCATTGGCCGCGCGCGTATAGTTCCCGGTTAGCACTGGCGCAGTAACCGGCGTCCCCTTGTTGGGCTCCATGGTGGGTGGTGCCGCCGGGGACCGAACATACGGCCCATTTTTATGGATAACACAACCAAAGAAAGTACTAATCAACGTGCATCATCTAGATCATATAACATCAATCAAACTTCTCGCTTCTTTATAGTTAAGCGTACGGAAGGCAACTTCACCACTGTTTCACCTTTCCTCATTCAAAAATGTATAAATTCTGTTATAGGCCATGTGAAATCAATAAAGAAACTCCGTTCTGGTGACCTCCTTGTTGAAGTATTGACAGCAGTACAAGCTGCGCAGTTGTCTAAGATAAATATGTTTGGCAATATTGCTGTGTCCGTGGCTCCTCATGGATATTTGAACTCTTCGAGAGGAGTAATATCGGAGGCCGATCTCCTCCATACCCCCGAAGAGGAAATCCTGGAGCATCTACACGACCAACATGTGTCTGGTGTTCGTCGTATTAATATTCGTCGAGATGGGAAAGTGCTTCCAACGAAGCATCTCATCTTGACTTTCGACACACCAAAATTACCATCATTCCTTATTGCTGGGTACCTTCGGTGTCCCATCAGGCCCTACGTCCAGAACCCTCTCCGTTGCTTTCAGTGTCAACGTTTCGGACACTCGAAAGCATCGTGTCGTGGTTCCGTGGTCTGTGCCCAATGTGCCCAGCCTGACCATGCATCTGAGACCTGCACAAAGCCAGCTAAATGCGTCAACTGCCAAGGAGATCACACATCATACTCACGCTCCTGTCCAAAATGGATAGTTGAGAATGAAATTCAGACCGTAAGAGCCAACAATAGTCTGTCATACTTAGAAGCGCGCAAACAGGTCGAGGCTAGAAGCCCTAGAGTTGGTGTTTCATACGCCTCTGTTGCCGCTTCCAAGAGAGTTATGTGTAACTCATCAACCCAAACGGAGCCTATTATTACAACCAATAAACCAAACAATAGTAAAACTCAAACAACCCAACCTTCAAAATCTAATTCACAACCTAATAAAACATCCCGTTCTTCCATCTCAAAACCTCCCACACCTAAACCAGCTATACATAAAAAATTAAAAAGTGCTGAAGTTGCAAAGCGAGTGAGTCATTCACGTAAGGTGAAAGACCCTCGCAATGTGGCGCGTATGGAGGAGGATTCCCTCCAAATTTGCGCGTCCAATTCGGATCTTTCTGATCCTGATGCTGGGGTGTCTATGGACACCTCAACTCTTCCACCTCGTGCTCCATCTCCCTCTTCCTCTTGATGGCGAGTTTAATTTCCTGGAACTGTCGCGGTTTCCGTAATAAACTATCAGATCTGAAGTCTTTGATCACAGATTACCATCCGGTCTGTGTCGCACTTCAGGAAACTTTCCTGAAGTCAGCGGACACGGCCAAATTACGTCGTTATAGTATTATTCGGAAGGACAATGTTTCGGGTGTGCGAGCGTCTGGAGGTGTTGCTCTCCTGACCTCTCACAGCTATCCCTACTCTGTCCTATCGTTAAATTCTCCACTTAAAGCGGTAGCAGTGCGTGTGCAGATGCGGAAATTAATTTCCGTGTGTGTAATATATCTGCCACCTAACGACGTTGTTGATCAAAGAACTCTCGACGACTTGGTGACTCAGCTTCCGGAACCTTTTGTTATACTTGGAGACTTTAATGCTCATAATGTTTTGTGGGGGAGTAGTTGTAACACCGCTCGAGGAAGGCAAGTGGAGCAGTTAATAACTGACCATAATCTTTGCCTCCTCAATAATGGTGATCCTACTCACTTTCACGAGCCATCTCGGACATTTCACATCATCGATCTTGCCATCTCTTCACCGTCAATCTTTCCAGCTTGCAACTTTTGGGTCGGGACAGATCTTCGCGGAAGTGACCATTTTCCTGTGTTTGTGTCACTATCCGGCACTGGATCCGTAGTCTGTCGCCCTGCGGGATTCAAATATGAGTCTGCGAACTGGTCGCGATTTACAGACATTGCAACCATTACCCAGGCTATAGTCGACGGTGATATCGATGATGCGGTTCGTCTTGTCTCCAACGTTATAATAGAAGCTGCCGATGCAGCCATTCCCAAGAGCTCACCTAATGGTCGAAGAAACTGGAAACCGTGGTGGAACCTTGAGTGTTCTGCAGCATTGAAAGTACAACGTAAAATGTGGGGGATATTTCGCCGATATCCCACCACTCCAAATTTCGTTGCTTTCAAGAAAGCAAGAGCTAACGCTCGTAGAGTGCGTCGACGTTGCCAGAGAGAGTCGTGGAAAAAGTACGTTTCGGAATTGACACCATCCACCCCCAGTAAACAGCTTTGGACGAAAGTAAAGAAATGCATAGGATTATATCCAGACCAGCCAATACCGTGCATTGTTCAAAATGGCGTTACACTTTCTACCTTAGAGGAAATAAGTAACGCCATTGGCAGCGCCTTCAGTTCAGTGTCGAGTGCGTCGTCGTATCCGACCACTTTCATGCGACACAAACTGCGTGCCGAGTCAAGACCTTTGCGTTTCGATACTCAGTCCGATCTGGCCTACAACTGCCCCTTTACGGAGAACGAGTTGGAGAATTGCCTTCGGCAGACTCGGATGACTTCCCCGGGTCCCGATGGCATTAGTTATGCTATGTTACAGCATCTCTCTCGCAGCTCGCTCCGTAATTTGCTGTATCTATTTAATAGAATCTGGGAGGAACATGCTTTTCCATCCTCTTGGCGTAGGGCAATAGTGATTCCTATTCCCAAACCGGGAAAGGATGCTTCTAGCCCTAACAACTACCGTCCAATTGCACTCACCAGCTGTTTATGCAAGCTGCTGGAACGAATGGTTAACAATCGGTTAGTGTATCAGTTAGAATCCCAGCTTTGTCTGTCACCTCTACAAAGCGGATTTCGGCGTGGCCGGTCCACGATGGATAATATCATAGCCTTAGAATCCGAAGCTCGCAATGCCTTTGTCAGAAGAAACCACTTAGTGTCTGTTTTCTTCGACATTGAAAAGGCTTATGACCGGACGTGGCGATATGGTATCCTTCGTGACCTTTATAATAACACCTTTCGTGGTCACTTGCCGATTTTCATTGCGAACTTCTTGTCACTACGAGAATTTCAAGTTCGCATTGGTACGACGCTTTCCGATGTTTACATTCAAGAAGAGGGAGTTCCTCAGGGCAGTATATTGAGTGTTACACTGTTTTCCCTGAAAATTAATGGCATTTTACAGTGTTTGCCACCATCTGTTCGTGGCAATCTGTATGTCGACGACTTGCAGATCTCGTGTCAAGGTAAGGATATGCGTTACATCGAACGACAATTGCAAGCTTCAATATCTCGCATGATGACATGGTGTTCGGAGAACGGTTTTACGTTTTCGGCCGAAAAAACCTCTTGCGTGCATTTTTGTAAGCGCAGAGGTTTGCATCCTGACCCGCAAATATTCCTAGGTGAGTCCCTGATAGCCGTAGAGAACGTGGTTCGTTTCTTGGGCGTGTTGTTCGATAGTAAGTTAACTTTCCTTCCGCACGTAATGTATCTACGGCGGAAGTCTGAGCAGGCTCTAAACTTGCTGAAAGTTCTATCCAACACGTCCTGGGGAGCTGAGCGATCTACTATGCTCCGGGTTTATCGCGCGGTCATTCGATCGAAAATGGATTATGGATGCGCCGTGTACGGTTCCGCACGCTTTTCCGTGCTACGGAAACTGGACACAATTCATCATTCCGCCCTTCGAATCTGTTCTGGTGCTTTCAGAACATCTCCCGTAAAGAGTTTAAATGTCATCTGCGGTGAGTCTTCTTTACCATCTATTCGCAAGCAATTGTCGCTTCAGTTGTACTTCCGTATCCTGTCGCAACCCAATCACCCACTCCATTCTGCTCTACTCGACAGTCAGTTTGACCGACTTTTTGAAAATCGGCCATCTTGCATTCCACCTTTTGGACTTCGCATGAGGACGTTACTTACTTCGTCTCCGCTCTGTGATGTGGATGTCATGCTGCAACCGACTTTGCATTTTCCACCTTGGCGAAACCACAAGATTTCGTACTTGCGCCCTTTCCAGGGATTTGCAAAATCGAATACGGATCCTGTCATTTTTCGCCAGCTTTTTGCGTCGCACCTCGCTAGTTACCCTAACTATGTTGATGTTTATACCGACGGCTCGAAAACAGAAGATCATGTTGGATGTGCCTACGTCTGTGGCAGAGACGTTAGGAGCTATTCACTTCCCGACTGTTTTTCTGTCTTTTCAGCAGAGTTTGTGGCTGTACATGAAGCTCTGAAGTATATCTTCCGGCAGAGAGATAGGCGTTTTATAGTGTATACAGATTCCATCAGCGTTTTAGAGACTTTGGAGAATGGTGAAGTGTCACACTCCCATTCCCTTGTATCTCCGGTGTTGGATCTGCATCGTCGCCTCTGTCGTCGTGGCTTCAGTGTCCTTTTCTGCTGGGTGCCTGGTCATGTCGGCATATCGGGTAACGAGCAGGCAGATGCTGCGGCTAAAGGTGCTGTGCATCGGCTGAATCAGCATGTGCCTATCAGTGATGTGAAGTCCGCTGTGAAAAAGTTAATTAGGAACGAATGGCAAGTTGATTGGGATCTGCAGGTTACTAATAAGCTGCGACAGGTTAAACCATGTATTGGTGCTTGGCCATCAGCTCAACTGCGTCGTGCAGACGTCATACTCACACGGTTGAGAATCGGGCATTCCCTTTTGACGCATCGACATTTGCTGATGGGTGAGGATGCCCCTCTCTGTCAACATTGTAAGGCTCCACTTTCGGTTGGACATATTTTGACGTCTTGCCCTTCGCTTCAAGCCCAGTATAATAGGTTTTTTGGCTCCAGTTCACCTATCTTATCTGAACTGCTGGGGGAGCCCCCCCATCCTGCTCTTTTTGCCTTCTTATTTTTTACTGGTTTTATACGCAGTCTGTGCTTTAGCAATTGATTTTATAGTTAAACTTTTATTGCCTTTTACAAATCTATCTTATCTTTTTATCAATTTTATGTATCATCGTTTTTACCACCTTATATATCACCGTTTTTTTATGACTTTTACATATCATCTTTCTATATTACCTTGTATATATCATTCTAACATGTTTATACATAATTTTTATCATCCCTTTTATTCAGTTTTTTACGGTTACTCGTTTTTATATTTATTAGTGTTGGTTAGAAATCTGTTTTTTCACCGTTGGTTCGAGCGTGGCGACTGTTATGTAATCTGTTTTTGTTCTAGTCTTGTGTTTGGCGCTTTATGTCCTATTTTGGATCTTGCGCCATAAAACCCCAACCAACCAACCAAAATAACACCGCATAAAACTCTGAACTCCTCAAGAGGAGTAATTTCTGAATCTGAACTATTTAATGTTGACGAGTCAGAAATCTTAGAAAATCTAAAAGACCAAAATGTCATTAATGTGCGCAGAATTACCATACGTCGTGATGGTAAAGTGCTGCCCACTAAGCACTTGATTTTGACATTCGACAGTCCAAACCTGCCGTCGCATATTAAAGCTGCGTACTTGCGCTGTCCGGTTAGGCCTTATATACCGAACCCGCTACGCTGTTTTAAATGCCAGCGGTTCGGTCATTCCCAGATTTCTTGTCGCGGCACCCTTACTTGTGCTCGTTGTGGGAAAGGTGGTCACAACAGCGAAACCTGCTCAGCGGAATCGAAGTGCGTAAATTGTAGTGGAAATCACCCGGCCTACTCTAGGTCATGTCTCAAATGGTCGATGGAAAAAGAAATGCAGACATTGAAGATCACAAATAAATTATCGTATCTAGAAGCACGGCGAATTATTGAATCAAGAACCCCAACTATAGGTGTTTCGTATGCTGCTGCAACGTCTCATAAAAGTGTTTCATCAGTGGGTTCCCAGACTGAACCTGTGGCACTTTCGCCTAAAAGAAAAGCAGGCCAACCCACACAGCAGGAAAAAGACTCTCAGAAATTAATCTCTTCATCTAAAAAAAATATTCTAAAATCTTTCCGTTTTAAACCTCCCACCAATAACCAACATTCCGTGGATTCACACGTTGTTGAATCAAAACATCCTTCACCAAATCCTGCAACAAAAATAACAAATGTCAAACAACCCGTATCACTTTCTGCTTCCCAATATGTTAAAGACCCCAAACAGTCGTGCTCTTACCATATAGACACGAACTCCCTGATTCCTCCTAATAAAAACAGAAAAAAAGCAGCTACTCCTAGAAAGTGCGTTGCCCACTCTAGGAAAGCTAAAGTTCCAACTTGTAATTCAAAACGTAACCAGTACGTCCGCAGGCTCGCCTCGGACACTGAATTAAAATTGTATGTGTCCGAGGACTCGGACAATGATGTTGATTTTGAGGAGTTTTAAATCCTCCTCCTTTTTGACTTCTTCCTTTTTTTCCTTTTTTTTCTTTCTATCTTACTTCCGTTTCATTGTTTTCTTATACCTGTTTGTACTTTCATCCTTTATGTATGAGTTTTAAAACACTATAGCTCACTGTTTTTATTTATCGCATCTTTTCAATTGCTTTATTTTTATATATTTGACTAAATGTCCTAGCTTTGTCTTTTCTCTTACCACTACTGGGTATCAGTACTATATTTTATATCAAATCTTCACACTTTTATACACCATTGTATTCTCATGTTTTATTATAGCTTTTAAACTTCTTATATTTTACTGCATTTACACCTTGTACCATCGACATTGTTTTGTGTCTTATGTAGTGTGTTTTGACTCCCGATTGGATTAAACACCATCGTGTACCATCAATGATTTTTTAACCATCCCTTATACTAGACCTTTCCCCCGCTTTTATTTATGACGTTTTACTACTTTACACATTTCGCTGTACTCATCAACTTTTGTATGTGCTGGATTTCTCATATTGTATATACTACTGTCTACACTGCACTTCATTCCGTCACTTCGGTTATATCCGGTAACCCTGTTTTTTTTTTTTGTTAATTAGTTTCTATCGTTTTTTCCACCTTTTTTGACCTGTATTTATAACTTTCGGTCATTTGTAAATAGTTTACTATCTTTTTAATGCACTTTTAGTCTATAATTATTTACTTGTATATATGTTTTTTCGGGTTTCATCATGCGTTTGGCGCAGCTTGTCCTACCTGGACCTTGCGCCATTAAACCCCAATAAACCAACCAACCAACCAACCAAAATTACCATCATTTATTAAAGGTGGGTATCTACGGTGTCCCGTACGACCATATGTGCAGAACCCTCTCCGATGCTTTCAGTGCCAACGTTTCGGTCACTCGAAAGCATCGTGTCGTGGTTCCGAGGTCTGCGCCCGTTGTGCCCAGCCTGGCCATCCATCTGACACATGTAACGCGCAAGCAAAATGTGTGAATTGCCAAGGTGAGCACACTTCGTACTCACGCGCATGCCCGAAATGGGTCCTAGAAAAAGAGATCCAAACACTTCGGGCCAGTAATAACATCCCATATATTGAAGCGCGTAAACAGATAGAAGCTCGGAGTCCCAGAGTGGGAGTTTCGTACGCCTCTGTCGCTGGCCCTAAAAAATTGATGTGTACAGCGTCTACACAAACCGAGTTGACCCCTGTTTCCAATAAACCGCAGAAAATTAAAATCACTAAAACATCATCTGTCAATATTTCTGATTCCCAGAACACTTATTTTGATACTTCGTCAGGAATCCCACCAAACCCTAATAGAAAACGTACAGTCTTGCCCAGAAAGCGTATTGGAATTTCTGCAAAAAAAAAAAGATAATGGTTATGCGGTAAAAAATCCGCAGCCGGTCCGTCGGCATGTAGCCGAGGAGGCTGCTATTCAGTTATTTACATCCGATCTTTCGGATTATGTGGAATTCGAGGAAGCTCCTCCCATTCCACCCTCAAAAGGGTCTGTTTCACCCATGTCTCCTCTTTGAGGTTTTCATTCTGGCTTCCTTAATTTCTTGGAATTGTCGTGGTTTCCGCCATAAGCTTCAGGATATTAAGACCCTGATCTGTGAATATCACCCGGCTTGTGTGGCACTTCAGGAAACTTTCCTGAAGTCAGCGGACACAGCCAAGGTCCGTCGTTACAGCTGCATTAGGAGAGATAGCGAACACAGTGGGAGAGCGTCGGGAGGTGTTGCCCTCTTGACCTCTCATGATTATCCATCCATCTCTCTTACCCTACATACCACCTTGCAGGCAGTGGCTGTAAGTTGGTTGGTTGGTTGGTTAGGGTTTAATGGCGCAAGGTCCAGAGAGGACATGCTGCGCCAAACACATGGTAAAACCAGAAAAACGGTAGTTAAAAAAAATAGAGACAAACTGGATGGGGTTTCCCCATCCACTATACAGCCAGGTATAAGAAAACAATAAAAAAAAAAAACTTTGGAGAATGGTGAAGTGTTACACTCCCATTCCCTTGTATCTCCGGTGTTGGATCTGCATCGTCGCCTCTGTCGTCGTGGCTTCAGTGTCCTATTCTGCTGGGTGCCTGGTCATGTCGGCATATCGGGTAACGAGCAGGCAGATGCTGCGGCTAAAGGTGCTGTGCATCGGCTGAATCAGCATGTGCCTATCAGTGATGTGAAGTCCGCTGTGAAAAAGTTAGTTAGGAACGAATGGCAAGTAGATTGGGATCTGCAGGTCACTAATAAGCTGCGACAGGTTAAACCAATTATTGGTGCTTGGCCATCAGCTCAACTGCGTCGTGCAGACGTCATACTCACACGGTTGAGAATCGGGCATTCCCTTTTGACGCATCGACATTTGTTGATGGGTGAGGATGCCCCTCTCTGCCAACATTGTAAGGCTCCACTTTCAATTGGACATATTTTGACGTCTTGCCCCTCGCTTCAAGCCCAGTATAATAGCTTTTTTGGCTCCAGTTCACCTATTTTGTCTGAACTGCTGGGGGAGCCCCCCCATCCTTCACTGTTTCCCTTTTTATTTTTTACTGGTTTTATACACAGTCTGTGCTTTAGCAATTGATTTTATAGTTAAACTTTTATTGCGTTTTACAAATATCTCTGTTTTTATAATCTTTTAATCAATTTTATGTATCATTGTCTTACCACCTTATATATCACGTTTTTATGACTTTTACATATCATCTTTCTATGTTACCTTGTATATATATCATCATTCAAACATGTTTATACATAATTTTTATCATCCCTTTTATTCAAGTTTTCACGGTTACTCGTTTTTATATTTCTTACTGTTGGTTATAAATCTGTTATTTCACCGTTGGTTCGAGCCTGGCGACTCTTTATTTACTCTCTTTTGGCTCTAGTCTTGTGTTTGGCGCTTTATGTCCTATTTTGGATCTTGCGCCATAAAACCCCAACCAACCAACCAACCAACCTTTATTTGAGGCGCATATTTGAAGGGCATCCTCATCCCTTCGCGCCACATTGCTAGGGTCTTTCGCCTTACGGGAAAGACTCAATCGCTTCACTAATTCAGAATGTTTTACTTTTTTATTTGCGAAGGGTTTTGAAATAGGTGTGTGGGTACGATTAATTTTGGTTTTCTATGATTCAGATTTAGGAGATAGACTTAAGGAGTTTTTATTGTTGTTTTGTGGCTTATAAGAAGGTGGGTTAAATTCTGTCTGAGTGGAAGCTGTACACATAATTTTTTTGATGGTAGCAACGGAAGCGTACGAAACTCTCGACTGTAGGAGTCCGAGCCTCCACTTGCTTTCGAACCTCCATATAAGATAGATTGTTGTGGGCCCTGATAGTTTGGACCTCTTTTTCCATTATCCACATTGGACAGGAACGTGAGTAAGAGAGATGGCTACCACGACAATTAACACATTTAGTTGGCGCGTCACATGTATCAGACGGATGTTCAGGCTGGGCACAATGAGCACAGACCGCGGAACCACGACACGCTGCTTTCGAGTGTCCGAAACGTTGGCACTGATAGCAACGGAGAGGGTTCTGGACGTACGGTCTCACGGGGCATCGCAAGTACCCAGCTATGATAAAAGATGGCAATTTAGGTGTGTCGAATTTCAGGATAAGATGTTTCGTTGGAATTACATTCCCATCCCGACGGATATTAATTCGACTCACGGCAGAGACAAGCTGATGGCGTAGATTCTCCAAGATTTCTTCTTCGGTACTGTGCAGTAAATCGATTTCCGAAATAACACCTCTCGATGAATTTAGGTAAGCGTGTGGAGCTACAGATACTGCCATATTACCAAAAGTTGAGACTTTTAACATTTGCGCTGCTTGTGTTGATGTCACAACCTCAACTAAGAGATCACCCGAACGAATTTTTTTTATGCTTTTAACCTCTCCTGCGGATGCATTAACATATTTCTGAATTAGGAACGGGGACACCGTTACAAATGTCCCCTCCTCACGTTTTATGCGAAAAAATCGAGACTTTTGCTCCCTCGAAGAGAGAGTCGATGTACTACTACTGCTGCTTAAAGAAACTTTAGTATCCATAAAAATGGGCCGTATATTCAGTCCCCGGCGGCACCACCCACCATGGAGCCCAACAAGGGGACGCCGGTTACTGCGCCAGTGCTAACCGAGAACTATACGCGCGCGGCCAATGACCGGTTGCTTAGCCCTGAGCCAGTGACCTTAGTCTACCCGACCAGCCGATTGGTACACACGGGACCAATGTGCACCTCCCGTTTACCTGAAGCAAGGGCCAAAGTAGTGTGTTGGAGCGTTATCTTACTAAAGCCCACATTATTGCGAAGAATAAAACCCCTCAACTACCAGGATCCCCATTTCCTAGGACACGGGTCTCCACGCACGGCAAACACGTGGGTAGTAAATCGCCATTAGAAGCTAGAAGCAGCAGAATGGCTACAGCTTCTGATGAGGAACCCTCACCTCCGAAGGGGCAACCGCAACGAGGGAGAAAAAAAGAAAAAATTAGAAGGAAAAGGAAATAAGAGGTAGTTCGCTGGGGTACCTCGGGATTGCGACACCAGTGTTTACCTAAAGAAGGTAAACGCCTTGAGGGGCAGGAAAAAGGTTTTTAGAGGTGACAGACAAAGCTGGGATTCTAGCTGATACACTAACCGATTATTAACCATTCGTTCCAGCAACTTACATAAACAAGTAGTGAGCGCTATCGGACGGTAATGCTTAGGGTTAGTGGCATCCTTTCCCGGTTTGGGAATGGGGATCACTATTGCCCTTCGCCAAGAGGATGGGAAAATATGTTCCTCCCAGATTCTATTGAATAAGTGCAGCAAATTACGGAGCGAGCTGCGAGAGTGATGCTGTAACATAGCATAACTAATGCCATCGGGACCCGGGAAAGTCATCCGAGTCTGCCGAAGGCAATTCTCCAACTCGTTCCCCGTAAAGGGTCAGTTGTAAGCCAGATTAGACTGAGTTTGGTTGGTTATTTGGGGTTTAGTGGCGCAAGGTCCAAAGAGGACAAGCTGCGCCAAAAACTCGTTAAGAAAAAAAGAAATTTGCATAGAAGACCAAGTAGACCAAGAGAAATAGACAAAACAAAGAACAGAGGTATAAAAAGGTCACAAGAACTAAGAAGGTGAAAACGATGAGAGGTAGACGATGAAAACAGCCATATATAGGTGCTAAAAAAGGTCATATATAGCAGGTAATTAAAAGAACTGTGATTAAACACAATGGTATATGACAAAAGTAAAAAGTCATCCATAAAATAATTATTGGGCAATAAAACAGTCACATATAGCAAGTACAAAACCAATCGAATATCGCACGTGATAAAACAGTCGTGTAAAACAGGTAATAAAAAATACCTTTATAAAATAGTAGAGTAGCAGTGAAAAGAAAACCGAACAGTAAATATGGTATGATCAAGTTATAGAATCAATGATTTATAAACAGTGGTAAAAGGGGTGAAAAGAGCAAAGAAGGTAAAAAACACTCATATGTAGACTGATAAAATCAATGGAAAATAGCGGATATTAAGGACAAACTTATATACATGTGATATAAACGGTCATATAATTCTAGTAACAAATACAGTCATACAATTCATACCTAAAACTGCCATAAAAAAACAAGCATAGACTGGGTTTGGAATCGCAAGGGTCTTGACTCGGCACGCAGTTTGTGTCACATGAAAGTGCAAGGGTACGACGACGCACTCGACACAAAACTGAAGGCGCTGCCAATGGCGTTACCTATGTCCTCTACAGTTGACAGGGTAACACCGTTTTGAACAATGCACTGTATTGGCTGGTCTGGATATAGTCTCATGCATTTCTTCACTTTCGTCCAAAGCTGTTTACTGGAAGTGGATGTTGTCAATCCTGAAACGTACTTTTTCCAAGACTCTCTCTGGCAACGTCGACGCACTCTACTAGCGTTAGCTCTCGCTTGCTTGAACGCAATGAAATTGGCAGTAGTGGGATATTGGCGAAATATCCCCCACATTTTACGTTGTATTTTCAACGTTGTGGTGTTCCACCACGGCTTCCAATATTTGCGACCATTACGTGAACTCTTAGGAATGGCTGCATCGGCAGCTTCTATTATAACGTCGGAGACAAGACGAACCGCATCATCAATATCACCGTCGACCATGTGTTGGGTGATGACAGAACAGTCTGTAAATCGCGACCAATTCGCAGATTCATATTTGTATCTTGCAGGGCGACATACCACAGATCCTGTGCCAACACTGACACAAATATAGGGAAATGGTCACTTCCGCGAAAATCTGTCCCGTCCCAAAAGTTACTACATGGAAAAAATGACGGTGAACAAATGGCAAGATCGATTGTATGAAAGGTTCGAGATGGCTCGTGAAAGTGAGTAGGATCACCATTATTCAGGAGGCAAAGATTGTGGTCAGTTAGCAACTGCTCCAATTGTTTTCCTCGAGCGCAGTTACAACTACTCACCCACAACACATTATGACCATTAAAGTCTCCGACAATAATAAAAGGTTCCGGTCACCAAGTAGTCTAGTTCTTTGATCAAAAACGTCTTTAGGTGGCAGGTATATCGCGCAAACGAAAATTAATATTCGCGTCTGCACGCGCACAGCTACTGCTTGAAGTGTAGTGTTCAAGGAATGGACTGTAAAGAGATAGTTGTCAGAGGTCAGGAGAGCGACACCACCTGACGCTCGCAGACCCAAACATTGTCCTTCCCAATAATGCTGAAACGACGCAATTTGGCCGTGTCCGCTGACTTCGGGAAAGTTTACTGAAGTGCGACGCAGGCCGGATGGTAGTCTGTGATCAAAGACTTCAGATCAGATAGTTTATTTCGGAAACTATGAAAGTTCCAGGATATTAAAGTCGCCATCATGGAGAAGAGTTAGAAGGAACACGAGCAGGAAGGCTGGAGGTATCCATTGACACCCCAGCATCAGGATCAGAAAGATCCGAATCGGACGCGCAAAGTTGGAGGGTGTCCTCCTCCATACGCGCCACATTGCAGGGGTCTTTCACCTTTTGTGAATGACTCACTCGCTTTAAAGTCTCTAAACGTTTTAATTTTCTATGTGAATATGGTTTTGAGGTACAGGACAAGACGGAGAGACAACAGACGGAAACAGTTTCTAATGAGGTGCCCTCGCGTCCGAAGTGGAACAATACGGAGGGAGAAAAGAAAGAAAAAAGTAGATGAAAGAGAGGAGAGGAAAAAGGAAAGCAGATAGAGTTCGCTGGGGTACCTCGGGATTGCGACACCCGTGTTTACCTAAAGAAGGTAAACCCCCTGAGGGGTGCACATGGTTTGGATCTTTCACAAAGTCATGTTTGCGACTTAGCGGTATCCTTCGATGGCACATGGCTTACTCGTGGCCATACATCCTTTATTGGGGTAGGGTGTCTCATTGATATTTTAACAGGTTATGTAATTGATTGTGAAGTTATGAGTAAAATATGCAGATTATCTAATGATGCTAAAAGGGATATGAATGAACATAGTGCAAAATTTGGGATTTGGTATGAAGGTCATAAATCTGTGTGTGAGCTAAACCATAGCGGGTCATCAGCTTCGATGGAAATGAACGCTGCTTCAATTATTTGGAAACGTTCCCTTGATTGTGGACTTCGATATACCAGTTTATTATCATATGGTGATGCAAAAACATTTAATCATTTATTAGACCAGCATATATATGGAAAAGATGTTCTGATAAAGAAGGAAGAATGTAAAACCATGTAAGCAAACGATTAGGTACTTGTTTAAGAAATGTGGTAAAAAACTTTTAAGAGCTCAGGGAGTTATATTAGGCGGAAGAAGTTATGGTAGTTGAAAAGAAAATACTATACAAAAACTCACAGTATATTATAAAAAAGCGATTCTCCGCAATTAAAAAAATGCAATCAATATGAAAAAGGACATTTATGCTACTCTTTACCATAGCATTCAAAGTGCCTAGTCTGAGTCAATTCATGGTGTTTTTACCAACGAGTCATTGCTAATGGGGGAACATCTGGACCCCCATAAGTTAAATATCAGAACACCTGTAAATGAACAATATATTGCCAAGATTTTACCTGTGTATCAAAGATTGTCATCAACGGAACTCTTGGAAAGATACATTCAGTGTAAGACTCAAAATGTCAATGAGAGTCTTTATAGTATCATATGGTCTAAATGTCCCAAAGAAATTTTTGTTTTCAAACCTAGAGTTCAACGGTCTGTTAGAGAAGCAATATGCAAATTTAATAAGGGTGTAGGATGGAATGTATCACATGTTCAAAAATACCTGGGTATTTATCGAGGGAGTCACACATTTAGATTGGCAAACATATTACAAATGAGAAAAAATAGTTTTCGATTCAGAAGAAATATGAAATTTAAGCACATTAGAGAAGTAATTAAGAAAGCTGTGATGAAAAGAAATATTTAAGCAAGAAAAAAGAAAGGACTTACATATAGTCCAGGTTGCTTATAAGATTTTTATGACGAAAAATAATTTGATAGTTTGCCAATCTGCATTTGTATATACAATTTTATTTTTATATCAACCTGGCATTATTTTATTATCAATCAAAATGTCATAAGTGTTATTTTGAGCAATATTAGCTGAAATTTTTTTTCTATTTACAGCCAGTCTTTAAAAAAAAGTACAAATTTCTTAAATTATAACTTTTTGCTTGTACTCAGTTAAAAGTCCATAATTAATGTTAAAATAAGAATATATACCCTCCGTAAAAGTTTTTAGAGTTGTTTATGGCTATTGGAGTATGCATAAAAAAGATTTTTTCTTAAAAATGATAATTTAAAAAAGTTATGAGCAATTAAAATATTTAAACGCGTTTATCTCAGTTTGTGTTTTTTCAGATTTTTAATGTCTTCAAAATGCTAAGGCATTTTTAAATATACATAAAAGTGTTTGAAATTTTTTTTGTTCGCATATCATACTATATGCAAGAGATTTAAATAGCGGATTTTTAATATTTTGATAACTTTTATTAAAAAAAATCATGTACAAAAACTAGTCTTTTTTTGCTTTTTTCCACTTGTATATAGTTATTTTTTTTCTCTAAAACTATTGCTATTAAAAAAATACGCTATTTAAATTTTTTAATCTATTATTACTAACCTGAAATTAAAAGATCACGTGAAAAATTTTAAAAATAAAATACTAGTGTTGATTTGATGGTTGGTTGGTTTGTTGGGGTTTTATGGTGCAAGGTCCAAAATAAGACAAAGCGCCAAGACAAAAGCCGCAATATGGTACATATAGTAGCGCCTGACTCGACCAAAGAAGGAGATTATATTCTTATACTGATATGTATTTTACTATAAAAAGATGTTTGTGTCTGAATCTACAAAGGTAGTATATAAAAGTAGTAAAAATGCAGTTTAAACATTACAAAAACATATTTAAAAGCTAATGATGTATAAAGGTCATAAAAAATTATATATTAAATTAATACCTCATTTAACACGGCGACTAGTGAACACCCTCATAAAATTCCACAGTTCGAATTCATCACTTTATATGCCACAAAAAAAAAAAGCATTATGTGATCTGAACCTGGCACCTGATGAAAAAAAATTATCTGGTGATATTTCCCGCTTTTGCATTTATTTAGGTAGCGGTTGCTACATGGAAACGGTGCAATATAGAAACTGTAGTTATCTAGGGTTTTTTAAAAAGGATGTTGAAATAAAAAACCGCTTGAACCTTCCGCTTGCCTTAATGGATAATGTTGAAAGAGGATTTGAGATTATTAAATCTCGCATTCAATCAGGTGAAATATAATTATGTTTAATGTATACTCAATGATTTTCTATCTTATATTCTTCAAGGACTTTAATATGCAAACAAAATTTTGATTTGTTAATAAATGCTTAAAAAAATTATGTTTTCGATTCGAGGGGGAATCACACGGTCATTCTGAAAAAAATATAAAGTATTGTGTTTCATTTGCATGTTTTTAAAAAAAATGTATTTTGATCACATTTTTGAATGTTTTTTTTATCTTTTGTGGGTTACAAAATGTATTTTCTATTTTTTAAGTTACTGTTATATATTTTAGTAATAGATTTTTAAAAGTTTAAAAAATAGAAAAAGGTTTTTAAATGTAATGTATATTTTTAAAAAAAATTAGTGATTGTTTTAAAACATAATCTATTCATTCTCAATCTTGAAAAAAATATGGTACATTTTGAATTGCTAAATTCCGCACATCGCGGTTATTTGCAAAGTTACAGAGCTGTTTTTAAAAATGAACGCGACCCGCATATTGTATATCAAAAAACAAAACTAAAAATTAAACAAATTATAAATAGCACATTACTTTTACGTATACGTTTGTCGATTTGTGTCAATATCTTTTTTGTAAAAAATGAAAACGACTTAAACGAAATCAAACAAAATTTCTACTTTTGCTCCAAATGCGAACGAATATTGTCTTCCTACCAAATCAACGAAAATATTTCTAAATGTTTTCGAAAAATATTTGATTCTATTGAGCAGTTTTTGAAAAATGGGTCGGGGTGGAAAAATTTGTTGGTTCAGTTTCTTGATGTACATCTGGGGAGAGATATGAGAGGCGGTTGCAAAACTCTTTCTCTATCTCCTGTCTTAAAAAATAAAAAATGTTTCATCGATATAAATTGCAAATCTAATTTGTTTTTTGTATTCTGTGGCTGCTAAATTATTTCCCCACGTTCGAAATCCAAATCGCACACAGCATTACACAAAAGATATCAAGTTATTTAAAACGACCGGTATGTCTTTTCCCATGCGAATTAAAAATATACCTCAATTTTAACAGTTAAATAAAATAAGCTTAAATGTTTTTGCTTATGATGATGGTAGTGTATGTCCCATTTACATTTCCAAAAAAGAATCATTTACTCATATTGTCGACTTACTCTTATATCAAAATCATTACTACTTGATTAAAAATTTTAAAAGGTTAATGAGCAGCAAAAAAAAAGTAAACATTTTTGCAAATGATGCTAAAATGGATTTTCCAGACTAAGTGCGCTTAAGAGACATGAAAATTTATCTTTCTAAAATAAATCCAGAGAACAATGGTGCCGAAGGATCTTTTTCAAAATTTAAAAATTTCTCAAAAATGTTATACCACCCGCTTTGTATCTTTGCGGACTTCGAATGTATCACGGAAAAAATACAAACGGCATTACCGTGCAATCTCAAAAGTTTCACAGAAGGACTCGAAACACATAAACCAATTAGCTATGCAATTCCAGTAACTGATTATGACGATAGATCAATATTTCACGAATATTATTGTGGATTGGATTCGGTTATTCATTTTATAAATAATTTTAAAAAAGTTAATTTGTAAACTGAAACAAATAACGACCATGCAGGAAATCAGTTTCAATGATGTTAACAGAGATCAATGTCATATTTGTAAGAAAGATTTCCTACCGTCGGACCCAAGAATCAAAGCTCACGCCCATTTCAGTGAAGGTAAATTTAAGGCTTTTGCTCACCAATCATGCAATTTGAATTATCGATCTACTTACTTTATTCCAGTCATTATTCATAATTTTAAAAATTACGATAGTCACCTCATATTAAAACATATACCCTTGCAGTATGTTAAACACATCGAAATCATTCCATCTACGATAGAAAAATTTTCAATGTTTACTCTCGATGAAATTAAATATTTTGATTCCTACCAATTTTAAGATGCGTCGTTAGAGAAACTCGTCGAAAATTTAAATAACTCAAACCATCATGTTAACATTTTTAATTCATTTTTTCAGAAATATCCTGATAGACATCCCCTGAGGGGGTTTACCTTCTTTAGGTAAACACGGGTGTCGCAATCCCGAGGTACCCCAGCGAACTTTCCCTCCTTTCCCTTTTCTTCTCCTCTCGTCCTTCTACTTTTTCCTTTTTTTCTCCCTCGTTGCGGTTACCTCTTCGGAGGTGAGGGCTCCTCATCAGAAGCTGTAGCCTTTCTGCTGCTTCTAGCTTCTAATGGCGATTAACTGCCCACGTGTTTGCCGTGCGTGGAGACCCGTGTCCCAGGAAATGGGGATCCTGGTAGTTGAGGGGTTTTATTCTTCGCCATAATGTGGGCTTTAGTAAGATAACGCTCCAACACACTACTTTGGCCCTTGCTTCAGGTAAACGGGAGGTGCACATTGGTCCCGTGTGTACCAATCGGCTGGTCGGTTAGACATCGTTCACTGGCTCAGGGCTAAGCAACCGGTCATTGGCCGCGCGCGTATAGTTCCCGGTTAGCGCTGGCGCAGTAATCGGCGTCCCCTTGTTGGGCTCCATGGTGGGTGGTGCCGCCGGGGACCGAACATACGGCCCATTTTTATGGATAACTCAAGCAAAGCCAGTAGTAACCATCGTGCATCATCTAATTCATATACCATCAATCAAACTTCTCGCTTCTTCATAGTTAAGCGAAAGGAAGGCAACTTCACCACTGTTTCACCTTTCCTCATTCAAAAAAGCATAAATTATGTAATAGGCGATGTGAAATCAATAAAGAAACTCCGTTCTGGTGACCTCCTTGTTGAAGTATTGACTGCAGTACAAGCTGCGCAGTTGTGTAAGATAAATGTTTGGAAATATTGCTGTGTCCGTGGCTCCTCATGGATATTTGAACTCTTCGAGAGGAGTAATATCGGAGGCCGATCTCCTCCATACCCCCGAAGAGGAAATCCTGGAGCATCTACACGACCAACATGTGTCTGGTGTTCGTCGTATTAATATCCGTCGAGATGGGAAAGTGCTTCCAACGAAGCATCTCATCTTGACTTTCGACACACCTAAATTACCATCATTCCTTATTGATGGGTACCTTTGGTGTCCTATCAGGCCCTACGTTCAGAACCCTCTCCGTTGCTTTCAGTGTCAACGTTTCGGACACTCGAAAGCATCGTGTCGTGGTTCCGTGGTCTGTGCCCCATGTGCCCAGCCTGACCATGCATCTGAGGCCTGCACAAAGCCAGCTCCCCTCAGGGGGTTTACCTTCTTTAGGTAAACACGGGTGTCGCAATCCCGAGGTACCCCAGCGAACTTTCCCTCCTTTCCCTTTTCTTCTCCTCTCGTCCTTCTACTTTTACCTTTTTTTTATCCCTCGTTGCGGTTACCTCTTCGGAGGTGAGGGCTCCTCATCAGAAGCTGTAGTCATTCTGTGCTTCTAGCTTCTAATGGCGATTAACTGCCCACGTGTTTGCCGTGCGTGGAGACCCGTGTCCCAGGAAATGGGGATCCTGGTAGTTGAGGGGTTTTATTCTTCGCCATAATGTGGGCTTCTGTAAGATAACGCTCCAACACACTACTTTGGCCCTTGCTTCAGGTAAACGGGAGGTGCACATTGGTCCCGTGTGTACCAATCGGCTGGTCGGTTAGACATTATTCACTGGCTCAGGGCTAAGCAACCGGTCATTGGCCGCGCGCGTATAGTTCCCGGTTAGCACTGGCGCAGTAACCGGCGTCCCCTTGTTGGGCTCCATGGTGGGTGGTGCCGCCGGGGACCGAACATACGGCCCATTTTTATGGATATTTCTACCAAAGCCAAACAAGGATCATCTGTCTCATCATCTGTCTCATCGAATGAAAGCCTAAGATCTCGCTTTTTCATTATTAAACGCAAAGAAGGCAACTTCACAACAGTATCACCTTTCTTGATACAAAAATGTATACAATCTGTAATAGGCCATGTGAATTCAATAAAGAAGCTCCGTTCTGGTGACCTCCTTGTTGAAGTAATGACTGCAGTACAAGCTGCGCAGTTGTCCAAGATAAATATGTTTGGAAATATTGCCGTGTCCGTGGCTCCTCATGGATATTTGAACTCTTCGAGAGGAGTAATATCGGAGGCCGATCTCCTCCATACCCCCGAAGAGGAAATCCTGGAGCATCTACACGACCAACATGTGTCTGGTGTTGTATCGTCAAGTTTTTTCATGAGGTTTTCATTTCTGATATATTTAGAATCTTTTTGTTTATGTGATAGACCCGGTCTCGTTCGAGGGTCTATGTCTAATTTATATTTTGATTTGATTTAATTTGTTTTTTTGATTTTTGATGTTTATACTTTACAAGGGTGAAAAGGGGGGAACTATTTTTAGGGATGTTTGTGTTTGGTGGAATATGTGTGTCGGGGGTAAAGTGGGCTACTGTATTTTTTCTATGCGTTGGTTCTGATTTACTTCTATTGGTTTCGCATACAATAGGTTTAGGTTTTTCGGGTGGTTTAGTTTTGCTTGATGTGGAAGCGGATTGGGTTAATTTCTGATGAGATTGTGAAGCAGGTAACGGGCAAATCAGAGGTTTTTGTATTGCAGGGACAGGATCGGTTTGAATGCCTATTGATGTCATATTTTTAAGGGTCGCCGCTGTCGCATACGACCGTCCTACTGTTGGAGTTCGGGATTCGACAATTCGACGTCCTTCAATATAAGACAATTTATGTGTGACCTTCAACGTCTGTATTTCCTTCTCTATTATTCACTTCATGCAAGATCTTGAGTAGGCTGGATGGTCGCCATTACAGTTAATGCATTTGAAGTCTCCGGAGCAGCTGTCGCTTTCGTGACCCACTTGCGCACAACGAGCCCAGGAAAGAGAGCCACGGCAAGCCTCCTTAGAATGGCCGAATCGCTGGCATTTAAAACAGCGCAGCGGATTCGGTACATAGGGTCTCACGGGACACCGCAGGTAGGTAGCCTTGAGATGCGTTAGAAGATTTGGACTGTCGAAGGTCAAGATCAGGTGCTTTGTAGGTAGCACCTTACCATCACGACGTATTGTTATGCGGCGAACGTTTATAACATTTTGACTGCTTAAATTTTCCAGGATCTCAGGTTCAGGAACGTTGAGGAGTTCTGATTCTGAAATCACACCCCTCGAATAGTTCAATGTTCTATGCGGTGTAACTAAAACCGGGAATTTACCGAAAGAAACGCATTTAGATAGATTGGCAGACTGTTGCACCGTAGAAACCTCAATCATAAGATCCCCGTACCGGAGTTTATGATTGCTGGTACATCTCCTACAATTGATTTCACAGTTTTTTGTATGAGAAATGGCGAAAGTGAAGTAAAAGAACTCCCAGAAAGTTTTAAAATGAAAAATTTGACAAATTTTACTGGCGTATACGTTTGTTGCTCCCTCGGAGACGAAGATTGATCTTCCAAAGGTGATTTATCCCTCACCATGGGATTTAAAGAAAAAGTATCCATACAAGGGGGCTTAAAATTCAGTTCCCGGCCGCACCACCCACCATGGAGCCCAACAAGGGGATGCAGGATCCTGCACCAGTGCTAGCCGAGAACTATACCCTCACGAAGCGACCCTGAAGCAGACTCCATCCTTAGCGAGATGCCCAGTAATCGTAACGATTGCTTGGTTCCTAGCCGAAGATAAAATCAACGACCAGCCGATTGATACAATAGGGAACCACTATGTACCTCCCGTTTACCTGAAGCGGGGGCCAAAGCAGTGTATTGGGATACCAAAACTGTCAATCAACTGCCAGGATTCCCTTTTCCAGGGACACGGGTCTCCACGCACGGCAAACACGTGGGTGATATACACGTCATTAGAAGCTAGAAGCAACAGCTTCTAATGAGGTGCCCTCGCCTCCGAAGAGGAACCACACCGAGGGAGAAAATAAAGAAAAAGTACAAAGATGAGAGAAGTGGAAAAAGGAAATGAGAGATAGTTCGCTGGGGTACCTCGGGATTGCGACATCCGTGTTTACCTAAAGAAGGTAAACCCCCTGAGGGGATTTTCAAGAGTGAAGCACACTAAGAGTCAAATTAGAACCAAAATTTATTCGTTGTTTTTTAGTATTGATGTGTATGACATTTTCCATCCCTTTTTTATACTATGTTATTTATACTGTGTTTAATTTTTCATGCAGAGTTCACAAGGCAAAAGACAATTTGACATTTTTACTTTTCAGCTTTTAGTGATGAAAGGCTGAATCTATCTAAATTCTGAGATAAGAAAAAAACATGTGAAATGTTATACACATGTTATTTATACTGTGTTTAGTTTTTAAATTGACTTTGGTTAACAAACATTCATATTGAACGCCGAATCAAGAATCGAGAAACATAGTTTATGAAGGTACTTGAGATAATATTTGGATCAGTTTAATTGAACAGAGATTTATATGGAGTTTAATAAGGACAGGATGTTTCTATTATTGCTACAGAATCTTGCATTTATGATGCGTGTAGCCCAAATTGCAGAATTCTGTTAATTTTTTCATCAGGCAGTGCCTTTAACCAATACTTTAATACTTTATTTATATATTTTTTGGCTACAGAATCCTGCATTTATGGAGGTATTTATATGGACAATTAGATATTTTTACTTTTAAGCTTTTAGTGATTTATTATAAATGTATATATTTTATGATATTTATACTGTTATTAACTCTGTTATTTATACTGTGTTTAGTTTTTAAATTAATTTTTGTTAATAAGCATTAGACAATTTGACATTTTAAATTAAAACTTGAAAAATGAAAGGCTGAATCTACTAAAATTCTGAGATGTGTATAACATTTCACATGTTTTTTTTTTTAATTTTATTTATGTTGTGTATACTTTTTTAATCAATTTTGTTTAACAAACATTCGACAAAATGACATTTTTACTTTTCAGCTTTACTTTTTAAAACTCTTAACTTTCCAAGAGACAATTTGACATTTTTTCCTATTCAGCTTTTAGTGGTTTATTATAAATGTATATATTTTATGTTTTACTTTTCAGCTTCTTTTGCTCCAAAGATGAAAGATAGAATTGTTAAATGTACCTTCTTTTCGTTTTATTATAAAAAATCGAGCAGTAACGTAAGAGGTCTGTACTTTCGTTCTACGGGGTGACTTATCCCTCACCGTGGGATTTTTCCTTAAGAGTATCCATAAAAAAGACCGGATATTCAGACCTGACGGCACCACCCACCATGGAGCCCAAGAAGGGGATGTAGGTTCCTACACCAGTGCTAGCCAGTTCTATACGCACACTGACCACAAGCGGTCCGACAGCTTGAACCCTGAGCAGGTAACAGAAGTCTAACCCACCAGTCGATTGATACCCAGGGGAACACAGAGTACCTCCCGTTTACATAAAGCGGGGGCCGAAGCAGTGTGTTGGGCAACCAAAACTGACTCTCAACTACGAGAATTCCCTTTTCCGGGGACACGGGTCTCCACGCACGGCAAACACGTGAGTGATAAAGACCCCAATAGCAGCAAGAAGCAACAGAACGGAGACAGCTTCTAATGATGTGCCCTCGCCTCCGAAGAGGAACCACACCGAGGGAGAAAAAAAAGGAAAATAGTAGAAGGAAGAGAGGAGACAAAAGGGAAAGGAGAGATAGTTCGCTGGGGTACCTCGGGATTGCGACACCCGTGTTTACCTAAAGAAGGTAACCCCCCTGAGGGGGTTCGCCAGGGAGGAAAACCAAACATTGGTGTTGACCTAATATCAACCTCGTCTAGCTCCGAGTCGCGCAGAATAGATCGCATGCGCAATCCAAAGGATGGGACGCAAGAGACACGATGACTATACAAAATGTCAAGTTCGCGATCGAGTATGAAATCATGCAACGGATGCGAAGGATGGGACGGTACGCGATAGTAGTATTGAAGCGACAATTTACGACGAATGGTTAGTTGGTTGGTTGTTTTCGGTTTAATGGCGCAAGGTCCAGAGAGGACAAACTGCGCCAAACACATGGTAAAACCCGAACATGAACTACACAAATATATATATATACATACATGTGATAAAAGCCATGACGGTAAAAACAGTCAGAAATTAAAGGTGACAAAGACTAAAAAGTGTAAAAGATGAGAAATGGTATAAAAGTTATAAAAGCAGTAAATGTATAAAAGACCATCATTAAAACAAGTGATATATAAGAAAAATTCAAAAATCATAAGTAAAACAACATTAAATATGATAAAACAATCCAGTGTGCAAAAGAAAGTTAAAAAGTGAAGGATGGGGGGATTCCCCCAATAAAACGTTGATACTAGGTGTTAAGGTATTAAAAAATATCTGGTAACATCGTTTAAAGCCTTTACAGTCGGTTAAAACATAAAGAATGCGGTGTGACGAAAATATTTAAATTACCCACAGTAGTGCAGTTTAATAAGGAAATGCCTTGTGCATCGGATTCGACCTTTACTAATAGATCACCGGATCGAAGTTTTTTTATTGATTTGGCATTTCCTATAGCGGCTTGAAGAGATTTGTTAATCAAGAAAGTTGATACACTTAAAAACGAACCTTGAATGTTCTTAAAAATAAAAAATTTCGCATGGGTGACTGGCAATGTACTTTGTTGCTCCCTCGGGGGGAGAGAAGATTTAATTTCCAGTGGTGATTTATCCCTCACCATGGGGTTTAAAGAAAAAGTATCCATAAAAAAGGGGCTTACAATTCAGATCCTGGCCGCACCACCCACCATGGAGCCCAACAAGGGGATGCAGATTACTGCACCAGTGCTAGCCCGGTCTATACGCGCACGACACGACACTGAAGCAGACTCCACCCTTAGCGAGATGCCCAGTAGTAGAAACGATTACTTGGTTCCTAACCAAAGATAAAATCAACGACCAGCCGATTGATACAATAGGGAACCACTGGGTACCTCCCGTTTACCGGAAGCGGGGGACAAAGCAGTGTATTGGGATACCAAAACTGTCCCTCAACTACCAGGATTCCCTTTTCCGGGGACACGGGTCTCCACGCACGGCAAACACGTGGGTGATAAAGACCCCAATAGTAGCAAAAAGCAACAGAACGGAAACAGCTACTAAAGGGGTGCCCTCGCCTCCAAAGAGGAACCACACCGAGGGAGAAACAAAGAAAAAAGTAAAGGAGGAGAGGAAAAGGGAGAGATAGTTCTCGCTGGGGTACCTCGGGATTGCGACACCCGTGTTTACCTAAAGGTAAACCCCCTGAGGGGGTGGAGTTACGGATACTGCCATGTTTCCAAACTTTAAAACTTTTAATAACTGCGCAGCTTGTGATAAGTTGGTCACTTCTACTAACAAATCCGCAGAACGGAGCTTTTTGACTGATTGGACGTTCCCTACACATGCATAAAGGCACTTTTGTATCAGAAAAGGAGATGCCGTGGCGAAAGTGCTTCTGTAAGTTTAATTATAAAAAATCTCGACGTTTCTTGCTTTTTTTTTTGTTATCCATAAAAAAAGGCCGTATGTGTGGTCCCCGGCGGCACCATTTACTATGGAGCCCAACAAGGGGACGCCGGTTACTGCGCCAGTGCTAACCGGGAACTAAACGCGTTCGGCCAATGACCGGTTGCTTAGCCCTGAGCCAGTGAACAAAGTCTACCCGACCAGCCGATTGGTACACACGGGACCAATATGCACCTCCCGTTTACCTGAAGCAAGGGCCAAAGTAGTGTGTTGGAGCGTTATATTACTAAAGCCCACATTATGGCGAAGAATAAAATCCCTCAACTACCAGGATCCTCATTTCCTGGGACACGGGTCTCCACGCACGGCAAACACATGGGCAGTTAATCGCCATTAGAAGCTAGTAGCAGCAGAATGGCTACAGCTTCTGATGAGGAGCCGTCACCCCCGAAGAGGCAACCGCAACGAGGGAGGAAAAAAAAGAAAAAGTAGAAGAAAGAGAGGAGATGAAAAGGAAAAAGAGGGAAAGCTCGCTAGGGTACCTCGGGATTGCGACACCCGTGTTTACCTAAAGAAGGTAAACCCCCTGAGGGGGCTTCCGTTTTGAATAAAAGTTTTTTTTTAAATATCACTGCACTGCATTTTCTTGGTAAATAAATATTGACAATTTTTTTACTGAGTGTTAGTAGTTGGTCAGGGTATAAAATTCTTCATTCCTGGAGATTAATGTTTATATTTTTTTTCTCTTGACTTTAATTTAGTTGGTTGGGGTTTTATGCCGCAAGGTCCAGAGAGTACATGCTGCGCCAAACACATGGTAAAACCGAAAAATATTATTATGTCAGCAGTTTAAGACCATAACCCGGTGTAAAAATGAAAAAAATATTACTTATAAAAAAGAAATGATGTATAAAGACGGCACCAATGATGATATGTAAAAGGCAGTCATATATAAAGTTGACAAAAATCATAACATTAAAAAAAATGATGAAATGTTTCAATGAATTGAACGGTAATAATGATATCTGTAATTGTTAAAATTATGACATATCAAGAGGTCATAAGCGCAAAGACATAAGATCAATGAAACTCTGGAAAGAAAATGATAAATCGTAGAGAGAGATATGATAAATTAAAGACAACAGTGCGATAGGAATAGTGAATAGAATTACAAGCAGACATAAAGAACAACAGCAGTAAAAATGGTATTAAGAACAAGGAATGGAAAAACTGCGATCGTAGACGCTGATAAAAACAGTCACATATAGTTGGTGACAAAAGCGGTGATATATAGCAAGTAATAAAATAATCCTACACTACAGGTATGAGAAGTAGTCATATAAAAATGAACACAAGAGCGATAAAGCAGTGATATAAAATCCATAAAGACAATGATAAAAAGGTTTAAAGAAACACATGAGGGTGAAAAATGTTGTAATGGATTAAACCAAAGAAAAAGAGCCAGTCTATTTAAACAACCAGAAAAAATGCAGGATGATGTTTTTCAAAATAAAAAAAGTGCGCAAATAATACATAATAAACAAATAAATAAATAAAACGTTAAAAATAAACAAAGTGCAGTTTAAAATAAAACAGATAAAAGTCATTGTGGTTGACAAAGAAATTTGAAGCTAAAAATAAGGATTGGAAAAAAAGCTGGAAAGTTTTTTTTTACAAACCCAAAAAGGAAGGAAGTTACGTGACAACCGCTCTAGCGCCACGACGAGGAGGACACACCCGGCAAAAGGGAGGAGTCAGGGGCTCCTCAAAGACATCATCATAGTCAGAGTCCCCGGACACATCAAAATTTACAGTATTGTATTGGACATACTAGTTCCATTTTAATATATAATTCGGGTCTCTAGCCTTCCTAGAAACTTCAAAGCTCTTTCTAGGAATAGCAACTTTTTTACGATTAGTGTTAGGAGGAATGGGAAAATTTGCACTTATATGATAGGAACATGACTGATTTATTTCTTTAACATTTTGTGAAGCAGAAATTGTCGAGGGTTTACATACATTTGGCTTTTTAGATGAAGAATCAGATACTTTTTTACAGGTAATGGATAGTGGTGGGGTCGGAATATTTCTTTTTTCATTTCGTGATTTATTTTTGTTAAAAATTGTTGCAGGTTCATTTTTTGTTTGAGTACCCGTTGATTTCATACTTTTACTAACAGCTGCAGCGTAGGACAACCTAGCCTTTGGTGACTTGGCATCGATAATTTTCCTCGCCTCATGATAGGAGAGCTTTTGTGTGACTTTTAAGGTCTGCACCTCTTTCTAGAAAAACTTCGGGCATGATCGGGAGTAGGCTACATGATCGCCTTGGCAGTTCACACAACGGGGTGTCGCCGTACAATATTCGCTAACGTGGCCAACTTCTGGGCCACGGGCGCAGGTAATGGTACCACGACAGGAGAGCTTAGAGTGACCGAAACGTTGGCACTGAAAACATCTAAGTGGATTTGGGATGAATGGTCGCACGGGGTTCCTAACATAGGCCATATATACATGAGTCGGAAGATTTGGAGTGTCAAAGCTCAAAATAAGGTGCTTCGTAGTAAGCGTCTTCTCAACTCGACGAATAGTTATGCGACGTACCACAAACACATGCTGGTCGCGCATGATCTCCAAAATTTCGTCCTCCGGCATATGCAGAAATTCGGACTCCAATACAACACCACGAGACGAGTTCAAATATCCATGTACAGAAACAGTAACCGGGTACTGACAAAAGGTCGTAGTTTTTAGAAGCTGTTCAGCATGTTGGCTGGTAGACACCTCAACAAGGTCACCAGATCGAAGTTTTTTTACCGATTTCACTTCTCCGATAATTGATAGTAATGTCTTATGTATTAGGAATGGCGACACTTCAGCAAAACAGCCATCGGTGCGTTTATTACAAAAAAATTGGCTGTAGACACTTGTCAACTTGTTGCGGTGAATTATCCCTCATCGTAGGGGAAAAGCTTGAATGAAAGTCCATAAAAAGGGGAACACAATTCAGTTCCCGCCCGCACCACGCACCATGGAGCCCAACAAGGGCATGCACATACGTGCACCACTGCTAACCGAGAACTATACGCGAACGAAACGACCTCCACCTTTAACGAGATGTCCAGAAATCGGTACGATTGCTTAGTTCCTAGCCGAAGAAAAAAGTCAACGACTAGCCGATTGATACTATAGGGAACCACTATGTACCTCCCGTTTACCTGTAGCGGGGGCCGAAGCAGTGTAAAATGTCCCTCAACTGCCAGGATTCCCTTTTCCAGGGACACGGGTCTCCACGCACGCAAACACGTGGGTGTTAAAGACCCCAATAGCAAAAAGAAGCAACAGAACGACAACAGCTACTAAAGAGGTGCCCTCGCCTCCGAAGAGGAATCACACCTAGGGAGAAAAAAAGAGTAAAGTAAAGGAAGAGAGGAGAGGAAAAAGGAAAGCAGAGATAGTTTTCTGGGGTACCTCGGGATTGCGACACCCGTGTTTACCTAAAGTAGGTAAACCCCCTGAGGGGGATTTCAATTTAGAAAGCTATTCTGATACCTGAGAGAAGCTACCGGAGGCAGAAGAAACATTATCTTTGGATATAGTATCAGAATCACAAAAGATTAAATCTAGAAAAGATCGGAAAAGAAAAAGGGTTGGTTGGTTTATTTAGGTTTAATGGCACAAGGTCCTCAAAAGAAAAAGGGAAACGAGATTTTGTGTAAGGACAGAGATGTCATTATTTTCCTCCTCATCTTCTTCTGATGATGGCATGAACAGTGTTTCTCTATTTGATGTACGAACTGTTAATTCTTTTGAATCATTTGTTGGTACATCAAATAGACAACAACCACAAGTTGTCTATTTGATGTACCAACAAGTCACCCCTGCCAATGAAAATAGACCTTCCAGTAATATGAAATTTCATTTTCCTCATGCTTTTTTGTTAAAAAAATATATTGCAGTGTTTTTAACCCTTTGACGCGTGGTGGTCGCGCCGCGAAACCACACATTTTCGATTTTTTTTTCTCAATTTTTTCCGCGATTTTTCAGTTAAAACTTATTGATTACTTATCTTTTACTTCTAAATAACACTAACATATAGCAAAATCACAAATTTTGAGCTCTTATTCCTTCCAATATGCGGTTATTTAAAGGTTATTTTTAATGACCCAAAATAACCTCTTTTTATCCATACAAACAATCTTAAATTTCAGAAATTATTCATCCTACACCATCATGTCTATCATAAACAATAAAAAAAATAGCATTTATTTGAACCAGATACGTAAAACACGTTCCTTTTCTTAAGGAAATTGTCTGTGGTCGCGCCCTGCAACCACCACGCACCTACGACATTGACATGTGAATACCAGGCTAAATAAACACAGCCGGCGTTCGCCGGTTTTCAATACAAGGGGTATCATTATTACTGGAAAAGATCGTTTGAGAGAGAAAAGGGGTCTTTCACGTGCTCATGATACCACATCAACAACAGGTTTTCTTTATCAACAGGTGCACTTTATAAATACGTGCATTTTATCCACAACACGTGCCCTTTATATCCTCAGAGAACATGTGTTTTTGGTGTTTCTCGTTTAGCACTTTTCAGTTTGTGCTTTTCTGTGCGTCGAACCTTAAGTTTACTCCCAGGCTAGTACGGAAATTTTTATATAGTAGAAAATTTCCGTTTTCCGTTATTTTGTCCCCTCAGGGGGTTTACCTTCTTTAGGTAAACACGGGTGTCGCAATCCCGAGGTACCCCAGCGAACTTTCCCTCCTTTCCCTTTTCTTCTCCTCTCGTCCTTCTACTTTTACCTTTTTTTCTCCCTCGTTGCGGTTACCTCTTCGGAGGTGAGGGCTCCTCATCAGAAGCTGTAGCCATTCTGTGCTTCTAGCTTCTAATGGCGATCAACTGCCCACGTGTTTGCCGTGCGTGGAGACCCGTGTCCCAGGAAATGGGGATCCTGGTAGTTGAGGGGTTTTATTCTTCGCCATAATGTGGGCTTTAGTAAGATAACTCTCCAACACACTACTTTGGCCCTTGCTTCAGGTAAACGGGAGGTGCACATTGGTCCCGTGTGTACCAATCGGCTGGTCGGTTAGACATTGTTCACTGGCTCAGGGCTAAGCAACCGGTCATTGGCCGCGCGCGTATAGTTCCCGGTTAGCACTGGCGCAGTAACCGGCGTCCCCTTGTTGGGCTCCATGGTGGGTGGTGCCGCCGGGGACCGAACATACGGCCCATTTATATGGATTCTCTAAACAAAGCTCAAACTTGTGTGTTGTCTTCAAATATTTGTCAAGTGTCCCGTTTTTTTTATTGTTAAACGTTCGGAAGGTACATTTTCTATGGTGTCGCCCTTCCTGATACAGAAATGCATTCATGGATCTATAGGCGATGTGAAATCGGTCAAAAAACTTCGGTCTGGTGACCTGTTAGTAGAGGTTTTGACTTCAAAACAAGCGGCGCAACTGTTGAAGGTCACTGCTTTTGGCAATATACCCGTGTCTGTGGCTCCTCACGGCTATCTGAATTCTTCGAGAGGTGTAATTTCGGAACCCGAATTACTACATACCACCGAAGAAGAGATTTTGGAGAATTTGCAACATCAGCTCGTCTCTGCTGTGCGTCGTATCACTATCCGTCGGGATGGGAAAGTACTTCCCACGAAGCATCTCATCCTGACGTTCGATACGCCTAAACTGCCATCATTTGTCATCGCGGGTTATCTTCGATGTCCAACAAGACCATACGTTCAGAACCCTCTCCGTTGCTTTCAGTGCCAAAGATTTGGTCACTCGAAAGCAACGTGTCGTGGTTCCGAGGTCTGTGCTCGTTGTGCCCAGCCTGATCACCTTTCAGAGACGTGCAGCGCTCCCGAAAAATGCGTCAACTGTAAAGGAAGTCACCCCTCTTACTCACGCTCCTGTCCGAAATGGATTCAGGAAAAGGAAATACAAACCGTTAGAGCTCATAACAATTTGTCTTACATGGAAGCTCGGAAGCAAGTTGAGGCTCGAACCCCCAGAGTTGGAGTTTCGTACGCTTCTGTAGCAACCACACAAAAAGTTATGTGTACTGTTTCCACACAGACTGATCCACCTCGAAACACAAATATTCCAGAAAAAAGTAAACCATTTAAAAGTACCACAAATCCATCTGCAAAATCTGTTACCCAGAAAGGTAAATCCAATAGTTCTCAGGCATCTACTTCAAAATCGTTAAACAATAAAAAAAATAAAACGTGCTGATGTAGTGAAGCGATTGGGTCTTTCCGAAAAAGTGAAAGACCCTCGCAATGTGGCGCGAAAGGAGGAAGATTCCCTCCAAATATGCGCCTCTAATTCGGATCTTTCAGACTCCGATCCTGGGGTGTCCATGGACACCTCCTCTGTCCCACCTGCTGTTCTTTCTCCCTCTCCGCCGTGATGGCGACTCTTTTCTCTTGGAACTGTCGCGGTTTCCGCAATAAACGTTCCGATCTGATGTCCTTGATCACAGATTACCATCCGGCCTGTGTCGCACTTCAGGAAACTTTCCTGAAGTCAGCAGACACGGCCAAATTACGTCGTTACAGTTTTATTCGGAAGGACAACGTTTCGGGTGTGCGAGCGTCTGGAGGTGTCGCTCTCCTCACCTCTCACAATTTCCCGTTTACTGTCCTTTCCTTGAATACTTCACTTCAAGCTGTAGCTGTGCGCGTGCAGATGCGAACATTAATTTCCATCTGCGCCATATACCTGCCGCCTAACGATGTTATTGATCAAAGGACTCTGGACGACTTGGTGACTCAACTTCCGGAACCTTTTATTATACTGGGAGACTTTAATGCTCACAATGTGCTGTGGGGGAGTAGCTGTAACACCGCTCGAGGAAGGCAAGTGGAGCAGTTATTAACTGACCATAATCTTTGCCTCCTCAATAATGGTGATCCTACTCACTTCCACGAGCCATCTCGAACCTTTCACGTAATCGATCTTGCCATCTGTTCACCGTCACTATTTCCATCATGTAACTTCTGGGTTGGGACTGATCTTCGCGGAAGTGACCATTTCCCGGTCTTTGTGTCACTTTCCAGCACGGGATCTTTAGTCTATCGCCCTGCGCGATTCAAATATGAATCTGCGAACTGGTTGCAATTTACAGACAGTGCGGTAATCACCCAGTCTATGGTCGACGGTAGGACTGGGCGATTTAGAGATTTCTTAAATCGATTTATCATCATTCTAACATCGCGATTTAGTGATAAATCGATTTAACTCCGCTGTAGAATATGTCCCTATCTTGACCCCCCCCCCCCCCCCCGCACGTATATGTTTTTAAGCTGAAGATGTTAGCCATCTTTTATAACAAAGGCAATATAAATAAATTAATTTTATTAATTAAACTTAGTTGGGGAAATTTCATTTGAAATGTAATAAAGATTAGAAAAATTACTTTCTCTGAATTAAACTATTCATCGAATGAAATAATTTTAATGTAATTATTCTTCTACATTACTTATACATCAGTAATGGCAAATTTGTTGCACATTGGCAAATTTCTTGCCAAGGTTCTACATGTCAGAAAAAAATTTGAAATTTCAATAAAAATAAATAAGTTGCTTTGCTTGATATGCTCAAGTCAAAGAAAAGTGTGAATTGCTTGGAAGAAATAAGCCTCATTTTAAATAGGTGGAACAGGGATAATTTTAAAGAGCTGTTTAATACAGAATAGTTGATTATAATTAATACCTTGAAATCAATAACATACCAACCTGATAGCAAAGATCTTGAAAGTAACATGAAATAAAAAACTTAAGTAAACTGTAACAAATCATAATAGTTTTCTTCAAATATAAGTAAGTACTATTAAAATATTTAACTATTTATTGACACTTATATATTTAATATTGTACTCTATCTCTTTAATTTGTTTATCATTTATTACAAACATACATATTTTCAATTTAGTGCTTTAATTTTGGTACTTTGATAAATTCTATTTGACATCTCTGCTATACATAATTAATAAAATTACAATTTCTTTACCATAACAGTTCTTTCAGAGTTTGAGAAA
Organism: Dolomedes plantarius; assembly: GCA_907164885.2. Taxonomy (NCBI): domain Eukaryota; kingdom Metazoa; phylum Arthropoda; class Arachnida; order Araneae; family Dolomedidae; genus Dolomedes; species Dolomedes plantarius. The sequence goes on from OU015499.1 coordinate 4,789,155, forward strand.
AAAATATTTCACCTTCATTTTTTTTAGAATTTAATGGATTAAGATAACACAGAATGAATATTACATTTTTCTAAAGATATTGTTCAACATTCATACTCTTAAAATTACTGTATTATTTCAACAAGTTAGATAAGTCCCTTTTTAAGAAATAATATGGAAAGGAAAAAAGAAAAAGAAGCTGACCAATATTACAAAGAATAACAGTAAGAACTTACCAAGGAAAAAGGTCAGAATTTCTTTATGTTTGTGTAACTTGACAGCATACATATTTGTCAATTAAAAAAAAACTATTTAATCAAAAAATCTCCCAAATAAAAATAAAGGGAAAATGTATTAATCATATCATGAGATTATGTATAATGAAAAAAACCTCCAAGTCAGAAAATATATTCTAATTTTTATTTAATTATATAAACACTAATATTAAAATTTTAAAACAGATTAGAAAATTATTTAAATAAAGCAAAAGTGACTAGGAAAATTAAAACATTTCTTTTTAAATCATATTTCTATTTTGAACCAGGAAAACCTGCATTTCAGCATTTTTTGGCAGCAGAGAGGCTCGATTTTTTGTAATCACATTGCCACCAGCACTAAAAACTCTTTCAGAAGGCACGCTTGTGCCTTGTACAGCCAACAATTTCTTTGATATTACTCTTAAAGAGGGGAACGACTCCCCATGTGACTTCCACCAAGTCAGCGGGTCTTGGTTCAACATTGTTTTTGGCATTGATAAGTAATTATTTAATTCAATTTCGACTTTTCTGAATGGGAGTGAGATGTCATCTATACTTTCCTGATTGTTATCGTCGTCACTGTCACTTTCTAAAAGCTTTTCTAAACCACACTTTACAGGATTTTTGTTCCCAGAATTGTCCGAAATAATTTCATTTGCACTATGTTCATAAGCATCTAGCATGTGTTGAAGTAAAACTGTTTTTACCTCTTCTTTATTGCTGGCATAATTTAAACGAAACCTTGGATCGCAGGCAGTTGTAAGGTTTAACAACTCCATCAATTCACTGCATTCAAAGTAATATTGATCCAAAGCAGACAGAATTTCCCTTTTCATTTCTTTCACTAGTTTTCTGTCTGTGTCCTTAGGTTGCATACGTTTTTTGATTTTTTGGAGTAAAGGTACCAGAGATGAAGCTGTGGTATATTTCTCTCCAGATAAATGCTTCGTTACTTCTTCCATTAAGGCTGTAGATTCTACAAAATCTTCTAATGCAGAAACTTCATTTTGCTCAAGCATTAGAAATTTTTTTGACGGATAGTCAAATAAGACTTTGCTGATAGGAATCTGACTGTCTAAAAATCTTTTGCACAATTTTAGTGTGCTCCCCCATCGTGTAGAACATGCACTGGGGAGTTTCAAAGTTTTCACCTTCATAAGTTCTTGGGCTTGTGAAAGATCCCTAGACATTTTCCAACTATGGGCAAAGGAGTTTTGCAATTTCTTTAGCTTTGCCACAGCTTTACTTAAAATTTTGATTTTTAGTGCTCTGTTTATGCCAATATTTATTGTGTGGCCAAAGCATGGCACATGCTGCACAACAGATAAAGAAATAGCTTTTAAAATATTTGCACCATTGTCTGTAGTGCAGGAGCACAACTGATTCATATTGAGGTTCCACTCGGAGAGCTTTTCTTGCAGAATTTCATTTATATTTTCTGCTGTATGATCGTCGTTAAAATGAACACAACATAAACATGGGGATTTAAGTTCCCAATTATCATTAATATAGTGTGCCGTAATGGTAATAAAAGGTTCAGAGCTAGCTGATGTCCAGCAATCTGTTGTGATAGAAACATTATTGTTTTTTGCTAAACATATGTCACTCTCTATTTTCTGTTTTGTTTCATTAAACAGTTTGGGGATCGAAGTTTTTGAAAAATACTTTCGACCAGGTAAATTGTATCGAGGATTTAGAGTTTTGACCATTTCAACAAATGGTTGGCATTCAACAATATTGAATGGTTGCATTGTTGTTGCAATGAATTTTGTTACTGCAGCAGTACAGACTTTTTCAGATGTTGATGATAAGGGTTGAAAATCTAACAAAGTCTTCTGCTTTTTCGGAGGAGGCATTTCACTGAGCCCAGCAGCTGAATTTGGATTGTTATCCTGTATATTATCATCGTTTATTGCAGTTGGTACTGAACGCATGGATTTTGCTTTATTGAAATTAACAAATTCTGAAGCATGATAACTTTTTATGTGTGACATCAAGTTGGTAGTGCTGCCTCCTTTAGACGATACTGGAAACTTGCATAATTTGCAAATAGCCACATTTTCTGCCACTAAATTCCCCTCTTCATTTGCTGGCAGACCATAATAATTCCACACTGGGCTTTTAGATGCCTTTTTTTGGATCAGCTGAGTATATTTAGGGCATTCCAAACCTCTTCTGACTGGATGCATATTGTGAAAAAGATGTGCTGAAATTAAAAAAAATGGGGTTTAATTGTGCTAATAAGTACTTTTATAACATAATAAATCATTTAAAATGTATTTTATTAACTTTATATCTGTCTTAGAATTTCAATGATAATATATCCATACCTCTTAACTTTGGAGAGTGAAAATTAAGATTTTTTTATACACAGAAATCATAAGGCGTTGGTATTTTTGTAGCTTAGAAAATGTAAAAAGGAGTTTTATTTATTTTTTTTATCTTTACAGAAAGTTTAGTATCTAATAAAAAATATTACATTTAGTAATTTTATTTCCTAAAATAAATGATAAATATCATACATAATTCGTATTTAGCAAAACTACTATTATACGTTACTAATGGCATTTTGCAATTTTTTAAAGAAATAATGGGAATAGAAACAAAATAATGATACAATATGACAGTTAGTATCTTTAACCTTTAAAAAAACATGATTTCAGAGATTATTTCGGATTATCAAACAGATCCAGACAGATTTAAAAATTCCAAATAACACTTTTCTTTTTTTTTTCTTTTAAGCAAAATAATTTAAAAGAAGCGGAATAATGCTAAAATATGATTGATTGTAGCTTTCAGATTCAGAAAAAAACATGATTTTAAAGGATATTTTTGGTTATGAAAAGGATGCAAATGGATTTGAAATATCTAACGTTTAATCTCGGGAGATCAGATATCGGCAAATTAATTCCAAACTAATAATAATAATAATAATAATAATATATCGAAATATGAACATTCGCCAAAAGTTATTAATTCACAAAAATGCATTACATGTAAACTAAAATCCGATGTACTAGGATTGAAAATTTCAACGTTAATAAATTATTTTTTTTTTAAGCAAAATAATTTAAAAGAAGCGGAATAATGCTAAAATATGATTGATTGTAGCTTTCAGTTTCAGAAAAAACATGATTTTAAAGGATATTTTTGGTTATGAAAAGGATGCAAATGGATTTGAAATATCTAACGTTTAATCTCGGGAGATCAGATATCGGCAAATTAATTCCAAACTAATAATAATAATAATAATAATATATCGAAATATGAACATTCGCCAAAAGTTATTAATTCACACGCACACACACAAAAATGCATTACATGTAAACTAAAATCCGATGTACTAGGATTGAAAATTTCAACGTTAATAAATTATTTTTTTTTTTAAGCAAAATAATTTAAAAGAAGCGGAATAATGCTAAAATATGATTGATTGTAGCTTTCAGTTTCAGAAAAAACATGATTTTAAAGGATATTTTTGGTTATGAAAAGGATGCAAATGGATTTGAAATATCTAACGTTTAATCTCGGGAGATCAGATATCGGCAAATTAATTCCAAACTAATAATAATAATAATAATAATATATCGAAATATGAACATTCGCCAAAAGTTATTAATTCACACGCACACACACAAAAATGCATTACATGTAAACTAAAATCCGATGTACTAGGATTGAAAATTTCAACGTTAATAAATTATTTTTTTTTTAAGCAAAATAATTTAAAAGAAGCGGAATAATGCTAAAATATGATTGATTGTAGCTTTCAGTTTCAGAAAAAACATGATTTTAAAGGATATTTTTGGTTATGAAAAGGATGCAAATGGATTTGAAATATCTAACGTTTAATCTCGGGAGATCAGATATCGGCAAATTAATTCCAAACTAATAATAATAATAATAATAATATATCGAAATATGAACATTCGCCAAAAGTTATTAATTCACACGCACACACACAAAAATGCATTACATGTAAACTAAAATCCGATGTACTAGGATTGAAAATTTCAACGTTAATAAATTATTTTTTTTTTAAGCAAAATAATTTAAAAGAAGCGGAATAATGCTAAAATATGATTGATTGTAGCTTTCAGTTTCAGAAAAAACATGATTTTAAAGGATATTTTTGGTTATGAAAAGGATGCAAATGGATTTGAAATATCTAACGTTTAATCTCGGGAGATCATTCAGATATCGGCAAATTAATTCCAAACTAATAATAATAATAATATATCGAAATATGAACATTCGCCAAAAGTTATTAATTCACACGCACACACACACACACACACACAAATGCATTACATGTAAACTAAAATCCGATGTATTACGATTGAAAATTGAAAATTTCAACTTTAATTTTGAACGCAACATCTCTTTGTAATAATAGATTTTTCAATAATAAATGCATAACTAAATCAATAAAATTATCTTTAACTACTGAAATAATAATAAAAAATTACTTACCAAACTTATTAGTTTGTAGAATTACTTAGTCTCTGTTCTCGCTCTCAAAGATTAGCAGATTATCTGTGGAAAAATCTTCTTCTTGCTTCTTAATAAATCGGGTCTCCTTGAATGAACTTCTCTGTAAATCGGAAGTGGTGACGATTTAGCAGACAGGGCCTAAGCGGCAGCTTAAATCGAAGTGGCGATTTAGCAAGTAGTGCCTATGCGGAGCTTAAATCGTCTCCCTTAAATCGGGGTGGCGATTTAGCAAGTAGTGCCTATGCGGAGCTTAAATCGTCTTCCTTATATCGGGGTGGCGATTTAGCAAGCAGGGCGCATGCGCAGCTTACATCGAATGCTGGAGCGTGGGTCGTCTCCCTTAAATCGGGGGTGGCGATTTAGCAGGCAGGGCGAATGCGCAGCTTAAATCGATTTAGTGCGTTATATCGGAATTTCGATATTTCGCAAACGATGTTAGCTCTAAATCGCATCGTCGATATTAGTACTAAATCGATATTTGCGTTACATCGATATAAAGCCCAGTCCTAGTCGACGGTGCAATCGATGATGCGGTTCGTCGTGTCTCCGACGTTATAATAATCGCTGCCGAAGCAGCTATTCCTAAGAGTTCACCAAATAGTCGCAGAAATTGGAAGCCGTGGTGGAACCTCGAATGTCGAGAAGCCATGAAAAAACAACGTAAACAGTGGGGGATATTTCGCCGATATCCCACTACTGCTAATTACGTGGCGTTCAAGAGAGCTAGAGCAGAAGCTCGTAGAGTGCGTCGACGTTGTCAAAGAGAGTCATGGAAGAAGTATGTTTCGGGACTGACATCATCCACTCCCAGTAAGCAACTTTGGACCAAAGTGAAGAAGTGCATGGGTTTATATTCAGACCAGCCACTGAAATGCATCGTCCAAGATGGCGTTACTCTCTCTACCGTAGAGGAAATTAGTAACGCCATTGGCAGCGCTTTTAGTTCTGTGTCGAGTGTGTCCTCTTACCCGACCACCTTCATGCGACACAAACTGCGTGCCGAGTCTAGGCCCTTGCGTTTTGAAACTCAGTCCAACCTGTCATACAACTGCCCCTTTACGGAGAAGGAGTTGGAGAATTGCCTTCGGCAGACTCGGATGACTTCCCCGGGTCCCGATGGCATTAGTTATGCTATGCTACAGCAACTCTCTCGCAGCTCGCTCCGTAATTTGCTGTATTTATTTAACAGAATCTGGGAGGAACATACTTTCCCAACCTCTTGGCGTAGGGCATTAGTGATTCCCTTTCCTAAACCGGGAAAAGATGCTACTAACCCGAATAATTACCGTCCAATTGCACTCACGAGCTGTTTGTGCAAGCTGCTAGAACGCATGGTAAACAATCGGTTAGTGTATGTACTAGAAACCGAGCTTTATTTGTCACCTTTACAAAGCGGTTTCCGGCGTGGCCGGTCTACGATGGACAATATCCTTGCCTTAGAATCCGAAGCTCGCAATGCCTTTGTCAGAAGTAACCATCTTGTGTCTGTTTTCTTCGACATCGAAAAGGCATATGATCGGACATGGAGGTATGGTATCCTTCGTGACCTTTATAGTAACAACTTTCGAGGCCACTTGCCTATTTTCATTGCGAATTTTCTGTCTCTAAGAGAATTTCAAGTTCGCATTGGTACCACACTTTCCGATGTTTACATACAGGAAGAGGGAGTTCCACAGGGAAGTGTCCTCAGTGTGACACTTTTTTCCCTGAAAATAAATAATATTTTAAAGTGCTTACCACCTTCTGTTCATGGCAACTTATATGTTGATGACTTGCAGATTTCCTGCCAAAGCAAGGACATGCGTTACATTGAACGACAACTGCAAATTGCAATCTCTCGCATGATGACATGGTGTTCGGAGAACGGTTTTACTTTTTCGACGGAAAAGACCTCTTGTGTACATTTTTGTAAGCGAAGGGGACTCCATCCTGACCCGCAGATCTATCTCAGCGATTCAGCTATCACTGTTGTGGACGTTGTTCGCTTCTTAGGAGTATTGTTCGATAGAAAGCTCACTTTCCTTCCGCACGTTATGCACTTACGTCGGAAGTCAGAACAAACCCTAAACTTGTTAAAAGTGTTGTCAAACACGTCCTGGGGTGCTGATCGATGTACTATGCTCCGAGTTTATCGCGCGGTCATCCGATCGAAACTGGATTATGGTTGTGCCGTATACGGTTCCGCTCGCTCTTCTGTGTTGCGGAAACTTGATACTATACATCACTCCGCCCTCCGAATCTGTTCTGGTGCTTTCAGAACATCGCCTATTAAGAGCTTAAATGTCATCTGTGACGAGCCCTCTTTACCATCTGTTCGCAAGCAATTGTCGCTTCAATTGTATTTTCGCATTCTTTCGCATCCTGCTCACCCACTCCATTCTGTTCTTCTTGACAGTCAGTTTGACCGGCTTTTCGAAAATCGGCCATCTTGTATACCACCGTTCGGACTTCGAATGAGAACGTTCCTTTCTTCGACGTCTCTCTGTGATACGAATGTCATGCTGCGACCGACTTTACCTTTTGCACCTTGGCGTGATCACAGGATTTCATACTTGCGCCCTTTCCAGGGTTTTGTAAAGTCAAGTACGGATCCTGTTGTATATCGCCAGCTTTTTGCATCGCACCGCGCTATTTACCGTAACTATGTTGCTGTTTATACCGACGGCTCAAAAACAGGAGACCATGTTGGTTGTGCCTACGTCTGTGGCAGAGACGTTAGGAGCTACACCCTTCCCGACTGTTTCTCCGTGTTTTCAGCAGAGTTTGTCGCTGTTCACGAAGCCTTGAAGTACATCTCCCGTCAGAGCAGTAGACGATATATCGTGTATACAGATTCCATCAGCGTATTAGAGACTTTGGAGAATGGTGAAGTGTCACACTCTCATTCCCTTTTATCTCCGGTGGTGGATCTGCATCGTCGCCTCTATCGTCGAGGTTTCAGTGTTTCGTTCTGCTGGGTGCCGGGTCATGTCGGCATAGCGGGTAATGAGCGTGCAGATGCTGCGGCTAAAGGTGCCGTGCATCGTCTGGTTCAGCCTATTCCAATCACCGATTTGAAGTCCGCTGTCAAAAAGTTAGTTTGGCATGAGTGGCAGTTAGATTGGGACCTACAAGTTCAGAACAAGCTGCGACAGGTTAAACCTCGTATTGGCTCTTGGCCATCTGCTGGACTGCGCCGTGCAGACGTAGTACTTACACGTTTGAGAGTTGGGCATACTCTTTTGACACATCGGCATTTGCTGATGGGTGAGGATGCCCCTCTCTGCGAACACTGTAAGGCTCCGCTTTCAGTGTCACACATCTTGACGTCTTGCCCTTGTCTGCAGTCTCACTATAACAGGTTTTTCGGTTGTAGTTCACCCAATTTGTCAGATCTGCTGGGGGAACCACCCCATCCTTCTCTCTTTCCCTTTTTGCTCTGTACAAATTTTATAAAATGCATTTGCTTTTCTGATTGATTTTATTCTTAAAACTTTTGCACTTTTCATTATTTATGTAACCATTCATATCATCTATACATTTTATAAATTTTTATATCATAGTTTTTATCCCTTTTATGCATCATTAACTTATATATATATATATATATATATATATATATATATATATATATTTATAACGTTTACACTGCATTTTTACTACTTTTTTATACCTGTTTTACACTCTTTTATGTCATGTTATTAAGAAATGGTGTTGGTTTCTTAACTGCAATTTCTATCGTTGGTTCGTGTCAGGCGGTTTTCTATAAACAATATCCTCGTTCATGATCTAGAATCATTGTTTTTTTTTATCGTTTTCTTATACCTGGCTGTATACTGGATGGGGAACCCCCATCCAGTTTGTTTCTTTTATTTTTGAGTATCGTTTTTCTGGTTTTACCATGTGTTTGGCGCAGCATGTCCTCTCTGGACCTTGCGCCATTAAACCCCAACCAACCAACCAACCAACCAACCAACCGTTATTTTGTGTTTTAAATACATTGTATTTTTTTTCTTGAAAATAGTATTCGCGTAAAAGTTTTATTTAAATTTAAAATAATTAATAAGAATATATTTTAGTATTTTGTAATTTTTTTTCTATTGTTACATTCAAATGTCTCGCAAAGGGCTCGGAATAGCTGAGGCATTGGCCTTGTTTGCAGAACTTCCTTCAGATCCAGAATCAGTAATCTCGGATGATGATAGTGAAATAGAAGAAAATGTGCCTTTATTACCTACTAATGATATTTTTTAGGCTGAAAGTGATGATGAATCAGAAAATGAAGATGATATAGATGCAAATTTACCGGGCCTCTCCAGAGTTACCCAAGTAACGTGGAATAACAGAAAGACATTGAATAAATCGATTCCCGAATTTTCTGAGGAATATGGCCCAATTGAAGAGATTTCACTAATGGAGGATATTACACCCATTAGTATATTTATGTCTTTCTTTACTGTTGAATTTATGGAGAAATTAGTTTTTGAAACTAATTTATATGCAACCCAAAAAGGTAAGCCGTTTTCACCTATAAATCTTCAGGACATGATAACTTTCATTGGGATAAATATTCTCATGGGAATAAAAAAGTTCCCAAGCTATCGTGATTTTTGGTCCACCAACGAAATTCTCCACGATTCTTATGTGTCGAAGCAAATGGCAGTAAGAAAGTTCACTTGGATATTAGGAAATTTACACTTGAATGACAACAGCTTGATGCCAAAAAGAAAGGACAAAAATTTTGATAAACTTTATAAACTTCGGCCACTACTAACTCATTTGTCTGAGAAATTTAGTAGTCTGTTTAGACCAGGAAAAAACCAGTCGATTGACGAGTCGATGATTCGTTTCAAAGGGAGAAGCTCCCTAAAACAGTATATGCCCAAAAAACCATAAAACGCGGGTATAAGGTGTGGATGCGGTGCGACCAAAGTGGCTATGCTTGTCAATTTGACATTTATATCGGTAAAACCCAGGAAGCCGAAAAAAATTTAGGGGAAAGAATAGTAAAAATGCTATGTGAGCCCTTGTATGGTAAAAACCATAGGGTGTACATGGACAATTATTTTACATCTTATGAACTTTTCCGATATTTAGAAACAAAAAATGTATTTTGTTGTGGAACAGTAAACATGAAAAGAAAAAATCTTCCCAAAACATTGATGGAAGATAAAAAATTAAAGCGGGGGGATTTTGACTGGGCAGTTAGTGAGGACCACATAACTTGCCTAAAGTGGAAAGATAAAAGATGTGTATCAATTTTGTCTAGCCTAGCTGATCCCGTTATTCCATCCACTGTAGAAAGGAAAGAATAAAATGGACAAAAAATCCAGGTACAGTGTCCACAAGCCATAAAGGATTATAACAAAAATATGGGGTATGTGGACTATTTCGATCAACTGAAAAGCTTATATGAAATTGATAGAAAGAGTAAGAAATGGTGGCATCGCATTTTTTTTCATTTTGTTGATGTCACAATTGTGAATTCCTTCATTATATATCGAATGCTTCCAGAATGTGATCCAAACTTAACTCTTAAGTCTTTCAGAATGGATATCATCAGCAGTTTGATTACAATGGGAAATAAAGGATCTGTTCCCAAAAGAAAACTATCAAGCCCTGTTTGCATAAAAAAACACAAACCTCATGTTCCAGACCCAAAAAGATTGAAAAATGCCGACCATATGCCAATAAAATGTAAACCACGGCGGTGCGCATTTTGTAGCACAAGGGAAAAACCCCACAGAACAAGATTTATGTGTGAAACATGCAATGTAGGTTTATGCACGTATCAAAAAGACAAAACATGCTTTGAACAATTTCATAAGAAATAACTCTTTGTTCTTTGAAATGTTTTAAAATTCCACCGATGTTTTTTCTACTATACAGAAATTGTACGAATGTTTATTTTTTAATTTTTTTAAATTTAAATTTTGTAAAATAATGTTAAAATATATATACTTCATTTTGAAATACAAATTATCTAAGAAGTTTACATTTATCGTCATTCATTGGAAACGCTCACGAAACAAGATAAGTTTTTTTCCCTTCTAACACAGCTAAGTTTCAAAGACCTAGACGCGCGCTGCGCGACCACCACCCACACATGAATGGGAGAATGTAGATTTTTTTTTATTCATATATTATTTGTCTCAGGGATCAGGACATTCAATTTTTAGAGTTTTTTAGTTTAAAATTTACAAAAATAATATTGTGCACAGGGTTAAATGAAAAGCAAGTTTCTAAAGTTGATAATTACTGAAATGTATACAATTTTCACCAATTTTGGTTATTATTTTTAGATCAAAATGATGTAAAGAGTAGTGATGCAATAATTGAAGTCTTTGCCACAATGCAAAATGAATTTCACCGTAAGTATAATACGTTTTAATAAAAATATTTCTAACGTTTCATTTAGTATACTTTAAATTTTTTGTAATATGATTATGATTTATGTTATTTGGTTATAATATATCATATTTTATATGATAGTCTTTTAAAGATGTTGCTATTTTTCAAAAGTGAGAAAGGATAATTTTCTAATTTTTAGAATTCTGTTTAAATATTATTAGGATTCCAGGAAGCTGTAATGAGGCAACTGATTAAAATGGAGAAAAAGATAGATGAGAATACTGCTAATCTTAAAATTTTGAAACAAATGAGAATGCTGCCGAACAGGGCTGAAGCAACAGCTGCTGAAGGGGGGAACATGCCAAAGTTCCCCTCGATACCACTGATGATTTGAAATCAGCTGAGGATTGGTTATCCTCGACAAATAACGTCCAAATCTTAGTAAACTTTCATATATATTCTAATCAAAGTAATATTTCTTATGTGCTTTTTTTATTATTATTCTTTAGACAAATCATCTGTCAATTATTGGAGGGGCGTGCGCAAAGGATACAACAAGAATTCTTTTGCGCACGTTCTCAAAGAATTTAGCTTTATACATTAATTGGACGGGGAAAAATCAAAAATATTTATTAATGAAGGCAATTATTGTTAAGGTGATGATAGGTAGAATTTTACTTAATGATTCTGCCAATAGCTCTTGATATTTTAATTTTTTATTTCTAAATTTTAAGTTTTCAGAGAGTTGATATATTCATGTAAATATGTACTAAAATTATTAAATGATCTGTGCAGTGTATAATTTTTCTCTGATGTTAATTTAATTTACATATTTGATATTGTTCTTTTATTTTGTGCTTTGATAATTTAGAAAATAAATAAACATTTACTGTTATATACCTGAAGTAATATTTAAGACAAGTACATGCAACATGAAGAAATTATTGATTATGAAGTAAATGCTAGGGTTAGATTTCATAAATAAGCTAACTTGTTTTTAAAAAATTAAAAAAACTGATTTAATCAGGCATTTTTGTTTGACTGTTTGGTGCATATATAGCTATTTTTCTTTTGACTAATTTGCTATACTAATTTATTTTTCTATTAACAGCTTCTGTCAGACTGGTTCACCATGTTGAAAATTTAATTAGAGGTTTTTTCCGATTTGCGAAGGACAGAGAAGGAGGACGAGACAAAAGAACTTAGTGTATTTTTCTTTTATTTCTATGTTATTAAATTTTATTGTCAATATGAAATTAATTTCCTGTTAAAATAAAAAAAAATTATGAAAAGTTGCTGTTTATTAAAATTACCATAACATGCTGTTGATGATACTTAATTTGGAAAGCAGCAAGTCCAAAAATTGATATAACAGTTTTATGGAAAGTTTAAAAACAAATCAGACCTGAAGACAAATTGGAAGATAAAAGTATTTATAATATATATATATATACAGTCAAACCTCGTTAACTCGAACCTCGATTTCGCGAATTTTTCGATATCTCGAAGAAAAAAAAATTCCCTTGAAATTTCCTATGCACTCAATGTTAAAAAAACCTTGTTTTGACAAATTTTTTTGGCTCGTCCCTCAATAACTTGAATTTTTTTCTATAAATGGGGAAGAAAATTTTTTCTAAAAACAAAAAAATTATATAAAAAAAAAAATTCTAAAAAATAGAAAAGCTATTCAAACATTACAGTGGTAAAACCCTTTAAAAAGAGGGATATAAAGACGGAAGATAACACAATGAAGTCACAACTTCTCTTGACAGTGGGAGGACAATGACATCATCGGTTAGACGAAAGCTTCTTGTGTAGTATCAGAAGAGGTGGACGAAATCCGCCATTTGCCACCAAATTTGACAAACAAAGAAGGACTTTGCAGTGAACCCTTCGAGGAGATATGTTGAAAGTCAGCCAAATATGTAAGAGGACACATTTAAAGCCATTGTCCACTTAGTATAATAGATAAAATTTCATACTCTTCTCTGATGCAAACAACAACTGAATCTTTTTTCAAATAATTTTGTAATAGTGTTTGTTAAAATAAAAAAATGGATTACTTTTTAAAAAATGGATTACTTTTTTAAAATGTATCTAAAAAAGCTTTTTTTCTTTCTATTACTATTGATAATATGCGATTTTCGATAATTCGAATTTTCGATATTTCGAATTTTTTTGTCTCTCCCTTCAAGTTCGAGATATCGAGGTTTGACTGTATATATATATATATATATATATATATATATATATATATATATATATATATATATAATTATATAAAAATAATCTTACAAAAATTATTTGTCATAAATTCAGCATTAGTGTGCGATTTGACATCAATTGATTGCAATGGAAAGGTGTTTATTAAAAAAAATTGAAATGCGTAACTGATAAAAAATAACAGATACCATTGGTATTATAAATTGTTTATATGTAGTGATATGAGATTTATAATATCACTAAGAATATAATCTATAAGAATTATTCTTTTATTTAAAAAAAGAAATAGTGTTTAAACCAAAACACTTTATATAAACAATGTCAAGCAAAACGTAAACTGTTAAAAATAACGTTAAAATCTATATGTATTGTTGTATTTTGTACATTTTTAATATTTAACTATGAAAACTTTTTGATTTCATAAAATGGGGTGAATTTTGCAGTTTTCAAACCAATTTTGGGGAAAAAGCATGCCTTTTTCAACTCAGCCAACAACTCTGTTCATCGGGCCAATGGTCAAACTATCCGAGGGCCAATAGTTTTACATTTTGCTATTTTTCACCACACTGTTTAGAAAGAGGATTTTCCCTTTTTAAACAGTTTATTAAGTTCTAATATTAAGCCACCAATAATATTTGTTACAAACATGAGAATTCTATTGTTAATTCTGTGAGCAGCTTAGCGCCTAAATTTTATTTACTCTTTCTTAATTAGCTTTTTACCAGAATTATTAAAATTCTCTATTTACATTTGTAAGCAATATATATGAGACAAATTTCAATCCTTTTCATTATCACTAACACTTTTTTTACAAATTCCTACATCTTTTGCAACAGAACACCGTCCCTCATTCCTGATTGTGACCTATATCCAACCAAAAGTAATCTAGTTTTCCCCTAAAATGCCACGTGCGGACAGAGAGAATTATATAAGTCGAAATGTTCTAGAAGCTGGGCGTGACCTTCTCGTAGTGGTGTGATGGGGTCATGTGTCCGCTTCCAACCAATTAAAAGGTCAGTGCGCCTTTACCTTTTTTGAGATCTGAGCGTCACTTCGCCCCTTTTGTGTGTTGCCACAGAACTGTTAGAACGTCAAATTTCGGACGCGCTGCGTTCCTTTGTTTCTTGTTTTATCCTGTGCTGTTCAGACAGCACCATGCCTGAATGTAATTAAGAGAATCTTGTGGTGAGCAGAAATGTACTAAATACGAACTGTAACTCCGTCTAGAAGAACTGTTCTACAAATAAAACGACTTATTGCATGAACCGTTTGGATTAATGATTCGCCATTTGCCTGTTTTCTTTGGAACGACTACAAATATGATATGGGACGGTGAGAGCTCACCGGCCTGTTTTCCATTGTTATTCCATGAATATCATCACATTTAAGTGTCGGCGAGTATACTATGAACTTTTTTAGTGCCGCGGGAACATCCAAATGGACTTCACACTTTTTATTTCGGCAGGTCGGAAAATAAAGACTGATCGTTATCTGCAGTTTTAAACAACATCACTAGTGCTATGTGTGTTATCCGAGCAACGAACGTGGACGAAGAGCTTTTCCAGAGAACTGTTCGACGGTCATCTTTCGCGTCATTCGATGCAATCAGTGTAAACAACTTCGACGCGGCGTTTTCGGAGAACAACGTCGTGAAATTTGAAACTTCCACTGTGGTTATGGTGTTCCGGTTCCAGCGATTTCCTTCAGATGTCATCTATATACGCTATTGTGCTCAGCGATTGTGAAAATCGTGAATGAAGAATAATTTTTTCTCGACTGTGCGCGAAAGAAAATATCTGTGTGCCAAAAGATGTGTCGCCGTTGCGCTGAGAAATCCGCGCTACAAAATAAAAAACCCAGTTGTGATTATTGCTCTCCGTGCCAACCAAGAATGAGGGAGGGAATAGAAATGAATCAAATTTAAGTACTAACAATACAAATTTTGTCCCTTTAGACCCCTAGTCGGGGATGAGACTTGCACAATGGCTTCATTATTTTGAACAACAATGTTCAGTTGGTTGGTTCGTTGGGGTTTTATGGCGCAGGGCCCACAATAGGACATAAAGCGCCAAGCACAGGATTTGAGCCAACAAGGGGTTTAAATATATATTAGATTAAACCAACACTTTTCAGTAATAATAGCCATGCTAATTCAATAAAAAGACGATAAAATGGTGTGTAAACGTGATAAAAGAAATTATATATACAAAGGATGATGAGACGATAAAAACGGTAGTATATAAAAGTAATAAAAAGACAAAAATATAAAGTTGATAAAACATACATTATCGATGATATATATAAAGGTAAAAAGATTTTCAGTAAAATCAATAACAAAAGCAAAATTTGTGTATAAAACCGGTCGAAAACAAGAAGGCATTTAGGGAAGGGTGGGGTGGCTCCCCCAGCAGATCAGACAGGTCGTGTGAACTGCAACCGAAAAAAGTATTATAGTGGGGTTGCAGAGTGGGGCAGGACGTCAAAATATGTGACACAGTAAGTGCTGATTCGCAATGCTCGCAAAGAGGGGCATTCTCGTCACTCAACAGATATTTAAGTCTCAAAAGTGAGTGCCCAATTCTGAGCCGTGTCAGTATGACGTCTGCACGGCGCAGTGAAGCAGATGGCCCAGATCTAATGCTTGCCTTAGCCTGTCTCAGCTTGTTATTGACTTCCAGGTTCCAATCACATTGCCATTCATGCCAAACTGACTTCTTGACAGCGGACTTCAGATCACAAATAGGTACATGCTGTATCAGACGGTTGACAGCACCTTTAACTGCAGCATCTGCCTGCTCGTTACCCGGTATGCCGACATGACCCGGCACCCAGCAGAACAAAACACTGAAACCACGACGACAGAGGCGACGATGCAGATCCACCACCGGAGATAAAAGGGAATGGGAGTGGAACACATCACCATTCTCCAAAGTCTCTAAAACGCTGATGGAATCTGTATATACGATGAAGCGCCTACTTCTCTGACGGAAGATATACTTCAATGCCTAGTGTACAGCGATAAACTCTGCTGAAAAAACAGAGAGATAGTCGGGAAGTATGTAGCTCCTAACATCTCTGCCACAAACGTAGGCACAGCCAACGTGGTCTTCTGTTTTTTAGCCGTCGGTATAAACTTCAACGTAGTTAGGGTAACTAGCGAGGTGTGACCCAAAAAGCTGGCGATACACGACAGGATCCGTACTTGACTTTACAAACCCTTGGAAGGGCCGCAAGTACGAAATCTTGTGATTACGCCAAGGTGGAAAAGGTGAAGTCGGTTGCAGCATAACATCCATATCACAGAGAGACAACGAAGAAAGGAACGTCCTCATACGAAGTCCAAACTATGGTATACAGAACAATGTTCAGAAACTGAAAGAACTGATGAGTGGAAACTTCGCAATGTGAGCAGGTTTTTGAGAGGCAATGCCCTCCCCACGCTTATCAACCACTGTCTGGACATTGAGACCTGGAAAGGGGTTGTTGGGTGAAAGGGGTTGTTGACCCTTGTTGGGTTGTTTGGGGTTTTTTGGCGCAAGGTCCAGAGAGCACAAGCTGCGCCAAACACATTGAGACCTGGAAAGAGTTAAAAGATACTCTGAATGAGGAGTTTTTTGATCCCACTTCAACAAGTTTCAGCGAATTTTCTAATTTCAAATTTAAAACGACAGACCAGATCACAGATTATTTCCAAAAAAAGTTTCGCCTTGGTAAGGCCTTGGGTCTTAATACACAATTAATTATAGAGGGACTTACTGATGGGTTGCCCATCAATATGCGTCAATTGCTAACAATTAACACACCCCAGAACTTTTTAGATTGGTTACAGATTTCTACCAAATTGTCGTGGCCAACTTCTGCACAACGAGTGTAGGTAATAGACCCACGACAAGAATGGCGTCGCGCTTCGATATGGAGGCTTTCATTTATGAAGTTGGGGCCTACCCATTTCTGTTTGACAAATCTTCAAAAGATTATAAAAATATACAAATGAAAAGAGCAGTGTCGGAAATCATTGCAAAGAAATTCCATATTAGCGGTAAGTTGAACAGATTTATTATTTTTAAATATTTTCGTACCACTCTCATTGATGTTCAAACAGAAACATATCAATGAAAATTTAATTTTTCAGCGGCTGATGCAGAAAGAAAATGGAAGGTCTATAGGGGCCGGTATAATAAAGAGAAAAAAATAAAAGAACCAAACAAGCGGAGCTGCAAGTGCAGAAATTTACGTGTCGAAGTGGGGATTGTTTCCCATTTTGGACTCGCTGCTAATCAAATGCAGTGAAAATTTAAGGTTTGTTTGTTTACATGAATCATTTGATAGAATTAACATTTCAGCATTTCTCAGAATTGTTAATAACAGTTAATCGCTGTAAGATGATAATGTATATGAATAACTAAAGGTTTTCTTAAAAGTAACCTAAATTTTTAATACCAAGAATTACTGTATCATAAAAATGAAAAACTTGGTAAACAAAGTTGTGTGTAATAAAAGTGAAAAACTTGATATACATAGTTGTGTGTGATTACTTTCATTTCCTATGTGCTGTAAAATTTTTTTTTCGTCAAATTTCATCATTTTTTAATCTACTTTTATTTAAATTTATAGAGATAAAAGTTAAAGGATTTGTACTATGCAAACGTGCATTAATAATGTAAAATTATCTTTTTGGTTTTTTTTTACTTTATGTTAATGAATAGTAACTTAAAACCCATAGATTTTCTTGAAATGTTTATCTCAGATCTTTTAGTAAGAAATAGCCACAAGTAATTTTCGCTCCTGAAGAAAGAACTGAAATAATTCTAGAGTTGGCTTTATTTTTATAGTATACTACAAAGTATATTTTTTATTTTAAGAGGACAGGGTACTAAAATGCCTTCAAATTTTCGAAATTTCAATTTTGGTTTAGTAAAATAGAATATAGATTTCTGAGTAGATCTATGTAAATTTTATGAAATTCTGTCTATTAGAAGTAAAGATATAGTAATTTTAGTGATGTAAACAAAACTGCCACTGTCCCTTTAATGAATCTGTTTGTTTCCATCTGTCAGTACATCTCTTTCAACGCTTTTCTGTGCTCTGTGGTTTAATATCATGCTCCATGGTTTATTTTTCTTGCTCCACGGTTCAGATATTTATTTCTAACCATGCTTCAAACTGTAAACCGAATTGTTATGATGTAAGTTGTTTACGATTGAAGCTACTCACGTTCTTATTTAGATTGATGATCTAAAAATTTTTTGCTCATTTCTAAAAAATATATTGAAGCGTTTTACACTTCTAAATAGTTTTATTTCCTGTAATAAAATATGGGCTGTTCAAGAAAATTTGGAAAGCGGAAGTTCTATGGTAATCAGTACACGCCTGAAGTTAATGTGAGTTCTACTGATGTAAAATCAAACATTGCTAGTGCTTCAAGATCTAAAATTGACTCGAGTTTTAATAGTGATTGTGCTAATGATATTTCTTTGAATAAATCAGAATCTATTAATGTTATTATTGAGCTTCCAATCCTGTCTGACTTGATTAAAAGTGGTGTAAAGTGCAAATATTGTAAACAGGAAGACTGTGTCATTATAAAGCCAGAGGAAAATAATCGAAGAGGACTTTCCTTATCATTGTTCTTATATTGCATACTTTTTGGTAATGGAAGAAGTACTATGACTTCCAGCAAGTCTAAAAAATGTTATGATTTGAATATTCGACTTGCTTATGCCTTTAGATGCATAGGAAGAGGGGAAAATTCAGCAAACATTTTGTGCTGTGATGAACTTACCACCTCCCCCTAAGAAATTTTCTCGACTAAATGACGTAATTGGAAGAAGTCTGAGTGTAGTCAGCAGTCGCTCAATGATAAAAGCAGTGGAAGAAACTGTGGCCTCTACTAATTCAAGAGATCTTACATGTGCATTTGACGGCTCATGGCAAAAGAGGGGGCACATATCCTTGAACTTTGTAGTGTCGGTCACTTCTCTTGAGACAGGTAAAGTCATCGACTTTGAATGTATTTCAAAGTATTGCTTTTATTGTAAAAGTAATGACCATAATACTGGTAATGACCATATCTGTCAAAAGTCATTTGATGGGTATAGTGGGGGAATGGAGGTTCATGGTGCTTTAGAAATTTTCAGACGCTCTGAAAGTTCAAGAAATGTTCGTTACATTAACTACTTTGGGGACGGTGACTCGAAAGCTTTTAAAACTGTTCAAGATGCCTGTGTATATGGTACCGCTATTAAAGTCAGTAAATTAGAATGCATCGGCCACGTTCAAAAAAGAATGGGGGTCAGACTACGTTCACTGAGAAATAATTTTAAAAACCAGAGACTTTCAGATGGTGGTAGAATTTCAGGCAAAGGACGCCTGACAGATAATGAAATTCAACTTCTACAAACATATTATGGACTCGCCATTCGTAGAAATGTTGATAAACCTGTTTCTGAAATGGTTGGTTGGTTGGTTGGTTGGGGTTTTATGGCGCAAGATCCAAAATAGGACATAAAGCGCCAAACACAAGACTAGAGCCAAAAGAGAGTAAATAAAGAGTCGCCAGGCTCGAACCAACGGTGAAATAACAGATTTATAACCAACACTAAGAAATATAAAAACGAGTAACCGTGAAAAACTGAATAAAAGGGATGATAAAAATTATGTATAAACATGTTTGAATGATGATATATACAAGGTAACATAGAAAGATGATATGTAAAAGTCATAAAAACGTGATATATAAGGTGGTAAGACAATGATACATAAAATTGATTAAAAGATTATAAAAACAAAGATATTTGTAAAACGCAATAAAAGTTTAACGATAAAATCAATTGCTAAAGCACAGACTGTGTATAAAACCAGTAAAAAATAAGAAGGCAAACAGAGTAGGATGGGGGGGCTCCCCCAGCAGTTCAGATAAGATAGGTGAACTGGAGCCAAAAAAGCTATTATACTGGGCTTGAAGCGAGGGGCAAGACGTCAAAATATGTGCAATTGAAAGTGGAGCCTTACAATGTTGACAGAGAGGGGCATCCTCACCCATCAACAAATATCGATGCGTCAAAAGGGAATGCCCGATTCTCAACCGTGTGAGTATGACGTCTACACGACGCAGTTGAGCTGATGACCAAGCACCAATACCTGGTTTAACCTGTCGCAGCTTATTAGTGACCTGCAGATCCCAATCTACTTGCCATTCATTCCTAACTAACATTTTCACAGCGGACTTCACATCACTGATAGGCACATGCTGATTCAGCCGATGCACAGCACCTTTAGCCGCAGCATCTGCCTGCTCGTTACCCGATATGCCGACATGACCAGGCACCCAGCAGAAAAGGACACTGAAGCCACGACGACAGAGGCGACGATGCAGATCCAACACCGGAGATATAAGGGAATGGGAGTGTGACACTTCACCATTCTCCAAAGTCTCTAAAACGCTGATGGAATCTGTATGCACTATAAAACGCCTATCGCTCTGCCGGAAGATGTACTTCAGAGCTTCATGTACAGCGACAAATTCTGCTGAAAAGACAGAAAAACAGTCAGGAAGTGAAAAGCTCCTAACGTCTCTGCCACAGACGTAGGCACATCCAACATGATCTTCTGTTTTCGAGCCGTCGGTATAAACATCAACATAGTGAGGGTAACTAGCGAGGTGCGACGCAAAAAGCTGGCGAAAAATGACTGGATCCTTATTCGATTTTGTAAAACACTGGAAGGGGCGCAAGTACGAAATCTTGTGGTTTCGCCAAGGTGGAAAATGCAAAGTCGGTTGCAGCATGACATCCACATCACACAGCGGAGATGAAATCAGAAACGTCCTCATGCGAAGTCCGAAAGGCGGAATGCAAGATGGCCGATTTTGGTAAAGTCGGTCATTCTGACTGTCAAGTAGAGCAGAATGGAGTGGGTGATTAGGTTGCGAGAGGATACGGAAGTACAACTGAAGCGACAATTGCTTGCGAATAGATGGTAAAGAAGGCTCACCGCAGATGACATTTAAACTCTTTACGGGAGATGTTCTGAAAGCACCAGAACAGATTCGAAGGGCGGAATGATGAATCGTGTCCAGTTTCCGTAGCACGGAAAAGCGTGCGGAACCGTACACGGCACATCCATAATCCATTTTCGATCGAATGACCGCGCGATAAACCCGGAGCATGGTAGCTCGTTCAGCTCCCCAGGACGTGTTGGATAGAACTTTCAGCAAGTTAAGAGCCTGCTCAGACTTCCGCCGTAGATATATTACGTGCGGAAGGAAAGTCAACTTACTATCAAACAACACGCCCAAGAAACGAACAACGTTCTCCACAGATATCAAAGAATCTCCTAGGTATATTTGCGGGTCAGGATGCAAACCTCTGCGCTTACAAAAATGAACGCAAGAGGTTTTTTCGGCCGAAAACGTAAAACCGTTCTCAGAACACCATGTCATCATGCGAGATAATGAAGCTTGCAATTGTCGTTCGATGTAACGCATATCCTTACCTTGACACGAGATCTGCAGGTCATCGACATACAGATTGCCACGAACAGATGGTGGTAAACACTGTAAAATGCCATTAATTTTCAGGGAAAACAGTGTAACACTCAATACACTGCCCTGAGGAACTCCCTCTTCTTGAATGTAAACATCGGAAAGCGTTGTACCAATGCGAACTTGAAATTCTCGTAGTGACAAGAAGTTCGCAATGAAAATCGGCAAGTGACCACGAAAGGTGTTATTATAAAGGTCACGAAGGATACCATATCGCCACGTCCGGTCATAAGCCTTTTCAATGTCGAAGAAAACAGACACTAAGTGGTTTCTTCTGACAAAGGCATTGCGAGCTTCAGATTCTAAGGCTATGATATTATCCATCGTGGACCGGCCACGCCGAAATCCGCTTTGTAGAGGTGACAGACAAAGCTGGGATTCTAACTGATACACTAACCGATTGTTAACCATTCGTTCCAGCAGCTTGCATAAACAGCTGGTGAGTGCAATTGGACGGTAATTGTTAGGGCTAGAAGCATCCTTTCCCGGTTTGGGAATAGGAATCACTATTGCCCTACGCCAAGAGGATGGAAAAGCATGTTCCTCCCATATTCTATTAAATAGATACAGCAAATTACGGAGCGAGCTGCGAGAGAGATGCTGTAACATAGCATAACTAATGCCATCGGGACCCGGGGAAGTCATCCGAGTCTGCCGAAGGCAATTCTCCAACTCGTTCTCCGTAAAGGGGCAGTTGTAGGCCAGATCGGACTGAGTATCGAAACGCAAAGGTCTTGACTCGGCACGCAGTTTGTGTCGCATGAAAGTGGTCGGATACGACGACGCACTCGACACTGAACTGAAGGCGCTGCCAATGGCGTTACTTATTTCCTCTAAGGTAGAAAGTGTAACGCCATTTTGAACAATGCACGGTATTGGCTGGTCTGGATATAATCCTATGCATTTCTTTACTTTCGTCCAAAGCTGTTTACTGGGGGTGGATGGTGTCAATTCCGAAACGTACTTTTTCCACGACTCTCTCTGGCAACGTCGACGCACTCTACGAGCGTTAGCTCTTGCTTTCTTGAAAGCAACGAAATTTGGAGTGGTGGGATATCGGCGAAATATCCCCCACATTTTACGTTGTACTTTCAATGCTGCAGAACACTCAAGGTTCCACCACGGTTTCCAGTTTCTTCGACCATTAGGTGAGCTCTTGGGAATGGCTGCATCGGCAGCTTCTATTATGACGTTGGAGACAAGACGAACCGCATCATCGATATCACCGTCGACCATAGCCTGGGTAATGGTTGCAATGTCTGTAAATCGCGACCAGTTCGCAGACTCATATTTGAATCGCGCAGGGCGACAGACTACGGATCCAGTGCCGGACAGTGACACAAACACAGGAAAATGGTCACTTCCGCGAAGATCTGTCCCGACCCAAAAGTTGCAAGATGGAAAGATTGACGGTGAACAGATGGCAAGATCAATGATGTGAAAGGTCCGAGATGGCTCGTGGAAGTGAGTAGGATCACCATTATTGAGGAGGCAAAGATTGTGGTCAGTTATTAACTGCTCCACTTGCCTTCCTCGAGCGGTGTTACAGCTACTCCCCCACAACACATTATGAGCATTAAAGTCTCCAAGTATAACAAAAGGTTCCGGAAGCTGAGTCACCAAGTCGTCGAGAGTTCTTTGATCAACAACGTCGTTAGGTGGCAGATATATTACACACACGGAAATTAATATCCGCATCTGCACACGCACTGCAACCGCTTGAAGTGGAGTATTTAACGATAGGACAGAGTAGGGATAGCTGTGAGAGGTCAGGAGAGCAACACCTCCAGACGCTCGCACACCCGAAACATTGTCCTTCCGAATAATACTATAACGACGTAATTTGGCCGTGTCCGCTGACTTCAGGAAAGTTTCCTGAAGTGCGACACAGGCCGGATGGTAATCTGTGATCAAAGACTTCAGATCTGAAAGTTTATTACGGAAACCGCGACAGTTCCAGGAAATTAAAGTCGCCATCAGGAGGAAGAGGGAGAAGGAGCACGAGCGGGAGGAGTTGAGGTGTCCATAGACACCCCAGCATCAGGATCAGAAAGATCCGAATTGGACGCGCAAATTTGGAGGGAATCCTCCTCCATACGCGCCACATTGCGAGGGTCTTTCACCTTACGTGAATGACTCACTCGCTTTGCAACTTCAGCACTTTTTAATTTTTTATGTATAGCTGGTTTAGGTGTAGAAGGTTTTGAGATGGAAGAACGGGATGTTTTATTAGGTTGTGAGTTAGATTTTGAAGGTGGGGTTGTTTGAGTTTTACTATTGTTTGGTCTATTGGTTGTAATAATAGGCTCCGTTTGGGTTGATGAGTTACACATAACTCTCTTGGAAGCGGCAACAGAGGCGTATGAAACACCAACTCTAGGGCTTCTAGCCTCGACCTGTTTGCGCGCTTCTAAATATGAAATATTGTTCTTAGCTTTAACAGTCTGGATTTCTTTCTCAGCTATCCATTTTGGACAGGAGCGTGAGTAAGATGTGTGCTCTCCTTGGCAGTTGACGCATTTAGCTGGCTTTGTGCAGGTATCAGATGTATGGTCAGGCTGGGCACATTGGGCACAGACTACGGAACCACGACACGATGCTTTCGAGTGTCCGAAACGTTGACACTGAAAGCAACGGAGAGGGTTCTGAACGTAGGGCCTGATGGGACACCGAAGGTACCCAGCAATAAGGAATGATGGTAATTTCGGTGTGTCGAAAGTCAAGATGAGATGCTTCGTTGGAAGCACTTTCCCATCTCGACGGATATTAATACGACGAACACCAGACACATGTTGGTCGTGTAGATGCTCCAGGATTTCCTCTTCGGGGGTATGGAGGAGATCGGCCTCCGATATTACTCCTCTCGAAGAGTTCAAATATCCATGAGGAGCCACGGACACAGCAATATTTCCAAACATACTTATTTTAGACAACTGCGCAGCTTGTACTGCAGTCAATACTTCAACAAGGAGGTCACCAGAACGGAGTTTCTTTATTGAATTAACATCGCCTATTACAGAAGTTATACATTTTTGTATCAAGAAAGGTGATACAGTTGTGAAGTTGCCTTCGGTACGCTTAATAATGAAAAAGCGAGATGTTAGACTTTTATTCGATGAGACAGATGATGAGACAGATGATGCTTGCTTAGCTTTGCTTGAAATATCCATAAAAATGGGCCGTATGTTCGGTCCCCGGCGGCACCACCCACCATGGAGCCCAACAAGGGGACGCCGGTTACTGCGCCAGTGCTAACCGGGAACTATACGCGCGCGGCCAATGACCGGTTGCTTAGCCCTGAGCCAGTGAACAAAGTCTAACCGACCAGCCGATTGGTACACACGGGACCAATGTGCACCTCCCGTTTACCTGAAGCAAGGGCCAAAGTAGTGTGTTGGAGCGTTATCTTACTAAAGCCCACATTATGGCGAAGAATAAAACCCCTCAACTACCAGGATCCCCATTTCCTGGGACACGGGTCTCCACGCACGGCAAACACGTGGGCAGTTAATCGCCATTAGAAGCTAGAAGCACAGAATGACTACAGCTTTTGATGAGGAGCCCTCACCTCCGAAGAGGCAACCGCAACGAGGGAGAAAAAAAGGTAAAAGTAGAAGGACGAGAGGAGAAGAAAACGGAAAGGAGGGAAAGTTCGCTGGGGTACCTCGGGATTGCGACACCCGTGTTTACCTAAAGAAGGTAAACCCCCTGAGGGGGTTTCTGAAATGTATAAAGCAGTATGGGCAATTTATTTCCACAAGTTATCAAGTGATGCTTTTCCTCAGCATGGTTTATGTCCTTCTGGAGGAGACAGCTGGTGTGTTTACAATAAAGCTCTGGAAACAAATGAAGAATATAATCACAAGCATTCACTTCCAGAAGGTGTAATCACAGCAATCAAACCTGTTTTTAGAGCTTTAAGTGATAAAACTATTCTTGAAAAGTGCTCCCATGGCAAAAACCAAAATCCAAATGAGAGCTTTAATAACTGCATATGGAAACGCCTACCAAAAACTGTTTGTTGTTGGTATAAACACCTTAAAAGTAGGTGTTATGGATGCGGTGATATGTTTTAAGGGGACTGACTACGTTAGAATGCCGATTTTTGGTCAAAATATCGAAATTTTTATTATTATTTTATGTTATAGGGCATTCTTTTGGGAATCTAAAACTGTCTTAATTTTGTTTTTATGATAATTAGAACAGAAGTTATAGCCAATTTAGCAAACCGGAAGTGATATTTTAAAAACCGGAAGTAGCATTTAAAGGGCCAGTAGATATGTAAACAACACACTTTTTTAGCGTTTTCGTACTCTATTTATATTCAATTAACAATAAATCTTATAATTTTTAAATCTGGATTCATTTATTTGCACCTGGCAACAGTTTTTTCTCACTTTGTTTTTCATAAAATGGCAACAACGGCGATTTAGCAATGCTTGTTTACATTCTTTCATGCTTGTTCTATGCTTTATTCTACGCTTCATTTTTGATTATATTTTACATTGATCTACACTGCTTTTGTATTTAAATTCTTTTTAAATTTGTTTATTTCGATTACTTTATTTCAAAATGCCTAAAGTAAGATCTAAAAAATCTAAAAAAAGATCTTTTCATGGTAATCGTTATACGAATTCGAAGCGAGTTGATGGTGATGAAGTGATAACTGCCAGCTCATCTAAATTAAAAATTCCTTCAGGTATGGAACAGTTGACTGTTTATGAAGATAATGGTCTGAAAGGAAACAGACTATTCGATATTGCTACGCTAGTTTCTGTGTTTTCCATGCTCTGTTGCCCACTGTGTTTTGAAACTGGCTTGCAGCTGATAGAAGAAACAAAATTTGGACTTTGCTCAAACTTTTGCTTGGTTTGCAAGTGTGGATATAGAAACGGTTTTTCTTCATCTCCCAAGAACAACAAAAAAAAACACTATAAATTCTTTCTTAGTGCTAGGTTTAAGACTTATTGGAAAGGGTTATACAGCTGGTTGGTTGGTTGGTTGGTTGGTTGGGGTTTTATGGCGCAAGGTCCAGAGAGGACATGCTGCGCCAAACATATGGTAAAACCTGAATAACAATAGTTAAAAAAAAAAGAAGCAAACTGGATGGGGTTTCCCCCATCCAGTATACAGCCAGGTATAAGAAAAGAATAGATAAAAAACAATGATTCTAGATCATGAACGAGGAAGACAAAAAGCAGTACTGGTAATGACAAAACATCTAGATGGGGGTCCCCATCTAGATGGCAGTCAAATAATATAAAAAGAAAGAAAACAAGGATAAAGCTATTAAATCAGCGGGTAAAAACCGGTACTTTTCAAAAAACTGAAAATAGCAGGGTGAGGTGTTTCATCTAAAAGATCTTTTAAGGTGAGTGAAGCAGAGCCAAAATATTTAGAGTAAAAATTGGTTAGTCCTGCACAATCAGTTAAAACATGCAAAATCGTAAGGTCACAGTTGCAATGAAAGCAAATTGGGGTATCTTCCCCCTCCAACAAATGTCTGTGAGTGACTCTAGTATGTCCTATTCTTAGACGGGTGATCATGACGTCAAGTTTTCTTGGATATAAAGGAGGCCAGTTAGAGATGACGGGTTTGATATGATGAAGTTTATTATGTACTTCTAGGTTCCATTTCGAACGCCAGTTATCGAAAATAAAAGTTTTAATGGTGTGTTTGACGTCATTAAAAGGGACAGAGTGGTTTAAAACAGTTCTGGAATTTTTTGCTGCTGTGTCCGCAAGTTCATTGCCTGGGATTCCAACATGAGCTGGGATCCAAAAAAGCAGAATACTGAAACCACGACATTTTAACCGATGATGGAGAGTTATGACAGATGAGACTAAAGGATGACTATTGTTTCCAGACTTTAAGCTCTCGAGTACGCTCAAAGAGTCAGAGTATATGATAAAATTTTTATTTTGATGATTGGCGATAAAATCAAGTGCTTGTTTGATGGCTAAAATTTCCGCAGTAAAAACAGTGCATGAGGAAGTTATACAGCTGGAAAAAAACTGTTGTTCACTCTAAACTTGCCCTTTATTTTTAAAGCAGCATTTAGAAGACATGAAGTTCAACTGCTAGAAGCTGTATGTGCTGCATCTGAAAAAAACATGAATGAAGCTTCGAGAGAAGTTCTGGATCTGAAGAAAAGCATTTCTTGTGGTGTGTCCGTAGACGGCACCTGGCAGCGGCGTGGCCACACAACCCTAAATGGTTCTGCGTCAGCCATATCTATTATAACAGGAAAAGTTTTAGACTTGGAGGTCATATCTCAGTATTGTCGAGTTTGTGACCAAAATAATGAAGTGATTGAAACAAACAAAAATCATATATGCTCGAATCACAAAGGATCAGCAGCAAGTATGGAGGTAGTGGGTGCATATCGCATATTTGAAAGATCTGTGAAAAATCGAGGACTGCAGTATACTGAATACTACGGCGATGGGCACTCTATGGGCTTATATGAGCGTGAAAGATATTTATGGTAAGAATACCGTTACAAAATTAGAAAGCATTGGTCACGTTCAAAAAAAAGTTGGCAGTCGTTTACGAAAATTAAAGAACAACAAGAAAGGGCTGGGAGGTAAAGGAAAATTAACTGATAAGTTTATAGATAAACTCCAGAATTATTATGGTATCGCGATTCGTAGCAATACAAGAGATCTACAAAATATGCAGTCTGCTGTCATAGCAGCATTTTTCCATTGTTGCTCTAACAATAAAAATAAAGTGCATGGACAGTGCCCAGTAGGGCCAAATAGTTAATGCAAGTATCAGAAAGCAATGTATGCTGGTCAGCAGATTTCTGATAAATCTCCTGGCCTTCCAGACTCAATCATAAACACTATAAAATCAACTTACATGAGTATATGTGATCAAGCACTCCTCTCAAAATGCTTACATGGTATGACTCAGAATAACAATGAGAGTTTCAACAACATGATATGGACAATTTTGCCAAAGAAACTTTTGTTGGACTGCAGACTATGTTGTTAGGAGCTCATATTGCGGTTTTGTTGTTCAATTCTGGCTATTTAGGACTACTACCTGTTTTTGAAAATTTAGGATTATCCATAGAAAAGGAGATGGTCCATAATTACTTGGGTATCGACATTGAGCGAATCATAAACTCAAAACGTCGCTCATTGCCTAGTGTAAAAATAGCCAGAAAAAAAAGAAGAGCTGCTAAAAAAGCAAAATTGTCAAATCATGAAATGAAGGAGGGCTTGACTTATAAATGTGGAGAATTTTAACTTTGACAAATCAATATAACATAGTTTTTTTTTTTTAAGTAAAAAGTTTAAATGCGTTTTGTGAAAAATTTGTGAAGGGCGCTTTGTTGCTCCCTTCTAGAGGGAGATGATTGTGACGAAGTTTCCATGACTGAAAATAGAGGCTTTGGGGACTTATCCCTCACCGTGGGATTTTGAAAAAACGAATCCATACAAAGGGGCTTAAAATTCAGTTCCCGGCCGCACCACCCACCATGGAGCCCAACAAGGGGATGCACATACGTGCATCAGTGCTAACCGAGAACTATACGCGAACGAAACGACCCTGAAACGATCTCCACCCTTAACGAGATGTCCAGAAACCGGAACGATGGCTTGGTTCCAAGCCGAGGAAAAAAGTCAACGACCAGTCGATTGATACTATAGGGAACCACTATGTACCTCCCGTTTATCTGAAGCGGGGGCCAAAGCAGTGTGTTGGGATACCAAAAATGTCCTTAAACTGCCAGGATTACCTTTTCCATGGACACGGATCTCCACGCACGGCAAACACGTGGGTGATATACACGTCATTAGAAGCTAGAAGCAACAAAGAGGCAACAGCTTCTAATGAGGTGCCCTCGCCTCCGAAGAGGAACCACACCGAGGGAGAAAAGAAAGAAAAAGTACAAAAAAGGAGAGGAGAGGAAAAAGGAAAGAAGAGATAGTTCGCCGGGGTACCTCGGGATTGCGACACCCGTGTTTACCTAAAGAAGGTAAACCCCCTGAGGGGTAACGAAGGTTCGAATATGTGACACTGATATACAGCTCTTCGAAATCCCGAAAATTCTTTTCAGGATAAATATGGACTCGTGAGCAGTCAAGAAGAACGGGATCTAACGAACAGGCTACAAGAGATTCGCACGGCAAGAGCTAATCGATCGGCTATAATGGATTACACGAAGTGTGATTTGTCGCTGTAAAAAAAAAGAAAAAAACAGAATACGCTCAATGCTAAGACAATGTTTTTAATTGAATTCCTTTTGTTTTTATGAAATTCTTTAGAATCTTATATTCCTGTTGATCACGATGTGTGTTTTTCTAGAATTTTTTTAAAAATGTAATTTTTTAGATTGATCTGTTTTAAAACATCCATGTTTTGAGAATGTTAATTAATCAGTGTTTATTATATATTTTATAAGAGTTAAGTTTTTAACAGAGGATGTTTTTTAAATATCTTTAACGAAAGAAGGGGATCCTATTTTTGGAGGTAAGTGCAATTCTTTTATGGATAACCGTACACAGATCACATGGAAATCCCACGGCGAGTTTTGCGCTTTCGAAAAGTTAAAGGCTACAGTTATTTCAAGAGGTTCCAAGAATGGTATTCAGATTTATCATGAGAAAAAAACAATAGTGGACCAAGTCATAATTAGACTATAACGGTATAAAGACTGCGAAGCGAGTTTATGCATATCACCTTTTCTTTAAAATATATCATACTATAAGAAATTTATAATCGCCTCTAAAAAAATTCACTTCATTATATAAATAAATATAAACACATGTATTCTTTAAAAATTTTGTTTCACTTATTTTGTAATATTTATTTTGTTTTAAATAACATAGTTGTATTGAACTCGTGTTTTTGAATGACTCTTAATGCTTAACCTTTCGAAAACACGCTTTCTAAAAAACTATCCCAGTGCTGGAAGGAAGAAACCGGAGACGTAAACTTAGCAGTTAAGCATAACGACGTTAAAAAAAGAGGGAGGTTTTTTATTCTTCTGCTTATTCTGGTAACTTCGAAGTTTTTTTTTCTCTCCGTTGGCATGTGACGTGAGTAGAGATAATTTTAAAACATTTTGCTCGAACAGGTGGATAGAAGGATATTTTGCAACTTTGCGTTGTTATCCCCTCCCAGGGATTTATCTCTCGAATGAGATTCTCAATAGTTTACAAGGATTTATTTATTTTCGGTTACTATGACGGTGGGGGTTTTCTCTCCTGCAATGTTTTCTTTGTGTGAGACAAGATAATTTTGAAAACATCATAGTTTAGAGGAGGTAAAAAGCTATTTATTGTTTTTTACATACAGGCGTTGTTCTCTGTTATTTTCCCGTAATTCCCCTTTCACAGCTTAACGGAAATTTTATTAAAAATGAGTGAATGAAGGGGGAATTATTATAAACAGGCGCGATTGTATTAGATGTAATTCACAATCCTTAAAGCTTTCAGAGCGTCATCTTCCCTTCAGCGCTTTCCAGGCTCAACTTAACGTAACGAAGGAGCCCAATGGCAAGGGTGAGTATTTTCTCAATTTTTATACAGAATAGGAATCGTGTTTTAGATTACTTTTATATTTTAAACAGATATTTATTCAGTGATAGATATTATAAAAGTTTTAAAAAATAAATTTATTATTTGAATCAGAAAGAAAACTTAACGCACACCGACGGTACAACGAAATATTGATTTCCGAACAGGAAGACGAAGGTGGTCATACTGAACCATTCCCGTTGGTTTCTTGCTTTTCATCGCCTGTCAACACCCCTAAAGGAAAACTTAGCAACATAAATTACCTTGAATCTCTACAAGTAAAGCTTACGAATGCACCGACTCGAAAGTCGATAAAAATTTTTTTTTCCAGAGTTATCAACGTCATCTACCCCATTTAACACGGCGACTAGTGAACCCCCTCGTAAAATTCCACGTACAAGTTCGAATTCATCACTTTATATGCCAGAAAAAAAAAGTATTATGCGATCTGAACCTGGCTCCGGACGAAAAAAAAATTATCTGGCGATATTTCACCCTTTTGTATTTATTTAGGTAGCGGTTGCTACATGGAAAACAAACAATATAGAAATTGCAGTTATTTAGGATTTTTCAAAAAGGATATTGAAATAAAAAATCGCTTCAACCTTCCGCTTGCCTTAATGGATAATGTTGAAAGAGGATTTGAAATCATTAAATCTCGCATTCAATCAGGTGAAATATAATTGTTTAATGTATACTCAATGATTTTCTATCTTATATTCTTCAAGGACTTTAATCTGCAAACAAAATTTTGATTTGTTAATGAATGCTTAAAAAAATTATGTTTTCGATTCGAGAGGGAATCACACGGTCATTCTGAAAAAAATATAAAGTATAGTGTTTCAATTGCATGTTTTTTAAAAAAATGTAATTTGATCTCATTTTTTAATGTTTTTTATCTTTTGTGGGTTGCAAAATGTATTTTATATTTTTTAAGTTATTTTTATATATTTTAGTAATAAATTTTTAAAAAGTTTAAAAAAATAGCAAAAGGTTTTTAAATGTAATGTATATTTTTAAAAAAAATTAGTGATTGTTTTAAAACATAATCTATTCATTCTCAATCTTGAAAAAAAATATGGCACATTTTGAATTGCTAAATTCCGCCCATCGCGGTTATTTGCAAAGTAACAGAGCTGTTTTTAGAAATAAACGTGACCCGCATATTGTATATCAAAAAACAAAATTAAACATTAAACAAATTATAAATAGCACATTACTTTTACGTATACGTTTGTCCATTTGTCTCAATATCTTATTTGTAAAAAATGAAAACGACTGAAATGAAATAAAACAAAATTTCTACTTTTGCTCCAAATGCGAACGAATATTGTCCTCCTACCAAATCAACGAAAATATTTCTAAATGTTTTCGAAAAATATTTTATTCTATTGAGCAGTTTTTGAAAAATGGGTCGAGGTGGAAAATTTTGTAGGTTCAGTTTCTTGATGTTCATCTGGGGAATTACACAGATATGAGTGGCGGTTGCAAAACTGTTTCTCTACCTTCTGTCTTAAATAAAAAATGTTTCATCGATATAAATTGCAAATCTAATTTATGATTTTTGTATTCTGTGGCTGCTAAATTATTTCTCCACGTTAGAAATCCAAATCGCACACAGCATTACACAAAATATATCAAGTTATTTAAAACGACCGGTATGTCTTTTCCTATGCGAATTAAAAATATACCTCAATTTGAACAGTTAAATAAAATAAGCATAAATGTTTTTGCTTATGATGATGGTAGTGTATGTCCCATTTACATTTCCAAAAAAGAATCATTTACTCATATTGTCGACTTACTCTTATATCAAAATCATTACTATTTGATTAAAAATTTTAAAAGGTTAATGAGCATGTAAAACAGCGCAAAAATATTTATCCAGCCCACTACCCGAAGAATTCCAAATTGTAAATGAAAATTTTTCGTTGTTTAAATTAAATTCCAACTTAACCAATATATGTCGGATTCTCCGTTTTGGAGCTAAGTAAATTACACATGTACAAGTTATATTACAACTATTTCAAAACGTATTATAATGAAAATATCAGTTTAATTTATATTGACAATGATAGTTTGTATCTCAAGATACAAACAGATGATTAGTACGCGGATTTAAACAGTCCATTTTTTTAAAATATTTTCGACCTAAGCAATTTCCCCGAAAATCATACTCTTTATGATGTTACAAAGAAAGGTAAACTTGGTAAACTTAAATTTGAAGTTACTTCGCAGATAATTGAATTTCTTGGTTTGAGACCAAAAATGTATAGTTATAAATCGGTGAATTTAGTTTCTAAAATGACAGCCTAGGGCATAAAAAAGTCTGCTTCAAAAGATATCTGTTTTGAAAGTTAGAAAACTCATTAATGAAACAAACATTTTCTTATCATCGCCAATGTAACATAATTTCCAAGAAACACGTTTTAAAAACTGTCATTCAAAATAAAGTTGGTCTTAACGCATTTTATGATAAAAAGTATGTATGTTACCGTTAAAGTATGAAATCCGTTATTTTATAGAATACCTAGTTATTCCATGAAATAACTGATCGTGTCCGTTAAAGTGTAAAACTCTCTTGTATTTCATGGTTTAACTAGTTACTTCATAGAATAACGATCTGCAGCCCGTTAAAGTGTAAAATAATCTATATCATATATCTCGCACGACAAATACATTTACCTTCCACCCCTACTGCATTTATGAACTATTCCAGGCCATAGGGAGAGAACTTGTTTAGAGTGTTGGCGCCAGTTCATTCCGGTTAATTGATTGCTTGCACGTACAGTGCCGGCTGCTGTTCGTCAAATACTGTTTCCACGTATCAGGTATTGAGATACATTTATTATTTTTTTAAGTTTTATAATTTAGTCATTTGTTATTACGTTAATTTAGTTTGCTTTCGTTAAAGTGCAATTATTTTTAAGACCTTAAATTGCCTTGAACAATGAATTCTTTAAGTGATAACGAAAAAAAAGCTGCAATGAAAGAAAAGTTTGAATCTTTACTAAATAAGCGTGATGTGAAAGAGAACAGTTCTTTGCTCACCCGTGAAATTGTTTTCTTCCATTGTAAACATTGCAGTTTAGAAATAGTTAATTGTATAGATTTATTTGGCGAGGTAAATTGTCCCATCATAACGGATCGTAACAATTTTAGTTCACCATCCTTAGGCTTTTTAGAATTAAACGATCACGGTGTTTTGCCTAGAGGGCCGGGAGAGTTTGCCGTGAATCGGAATTACCGAGCATCCATTTTGAGGTGTGGTTGTTGCTCTAGTATTTTAGGAATTAAAATATTAAAACACAATCTTTTCCCATATTACAATGGATTATTTGTGCTAGTGAAATCAGAAATCGTGTGGAGATATGAGAATACCATAATACTTCGTCCATTCTGTATCCCTCCAACTGCTACACTTTGTTAAAGGTTCATTTTGAGGACTGGTGTCATCTTGAAGTAAGTGCAAAAGTGTATTTTCATGTTTTAAACAGTGCAGTTATCTTGTCGGACGATGCCCGAATGGCTAGGGTGCTGACCTTTTGTATCAAAGTCTGTGGGGTCGAATTTCATACTTGACATGGACATTCGCAGCCGTTTGGAATCGCCTTTAACCTGTAGGTCTTACAGTCTAATTAGTCCTCGTGTAGCAAAAAAATTGACAATAGTGCTCCAAACCAAGCAGTTTTCATATGACATAAGAAAAAATAATGTATTTTTTTTATATATCATGAACTATTTTTTCATGTAATGTATTTCATGTTTTTAAAAAATTAGGTGTTTTTGTTCAAAATAGGCTAGTTTTGATATCCTTTGATTTAAGTGTAATATTTTTCATGTTTTCAAAGTGTTTTTTCTTGTACGGTAAGAAAAAAATATTTTTTATGTTTTGATGAATTATTTTTCTTTTATATTCCATGTAATGATTTCATGTTTGTTAAAAAATATCAGACTTTTATCTGAACAGAAAAAGTCTGGTAGAAATTCTGTCGTGTGGTAAATCTTTAATTGATTTTCCTACTGTTGAAGACTGCCAGTTATTATGTGTATTATTTTTTGATGTAGAAAAATGAATGACACAAGCATTTTTATAAAGAAATTAATTGATTATTATTTTTTTAACAAAAACTGTTTTAGCTACAGGTACAATGAATTTCCTGTACAATATCATCAGGAGTTAACACGATAAAATAGGCAACTTTAATAATATGATCTATTACATTAATTTCTTGTATGCATCTTGAGTCATCAGCCAGCGTTTTGTATTCCGTAATGATACACCACTTTCTTTTGCTAGCCTAGCGACCCCACCATAACTCCCCGGACTAACTGTATTATAATAATTTTTTGGAGAGCTTTTTCTTCCTTCTTCACAAATTTAGCCATGGTTTCCTTTACGATTTTGAAAATCGCGCGATTTTTTTAGACTGTACCTTTTTATGGAACGCGGACTATCAACTACTAATTCGGGATAATCATCCTCGACTTTAATTTTTTTTTCAATATTCAATTTCGGAATTCTGCCGTCCAATTTGGTCAATGCCGTCTTGTTGGCTATCCATGTTCTAGGAATATTAATGTCTTTTATAGCACTTAAAAAAATTCCACGTGATCGGGTACATCGACATATTTTAACCTTTTAACTGTTCTGCCCGAGGTAATCTCGGGCACAGCACTGGTGTTCCAAAATGTCACGCCCGAGTATTACTCGGGGTAATTTTTTTTTGATTGCTTCGTGTTGTTATACCCGAATATATCTCGGGAGGAATTTATTTGCGCTCAATGCAATAGATGGCAGCACTATACTGCAAGTTTCAAAGGTTAGAGGACAAAGGTTAGATGCCAAAGGGTAGAGGCCAAAGGTCAAAGTGCGCGGCATTTTTTTGTTGCAAAATGGCATCCCGTAAACGTTATATAGATGATTTGGATTCATCAAGCGAAGACGATTTTGAAGGCATCGATACGAGTGACGGAAGTGAAACTGAGGAAAGTGATATTGAATATAGCAGTGAATCAGAAGATAGCGGAGATGATAATATAGCAAATGCGAGAGACTGGTGTGAAATAACTGCTTCTGGTCAATCAGCGCCTCCTCGGTTCCCTTTTACAGGTACTCCAGGTATAACCTTTTCTGTAAATATAAACTACACTCCTTTAGATATATTTGAAATGTTTCTGGATTCAAATGTAATGGATATAATTGTCAAAGAAACGAACAACTCTGCAGAACAAGAAAGAAGAGCAAATCGGGCAAAGATATCAAAGTTCTCCCGCAGTAAAAAATGGATCCCTACAAATGACAGAGAAATGAAGCTATTCTTTGGGCTAATATTTCTTCAAGGTATTGTCCAGAAACCAAATCAGGCTATGTACTGGTCTCATCGAAGGGTTTTGCACACTCCAGTTTACTCAAAAGTAATGACAGTAAATCGTTTTATTTTGCTTTTTCGATATTTACATTTTTGCAATAATGAAGCTGAAAAAAAAGAAGATTTTTCAAATCCAAAACTTTGGAAGCTGCATAATGTGATAGAAAATTTACGGCAAAAATTTTGTAACTTTTACATACCGGAAAGAGATGTTTCTGTAGATGAAAGCTTGATGCCTTATAAAGGAAGGTTATCTTGGAAACAATATATTCCAAACAAACGCGCACGATTTGGAATCAAATTTTTTATGCTTTGTGAGGCTGAAACAGGGTATATTTGTGACTTCGTTATCTATACAGGAAATAGCACTGTCTTCAATGCATTGTATAAAAATTATGGACTTTCCACAAAAGTCGTCATGCATCTAATGAATCGCTTTCTTGGAAATGGTTATTGTGTGACTGTAGATAACTATTACATGTCACCCGAGCTTGCAGATTTACTTATAGCCCAAAAAACAGATATTTATGGCACAGTAAGGATAAACAGACGAGATTTACCTACAGAATTCGCTAATGGTTGGTTGTTTTGAGTTTTATGGCGCAAGGTCCAATAAGGACAAGCTGCGCCAAACACATGGTAAATCCCGAAAAGTATATACATAATGTTACCATTTTTAGTCCAAAAAATCCATTAAAACTATGAGGAAAAAATTATGCAAATTAAGTATAGTGATAAAACCAAGCAAAATTTTGAAAAGCACCATATAAAACACATGTATAAAGTGTAGAGTGAAAGTGATGGATAGCCATACACTTGGATAAAAGATTCATATTAAAAGGTGAGAAACACAGTATTAAAGAAAAGGTGATGAAATAACCAAATCATTCGTAGAAGATGATTAAAGTGTCTCAAATAATAGGTGAAACCAGTCATGAAAAAAGGTGATAAACAGCCATATACATAAAAGGTAGTACAACTATATAAAGTGATAAAATCAGCCAAGTAGGTGATAAAAGTCAAAAAAAGTGGTCATCAGTAGAATTGATAACTACAGTGATGACAAAATATGAGAAAGCGAAGATAAGTTAAAACAGAGACCTCTGGATAGGGATTCCTCCCTCCTTTAAAAACAACGAGAAAAAAAAAGAGGTAAAAGCAAGGGCGAAAAGGAAAAATGGAGTAACTACTCCTCAAATACAATATCATTGTCCGAGTCAGAAAAGTCATAATATAGGTAAAAAAAGACAAAAAAGTCGAAAAAACAAATTAAATATGGCAACAGCAATTATATACAAAAGTGATAAAAGGCAAAAGGGAAACTGAAAAGCAAAACCTGGATAGGGTAACCCCTATCTAGATGAGGGTCAAGTACTAAAAGATGGTAAAGAAAAAGGCGGAGAGACAGAGTGGCCTCTCCCAGCAGGTTGAGAGGCGAGAGATAGAATCTCATTAGTCTCTATGTCCTCGGTATCGGAGATACCGGAAGCATAGATCTCCAGTGTGTCTTGGGGAAGTGCTTGGAGATTAGTTATATTTAAATATTTTGGTTCTTTACGTTTGCTTGATACGACAGGCATATTGCGTTGTTCAATAGCTAATTTGGATATCAGTTTTTTTTTGTATTTGATAGGTGGAAGAGTGCGTATGGTCCTGTTCCTATTGGGTTCTAATTCAAGGTATTCAGGTTTCTTTTTATTCATTGAGGAGGTAGACGGTTTTGTATTAGAATTTGGAGAAATTTTATTTTGTTGTGAGACTGATATATTTTCAAGCGGGGTTTGAGATGGGGATTTTTTTTTGTTCTGCGGTTTATTGGTGGTGGGGTTAGATTCTGTCTGTGTTGAGGCTGTGCACATAATTTTCTTTGAAACCGTAGCAGCAGCATATGAAACACCCACACGTGGGATTTTTGATTCCACAAGTTTCCTTGCCTCGGGAAAAGAGATTTTCTTGGTAATTTTCAAGGTCTGAATTTCTTTTTCTACCGACCACTGTGGACACGAACGAGAAAACGCTACGTGATCCCCTTGACAGTTTACACATCGAGGAGATTTTTCGCAACAGTCACTGTCGTGACCAACTTCTGCGCAACGGGCGCAGGTAATGGATCCACGACAGGAATCTCTGGAGTGTCCATAGCGTTGGCATTTAAAGCACCTAAGAGGATTAGGGATATACGGACGCACAGCGGTGCGCATCCAAGCCATTTTCACGTAACACGGGAGATCTGGCGTGTCAAAAGTAAGGATGAGATGCTTCGTTGGAAGCATCTTTCCATCCCTACGTATTGTGATGCGTCTGACTGCAGATACACGCTGGTCTCGTAGATTCTCTAAGATCTCATCCTCTGGAGTGTGAAAGAAAAGGGATTCAGAAACGACGCCGCATGACGTGTTCAAAGAACTATGTGGACTTACAAGAACAGGAATTGTGCCAAGAGTTTCGGAAGATGAAATAATTGTTGCCTGTTTTGGTGATGATACCTCGATCAACAGGTCTCCAGATCTAAGTTTTTTAATAGATTTAGCCTCGCCAAGTAAAGATTGTAAACTTTTGTGAATAAGAAAGGGAGATACGTTACTAAACGTACCATCTTTTCGCTTAATTATAAAGAACTTTAAGCTATTTAAACTAGTCTGAACATTCGACAGTGGTGATTTATCCCTCACCGTAGGATTTAAAGAGATATCCATAAAATGGGCCGGATATTCGGACCTGACGGCACCACCCACCATGGAGCCCAACAAGGGGATGCAGGTACCTACATCAGTGCTAATCAGGTCTATACGCTCACAGATCACTGATGAAACTGTCAGATGTCCAGCAGGTATCCGATTGCTTGAACCCTGAGCAGGTGACAAAAGTCTAACCCACCAGCCGATTGATACCCAGGGGAACACAGAGTACCTCCCGTTTATCCGAAGCGGGGGCCAAAGCAGTGTGTTGGGCAACCAAAACTGACCCTCAACTACCAGGATTCCCTTTTCCGGAGACACGGGTCTCCACGCACGGCAAACACGTGGGTGATAAAGACCCCAATAGTAGCAAGAGGCGACAGAACGGCAACAGCTACTAAAGGGGTGCCCTCGCCTCCGAAGAGGAACCACACCGAGGGAGAAAAAAAGAAAAAGTAAAGGAAGAGAGGAGAGGAAAAAGGAAAGGAGAGATAGTTCGCTGGGGTACCTCGGGATTGCGACACCCGTGTTTACCTAAAGAAGGTAAACCCCCTGAGGGGACAGAATTCGCTAAAAGAAAATTACAAAAAGGGCAACTCATAGCTTTTCAAAGAGGTAAGATTTCGGCTATAAGGTGGAAAGATAAGAAGGATGTGTGTTTGATGAGCAGTATTCATGATACTTCCATGATCAGCCTCAAAAATAAAAAAAATGAAGACATACTCAAGCCAAAGATTGTTTCTGATTACAATCTAACTATGGGTGGTGTAGATCGTTGTGATCAATATCTTTTCATCCGACAATTCGAAAACGCCAGAAAAAATACTATAAAAAGATATTTTTACATTTATTAGACAAAGTGCTCTGGAACTCATTTTTGCTGTATAAAAATGTAGTTGGGAAACGAATTACATTTTTAGAATTTCGTATCCAAGTTGTAGAGGAGCTTTTCAATAAATATGATGATGCAGCTTCTGCACAAAAGAATATCGGCAGACCATCTGCAATAGATAACCCTGCCCGTCTTACTGAACGACACTTTATATCCCATATTCCTCCTACTCCTGCGAAGCGTGAACCTACAAGGCAGTGCAAAGTTTGTTGCTCCAAAAAGAATGAAAATGGGAAAAAGATACGGAAGGAAACACGATTCTGGTGTACTGATTGCGGAGTTGGTTTGTGCTTGGAAAAGTGTTTCCAGTTATACCACACAAAACTGAACTACTAATAGGTATTCATTTTTATTTTTATTTATTTATTTATTTATTTATTTATTTATTTAGAAAATAATTAAATTGATTTTTTTTTTAATTTTTAGAAAATAATGCTCCACTGGATGCGAACTTTACCACTGCCACGCTGAGTGGCAGCCGCCACAAAACCTTAAAATTTTTATGTATATAATTAAAAATATTAATTTTTAACTGCTAAGTATATTTTATTTTGTATTAAACATTTGTTTTTTGCAATAAAAAAAGTGAACAATTTAGGTACCCAAATCATCTAAATAACTGAACAGCTAAAGGGTTAAATTTCTTATCAGGTAAGAGAATAAGTCTACTATTTTTGAGCCTCTTATAGGTTTATTCTCATAAATGAGTTCCCTCATGACGTTCCATGAATATTGTCTCGATCTTAGATTTTCAGCTATCAAAGGTACGTATTTTGAATAGCGACGAGGTATTGTGAGTATGATATCTTTCAAAATAGCATCACTCTCGTCGACTGATGTCGCTTCTTCGCCGCGCATTGGCTCTGTTCGCGTCGGTTCGTTCCCGAAAGTGACGCGAAATGGTTCCGGCGGAGCATGCACTGTACGGTGGTAACGATTGATCAATTCTCCCAACAGTTTTACTTTCCTATCATCGGGCAATTCTGATTTTTCTAGTAATGAAGTTATCTGGTCTTCAACTCTTAGTTCGACTCTTTAAAGCTCATAGGAAGATACCAATTCCTCAGGTATTAAGGCTACTCTTCTAGACATGTTCTTTTTTATCGAATGGCAAAACAAAAAAATAATGTTTCTTCCACAACTTTTTAGCAATGACTCGTCCTACGATACCACCCAAAGCAGATAATATGGCTGGGGAAATTAGTGGTAAAAATCCCCCCGATTGATTAGTCAAAATTTTTTTTTTTTTTTGGTATGACACAGTTTTATTAGCAAGTTTTCTGATAAGATTTTTATATTTCTTTAATTTTTTAGTATTAGCAGATACGTTCCTTTCAACACATTAAAACACACCTCACATATAGATTTAATTTCGGGATAACTAGCTAATTTCAATAACACTTTTTTCTGCTTCGGATTCGAACGCGCCAGCAATCTCAAAAAATGATAATTGTCTTTTAGATTCTTTTTACTCATTTCGGTTGAAATAGCCAATAATAACCGTTTTTGTACGGAAACAAATTCTCTCTTAAGGGAACTAAGACGTTCTACACCTTCAAAAAATCGGTTTTTCAATTTTCATCTAAAAAAAATAAAGTATATTTTGCTGATTCCAAAAATATATAATATGTATAGATTCGTCATGCCAAAAGCTCGTAAATTAACTTTTTAAAATGTAAACAAAGAACACCACGCCCTTTTTAAAGAGACACTGTTTAAAGGGATGCTGAAAAACATTTTTAATTCACCTTTATCGATCCATATTTTTCAATTTTAATATTTGATTTGAAGCATCAAGCAACTCAACTTACTTTGAATTACAAGCTGTGTGAACTAACACTCTCTTTCCAGCGTGTGTGTTTTGAATAGCGAGTGTTTTATCTCTGGTATTGTAGTTCAAAAATTCTGCGAGTAATTTTGTTGTTAATCTTCAATCTGCAATTTATTTTCCTAGTTACTTGTTGGATTAACTGTTAAAAATGCCTAGACGTAAATCTTTTGGTAAAAGAAAATGTCGACCTAATCAGAATTCTCGTATCGCACAAAATACAGAGTGTGAGGAACATGAACTTTTAAATGTAAGTGCATCAAAACGAAAACTTGAAAATAGTTATTCATTTCATCGTGATGCTGAAGATGGTTGGTTGGTTGGTTGGGGTTTTATGGCGCAAGATCCAAAATAGGACATAAAGCGCCAAACACAAGACTAGAGCAAAAACAGATAACATAGAGTCGCCACGCTCGAACCAACGGTGAAAAAACAGATTTATAGCCAAGACTAATAAATATAAAAACGAGTAACCGTAAAAAACTGAATAAAAGGGATGATAAAAATTATGTATAAACATGTTAGAATGATATATACAAGGTAATATAGAAAGATGATATGTAAAAGTCAGAAAAAACGGTGATATATAAGGTGGTAAAAACGATGATACATAAAATTAATAAAAAGATTATAAAAAAGATATATTTGTAAAAGGCAATAAAAGTTTAACGATAAAATCAATTGCTAAAGCACAGACTGTGTATAAAACCAGTAAAAAATAAGAAGGCAAACAGAGCAGGATGGGGGGCTCCCCCAGCAGTTCAGATAAGATAGGTGAACTGGAGTCAAAAAACCTATTATACTGGGCTTGAAGCGAAGGGCAAGACGTCAAAATATGTCCAACCGAAAGTGGAGCCTTACAATGTTGACAGAGAGGGGCATCCTCACCCATCAACAAATGTCGATGCGTCAAAAGGGAATGCCCGATTCTCAACCGTGTGAGTATGACGTCTGCACGACGCAGTTGAGCTGATGGCCAAGCACCAATACATGGTTTAACCTGTCGCAGCTTATTAGTAACCTGCAGATCCCAATCAACTTCCCATTCGTTCCTAATTAACTTTTTCACAGCGGACTTCACATCACTGATAGGCACATGCTGATTCAGCCGATGCACAGCACCTTTAGCCGCAGCATCTGCCTGCTCGTTACCCGATATGCCGACATGACCAGGCACCCAGCAGAAAAGGACACTGAAGCCACGACGACAGAGGCGACGATGCAGATCCAACACAGGAGATACAAGGGAATGGGAGTGTAACACTTCACCATTCTCCAAAGTCTCTAAAACGCTGATGGAATTTGTATACACTATGAAACGCCTATCTCTCTGCCGGAAGATATACTTCAGAGCTTCATGTACAGCCACAAACTCTGCTGAAAAGACAGAAACACAGTCGGGAAGTGAATAGCTCCTAACGTCTCTGCCACAAACGTAGGCACATCCAACATGATCTTCTGTTTTCGAGCCGTCGGTATAAACATCAACATAGTTAGGGTAACTAGCGAGGTGCGACGCAAAAAGCTGGCGAAAAATGACAGGATCCGTATTCGATTTTGCAAAACCCTGGAAGGGGCGCAAGTACGAAATCTTGTGGTTTCGCCAAGGTGGAAAATGCAAAGTCGGTTGCAGCATGACATCCACATCACACAGCGGAGATGAAATCAGAAACGTCCTCATGCGAAGTCCGAAAGGTGGAATGCAAGATGGCCGATTTTGGTAAACGTCGGTCATTCTGACTGTCAAGTAGAGCAGAATGGAGTGGGTGATTAGGTTGCGAGAGGATACGGAAGTACAACTGAAGCGACAATTGCTTGCGAATAGATGGTAAAGAAGGCTCACCGCAGATGACATTTAAACTCTTTACGGGAGATGTTCTGAAAGCACCAGAACAGATTCGAAGGGCGGAATGATGAATCGTGTCCAGTTTCCGTAGCACGGAAAAGCGTGCGGACCGTACACGGCGCATCCATAATCCTTTTTCGATCGAATGACCGCGCGATAAACCCAGAGCATAGTAGATCGCTCAGCTCCCCAGGACGTGTTGGATAGAACTTTCAGCAAGTTTAGAGCCTGCTCAGACTTCCGCCGTAGATACATTACGTGCGG
The DNA here is from genome assembly GCA_907164885.2 of Dolomedes plantarius. Lineage (NCBI taxonomy): Eukaryota > Metazoa > Arthropoda > Arachnida > Araneae > Dolomedidae > Dolomedes > Dolomedes plantarius. The sequence continues at coordinate 4,833,394 of OU015499.1, forward strand.
AAGGAAAGTTAACTTACTATCGAACAACACGCCCAAGAAACGAACCACGTTCTCTACGGCTATCAGGGAGTCACCTAGGTATATTTGCGGGTCAGGATGCAAACCTCTGCGCTTACAAAAATGTACGCAAGAGGTTTTTTCGGCCGAAAACGTAAAACCGTTCTCAGAACACCATGTCATCATGCGAGATATTGAAGCTTGCAATTGTCGTTCGATGTAACGCATATCCTTACCTTGACACGAGATCTGCAAGTCATCGACATAAAGATTGCCACGAACAGATGGTGGTAAACACTGTAAAATGTTATTAATTTTCAGGGAAAACAGTGTAACACTCAATACACTGCCCTGAGGAACTCCCTCTTCTTGAATGTAAACATCGGAAAGCGTCGTACCAATGCGAACTTGAAATTCTCGTAGTGACAAGAAGTTCGCAATGAAAATCGGCAAGTGACCACGAAAGGTGTTATTATAAAGGTCACGAAGGATACCATATCGCCACGTCCGGTCATAAGCCTTTTCAATGTCGAAGAAAACAGACACTAAGTGGTTTCGTCTGACAAAGGCATTGCGAGCTTCGGATTCTAAGGCTATGATATTATCCATCGTGGACCGGCCACGCCGAAATCCGCTTTGTAGAGGTGACAGACAAAGCTGGGATTCTAACTAATACACTAACCGATTGTTAACCATTCGTTCCAGCAGCTTGCATAAACAGCTGGTGAGTGCAATTGGACGGTAATTGTTAGGGCTAGAGGCATCCTTTCCCGGTTTGGGTATAGGAATCACTATTGCCCTACGCCAAGAGGATGGAAAAGCATGTTCCTCCCAGATTCTATTAAATAGATACAACAAATTACGGAGCGAGCTGCGAGAGAGATGCTGTAACATAGCATAACTAATGCCATCGGGACCCGGGGAAGTCATCCGAGTCTGCCGAAGGCAATTCTCCAACTCGTTCTCCGTAAAGGGGCAGTTGTAGGCCAGATCGGACTGAGTATCGAAACGCAAAGGTCTTGACTCGGCACGCAGTTTGTGTCGCATGAAAGTGGTCGGATACGACGACCCACTCGACACTGAACTGAAGGCGCTGCCAATGGCGTTACTTATTTCCTCTAAGGTAGAAAGTGTAACGCCATTTTGAACAATGCACGGTATTGGTGGTCTGGATATAATCCTATGCATTTCTTTACTTTAGTCCAAAGCTGTTTACTGGGGGTGGATGGTGTCAATTCCGAAACGTACTTTTTCCACGACTCTCTCTGGCAACGTCGACGCACTCTACGAGCGTTAGCTCTTGCTTGCTTGAAAGCAACGAAATTTGGAGTGGTGGGATATCGGCGAAATATCCCCCCACATTTTACGTTGTACTTTCAATGCTGCAGAATACTCAAGGTTCCACCACGGTTTCCAGTTTCTTCGACCATTAGGTGAGCTCTTGGGAATGGCTGCATCGGCAGCTTCTATTATAACATTGGAGACAAGACGAACCGCATCATCGATATCACCGTCGACCATAGCCTGGGTAATGGTTGCAATGTCTGTAAATCGCGACCAGTTCGCAGACTCATATTTGAATCGCGCAGGGCGACAGACTATAGATCCCATGCCGGACAGTGACACAAAAAAAAGGGAAGTGGTCACTCCCGCGAAGATCAGTCCCAACCCAGAAGTTACAAGATGGAAAAAGTAACGGTGAACAGATGGCAAGATCGATGGTATGAAAGGTTCGAGATGGTTCGTGAAAGTGAGTAGGATCACCATTATTGAGGAGGCAAAGATTATGGTCAGATTTTAACTGCTCCACTTGCCTTCCTCGAGCGGTGTTACATCTACTCCCCCACAACACATTATGAGCATTAAAGTCTCCAAGTATAATAAAAGGTTCCGGAAGCTGAGTCACCAAGTCGTCGAGAGTTCTTTGATCAACAACATCGTTAGGTGGCAGATATATTACACACACGGAAATTAATATCCGCATCTGCACACGCACTGCAACCGCTTGAAGTGGGGTATTTAACGATAGGACAGAGTAAGGATAGCTGTGAGAGGTCAGGAGAGCAACACCTCCAGACGCTCGCACACCCGAAACATTGTCCTTCCGAATAATACTATAACGACGTAATTTGGCCGTGTCCGCTGACTTCAGGATTGGTTGGTTGGTTGGTTGGTTGGGGTTTTATGGCGCAAGATCCAAAATAGGACATAAAGCGCCAAACACAAGACTAGAGCCAAAAGAGAGTAAATAAAGAGTCGCCAGGCTCGAACCAACGGTGAAATAACAGATTTATAACCAACACTAAGAAATATAAAAACGAGTAACCGTGAAAAACTGAATAAAAGGGATGATAAAAATTATGTATAAACATGTTTGAATGATGATATATACAAGGTAACATAGAAAGATGATATGTAAAAGTCATAAAAACGTGATATATAAGGTGGTAAGACAATGATACATAAAATTGATTAAAAGATTATAAAAACAAAGATATTTGTAAAACGCAATAAAAGTTTAACGATAAAATCAATTGCTAAAGCACAGACTGTGTATAAAACCAGTAAAAAATAAGAAGGCAAACAGAGTAGGATGGGGGGGCTCCCCCAGCAGTTCAGATAAGATAGGTGAACTGGAGCCAAAAAAGCTATTATACTGGGCTTGAAGCGAGGGGCAAGACGTCAAAATATGTGCAATTGAAAGTGGAGCCTTACAATGTTGACAGAGAGGGGCATCCTCACCCATCAACAAATATCGATGCGTCAAAAGGGAATGCCCGATTCTCAACCGTGTGAGTATGACGTCTACACGACGCAGTTGAGCTGATGACCAAGCACCAATACCTGGTTTAACCTGTCGCAGCTTATTAGTGACCTGCAGATCCCAATCTACTTGCCATTCATTCCTAACTAACATTTTCACAGCGGACTTCACATCACTGATAGGCACATGCTGATTCAGCCGATGCACAGCACCTTTAGCCGCAGCATCTGCCTGCTCGTTACCCGATATGCCGACATGACCAGGCACCCAGCAGAAAAGGACACTGAAGCCACGACGACAGAGGCGACGATGCAGATCCAACACCGGAGATATAAGGGAATGGGAGTGTGACACTTCACCATTCTCCAAAGTCTCTAAAACGCTGATGGAATCTGTATGCACTATAAAACGCCTATCGCTCTGCCGGAAGATGTACTTCAGAGCTTCATGTACAGCGACAAATTCTGCTGAAAAGACAGAAAAACAGTCAGGAAGTGAAAAGCTCCTAACGTCTCTGCCACAGACGTAGGCACATCCAACATGATCTTCTGTTTTCGAGCCGTCGGTATAAACATCAACATAGTGAGGGTAACTAGCGAGGTGCGACGCAAAAAGCTGGCGAAAAATGACTGGATCCTTATTCGATTTTGTAAAACACTGGAAGGGGCGCAAGTACGAAATCTTGTGGTTTCGCCAAGGTGGAAAATGCAAAGTCGGTTGCAGCATGACATCCACATCACACAGCGGAGATGAAATCAGAAACGTCCTCATGCGAAGTCCGAAAGGCGGAATGCAAGATGGCCGATTTTGGTAAAGTCGGTCATTCTGACTGTCAAGTAGAGCAGAATGGAGTGGGTGATTAGGTTGCGAGAGGATACGGAAGTACAACTGAAGCGACAATTGCTTGCGAATAGATGGTAAAGAAGGCTCACCGCAGATGACATTTAAACTCTTTACGGGAGATGTTCTGAAAGCACCAGAACAGATTCGAAGGGCGGAATGATGAATCGTGTCCAGTTTCCGTAGCACGGAAAAGCGTGCGGAACCGTACACGGCGCATCCATAATCCATTTTCGATCGAATGACCGCGCGATAAACCCGGAGCATGGTAGCTCGTTCAGCTCCCCAGGACGTGTTGGATAGAACTTTCAGCAAGTTAAGAGCCTGCTCAGACTTCCGCCGTAGATATATTACGTGCGGAAGGAAAGTCAACTTACTATCAAACAACACGCCCAAGAAACGAACAACGTTCTCCACAGATATCAAAGAATCTCCTAGGTATATTTGCGGGTCAGGATGCAAACCTCTGCGCTTACAAAAATGAACGCAAGAGGTTTTTTCGGCCGAAAACGTAAAACCGTTCTCAGAACACCATGTCATCATGCGAGATAATGAAGCTTGCAATTGTCGTTCGATGTAACGCATATCCTTACCTTGACACGAGATCTGCAGGTCATCGACATACAGATTGCCACGAACAGATGGTGGTAAACACTGTAAAATGCCATTAATTTTCAGGGAAAACAGTGTAACACTCAATACACTGCCCTGAGGAACTCCCTCTTCTTGAATGTAAACATCGGAAAGCGTTGTACCAATGCGAACTTGAAATTCTCGTAGTGACAAGAAGTTCGCAATGAAAATCGGCAAGTGACCACGAAAGGTGTTATTATAAAGGTCACGAAGGATACCATATCGCCACGTCCGGTCATAAGCCTTTTCAATGTCGAAGAAAACAGACACTAAGTGGTTTCTTCTGACAAAGGCATTGCGAGCTTCAGATTCTAAGGCTATGATATTATCCATCGTGGACCGGCCACGCCGAAATCCGCTTTGTAGAGGTGACAGACAAAGCTGGGATTCTAACTGATACACTAACCGATTGTTAACCATTCGTTCCAGCAGCTTGCATAAACAGCTGGTGAGTGCAATTGGACGGTAATTGTTAGGGCTAGAAGCATCCTTTCCCGGTTTGGGAATAGGAATCACTATTGCCCTACGCCAAGAGGATGGAAAAGCATGTTCCTCCCATATTCTATTAAATAGATACAGCAAATTACGGAGCGAGCTGCGAGAGAGATGCTGTAACATAGCATAACTAATGCCATCGGGACCCGGGGAAGTCATCCGAGTCTGCCGAAGGCAATTCTCCAACTCGTTCTCCGTAAAGGGGCAGTTGTAGGCCAGATCGGACTGAGTATCGAAACGCAAAGGTCTTGACTCGGCACGCAGTTTGTGTCGCATGAAAGTGGTCGGATACGACGACGCACTCGACACTGAACTGAAGGCGCTGCCAATGGCGTTACTTATTTCCTCTAAGGTAGAAAGTGTAACGCCATTTTGAACAATGCACGGTATTGGCTGGTCTGGATATAATCCTATGCATTTCTTTACTTTCGTCCAAAGCTGTTTACTGGGGGTGGATGGTGTCAATTCCGAAACGTACTTTTTCCACGACTCTCTCTGGCAACGTCGACGCACTCTACGAGCGTTAGCTCTTGCTTTCTTGAAAGCAACGAAATTTGGAGTGGTGGGATATCGGCGAAATATCCCCCACATTTTACGTTGTACTTTCAATGCTGCAGAACACTCAAGGTTCCACCACGGTTTCCAGTTTCTTCGACCATTAGGTGAGCTCTTGGGAATGGCTGCATCGGCAGCTTCTATTATGACGTTGGAGACAAGACGAACCGCATCATCGATATCACCGTCGACCATAGCCTGGGTAATGGTTGCAATGTCTGTAAATCGCGACCAGTTCGCAGACTCATATTTGAATCGCGCAGGGCGACAGACTACGGATCCAGTGCCGGACAGTGACACAAACACAGGAAAATGGTCACTTCCGCGAAGATCTGTCCCGACCCAAAAGTTGCAAGATGGAAAGATTGACGGTGAACAGATGGCAAGATCAATGATGTGAAAGGTCCGAGATGGCTCGTGGAAGTGAGTAGGATCACCATTATTGAGGAGGCAAAGATTGTGGTCAGTTATTAACTGCTCCACTTGCCTTCCTCGAGCGGTGTTACAGCTACTCCCCCACAACACATTATGAGCATTAAAGTCTCCAAGTATAACAAAAGGTTCCGGAAGCTGAGTCACCAAGTCGTCGAGAGTTCTTTGATCAACAACGTCGTTAGGTGGCAGATATATTACACACACGGAAATTAATATCCGCATCTGCACACGCACTGCAACCGCTTGAAGTGGAGTATTTAACGATAGGACAGAGTAGGGATAGCTGTGAGAGGTCAGGAGAGCAACACCTCCAGACGCTCGCACACCCGAAACATTGTCCTTCCGAATAATACTATAACGACGTAATTTGGCCGTGTCCGCTGACTTCAGGAAAGTTTCCTGAAGTGCGACACAGGCCGGATGGTAATCTGTGATCAAAGACTTCAGATCTGATAGTTTATTACGGAAACCGCGACAGTTCCAGGAAATTAAACTCGCCATCAAGAGGAAGAGGGAGAAGGAGCACGAGCTGGGAGAGTTGAGGTGTCCATAGACACCCCAGCATCAGGATCAGAAAGATCCGAATTGGACGCGCAAATTTGGAGGGAATCCTCCTCCATACGCGCCACATTGCGAGGGTCTTTCAACTTACGTGAATGACTCACTCGCTTAGCAACTTCAGCACTTTTTAACTTTTTATGTATAGGTGGTTTTGGTGTAGAAGGTTTTGAGATGGAAGAACGGGATGTTTTATTAGGTTGAGAGTTAGATTTTGAAGGTGCGGTTGTTTGAGTTTTACTATTGTTTGGTTTATTGGTGTTAAGAATAGGCTCCGTTTGGGTTGATGAGTTACACATAACTCTCTTGGAAGCGGCAACAGAGGCGTATGAAACACCAACTCTAGGGCTTCTAGCCTCGACCTGTTTGCGCGCTTCTAAGTATGACAGACTATTGTTGGCTCTTACGGTCTGAATTTCTTTCTCAACTATCCATTTTGGACAGGAGCGTGAGTATGATGTGTGATCTCCTTGGCAGTTGACGCATTTAGCTGGCTTTGTGCAGGTCTCAGATGTATGGTCAGGCTGGGCACATTGGGCACAGACCGCGGAACCACGACATGATGCTTTCGAGTGTCCGAAACGTTGACACTGAAAGCAACGGAGAGGGTTCTGAACGTAGGGCCTGATGGGACACCGAAGGTACCCAGCAATGAGGAATGATGGTAATTTAGGTGTGTCGAAAGTCAAGATGAGATCCTTCATTGGAAGCACTTTCCCATCTCGACGGATATTAATACGACGAACACCAGACACATGTTGGTCGTGTAGATGCTCCAGGATTTCCTCTTCGGGGGTATGGAGGAGATCGGCCTCCGATATTACTCCTCTCGAAGAGTTCAAATATCCATGAGGAGCCACGGACACAGCAATATTTCCAAACATATTTATCTTGGACAACTGCGCAGCTTGTACTGCAGTCATTACTTCAACAAGGAGGTCACCAGAACGGAGTTTCTTTATTGAATTCACATGGCCTATTACAGATTGTATACATTTTTGTATCAAGAAAGGAGATACTGTTGTGAAGTTGCATTCGATGCGTTTAATAATGAAAAAGCGAGATGTTAGGATTTTATTCGATGAGACAGATGATGCTTCCTTAGCTTTGGTTGAAATATCCATAAAAATGGGCCGTATGTTCGGTCCCCGGCGGCACCACCCACCATGGAGCCCAACAAGGGGACGCCGATTACTGCGCCAGTGCTAACCGAGAACTATACGCGCGCGGCCAATGACCGGTTGCTTAGCCCTGAGCCAGTGAACTATGTCTAACCGACCAGCCGATTGGTACACACGGGACCAATGTGCACCTCCCGTTTACCTGAAGCAAGGGCCAAAGTAGTGTGTTGGAGCGTTATCTTACTACAGCCCACAGTATGGCGAAGAATAAAACCCCTCAACTACCAGGATCCCCATTTCCTGGGACACGGGTCTCCACGCACGGCAAACACGTGGGCAGTTAATCGCCATTAGAAGCTAGAAGCACAGAATGGCTACAGCTTCTGATGAGGAGCCCTCACCTCCGAAGAGGTAACCGCAACGAGGGTGGAAAAAAAGGTAAAAGTAGAAGGACGAGAGGAGAAGAAAAGGGAAAGGAGGGAAAGTACGCTGGGGTACCTCGGGATTGCGACACCCGTGTTTACCTAAAGAAGGTAAACCCCCTGAGGGGCGTGATGCTGAAGAAACTGCTAGTGACTTTTCCCCTGATAGTGGAGGTATAAACAGTATAATAGACTTAAATATATTAAAAACATTATTCAATGCAGTTGCATCGTGTAAAAATTGCAACAAATCAAACTGTTTTGACATTTTGGAAGAAAGTAGAAGTCGTAAAGGACTGGCCACAAGTTTATTATGTGTATGCAAATATTGTGGAAAGGCTAGTAGTTCAATGACCTCACATATTTCTCAGGCTGGCTATGAAGTAAATGTTAGACTATTCTATGCCTTGAGATGTATTGGAAAAGGTAAATGTGCAGCTCGTACATTGTGTGCATTGATGAACTTGCCTCCCCCACCTGCAAAGTTTGAACGGTACAATGATTCTGTTTGCAATGCATTGTCATCTGTGTGTACAAAATCAATGTTGAAAGGTATTGAAGAGGCTGTAGCATGCAACGATAATGTTCGGGATCTATCAGTGGAACTGGATGGCTCCTGGCAAAAAAGGGGCCATACATCTATAAATGGCGTGGTTACCGCGACGTCACTTGATAATGGAAAAGTTATAGACTATGAATGTCTATCTAAGTACTGTTTTACTTGTAGAAGTTTAAAAGAGGACTGTAGTGACTGCCAGAAAAATTATGACGGATATAGTGGAGGAATGGAAAGTGAAGGTGCAGTAAGAATTTTTCAGCGCTCTCAATCAACTAGAAATGTTCGCTATGCTAAATATCTCGGTGATGGCGATTCTAAAGGTTTCGCCAAAGTCTGTGAATCTAAAGTATATGGCAAAGATTTTGAAGTTCAAAAATTAGAGTGCATCGGCCACGTCCAGAAAAGAATGGGAGCTAGGTTAAAATCAGTTAGAAAGAATTGAAATCGACTAAACTTTCAGATGGAAAAAAAATTTCTGGGCGTGGTAAACTTACAGATTCTGAAATTCTTTTAATTCAGAAGTATTATGGTCTTGCAATAAGAAGAAATACTTCAAAATCAGTAGAGGAAATGTCACAAGCAATTTGGGCCATCTATTTTCACAAACTGTCTACTGATGAAAAGCCGAAGCATGGTTTGTGTCCTCGAGGAAACGACAGTTGGTGTGGTTATAACTAAAGTTTAGAAACTGGGGAAAATTATGTGCATAAACATTCACTTACATTACCAGTTTTGCTTGCAATAAAGAAAGTTTTCAGAGACCTGAGTGCAAAGGAGCTTCTATCAAAATGCATCCATGGACGTACTCAAAATCCCAATGAATCTTTCAATAATTGTGTGTGGGAACGAATTCCCAAAAACACATTTGTTGGGTTAATTACTTTAAAAATTGGAGTAATGGATGCAGTTTTGTGTTTTAATGATGGAGTGTATAGTCGCACAGAAGTGTTAAAAACTTTAGGCATAAATCCTGGTAAAAATACATGTGAAACTGTAAAATTCATTGATAAGCTGCGTGTCAATGAAGCGCAGATTAGATTTCAAAAGGTGAGTAAGGAGGCTAGAACCTTAAAAAGGCAAAACAAAAGAAAATTAGAGGTTTTAGAACTATCTCAGAGAGATGAGTATGGTGCAGGCCAGTTTTGAATAGTTAAGATATATATTAGTTTCATGAGAAATATAGTTTTTTTGCCTTTTTCTCAAAATGTGTTTTTTAAGTTTCAAAAAATGAATAATTCTTTCTATGGGAAGAGTTGCCAAAATGTCGGGAAACTTATTTCTATAAAGGGTGCCTTAGATGTAAAACAATGCAAAAAATATTTATCCAGCCCATTACTCGAAGTATTCCAAATTGTAAATGAAAATTTTTCGTTGTTTAAATTAAAACAGTCCAACTTGGTTTTAAATAAACAATATATGTCGGATTCTCTATTTTGGAACTAAGTAAATTACACATGTACAAGTTATATTACAACTATTTCAAAACGTATTATAATGAAAATATCAATTTAATTTATATTGACACTGATAGCTTGTATCCAAGATACAAACAGATGATTTGTACGCGGATTTAAACAGTCCATTTTTCAAAAATATTTTAGACCTAAGCAATTTCCCCGAAAATCATACTCTTTATGATGTTACAAAGAAAGGTAAACTTGGTAATTTGAAATTTGAAGTTACTTCGCAGATAATTGAATTTCTTGGTTTACGACCTAAAATATATAGTTATAAATCGGTTAATTTATTTTCTAAGATGACAGCCAAGGGCATAAAAAGTCTGCTTTAAAAGATATCTGTTTTGAAAGTTACAAAAACACTTTAATGGAACAAACATTTTCTTATCATCGCCAATGTAATATAATTTCGAAGAAACACGTTTTAAAAATTCTCATTCAAAATACAGTTGGTCTTAGCGCATTTAACGATAAAAAGTATGTACATTCCGATATGATTACTACAGATAGCTACGGATATACTTTATGTATCAATGATTAAAATTCTTTTACTTTATATGAAATGTAAACTTTTTATTAGTTATGAAATACAGAAAGAAGTTATATTTGGACTTTGTATGATTCTATGGACTTTCTATACGGCAGTTAAAAAAATATGTACTCAATTTTTATATAATTGGACTTTATATTTTATACACTTTGTATGTCACAGTTAAAAAAGTGAACAATTTCGATATAATTGGACTTTATATGTTGCATTTCATTACCATGTACATTATTTTGTTTTAGCAGTGTAATTTGATTTTTTGAATGTGTGCTTTTTTAATTTTTTTTAATATTCAATTTGCTGCTGTTTTATGCATTTACGCTCTCCATACTAGACATTTCATTACCATGTACAAAATTTTGTTTTTGCAGTGTAATTTGATTTTTTTAATGTGTGCTTTTTTAATTTTTTTAATATTCAATTTGTTGCTGTTTTATGCATTTACGCTCTCCATACTAGATATTCCATTACTCTGTATCTTATCTTGTTTTGCAGTGCTCTTCAATTTTTCTATGTGTGCTCTATAATTTTTAATGACTGCTATTGTATTCTTACATCTTATTTTCTGGTGTGTTTTTAAAATGTGAGCTGTTTGTAAGTTTTGTAATCTTCTAAAAAATAAAAAAAGGGCCAATAAGGTCCGACAAATTTTATCTCATGATAATAACGCATATATAGCGTTTTAAAAAAGCGTATGAGAAAATTCTTTGTCAGATAGAAAAAGCTCAACAGGAAGAAAAAAGTTTCCTTTCCGCGGAGAGAGTTCATGTTTCACATTCACTTTTGACATTCGTTGCGGGAGAACGGGGAGATGTTCAGCAGGGGGGAAAAGGGGGGGGGAAGTTGACTCCGCATGGCGTCATGCTCAATTTCTACTTTTTGCGGAGAAAAGACTCCCGCTCACAAACCGTTTTTATTACTTTGAAGAAATAGGACGATTCGTTAGGCACAAGTGGTGTATGTGTTTTTTATAATCGCACGATCTTCAAAACATCAAGATCTTGAACACCATGTGTGGAAAGACGAATAAAACTGGGGCAAGAGAAAAAACAGACAAATGCCTTTATATTATTCTCGTCCTAAGAAATCGTTCACTTTCCAACATGTCTTTAGCCGAGTCAGTATAGCCGAGTAATATTTTTCATGTTTTCAAAGTGTTTTTCTTGTACGGTAAGAAAAAAATATTTTTTATGTTTTGATGAATTATTTTTCTTTTATATTCCATGTAATGTATTTCATGTTTGTTAAAAAAAATCTGACTTTTATCTGAACAGAAAAAGTTTGGAAGAAATTCTGTCGTGTGGTAAATCTTTAATTGATATTCCTACGGTTGAAGACTGCCAGATATTATGTGTATTACACTGCTGGCCACTGTAAATGCAACACCCTGAAGGAAACATGCAAATAACATGAAATTTACAACATGCATTAGCGGAGATGAGATATGCAAATGATTAGAATTTCAGCGCGGACGCACATCACGCGCGCCTGTGGCGCCACTTCAAAGCGCTATTTAAGGCTTGGAGATTTCGACGATTTCAAGTTCGGCAATTGTGTTTTTCTTGTGGTTTTTTCAAAAAACGATCAATTATGCCTCGTCGAAAACAGCGATCATCTTTTGATCAAGTATCCGAGTTCGACAGAGGAAGGACAGTGGCCTACCGAGATTGTGGATTATCTTTCAGGGAAATCGGTAGTCGTGTTGAACGAAACCAAACAACTGTAATGCGGATATGTGATCGTTGGATGCAGGAGGGTACGACGGACCGGAGTGTTCGATCGCATCCACCTCAGCGCACCACTTCACGTGATGACAGACAAATTGTGCGCATGGCAGTGACGGATCGCTCAGTCACATCACGAACCATAGCACAGCACATGCAGTCTGTAAGTATCATCCAGTGTCTGCGCGTACCATTCGACGCCGTTTACAGCAGAGTGGTCTGTCCGCAAGACGTCCATTGCTTTGTCTACCCTTGACGCAGAACCACAGACGTCTCCGCCGCCAATGGTGCGATGACAGAAGGATGTGGACGGCAGAATGGAATGAAATAGTCTTTACTGACGAGTCACGCTTCTGTCTGAAACACCACGATGGTCGCATTCGAGTCTGGAGACACCGTGAAGAGAGGATGCTGAACAGCTGCGTTATGCACCGCCACACTGGTCCTGCACCGGGTATTATGGTATGGGGCGGTATTGGATATCACTCTCGCACACCTCTAGTACGCATTGCCGGTACTTTAAACAGCCAGCGCTACATCTCCGAGGTGTTGGAGCCAGTCGTCCTTCCTTACCTTCAGGGTTTGCCCACAGTCATATTTCAACAGGATAATGCGCGACCACACGTGGCACGCATTGTCCAACTGTTCTTCGTCGATCGCTAGATTGAATTGCTTCCCTGGCCGCCTCGCTCTCCGGATCTTTCACCGATAGAAAACATGTGGTCCATGGTTGCTCTACGATTGACCCAGATTCCATCCCCAGCTGCCACAGCAGATCAACTTTCGCAACGTGTGGAAGCTGCTTGGTCTGCTGTACCCCAAGAACTCATCCAAAGTCTCTTTGAATCAATGCCGAGGCGTGTGGCAGCGGTGATCTCCAACAATGACGGCTACTCTGGCTACTGATTTTGGCAGGAACCACACTTAACAGAAGTCTATAAATTTAATCATTTGATACTTGGTCAACATGTTATCTACAAAATAAATTTTGTTGTGATATCTCTTGTCTTTCTTGGTGTTGCAATTTGGGTGGCCAGCAGTGTATTTTTTTTTATGTAGAAAAATGAATGACACTAGCATTTTTATAAAGAAAGTAATTTATTATTCATTGTTTTAGAACAAAAACTGTTTTAGATACAGGTACAATGTATTTCCTGTACAATATCATCAGGAGTTAACACGATAAAATAGGCAACTTTAATAATATGATCTGTTACATAATTTTTCTTTTTGGCACTTGCCTGTACAAACACATTTCGACATGTCTGTATACAATGTGTTGCAACTGGAAAACAAATGAATTGGATAGTGCTCATTATCTTCGAAATGTTATTTATTTGGATTTTTACACCTACATCTATTAGGTTGGTTGGTTGATTTGGGTTTATTGGCGCAAGGTCCAGATATGGACAAGCTGCGCCAAACACATGGTAGGAATAGTAGAATACATAAAAAGAAGGTATATTTCACCCCACGGATGTAAAAAGAAGATAAAAACCAAGATAAATCGGAGTAGATAAAACCAATGTTATGGGAAAAAATAAGAAGTGGTGCAGAAACATGAAGAAATTCAAATAAAAGGTGATAAAACTATGAACAATTCAAATAAATTTAAAAAGATGACACAAAGAATGAAATAGAAAGGAAAATAACATGCCACGTGATTAGAACAATGGTATAAAAAGTGATAAAAAGGTTCGATGACTTGAAACGGTGGTATATAAATACGATTCGTGCTAGATATTTCAATCAAAAAGTCTAGAAAGGACAAGGCTCGCAAAATACTCGTCGAAAGTATAATAAATGCGCAGAAAATGAGATGCATATAAATCAAGCAGGAGTGGTAAAAGATGTGATAAGAGCAAAGTTAAAAGCAGTGAAATGTAAACGCGATAAAATCAGTCAAAATATATAGCTCGTGATAAAAATACTGTCATATAAAATGGTTAATAAGAACTATAATACAAATGGGCATATAAAATTATGAAATGACAGTCAAATAAATTATGGAATGTAAAAAAAGTAAGAGCAATTCAAACAAGAGAGAAGAAGAGAAAAGCTCAAGAAAAGCAAAAAACAAAAAAAATCAAAGAGAAAGGAAAGAGGAGTTAAGACTCCCCGAAATCAACGTCGATGTCCGAGTCCTCGGACACGTACAATTTTAGATCCGAATTTTCTGCGACTCTGCGGACATACTGGTTATTTTTCAGAATGTAATCCGGATCTTTAGCTTTCCTAGAAAGGGTAACGCACTTTCTAGGAATAGCCACTTTTTTTCTATTTTGGTTACGGGGCATTGGTGTGTTCATATCTATATGATATGAACAAGACTGATTGGATTGAAACGTTTGATGATCGGGAGGCGAAGATGATCTGACTTTCTTGCCACGTGCTGGAGGTGAGGTGACACTTGTATGTGTTGGAGTAGAGATGGATCTATTTCTATTGTGTTCGAGTACGGCATATTTAGAAGTTACGGGTGGTTTACTTTTGTTAGATGTAGAAGTGGATTCGGTAGGTTTCATATTAGAATTTGGAGAAATTTTATTTTGTTGTGAGACTGATATATTTTCAGGCGGGGTTTGAGATGGGGATTTTTTTTTTGTTCTGTGGTTTATCGGTGGTGGGGTTCGATTCTGTCTGTGTTGAGGCTGTGCACATAATCTTCTTTGTAACCGTGTAGCAGCAGCATATGAAACACCCACACGTGGGGGTTTTGACTCCACAAGTTTCCTTGCCTCGGGAAAAGAGATTTTCTTGGTAATTTTCAAGGTCTGAATTTCTTTTTCTACCGACCACTGTGGACACGAACGAGAAAACGCTACGTGATCCCCTTGACAGTTTACACATCGAGGAGATTTTTCGCAACAGTCACTGTCGTCACCAACTTCTGTGCAACGGGCGCAGGTAATGAATCCACGACAGGAATCTCTCGAGTGTCCATACTTCTGTGCAACGGGCGCAGGTAATGAATCCACGACAGGAATCTCTCGAGTGTCCATAGCGTTGGCATTTAAAGCACCTGAGAGGATTAGGGATATACGGACGCACAGCGGTGCGCAATCCAAGCCATTTTCAGGTAACACGGGAGATCTGGCGTGTCAAAAGTAGGGATGAGATGCTTCGTTGGAAACACCTTTCCATCCCTACGTATTGTGATGCGTCTGACTGCAGATACACGCTGGTCTCGTAGATTCTCTAAGATATCCTCTGGAGTGTGAAAGAAAAGTGATTCAGAAACGACGCCGTGTTGAAAGAAATATGTGGACTTACAAGAACAGGAATTGTGCCAAGAGTTTCGGAAGATGAAATAATTGTTGCCTGTTTTGGTGATGATACCTCGATCAACAGGTCTCCAGATCGAAGTTTTTAGATAGATTTAGGCCGTCTGCACACGGAGCAACTCAAAAGAAACTGATAACCGACTCAAATCACAAACCAGTCCGTGATGAGTCGCAACCTATGTAATTGAATGGAGCCACGCACACGGCGCAACTGGTTACAAACCCGTCCGACGGGTTTGTAACCGTCCGACTGGTTTGTGATTTGAGTCGGTTATCAGTTTCTTTTGAGTTGCTCCGTGTGCAGACGGGCTTAGCCTCGCCAAGTAAAGATTGTAAACTTTTGTAAATAAGAAAGGGAGATACGTTACTAAACGTACCATCATTTCGCTTAATTATAAAGAACTTTAAGCTATTTAAACTGGTCTGAACATTCGACAGTGGTGATATATCCCTCACCGTAGGATTTAAAGATATATCCATAAAAAGGGCCGGATATTCGGACCTGACGGCACCATCCACCATGGAGCCCAACAAGGGGATGCAGGTACCTACATCAGTGCTAATCAGGTCTATACGCTCACAGATCACTGATGAAACTGTCAGATGTCCAGCAGGAATCCAATTGCTTGAACCCTGAACAGGTGACAAAAGTCTAATCCACCAGCCGATTGATACCCAGGGGAACAGAGTACCTCCCGTTTATCCGAAGCGGGGGCCGAAGCAGTGTGTTCGGCAACCAAAACTGACCCTCAACTACCAGGACCTCAACCCTTTTCCGGGGACACGGGTCTCCACGCACGGCAAACACATGGACACTTAATCACCATTAGAAGCTAGAAGCAGCAGGATGGCTACAGCTTCTGATGAGGAGCCCTCACCTCCGAAGAGGTAACCGCAACGAGGGAGAAGAAAAGGAAAAAGGAGAAGAAAGAGGGGAGAGGAAAAGGAAACGAAGTTTGCTGGGGTACCTAGGGATTGCGACACCCGTGCTTACCTAAAGAAGGTAAACCCCCTGAGGGGAACTTCTATTAGGAATGTGCATGTACTTGATGACTTCTGTATTGTTTAAAATTTTCAAATAGGTTGGATTAGTTTTCATTATTCCGATGGTATTGTAGAAAAGCGCATTCCGAATACAATCGCACAGGTTTTTAAAATAAGATGTATGCATATACTCGATTTTGTATTCTTTTCCAAGGAAAGAAAGGTTTTCCTTTTGTATCTCTGTAATGAAAAAATAACCGTATCGCTCCATCGCGATCGTGACTAATGACGATTATTTTTGATATTTACCACATTTATTATCATTGTATCCTTTGGTTTCTTGTCGTAGGAAAAATAACAACACTTGCTAGGTTTGAAAGTTTGATGCACACATGTTTTGATTATAGTTTTCTTTTCTTATGTCTTTTGTAAGACAGATAAAACATCTCTCTCACACAAAACAAAAACTTAGAAAATAAGTATCCACAGGTAAAGGATGGCGTATTATCTTGAAAACATATTATAATGCTTTCATTGAATTAAAGAAAATCTAACAAGTTAAAAATGTAACCGTATTGCTCCATCGCGATCGTGACTAATGATGACTATTTTTAAAATTTAACACATTTATCATTGCTGTACAGGTTTGTTTCTTGTCATAAGAAAAATAACAACGCTTACTGGGTTTGAAAGTTTGACGTACAAATCTTTTGATATCAATTATGATATTTTTTTTCTTATCTCTTTTGTTGAGTAAAGACAGATGAAACATATCTCTCACACAGGAAAACAAAACGTAATAACAAAAGTATCCACAGGAAAATGATGCATTATCTTGAAAACATATTTTATTGTAGACTATAGTGCTCGCATTGTTTTGGAGAAAATCTAATATATTCTTATTGGTTGGTGATAGTCCATAACTGTCAAAATAATATTCCGTTTGATTATTCTGTTTGAAATATATCCCTACCCAATGGCTTCCTTGCAAAAAATGCAGGTAAGAAAAAAGAACAAAAAAAAAGTGTTGTCGCACACTCATTGAAATGTTCTTCTAAATATGACACAACTTCATCCATCGCAAAAAAAAATGAACTTTTTTCAATAATTTGTAAAAACACCTCTTGACTTATCAATTTCTATTATATTTCTGTATTCAGCATAGGCAACCAATGTCACTGTTTCCTCTAATGCTTTACTGAATTTGATATCGATAGCTAAATTTCCACTTTTATGTACTCACATGTGCGTCTCCTGAGGCGAGATCAGGAGTCAAGTCAAATACAAATATCGTGTAACCATCCTTATATTCTGAATAATTGATATTTATGTTTCGCGAATTATGGTAACGGTTTAAATCGGTAAACAAGCTTAAATAACTTCGAGAATATAAATTATTTTCAAAAGAGGGTTGATAAGGTTTAGTTAGGATCATTTGACTATCATTTAAAATGTACAAATAATTTAAATTATAGTGGTGAAATTTAAACGGGTTTTTTGTCAATACTGCCATTGTAGGCTCGATTCGACACAAAATCTAAAATAAGACGTGTAGGTAACTGACCCATAAAAGCGTTAGCGATAGTCGTGGATTGCAAACCAGTTGATAAAGCAAATGTTTTAACGTCTATTCTTCTGATCGGCATTTTAATTAATCCTTTTTCCAACGCTTTTTGATGTGCTATCATGATTGAGGGAGCAACGGTCACTTTTCTCACATACAAACTCGCCAACTCATTTTGAATTTTGAAATTATCTTCTGCCGCCATTAATGCAAATACGTCCTTATTTTATTCGAGTTTAATACGCATATTTACACCATTGATTAACAATTTCGGCTGTGTAGATAAATCGAAATGTAAAGCGCCTGTATAATCAAAGATGTACTCAATTTACAGCGATTGCGACGATTATCAAAACCATTATTGCTTCCACTTGCTACAGAGTCGAATTCACCTGCTTTATCTTTGAAAAATAATGCGCTACTTAAGAGACTATCTTGCGCCGATTTTGAAGAGAATAATAAACTTTCGAAATATGCTCTATAAGCATAATTGACCTGTGAAGTAACTTGTTTATCATTTAAAAATATACTACATTCGGAAAAATGTGTTGAAAATATAATTGATAGGTGGTAGAATGTCTGTTGCAACAAGATCTACATTCGGTTTCTTTATAATCCTGATTCTTAAATGAAATATGCTGTGTGCTAAGTCTAAATAGTTTTCACCGCTTTCGCTAACGTAAAATTCAATAGGTGTTTAATCTGTCAATGGCGATATGGGATGTATTTCTATGAACGACGAAGCATCAATACTCAGTTGGAATTTTTGGAACATGTCATCTTTTATTTTCTGCGATGTTTCACGAAATCTCTTTCGAGCAGAATGTTTCAATGACGATCCAGATGCGACATCTGCGATTACATTTCTACCTGTATGAAATAACATTTTATCAAAATATTTACTTGCGTTTATAGCGAGTGGTGTTATGAATCTCGCCAAATCTCTAAATATACCATAACCCCGTTTGGTGCATCAGCCCGTATATATCGTGATCAAGGGAGGCAATTTGAATCTTTTAGATTCAGGAACTTAGCTAAAACGTTGGGTGCTGAAATTCCACGTACCTCTGCATACAATCCCAAAGCAAATTGTATAATTGAACGTTGTCACCGCGTCCTAAAAGCGGCTCTAATGTGCAATCCTATGGACTCGTGGGTTGATCGCTTACCTTTGATTTTGCTGGGATTGAGAACTGCAGTACGGGAGGAGTGGGAGTAGTCAGCGGCGGAGCTTGTGTACGGACAGACACTACGTCTTCCAGCGCAATTTTTTACGCCTGTTGAATTTGATCCCTCGCACTCACAGTCGGATTTCATCTATAAATTATATACTGCTTTCAAATTTGTTAAACCCAAACCCGCTACTTTTCATAAAGAACAGTTAGTGTATATACCCAAGGATTTAACAACTTGTACACACGTGTTTATGCGACAAGATGCGGTGCGCAAGGCGCTTCAATCACCTTATCAAGGACCATACATTGTCCTTAAAAGGAGACCTAAAATATTTCTTTTAAAGATTGCTTTGCAGGAGAAATGGGTGTCCATTGATCGGCTTAAACCAGCGTTTCTCCCGGTGGACTCTATGCCTTTGCCACAGTTAGCCTTGGCCGCAGGGAAGAAGGATGACCAAGCTAGCAAGTCTTTGAACTCCTACACGACCCGGAGCGGAAGGAAAGTTCGTTTCAGGTCAGTTTGACCCTTCAACTTCGGAGGGGAGTGCAGTGGAGGTACAGATTGCACGCCAGCGCATCATGAGGTTGATACTCCAATATTCAAATTTCTCGGCTACTAACGTCATTACAGCGGCAAGTATTTAAGCCGAGTCCGAGAGTCAACCAGAGCCGCTTCCGTTTCCCAGCCTACTGCTTCGAAGTTTTTCGCGGGAAGTGTTTTCCCCTTTTTGTTTGTTTTGTTGGTTGCTCAAGTGAGAGCACGGTTGTTAAAGTGAATTTATTTATTAAATTTTACAGCTGTCGATATTACGCTATGTTAGCAAGAATAAATTGTTAAGTTTGAACTTCTCGCTCTTACTGACTCGAACTGCTTATGCTACAAAGCATCGGCTTTGCAGCATCGGCTTATGCTACAAAGAGCTTAGCAGGAAGCAACTTCCCATCATGGTATAGTTATGCGCCTTACAGATGTTACTTTTTGATCTCGGAGGTTTTCCAAAATCTCGTCTTCTGAAGTATCAAAAATTCGTACTCTGAGATTACGCCTCGCGACGAGTTCAAGTAAGTGTGGGCTGATGCCTTAACCGGAAATTGACCTCAAGTAAGTATGGGCTGATGCCTTAACCGGAAATTGACCTAAACAAGTGAATTTTGGAAGAATGGCCGCCTGTTGGGGTGATGAGACCTCAACTAAAAGGTCGCCAGATCGGTTGGTTGGTTGGTTCTCTTGGGTTTTATGGCGCAAGGTCCTGAGAGGACAAGCTGCGCCAAACACACGATGAAACCCGAAAAAGCATATATATATATATATATATATATATATATATACATATATACATATATATATATATATATATATATATATATATATATATATATATATATACATATATACATATATATATATATATATATATATATATATATATATATAGTTAAACACTTACTGACCAACAGTGCATTAAATCGATAATAAAATATTTAGAATGGCAGAAAGTTATAAAGACAGGTAAAATACGGGAAAAAGTCATAAAAACACAGATAAAATGTATAAAAAAGGTAAGAGTTTTACACATATTTTACAGCTCGAGGTAACAATTAACAACCAGAACATAAAATGATATAAACACAGAAAACAAACACAGGTATACACAAAAAGTTGAAAACAGTCCAGTAGTTAAAAAAAAAAACCGTACTTAAAAGTAGGCAATAGTAAAAGGGAAAACCAATTTTATGAAAATAAGAGAAAAAGGCATTGAATGCTATAACAAAAACATCTGGATGGGGATTCTCCCATCCTGTAGACGCTATGCGACACAATGAGGTAAAAGCAATAAGGTAAGTGATAAGAAAAAATGTAAATGAAGAATTGTTCTAAATATAAAAGTAATATAAAATAAAGGTGATAACAACAGTTAGAAAAAGGCGTGAGAAAAACAAGTCGATACAAAAGTGAAAAAAGGACAAGTACGAAGGTGAGAAAAGCTTTTTTTTTTGGGGGGGGAGGTGGGGGGGGGTTAAGACCCCCCGTTGTTTTCTCTCACTGGAGGTCGAGAGGAAATGGATGGAATGTCCGTGCATTCCATTTCATCAGCGTCAGAGATATCACAAGTGTAAATTTGAAGCAAATCGTCAGGTTTTTTCACGAGGTTTTCATTTTGATATACTTAGGGTCTTTTTCGTTATCTGATAGACCCGGTCTCGTTCGAGGGCCTATATGTAATTTATATTATTGATTTGATTTAATTCTTTTTTTTTTATTTTTGATGTTTATACTTTACAAGGGTGAAAAGGGGGGAACTATTTTTAGGGATATTTGTGTTTGGTGAAATAGGTGTGTCGGGGGTAAAGTGGGCTACTGTATTTTTTCTATGCGTTGGTTCTGATTTATTTCTATTGGTTTCGCATACAATAGGTTTAGGTTTTTCGGGTGGTTTAGTTTTGCTTGATGTGGAAGCGGATTGGGTTAATTTCTGATGAGATTGTGAAGCAGGTAACGGGCAAATCAGAGGTTTTTGTATTGCAGGGACAGGATCGGTTTGAATGCCTATTGATGTCATTTTTTAAGGGTCGCCGCTGTCGCATACCTCCGTCCTACTGTTGGAGTTCGGGATTCGACAATTCGACGTGCTTCAATATAAGACAATTCATTTGTGACCGTCATCGTCTGTATTTCCTTCTCTGTTAACCACTTCATGCAAGATCTTGAGTAGGCTGGATGATCGCCATTACAGTTAACGCATTTGAAGTCTCCGGAGCAGTTGTCGCTTTCGTGACCCACTTGCGCACAACGAGCATAGGTAAGAGAGCCACGGTAAGCCAGCGCAGTGGAATCCCTATGTACCATAGGGATTCACGGGACAGCGCAGGTAGGCAGCCTTGAGATATGATGGAAGATTTGGACTGTCGAAAGTCAAGATCAGGTGCTTTGTAGGTAGCACCTTACCATCACGACGTATTGTTATGCGGCGAACGTTTATAACATTTTGACTGCTTAAATTTTCCAGGATCTCAGGTTCAGGAACGTTGAGGAGTTCTGATTCTGAAATCACACCCCTCGAATAGTTCAATGTTCTATGCGGTGTAACTGAAACATGGAATTTACCGAAGGAAATGCATTTAGATAGATTGGCAGACCGTTGCACCGTAGAAACCTCAATCATAAGATCCCCGGACCGCAGTTTACTGATTGCTGGTACATCTCCTACAATTGATTGCATAGTTTTTTGTATGACAAATGGCGAAAGTGAAGTAAAAGTACTCCCAGAAAGTTTTAAAATGAAAAATTTGGCAAATTTTACTGGCGTATACGTTTGTTGCTGAGTCTTCCAGAGTCTGTCTTTTTAAGGCATGTTAGCAGTCGCTGGTTAACACTTCAAACTTCTGCTGAGAGATTTGTGGAGCAGTTTTCTGTTCTACAGGAATATTTTAAAAAGAATGAATCAAAATGTGATAGCCAGCGACTAAATAGAATACTCTATGATGAAATGATCAATCTGGTTAAAACACTGATGGGAAGATTTCTGAAAGAAAAATGCTTCGGAAAAAAAACAAGTGGTGGAACTTAAATCTTTAGACATAGAGAATGGTGAATATTGGAGCAAAGTACATATCGGGTCTGATACTGAAAAATATATCAATTCATTAAATGAAAAGGATAGAAAATTTGTTCGCATGGGAGCTCGTTCATTTTATATTTCAACACTAAAATATTTATTGAAAGTTTTACCTCTTGAAAACAAGATTTTGAGAACTTTATCATGCCTGAATCCATCTAATCGTTTAAAAGAAGTCCCTAAATTCAATTAAATTTCTAGCATCCCAGCTTCCTAATATTATTGCCATTGAAGAAGTATCAGAAGTTTGTGATGAATTCATCCGTTTGAATGGAGAAGAAAGCTCTGATGTAAATATTATGACCGCAGAAACTAAAACGATTGATAATTGTGATTTGTGGACTGAGGTTGGTTTGTTTGGGTTTATTGGCGCAGGGTCCAGAGAGGACAAGCTGCGCCAAACACATGGTGAACAGTAACAAACATATAAGTTGTCATTTATAGGCCAAAAAACCATAAAATCTATGATAAAATTATATATTTATATTTATATATATATATATATATATATATATATATATATATATATATATATATATATATATATATAAATAAAGCAGTGTGTCTCTATGTATGTATGTATGTAACATATACAAATCTACATTTCTTCACGAATCTGATTGAAACTTCGTATACTTATATTAGAATTATCTCCAGGCTTCAAATATTTTTGCAAATATGGCTCGTAGAGGCCTTAGCATTACCGAAGCATTGAAATTGCTAGACGAATTGCCTTCGGATAATGAATCTGTATATACGGAGAATAGTGATACAGAAGAGTACAATGTTGAACAGGATGACACTGAAGATATATCTGACGAAAATGTAGATGATTGTGATGAAGAGGTGGACGATCCTTCCCGTCCAGGCCCTTCTACACAGCCACAGGTTCCAATATGGAGCCTAAAAAAGAAGCTCCTAAAAACTCTTCCTGATTTTGTATCCAGAACGGGCCCAAGTGATGAACTAAGGGACTTGCAGGAAAGAACGCCCATAGCAGTGTTCCAATCACTGTTTACACCTGAGCTGATGGAGCATATAGTTTTTGGTTGGTTGGTTGGTTGGTTGGGGTTTAGTGGCGCAAGGTCCAGAGAGGCCATGCTGCGCCAAACACTTGGTGGAACCCGAAAACATAAAGGTCAGCTATTTAAAACTATAGTCTAGTGAAAACATGATAAACAAATGAATTATACAAAAGAAATGATACATAAAGATGATACAGACGAGGAGATATTACAGATAATGATATATAATGGTGATAAAACCCATGACATAAAAGAGCGATGAAAAGATAAACAAGCAACAGTGGTAAAAGGAGAGATAAGAACAAAAGAAGGTACAAATATTGAAATGCAGACGGTGATAAAATCATTCAAAATTAGTAGATGTTAAGGATAGCTATATGTAGCAAGTGATAAAAGGCAGTCACATAAAACAGGCATTAAAAACCGTCTTATGATACTAGCAATATAAAAGAGTCACAAAATAAAACAGTGTAAACATGGTAACAGTAAATAATTAAAAGAAAGAAAAAAGAAAAAATGAGGAGTTAGTACTCCTCAAAAACATCATTTTCTTCGTCGTCGGATACATACAGTTTTAAATCGGCATTGTCTGCGAGCCTGCGGACGTATTGGTTATTTTTCAGTATGTAGCTGGGATCTTTCGCTTTCCTAGAAAGGCCAATGCACTTTCTAGGAACAGCTACTTTTTTCCTATTTTGGTTTTTAGGGATTGGGGAGTTCATATCTATGTGATAAGAACATGACGAATTGGAAGTAATAACATTTTGATCAGCGGGAGTTTGGACAGTTTTGGGTTTATTGTTTTTAGATGAAGTAGCCTGCTGGGGTGTGTCTGTTTTTTGTTGTGTCCTTTGATTTGGATTCCTGGATTGAGTATGTTCATCAGCTGGAGGTGGCGAAGATTATTTTACTTTTCTGTTATGTGCAGAAACAGGAGTGATACTTGAAGGATTGGGTGAATTAGAATTCTTTTTCCCCAATCTAACAGGCGAGAAAACAACAGGTTCCGTCTGCGTGCATGTAGATTTCATTACTTTTTTAGCAGCAGCAGCGGAGGTTGCCGAAGCATAGGATAAGCCAACTCTTGGAGTTCTTGAATCTATTATTTTTCTTGCTTCAGTATATGAAATATTTTGCACGACTTTTAGAGTTTGTACCTCTTTCTCTATAAGCCACTTCGGACATGACCGAGAGTAGGAGACATGGTCGCCGTTACAGTTTACGCATTTGGGTGTAGCACTACAGTTATCACTGGCGTGGCCAGCATCTGCACAACGGGCGCAGGTAATGGTACCACGACAGGACATTTTAGAATGCCCGAAACATTGGCATTGAAAACACCTCAATGGGCTTGGAATGTATGGGCGCACGGGGTTCCTAACGTAAGCCATATTTATATGACACGGAAGGTTTGGTGTGTCGAACGTTAAAATGAGGTGCTTCGTGGGAAGCATCTTCTCACCTCGACGAATAGTAATTCGACGCACCGCAGACACATGTTGGTCATGCAGGTTCTCCAAAATCTCATTTTCTGGCGTATGCAGAAAGTCTGAATCCGAAACAACACCGCGAGACGAGTTCAGGTACACATGTGCAGATATAGTGACCGGATACTGACCAAAGGTGGAAATTTTAGATAACTGTGTTGCTTGTTGACTGGAAGACAGTTCAACGAGAAGGTCACCAGAACGTAACTTTTTAATAGATTTTATTTCTCCGGTAGTTGTCATAAGAGTCTTTTGTATTAAAAAGGGAGAAACATCAGAAAATGGACCGTTGCTGCGTTTTATAATAAAAAATCTAGCTTGTTTGCGACAATTGACATTTTGTTGCGGTGACTTATCCCTCACCGTGGGATTTTGAAAAGAGATATCCATATAAAGGGTGCTTAAAATTCAGTTCCTGGCCGCACCACCCACCATGGAGCCCAACAAGGGGATGCACATACGTGCAACAGTGCTAACCGATAACTATACGCGAACGGAACGACCTCCACCCTTGACGAGATGTCCAGTAATCGGAACGATTGCTTGATCCTAGCCGAAGACAAAAGTCCACGACCAGCCGATTGATACATTAGGGAATTACTAAGTACCTCCCGTTTACCCGAAGCGGGGGCCGAAGCAGTGTGTTGGGCAACCAAAACTGACCCTCAACTACCAGGATTCCCTTTTCCGGGGACACGGGTCTCCACGCAGGGCAAACACGTGGGTGATAAAACCCCGTTAGAAGCAAGAAGCAACAGAACGGCAACAGCTTCTAAAGGGGTGCCCTCGCCTCCGAAGAGGAACCACACCGAGGGAGAAAAGAAAGAGAAAAGTAAAGTAAGAGAGGAGAGGAAAAATGGAAAGGAGAGATAGTTCGCTGGAGTACCTCGGGATTGCGACACCCGTGTTTACCTAAAGAAGGTAAACCCCCTGAGGGTTACCCTTTATGGAGTTTTCATTTCTTATGAATTAAGTAACTTTCGAAATTCGAGTTCCCATATCTCTAGTAGATTAAGTTGGTGAAAGAGACTTCTTAGAGATCATCCGCTGTGTTCCGTGGGAACTCTTGTTAGTATTGTTACGAGAATTACTTTTGGGTTAGTCACTCTGTGTGTTGCAAACTTGATGCATAACAACGAATTTAACATCCAATTTTTTTGTCAATAATAATGGATAACACCCAACAGTTTTTTTTTTATTAAGAATGGATAAGACAACTAAATTTTTTACAATGTGTATGACATGAGTACAAATTACTATGATGATATTGTCTACAATAGGCATGTTTAAGTGAACTAGCACGAATGTCCACATAAATTACTGTAATGATATCCTATGTTTTATTAATCATTGAAATACCATGATCTGTATAAATATTGCTACTTTCATTACCTTTATATATGTTTCTAGTGTATGATAACAGTTATGTGAATATCTTATATCGTATTGTATATCAGGTATTCCAGGTTTTGTATTGTGTTCACGTTAAATATTGTTACTTATCAAATCTTTTTTTTCATCTCTGGACAGGGGAGAGTTCTGCGGTGAGGAAATTCACCACAGGTTCCTTTTGTACTTTAATTCTTGTCTGCAATTAATACTCTAACTGTAACTTTAATAGTAATTTTAATTTCCCATTTAAAAATAGGTATCTCAGGAAATCCTCTGATTCCTTGGTTTAAAATTCTGCAATGTTAATACCAGCCCTGTAATCGTGTGTGGTCTGTGAATTCTGCTGACTGTGAATTCTGCTCACCTAAGTTTAGGCTATTTGTGATGTTCACATCTGGTCAGCTCTACCCTGTAATTATCAGCCATAAAAATATCCTAATTCTATTGAGGGCTCTTTTAATTTGCATGTTTTAAGAGCTAATGGTAACCAGTGCCTTTATGCCCGTTTCCTGTTTAAAACCCCATCAGCCAGCATGTCGGGAATAAACGGTTCTCCCCCCCCCCCTACTGTGTGTGAACTGTGCAGTTTTAAGTAAAACCCTCAGTAATTGCTTTCTTAAGTTTCCGTGGGAACGTGGTGTCATTCCTGGCGGTCGAATATTCGCGAATTCTCTACGTAAAAGTGGCGCGCAATTTCTTAATGAACGGTGATTCGTTGATTCCGTCCAACGAGAATGTCCTCCAACTCTAGGTTGCTTTTTGGCATAATTTATCGCTATTATTTTTTCCCGTTCTCGCTGTTTGTGGGGTAAGTCAGCCAATTTGCTTTATTCCCGCTAGCGTTGGCGTAATTCCGTATTTCTTGGCAACCCCTACTCCTCTCTTCAGTTTGAAAAAAGATAGTACGTACTTAGAGACTTTTCTTAGCCACAGTTGGTGGTATTCCTTTGTAAGTTTTTAGGTCCCCAAAAGCCCTGGTCTTTTCACCATGGGTGAGGGGAGCTACCGTCTTCATTATTATTCTTGATTCTATGTGAGAGCACAAGCTCATGTTTTAATTATTATGCTTCCTACGTCAGACCTGAATGGTCACGCTTAGTATGAGCTTCCTGATGTATTTTATTGAGCTCGACTACAAGCGATGTATAGCTACTTCCATTTTTTTAGCCTAGAGAACAATTTGTAATGATTTGAACTATGTTTAGTAAAAATAAAATTTAGATCTAATTTTAACCAGCCCAGTTTGTCACCTATTTCTGAGAAGCATTAATTTTTTATCCACCAAGAGATAGCAGCAATCGAACTATTGTTATTGCGGCACAACGAATAAAGGCACGCTATTGCCTATGCACACTACGATTATCTGATGTTGCAGTGTATTCCGGTGTTCATCATTCCAACCTTTAAATAAGAGGCTATTTAAGTATCTAATTCAGATCTTCAGGCCATCAACTTTATCTTCTTCAATTTAGTGCTGTATTAGGGTCCCGCTGTGTACTGAACTATATCTTCATGCTGCGGTAAGATAAGTACTATATTTGAACACTTCCATTGTTAACTAAAGGTACTAAACTTTTCCCGGACTACTGTACTGTTTTCTTCAACGAACTTTCTTCAGTAAATAGACTTGTTTTCCATGTAACAGAAACAGACTTTGATTTCCTTATGACAAAAATAGTGCCGAACTTTTATTAGGGTTACAGAACAATTCCTTATTAGATTGAGGGGCAATGCAGAGCTGTTGAAAGAGGGCAACACTGAGTCCTAATATAATATCACACATGGATATTATATTAGGATAATATATTAGTGGTAGATGCCTCTATGCGCAAACTCTGTTACCAAAAGAATTGCAACCTCCAGATTGAAGCGTCAGCCAGTGTGGGTGTAAAGCGTTGATACATACATGTATCAATAGTTTTAAAATTGATACATACATGCTTTTTTGATATATACATGTATCAATAATTTTAAAATTGATACATACATGCTTTTTGATATATGCATGTATCAATAATTTTAAAATTATTGATACATACTTATGTACAATAGTTTAATGTACCATACAAACTAATGTTGACATAACTTAAAAAGTAACCAAATATTTATTCAAAGAATATGCAACAATTCAAAGGATTTATCCATGATATCTAGGATAAATCCTTTTTATGCTGGATAAACAATGCAATTGAGTAAAATAAAAATAAAAATTCGTATAACTTTGACCAAATCAGATTATAAATTTAGAAAATTAATATTTCTGCATTACTATCGTCTATCCAAATCTGACACACGGGCCACGAAATCTGTGCGACAATCACAAACCTGGCCACGCGTGGCCCCCGGCTGAGTACGTTGGTTATGTGCTGGGCTCAATTTGCGGTGCTTCGGTTAAAAGAATGTTTCAAAGATTCCCCCAAGCGTGAGGCTGAAGACCTGCCTTAGAAAGAAATTATTTCGTGCACCAATTTCTGTTGAAAGGTGCTTAGCAGTTACACTCGCAAAATTGGGGACATGTGGTGAACTGCGAAACTTAGCAGAATCATTTGGAATGGCTCACTCAACTGTTTGCATCACAGTGAGATAAACATGTCATGCACTTTTTTAATCACCTTTCAGATGAAGTGAAATTCCCCCAAGGGGCTGATTTAAACCTTGTGGTGGATTCCTTTTTTGAAAATCATAATTTGCCTGGAGTGTGTGGTGCTTTGGATGGCACACAGATTCCCATTAAAGCCCCTGCCAATAATGCCAGATATTATTTTAATCGGAAAAATTTCTACAGGGTAGTTTTGCAAGCTGTGGTAAACCACAAAAAGCAATTTTAATTTACTAATGTAAATTTTGGATGGCCAGGCTATGTGCATAATAGTAGGGTTTGGGCAAATTCACAATTATGTCAAATTTGTGAAAAAAAAATTTTTTAATTTATATAGATCTCCGATACCCAGAACTCAAACAACCATTTCCCCAAATCTTGTTGCAGATCCCCTAAAAAAATGAATTATGAAACCATTCATTGGTGTTTTAAGGGGATACACTACCCTAAATATCATCAAAATATCGATTTTTTTTTATTATTATTATTATTGGCTTAAATTACTTGTAAACCATTCCTAAATATACTGACGAAATTTCAAAGCTGTATCTTCATTATTAAAGAAGTTATTAAAGTTTTTCTGCATGATGACAGAAATTTAAAGGGACAGCTCAGCGGCAATGGATGTAAACACTAGCATCACAGCCAAAAGAAATATCACATTACTTTATTTTCTTTCGCCACAAACCACGAGTGAAGTGAAGTGACGATTCACTGTAACCGGCTCATATTGTTTACAACGTGCTTGATTTCGTTTCGCTGGTATTTAATTAAAATTTTGAACTTCAGAGTTTTTGAACTTTAGAGTACAACGTCTGTATAAGGCACATGTAAAAAATCTGGTAAAGATATCCAGATGCACCGCGTTGAAAGCTTGGCGATTTTGTGTTTTGGCATGGATGTAACTTTCTGCCAAGCTTGGCGATTTTGTGTTTTGGCATGGAAGCCATGGATTTTGTCTGGCAACCCAGTTTGAATGGGTATTTAATCGTTGTTCTGTTGTTGGTCGTACTCTTGTTTTACTATTATTTTTTATTTCTGTGGATCTTAATTCTCTACTTAAATTTTATTTTATTTTTTTTTCCTCTCATGTGTAAGCGCCGTCCTTGTAACTTACTTGTAATTATTTTTCTCTCTTAAAATTAACTTTTTAATTGTTTTCTCTCACGCGTAATTCTCTTCTTAATACTTACTTCCTCTTAAAATTTTAACTACTGAGCACTCCCACCGTGATTGCATTTACCTTGCTTACAGGAGATAAAGCCGACAGGCCAAGGGACTCCTCAACTAAACTCCAATTCTGCTAAGGTTCGATTAGTTTGATAGTTTGATAGTTTTTGGATTTCGAATTCTTGAGATTTATGATGGCGGCTATGTTGAGCATGAAGGAGGTTGTTAGGGGGATATATCAGGGTAGGATTTTGGCCAATGTTAGAGAGCGTTATTCTTGCGATAGATTTACGGAAGGGGTGGTGAATCAGTCACTTGTTCATGGTTTTATACATGCTGATCGTATGTTTTTGAATTTTTATGGGAAGGGAGGTTTTTAAAACCTGAAGTATTTTGTAGTAAATGTGATGTGAAAATGGATTTGAGGAAGAAGAAGAATGTTTCTGATGGGTATGTTTGTGTCTGTCGAAATAAGAGGGAGGGGAAAGAGTGTGGTTCTCAAAGAAGCATTCGTTTTGGTTCATAATTTTCCGCAAGCAAATTGACTGTGGAGAAAATATTTATTTTAACTTTTGAAATTTTAAATAAACGCAAAACTTCTGATACACAGAAAGAATGGAAGTTTGGTAATTGCGCTTTGGCCGATTGGAGGCAGTTTATTAATGAATCGATTTTAGATTTTATTTGAAGTAATTCTCAGAGAATTGGTGGTGAAGGGAAGATTGTGAAAATTGACGAATCTAAATTCGGGAAAAGGAAATACCACCGAGGTCATCCAGTGCAGGGGCAGTGGGTTTTTGGGGGTGTCGAAAGAGATTCCGGAAGGTTGTTTTTAGTGGCGGTAGGTGACCGTAGTAAGGAAACTTTAATTAGTTGTATTAAAGAATGGATTTTGCCCGGAACTACAATATATTCAGACGGCTGGTCTTCCTATAAAGATATTGGTGAGGAAGGATTTAAACATTTGTCAGTAAATCACAGTATTCATTTTGTTGACCCTAAATCTGGATGCCATACTAATACCATAGAGAGCACCTGGCGCCATGTTAAAAGTACTTTACCTACTCACAACCGTCAGGCTGATTTTAAGTTTTATTTAGCTTTATACATGTTTTATAATTTGTGCGCTGAGAAAGGTGAAGACCCTTTTAATAAATTTATTGAAATAGTCCGAGAGGTTAATTGGGAACAGTTTAAAATTTTAGTTAAAAGTGCAGACTAATTTTTTGCATTTTGTTTGTTGGTTTTTGTTATTGCAGCTATGGTTTTTTTGACATTTGTGTTATTGTTATTTTGTTATTGAGGATATTTATTTGCTCACTGAAGTTAGGTGAGGATTTCTGTAATGGTTTTGGAAGTTTAATGTAGCTAGCGGTTATTTCCTTTTCCCGAATTTAGATTTATGTCTTTTTACCCTTTCAAGTGAAATGATGTTTTTTTGTCTTCTAGACTGTAGTTTGAGGTAATATGAGTGACATGATTGAATTTAGGCTGTTTTTTAATTTGCAATTTATGGGAAGTAGGTGTGTAATTTTTTTTGTGTATGGAGAACTTGCGTTTATTGCTATAAACTACTGGCGGGGATTTCTGTCATGCTTTTCGAAGTTTAATACCGCCAGTGGAAGATATATTGTAGACGTTTATTATCGGCTGGGAATTTCTGTAATGTTTTTGGAAGTTGGATACAGTCAGCAGAAGATACATTAGTGACGTCTTTTAATTACCGCCTGGAATTCCTGTTATATTTTTGGAAGTTTAATCCATCAATGGTAAGTTTGTTTTTAATTTATTTGTTATTTTTTTGTCGTTATTGATGTTTTGTTTACATTGTTGATTTTAGGCCTAACAGGTGTGCGGAGTAGGCAAAAGTTGGCGTCATAAAGTTTTGACGCCAATGTTTCGTTATGTTGGCGGCAATAACTTTTGATGCCAAATTTTTGCGCCAAGTTGGCGTCAAAAAGTTTTGGCGATAACTTGTCGCCAAGGCCGGTGCGTCTGAGAAATCTGTTCCTCAGGATTTTATATAACGCGCTTGTTTCAAAAAATTAAACCGTTGAATGTTCTTTTCGGGATTGCAGTTCCACCGCTCGGACGTACTTTTATTTGCGAGGTATGGCTTCTTTTACGAATGGGAGGGTTGATTTGAATTTATTTCGGAATTTACAAAATGCGGGAAAGAGAACTATTATAGATTATTGTATTTATGTTGATTTAATAGGGTACTTACGTATTAACGCCACTGCAGCTGAAGTTGCGCGAATGCGCCAATAAAGAGCAAGCTTGTTGTTCGCACGCGCACGCAGTTATCTTTTGGATTCCTTGTAGCCTTTTTGTTTGCTGATTTTTGACGCCATCTTTTAGTGCTACGAAAATGCGTATTTGGGATTTGCCAAAAACAGAAGAAGATGCAATTTTATTTTTTCAGGAGCGAAATATTTTACCAAAAAAAAAAACGAAAATGTACCAATTCCCATGACATGAAACTTTATTTTGGTAAACGTAAGTTTTGGAAATGTAATTTAAGACAGTGTGATCAGCAAATGGAACTTAGAAAAGACAACTGGTTTGACGGAAACAGAATTCCATTTTGTTCAGCTTTGTGATTCATATACTGCTGGTGCGAGGAGTTGACGTCGATTAAATTTTGTGAAAAGCAACTTGATTTATCGGATAAAACTGTTATAGATTGGAACAATTACATGCGTGAATTATGTGTCTTGGATATGGAGAATAAACCAAACAAGAAGGTAGGTGGACCAGATTGCATTGTGGAAATTGATGAGAGTTTGTTTCCTAAACGTAAAAATAATTGCGGTCGAGTATTACCCGAACAGTGGGTGTTTGGTGGTATATGTAGAGAAATAAAAGATTCGTTTGTTGTCACTGTTCCTAATAGAAATCGCTCTACCCTTCTTCATAAAATTATTGAAAACATTGCATATGGTAGCACAATTTATTCTGAGAGTTGGAAAGGTTACCAAAGAAATAGAATAGAAATAGAAGGATTCGTACATGCTAAAGTTAATCATAAATACAATTTTATTGATCCTGATACAGGAGTTCATACACAAACAGTTGAGAGAATGTGGGGCAGTAATAAATGGAGGAACAAGAGACATAGGGGGACAGCGAGACATCATTAGGAATCTTATTTATCAGAGTTCATATGGCGACAGCATCAGGTGAAAGAAAATAGAAACTGTTTTGAATCTATGTTAAACTTTATATCGGCCCATTTTCCACCGAAATCCGATTGACTACTTTGTTTTTAAATAAAGTGTTTTCAATTTTGAAAGTGTTTTGATTTTAAATAAAGTGTTTTATTTTATGATTTCTCGCAAAAATTTTAGGTGTAGATTGGCGGCACTTAAAAACCGCGAAATCTGTAGCTGCGGTGGCGTTAATACGTAAGTACCGTTAATAGCTAATATTTATTATTGTCTTAATTGTAATTCACAAATGACTATAACTGAGAGGAAAGATCTGAACATTGCGTTAAAAGATCCATTAGATGTGGTTTCCCGGTTCGAAGCGAGTAAATTGGATTTAATTAAAGTTTTAAAATTAACTTACTTATGGGTAAAAAAACGCCGTGTTCTTGGATTACAGACGAATTGGGGGTATTCAAAAACACCGAGAAATCAACAAAACGTAAAAAAAGCTAAGTGTTTCTTTTTAAATTTCAACATGAAATAATATAAATGACAACATGCAGAACTTTCATTTTTTTTATTTTCTGATATATTTAACCAAGATGTATTTTATATTTCTTTAAATGAATTATTTGCAATATACTGACATTTTTAGCGAGGAGTTTGGGGGGGGAACCGCCCAACGAACCCCGCCAACACATAAAATTTCTCATTATTTTTCAGCTTTTATTTTTGTATTTGTGTGTTTTTGTGCTTTACTGTGGTTGTACAGTTTAAAAAATGAGTATTTTGGGGATTTTAAGGACTTTCCCGTTCCAAAAACACGCGTTCTGCTTGGGCGACAAAAAAAAAAAAAGAAATCGACTGCCCCCATTTAACTTCATTTTTTTATTTTCTGGATAATTTTTTAATGAAAGTTCTGCATGTTGTCATTTATATTATTTCATGTTTCCCTCTGCGATGGAACCGCCATCTTGGTTACGTAACCAAGATGGCGGTTCCAATGCAGAGAAATACAAGGGGCACCGTATATTGGGAATTAACCGGATTTTCCCACAAAATTAAAGTTTGTGATATTTGTGACAAGGTTGGATCCTAGCAGAGCCCACACCCTTGGCGCGAATTATTTAGGTTGGCGGTAATTGCGCCATCTTGGTAACAATACTTTGATACACTATATATCGCAAACCTAACTATTTCTGGAATTTTCGTATTTTGCCATTTTGTCGGCGGGCATTTCGAATATCGTCATTTTCTCGTTGGGCACCGGGCTGGAAGTATGGCTGCGTGTGTGAGTGAGTACATACCTTAGAATTTTTTACTATGTTGAATGCGAAAGGTAAGAAAGAATTGATTGAATGGTGTATGAAGGAAGGATTGACTTCTTCAAATTATGAATGTCCTAAATGTAACGAGCGAATGGGATTATACGAACGAAAGAGTGTTGTTTTGGATGGATTTGAATGGAGATGTCGAAAAAAAGGTGTGAGTGCGCATGATGTTTGCAGAAGTATAAGAAAGAATTCGTGGTTTTCCAATAGTAAGTTAAGTATATATGATATTTTGCGTGTAACTAAAATGTGGTTTGGACGATGTATGAATGATTATGTTGTGAATGAATTGAAATTGAATAAGAATACAGTTGTTGATTTGTTTATGCTTTGTCGAGAGGTTTGTATGAATGCGATTGAGAATGACAGCGTGAAAATTGGAAGAGTAATTGTTGGTTGGTTGGTTGGTTTGTTGGGGTTTTATGGCGCAAGATCCAAAATAGGACATAAAGCGCCAAACACAAGACTAGAGCAAAAAGAGATTATATAGAGTCACCACGCTCGAACCAACGGTGAAATAAGAGATTTATAACCAACACTAATAAATATAAAAACGAGTAACCGTAAAAAACTGAATAAAAGGGATGATAAAAATTATGTATAAACATGATACAATGATGATATATACAAGGTAATATAGAAAGATGATACGTAAAAGTCATAAAAAACGGCGATATATAAGGTGGTAAAAACAATGATACATAAAATTGATAAAAAGAATATAAAAAAAGATATATTTGTAAAACGCAATAAAAGTTTAACTATAAAATCAATTGCTAAAGCACAGACTGTGTAAAAAACCAGTAAAAAATAAGAAGGCAAACAGAGCAGGATGGGGGGGGGGGCTCCCCCAGCAGTTCAGATAAGATAGGTGAACTGGAGCCAAAAAAGCTATTATACTGGGCTTGAAGCGACGGGCAAGACGTCAAAATATGTCCAACTGAAAGGGGAGCCTTACAATGTTGACAAAGAGGGGCATCCTCACCCATCAACAAATGTCGATGCGTCAAAAGGGAATGCCCGATTCTCAACCGTGTGAGTATGACATCGTGTGTGATGACACCCCAGCATCAGTATCTGAAAGATCCGAATTGGACGCGTAAATTTGGAGGGAATCCTCCTCCATACGCGCCACATTGCGAGGGTCTTTCACCTTACGTGAATGACTCACTCGTTTAGAAACTTCAGCACTTTTTAACTTTTTATTTATAGCTGGTTTTGGTGTAGAAGGTTTTGAGATGGAAGAACGGGATGTTTTATTAGGTTATGAGTTAGATTTTGAAGGTGGGGTTGTTTGAGTTTTACTATTGTTTGGTTTATTGGTGTTAAGAATAGGCTCCGTTTGGGTTGATGAGTTACACATACCTTTCTTGGAAGCGGCAACAGAGGCGTATGAAACACCAACTCTAGGGCTTCTAGCCTCGACCTGTTTGCGCGCTTCTAAGTAGGACAGACTATTGTTGGCTCTCACGGTCTGAATTTCTTTCTCAACTATCCATTTTGGACAGGAGCGTGAGTATGATGTGTGATCTCCTTGGCAGTTGACGCATTTAGCTGGCTTTGGGCAGGTCTCAGATGTATGGTCAGGCTGGGCACATTGGGCACAGACCACGGAACCACGACACGATGCTTTCGAGTGTCCGAAACGTTGACACTGAAAGCAACGGAGAGGGTTCTGAACGTAGGGCCGGATGGGACACCGAAGGTACCCAGCAATGAGGAATGATGGTAATTTAGGTGTGTCGAAAGTCAAGATGAGATCCTTCGTTAGAAGCACTTTCCCATCTCGACGGATATTAATACGACGAACACCAGACACATGTTGGTAGTGTAGATGCTCCAGGATTTCCTCTTCGGGGGTATGGAGGAGATCGGCCTCCGATATTACTCCTCTCGAAGAGTTCAAATATCCATGAGGAGCCACGGACACAGCAATATTTCCAAACATATTTATCTTAGACAACTGCGCAGCTTGTACTGCAGTCAATACTTCAACAAGGAGGTCACCAGAACGCAGTTTCTTTATTGAATTCACATCGTCTATTACAGAATTTATACATTTTTGGATCAAGAAAGGTGATACTGTTGTGAAGTTGCCTTCGGTACGTTCAATAATGAAAAAGCGAGATGTTATTATTCGATGAGACAGATGATGAGACAGATGATGCTTGCTTAGCTTTGGTTGAAATATCCATAAAAATGGGCCGTATGTTCGGTCCCCGGCGGCACCACCCACCATGGAGCCCAACAAGGGGACGCCGATTACTGCGCCAGTGCTAACCGGGAACTATACGCGCGCGACCAATGACCGGTTGCTTAGCCCTGAGCCAGTGAACAAAGTCTAACCGACCAGCCGATTGGTACACACGGGACCAATGTGCACCTCCCGTTTACCTGAAGCAATGGCCAAAGTAGTGTGTTGGAGCGTTATCTTACTAAAGTCCACATTATGGCGAATAATAAAACCCCTCAACTACCAGGATCCCCATTTCCTGGGACACAGGTCTCCACGCACGGCAAACACGTGGGCAGTTAATCGCCATTTGAAGCTAGAAGCAGCAGAATGGCTACAGCTTCTGATGAGGAGCCCTCACCTCCGAAGAGGTAACCGCAACGAGGGAGAAAAAAAGGTAAAAGTAGAAGGACGAGAGGAGAAGAAAAGGGAAATGAGGGAAAGTTCGCTGGGGTACCTCGGGATTGCGACACCCGTGTTTACCTAAAGAAGGTAAACCCCCTGAGGGGAGGAGTAATTGTTGAAATTGACGACAGTAAGTTTGGGAAAATTAAGTATGGAAAAGGCAAGCCTGTGAATGAACAATGGGTGTTTGGAGGTATAGAAAGAGGAACGAATAGATGTTTTTTTCGAGTGGTTGAACGACGGACGAAAGAGGAATTGTTGTGTGTGATTAAGGAATGAGTCTTGCCTGGAAGTACGATTGTTTCCGATTGTTGGAAAGCGTATAAATGTTTGTCAGATGAGGGTTTTAAACATTTGGAGGTCAATCATAGCGTATGTTTTAAGGATCCTGATACCGGTGCTCACACAAATTCTATTGAGGGTACATGGTCGGCAATTAAACGTTTTCTTCGAAACCATACCAGCCACGCCGAAGGTATGTTCGACCATTACCTCGCAGAATATATATAAGGCGGCGCTCCCATGGTCATTCGCTTAGCGATGAGGCCGTCAAGGCTTTTTTAAAATCTGCTGTTACGCTGTACCCCCCACTCGGAAAAGATCAGCAGTAAGAAAGTTTTTTTATATTTTTTATCTTAAATATATTTGATTAATTTCTGTATTGTTTACATATATTTTCATTAAGCATCCACCTTGTCCCGCTATATTCACTTGCCGCCATTGTCGTTTTTGCTTTGCGCCATCTCGTTCTGGCTAGGCGCTTTTTTTCGGTTTGTCGCCAAGGGTGTGGGCTCTCCTAGGATTTTACCGTGACAAATTAAATAGTGAAACATTTACTTCAAAGGGAATGACACAAAGTGATGGAATATTGCAACAGTCATTCGATGTCAACATGCGTGTCGTGCAACCTTTCTTGACTTTTTGAAGGGGGATATTCTGCTCTACAGACTTTTTGCATGTACACAAATATGCATGTAATGTCAAGCAGAACTTTCAATAACTACAAAAAGATGTTACACACATCTGTATCAAATGCAGCAAAAAAAAAAAAAAAAAAAAAAAATGCAATAAATTAGAAATGAAGTGCGAAAAGAATATGGTGGTTCGGAAAGTAGTGATAAAATTCTTGACATTTGTGTATCCTTTGACGGTACATGGCTCACTAGAGGTCATTCTTCACAGATCGGTGTTGGCTGTGTCATCGACATACTGACTGGTTATGTAGAAGACTATGAAGTGATGTCAAAACGTTGTATTTTATGTCAAAATGCAAAATCAGATCTCGGAGAAAACTCTGTGGAATGTAATGTGAACACAGCCGGCTTTAGGTATTATGCATTTTAATTATACTATTTTTTTTAGCTCATTTAAGATAAGGAATAATAATGTGTCACCAGCCACCTCTAGTGTAAAATGTATGTTGCAATCATTCAATTGTTAAAAATGTAAATTAATGAGGCATTGTTAATAAGTGTAATGGATATTTTAATATGTGTTTAAATCTAATAAATTGTTGTTGCCTCTAACCAAGAATTCTGTCGTTTTGAGTTGGTTATCTTGTCCTATCACTATCGTAACTTTTAGCCTGTATTTTTTTAAAGAAAAAATGTTATACGTTCACGCCATTAAACTCTATGTTGAGTTGGCCAACTTTAAAGTTTATCTCCCTATTTGTCTTAAAGACAAGAAAAAGGAATCATAGCAATTAGTGTCTACAATTAATCATAGTAATTGGTTTACAGACCATTGTTAAACATAACATATGATTAACCCTACGGTGCATCGCGTAGCCATTTGGCAACACATCTTTATTTCCACTAAAAATGTGTTCACTAACCGTTCCAAACGGCAACATTGCGTGTTTGGAAATCAATTTTAGGTGCTTTCAATGAAAAACTCTAGAAAAGTCCGATAGATGGCAGTAGCGGTACTAGAAGTAGGTTTAAACTGGAAACTTCAAAAATTTCCAAGATGGCTGTATCATGAAAAGTTCTAGTATTAAAAATAATAACAAAATATATTTTTGTTGTGTCATAAAAAATATATTGGTAAAAATGGACTTTTATTTTTATAACAGAGTTGTTATAATGTGATTTTTGTAACTAAGAGATTAATTTCGGCCTAAAATACACTTGTTTCCATTCGGCAACATTATGCGAATACAGAAGTCGGATGCAACTCAACTCTTCAGTTACATTATTTGTTTACATCGATCTTTGATTAGTTATAGTGTGATATGCATTTTGTTTCTTTGTAGTAAATATAGAAAAAATTTATTTTAGAGATAAGGATGGTAAAAAAAAATTGCTGACCAATGAAATATGGGATGCATTGTCAAGTGGTAGTGAATTTTCTGAAGATAGCGATGAAGATTCCCTCTTTGATCCAACTACAGTTTTCAATAATGAAAGCGATAGTGAAGATGATATTACAGATCAGACTGTGATAAATGATAAAAATATTTCTTACACTGAACAGTGCTTGCCCTCAACTTCAAAATTTGAAAGTGTTAATGTAAAGAAGAAAAAAGATTAAAAAAATTTATGGAAAAAAGGAAACGTAGAGCTCAATGAAAAGGATCTTGAATTTACTGAGGATGTTTCGCTTCCTGAAAGTATTATTTCTTTAAAAACTCCTTATGATTTTTTCTCTTATTTTTTTGAACCAGAACTTTATGATTTGATTGCTGAACAAACAAGCTTATACAGTGCAAAAAAAATACCCAAACAAACCCGTCACTGTAAATTCTGTTGATATCCGAAAATATTTGGGAATAATCGTTTGCAGTAGCATTATGACATGTAAGAACATCAGAACGTATTGGAATCCAACAGTTGGAATTCCACTAGTGAAAAATACAATGACACTCAACTCATTTGAAAAGATAAGACAATATTTACATTTCAATGATAATATGAGTTTGACAGAACAAAGTAAACAAGATAAATTATTTAAGATACGTCCTGTTATTGATTCAGTAAAAAAAAAAATTTATATCAATACCTATGGAAGAATCGATTTGTATTGATAAACAAATGTGCGCCACCAAAATTAGGCGTCATATGAAACAGTACATGCCAAATAAACCTCATAAATATGGTTTTAAATTGTTTGTGCTTAGTGGGGTATCTGGTTTCGCTTACGATTTTGAAATTTACACTGGAGCAGATAATGGCATGAATCATCTTTCCAATGAACAAGATCTCGGAGCAAGTAGTAATGTTGTACTGAGATTAACTCGTTCAGTAACTGAACATGCTAATCATAAACTTTACTTTGACAACTACTACACTTCAATAGATTTAATGACATACTTAAAAAATAAAGGAATATTATGTCTTGGAACTGTAAGACGAAATCTGATTACAGATTGTAAAATACCATCTGTGACTGAAATGAAATCTGAACCAAGAGGTGCAATTAAAGAATTCATTGCCAATGTTGATGGAACTGAAATATCTAATTTGGGATGGCAGGATAATAAATGTGTTCTTATGTTATCCACATTTGCTGGCAAGAATCCTGTGACAAAAATAGAAAGATATGATCGTAAAAGAAAATGTAAAATATCTGTTACTTGCCCTCATGTGATAAGTATCTATAATAAGCATATGGGTGGTGTGGATCTTTTAGACAGCCTACTCGGACGGTACAAAATAGTAACAAGATCAAGAAAGTGGTATTTTCGTTTATTTTATCATATCTTAGACCTCACATTTATAAATTCTTGGATCTTGTATAGACGAGTACATAAAGATACAGGAGATAAAGACAAATGCATGAAGCTATATGAGTTCAGAATTAATTTGGCTGAGACGCTCTGCTCTTATGGAGAAATAAAGACATTAAAGCGTGGGAGACCATCCAATGGAATTGAACCAGAATTAAAACGCAAGGCACAAGCGAGTTGCAAAAATCCGCCAACTGATGTTAGGTACGACAAGATAGATCATTGGCCTGAACATTTAGACTCAAAACAGAGGTGTAAAATACAGTCTTGTAAAGGTTTCACTGGGATGAAATGCTTAAAATGTTCAGTACCATTGTGCCTTAACAATAACAACTGTTTTGTAAAGTACCATTTATGTGTTTAAGGTAAAAAATACAAATATGGCTTCCAATATTTTATTTTTTTTCTGACAAACCATGATATGAAATATTTACATTGCCTTTCTTGCATCCTAAAAAGATTTTGCAATATAAACTTTTATGACATGGTGTAGCCATTTGGCACATTTCAAATTTTAGTAAATTAAATGTTTGTTTCATAATGTAGCCATTTGGCACAGTTTAAATTTATTTAAATTTAATGAATAAAATTGATTTTAAATTTTTTTATTATTTTTCCAGAAACATATACGGCTATTAGAAACACATATTTTTGTCAAAAAATAAAAAGTCACGCATTTTAGGGTTAATAACCATAACAAATGGTACCTAGTGACCATTCATCTATAAAATTTAACAATGATCTAAATAATCATAAATGACCTAAAAGAAAGGAACAAAACAATGATGCCGTGTCCAATTCTGAGGCTAGCAATGCAATGTTAGCACGCGAAAGGTAATGTATTTTAAAGAGGCAAGAACGTTAATATGAACGAAAATAATGTGTATGTAATGTGCCAAAGTTTTATAAAGTATGCTATAAAGTGTATTAATGTGTATTTTGGGGGAGTGTATAATTGCATGTGGGGAAATAGGTTATAACTGATTGTATTTATATATTAATGCTTGTATCGTGTACGCGAATATTTTGGGGGAAACTAGAATTATCCGGGAGATTTTGTTCATGTACTTGTGTTTTATTAATACGGTAAAGTGTGCGTGAGGGAGTAAGTTTTCATCCCAGTTTTGCCCTAGTTGTTACGAAACATTTTAATTATGCCAAATTCAGTAGCTTCAAACCCCCCAGACGTCAGCGAGCTTAGCTGCCGCGAATTCCAAGATGACGAGACTCAGCAAATTGTTAGGAGCGATGACTTTTCAGCGGCGTGATTTGCTGCTAAATCATTTAGAATTAATTCCAACATTTACGGGTACAGACCCCCATTTATCTTTTGCACGATTTAAGAACAAATTTGAGGAGATTGCGCGTTTCTTACAGTGGTGATCAGCAGAGGACCAATTTTTTGCGGTCCAGCAGTGACTAGCAGGACAAGCGCAAACCGTTTTTTCCAATTATAGAGAAGAGATAGCGTCCGTTCAAGACCTTTTTACAGTTTTGGGGGAGCGGTGCGAAACCGAGAAAGACCCGGCAGCCCTGTTAGCCGAATTTTGGACTTTTAAGCAAGGTCAGAATACCCCTGGAAAGGAATTTTTAGCTATGGTGCGATCTAAGGTCAAAACTAATTCATAAACACAATTTGCCTAGTACTACAAGAAAGGAGATGGAGGAGCAGTGACTTATAGCCATGCTCTTGAAAAATGTATTGCCCTGTAATAAGCGAGATGTGAATACGCGTCAATCTAAATGAGTAGGACCACACAGCCTGAATTGAGAGAAGGATTTATGACTCTCAGGCGGCCAGGCGCCGGGGAACAGGGGCGTCGCAAGCAAGCAAACGAGGGCAATAAAACAATAAAAGTTAAGAAGACAGCAGCTATAAACCGAAGATTAAGATTAGGAAACAGGTGCATGGGAGTCAAAAATTAAAAGGAAAAGTACAAATGGAACTTCAAAAATTAGAAAATGCAGGAATCATAGAACGAACAAACTCGTTATATGCGTCACCTTTAGTAATCGT
Source organism: Dolomedes plantarius (assembly GCA_907164885.2). NCBI lineage: Eukaryota > Metazoa > Arthropoda > Arachnida > Araneae > Dolomedidae > Dolomedes > Dolomedes plantarius. The sequence goes on from OU015499.1 coordinate 4,876,666, forward strand.
AAATAAAAAAAGATTCGGAGAAAATTAGAATTGTCTGTGATTTTAGATTACTAAATCAAATAGCAGAGTCGGACTCGTATCCACTGCCAAAAATATTTGAGATATTAAATGATTTATCTGGATCAAGAGTTTTCGCTAAAGTAGACTTGCATAGTGCGTTCCACCAGGTGCTATTACCACCAGAGCAAAGAGAATTATTTGCATTCGTGAGCGAGTTTGGGAATTTTCATTACAATCGCCTAGCGTTTGGCTTTAAAAACTCATCAAATATCTTCCAAAGGGTGATGGATAATGCGTTACAAGGTTTAAAAGAATTGAAAATTTTTCCCTACGTCGACGATGTTGTAACAGGAGCAAATGATTTAGAAGAATTATATGAAAAATTAGAAATTTTATTTGAGAGATTTAAGATAAATAACTTAACAATTTCGGCGGAAAAATGTATGATAGGAGTGCCGGAAATCACGTTTTTGGGTTTTAGAGTGGGAGAAAAAATTTTGGCGCCAACAGAAGAAAATGAAAAAAAAATTAATTTTCCGGTACCGGACACGATTAGAAAAATTAAAAGATTTCTTGGTATGGATAACTTTTACCGTTCCCTAATTCCGAAATATGCAGAGCTTGCTAAACCCTTAACTGATTTGACAAGGAAAAGAGCTAAATTTAGGAGAAACGACAAAAATTTTATAAAAGACTTCAAGAAATTAAGGGAGGCATTTTTTAATCCACCATTCATTAGACAACCAGATTTTAACAAAAAATTTTATATAAATACGGATGCCAGTAAAATAGGAATTGGGGGGATTTTAATGCAAAGGGTTGATGTAGATGCACAATTACACCCTATAGCGTACTTTTCAAGGGCCTTAAATGATGCTGAAAGTAAATACCCCCCTTTAAAACTAGAGTTGATGGCAATCCACAATAGCATTATACATTTTAAGCATTACGTCTATGGGACAAATTTTGGTGTGTTATCAGACCATAAACCTCTAGAGAACTATAAACACCGAGAAAATCCCGGAAGTTTAATAACAAGATGGTTATTAGATCTTGCTGAGTATGATTTTACTTTCGAATATATAGAAGGAAATAAAAATGTCCTAGCAGATTATTTAAGTAGGGATCCAGGGACTGAAAAGGCTAAAGAGAGTAAGGATAACACAGAAAACGCATTTATACGCGAAGAGGAAATAAATTGCGTACAAATAAGTAAAGGGAATAACAGGAAAAAAAATGAAATTTCGGCAGATAGGTTACCTCGAGGTAGTTTAATACAAAGGGATAAACAGATTAGGGAGATTGCTGAAATTTTGCATAGACAGGCAGGTAATGATAAAATGGGCACGAAGACTTCAGGGAATGAAAAGTTAGAGATAAAGACAGAACAACAAAATGAAACCAAAACAAATGTAAAGGATGTAGATAATGATGAATGTTCGGATGTATATATTAATGTTATACGGAATGAAAATTGGGGAGATGTGTTATGTGAAGAAAACATTGCATGGGAGCAAGACCGAGACGAGAAATTATATAAAATTAAAAATGAAATTAGGTCGGGAATGAATTTAAATCAAGTTAGGAAAACTAATTATTATCTGGATGAGGAAAGAAATCTACTATTATACTTGACAAAAAAACAAGAAAATCAAGAGACTTATTTTAATAAAAGAAAAATAGTCTTGCCCAGAAAGCTTCAGCGTTTTGCGATTGAAAGGGCTCATGGGTCGCATCTAGGGATTCAAAAGACTTTTAATTTTATTAGAAAAGGACTGTTTTGGTCCGGATATTATGAAGACATTAAAAACTTCATACAGTCCTGTAAAACATGCATAAGAGTGAAGGGTCATGCGACAAAAAGACAATTTGGAAATGTGCCGGTGCCTACGCGGCCGTTAGAATTCATATTAATAGATATTTTAGGGCCTAAAGTGCCATTTTGTGTGTAAGGTCGGTAACGTCTTTAATGCCGACGTAATTATAGGGCAAAGCGTTTGTCGGCAACATCAGCAAATTTACGATGGTTTTATGAGCCCAGCGTATGTGGGGTCTGTGATTCCAGACGCAGATAAGCTGTGGATGGCACCGTTTGTGACGTTAAGTTACGATGACTCTTTGTGGGTGATGGATTGGAGGGGAGCGTTAGAAAACCACATGGTTTGGCGGTGTTTGCGGGTGGTAAAATCAGCTGTTTGGATCATTGCGTAAGAGGGGAGTTTTTGATTAAGAAACAGGGTAGCAAATGAGAGGTTTTTAGGTGTTGAAACTTAACAAATAAAAAGTCGAGAGTTTCCTGAATGGCTGGTGAAATTTCCGGGGGCGGGAACGTTTAAGAAATTAAAAGATTGGAAGTGAGTTTTTTAAAAAGAAGAGAAAAAGTCAGTCAGTCGGAATCAAGGAGCCTTCCCTGGGGCTCGACTGAAAAATAACCTGTCCCTTTTTCTTGGCACCAAGACTCCGGTGGAGTATTCCCGGAGGAAAAATAAAATAAGAAGGGATTGAGATTTCATCGGGGAAGCTGTAAGGTCCCCGCACCCATGTGTTTGGTTTTCGAAGCTTGTTTTGACGAGTGAAGCTGTTAGTCACTAGTATATCTAAAGTTACGTAGAGAAAATATACAGTTTGTGGAGGGAAGCCGCATCTAAAGTTACGCCGAGACGTTTACAGAGTTCGTCGAGTGGAACCCGCATATGAGTGAAGTAAAGACACCATCATCAGTTCGTAAAGTGGAGACCGCACCTGAGAATAGGAGAAAGAGCCTGATTGAATAATCGAGAAGAGACGGATTAAATATTCCGCCAGACGTCGAGAAGTAGTCCCTCATCAATAAAGCCAGACGTGACCGCCCCATGCCAAGGAAGGTTTTCGACCCCCGGACCCCAGCGCAGAAATCGAACGTCAACAGTTGTCAGAGATCAGCAAATTGAGTGAGTGCTTATTATTATTTGATTTGTTCAGTTCCCACGGCTTTCGAGTTCATTTTGGTGTTAGAGGAATAGGAAAAGTTTTGGATTTTCGGTTAGGGTCAGTTTAGCAATTTATAGCTTAAAGTATTTACGCTCCCTAATCCTATAAAGGTGGTAAATAAATCGATAAATACTTTAATTAAATAATTGTATAAGCTAAAAATTTGAAATATTGAAACAGTTGGAATTTGAAAATTGAATATTTTGCAAAGAAGGTCATGATTATAAATGTTAGTAGCATAATTTGTAAATATTAGTTTTTCTTTTGTAAATAAATAATGATCTATTTTAAACGTAATAAGTTGGTTTAATTTATGTCTATTTGATCTGTTCGTTATTGTCAATTAGTGTCCAGAGCTTTTGGGTTGGATTCAACAAAATAAACTTAAACAGAACGCAACCAAATAATTTTAATTATAAATAAATATGTACTAACCCAAATAAACTACGTTTTACGCCCAAAATCTAAATTCAGGACAGATAATACGACATTTATATTAAATATTTTTTTCTTTTCTAAACGTAGTCTTAAGAAAAACAGCTTAAAATGTACTGAATTTCTTTGCAGATAATTATTTTATAATGCATATTAAAAAAACTTTTATTTGACATATACTAAAGTACTGTATCTCCACTTGTTAGGAAAGAAGAGGTGTTGTCTAAAGCTATTAAAGAGAGCTTGGAATTTGCTGAAGTTGAAAAATCGAAATTTAATTTCAATTCTTCAGCTGAACTTTCAATTCATGTATCAGAAAATGAACTGCACAACTACTGGACATTTGTGTATATGAAGAACAATATTATTTTTGCACATATTGAGTTGCCAAATCCGCAAATAACTTATTCTGCTTGTGTTGATAAGGATTTATCTATATCAGTGCTTTATAAAAATAAAGTTGAACAAAATAGGTCAGTATAACTTTCCTTGTATTGTTTCTGATTTAAAAGTAATATTTGATATATCAGATCTGTTGAAAAAATGAGAATTCTTCTAATGTTGGTAATAAGGAATTAAGGTCAGGTATTGTTATTGACATACTAAGAGATATAAAAAAAGATTTTGATGAGAAAAAACATACGTATGTTAACATTTTTAATTGAACAAATTGAGTTAATGAATGTAAATATCAACTAAAGAGCTTACAATTCTGAAAGTTTAATTTTTTACACACTTTTATATTCCATATCTCCCCATTCATATCAATTTTTGCGTAGTAGTTGTAATGTTATAATCCCACACCCTAGCACAATAAAACGTTTAATTTAAAAAAGTCCAATGACTGAACAAACTGATGATAATTTTTTAAATTACATAAAACAGAAAGTTGCACATTTAAAAGATTATGAAAAGCATGTGATTTTACTAATGGATGAAATTCATTTAAAGCCCTTTTTTTGATTATAAGGGTGGGAATGTTATTGGAGTTTCATTTGACTGTAAAGCTGCAGCAAAACCTGCTTATGTTTTTATGATTCAAAGTGCTTGCTCTAACTATAAACATGTTGTACATATCCTACCAGTTAATACTTTAGATGCAAACACACTTTACGCATATATAGTAAAAATTGTGTGTGGGCTAGAAAATATAGGTTTTAATGTTTTCTGTGTAATTAGTGATAACAATTCGATAACAAAGGCCATGTCAAGTTTTTCTAAAAACAATACTCATAATTATGTGTACCCTCATTATGTTGATCCTAATAGGCCATTATTTTTATGATTGATTCTGTTCACTAGGTGAAATGTATAAGAAATAATTGGCTGAATCAAAAAAAATTTTGAAAAAAATATGTATTATCCCAAATGGTTTGATGATAATAATACTCCTGCAGGTAAAAATAACATATGCACAGCATCAATGAAAACTCTTAAAAAAATGTAGGAAATAGAATCTCACAATTGTAGAATTCAGCAGTTGAATTCTACAATAGCGGTCATTTTAGATAAGTACTTGGATCATGGAGGTTGGAAACGCATTTTTATATATATTATATGTTATAGTGTGATGTTTTTAAATTTCTCATTAGTGTTTTATACATATTTTGTTCTTCTCTATCATATGATGTGTGGTAATATGTAAAGGATCTGATTTCCTCTTGATTTGAGGGTAAGATTGAGAGAATTACAGGATGTTTAATTGAATAGGTATAGCCTCTCCACGGTATACAAAATGGCGTCGTTTTATGATTTCTTTTACGCTTCATGACGCTAACCTAGGCGTCTACTAGGAAACGTAGGGTTCCGAGAAGTTTGCTGGGTTCAACGCCCGATAAATGTCTACGAGCAAACCCTCAATTTACGTGGATTCGTCGTGATTAGGGGCGCGGGCGAATAGCTGTTCTAGAATCAGAGGGTGAAGACGGATGCAACTATAGCTCCCCCTGGGGAGCTTGGCTGGCACTAAGCCCATATTTAAGGGGGCTACACGAGAGCTCCGGGACAATTTTGAGTCATCTCCTCGGAGGACAGCTAAGATCGGTCGCTAAGTTAGCTCTCCCGAATACCAGGTACGACTAGTCAAGTGTGTCTGTGGGGCTTTGGCTTGCACATGGCAGACCGGGCTAGGGTAGCTGGCCATTCGGGTATTAACCCAGAGAGTAAATATTTCCGAATACCTGAATCTGATTCCGACTCCGATATAAGCATGACTGACGAGACGTCAAATCTTCGAAAAAAATTTCTTAAGGATCAACCAACGAAGGATGACAAGCTTTTAGAAGTAGCCAGAAAAGCAAAAAAGAAGCAAGGAATAAAAACCTACACGACTAATGCTGACTGGGCCTCTAGATCAGAACCGGAAAACATGGACGAAGGGTTACCATCGAACTATAAAATATATGAAGAAGGACTCAACGAGAATGAGAAAATGATTTTTCACATGCTACTATGCAACTCCCCAGTAGCATACGACTATGAGACGAAATACCCAAGAGCATTCGAAGCCTTCAGGACCATGGGTGAGACATTATCCGATGATTCTAACTCTAATACAACTAACCTTCAACTTAACGACACTAACATACTAAAACGTCAACTTTCTCCCACTAATTCTCCTACTAAGAAATCCAATTTCGAGTACCCTGCGAGGAGACTCACCGCTAAAAACCATTATGTCCCCCCTGATAATTCTGTGGCGCCATCTACCAGCAACAAATTCAATAAACTTCAAGAAATAACTCTTAACGATACTACGATCCCACAACCTAATCCTAAAACTGTCAGAACACCCCCAAATAAAATAAAACCCATTAGTATATACAAGGACGAAAATTACAGAAATATTCTTCAAAATTTAGGCGCAGATCAAAGCAGAATTTTCCACGCAAAACTTGATAAAAACTTTGTTAGAATTTTTCCCAACTCCGAAGAATCCCACAGGCTAATATCTAAATTCCTTAAAGACAATAACATACAGCATTTCTTATTAACTGATAATTACAAACCCCCCCTTAAAGTAGTAATTCGCGGACTACCTTCCGAAATGGAAGAGAAGGAGATTTTTGAAGAGCTTAATAGATTAAAATTCCCGGTTATTAAAGTAAACCCTATGATTAAACGTGCCGATGGATCAAAAATGCCACTATTTCAAATCCACCTCACCAATGATAATGAAGGCAAAGAAATTTATAATTTGAAAACTCTCTTCTTCCTATTAATCACTGTTGAAAAGTACAATACCCCATTCAAAATCCAGCAATGCCCTAAATGTCAGTACTGGCACCACAACCAAAGTAATTGTCACGTCAACCCACGTTGTGTAAAATGTGCAGGACCCCACTCTACCTTAGAATGCCCAAATAAAAAACTTGAATCTCCCACTTGCTGTAACTGTAATGGCCCACATCCAGCTAATTATAGAGGCTGCCCACGTTTCCCAGTTTATAAATCCCCAGCCGAGAGAAAATATGAAAAAGAATTAAGAACTGCCCGCAAAGTAACCCCTCAATTAACTTTTGCTCAAATAACAAAACAATCAACTTCGCTAAACCCCCCCGAGAACACCCATACCACTCTAGGAACTGACAACTTAAGTACAGCTATACCCAGTAATATTCAAAACGCTCATAAAAATAAATCAGACTCCTTCTCTTTCATCTCACAAATCAACGAAATAAATAATCTAACTACCGAAATCAAAAACCTCCTCCAGATAGACAACTTCTCTGACATAGTCCTGATGCTGCTTGAAGCCGTTAATAAAATGCGTTTAGCCGCTACCCCTCAAGATCGGTTATTCATGCTCCTAGAGAGCATGAAAACCATCTCCCCCCCTTAGTTCCCTCCGATATGGTCGCGCTCTGAGTCTTCTCTGCATTCCTTCTTTTCTTCCTTTTAAAAAAAATAAAATAAAATAAAAATAAAAATATATAAAAACTCTAAAAATAATACGTGCTTGCACGGCAAAAAACATTATATAATGACTAAAAATTAACACGTAGCTTGCTACGTTAAAAAATATTATCTATATTTAAACTCCCTTCTAGTGCTATCCATAAACTCTCTTATTCACCTACCCTTAAACTTTCTTCTAGACTTTGACAGAGCTCTCGCTCTGGCAAAGTAGTTTTGTATTTTCAACGGGATCCAAAAGGACCCAATCATTTCTCTCTCTTTTCTCCTCTCCACTTTACGTTCATCGGATTATGTTCTCACCCAATCATTAGCAAGAAAGGCTTCCGAGGGCGAGGCCCAGATGTAGCCGAGCACCACCCTTCATAGTTGACGTCATAGTTGACGCTCCGGGACAATTTTGGAGAATTCAGCACAATTCTGGACGATTCCGACGAAAATTTTAGAGGCGCAACGATAGGCAGAGACCGGTCGAGTGTGGCAGAGAGAGTGTTCTTGAATGATGCCTACGCCAAGTTATGGAGCTGGTGCGAAACGCTTAGCTATTCCCGAATCTACACACTGCAAAGATGTTTCATGCCGATACCTGCTTCTACGCTAAACGCCCTCCTGTTTCCCGATTTTTACGAGCTGCCGAGATGAGTCGTGCTAATACCTGCTTCTACGCTAATCGCCCGCCTGATCCCGAGTCTGCACGCTAGAAGGATGTTTCATTCAAGTTTCGGCTTCGATTCGAGCCCCCCCCCCCCCCTCCAGTTCCCGATTTCTCTCTCTACATAAGAACTGACACCCTCCAAGTTCAAGTCCTAGAACGGTAACATTCAGGCCTCTCCCCACATGATCAAGAAGCGGAGTGAAGATCCCTCTGGTCAGGTCAACGAACTGTCTAAATTCCGTGCCAAGATGACGTCTTCTCTGGTGACAGCGACATGCAGGAGATAAGCAAACCTTTTCCTTTATACATTATTGTTATTCTTAAAGGGTGCCTCAAAAAGGGGGGAAAATCAGATTCCACTAATTTGTTTTTAACAAAGCTAACTAATGCCAGTGTTTGAGTATGAACGTATTTAATATATATATATATATATTGTTATTTTATATTAGTGCTATTATGATTGTAAGTTTTGTTGCTTGTAGTATAATCAATGAGTTATTTGTGCAAGTTCTGCATATTCATGAGGAGATGAATAAGATAAATTGTCTAAACTAACTGAGTGAGACACAGTTACTATACAAGTGGAATCTGAATGTCTTTAGTATTGCAATGTAATTTATTGTGCATGTAGTTATTTTTTTGGTTGTGATTAAGTATGTGAATGGCCCATTAACAATATGCTTCCGTGAAAATTATTTCATACAAATCAAAATGCACTGCACGACCAAACAAACTTGTTGGAACAACCTGGGTAATGATAAATGATTTTTACTTTAATAATCATATGTTGTATATCGGTGAGCTTATTTTGAGTGACTGGTTACAAACTCTGTTCCTTCATTCGAAGGACCACACAACGCAGTGTTTTCTCTTGTTCTAAAAGAGTCCCTCAGAGCTCCCGATACGACATATAAAAATGGTGCCGTGTGACCAGGATGGGAAATTTTCAGTTATTAAATATGAAAATAATTGCTAAATTGCTTGTATGGTCGTGTGTGTTTTGGTTGGTGAAGCTGGCCCAAGAAAGAGTTAAAATGCAATAGTGACTGAGTGTCATTAGATAATGTGTTCCCTCCCTATGATCCAAGCACGAGTTGTCTAAATATAAGTGAAACCTTAATGAGAAATAAGTGATGGTATTTATATATATATAGAACGAAGAGATATTTCGTGAGAAACGAAGTGATGGTATTTATATATATAGATATATAATTTCTGCTCAATTATTATATTATTATTTTGAATTAGTTGAAAAATTGTGTGAGAGTAGTGCTTAACGAAGTTTATATTATGTCTAATGACGAGGAAGCCGAGGTGGGAAGAGAGGGATTCCCCAGCTCACATATGATAAATGCGTTACCCAACTTGAATGAACGAAATGTAGTAGGTTATTTTGATGCGTTAACTCATATCTCAGCTTTGGTCCCTTGGACCCATGAGCAACAAAGACACATAACCATTCTTAAAATGAAGTCAGAAGTGAAAAGATATTTTGACTTCAGTCTCCGGTATGCGGAGGCTGCAAAAACATTCGAGGGGATAAAAAGGGAGATAATGAAAATTTTCCAGAATAAGAAGACTTTTGCTTATACGTTGGCTGATTTGACGGCATGCGCGCAGAGGCCAAATAAAAATGTGAGATTATGCGATCCGGGTGAAGGGTTTGGCACTCCAATGCATGTCGCAGCAGGAGGGACTAGAAGAGCGGCCAAATGAAGAGTTCAGAAATCAGTTGATATTCTCTAAATTTGTAAATGGCTTGCTGCCCTCTCTAAAACTGCAAGTCAGGTTAAAAAACCCGAAAAATTTAGAGGAGGCCATTGAGTGTGCTTTACGCGTTGAGGAATGCATGAAAATGTAGTCCACGCCGTGAATACAGCGGCCGTTCCCGTGAGTTCAAATGAAAATTTTAAAGAATTCGCGGATTTGCTGAAGTCGACGACAGCGTCATATAATCAAATGATAGAAAAACTAACGTCCGAAATAAATATTCTAAAACTAAAAGTTGATAGACCACAAGCGGGTGAATTGAATAAAAGGCTATCGACTCCCCAGCGGAGAGATATGAAGTGCTACTACTGTAATAAGGTAGGGCATTTTGCTAGAGACTGCAGAAAGAGTCAGATGATAGCCGACGCAACACAGAGATGAGACAGGGTAGGCAAATTAAGCCCCCTCCCCCGCCAAAGTTACGGGGAAGAGAGAGAAGTTTTTCAGATGAACCCCTATGCTGCCCCCTCATGATGCACGCTAGTTCCGGTCCCTCGGGAGAGATGAACCTTTCGCCGAACTTCAATGAAGGCCTGGAGGCCTTAATGTAGCAGAAGCTTATCTAATCGAGGCATGCCTCCTCTTTTCTCTAATTCTGTCTATCCCTTCATTTGCCTTCCGACCTATCTTATATTTTAGATTTAAATAATATACAGCCGGCTGTGGTAAGTTAACTTGGCGGCTGTGGTAATACGTTTGTGGCATTATTTACGTTTGTGTTATTATTTAAATCTAAAATATACGGCTGTATATTTTAGATTTAAATAATATACAGCCGGTATTTTAGATTTAAATAATATACAGCCGGTGGTAAGTTAACTTGGCGGCTGTGGTAATACGTTTGTGGCATTATTTACGTTTGTGTTATTATTTAAATCTAAAATATACGGCTGTATATTTTAGATTTAAATAATATACAGCCGGCTGTGGTAAGTTAACTTGGCGGTGTGGTACTACAGCCGGCTGTGGTAATAAGTTTTTTTCATATGAGCTCATGCAGAATATTATAGAGTCACCAGTCAAATCAACCTAGGGTTTTATTAAGTGTAAAATTATAATTGTAAAATATGAAAAAGAGTATGTATAATTATTTAACGACAGTTTGTTTAAAAAAACTTGTAAAAAATGAAAGAGGCAAATTCCTAAAGCTTTGTAGCGATTATTGTATTTGTTAGGTTAAACTTAAACTTTTCTTGCCTCTGAAATCTTGATTCATGTTTGTTGAGTTGGTTTTTATTTGACTATCACCATCTATTCCCTTTTAGCTAGCAGTTTACTTTAATTAAAATATCTATACGATCACTCTCCTTTACACTATGTGTAGAGTAGGTTAGCCTTAGTAAATTGAATTATAACAATGGTGACTAACCATTATAAACGTTATAACAATGGTGCAGTGGCCTTTTCTGAGTTTCGCACACGGCATGTTAAGTGCTAGTAGCAGTGTAATTTTATTATTAGTATTAGTAGCTCCTATAATGAAGTTGAAGATGTTAGTTAATTTAAAATTAAGTGAGGAAAATTCCAGATGGTGATAATGAGTTAAAAATCATTCTAAACGTGCCCTCCATTTAACTAACTTAACTAAGGATAAAGGAAAATTTTTTTGGTCTAGGGAAGCGCAAGCCGAGTCTGACGATCTAAGTGCCGGTCTTGCAGTTATTCCAACTTTAAAGCTTCCTGATTTAAACAAGCCTTTCATCGTATATACCGATTCTTCAGGCTTTGCCTCCGGTACAGTTTTGGCGCAGTTGGACGAAGATAACTTTCCTCGGCCTGTGGCCTTTGCGAGCAGAAAATTAAAAGATGTTGAAACGCATTATTCCGCGACAGAGCGCGAGCTTTTACCAGTAGTTTGGGCAGTTAACTACTTTAAATGTTACCTTTTCAATACTAAGTTTATTTTGTTTACAGACCATGCTGCCCTTACCCATGCCCTAAAACTTAAGGACCCCACATCACGCATAGCCCGTTGGTTATGTTCTTTAGCCGATTTTGATTTTGAAACCCGTTTTATAAGAAGGAAATGTAATTCCACAGCAGATTTTTTGTCACGGTACGTTAATTTTGAAATTCAGGACGAGCTAACCACTAAACCAGAGCCTATAGACAGTGAGCAGTGTTATGCTATTGCCAGAAATGAGAAATATCCCACTCATGATTGTGAAAAAAAATTTGATGTATATAGTGGTGGCATGGAAGTGGAAGGAGTGGTGAACATATTTAAACGTTCTGAGAGAACCCGTGGCGTCAAATATGTGAATTACCTTGGCGACGGCAACTCAAAAGGATTAAAAAAAATTTCCGAGTCAAAAATATATGGTGACAAGGTAATTATTGAAAAGCTAGTGTGCACTGCCCATGTGCAAAAGAGAATGGGCACAATATTGAGAGCACTTCGAACTGAGTTGAAGAATGTAAATCTTTCAGATGGAAAAAATATATCTGGCCGTGGTCGCCTGACTGATGTGGAAATTTCCCGCTTGCAAAATTACTATGGCCTTGCTATTTGTCAAAACTGCTCAAAATCTGTAGATGATATGCACAAATCTGTATGTGCAGTCTACAGTTAGACAATTTAATTCCATAAATTGTCTACAGATAGCAAACCACAACATGGTCTTTGTCCTGTTGGTGCACATTTTTGGTGTGGCTATAATAAGTCCATTGCAAGTGGTGACTCCTATGCACATAAGAATTCACTGCCAGAAGCTGTAATGACAGCAATTAAACCTGTTTTCCGGGTTTTATCAGATTGGAGACTTTTATCTAGATCTTTGCAAGGCCAAACACAGAATCCCAATGAAAGTTTCAACAGTTGTTTATGGGAATGTTTGCAGAAAACTGCCTTTGTTGGCCATACAACTTTGAAAATTGGCATTCTAGATACAATTATTTGTTTTAATGATGGTTCATACAGGCGCACTAAACTGTTGAAAGCTTTAGACATTGATCCGGGCCGTCATATGAAATATTCTTTAAAAAAGGATTGTGAACGAATAAGGCTGAGTTATCAGCTCAAAATCTGACTAAAAGTGCAAGAACTCAAAAAGAATTGAAACAACTAAGAGAAAGTAAGGCTGAAATGCCCAGCCAAGATGCCTATGAGGCAGGGAAATTATATACATATATATATATATATATATATATATGTATGTGAGGTAAATACAAGTTTTTAGTTTTTTTTGCAGTGGATAGCCTGAGATTCCTTTGTTCAAGTGTCCAAAAACTTCCTTGGAGATCATAAGGCAGAAAACTACAAGGATCTTGTGGAAAATCTTCTGTAGTGCTACGATACACTGGGGTGTAACAAGTCTTTAAAGTTACACTTTTGAAGGTATATAGGATTTGATTCCGCCAACAACCAAGAAACTCAAAACAGATACCCAAGACGATTCATCAACAGAAGAGGTTCGTCAACGATGAGTATCTCATCGTCGAAATATTGATGAATAATTGATTTGCATTATTTTCAGAGAAGCCGACGAAATTCCGGATGGAATTCAGGTTCTTATTTGAGATTCCTGACGATGGCAAAGCAAGGGTGACACTCTTGCCGAGTCTCTTTATCTGAAAGGCAGAAAAAAAGGGGAAAATAGGCAAGAAAAAATTCAAAACATGCATGATGATGAGATAAAGAAGTTACTAAAGCATGTATCAACAAGATGGCTATCACTAAATAAGTCTTTAGCCAGATTGTTCCATCAGTTGAGCATATGTCTCCTACTTTAAGAAATAACACAGAGTAAGTCTGTAAAAATTTCAAAAAAAATTGAAAGATTACATTATGCCCAAAAACGCCGAAACATATGAGATAAGAGGAAACGCGAAGACAATTTGCCAAGCATCAGCAAAATAATTTGCGAAAAAAATGTGACACAAAAGCACCTAAAGTGCTAAAGATAGTTGAGTCCCAGAAGCAAACTTCAAAAACCAGAGACGAAATATTGACACGCGAAGAGAGGATTTTTATGTTTCTATCGGATGACTTTCATAAAGGTATTATTTAGTTTTTACTATTTATATTACCAACGCTATTTCACAAAGCTAAATTAAATTTTTAAAGAAATAAGTCAATAATTTATACAATCAGATCATTGTTATTAGATTTCTTCGAAAGATCTTTTATCAAAATTTGTCTTACCATCAATTGTTAAAAATACTGAGTAACTTAAAAATATTGACTACCATTCTCTGGAAAATTAAAAATCTGATGACGATCTAGTCATTGGTAGCAGTACTGAAAAAATTGTTGCAGATTTAAAACCTAAAAAAAAAAGAAAATTTTATTCTTGCATTAGGGACTTTTTGTAACTTCATGCGATTATATCATTCGAAAATTCCCACTTGATGATGAGATATTTGTAAATGCCCAAATAGCAAACATAAGCACCAAGATTAGTTTTCCAAAATTAAGTTCATTCAAAAATACAGTGTTGTGCGTCTAAAAATTATTGGAGCATTAGATGAAAATAAAGCATGTGATGTTTTAAAATCAAAAATTTCTACAACAAGCGGAAATTTCAAACGATATTCTGAATGAAGACCGAGCAGATGTCCAATGGCATTTAATTGGCCAACTGAAATATAGTGGCTCGGGAAAGGGCATGTAGCACTGGAAAAGTTATCATGTGTTATGAACTTGCCTTGCATGGATTCCAAAACTTTTACTCGCCACTTGAAAAATTTTCATTCTTCTTGTATAAAAAGTTTACGTGAGCAACAAGAAAAATTTTATTCAAACATTAAAGAAGTGTATTCTATTTTAAATGAAACTCCGTCAGATATTTTTAATATAACAGTGAGCTACGATGCAACTTGACATAAAAGAGGGCATACATCCAATTATGCAGTTGAGTGTGTGATAGATGTGCTAACGGGCTTTGTAATTGGCCACCAAGTTTTATCCAAAGTTTGTTATCACTGTGTGCAAGCCGCAAAAGCTCTCAGCAAAGATTCGCCAGAATTTGCCTCGTGGTATGAAGGCCATGCTTTACATTGTGATGAAAATGATGTGGGAACCTCTGGTGGAATGGAGGCTGAAATAGCTTAAAAATGTGGCGCCGATCAGAGAGGCTTTGATTTCGCTACGTGGAACTGGTTGCAGATGGAGACGCAAAAACTTTTATGAATTCAATGAATAAACTTCAATGAATAACCTCATTATTTAAAAAGTTTATTTTATAATTATTATATTTTTTTAAACAGATAATAATTGAAACTTATATCGTATACTCAATGAATAAGCTCATTATTTAAAAAAAGTTTATTTTATAATTATTATTATTTTATTTTGTTTTTCAGATGAATATGGAAGGAGAATTTGAGAACTCCAATGAAGTATATTTTTTATATTCATTTTCCTTAATTGTGTTAAAGTAGAATATAATTCTTTTTAAATAAATGTTTTTTCCTTAACAATGATAATTTTCAATAATTGAAATAGTGCTATATTCTCAAATAATTCTTTTTAAATAAATGTCGTATCTTAACTTTGATAATTATATGAATAATTAATTATATTTTATTTAACTAAAACCAATCTTAATCAATTTACTTTAAATTTTTTCGATTTATAGTCTTCAGGATAAATGTGTTATATTAACTTTGTGAAAAATTAAACGGTTATATTTATTTCTTATCTTTAATAATGTTAAAATGTAATTATGTCATATTTAACTAAAATAATAATGAATTTACTTTAATTTTTTTCAGTTTATAGACTTTGGAATTCCTGCCGATGAGTTTGAGCAGATTATCAATGCCGGAGAAATAGTAGATGAATGGAGTAACTCCCAACCAATTTGGGATTCACAACCCGGCCCTTCCAAGGATTCTGAACCCAGGCCGGAGAAATAGTAGATGAATGGAGTAACTCCCAACCAATTTGGGATTCACAACCCGGCCCTTCCAAGGATTCTGAACCCAGACCTTCCACGTCGCAGCAAGAACCTAGTACATCTTCTGCTCACGTAAGTAGTATGCATGTTTCTAGTGAAAACATTTCAGAATTATTTAAATGTTGTACTAATATTAAAACCTATTATTTAAAAGAAATTTTAGAATGAAACAATTTTTAGTGTAAATGTTACATATGTATATAATTTTATTATATAACGTTAAGTAAAAAAAAAATAATAATAATAAAATATATATATATATATATATATATATATATATATATATATATATATATATATATATATATATATATATATATATATATATATATTTGAATGAATATAGTAAGAATTTAGATAAAACCATTTCAGAATTATTTATATTTTGTGTTAATATTAAAAATAATTTAAGAAGAAATTTTACAATGAAACAATTTTCAATATAAATGTTGTATGTATATATATTTCATTGAATGTAGTAAGAATTTAACATTAAATGGGTAGATTTTCTATCGTTAAATTAAACTGTATGTTTGTGTTTTCAGAGAATTGTTTGGTATATATATTTTTTTAAAGTGTTTCTAAGTTGTGAAAATGTTTATTTCAATGAATATATTTTTAAGTTGTGAAAATGTGTATTTCAGTGCATATATTTTTAAGTTATGAAAATGCATTAGGGTGTTAGTGATTGATAGGGTGTATTAGAATTAGTTCTTTATTTTAAAAGACACCATACTGAAAGTTGCCTTTTTAATCTTTTGCACGTCTGTGATATATGCAAAAAAACTTTTATATTGAAAAGAAATTTAACCAGACATTTAAAAATACATAATGGAGAAAAACCCTTTGCATGCGATGTATGCCACAAAACTTTTTCTAGAAGATATGATTTAACACATCATATACGTGTTGGTCATAATGCACAGAAACGTAAAATTAACGTTAATGCACCCGCAGTTAAAAAAATTAAAAAATCAAAGGGTGTTTTGGGTGTGTTTAACATCCACGAAATAATCCCCACCAATGGAGGCTGCCGAGATTTAAATATATTTTTTAAAGAGGCCACCGCAGCAATAAGCCAAAAATTAATGGAAGATTTAGAAGCTAATCGAAGCATTAAATGGTACATTTCTATTCATGTTACCATGACACGCACAGGATCCAATGGGGAAGAAGACCATATATCCACATATTTTAGAAGTATATGTTATCAACAATTAATTGCACACACCATTCCATCTAATATTCAGGAAGCATTCTCTAAAATAACACACTCGTTCGAGGAATTCACCCAACGTGGATCCGGTTGGGTTCTTGAAAAAATTTTAAAAATGGATATTTGCACAGCTAAATATAACCCCTTAGCTGCTAGCAGCTATATTCCTCTTCCGAAACATCTAGAATCGAAGAAGGCAGTGTTGAATATTCAAAATGAAGATCAGAAATGTTTCCTATGGTGCTTACTTGCAGAGCAATTAAATATTAATTATGAAGACAAGCCTCGTCGTGTTGCACATTATTTACCCCATGAAAATATGATTAATATGGAAAATGTCGAATATCCGGTGGCTCTAACAAAAATCCCCCTCATAGAAAATATGAATAACTTGAGAATCAATGTGTTTGGGTATGAAGATAAGGAAGTATTTCCACTTCATGTCTCCAAACTCACCGAACGAGTGTGCATTAATCTTTTACTAATCAGTGAAGAAGAGAAGCAGCATTACTGCCTAATTCGTAATATGTCGAGGCTAGTTTCAAACGTTTCGAAACATAAAGGGGCCACATTTATTTGCTATAACTGCCTGCATCGCTTCACAAATGAAAATAATTTAAAAGAGCATCTCGAATATTGCAACAAGCACTCACCCCAACTTGTCAAAACGCGAGATGTTAGACAGCACTTTAAAATTCATTAATATGCATTATCAACACCCCATACAATTTATCATTGTTGTGCTGATATTTACAATTCTGAACAGATTCCAATCCAACATGACACTCCAGCAAATTTAAATATATGTGTGAGATGTTTAATTGTATATTGTTAATAATTATAATGATATAGCTGCCACACCAGATCAACTTTGGCAACGTGTGGAAGCTGCTTGGTCTGCTGTACCCCAAGAACTCATCCAAAGTCTCTTTAACTCAATGCCGAGGCGTGTGGCAGTGGAGATCTCCAACAATGGCGGCTACTCTGGCTACTGATTTTGGCAGGAACCACACTTCACAGAAGTCTATAAATTTAATCATTTGATACTTGGTCAACATGTTATCTACAAAATAAATTTTGTTGTGATATCTCTTGTCTTTCTTGGTGTTGCAATTTGGGTGGCCAGCAGTGTATATTAAAAAAACATATGGATCAAAGTTTTTGGTCAAAGTTTCGAATTGTTTTACTGTTTTATTTTATAGACCAAACATTTAGCTCTCTAAAACAGTTTTAATTTTTTTGATATCTTAATTAGAACCGTAGTTATACGTGTTTTTGTGATTTTCAGTAAACCGGAAGTGGTTGTTTAAAGGGATTTGTTTACATCTAATTTTCATTTTTTTTGCCCTACATGCTGTTTTATAATAATTTGATATTTTCGGGGTATTATTTGACAACAAGCTTTTCCTATTTTTCCATTTATAATTTGGCAACAAGTCTTCCCTCGTGATTCCTTGTTTACAATTTTTTCGGAAACATCCTAATACATGTGCTTGCTATTACTGTTTTATTTGTTAATTACTTGCGAGTTATTTTATTGAATCATTGTTTATTCCTTTAATATGGCTAAAACTAGGTCAACACGATCTAAAAAACGACGATTTTGTGGAAATCGTCATACTAAAATAATCAAAAGTTATGATTCGGCTGCCAGCACTGACCTTCATGAACTGACTGCTAGTGTTTCAAAACTGTCTAACAGCTTTTGTGAATATGAGGAAAACACGAAAGATAAATTAACTGGGAACAGAATAATTGATTTTTCGATATTAATAAACGTTTTTTCAATGCTCAGCTGTCCTAGTTGTTTTTCAGATACATTGTGTGTGAATGGAGACTCACGATTTGGATTATGTTCATATTTCACTCTGAAATGTCAAAAGTGTGACTTCAGTCATAAGTTTTCGTCCTCAAAAAAGACAGGGAGATCTCTGGACATAAATTCTAGGTTTGTGTTTGGCATGAAGCTTATTGGAAAGGGGCTTTCTGCAGGAAAGAAATTATGTGCAGCTCTTAATATACCTTCTCCCCCACAAAACACTACATATAAGCGTTTGCAGGAGAAACTTTTAGATGTTGTATCAACAGTGGCAAAAAGTTCAATGTTACAGGCCTCTCAGGAGGTACAAAAACTGCCTGGAATGAAGCCAGCTAATAGTGTTACAGAATGTGGCGTGTCGGTTGACGGGACATGGCAACGCAGAGGATATTCATCATTAAATGGTTGTGTTGCTGCTTTATCCATTAAAACTGGAAAAATTCTTGATATGGAAGTCATGTCGAAATTTTGTGCTATATGTAAAAATATTGAGAAAATGAAGCGTGGTCTAAAATATGAGTCGCGTAAGGCAGATCATATTTGCTTTGCAAATTATAAGGGCTCTGCTTCTGGTATGGAAGCAGTTGGTGCTTACCGCATATTCGAACGCTCAGAGGCACTACATAGTTTGAAATATACCGAATATTATGGAGATGGTGACTAACAGTTTTTTTAACTGTGAAAGACATTTATGGAGAAAATAGTGTTCAAAAATTTGAATGCATTGGACACATCCAAAAAAAGAGTAGGCAGTAGATTGAGAAAATTAAAAAACTCTACTCCTGGATAAAAAGGAAAAGGAAAACTTACTGACAGATTTATCGACAAACTGCAAAATTATTATGGGATAGCTGTCAGAAGCAATGTTGGTGATTTAGCCTCCATGCAGCAGGCAGTAATAGCGGCATTGTTTCACTGTAGTTCTAGTGCATCAAACCCTATGCATGGTCAGTGTCCAAGTGGACTGACAAGTTGGTGCAAATATCAGCGTTCAGTTGCTGAGAAGAAAAATATTGTAGAAAAAACATCTGGCATTTCTGATGATATTTTAAAAATAATTAAGCCTGTTTACATGGAACTGTGTAATCAAAATTTGTTAAAAAAATGTTTGCATGGGAAAACTCAGAATGCAAACGAGAGTTTTAATGGCATTCTGTGGTAGATTTTGCCAAAGGATACATTTGTAAGCCTCCGAACACTCCTTTTTGGAGCTAATGTCAGTGTGATACTATTCAATGATGGATTTATGGGTTTACTGGGTGTATTCAGCAGCCTTGGCATAGATCCTGGTGATTTTACTGTGGAAGGGTTCAGGAAACTGGACAAACTGCGAATTGCAGAATCAAAGCGCCATTCCACAGCTTCTGTAAAAATAGCCCGAAAAAAATTAAGAGCTATCCGAAAAAGACTAAGTGGTTTAAATGAAAAAAAAATGAAGGTATCAGTTATAAACGTGGAGAATTTTAAACATGCAAAACAAATATTTCGTGTTGAGAAAGGATAATAAAAATTTTAATTAATTTTCTGGGAAATGGAATTTTTTTCAAAAGGGACTTATTGCATACCTGATACCTCATAAACTAATTCATAGAATTTTACAATTTTTTTTATCATGTTTTCTATAGTTTGATGAGTGTGATGAAGGAGAAGTTTTTAAATATATGCGTTAGAAGATAAGATATAGCTATTTTTTGTGAAAAGTATGTGTTGTTTTCTTGCTCTTACTCTCTATAATTGACATGTAATGCCATGTCTCTGGGATTTATTAAGATGTGTACATTACACTCATTTACTGCATGCTTAGTATGTATATCTGTTATTAGAAACAAAATCTAGGGGAAAATTAGCAATATTTTAAAAATATGGTGTTTTTCGCAATAGCAGAATTTTAGCAATTTTTTTCTCTTTTTCCACATTTTTTAGAAATATAATATTTTTTAAATGTTTTCCCTTGTCGTTTAAGTTAATTATATATACATCTTTCCACACATGCAATCAGATTTTGAATAATTATGTGTTTTACTTTTTTCAAGTGTTTTTTGGATTTTGTGTGAATCGTAGATTTCAAGTGTCATTTTATAACTTCTACATAAGTAGCATGGAAAAAATTAAGGGGTATTCAAATGAAAGTAAGTGATGCAAATGATAAAAAGAAAAGTGTCACTTTTGAATGAGGAGAATTTTAGGTTCATAAAAATAATACTTCATGTAGAAAAATGATAATGAAAACTTTAAATTCATTTTCTGGAAAATTGAATTTTTCGCAAAATTGACTTATCGCAACAATAACTCAAAAACTAATCAATGGAATTTTACCATTTTTGTATCATAGGTTTTCTATAGTTTGATGAGTGCATGGAAGTGGAATTTTTTAAGTATATGCATTAGATGATGAGTGATAGCTATTTTTCTTGAAAGTTTTGTCATTTTCCTCTTTTTTCTAACTACACCTGACATGCAATGCCATATCTCTGGTATTTATAAAGATATAAAATATCCTACTTCACAGCATCCTTAGTATATATATCTGTTATTAGAAACAAAATTTAGTGAAAAATCAGCAATATTTTTGAAAATATGGTTTTTAACGTAAAAGCAAAATTTTAGCAAATTTTTCCCATTTTTTAAAAAAATAAAAAAAAATTATTTGTTTTCACTTGTCGTTTAAGTATGTGATAAGTGGAACTTTCCAAATATGCAGTCCGATTTAAAATAAATGTGTTTTTTTTTTTTAAAAAAAAAAAAAGGTGTCTGAACAAGGTCGGATACCTTAATTGTACATGAGCAGTTCTATAATAATATAAGCTGTGCAAAATAATTTCAAGTCTTCTTTGAAGAAAATGTCAACAAGTCTTTTTTTCATATAAGTTTCTTCTATGGGGTGTCATCAATTTAATATATGCTTCTTCCAATGTGGGGTTATTAATTGATATTTCAAGAAAGTGCTTACAAGTTTCTTCTATAATAATATAAGCTGTGCAAATTAATCGCAAGACTTCTTTGAAGAAAATGCCTGCAAGTCTTTTTTTTTTTCGTCTTTATATCATTAAAGAACATTTTTTATAATATGAAGATTATCAATGAACTGTACTCTTAAGAATATATCTTCAAGTCTTTGTGAAAATCACAAACAAATATAATTTTATATCTAGGCATAGATTTTTTTAAATATATCGCCATATAAACTTTTAAATTTTTTCACTGAACAGTTTGTTATTTCTGAAAAAAAAATAAAAATACTCGTGTTATACGGGGGGGTGGTGGAAAAATCCTAATAAAAATAATTTTTTTCAGGGTAAATTTAATACCTTCTCTTGCAGATTTAATGATGTGGATTGTTGCAGTATACTCATGTTATATCTCGTGTGAACAATAAAAAATTTTTTTTTATTTCAGCGTAAATTTAATATCTTCTCTTACAGATTTAATAATGTGGATTGTTGCGGTATACTCGTTATACCGGATGGTTGGTGGGAACAATCCAAAAAAAATTTTTTTTTCAGGTTTTCATATTTATTTTTAGCAAAGTATACTACCAGTAGGCAATTCATTTATTTTGTATAGTTAATTCTATTCATTAGTGGTTATACTTATGTAAAATTATTTACAGTTAGAAAAATTTAATATAAGGTTACGGGTGTATTTTTGTAAGTTCAAATCTAGTTCCATGTTTTACCAACAGATGGTAGCAGCAGCCTAAAACAGCTCCGTAACCTTGTATGAAATTTAGTTTCTCTTTTCAGCAATAGGTGGCGCTCCGCAGAACACCTACTCAGTACAAGGTTCGGCTCAACTGCATAGTTCCACTCTTTCCCACTAGGCGGCGCTAGTGGCACTGTCGTCTCCTGATTGGTCCAAATCGACCACCAGATGGCTAGCCACGCTCTGATTGGTCCACGTCAACCAGTAAGCTCCGCCCACTTTAAGCCACCACCCCTGCTCCAGTTGGTGACTCATTTATATACTACTAACGACAGCATCCATGCCTAACACGTAGAGCCGCAATGGCGGCCATTGAGGATGGACGTATGTCACGCTCCAGCTCTTGTGAGAGCGATGATGCACTTTCCATGAACTCGCACGACTCGCACGAAGACATGCAAATTCAGCACTTTCCCATAGACGAATCGCTTGACCACGGAGAACGTTATATTCTGAACATGCTTCGCCATGGCACACTCCACCACTCTGATGAATACGAGATGAAATACCCAAGAGCTTTTGAAGTCTACAGACTTACCACGGGTAAGAATAACTCTAGTGGCCATCCAACTAATCCTACAAACTTTTCCGAACCCCAAGCTAACTCTACTAAACGCTACTAAATCTCATTTCGAAATACCTGCTCGCAGGTTAACCGCTAAAAATGTACTGGCAATACCTAGTTCGGTGGCGCCATCTACTAGTAACAAATACAACCAATTGCAAGAATTAGAACTTAATGATAAATCAATCCCCCAAGTAATCCCTAAGATTACAAAAACCGATGAACCAAAAATCAAACCAATAAGTATCTACAAGACTTCTAATTATAGAACTATCCTAACGTCTATCGACAATCCCATGCGAAGATAGACAGAAACTTCATACGTATATTCCCAAACAACGAAAATGCTCATAGAGAAATATCAAAGTACCTCAAAGAACAAAACATCCAGCACTTTCTCCTAAATAATAATTACAAACCACCCATTAAAGTCGTCCTTCGCGGGTTACCTTCTGATATGGAGGAGAAAGAAATTTACGATGAACTTGAAAAATTAAATTTCCCGGTGCAGCAAGTCAACCAGATGATTAAACGGACCGATAAAACGAAAATGCCCCTCTTCCAAATTCATCTCGAAAACAATAATGAAGGTAAGGAAATATATAACCTAAAAACCCTCTTTTACCTACTAATCACGGTCGAAAAATATAATACGCCATTCAAAGTCCAGCAATGCTTTAAATGTCAGTATTTTCATCACAACCAAGATAATTGCCATGTCCAACCCAGATGTGTGAAATGCGCAGGCCCCCATATTACTAGTGAATGCCCCGAACCTAAACGTGTAGAAAACCCCACTTGCTGTAACTGCCAAGGCAATCACCCAGCTAACTATAGAGGCTGCCCCAAATTTCCTGTCTATAAATCTCTACAGGAACGTGAACTTGAAAAAGAAATTTAAATTACCCGAAAAGTCACCCCTAACCTATCGTTTGCACAAATAACCAAAAACTTAACTGCCCCGACCCCCAACTCCCAATCTGCTCCCCAAATAAATAACAACTTACCTAGCACCACTAGTGACACCACCAACATTAATAATAACGCCACTGACTCCTTCTCCTTCATATCACAAGTCAGCGAAATTAACTCCCTAAATGCTGAAATTAAAAACCTCCTACAAATTAATAACTTCTCAGAAATAGTCAACTTACTTAGAGAAGCCGTTAATAATATGAGAAAAGTTAATAACCAAAGAGATAGGCTTTTTGCCCTTCTCGAAACTCTTAATAATATTCCCACCATCCCCCAGGCTCCGTAATGGATGTTCCTTGGGGTCTGTCTATTGTCGCATGGAATGCGAATGGTATAAAATTTAAAATCCATGAGCTTAGGGATTTCGTAGATGAGCATGACCCCGATCTTATTTTACTCCAAGAAACGCACCTCCAACCAGGGGATAAACTACACATCAAAAATTACAACACCTACAGGTTTGACTATCATAACCCTTCTCCACACAATCGCCCTTCCAGAGGTACCGCTATCTTAATTAAAAATATTATTCCGCACCACCCTCTTAACCTTCCAACCTTACACACTATTAATGCCAACGCTGTTAATGTTAAAATTGATAATAGACACTTCTACACCATTATTTCTACTTACATCCCCCCTAAACAAAACTTATTCCAAGTAAAATCTGATCTCGAAACCCTTAAAAATCAACTTCAACACCCTAATCTTCGGTGATCTAAACGCTCAACACACCCTCTGGAACTGTAATATTAATAACGACTACGGCAGACTAATTTATAACTTAACTAATACAACCGATATCGAAATTATTGCCCCTGATTCCCCCACACACTTCACTAAAAGAACAGCTTCAATACTAGACTTCGCACTTGTTAGAGGTTTCCCACACGACATAACAATTCAAACCCTCTGCGAGTTAAACTCCGACCATAACCCCGTCCTAATTAAAATCCCACTAAAAATTAACCCCCTAGCCATTAAACCATTTAAATTCACAAACTGGAGAAACTTCTACAACACCCTAAACAATAAACACTATAATTATTACAGTATCAACAACACCTCTGACATTGATAATCTTGTTAACGACATTACCTCCGACATTACTGATAGTTACAACCTAAGCACACATCAAATCACACCACAAAATAATAAAATAATTGACAATCACCTCAAAATATTAACTAACAACAAAAACCGCGCGAGAAGAGCATGGCAGCGTAACAGAAACAGCCACAACAAAAGAATAATGAATAATGCCCAACAAGACCTAAAATATTACTTAAAAGATAAAGCTAATAAAAATTGGAATAATTTTATCACAACACTCACTCCCGACGACAATTCCATTTGGAGAGCCACCAAACGTTTTAAAAACACCTACAGAACCATTCCCCCTCTAAAAGACCCCCACACAAACGATTATAATTACACTGACATTGACAAAGCAAACACCATCGCTAACTCACTCACCAAACAATTCACTCCAAATGACATCTCTGACCCTTCAACTGAAAATATAGTTAATAATAATATAAATCTTTTCCTACACACCCAGCACAATACATACATACCTAACATCCGACCTTCTGATGTAGACAACATAATTAAAACTCTTCCTAATAAAAAATCACCTGGTGATGATGCAATTACTAATACCATGCTAAAAAACCTCCCACCCAAATATATATTCAAAATTGCCCAACTGATTAATAATATCATTAAATTTAATTACTTCCCCCCCCCCAGATGGAAAAATTCTGTAATTGTCCCAATCCACAAACCTGGAAAACCACCCGACTCCCCTGAAAGCTATCGCCCCATTAGTCTTCTAAACACTCTAAGTAAATTAACTGAAAAATTTATAGCCATCGAAATTAATGCCCACCTTAATGAAAATAACATCATCGTCCCCTATCAATTTGGCTTCAGAAAATCCCTTTCAGCCCCACACCAAATTTACAGATTAACTGAACATCTAGCTAAAGCCAAAATTAATAAAAATTCTACTGTCGCACTATTCCTAGACATTCAACGTGCCTTCGACAAAGTTTACATCCCCGGCCTAGTCCATAAAATCATCAACTATAACTTCCCCCCGCACATCACCAGATTAATTATCTCTTACCTAAGCAACAGGACATTCCAAGTTAAAATAAACAACTCTATCTCTGACAAAAAACCCATGCTTAGTGGCGTACCACAAGGTGCAATTTTATCTACAATTCTGTTCAACCTCTACTCCCAACGATATACCGACTCACATAAACTCTAATATAGCTATTTTCGCTGATGACACCGCTATTTACTCAACGAACAAAAATTTCAAATACGCAGTCACCTCTATAAACAAACACATTTCACGTATCTCCACCTGGCTCACCAAATGGAAAATTAAACTCAACACTGATAAATGCGTAGCTGTCATGTTCACTAATAAAACCATCTCCTCTTACCGTAACATAAACATTAAAATTAATAACACTATCATTCCCTGGTCAAACACTGTAAAATATCTCGGAGTTCACCTAGATAAGAGACTCACGTTCAAACACCACATCATACAGAATAGAATTAAGTTTCGAGCAGCTCGACGTTCACTATATCCCCTATTAGCTCGAAATAGCAAATTAAGCATTATAAATAAACTGCTCATCTACAAATCCTTCCTAAGATCCCTGTTAACTTACGCAGCACCAGCTTGGTCATTTGCAGCAGTTTCAAATATTAATCACCTCACGGTTTGCCAAAACACCACGATCAGACAGATTACTGACGCACCGTGGTATTTTAGAAATACCGATCTACAAAATGAATTAAACCTTTTCACCATCCCAAAGTTCCTCAAAAAACTCGCGACTAATTTCTTCCAAAGCATCGATAACGAGCTATTACTTGAAAACTTCGATTATGACCCAGCTGCTGCTGAGAACAAAAAACGGCCTCGAGCCGTACTTGTTCGTTAATTATTTCACTTTTCCTTTAAAAAAAAAAAAAAAAAAAAATTATAAAAACATAAATAATACGTGCTTGCACGGTAAAAAACTTTTTAAAATTTGAAAATTGATACGTAGCTTCGCTACGGTAAAAAATATTCTATCCTAAACTTTCTCTTAGATCCTATCCCTAAACTTCCTCCTAGCAGTATGGCAGAAAATTTTCTGTGATACTAGTTTTGTATAAGCTCATGGATCCTAGCAACTCCCAATCACTTTACTCTCTCTTTCTGTCCCTACCTTATGGCCACTAATAGTTATTCCTTGCCCAATCATTAGCAAGACAGACTCCCGAGGGCGTGGCCCAGAAGCAGTCTATCACCATCTTTCATGTTGAGCTCATGTTGAGCTCCATGCCTAACTACAAGTGACTCTGAAAAATATCAATCAGTCGGAAAAGCAGCTATTTTTAGATCACAGACACTATATGTGATAACCATTGTACTTGCA
Organism: Dolomedes plantarius; assembly: GCA_907164885.2. Taxonomy (NCBI): domain Eukaryota; kingdom Metazoa; phylum Arthropoda; class Arachnida; order Araneae; family Dolomedidae; genus Dolomedes; species Dolomedes plantarius. The sequence goes on from OU015499.1 coordinate 4,904,037, forward strand.
TGTACAATGATTATGAACTTTTCAGCAATAATAACGTCAGAATGTTCAAGCAATATTTCGACGATAGTATATTACACATGTAGATTAACAATTTTTATGTAAGTACTCATCTTTTTATATGCTTATTAAATGCTGATTTAAAGATAAAATTTTGTATTTATTTATGCATGTGTTTTCATTTAAATAATAATTTTTAGACATTAATAATAATAATTTTTTAAAGTTCCAGATTATTGTAAAAATGTAATTTGGAGCTGCATCCGTTTGCATGCAATGTATGCCAAAAAACTTTTGCTCGAAACTGTGATTTGAAACGACATAAGTTAATACATTCAAATATGAAGTCTACTCATGTAAGCATGTTTTGAAATCTCTGTTTATATAGTATTATCTATGTATTAGAATTAGTTCTTTATTTATGAGACACGATACTCAAAGTTGCATTTTTGATCTCTTATATGATCTCTTATGTACGGAAAGGGGATGTCTTAAGGTCTTCCCGGACCGTCACTTTAAACAAGCGAAACGCCACCTGATGTCCCACCTGAGGACTCATCACAAACTGTTCCAGCTGAAAGTCCAAAGGTGGTGCCGCTACTGCGGTAGGTCATGCAATCAGAAAATATCCGATGATCCCTGCATGGAGGGAATGACCTTCTACAGAATATCGGATGACGACCGCAGAGAATGCGCTTTCGAGTGTGAAGTATGCTTTTTCACCGGCCCGCTGGCCAAAACTGTTCAACTTCACACCGAAGCAATGCACCCCGAACTCTTTGCGCCTCCTACGAAGAACAGTAAAGTGAACTCTGCAACTGGTGCGAGCTCCACAATGCTGGGGAACCAAGGTGTCCCACTCGCTACAATGCTTCCCCCGTCGCCGGAAATCAATTGCTCGCCCAGTCCGCCGAAGGAGAACAGAATTGAGCCTCCCCCCCCCCCCCCTCCGTACCCGTCGGTAGAGGCAGCGATTGCGACAGCAACGTGGAAGAGGGATACACCATCAGCGACAGCGAGCTAACTAGGCTTGAGAGGCTAGGTGGGCCTGAACTTATACCGGGTCTTGACTCGTCGGGGTCTATCTCCTTCAGCCCCCCCGTCACTGCCGGCATCTCCGAACGAGCGTAAGTCACCCAAGTCTCCGCAAAGGAACAGCTCAACGGGGAGCCTTCAACTACTCGGACTCACTAGTGGCGACCGGAATTTCTCACCTGGATACGCCTACAGTGACTCTCACTCGCCCGCCCATGGTGTGGACTCCGACCTGTTAAGTTGTTCGACCCTCCTTCGCTCTAGATCCCTTCCTAATTTGTCCCCGGGACCAACGTTCCTGAGGAGCAGCCCGGGAATAAGTGCGAGAGCATCGCCCACGACGTCAACCGACGGCCCAACAGCTGACTGGCAGCTAATACTGTCACAAGAAAGCGCAGCTAGTGTCGTTTGTCCCGTCAACCCAGGGGTCCATCAAGAACTCAATCACTCACAACCCGGACGGACCATTAATAACGGATACGAGTATGACCTTGATCAGTCAAGCCACCTGGAGACTCCAACTGCTATCCCTGCAGAGGTCAACGACGGGTCACCAAATCCATCATCACCACCCCTCTCCCTATACGCCAGTCCAAACGGCTCCTTGGACGATTTCCAGTTGCCCAGAGGACGCGCGGGGAACCCTTCAGACCAACCAACTAATGGACCAACCACCAGTGAACGGGCCAACACCTACCCGACACCGCCGGTGAACGGCCAGTCCAGCAGCGGACCAACTTTTCCTGGCCGGGTTCGTCGGGATCAACACTGTGTTCACATCATCTTCCCAATCCGCCGACACTTAAGATGTACGGAAGCCGAGTGCCAAGCGGCCTTCGTGAACGGGACTTTGTCTATTGCCCAAAACTCCCTGTTTAAACACCTTCAGTCAGCCCACGGGCTTCACAACATCTAAGCCCACAAGTGGTGCTCCATTTGCCAGGGAAGGATTCCAAAAACCGTTGCTAGACATCGTTGCCTTGTCGGGGCTAATCTCCTGGATCCCCAAGACGACGAGGACTTCCAACACCGATGCCACTGGTGTGACTTTCTTTGCCTGTCCCTCTAAAATCGGACTCAGGAACCACCAGAGGGTTCACAAGAGAGATGATGCTCGTGCCAGGCTGGATGCGGCAAGCCCGAACCAAATGACATCGACCGATCCCTCTCCTACTCGGAGCGAAAGGCCGGCCACCGCGAGCCAGGGGTCTCCTGGAACTAGCATGGGCAGCCCACCCACGGACTCACAGGAAACTGGGGACATCAGCTTCGACGAGAGTGCGGGCATCGGGTCCCAGCCGACAGACAGCAACATTGCAGAACTCAACATCCCTGAAGACCCAGATGCACCATCGCCTTCTGCGGAATTCACTATCAAGTTCAGGGACATCCTATTGTGCCCTGATACTGCCTCCGCCTGGCCCCAATTTGAGGACTTACTTGCTGATTACATCACCTTTGCCCAAAAGCACGTGAAACTCCCCGAGCTGAGGAGCAATCTTCCTTCAAGTAGGGTCAACAACCCGAAGAACCACAAGTACATCCAAAAGCTCTACCGGAGGAATGCTACTTGGCAAATCCTCGGGCTCAACAATCAGAGGTGCCAACTCCCAGCTGAGGAAATCGCCGGGCACTTTTGTCAGCCCAATCCGACGTGTCCTGGAAGGGAACACTTCATCCACCCAGCCGCAGCGCCTGATCCTCCTGAACAACACGACTTTACAATAGGAGAAGTTTGGGCAAAGCTTTCAAAGGCTGAAAACTCCGCACCGGGGCCCGACCGGCTTACCTACCAGCACTGAAAGTCGGTGGACCCGGACGCTAAGACCCTGACCATCTTCAACATCTGCTTGAAAGGCGGGAAGGGTACCTTCTGAGTGGAAAGCCTCCCGGACCATCCTAATACCGAAAGTTGACAACCCATCGGGACCATCTGACTGGCGGCCTATTGCACTAGGGTGCAAGATTACGAAGACCTTCACTGAGTGCCTCGCCAACCGGATCAACACATGGGTCGAGGAACATGAACTCCTCAGCCCCAGCCAAAAAGGGTTCCTTGGGTACGACGGTGCTTTTGAGAACAACTACATCTTGTCCCAGCACTTTCAGCAAGCTAGGGCAAGAAGAAAGGAACTCTGACTCGCGTCGCTAGACATCTCCAACGCCTTCGGATCTGTGCCCCATTCAGCCATCTTTCACGCTGTGAAGTAGGCCGGCATTGGGGACATGTTCCTCAACATAATCTCCGATCTCTACTCCGGAACGACTACCTCCTTCATCACGGGGGATGAAGTCTCCGCACCTGTTGAGGTGGTCTCCGGCGTGAGACAAGGATGCCCCCTCAGCGGGATCCTTTTCAACTTTGTGATTGATCCGGTACTCCGGGCGATCCAACCCGATGATAGAACCTTCAAGGTCTTAGCCTTCGCCGACGACCTCATGCTCATTGCCACATCGGCTGAGGAGCTACAAAACAATCGACCGAAACAGCCTGGTCGCTGAGAGAATTGGGCTTTCCCTCAATACGAGGAAATGCACCACCCTGCATCTCTGCCCTGACCAATGGGTGCCCGTCCCACCGTGTTCCGCGTACGTGGGGAGCCTCTCCCGTTTCTTGAGGATTGGGATCAAGGCCGCTTTCTCGGTAAGCTTCTCCCTCGTGCCGGACACCAATTGCCTGGGAGGACTTTAAAAGCACCGCCGAAGAACTACTGACATCAACTTTAGCTCCGTGGCAGCGCATAGACGCTCTCAAAGCGTTCTTTCTTCCGTCACTGAGTTACGCCCAAAGAACGGGCCAATTTCGAAAACAAGATTGGGATGAGTTTCACAAGGTTATATCAAGAAAACCCTCAACCTCCCCCAGGAGGCCTCCAAAGCCTACCTCTATGGCAACCAAAAGGACGGACTCTTTGGGATCTATGTGCTGCCGACTCCGACATTGCGTATATCGACGGAGCCTTTAAGTTACTCTCTTCTCCGGACCCACGCACCAAACACCTTGCGTGGAGCGACCTGGAAGACACAGTATCACGACGCATTCAAGAGCAAACGGACACCTCCGACATGTCATCATAACTAACAGGGGTCAACCTACCTTCCACCAATGCCATCGCAAACATTTGGACGAAGGCAAGGGCTGCGTCTGAAAGATTGGGGGTCGCCTGGGTGCTGCACTCAGACCTTTCTGTCTCCCTCCTCCACAACGAAACACCCATTCTGGATAGGAGGAAGGTGTTTAAAGAGCCTGAGGAAAGCTGTCAAAAACAGCTTCAGCGCTAACTGAAGGCCCTCAGACACCAGGGAAAGACCTTCCCTGCTTTCTCGGCGGCGAGAGCCTCCACCCACTTCCACAGAACGGGTACCTTCTGTCGGTTTGCCGACTGGAGGTTTATCCACCAGGCTCGGCTAGGGACAGTTCCACTCAACGCCTACCAACGGAATGTCCCGAATCCCGACAAACGCTGTCGTCGCTGTGGGAAGATGGACGAGACACTCCCCCATGTCCTTAACCACTGTCTCAACTACATGCGATTAATAACGCAACGGCATAACGCCATAGTTGCCCGTGTCAAGAAAGCTGCGGGGGGGGGGGGGCAGTGGAACATTCGCAGCGAGAATCAGGCGCTTTATGGTCAACCTCTAAGGCCAGACCTTGTTCTCACACAAGGCAGTAAAGCCCTGATTATCGACGTCGCCATCCCATTTGAAAGTGTCACAAAATTAGAATGCATTGGACACGTTCAGAAAAGAGTAGGTGACAGATTACGTAAATTAAAGTAAAAAAAATAAAAGTGTCTCGTAAAGGTAAACTTACCGATACTTTTGTTGAGAAACTTCAGAATTATTGGATTGCTGTACGTAGCAATGTTGGCAACCTACTCAGACTTCAACAAAATGTTATCGCTGCTTTGTTCCATTGTACATCAAGTGCAAAGAAACCAATGCATGGACAGTGCCCTATCCGGAAAGATACACTGGTGAAATAAATTGAGATAATTTGCATATTTTATCGAATTTCATGAAAAGAACTGAACTGAAAGTAAAACCACTGCTTCTAGACAAAAATGCAAATCTTGCACGTCAAATACGTAAGCGTACACGTGTGTGTAGACGGAGCCAGTAGAGAAACAGGCTTTATAAGCGCGCGTAAGTTAAGACTCATTTCGTTCGCTAGCACACCTCGGCGAATTTCTTGGTGTTATTTTGTAGCAATTGGTTAATTTCAAATTGTAATAGTAAAAATGAGTAACCACCAACGTTTAGATGATGGAATGAGGTGGCGAATTGTGGAGAGGCTACAAACAGGCCAATCTCAAGTCCAAATTTGTAGTCCAAAACAGTTTAAAACAGATTCCGAACGGCTACAAACACCCAAATGTACCACGGATTCGAACCCGCAGACGCTTGATCAGAAGCGCCTTAGTCATTCGACCATCAACCAAACAGCATTCGAACGGGAGCGTAGCATAATTGGCGTTGGAGGAGCAGCACACGTGCCACAGAATCTCGATTATTTATTTATTTACAATAAATATATTCAAAGCATGTTCATCTTCAAAACTATATTCAGGTAGCCAAAACAGTTTTTCCTCTGCCACGATATGAAAAAACAGTTTGTTCCTAAGCCGACAGAACATCACTTCAATCGATCCAGTTTAACAGCAAGATTCTAGAAATAAACCTCTTTCACAAAGATTCCGAGCTGACTTCGTTCTCACCCATTCTGAGGTATTCATTAACAGGAGAACTCCCAGTTATTGAAGTGCTTCCGAAGAAAAGAAATTGGAGCAATTATCAAACAAATATGCTTGGCATACGGGTTCATCTGGGAATTCTTTCTGTGAGAAACAGAACACATCTCTTTCAAATAAACTGCTGCTGTTCCAGTGAGTAGAACACGACAGTGGCCAAAATCAAACAAGAAAAGATATCCTACTTGATATTTACAGGTTCTTAGACGCTATTTCGGCGATAACTAATCTACTCCCATCGAAATTCATTGCCGCTTCAGGAACCCTATCGCAACGCCCACAATTGCAGCCATTCAAAGTCCCCATATCAGAACAAGTGTATATGCTACCGTGAAAAACCGGAATCTGGAGAATGGTACCTTGGTGGTACCATTTTTGTTTGCTAATTTATAAAAGTCGGAGTCTTCTATTCCAACAACAACCGCCAACACATTTCGGGCTACTGTACAACCACGGTCGATATCGGGGACTTCTATTCGTACCGTATCAACAATTTGAGCAGGTGGAAATTTTCTTTTTGAGGTTCGTAACATTTTCTTTGCTTGCAGTAGAAGATTCTTTTTCGCGGCCGCTCTTTTTATAGAAATAAACTCGTTTTGTTCAGTCAGGGCTTAATATGAAAACGTGGTAGGTTGCATCTCCTCTTCAATATTTTCCTTTGGAATATGGTTTTCGGTAAGGCCAGTGCTCAAATTTTCTTCAAAAGTATTAACAATCTGTTCGGTTTCAATATTTGCAATTTGTTCGCCAGGCAAAGATGACGATGCTATGCCTCTTTTTGGTTTAATGCCAAACAGGGCTTCATAAGGACTTTGGTGTATTCCTCCGTGGTATATAGTGTTCATGGCAAATTGAACAAAGAGCAAACCATCCGACCATTTATTTGTATCGCTATCGTTCATCCATGCATTTAACATATTCTGTATATCCTGACCCTTGTGTTTGAATATGACAAAGCATTCCATGAACTATCTTAACATCTTTCCACATAGCGCATAGTTTGGACATGACTTGATGACTAAATTCCCTACCATTATCTGAATGCAATATAGCTGATGTACCAAATATTAAGAATATTTTGAAGAAGGTTATATGCTACTTCTTCAGCTGTCTCAGTTTTCAAAGGTCGTAGCAAACTTCGTTAAATGATCTTTATTTTTTTTATATATTACTTGTTTATGTGCAGTTTCATTTGGCATTGTTTACATAAATTTAAAAACCACTTGTCCGTCTTCTCAGCTTCTCGTTTCGACCTCCACCAAAGCATATATGTGCTTGTCGACAAAGATAAAAAGCCTAACTATCCCATTAAATGGATACAAAACTTTATTTTTGGAGTTAAGAAAGTTTGGATACAGGATTTTTGACAATACTGTAAAGGCAAATCTTTAAAGAATCTTATCAAAATTATCACACAATATATCCCTATCATCATAGACCTCCTTAAGCATAGAAGCAGTTGTTGTGAAATATTAAGTGATAGTATAAAAGTGTTTAAAAATAAGTTATTTTGCGTTACCGAATACGCCAATAAACGATTTGATAGTGTGCTTTTTGCTAAAATTATTGAAAAAAACATGATATTCTTTCAAATTAAAAACGTTAAGATTTACAATAGTTTCCGTTATTGCAGACCAACGGGACTCCATTAATTTAAATACTGAAACACCTAGTATATGTAGTTTTAAGGACAATATGATAGGATTTAATACTCACTATGGTCACATCATCACAGGTAACATTAAAATTTCTGCTAATCCAGATCTCATCGACATCATGGAAAAGGGTACAGGCTATCGTATTGGATATTTTGGCAACATACCTATCTTTAGAAAAAAATTAGATGAATTTGTATATCAAACTGCTATAAAATTTGGAATGCCGGATGTTGCATTTAATGAGTGAAAATACCATTATTTAAGGGATTTTACAAATATATATTGTGCTATTACTAGTAGGGATGAAAATGACAAATTAAAAAACTTGAGATCTGCTATTAGTGACTTACAGTGTGATTATGTTATAACTTACGTTGATAAAGTGGCTTCCAACTATGCTTTTATCTGTAAAAAGTTTTATTGCGAGTTTCTACATGGTCAATATCAAAATGATGAGATCTACAATAAATTCGATACTCCACGTTGTGTTATAGAAAATCGTATAAGGGCATTGTATTGTACAGGTGATATTCAACTACAACAAAAAATTAAATTTCCTTATCTTGTATTAATTCCAAAATTCCATAAATCTCCAATTAAATTTTGACCCGTTACAATAGGATGTAATACTTACTTAACAATAGCTAATGATAAACTTTTAAAGATTCTTAATACGGTTATGAAAAAACTTATTGCAGAAGGTGGATATTTTATTAAAAACAGTTATTCAGTCGTTCAACAGTTAAAGGGTATGGGAGGTATTACTAACATAAAAAGTTACAACTTTACCGACCTATTAAATTCTATAAATTTAAACGACCTCTATGATATTATTATTGGCCTATACAAACCATATGATTTAAAAGAATATATTTCTTTAAATAAATTTCGAGCTCTTTTGGACATCGTACTGCGTGAGACTGTTTTATTCAATGGGGCTAACTTTTATAGACAGATTCATGGAGTGCCAAAGGGAGGAGGTTGCTCGTCAGCATTGGCTGATATTTATTTGCACCACTATGAACGGGGAGTAATGATGCTGAATGAGATTATATATTTTAGATACGTGGATGACATTCTAGTATGTTTTAATAATAATTTTACATCATTGGATATTGATTTTTACCCAGTAAGTTTAAAACTAGTAGAAACAGAGCGTGACAACACAGGAGGACTTGCATTCCTTGATCTAACGCTATACATTGACGCAAAACAAACCATTTCTTACAAATTATATGATAAACGAGATGGCTATTCCTTTAAAACTGTACGTGTAATGTCCTGGAATAGTGACGTTCATAAGAACATCAAACGCAACGTCATTATAAATTACTTGGTAAGATGTTCTAGATTACATTCTAATAAAGCAGAAATGGACTTAAAAATAAATAAATTCTTGCAAGATGCTAGTGATAAGGGTTTTCCCTTTTTTTAAAAATCTATTTTAACCCGATTTTTTTACCTGGATGACTGCAAACATAGAAGTCCCTTTTTCTATATGGCTGAGTGGGTGTGAAGTGAATAGAGATAAAGGCGGTGATGCGGGTGGGGGTTGATTTGGTGTCTTAGTGATAGTATCGTAAAATATGTTTGAATTTAAATTCTTGTTAATTTTCTTTTGTCTTCCTATATATATATATATATATATATATATATATATATATATATATATATATATAAAGTGTTTAGTTTTGTACCAGACCTCCGGGAGTGTTGCCTAGGCTTAAAACAGTGTTTAACTGGAGTGGAAGGTCACAACTCCTCCCGGTCATCAACTACAAAACTTCCATATCTGTTAAATTTTACCTTCAATTTTTCTTAAATCTGTGTAGTTACGGTCTTGTCCTTTTGCTTATTTAGTTTAGACTTTGTTATCGAATATTTAGTAACTAGTTTGTTAGCAGCAAGGCGCTATAAATTACGATTACTGTACTTTAAGCATTTCTAGTGATTTATTGTTAATCACATTACATTTGATACTTATTTTATTTATATATATATATATATATATATATATATATATATATATATATATATATATATATATATATATATATATAATATATATATATATATATATATATATATATATATATATATATAGAGAGAGAGAGAGAGAGAGAGAGAGAGAGAGAGAGAAAGAGAGAGAGTGAAACTTCTCTAGCCGGTCACCCCTCAAAACGGCCATAAATTCTTCAGAACAGTTTAAAGATTCCAAAAAGCCAATGTTATAGAAAAAACCTTTTCGACAACCCTCAAAACGCCATTTTTTGGCATGTAGTTTGTTATTCATCTGCAAGTTCCAAATTTCCTTCCACTTGCACCGTATGGTGTATTTGATAGTCTGTTTGATGTCACAGAGTGGTATCGGCTTCCGTAAATTTATATTAGCATTTTTAGCAGCTGCATCAGCCAACTCATTACCTTGGATTCCAACATGGCTCGGAACCCAACAGAACAAAACACTACAGCCGTGCCTAGCCAGATGGTGATGAAGTTTTAATACTTCAATGGCAAGAGGGTGAGCGGGTACACCTGATTCCAAAGTCTGTAGAGAACTGAGTGAATCAGTGTACACGATAAACTTTCTTTCCCTCTTAGTGGAGATACACTGTAGTGCTTCCAAGATGGCTTCCAGTTCTGCAGTAAACACAGAACAGGATACATGCAGACTGCGACTTACTACGTCGTTATTGATGACGTAGGCGCAGCCGATGTGATCAGATTATTTTGATCCGTCAGTGTATACATCGCTGTAGTCCTGGGACACAGCACGATGAGCCACAAAAAGTTGCCGATAAACTACGTCGTTGGTATTATTATTGCAGAAATTCTTGAACAGATTTTGATATGAAAAACCGCAACTCTTCTATGGAGGCAGAGAATAATATGGACTTTCCATAACGTCCGCGTTATGCAGATCGGAATCACTCAAGAAATTTTGCAATCTCAAACCAAACGACGGGACAGAAGATGGACGGTGTTCATACAAACTATCACTACTGGTGTCAAGTAGCTGACTTTTGTTAGGAAAAACAGTGTTTTTTCCACAGTCCTCTCCTATTTACTCAGCAAGCCGTCGAACGATAGCGCCTCGTCAATTGCGTTATAACAACGTCTGACGTCAGAGCTAGCAAGAGCAGGTGGAATGACGTCACTACCTTTTAACCAGTAGTGATGGTCGTAACCGTGCCGGTGATGCATAATTTGCATATTCCGGCAGCTCACTGCCGACACCAGAGGGCGCAGAGGCGACGCCTGGCTATATATAAGCCAGTAATACCAGGTATGCTGAGGTAGTGGAGGTAGCGGCAGTTGCATGATGTTAGTGCTATAGGTGCGATATATACGATACATAGAGGCGTGCATGCTGGTGCGTATCCTTGTTTAGTTGCAATACCTTAACCAAGCAACAGGGTGGTAACCAACTATGGCGGAATAACAGTCATCGAGCATAAGTCAATTGGAAAGGCCACACGTCACCGGTAGCGGAGTTTAGCCAAGCCGTACACCGTTCCATCACCGCTGGCGGGAGCAACTGATGCTGGTCACCCAACCGACAGTCAACCCTAGTATGCCCGAAGCTCCGGTCTAAAAGCCGCCATTTGTTCAGCAAGCCCAATTCCGAGAAAAACCAGTTTAACACCGGTATCGACATTTTTTCACTTTTTCCCGGATGAAACCGGTAAAGTGCTTTTAAACTTTTCTCGCCTCTAGCTCAAGCTATAGATATTTATGAGTGTATAATTTTTGGGAAACAAGCTATAATACTTAAGTTAAAGTATATTAAAATGCATAAACTTTTGTTAACCCTTTCGCGACGGCAGTTCCGATCACGCGCTTTCCTCTGAGGCCGGAAGTTTTTCTCGTGAGCGTACCCTCCAGGCCGGCGGACTTTTAAGAGCTAAGCCTAAAGTTGCGAAAAATTCCGAAATAGTAACATTTACAAACAAATCTATTTATTTAAGCTATATATGGGTTACTTACACATTCTTTTATTATTTTTCCACTAAAAAATTTTTGTTATACAGTTTAAAATATTTTTCGCTGGGACATAATGTCGAAATCCTACTCTCCCTTTCCACAGTAAGATACTTTCATCAACTGATATATTCCTATCAGGAATATATCCAGAATATGTCAATAATATATCAAGAACTCTGAAAGTTTTGAATGATTAAATCTAAAAAAGGTTTAATTTTTTCAATCTTTTTGGCATTAGTAGAAGTGAAATGCAAGTATCGAAGAATTTCGATGCGTTGGTCCCGACTCATAACCTTACTGAAAAAAGGTTTTGCAATCATTGGATTCGTTGAGTAGTACATCTTAATTTTTGGTTTTTTCACGGTACCCATTAAAATTGTCAAAGCAAATTAAACAAACATTTCTTCTTTAGTTACAGGCAAAAATACTTCGAGGATAAACTCTGTTCACTTTCCGGATTTATGAACCTCTCATACGCATTAATTTGGTTAGTATAATATAATACGCATTAATTTAGTTATTAAATCCATTACAGTTTCATCAAAAAAACATCTGAAATAATACAATTCATTTGATACAGCATCATCGACTTTTATTCCGCATGCCGCTGTGAATGTTAGTAGAGTTAAATCCCTTACGGGAGAAGACCACAAAGAAGTACCGTCCCGCGATATACTCAGAATAGAAATGTCTGATATATCTTCATAATCACTCTGATCTCCGTGTTCCAAATAAACAGATTCACCCGACGAGATTTTTGTCTCACTGTCACTACTTTCATTTTCAGACACATTTCTTATCAATTCAGAAATTTCGTCTTCTGTTAAATATTTTCTCCTTTTCTCCATATTAAATCATCAAAGGAAAGAAATCTCACTGCAACAGAATCTGATTCTGACTCAAAACCCATATACCCAATGCTACAATCCCACCGCAAAAGAAAAATAAACAAAGATATCTCGTAAACAAAGACCACGTGCAAAGTTAAAATGCCCTACCCGCTGACAGCCAAACGCAATACATCCATTCCTCCGTTTGTTTACATAAAACGATAGACCGCATGTGATTCATACTAGTCTTGTTTTCGAATAGAAGGTCCCAACTACGTGTACTCCAAATTTCATAGACATGCGGTGCCATCTTGTGCCTCAAAAATTAACTAATAAAACGTTCCGAACTACTGACACGTATAGGTGACGATCGGCCAGAAACGCGGATAGCTGCTGTCACGTATAGGTGACGATCGGCCAGAAACGCGGATAGCTGCTGTCACGTATACGTGACGTTCGCCGCGAAAGGGTTAATGTTTTTGTAAATATATTTCCGTGTTTTTTCCGTTAAATAAATGTGCAGTGTTTATACTTAACTATTGTCGTTTTTACTAAGTTCCAACTCACACACAAGTGAATGCTTCTAGGTGAAAGCTTTATCTGTTTCCCTTTTAATTTACTGGCGGGCTTCCAACTGCTATTTAGAACGACTCTGCAATCTTAAGCGATTGTGCAAAGCCATCGGCATCTTATGTTTTGTCGTGATGCATAGTTAGTTTTTGGCCTTACCGGCCAACATCCTAACATAATGGTTATGGGCTTAGGTTATGCCATTATAATTATAAGCAGCAGACTCTAGCAGCTCTGGTCCCTAACTTTGCAGTTACGAGTGCAGAGTGCCAGTATTTTTAAGCTAAGAAGTTTTTCCCTGGAAACAATTGTGTGTGTGAGGGGACTTGGTTATAAGGTACTATTATTGCATGAGACCCAATATTTATATAATTATATAAGATGGGGGGGCCTCTATGCATTTGAATTGTTTTATATGATAGTACACAGTCCTATAATTTTTGAGTATACATGCCTATTTTAAGTTAATAAGTAACGTGTTTATACTCATATTTACTCATAATTATAGTAACGCATTTAAGTGTATTTACAATGGCCGCACCACAGCCCCATGTAGTTGAAAAGCTAAACCAGTAAAAATACCATACTTGGGTAGCTGATGTTAAGTTTGTTTTAATTTCCATCGATGCGTGGGATATAATTCTAGATAAAGAAATAAAGCCAGTCCCCACTGAAACTAACGCGACGGAAATTAAGGACTATGAACGTAGGTCACGTCAAGCTCTGTCCATCATATTTTTAAACTTATCACCTAGCTTTCAAACAATAGTGGAACATTGCACCACACCCCAGCAAGCCTGGAAAACGCTAATAACACATTTTGAGCCCGATAGCCGTAGCAGGCATATGCAGCTGTTTGGTGAACTAGTAAACTGCCGCATTAATCCAAACGAGCCTATAAATATGTTTGCAGCTAGAATTCGAAAAGTTAATGAGAGTTTAAAAGGGATAGGACAAGAACCAAATCAGACGTATTTATGCTTTCAATTAATTAGGTTTTTACCCCGAAAATTTGACCAACTTATACAAAATATTTTACGTTGGGATGACAAGCGGTTTAAGTTCGAAACCATCTTGACCGAACTCGTTATAGAAGAAACAAGATTAAGTGTGCAAAAACTAGATCGAAATTCTTCGCACGAAGCTCAAAATATCGTTTCGAGGCGACGCAGAAAGAAGTTTTCCCCGCGAGTGAAATCTCCTTCCTCCGCGTCAAGGTCACCTTCACCACAGAAGCGCGTGAGTTTCGCCAGCCGGCAGAACAATAGCTCAACGGAAAAACGAAATTCGTCGCTAAAGCGCGGTCCTCATAAGTACGAGGAAACGAATTTCACGGTCGAATCGGCGTTAGCAGCAGAAGAATATCGTAATGATTGGGTGGTTGATTCTGCTGCGACCCATCATTTTTGCAAGGACCGATACCTTTTTTGATACTCTAGAGCCAGTTCATGATAGAAATTTGGTAGTCGCCACCAAAGGTAACCCAATTCCAATTAAGCAAAGGGGGGAAGTAGAAATACGCTGTGCGGAAGATGGACGAAAAGTTAAATTTAACCGAGCGTTGTATGTTCCATCTCTTCGGCGCAACATAATTTCTCTCGCCCTACTTGATGATCAGGGGTTTTCCTTTGAAGGTGGAAATGACGAACTTTCGGTGTATGACGAAAATGACGAACTTTATTTCACCGCTCATAGGGACCCAACAGGGGTATATTACTTAAAGCATAAACTTACCTCAAAGCAAATAGAAAGGAAGAAAACCTTTGAACAAAACAAACGTAAGCTTTTAAGGAAAAAGAATAAGCGACAACGAAAAACCCAGGTCACTGAAATACAGGCCACCAGACGGGAAGTAGGTAAACCGGCTAAAGAGAGAAAAATCAATTCCCGAGGCAAGCAGACCAAGTCGGCTGATGCGCCAAACCAATTAGGGATATGGCACCAACGGCTGGGGCATATGAACCCGGAATTAATTTTAAACTCTTAAAAACAACAGTGTACGTGGAGCTCCCATTTTAAAGCCTGAGAGAATATTTTGCGAGGACTGTCGATTGAATAAGGCGAAGCGTATTAGCTTCAAACCCATTGGGGCGACTAGATCTAAGAAACCTCTCGATCTTTTACATCTCGATCTATGGGGCCCTGCGTCGGTAGAAGGTTACGACGGAGAGTGATACTATTTAAGTATATCCGACGACTTCTCTAGGAAGATCGCCATATATCCACTCCAGAAAAAGTCGGAAGCCTTCCCGGTATTTTTAAATCACATTACGCGGGCTGAGAGGTTTTTATCTACAAAACTTAAATCCATTCGCACCGATAATGGGAAAGAATTCGACAACACTCAGTTCCATGAATATTGCAGGAAAAATGGGGTGAAACATGAATTTACAGACGTTTATTCGCCGGAAATGAACGGGGTAGCTGAACGGGTAAACCAAACAATTGGCAATACACTCCGTACAGTTATCAACTCTAGCAAGGTTCCCGCGGAATATTGGCCTGAGGCAGTGAGGTACGCAGCATATTGCTGGAACCGGGTATGCCGTCGAAACCAAAAATTGACACCTTTTGAGAAGTATGGGGGGGAATAAGCCATCGATGACCCATCTTAAGCCATTCGGTGCTGTATGCTTTGTCGGGGTGCCGAAACAACATCGCAGCAAGTTCGACAGCAGAGCCAGGAAAGGCGTCCTGGTGGGCTACGCCTGCCGTATCAAAGGATACCGTGTACTATTTCCGGAGACTGGCCAGGTGGTCGAAAGCCGGAATGTAAGCTTTGCTGAACACGAATTAAACTCCTATCAACACGAAGCTAAGCAATCTCGCAGTGGAGCAGTGATGGGCGACCATACCCAGTTTAACACTTACCTCATACCTGCACCAGAAGAACTGGAGGTTCCTCACACCTTCACCCCGCCATCCCGAACCTCATACCAGCGTGAGCAAGTACAACCTGGTCCTAGTGATGTCCAGTCTGATTCCGACGACGAGACAGACCCAAACTTATACACTCAGCGCAGACTGAGGATTGCGAAATGGTGGAGAGAAGCCATACCTAGACCCGATGGTTCCCGGACTGACATCTACTACCGAGAGATGAAACCTAAGGGAGGCCAAAGCCGATTGTTGAAAAGCCTTGTCGAGGTCAAGAGGTATTGCAAAAAGAACAATATCGAGTATGAGGAGGGAGTATTTAATTTCAGCGGAAAAATTAAAAGGACTGGGATCGTCCATTCCCAACAGCAGCCAAGTTCAGAATCCGAAAGCAATGACGAGTCTAACGAGTCTGACGAAGAATCGGAAGAGTCGAACATCGAGGAGGCAAATTACTTCTCCGCAAATGACACCTCTGATGATGAGTCGGCGTGACTAGACCCGGTCGATATACCTAGAACCTTTAACCCCTTGCCAGTGTCGCCCGAGTCCAGTTCGGGCAACTACTACGTGCAGTATTTGTGATGCCCGAACTGAGTTCGGGTAGAAGAAAAATTAACGTTTCTATTTTGTGAAGCCCGAACTGGATTCGTTTCTTCTTTAGGATACTTAATTCTCTATTTTCCTAATAGATGGCATTAGTGGTCCTAGTTTTTCACCGATTTCGACGGTCGGGGGAAAAGGTAGGTGGGTGTTGTCAGCTGTTCAGATATAGTCTGTTTTTGTTTATGCTTTTGCGCATGAGTCAGGTCTCCTTTGATTTCATCAAAATAGGGGTGACGAGAAAAAAGGGCGGGAATGTTTACGTTTTATCAGTGTTAGTTTGAGCTTTTCGGGAAAGACTAAATTACCCCCTGCGGAGTAGAATCGTCCGCGAGTGGTGGGTCTGGCTTTCGAAAACTGCCTGTAAACAAAAACACGCTTGGGTTGATAAAGAGTTTCGTTTTCTCGTTTAGTTTCGGTTGCTTTTCAGTGAGTTTTTTTGTAAATAATTTTCTTTTTTCGCAATGCCTGATTCAGACACCGATGAGGAGTACAGTTTAGGTTCCTCGGGATCGAATTCCGATATTTCTACCGATGAATATTACATCGAAAGTGATGATGATGATAGTGATATTTCGTCCTGTAGAGATTGGAAGTCATTATGTTTAGATAATCTTCCTCCTGCCCCTCCAAGGTTTCCGTTTCGGCCGACACAAGTAGGTGCAACAGTTGATACATCAAATTTCACACAAGAAACTGAATATTTTGATCTGTTTTTTGATAGCAATTTGTTGCGCACAATCACCATAGAAACTAACAGATATGCACAACAATGCATTCAAAGCCAAACACTAAAATCAAAAAGCAGAGCGAAAAGGTGGGTTCCGACTAATGACAGTGAAATTAAGATTTTTCTTGCCTTGCATATTTTGCAAGGTATTGTAAAGAAACCATCTGTACAGATGTTTTGGTCGAGAAAGGAATGCGTTGAAACTCCGTTCTTCCGGAATATTATGACATATGATAGGTTTCAGATAATAAAGAAATATCTGCATTTTGTGAACAATGAAGATATTGATCTACGCAATCATCCTAATCCAAAACTTAATAAAATTTGGCCGATTTTTCAGCACCTAAATGAAAAATTTTCTTCTTTATACGTTCCAGATCGCGATGTGACTGTAGACGAAAGTCTAATGCTGTATAAGGGTAGATTGGGATGGATCCAGTACATGCCTCTAAAAAGATCTCGCTTTGGGATAAAGACATTTATGTTATGCGAGAGTAAAACGGGATACATTTTTTCCAGTATTATTTACACTGGAAAGGGTACAAAACTTGATACTGATTTTGAACATCTTGGAATGTCTGGCCAAGTGGTTATGTCACTGATGAAACCACTGCTAGGAAAAGGATATTGCCTGATCACCGACAACTATTATACTTCTCCACAGTTGGCCGATGTACTAGTGCAACAGTATTCTACTGACACATACGGCACAGTACGTGCAATTAGGAAGGAGCTGCCACCTGATTTCAAAAAAAAATTAAGAAAGGCGACGTTCTCGCTTTTCAACGAGGAAAAGTTACTGCTATAAAATGGCACGATAAAAAGGATGTTTGTATGCTTTCTTCAATCCATACCGCAGAAATGATTGAGTTTGAAGATAAGAAAAAAGAAAAGAAATTCAAACCAAAGGTTGTCCATGACTACAACAACACTATGGGAGGTGTTGATAAACTCGATCAACATCTTACAGACTACCCGGTTGCTAGAAAACGAGGTAAAAAATATTACCAAAAGATATTTTTCCATCTCCTAGACCAGGCGCTATATAACTCCTTCATTTTGTATACTTCAGCAGGAGGTGCGAAAAATAATATGAACTTCAGAATATCAATTGTCGAACAAATAGTTGAACAAAATAAACCAAATGTTCAGCTACCAGGACCAGGGCGTCCTAGTGTAAGCTTGCTGCGCCTCACAGGTCGACACTTTCCAGAACATATCCCACCAACGGGACAAAAATCTAATCCAACCAGACAGTGTTATATATGCTGTCGTAAAACCGATGAAAAAGGAAAGAGGATAAGACGTGAGACACGAGTTTATTGCAAAGAGTGCGATATGGGCTTGTGTGCAGTACCGTGTTTTGGGATATACCATACTGTAAAAGATTTGTAAAATTTATGTATTTGTAAAATTTAAGTATAAACTACTAGTTATATAAAATTTAGCTTCCAAATTTTGTTTCATTTGCTCTAATTGAATAAGATATGTGTGTAATCCATTACTGTTTCATGTGTATGCAAAAAATATAAATATAGTGGTTATTGCATTTAAAAATTTATTTTTGTAATAAAAAACCATTTTCTAACTTTTATAATAATATAAAGAACAAAATTAAACAGTCAAAAAAATTTTCCATTTTTGGTCCATTTTTCCGAAATATATGTCACACTTAAGGGGTTAAGCAAGCCCTGAAAAGTAAGGAAATCCATTTATGGAAGAGAGCTATGGAAGACGAGTTAGAAGTATTACGTGAGAGAAGCGCTTGGTGCCTGGTACCCCCTAACCCCAAATATAAGCCTCTCGGGTGCAGATGGGGTTTTACCACTAAGACTGAGCATGGGAAGGTAGTGAGGTACAAGGCAAGACTTGTAGAGCAAGGCTATAAACAAGTAAAAGGCGAGTCATACGATGAAACCTTTTCTCCCGTTGCAAACTTCACTCTGATCCGTTTTTTCTTTTCATTGCTAGTTGCTAAACTAGGGTTGTCTCATTTACAGTTAGATGTGAAGTGTGCATACTTATATGCCCCGCTGACTGAGACGATCACAATCAAGCAACCACCGGGTTTTTCCGAAAAAGGAAAAGAAGACCATCTTTGCCTACTGAAGAAAGCCTTGTATGGGTTACACCAGAGTGGCAGGGTCTGGTTTTACGAGATAGATAGTATTCTGATAAAGAACGGGTTTAAGAAGCTAGACTGGGCGAATTGTGTCTACAGTTTTTCCGGAAATTTAATCCTACTGTTATATGTCGATGACATAGTACTTTTTGGACGAAAGCCAGAACATATTTCAGCAGCGGTGAAAACCCAGCGGAGATGTTTAGACCTCAAAATTTTGGGGAAAACTACAAAATTATTGGGGGTGGAATTTGAGACGCAAGCTAATGAAGTCTTCATCCACCAGGCCCTGTATATCGATCAGGTAGCCAAGCGATTTGAAACCTTTAGCTTTCCTATCGTTTCCCTTCCTATAACAAAAGGAACTATATATTCGAAACAACAATGTCCAACCACTGAGCCTGAACTGACAGAGATGTCTAAGCTCCCTTACAGGAACGTTCTCGGTTGTCTAGCGTTTATAGCAAGTCGGACAAGACCCGATATAGCCTACGCTGTCAACATTTTTAGTCAGTTTCAAGCTAATCCAGGTTTTCAACATTGGCATGGACTACTTAAGCTATTAGGTTATGTCATCGGAACCAAAAATTTGAAACTTAACCTTTCCTGCAATTCGGATAGGCTTTTGGCGTACAGCGACAGTGATTATGCCGCGAATCGAGATGACCGCACCTCTCTGTCTGGTCAACTCATTCTGCTAGGTAAATCCCCTGTTTGCTGGCGAACTGGTAAGCAGAAAGCAATTGCGCTGTTGACGATGGAGGCCGAATTCATGGCCATAACAGAGACATGTAAAGAGATCCTGTGGCTCCACCGAATTATGCAAGAATGTGTCAAGTTACAGATTATTAAGCCAAGTCAATGTAAACCATTAATTTTAACAGATAATATATCGGCGATAGATTTTCTGAAGTCACCGATCGAAAACAGTCGCACTAAGCATATCCATGTGAAGTTGCTATTTGTGCGCGATCTTCTACAGAAAGACGTTTTCGAAATCAAATTTGTTCCTAGTAAAAGAAATCTCGCCGACCCCTTTACCAAGCCACAAACTAAAAATGACCTTACAATGTTTAAGCAAACCCTATTTAATCCAAAACTTTAAACATTTAAACCAGATAAACTAAGCCAGAAAATTAACTAAATCATTACACTCTAACTAAACCAAACCACATTAAACTATGAAGCTAAGGCTAAGGGTTTTGTTATGAGTTATATTAATTTTCCTTTTTCTTTCGTTTACGGAACTAAAACCATTGCTTCGGTTTTGTTCTATGAGAACCTTCTTTCTCCCATTTAATTCGGGAGGGGTTCGATCATATGTATTTTGAAGGCCACCTTGGGTCAAACTTTTAACACTTACGAGTGGTGTGTGTTTTTGCCTTGTATATTGTGAATGAATTTTTTTTTGTTTTGAAACTTTGTATGCTTAGTATCGTGTTTATACTTTGTTGTACTGTACATGTTTACACCAAGCAAAAATTATTCTGTGGCATTATGTTTTTACAGCAATTTAATTGAAACGGCATATATTTTTTCAGTTTGCATCTGTGTTTATACTGCTATAAAATGGCATATATTTTTTCAGTTTTGCATCTGTGTTTATACTGCTATGAATTTGTGTAACTGTAAAATGCATAAGTAATTTGTTTTTAAAACATGCTCACCGTAGGGTATACTATACGCTGCTTGTATTGTATATATATGAAAGAATGTGTGAAAGCGGGCCCGCAAATGGACGATATGAATGCGAATACTGGATGCGTATATTCTACTTTACTGTATTACGAATTGTTTTATTTATACACATATTACTTTGTTTACATTGTTTGCAGAATCGTGTAGCTATGAAGGGATGTACCAGATGGTTTAGCATGTATGAAATGTGCCAAAAATTTTTTTTCCTTACACGAACTATGTAATGTGTAGGATGTCTAGCAATTTTATATGATGTCTTGGAATACAGCTATGTCAAAAAAAAAAAAAAAAAAAAAAAAAAAAATGTCTATTTCTTGAGATAGAGGCGATAGCTTGAATTTTGAAAGAAATTTCTGGGTACTCCCATGTTCTCATCGTCGAGTAAATAATCTCCTTAAGAAATCTAGACGCTCACTTTCGTAAAGGGGGGGCACTTGTTAGGAAAAACAGTGTTTTTCCCACAGTCCTCTCCTATTTACTCAGCAAGCCGTCGAACGATAGCGCCTCGTTAATTGCGTTATAACAACGTCTGACGTCAGAGCTAGCAAGAGCAGGTGGAATGACGTCACTACCTTTTAACCAGTAGTGATGGTCGTAACCGTGCCGGTGATGCATAATTTGCATATTCCGGCAGCTCACTGCCGACACCAGAGGGCGCAGAGGCGACGCCTGGCTATATATAAGCCAGTAATACAAGGTATGCTGAGGTAGTGGAGGTAGCGGCAGTTGCATGATGTTAGTGCTATAGGTGCGATATATACGATACATAGAGGCGTGCATGCTGGTGCGTATCCTTGTTTAGTTGCAATACCTTAACCAAGCAACAGGGTGGTAACCAACTATGGCGGAATAGCAGTCATCGAGCATAAGTCAATTGGAAAGGCCACACGTCACCGGTAGCGGAGTTTAGCCAAGCCGTACACCGTTCCATCACCGCTGGCGGGAGCAACTGATGCTGGTCACCCAACCGACAGTCAACCCTAGTATGCCCGAAGCTCCGGTCTAAAAGCCGTCATTTGTTCAGCAAGCCCAATTCCGAGAAAAACCAGTTTAACACCGGTATCGACATTTTTTCCCTTTTTCCCGGATGAAACCGGTAAAGTGCTTTTAAACTTTTCTCGCCTCTAGCTCAAGCTATAGATATTTATGAGTGTATAATTTTTGGGAAACAAGCTATAATACTTAAGTTAAAGTATATTAAAATGCATAAACTTTTGTTAATGTTTTTGTAAATACATTTCCGTGTTTTTTCCGTTAAATAAATGTGCAGTGTTTATACTTAACTATTGTCGTTTTTACTAAGTTCCAACTCACACTCAAGTGAATGCTTCTAGGTGAAAGCTTTATCTGTTTCCCTTTTAATTTACTGGCGGGCTTCCAACTGCTATTTAGAACGACTCTGCAATCTTAAGCGATTGTGCAAAGCCATCGGCATCTTATGTTTTGTCGTGATGCATAGTTAGTTTTTGGCCTTACCGGCCAACATCCTAACAACTTTGTAGAGGATGAGAAGTGTGAGCAAGAATGCAGTAGTAGTACTTGAGCGAAAACTGACGCTTGATAAGGTAGAGAGAGGGTTCATGGGAGTCTGCATAAAGGCTTTCGACCGGGGATGTTCGGAAAGCTCCTGCACAAATGCAGAGAGCACAAATGCGGTGAGCATAACCCTGACTTAATTTTACTTCAAGAAACTCACCTCCTGCCAGGGGATAAACTCTTCATTATAAACTACAAAAAATACAGATTTGACCATCACAACCCCACTAACCACCCTTCCAGAGGTATGGCTATTTTAATTAAAAATAATCTCCCTCACCACCCCCTTAATCTACCGACCCTACATATTATAAATGCCACTGCTGTAAACATTAAAATAGGCAATCGCCACTACTATACCATCATTTCCACCTACATCAACCTAAAACGAAATTTAAATCCTGTTAAAGCTGACATCGAAACCCTCAAAAATCTAAATTTTAACACTTTAATTTTTGGCGACCATAGCGTTCAACACACCCTTTGGAATTGTAATATTAATAACATGTATGGTAGTCTAATTTATAACTTAAGAAACAGCACCGACCTCGGAATTATTGCTCCCGATTCCCCCACTCACTTTACTAAAACAACCGCCAGTATTTTAGATTTTGCTCTAGTAAGAGGTTTTCCTCACATTTTAATCGAAACCCTCTGGGAAGTCAGCCTTATGGCAATTAGCATTCGTCCTTGCCCCAATAGATAGCAAGATCAGCTCCCGAGGGCGTGGCCCAGATGAAGCCGGCCACCATCCTTCATGTTGAGAGAAAGTACCGCCATCTTGAACAGTGCACTTTAGTGGCTGGTCTGAATACAGTCCTATGCATTTCTTCACTTTTGTTCAAAGCTACTAACTGGGAGTGGATGATGTCAGTCCCGAAACATACTTTTTCCTTGACGATCTTTGACATTGTCGACGCACCCTACGAGCATGAGTTATCACTTGCTTCAATGCAATGAAATTAGCAGTGGTGGGATATCAGCGAAATATCCTCTGCAGTTTTAGTTCTTTTTCAGGTCTTCCTGACACTCAAGGTTCCACCACGGATTTCGGTTTCTTCAACCATATGGTGAACTTTTGGGAATGGCTGCATCGGCAGTTTCTATTATGACATCAAAGATTGGATGGTCAGTACTCAGTGGTCTACATCCAGTGCCATCTAGACAGGTGATGGACCTCTCAGAGCAGATTGCTGTGAAGCAATGAGCTGAGCAATGAGCTGTCAGTTAGCCAAAGGCGTTCAGTCAGGAAGGCATTCCGTTCTACTTTCCAAGTATGAATAAAGTGGCATATCCTTTAGGATTTCAATGAAGCAGAACTTCAGTTTTCATGCCTAAAAATATAAAGGAAATGCGATTTAAATATAACATTTGCTTAACAAATTTAACTGCTCTCTAACACAGGTAAAGCAATTTAATTATTAACTATATACACCCCTAACGTATTAAACCTATCTATGAAAAAGACAACAGATAAAACTAGTTTCAAGTTAATTTCCCTTTTTAACAAAATATTTTAAAATAACTGAACCAAAGAGACAAAGTGTTTACGTATATAGGAACATGTTCATCTGATTTCATACATATGTATTGATTTAATCACACAGTCACAGAGAGTGAAAGATGCTCATAATGTATGTTTACACAAAGAATTAACACATCTGTTGAAGTATGTGGCACAATAGCTTTCTTTTGCCTGCCCTATCAATTTCTAATGCAGACTGTAGACAGAACGCCAATAACCTCAATGAGTAAAATCTTCCAAAACCTTTTTAACAACTAAATTGCTAACAATGAACCTTATAACTAACAAAAACATTTATGTACTAGCTGAAACACTTTATAAAGGATATAGTAAAAATAAAAGAAAAGGCTTGAAGTCCCCATATGACTTTGAAAATTCCTTGGCTGTATTTTAGGCATAAATGCGCCTAAAATACAGCCAAGTTATACTCTCCTTAAAATTAGAATAAACGTGTATAAAAAGTGATTTAATGCATACCACTCCACACTGTCTGTAGATGTTGCATAACATCTGGACCTTGCAGTCAAGCTCTTTTAAATATACCAAGGCAAATAGCCCACAGCCTAGTCAGTAAGAATGCCTGCACCACACTGACCCTCACATGGCAGTGAGCATTTCAGGAATTGTCCTAGGGACTCTGGCTTAAAGGACTTAAATGAAATCTCATCCTGATATTTCTCAGGTTTTTAAAATGCACTGGGTTTTATTCATTGATTTAGTTTGTACTTTTGTTACTCCTAGTGTCTAACTGAATTCTGAGTTCCCTAACCAGAGGTTTTGGTTTTATATTTCACTGCTTTTATCTCCCTTGCATACATTTTATACTTTTATATCAGTTTTTATGAAACTTATTTTTTAGTTTTTGTTATCACTTTAACATATCACTGCTTACACATTGTATATACAGTGAAACTTCTCCATGGTAGCCTGTGATGGATATGAAAAAAGTGGCAGTTATGAGGGGTGGCTGTGGAAAAGGTTTTTTCCATAACATTGGCTCTGTGGAGTCATCAGTTCTAAACAAAATATGGCTGTTTAAAGGAGTGGCCGTCAATAGGGGTGGCCAGCTAGAAAAGTATCACTGTATTTGACTTCTACATTTAACTGATTTTATCTTGATATAACAAATGAAGTATGCATGGTATCAGTTACAAGAGATTTATCATTACATATATTAAAAACATAAAAAAAATCTAAGTATCAGCATGTTTTTTATCTTAATTAGAAGATGTGTTTAGTTGTATGGCAAAAAGATTTCCAGGAGGAAGGGGGAAATAACAGACCAAATTTAATGTAGCAAACAAGAAATACCATAAAATCACTAGCTTTTTGATGTCTAATTGCCATATTGTAGCCAAAGTATACTATATCCCAGTTCTATTCATGGTGACAATGACATTTTAAGATATTCCCCTAATTTCTTTCATATTCAAAGCATATTTATTAAATCCCCCTTATCAGTAACATAACTAGAAAAAAAAAATGTAAGGCATACTAACCCTAAATTAAAAGAAAAAAATGTTAGTATGTATGCATTACAAGTTTGATTATAAAATAAATTTAATGAAAATGAGCAATTGATTAACTGCTACTCTGCAGCTATTAAAATACATTTATTAAAAATATAATAAAGAATGTGAAATAACAGATTGGTCACAGCAGACTGTTTTGGAGCAATTCTCCAAAACTTTGAAAATTTAACTTATCACATATCACCCTATTTTAAATCTGGAATAATTTTATCAGTACAAGCACACATGTATGAATTATAAATACAGATTTTTATAAATACAGATGGATTACCCTTAACACATTTAGAGGACTAGATCTCACTATATTATGACTCATTCCTCCTTGTCCAAATTTATTTTCATTCATTTTTTCTTTAGGTACATACTTGAATTATAATTCTATTCAATGAGAATACAACTACCTTATACAAATAAGTCATTTTTTCAGAAGAAAGATTAAGAATGTTTATATATAATATATATACAGAAGAGTTTAAGAGAAATTTAAAAATAATAACAGAGGGAAGGCAAAGGCATTGAGCAATAGTAGAAAAGCTGAAAAATCGGGCGGAGGGAGCTCTACTTAAACAGTACTGTTTAACTTTTAAGCGAAAAACTTTTGAACTATATAACTGCTCACACATTTTCTCTGGTAAACGTCACTATGAATTCTGATATCAATTGCAAGAAAAGAAATTCCATTGATAAATGAATTAGCAAAAGCAGTTACCTGCATGCATTTTTTTTAGACAGATGAATAAACAATATTCCCATCTAGATTTTTAAAGTTTCAATGACTTTAGAAAATCCTTTTTAAAAAATTTAGCCCTCATTTAGCAAAAAGTTGACCGTAGCGCTCCAAACCAAACCATTTTAAAAAATGGGTAAATTTAAAGCTACATGATGAGAATGCAATTCCTGGTGATATTACACGAGGGAATCCACAAATCACTTCTGACTAAAGATGATGGGCTGGAAAAAGTATCAATACGAGACCATCATAACAAACTTGTTCCTACTGATACTCTGCACTACTCATCTTTACTGGTTTCTAGTTAAAAGCACAAAAGTATCATAGTAAAGAGACCAATCACTACAATTGGTTTTAAGAATTTAGAGAAAATTGGGAACAGGAACACCGTGAAATATTTAAAATTTCTTTTTTTTTTTTTTTTTACAGAAGTCATTGATTCCTTATTTTTCAGAAATCCTGACAATTCCTGGATTTCCTAGCTTTCACTGCCCTGTATTAGTTGACAGAGAGGGCAACTCAATTATGATACAGTCAAACTCCATTATAATGAACTTCAAGGGACCAAAGGTTTTGTTCACTTTATCCGGTGGTTCACTATATCGGAAACATTAACCCATAAACTGCCAAAACTATAAGGGGTAAATTTTTTTTTATACAAATAATATTGGCTATTCATTTGAACATATACAATATTAATTTATGGGGAAAATAACAAAACTGGTCTTAACTTTCGAAAAATCGAGTGTTGCGTTCACGCAACGTCAGCGGAATAAGAGTATTAACAAGTGAGTTCAACTGAACTTCTGCAGGGTTTTCTTTGATTTGAGCACTGGGAATTTTTTTTTACTTTGTGTAAATGATTACTTTACAGGTAGTTAATTTATTATAAAGATTTAACTTATTTTTCCTTTACAAAATTACTGATTATATCCAGAAAACAGTTTCAATCATGAAAAGCTTCACTACAATCACGATGTAGAGTAACGTCACAAACTCTGCATGGAAAAATTGTCTGGCTATGGCATTGTTTACTACGCAGTCTTCTGCTGTCTTCGGACTTGACAACAAAATGTCCACGTTCTCCACGTAATGGCTTTTGCATGCTGAATGTCCTTATCAAGAGATCAGTAATTTCTTCCTGAGGTAAAGAATAATATCCCGTCGGTAACAACATTCCAATGAACCGTCTCATGTAGGCTTCAGATGCTAAAAAATGGAGGGGATTCTTTTGTTGGGCACATGAGTTTGTCTATTCAACGAGAAGGGAAAAAACCTCCGAGCCAAAGAGAAGATCAAAAATCTCTGCACTAGTTTTATCTTGTATTACACCTTTCATAGTTCCGATTTGATCTTTTTCTTCATTTTTCGGCTGAGACATATTCAATGGTCCCTTCTTTATCCATTTCAAATCTTCAGTTTTTGTTTTATTTAATTTTTTCGAAAGACTTGTACTGCTTTTAGGAGGCAAAAACTTTTTTACTCACACTTCAATTTCGACAGCAGTATCGCATGGTAAATCATCATTGTCACTATTCAAAATATTATCATTTCCTTCTTCATCACTCACCTTCGTCATCATTATCTGAATCTTCGTCGAAAATTCTTTGAAAAACTTCTTTAAACATAAAGTATCTAGTTTTAGGCATTTCTATAAGACACGGAGTCGAACACATGTGAATAAGGAAACTACCCTTATCCCGCTGATGTTGCGCCAACGCAACACCTGTTTTCTTCCTCCCCCACCCAAACAAAAGCAACCGATTGATGGAATGTTCTGATAAACTTTGACCTTAGCTAAAAATAGATCACCCCTAAAGCTCACGTTTGTCTCCCTATATTTCTTCTGTGAAAAAGACCAGGAGAAAGTTCTCATTCAAAAATGCTTAACTAATTGTCAAAGTTTGGAACTCGTTATTAAATTAAAAGAACAGTTGAAGGCAAATATTTTTCAATTTCATTATTAACCCTACTCAAAAAGTACTGTTAATATAAAAATCATTCGATAGCTAAATTTTTATGCGCATTTATTTTCACCGTTGCGTCACTGCAACACCAGCGGTTAATGGGTTAAGAAAAATGCTAGAGTTGACAAAATGTATAACTCATTAGTTGCAATGTCTATTCAATAATGATGTATTAAAAATGATCATTAATGAATTAAATCGACTAAAATCAATTACATAAAACTGACAATATTAATTACATTATGTACAATAGGAAAACGGTGGGACAAAAATTTTCATTCGTTATATCTGTGACTTCATTATATACCGGGTTCACTATAACGGGGTTCGACTGTAGTTCAAAGAGGTCTTCAGTAAATGAACTGGCTCATAGAAATGAACAAGTTTGAACATTTTGATACACTTCCCTCAGTGAATCAGCTATAGACTGACAAATGAGTAAAAGAGTAAATCAAAGGGTTAAGCAGAAACATGTTATATGTACAAAAACATGTTTTGTGAACTCCTGCATTAAGATCACATTACTCTACAGTTAGTGCAATCTAGAAGGTGTTACCTTTAGCCAAGTCAAATATAGTGAAGCAAACTACAATGGGAATGGGTTCATCCAAGGTACACTTACTTTCAAGAGAAATAATTTTCTTATAGCGTTTAGAAAAAGGATAGGTAATAAGATTATTTTAATTTGTTCCATTTCAGGACAAAGCCACATCAAAGGATTTTATTTTGTGAAGAATTAAAGTAAAATTAACAACTGGCAACAAATCACAAAAAGAGTCATGAGTATTAAGAAACTGCTTTGAACATTATTACAGAATTCTTCTGTAACAACTCTCTCAATAGCCAGTTATGACAATCTACCATATACTGGGCATGTTTACTTCAAACCAAGGAATAGATTCTGGAACACTGATAGGACTGTTTCTATTGATAAGCACTTAGTCCTAAAACTGATGAACAATATGCTTCATTGATGAAAAAAGTATTTTTTAATTAAAGTTAAGATATGTTAGATAAGTGAAATTCTATGATATGTTTCATATTTTTACATGCTTTTTTATGATTTAAGAGCATGGCTGTACAGTTCATGTATTAAAAATACAAACAAATGACCAATATATATGAAAACAGAAACATTAAATGTTTTATAAAATTTAAATAAATCAATTCATGTCATCTATGCCAATCCTGATGCTAAAACTTTAATTATTTTAATTAAGCTGAATACATACCAGTGCATATCATTCATTGATCTTTCTTTCATGGCTCAAAGCTTAACCCTTCTTGTAAAGAGTATTGTGAAGATAAATGTTACAGTGACTAGTCTGTATAAATGACATCACAATTTTTACAGGTCATATGGTGCCCCGACTCCAAGGACTTTCCTTAAGGATTTTGCAACTGAATCTATAGAAACAATGGCGATTTCACTGTAATATGTATTAATTATAACTACCGTCATTAATTTATTTGGGTTTAATGGCAGAAGTACCCCTTGGCACAGTTAGGTTGTGCCTTTGATATTGTGTTTACAAGGATATCAAGCTTTAGCTTAATGAGCTGTATAAATGTCCTTTATCAAAAAAACAGTAAATGCAAAACTACATGTCATTTTATCCTTTTCTATTTTTTAATATGTCATACTTTTATTGGATATTTATAACAGCTTGGTTTACTATAACTTTATAAATAAAATTTTTTATGGTGCCATTGTTTCAACTATCAAAAATATCTCATTACTTTCTTAATATTTGTATTTTAGTATTTTTTGTCCCTTATTCAACTAATATTGTTCAAGGTTATATGTGAAGATGGTGAATAGCTGTTGTATTATAGATCATACATAAATTGCTTTCAAAAGGGATTCCAGGTTTTTGGAACTTACTTAGGATTTAAGAGACTGCAACACTTTTAGTCATTCTACATTTAAAATTAGGTGTTTCAAGATTGATTTCATCCATTTCAGCTCTTCCTTTGTAAGTGGAGAAACTTTTAAACACTTTAATCACTTTGATGATAGGCCTTAATGAGACATTTCTTCCTCCTTCCCCTTCATTTTAGAAACTGGTACATTCAGAACCTAAATAATTGAAAAATTTTACAAATTAGAACATAACTGTAAAATAGGTAAGTTTTAATCTTATAATACATAATCTAAGTACTACTTCCAGACCTGTCAACCTCAGTAAGAGCAAAATCCTGCAATACTCTTAACGTGCATAAAATAATCAACATAACACAAAACAGTGTAATAAAAAAATTATAATAAAAGAATTGTAATGTATACTTACTTATAGTTTATAGGATCTCTTTAAAAATATTACATAGTTCAAAATATTTCCTTACTGTTCAGCTGGGGATACTCTAGATTTGTGTGCACGGCCGTCATCTTTGATTTTTCTGCCAGGGTTTGGCGCGTTTCGCTTGGCGATAATTATTGCGTTCTGGTACCTCCACTGGCAACCCCTTCTAACCAATGAAATGATTGAACTGGATTTTTTTGCTCTTATTCAACCTTTAATTGACATCTTTTCACCTAAAGTTAAATTTATTTGGTCTCCATATCATTAAGAGTGTTTTAATAACTTTCAGTCAATATTCTTTTCTAAACCAAACTACCCATGTGGGACCAGGATTTTTATTTAAACACTGATGCATCAAATATGACTATTTCTGGCGTTTTGAAGCAGAAGTTTGTTGATAAATTATTACCTATACCATATTTTAGTAAGTCACATAAACAAGGTCAGAAAAATTATTCCACCCTCAAAAAAAAAAAACTGTTCGCACTTCACAAATCTATCATTGCATTTAAATATTTATACAATAGAACTTTTACTGTGTTAACTGATAGCAAACCTCTCATCAATTATAAGCATACAACTTCTCCTTCTGATATTGTAACTAGAGGGTTACTCGAAATGAGTGAATATTCTATCATTTATGATCATATTCCTGGTAAAGTTAATGTTTTGGCAGATTATTTTTCTCACCTCACCTGTGATCCTCCTCAAAATTTAGCCACTAATCCTGAAATTATTAATTGTGTGGATGTCCTCCCTATAACTTCTGTTAATGCTGTAACTACTGACCATATTCAAAATTCTCCAGCTACACCGGTACACTTGACCCTGCACCTCCAGAGGTAAATTTGAGAACTTGGAGGACATTGCAGCCCTAACTGATTTTTCATGCACCATCTGCCATTAGTGTACACGGCGGTAGATTTGTCAGCGACCAGCATCAAACCAGAAATGTTCAGATCACTGGCTTGCTGCCTTTGCCAACAGGGCCACCGCACCCTATTTAATACTGTTAATTGATATAATTAAAATTTACCAATACACTATGATGCAAGTACAATACATAATCATTATTACTCTATTCTTGGTAAATACCCATGGAACATGATTTTTCTCTCCTTCAGCCTGAGAAGATTGCACTTCAGCAGACAAAATAATTAGTCCACCACATGCTGTTGGTTTATACATTTTCACAGTTTGTACTTTCCCTGTAAATATTAGAAAAGTTTCCTCAGTAGAATTCATGCATAACTGTAAGAATTTATCATTATGTCCAACTTGTTATGTGCAAAGATTTTACCATGATGTAACTTCATAAACAGCTTTTGAAGAACTGTTATATTTAGAGAAAAAAAACAAAGCACTTACAATATTTCACCACAAATAATCCCAATGAGGTTTATAATATTAGATTATAATAGAGGAGGGGGGGGGGCATCACTTGTTAACTTATTTATTAGTTTTTTTTATTTGAAAGAAATAAAGGAAGATTACTGAGGAAATTAAACTTTATATAAACGCGAGATTTGAGCTGATGATGATGATTATTAATATATATATATGTGTGTGTGTGTGTGAAGTATTTAAGATTGCAATAAAAATATTTGGAGTTATCACAAATTATATCATTAAGAAAAATTCTGGTCTTACTTCGAGCACATTACAGCATCTCATTTGTTTATCAGAAAGTACTGCCTTTGACATAAATTGAGAACTAAAAAAACGAATACTTTAAACAACTGGGCAAAAATTAAACATACTTCTTTCCACAGGACAAGTATCATTAACAGAACTGTGATTTGTGCAAAAAGGAAATACCATTTTGTTGTTTATAAAACACGAAATTAGAGGTATTCTTAGAATTCCAATCCTTATAATTCAGTAAAAATTTTAGGGGGAAAAACACTCACATGACATAGCATAACCCTATGCCAACAGAGATCTAAGGTTCTTTAGGTTTTCGTTGTTGAACTCCTCATTTGATGAATTTATAGGGTATGTATAGACATCAGGATAAGTGACTTGAGGCCACTGTCTTCTTTCATAACTCCAGTCTTCTTCTGTCAATAAATAGGGATCACTCACTGAAAAACCTGAAATGTTTTACCTGAATGGTAAATTTGGTTATGCATCTATGCTTAGATACATAATCTAAAGATTTTGCGTAATCAGATAACATTTTATTTCAGAGGTTGTAAGAATGGCCAACGAATGATACGTGAAATGAACCAAAGTTTAGCCCTTCGGCGCCAAGAAATTAACAAAAATCTGCATGAGTTGAGATGTAAAATACTGCATGCAAAGCATGTGTCTTTTTGGCTGCCATTCGCGTGGTTCGTTTGCAGGAGAAAATGAAACCTTTATTTTTTGCTGTTGTTATTTTTTTAATTGTCTTTTTATTTTCTCTCACTTCACTATATAGGTCATTTGATGTTTCTCTTATTAAATAGCCTATTAACCTCGAGTTCATAACTATATTCAGTATAAAACAACATTGGCAGAGAGTGACATACAGCTGAAACATCTTGAATCTCAATTTCGCCTGCAATCGTAAATTGCGATAAATTGGGAGGGAAAAGTTACAAAGTTGTGATATCCATCTGGAAATTTTGTGATGGGGGGGAGGGGGGAATTTCCAAGTTTCAACACATAAAAATAATCAAGATTCTTTTGGGTGGAGTTAGAGGATATTCACGTTGCATCTGTCAACGTTAGCTTTACTAGTATTAAAATTTTTTTGACCAATTCATAGAATCTAACAACACAGCAGCTAATGAATCTCTAGCTTTCTTTTTTTTTCAGGCAGGATGTTATAACTTAATAATCGCTGTCTTTGGGAAATATTCGTCTAAGTCAATCTCTTGTCAGAATCATCCCACAAAACTTTTGAAAGTACTAACTACTCCTACCGAAATGGCTAAGTTTATGCAGAATCAATCTTAACCGCTTTACAATCTCAAAAAATTTCTTGCCAATGTGGCAGGCACTTATTCTATGAACATTTTGTTGTTACTTTTATTGGATACTTTATAATGGGAGCAAATTACAGGTGAACTACTATGCACCCAATGAGGAAACACCCACCCCTTCTCGGGGATTTGAAACCGAATCGACGTGTTTGATGCTTTAGACGCTTTTGTAGGCGACATGTTTTCTGGTGAAATATTCACATTAAAAAGCGCATGGATCTAAGAATATGAGACTTCAGTCGCTGAGCCTCAGTTCATGCTCACATCGCAAACAGTGATATAGACAGAAAAAAACTTTTCGGAAGGGAGATCGTGTGTCCGTTTTTTAGTTAATACAGTCGGGATTAAATATGGAAGACCCGGATTTTGGGGGTAAGCATAACCCCTAAGCACTTTCTCTGCCTCTACAAGAGGTTTGCCTTCTTTTTCTTTGAATAAAGAGGGGTATCACAATCTCTGTGTACCCTTGGGATCCTTCTTCGTCTCCATGATATTCTGTCTTTGACGAAGATGTCGTTCGTGCACTAGAGTGTCATTGTGTTGAGGATTATGAATGTGAAAATGTTTGTAAGTTTGGATGGGAGACAGTCAGAAACTTCCGGTCAAATTTTATGAAATATTTTATTTTTAAAGTTGGACATACCAAAATATAAGTATTAGAAATTATACCTTCAAAAGGATATTTAGACGAAAAATCAAATAGGTTTTTATTGTAAACTAGATTTTTATAATTACAATATCCTTTTATTTCTTTACGAGTTCTTAACCTTTTCAATGTACCTTCAGGATAGTAATAAATATCAATTCTAGATCTATTTGAACGGGGTTTACACTTTCGCATCCAGCTAATGTGTTTGGGAGGCTTTCCCTCTGGAGTGTCTTCTGAATCCGTTTGATATTTGAAGTTCAGTGGATGCCGGTAGATAAAGTGCATTAAATTATACGTGAAATTGAAGTAGCAGGAATAAGTTTAAAAAAAAACAAAGTTTATTTAATCACTAAACTTCATAAAATATAACTCATAAAACAAAAACTTGAAAAACATATTATTACAACGAAGTAAAAATGAAAAAGAACAAACGCAACCAGCGTGCGAAGCCGTCAGCAAGTAACTTACATTCGAACAAAAATTCGTCAACTGCCCGGATCAAAGATTTGCATACACATGTTGAATTTCTTAATCTTTCACCTTCTTAACACTAAATTAAAACACAGACAAATATTTGAGTCACAAAAATAATTTTGCCACGAACCCACACAGGAGAACTTGGGACTTTTAAACTTGAATAGAAAATGCATATTCAAGATACAAAAACCACTCTGCACACAGCATAATTGTGGAGAAAAATGTCATAGATCAACAAGTGAAATCTGGACTTTTATACTTATAACAAAAATTCAAATTAAACAAAAACTTTGTCACAAAAGTTCTTTAACCCTTCTTTCGTTAAAGGTTTCGTAAAAATGTCGGCCAAATTCCTTTTAGTGTTCACATACTTAAGTTGAAAGCATCTTTGGAAAAGTAAATTTCTAATAAAATGAAGCTTGATATCTATGTGTTTTGTGCGATTATTTTCGATAGGCGATTTTGAGAAATCTATCGCAGCCATATTATCACACCACAAAATATTTTCTTGTATAGCATCAGGAATTACTTCTTTCTTTTGACATTCTTCTAAAACTCGGGAGAGCCACATCAATTCCTTGCTTGCTTCTGTTAAGGATATAAATTCACTTTCCATTGACGATAACGAAACACTTTTCTGTTTAAAAGTTCGCCATTGGATTGGAATTTCATCTATCAAGGCTATACAACCTCCAACTGATACTCTGTCATCTCGGTTTGAGGCGAAATCAGCATCCGAGTACACATGCATCTTTAAACTATTGATATTCTGAAGGTTTAATTTTAGTATAACCCAGAAGTTTTAGTAATGCATTCCAGTGAGTTTTTCCCGGATTACTTTGATACTGGGATAACAAATTTACTGAGAAACTAATATCAGGACGTGTTCTTCCAGCTATGAAAGATAAACATCCGATTAAACTTCTATATGGAAATTTTCCCATTTCAACTCTTTCGTCTTCTGTTTGAGGGCATTGGGATTTTGACAAAAATGCCCCTTTTGAAATAGGAAGTGAATTTATAGGTGGTTTAAATTTGTCAAACCTTTTCCATACTTTCTCAATGTAAGTAGTTTGATTAATAGTTAACTTTTTGTCTTTTTCTTCAAATTGAACTCCAAGTAACATTTTTGTTTCACCGAGGATTTTCAGATCAAGTTTCTTCTCTAATTTCCCGATAATCAGCTTTATGAATTTTTCATTCTTCCCAATCAACACAATATCGTCTACATAAAGTAGTAAAATAACGTTATTTTCATAGATGTAAACGCAGTTTGCCCAGGAAATCTTTATAAAACCAATTGATTCTAAAACGTCTTATATCTCGTAAAACCACTCACGGGCACTCTGGTCCGTAAAGAGCCCTTTTTAAGAGACAAACGTAATCCGGTTTATCTTTATTTAAAAATCCTGGAGGCTGCTTCATATAAATGGTTTCTGAAAGGGGGCATACAAATATGCGTTTTTTACATCAAGTTGACAGTGCTTCCACTTTAAGTTGCTTACAAATATGGCAAAGAAGAGTCTGATGATTGTAAAGTTGACCAATGGGCTGAAAACCTCGTCGTAACTTTCGCCT
Organism: Dolomedes plantarius; assembly: GCA_907164885.2. Lineage (NCBI taxonomy): Eukaryota > Metazoa > Arthropoda > Arachnida > Araneae > Dolomedidae > Dolomedes > Dolomedes plantarius. The sequence continues at coordinate 4,940,161 of OU015499.1, forward strand.
TTACGCTGTCGAAAACCTTGGGCTACCAAACGAGCTTTAAAGGAAACAATTCTATTCTTGCTGTCTCGCTTCGTCGTGTAAACCCAACGACTACCGAGAATTTTCGCCTTATCAAGTTTTGGTACTAATTCCCATACTTTACGCTTCTTCATCATTAAAATTTCTTCTTCCATTGCCTTGAACCAGTCTTCCGCTTCAGGCTTTCTGAGGGCTGAATTGTAACAACTTGGGATTTCTACGTCTAGTCAGGCACAACTCGTACTTGCTACGACATTACTGGTTTCATCTCTAGACTTTACTTCCCCGCTGAATGTATCGTTTGTACTAAATGAAAAGTCTGATTCGTTATACTTGATATTATGCGACTTGCAGTAATTTTCCACATCATTGTATGACCTCATCCTTGATTTCGTACCCTTTATTTTATAATAGATATCATTTCGAGATCCGCCTTTCCTTGGTACGGCTGTTCGAACCCATATTATTTCATTTTTCTTAGTGGATACTTTTGAACTTGAATTTCGATCTTCTGATTCTGATTCTGACTCAGATTCCGAAAGTTTCAGGTCTTCCGTCGAACTTTCATATTCTGAATCTGAATAGCTTTCGTTATCAATCTTAAAGTAGATTTTTTTTTTTGGTTCAGATATTCTACACTCCTTCTTGCAAGTGCTTTCTTTACCTGGTTCCAGTACGCTACCACTAGCGCTTTCCTTTTCAAACTTGACATTAAGTGTTTCTACTAGTTGTCTGTCTTCGGGAATCCAGATTCGATAACCCATAGTCTTCATTGCGTATCCCACGAGAATACCCTTCTTGGCCCTCATCTGTAATTTTGATCTTCGTTGTTTAGGAACACTAACGTAGGCAATAGTTCCGAACGCTTTCAAATGTTTCACCGATGGTTTTCTCCCGCCATAAAGCTCGAAGGGGGTTTTGGTCTGGCCGTCATGAAAAACTCTGTTACGTCTGTACGTAAAGTGTAATAGCGCTTCAGACCAAAATCCTTCACTTAAATTTGCGTCTTTTAGGAGAGTTTTTACAGTGTCCATAGCAGTGTAATTATACCGCTCACTCACCCAATTCCGTTGAGGCCTGTACGTGTTGGTGTGCTCGTGATTGATGCCAAGCTCGTCGAGATATTTTTCGAATTGAGAACTGCAATACTCGAGGCCGTTGTCAGACCTAACTGTGACAACTTTCGAATTTAGAAATCGTTCAGCTCTTACTTGATAACGCTTAAACGTTTCAAACACTTCAGATTTTTCTTTTAATGGAAAAACAGTGACTTTACGACTGAAGTCATCTATTATTGTTAAGAAATACCGATGGCCTTCTCTTGATTTTGTGGGCAGAGGCCCACATACATCTGTATGAAGCAACTGGAGTGGTTTAGTGAATCTTATTCCTGATATCGATTTGTGTGATATTTGTCGCGACTTAGCAATTTTACAAACTTCACACGACAGTTCTTTATGTTTTAATCCTGGTAGTCCTCTAACGCTATTGTGCTTACTGGTATTCACAATTTGTTCGTGTTTATGTGAGCAAATTTTCTATGCCACTCTTTTAGATCTCCACCTATTGCGTATGATTCATTCTCTTTAAATTTAGGATACTTGGGGTGAAGAAAATATAATCCATTAGTTAGCTTCGCTTCAAATTCGAATCTTCCATGTTCGTCGTTTACGACAATTTTTCCATTCCCTCCTATAAATGTTTTCCCTTGACTGTCAAGTTGTTTACAGGATATCAGATTTCTTCGTAGTTTGGGAGAGTACAGGACATCGGAAAGGATTATTTTCCGGTTATTTATAAACAATACTACGTCACCTTTTCCCTCAACTGGAAAAGTTAGACCGTCTATGGCTACTGACATCCTTGTGTTGGTAACCTTTTTAAAGGTGGAAAATAGGGATTTGTTACATGAAAAATGGGAACTTGCACCTGTGTCAAAAAGCCACGTTTGTTTATTATATTTTACATCTTCAATATTGTTCACCAGTTCTGTCAGGTTACTCTTTGGTTTTCTACCTTTGGTTCCCCCGCCTATCTTCTGACTATTATTGTTAGAGTTCTGATTTGCACTAGAAACATCTTGTTTCGGAAATTTAACTCTGCAAGAAACTATTAAGTGACTTACCTTTCCACAACGAAAGCATTTCCCTTTTTCCCCTTCTGTTATCGTATTCTGATATTTGCCGCCTTTATATTTCTGGCTGTGTGAGGGGGTTTTCCTTGCTTTTGAGTAGTTAATTTCTATTTCTCCTACATCCCGTCTGCTTTGCTTTAGCCTAGCTTCTTACGCTATTAATTCGCTTATAACATTAGCTGGGGTAAATTTCACGTCAATCCACCTGTAAATTGCTTGCACTATTGCTGCAAATTCTGTGGGTAAACATCTAATAAGTTGAAAAGCATGATGACAATGATCTGGCCTTTTCCCCGCCTCAGCTAATTTGTTTACAAGGCTTTGGAGCCTAGCTCCGAACAAACCTATCTCTTCCCCAGGTTCTAAACGACATTGGAAAAACTGGTCCATAAGACCGATAATTCTTGCTCTAGAATCTGGCAGAAAATGGGCTTTAAGCGTATCCCATGCAATTTTAGGGTCATCAATATCATGTAGCAAGGAACGATACTCTTCAGTTATATGTAAATATATAACACTAAATCCCTTATTACGTCAGGAGCAAAAGTTTCTTACCTCCTTAGCACTTTCACCTTCAGGAGGAGCTTTTTCGGTACCTTGAGTAATATCCCAGGCATCACGCTCGATTAAAAGCACTTTTACATCTTGTACCCAGGAATCATAATTTTTAGGTCCGAGAGGCTTGATGACTACATCCATATTCATTTATATTAGGAGAAACCAATAATGTTCTTTAATACTTGATGAACAACTGCTGCAAAAAGTTCTTTAAACACAAATTCCTCCAAAATATTTCTTCACGACCAGAATATTAAATGGAGTCGGCGATATTAATTTTCATAGCTCCGTAGAGATCGGCAACTCTCATTGATGTAGTCGTCTGATATCAGGGGCCCGCCGTCTTTGATAACTTTATATTTTTATCTTCTTTCACGTTGCACTTCTCCCCCTCAGGGGGTTTACCTTCTTTAGGTAAACACGGGTGTCGCAATCCCAAGGTACCCCAGCGAACTATCTCTCCTTTCCTTTTTCCTCTCCTCTCTTCCTTTACTTTTTCTTTCTTTTCTCCCTCGGTGTGGTTCCTCTTCGGAGGCGAGGGCACCCCTTTAGTAGCTGTTGCCGTTCTGTCGCCTCTTGCTACTATTGGGGTCTTTATCACCCACGTGTTTGCCGTGCGTGGAGACCCGTGTCCCCGGAAAAGGGAATCCTGGTAGTTGAGGGTCAGTTTTGGTTGCCCAACACACTGCTTCGGCCCCCGCTTCGGGTAAACGGGAGGTACTTAGTGGTTCCCTAATGTATCAATCGGCTGGTCGCTGACATTGTCTCCGGCTAGGAACCAAGCTATCGTTTCGGCTTCTGGGCATCTCGTTAAGGGTGGAGGTCTGCTTCAGGGTCGTTTCGTGTGCGTATAGTTGTCAGTGAGCACTGGTGCAAGTATTTGCATCCCCTTGTTGGGCTCCGTGGTGGGTGGTGCCGCCGAGAACCGAATTAACCCCCCCCCCTTCGAGAGGGGTAATATCGGAGGCTGATCTCCTCCATACCACCGAAGATGAAATATTGGAGAACCTACGTGATCAACTCGTGTCTGGTGTACGTAGGATAACAATACGTCGCGATGGAAATTTACATCCCACGAAGCATATCATCCTGACTTTTGACACGCCAAAGCTGCCAACTCGTGTTACAGCTGGGTACCTACGGTGCCCCGTACGACCATATGTGCAGAACCCTCTCCGATGCTTTCAGTGCCAACGCTTTGGCCATTCGAAGGCATCGTGTCGTGGTTCTATGGTTTGTGCCCGTTGTGCCCAGCCAGACCATTCGTCAGACATTTGCAACTTGCCAGCAAAATGCGTAAATTGTCAGGGCGATCATACGTCATACGTTCATGTCCTAAGTGGGTTCTGGAGAAAGAGATCCAGACCATTAAGGCGCACAGCAACATATCTTATACGGAGGCGCGCAAACAGGTTGAAGCTCGGAGCCCCAGAGTGGGAGTGTCCTATGCTTCTGTTGCCGCTTCCAGAAAAGTGATGTGCACGGCCTGTACACAAACAGACTCACTTCCCTGTATGAATACAACCAACAGTTCAGAAAAGAGCAAAAGTACAAAAATAGTCTTAGAAACTTCTGATACCAAGCGCAACAAGAAAGGCAGACCATCGTCTCCTTCTTTCACCAACAAAAAAGTTGTGGAATCAGCGTCATATCACATTGACGCCGATACTCCTATTCCACCAAACCCAAATAGGTAAAAAGTTGTTTTTCCTAGAAAGGTCATCGGCCTTCCTAGGAAAACTAAAAGTCAAGGATATGACTTAAAAAATCCCCAGTCCTTCCGCAAGCTCGTCGCGGAAGAGACTGCGATAAAGTTATATGTGTCCGAGGACTCGGACCATGAAGTTGTGTTTGAGGAGTCTGATACTCCTCCTTCCGTTGGGTGCGTTTCTTCCTCGTCGCCCCTTTCTTCTCTGCCATAATGGCCTCTTTGGTTTGTTGGAACTGCCGTGGTTTCCGCCATAAGTTGGACGATGTAAAGACACTGATCCGTGAATATACTCCCGCCTGTGTCGCCCTTCAGGAGACATACCTGAAGGCTGCTGACACGGCGAAGTTACGACGCTACAGCTGCATTAGGAAAGACAATGAAAACGGTACAAGAGTGTCTGGAGGTGTTGCTCTCTTCACCTCTCATGACTACCCATCCACCTCACTGAACTTGTATACCACCTTGCAAGCAGTTGGGGTGAGAGTTCACCTAAAGAAATTAATTACTGTGTGCACTCTGTACCTTCCTCCTAATGAAGTTGTTGATCAGCGGTCCCTTGACGACTTGGTAAATGAGCTTCCATAACCTTTCATAATCATGGGTGACTTTAATGCTCACAGTCCTCTGTGGGGGAATGAGAATGTCAACTCCCGTGGGCGACAGATCGAGCAGTTGATTTCCGATCACACTCTCTGTCTGCTAAATAACGGTGAGACTACTCATTTTCACGAGCAAACACGAAGTTTCCATTTTGTGGATCTTGCTCTTTGTTCACCATCGCTTCTTCCGTTCTGGACGTTCAGCGTTGGGAGTGATCTGAGAAATAGCGATCATTTCCCACTTTTCATCTCCCAATCTGGTTGCAGCAACCCCTTACGTCGTGTTCCTCGCTATATTTATGAGGCTGCCGACTGGTCGCTCTACCAACAGCGAGCTGTCATTGAAAGAAGCATGGTGGAAGGAGCTATTGATGACGCTGTCAAAAAAGTCACTGATGTTATTATGGAGGCTGCTGATGCAGCGATACCAAAGTCATCGAGTTTCGTCCCGAAACATCGTAAACCTTGGTGGAACGCGGAATGCCAAGATGCTATTAAGCGGCAAAAGAAAGCTTGGAATAATTTCAGGCGTTATCCTACAACACCTAATTACGTGGCATTTAAACAAGCAAAGGCTTTTGCTAGAAGAGTGCGTCGTCGGTGTCAGAGACAATCTTGGATACAGTATGTTTCCAGCTTATCACCATCTACTCCCAGTAAAGTTTTGTGGACACGAGCTAAGCGAGGGATGGGGTTGTATTCAGATAACCCAATCTCTTGCATTAATGAAAATGGCCGGCTACTTACAGACGTTAGCGATATTGCGAATGCTATTGGTCGCGCATTTGCTTCTGCTTCAAGCGCTGACTCATACTCGCAAGCCTTTCTGCGCCGCAAACGTCATGAAGAAGCCAGACGTGTTAATTTCTCCACTCGGTCCACTCTGCCTTATAATTGTACATTTATGGAGATTGAGTTTATGAGATGTTTAAATTCGACCAGGAATACATCTCCCGGGCCAGATGGCATTACATATGCACGTCTTAAGAACCTTTCTCGCCCCTCTCTCCTTAATCTATTACATCTGTACAATAGGATCTGGGTAGAACATACGTTTCCCGTCTCTTGGCAAAGGGCTATCGTAATTCCCTTTCGAAAACCCGGAAAGGATGCAACGGAGCCCTCGAACTACCGACCGATTGCTTTGACTAGCACTCTATGTAAGCTACTTGAGCGCATGGTGAATGCCCGTCTCGTTTATATGCTCGAAAGTAGGAAGATTCTTTCCCCATTTCAAAGTGGGTTCCGCAGAGGCAGGTCGACGACCGACAATATCATTGATCTGGAAACCCAAATTAGAAACGCTTTTCTTAGGAAAAATCACATAGTTGCCATCTTCTTTGATATTGAAAAGGCATACGACAGAACCTGGCGACAAGGAATACTACGTGACCTATATCAATTTAATTTAAGGGGTCACCTACCCATTTTTATTCAAAATTTTTTATCTAGAAGAATTTTTGACGTACGTGTTGGCTCCGTCCTGTCGGATCTTTACACACAAGAAGAGGGAGTCCCCCAAGGCAGTGTTTTAAGCGTCACTTTATTTGCGATTAAAATAAATAGTATTTTAAATGTTTTGCCTCCTACCGTTAAAGGTAGTTTGTACGTTGATGACCTGCAGATTTCTTGTCAAGGGTCAGATATGCGGCACATTGAGCGTCAACTACAAACAGCTGTAAAAAGGATGGTACAATGGAATGATGAAAATGGTTATTGCTTTTCCGTCGACAAGACTGCTGTAGTCCATTTCTGTAGACGTCGGGGTGTTCATCCAGACCCCGAAATATTTTTGGGGCGGGTGAAATTAAACGTAGCAGAAAATGTGAAATTCTTAGGCGTCTTGTTTGATAGGAAACTAACCTTCCATCCACATGTCATGAACATCCGGAAGAAAAGCGAAGGTGCCTTGAATCTGCTGAAGATGCTTTCGAACACTTCGTGGGGTGCGGATCGCACTTCCATGCTGAGAATCTACAGAGCTTCCATTCGAAGCAAATTGGATTACGGTTGTGAAGCGTATGGTTCTGCTCGCCCGTCTGTGTTGCGACAGCTGGATACCGTACACCACAGTGCTCTCCGCATTTGCTCTGGTGCTTTCCGAACATCTCCCGTCGAAAGCCTCTATGCAGACTCTCATGAACCCCCTCTCTACCTTATCAGGCATCAGTTATCTCTCAAATATTACTACCGCATTCTTGCTCACCCTTCCCATCCTCTTCAGAGTCAGCTACTTGACACCAGTAATGATAGTTTGTATGAACACCGTCCATCTTGTGTCCCGTCGTTTGGTCTGAGACTCCGAAATTTCCTGCGTGACTCCGACCTGTATAATACGGATGTCATGGAAAATATTTGTTTTCCCCTTCCTCCATGGAAGTGTCGTAGTTTAACTTATATGAACCCTTTCAAGGATTTTTCGAAGAATAATACCAACGACGTAGTGTATCGGCAACTTTTTGCGGCTCATCGTGCTGTGTTCCAGGAGTACAGCGATGTATATACTGACGGATCAAAATCCTGTGATCACGTCGGCTGCGCCTACGTCATCAATAACGACGTGGTAAGTCGCAGACTGCATGCATCCTGTTCTGTGTTTACTGCCGAAATGGAAGCCATCTTGGAAGCACTACAGTGTATCTGCACTAAGAGGGAAAGAAAGTTTATCGTGTACACTGATTCTCTCAGTTCTTTACAGGCTTTGGAATCAGATGCACCCGCTCACCCTCTTGCCATTGAAGTATTAAAACTTCATCACCATCTGGCAAGGCACGGCTGTAGTGTTTTGTTCTGTTGGATTCCGAGCCATGTTGGAATCCGAGGTAATGAGTTGGCTGATGCAGCTGCTAAAAATGCTAATACTATCTTACGCAAGCCGATACCACTGCGTGACACCAAACAGACTATCAAATACATCATACGGTGCAAGTGGCAAGAAATTTGGAACCTGCAGGTAAACAACAAACTGCGTGGGTTAAAACCAAATATCTCTTTTTGGCCCTCACTTGGAAGCAGAAAAAGTGACGTATTTTTAACTCGCCTGCGCATTGGGCACACCCGTCTGACACATTTACATTTGTTATTTGGGGAGAGTGCCCCTATGTGTGCTCACTGTAAATGCGTCTTGACTGTCCTTCATGTTTTAACTTCATGTAATAATTTTAAAAACTTGTATATAAAATATTTTAACTCGTCATCTTCATCTTTATCTCATTTAATTGGTGAACATCCGCATCCTGCGCTGTTCACTTTCATCCATCATATTGGTTTTTACCATCTAATTTAATGGTTTTTTTAAACTGTTTTTATCTTGTTTATACTCGAGTCTATATATTATCTGTGTTTTTATATGGTCTTTCAGTACTTCGTTTGGTTTTGCTTTTCTCACTTCTCTTCTTTTGTATATATTTTTATCTGCGGTTTTTATGTTCTAAGGCGTATAAATAAATTACATGTACGTTTGTTCTGGTTTTACCTTGTGCTTGGCGCAGCTTGTCCTCTCTGGACCTTGCGCCAAAAAACTCAAACAAACCAACCAACCAACCAACCACGTTGCACTTCTACTGGCTTAAGCAGCGTTCCTGGGCCCATAACCCTTGAAGTTCAGTGGATGCCGGTAGATAAAGTGCATTAAATTATACGTGAAATTGAAGTAGCAGGCATAAGTTTAAAAAAAAAATCAAAGTTTATTTAATCACTAAACTTCATAAAATATAACTCATAAAACAAAAACTTGAAAAACATATTATTACAACGAAGTAAAAATGAAAAAGCACAAACGCAACCAGCGTGCGAAGCCGTTGGCAAGTAACTTACATTCGAACAAAAATTCGTCAACTGCCCGGATCAAAGATTTGCATACACATGTTGCCAACTGTCCAACATCATCTTTAAACAAACGATTTATACCGCTGCCGTAATGACGTCATACCAAATTACGATCGCGATCTGTACTACTTCACCACAACGGCGATATTATGAGGCGATGACGCTGAACAGGGACAAAGTATAAATATTATTATTTTAGTATATGCAAACGATATATGCAAACGACAGATCACGGCGTAGTCAACAAGCTTTCCGGCGTCGAGAAAAATATGACACTCTTTCCTAACAATATTCTAGTTCGGAATCCGCTTGATATTCAATTTCGGAATCCGTTTTAGGTATTTCCTCAACAATGGAAATTTCTTTTCCCGGACTGGTTTCTTTACTTTTGGGAAAAGTCTTTTTGGTTTGACTAGAATTTTGTTCTTCGGGAGTGCTACTAAAAATAAATTGACGTTGGTTAGGAAACAAAACTTTGGGATCGAAATCATGATTTTCCGTTTGGTTTTCCGTTTTCCCTGGCGCATCAATTCAAATATTGATAGTTTCAATTATCTGGTGTTCCCTTGGAACCCAAACTCTATATCCTTTAGTTTGAAGGGCATAACCAACCAGAATTCCCTGTTGTGCACGCATGTGAAGTTTAATACGGACTTGTTTTGGTACTCCAAAAAATACTTTTGTCCTAAAAGGTTGAAAATAATGTACGGAGGGTTTTCCTTTTCTCGTCGATTTTGTCTTTCTCGTATCCTCTCATTTTTGTTGAATTTACGAAGTTGCTTTCTTTTCTTATGTACGTTGTTACCGTCACTGTACTGCCAATCTTTCCTATCATCAAGAACCAGTGGCGCACCCAGGATTTTTTCTTGGGGGGGGGGGCGAGATGAACGGATAAAAATATTTATAATGCAAAATCAATATTCAAAATACAATTTCTATTTCTTTGGGGGGGGAGGGCCCCTTGGGCTCCCCCCTGGGTGCGCCACTGTCAAGAACAGTTACCTCTTGGGAAATTTCCTGATCCGCAACATCAGAGTCCGACATTTTAGGCCAAGTTGCTGACAATTGGAATCGCTTGTTTTTCTCTCGCTGTTTGACTGGATTTTTCACTACCGGGATCTTGAGAGCCCCTCTGCCGATTTCTCCCTGAGTTTCCCCACTCCATCCTCCCCTATCACACTATCCTACATTAAGATTAGTTTATATTTATCATTCCTAAACCTCAATTAATTCCCTAGTTGTTTTACCATCAGGATTACTCTTATTTTTACCCTTAGACCTGATTTTTTTCATTGTTGACATTGTTTTGTGTTTTAAATTTAGTACCCTAATTATTTACAAGCTAATTGTTCCAACTCCGAACTTTAAGTAAGCAAGCACTATTCAGCTTTTATTAATTCAATCATTTGTTTATTTTTATTAATTTTGGGCTATTCTTTAGAAGTTCATTGCTTCATTTATCAAATTAGTCAATTATCAATTATCAGTTATCAATTAACAATAATTATCAAGTATTGTCAAGTATAAAGTATCAAAGAAGTAACAAATCTCGATAAAAACCAAATAACAAGTATCAAACAAATACCAGTTATCAATAATAACCAAATATCATTTATCATTTTATCAATTATCAACTAACAAGTAACAGAATATAATAAAATACAAGTAACAATTATCAAGTATCAATTTAGAAAAAGCGACGGTGCTGATGGTAGATTTTGATGTTTGGGCTAATAACTTAACTAATTGTTGTCCGATTCTAATAAATTTGATTTTTTCGTAATCTCCTGACTGTTATTTAGATGAATTTATTGTTTAATTTTTGATTTCATTATGGTTTTTACTTTTTTCTGTTAGGGCCTGTTCACATAGGAGTCCGGTAGCGGAGCGTTAGGGCCTGTTCACATAGGAGTCCGTTGCGTTGCGTTGAGGAAAAGATGACGTTGAGACGAAAATAAACCAATCATATCTCCAAACGATTAGCAATGAAATTTTTAACGCCTATGATTGGTTTATTTTCGTCTCAACGTCATCTTTTACTTAACGCAACGCAACGGACTCCTATATGAACAGGCCCTTAAAGTATTGAAATATATTTAACCAATGACAAACCTCCAACCGATTAGCAACGAAATTTTTAATGCCTATGATTGGTTTATTTTCGTCTCAACGTCATCTTTCCTTTAACGCTCCGCTACCGGACTCTAAGGGCCTGTTCACATAAGAGTCCGTTGCGGAGCGTTAAAGTATTGAAATATATTTAACTAATGGCAAACCTCCAAATGATTAGCAATGAAATTTTTAACGCCTATGATTGGTTTATTTTCGTCTCAACGTCATCTTTCCCTTAACGCTACGCAACGGACTTCTATGCGAACAGGCCCTTATGTGAACAGGCCTTTTGGGTTAGCTTTAACCTTAGCTCCCACGAGAGAATCGCAAATCGCAACGAAAATGCCATAGTATTCACCTTTTAAAAGCTTTTATTAGTTATCAATTCTGTTATTTGTCTGTTGTTTTATTATTTATTTCCTTGTTAATTCCTTTTGTTAATTAATTTGGTTTATGCGTTTTATTTTTAAAGGCTAACATGTATGAGTGAATCGCAAATCGCAATAATTTGACAAAGTGGGTACGATATTTAGTCAACGTTTCTTTATCTGATTTTAGTGTTTTGGGCTTTTTATGAACACTTAACAGTTATTATGATATAATTTAGAATTTATAGTTAGTTTCTTTGAAATTTTATTAGTTTTTACTCTACTTTTATCTGTTAGGGTTAACTCACCCTCTCAAGTACTGACCATGAACGATACTGCTACACTTTAATGTAAACAAACGGTAGTACTGGCTATATTTTAATTATGGATACGGCCGAATTCAATGTAACGTTTTAGCTGTTTAGCTCGTTAGCTGCTTAGCTATCCTCAATTTAGCTAACACTTAGCTCATCGGTATTTAAATGGTCCGTTCGCTCTCCGATTCGAGCACCATTTTCCGGCAAGAGAATATTCGGCAAACTTTGGATGTCTTTAAGCGAATGCCCTCGATAAACCAATCAGACAACCCAAATTCCTCGCCAGCGCGACATGAAATGTAAACAAACACGGAAACTTTGAAACTAATAAAATAATAATAATAAAAGAGTAATGCCTGGATACGCAACGAAAGAAAAATGAATCAAATGATTTTAAATTTGTGGAAAGAATACTTTCAAATATTTTTATAACAATACTTACAAATATTTTCTTAACAATACTTACAAATATTTTCAAATGTTCAACTTTATTTGACATATTTATAATTCACTATGTTAAATTACCGGAAGTTTTTTTCTTCTTTTTAGCCAAAATGCCACATTGTTTAAAAAGCAATTAGCAAAGAATACAGATGATGAAAAATATTACGAATAAGGAGGATATGAAGTAAAATATATTTCAAACAAGGTTTAGCTAAATGTTAAGCTATTAATATTGTTGTATTCAGTAATCTAACCTTACAAGAGCTATTTATTTTGACATAAGTTTCTGATAAAGTGATACACTGAACTTTATGTAATATAGTACTTTATGTAATATTTTAAAATAGTTGTCACATTGATGTGCTTCCTATCTAAAAAAATATATATTCAAATTTCTGAAGTTTATACTAACAGCATAGTATTTAAAACGAACAATATATGAGTAAATTTTCAAATATATACATCTTATTATACGGTAGTTATCGGTTATAGGGACAATGAAGCCAATGTCGCCAACGCGTAGGGACCACGTCAAATTCTGGTAGATAGGTGTCGCTATTATCAAATATCGACAACCTGTTAATAGCGATAAATTATTCCTGTTATACCATTGTGCCATTTTATTCCTGTTAGCTAGATTTTTCTAACATCTTTTTACAATGATTAAAATCTGGAATTTGCCGAGGAACAGAGAAGATTCTATAAGTTTCTTTCAAGTGAAAGACATTTTACCGCGACAGCGTTTTTGGCCGCGCAGCACTTCTCGCCAAATGCGGCTGCAAATTGGCGAGAAGTGCTACTGGAGATGTAACGTCGTTGGTTATCGGCGTACTGTCGGTCTTCGCGTGATGAATTTATTCTCGGGATCTAGGATTCCGTTTACAGAAAACCTTACCCTTTATTTACTACTGGGCCTACTAACTTACTTATGTGTCGTGGTGCCAACGTCAGATGGATTTTAGCCCAGAAACAATTGTAGATCGGAACAACTACATGCGCAAAATTTGTTGGCAGTATCTCCAGAAACGATCAAGAAAGAATGACGAGGGAACAGGGGAGATCATTTAAATCGACGAAACTTTGTTCACGAAAGAAAAAGTAACTTTGGACGATTACATCTTGAGCAATGGGTGTTTGGTGGCATTTGACGGAAAAAGAAGGGATGCTTTCTCGTGGCAGTGCTTAATCGGGAAGCTATTACGCTTTTCAAAGAAATCGTTGAATACATCGAGGACGGCTCAACCATTTATTCAGATTGCTGACGTGGCTACAGAACTATTATAATTGTAGATGTTCGGTTGCGTGTATTCAAGCTTCTTAAAAAATCAGCGACATCACTCATTAGTAGTAGAATTCGCAATCTTTATTCAACTTGGAATCACAGCACGAGTTGATATTCATGCAGCACATTACTTACATGAATATCAACCACGACAAAGTTACTCTGATAACATCACAAGTCTGTCTTGCAGTTAACCTTTCGGTTACAGTTATAAATGGTAGGCGCAGTTACCGTATAGTAAGACAGTTAATATTTTACACATGCAAAACAAAAAATAATAATTATATGATCATTAAAAAACATTTTCAATAAGTAAATATTTCCTTTATACAGCATATTAATAAACTAAACAGCATACTAATAAATTAGAACTTCCTCTATATTATTAGCGCCCTTTACACGTATGCTCTTACGCGAGTGCTTGGAGAGTACGGGATTGCGCGCGGGAAAACTTGCAGACGCAATCGCGCGTGCTTTATCTTCTCATGTTGCGATTTTTTCGATCCCTCGTTCTTTCGCGCGCGAATTTTAAACGAAAGAGGAAAGAACGTCCGTGTGAAGGGATTCGCGCGTGATTGACCGCGTGAAACTGGCGCGTGTGAAAAACACACAGTTTTACTGGAGCGTTCAGGTGTTTCTTTGGTGTTTTAATGATTTTGTGTTTTAGAAATGGACATTACAAGAAGAAGAACCATTGCTCATGCAATTACATTCGCCGGTCTTGGTGTGATTGGAAACCAAAAGAAGAAAATAAAAAGATCAGTGTGGGTAAAATAGCAGTTCGGTCAGTTTCGTCGACGTTTAAGCTTCCATCCTCTGGTTCATCATCATAAAACTACTAGTAGGTAGTTCCTGGTCTTTTCTAAACAGCAAATTATTGTAGTACCACAGGGGAGATGTGTAGACGTCATCTTCTCCTCTTTCACTACGCTGACTGTCACTGACTTTCTTTAGTTCCTTCCGGAACGAGCCTCTAAGGGCCTGTTCACATAAGAGTCCGTTGCGTTGCGTTAAGGAAAAGATGACATTGAGACGAAAATAAACCAATCATATGCCTCCAAACGATTAGCAATGAAATTTTTAACGCCTATGATTGGTTTATTTTTTTACTACGAAGTCTCGATTGGCTTCAGAAAATCCTTTCTCCTTACAAAAATCAACTAATTTGCTGTACGCATCCTCTTTTAAGTCATTGTTTTTATATTCTTCAGATTTCATTTTCCAAAGACAAGGAAAAGGTTTGGTAGGAAATCAAATCTACTATCATGTCTTTACTCCATGTTCGTATATCTGCCATGTCGCACATCCCAATATAAACAAACAAGCTTTCAGATTTAAATCAACTCAAGAAAGGACCTTTTCGCACGGGATTGCGCGCGTGACTCACATGAGGAGAAAACGTAAGCCCTCGTGATTGCGTCTGCAAGTTTTCCAGCGCGCAATCCTGTACGCTCCAAAGCAGCTTTCCCTTCCTCTCCGACACCTTCACACGTGCAATCAATCGCGCGGGATTGTGGTTTCACGCGGGAAAGAGCGTACGTGTAAAGGGCGCTAATACGCTCTAATCACTCGCGAAAGAGCGTACGTGTAAAGAGCGCTATTGTGTAATTGATATGATTATTCGATTTAATGCTCTAGATGGGTGCTGCCATCTATCGAGCTAAATACCAACTATTTACTTTTCATTTAAAATTATTTAATACCATAAGTGATCTCCTAAAAACTGAAGAATTAGACGAAGCCGGCTTTCAACATTTGATGGTAAACCATAGGTATAATTTTGTGGATCCTGAAACTGGCGCTCATACGCAGATGGTAGAAAGGCTCTGGGGATCCGTGAAATAAGAAGCATAGAGGCACAGCGAGACAACATTTGGATTCATATCTCGCAGAATTTATGTGGCGGAGAGTTATCGGCAGTGACAAATTTTATAAAATTTTATCCGCAATAGCTGATTTATGACCACCACAAATTCCAATTAAAACAATAATTTTTGTTTTAGCAATGTAGATCCGTTTACTTTTAGGTTTCTATTGAATTTCGGCTGTTATTTACGTTTATGATAATTATAAATGATTCATATTTTTTATCACTGTGTGTGAATTTGTCGTATCGAAAAATATCGCTGATGTTTGTGTTGGCGACAAGTCGGAAAAACAGTTACCAACACATGGTCTCTATAACCGATAAGTACATATTATACGGACAAACTTTAAATTAAATAGTATTATTTAATGATAATGCTACTGCCCTAAATCTAAATTTTGTTTTTCTCAATGGAATTGAAATCTTGAATATGTCGACTGAAGAACTGCAGAAGCATGAAGCAGATCTCGAACGAAAATACGAGCGAGACTTAAACCAACACCGACTCAAACACAAAGCCTCGGCGCACAGTCTGTGACGTCACATACCCCGGTCATTCGAATTGTCCGGTTTCGGCCAACACCTTCTCTCAGCGGAGAGGTGGGTGTTTCGGCTCGTGAGCGTACATTTAAGCCTGATATTAGCACTTTTTGCTACTTCAGTCAATATCAATATATATATATATATATATATATATATATATATATGTATGTGTGTGTGTTAGTTACTTGGGTCAAAGATATATTAGAAAAATGAAGGCGACCTTTTTTATAAGGAAAATAAATGGCTCTGCTAGGAAACTGAAAAGTTATTTTCTCATAAGACATAAACACTAATGGATATCTTTTTCCCATTTTCTTTAAATGTCAAGTCTTCATCACACCATTTATTATTACAAAAACAAATTAATATTTTAAGAGTTATTTTCTTATAAGATATAAACACTAATGGATATCTTTCCCATTTTCTTTAAATGTCAAGTCTTCATCACACCATTTATTACAAAAACAAATTAATATTTTAAGAGTTATTTTCTTATAAGATATAAACACTAATGGATATCTTTTTCCCATTTTCTTTAAATGTCAAGTCTTCATCACACCATTTATTATTACAAAACAAATTAATATTTTAAGAGTTATTTTCTTATAAAATACTAGCGGCCCGTCCCGACTTTGTCCGGGTTGAACAAAATATTATACCAATAAATTTCCAGTTGATAGCCAATAAATTGTAAATTTTTTTTTTACCTTAATAATAACCTAAATAATACCTTAAATTAATTTTATGTTATTTAATAAATAAAATAAATTTTTTAAAAGAAAAAGGCGTGCCGGAGAACGGCTAGGTTCGAACCGCTAGCGTCAGAACAGAAGCCCACCGCGATAGCACCACGTTAAGAATCGTTGAAGACTTCTGCACAAAAAGCCGTAGAGGACAGTAGCGGTAACAATGGAGATTGTTAGGATAAAGCCCCTAACTTTATTTCTACTGATTAGATATACATAATATATAGCCTATGTCCATCTGGAATAATGTACCTTTCAAACAGTGAAAGAATTTTTCAAATAGGTACAGTGGTTCTGAAGATTAACCTACACTTACAAAATCGTTCTCTCTTTATATATAAGTATAGATAAACACTAATGGATATCTTTTTCCAATTTTCTTTAAATGTCAAGTCTTCATCACACCATTTATTATTACAAAAACAAATTAATATTTTAAGAGTTTTCTTATAAGATATAAACACTAATTGATTTTCCTTCACAAATTGTCAGTTTTCTCCTTGTTTTTAACTTTATTTAATAAAAATGATTTTTGTAGTTTAAAGAAATGAAAGAACAAAAATGAAATGACAATGGAATCACAAAAATGAAATACAATTCTTTATTATGCCATTTTTATTACAGAAGTATTACAAATATGTACATTTAAACAATATTTATTACACTATTTTTGCAATGTTTCAAGTTTACGCTTTTTAATATTCTTTTTCTCTTCTTTTAATTTACTTAAATTATCATTTTCCTTCATACACAAATTTTTCAACATGATGTTTGTAGATGCACACAGCAATAATTTACAAATATAGTCACCATCATGACCATTAGGACATTCAGATTCTAAAATAATTTCTTTTTCCTTTAATGTGTTTAATGTTAAATTTACAATTACTCGTCTTTGATTAGTTATTTTTGCAAACAATTTAACATCTGATGACAAAAAATTTACAATAATATAATTAAACATTACCACAGTCACTACAAGCTGTGAAGGACATTTGAGACCTCCACGATCAAGATTTCTTATAAGGTTATAATTGCTAAATTTATATCTAAATTCAGAACCAGATTTTCTTTGCAATAACTGCACTTCAGTTTTTTATTAACAGTATGACTACAGTATCCTGCTAAATATGTAATTACAGGTAAATACGGTTTAACATTTGTAATTTTAGCTTCATTAATGTCTATCTGGGGTAATGCCTTGTAACCATCATCCTTCTCTTTAAAATAAGCCCCAATATCAAGGCTTTCACCATCAAAATGTGTAAGTGGAACCACTCTAGAACTTAACAGTAATTCTGATTTAATACAAGATTGTAACCTTAGTTTTTTTTCACACTCTAATAGTTGCCTCATTGAGATATAGACAAATGGCCGGTTCTCAATATCATATTTTCCAAATCTTGCTTCTAAACAATCAGTCTGAATTTTTCCAGTTAAAATATATTTCATTTTACACTCATCAATACAGTAACGGGTTAATTCTAACATCCCATGAGTTGTCTGCACAAGGGCTTTGTGAGTTTCTTTAGAAAATGCACCAGTAGTGCAGTTCATGTTTTCCCATGCATCAAGCCAAATTAGAAATTTATTTAAAAATATATATTTTTCATCAAATGTATCCCCATTAAGTGGTTCCATAAACACATTTCTTTGATGAATTCCTTTATTAACAGTTTTTACATTAAAAATATCCCACCATTTACAAATTACACTGCTGGCCACCCAAATTGCAACACCAAGAAAGACAAGAGATATCACAACAAAATTTATTTTGTAGTTAACATGTTGACCAAGTATCAAATGATTAAATTTATAGACTTCTGTGAAGTGTGGTTCCTGCCAAAATCAGTAGCCAGAGTAGCCGCCATTGTTGGAGATCACCGCTGCCACACGCCTCGGCATTGATTCAAAGAGACTTTGGATGAGTTCTTGGGGTACAGCAGACCAAGCAGCTTCCACACGTTGCCAAAGTTGATCTGTTGTGGCAGCTGCGGATGGAATCTGGGTCAGTCGTAGAGCAACCATGGACCACATGTTTTCTATCAGCGAAAGATCCGGAGAGCGAGGCGGCCAGGGAAGCAATTAAACTGGCGATTGACGAAGAACCGTTGGACAATGCGTGCCACGTGTGGTCGCGCATTATCCTGTTGAAATATGGCTGTGGGCAAGCCCTGAATTTAAGGAAGGACAACTGGCTCCAACACCTCGGAGATGTAGCGCTGGCTGTTTAAAGTACCGGCAATGTGTACTAGAGGTGTGCGAGAGTGATATCCAATGCCGCCCCATACCATAATACCCGGTGCAGGACCAGTGTGGCTGTGCATAACGCAGCTGTTCAGCATCCTATCTTCACGGTGTCTCCAGACTCGAATGCGACCATCATGGTGTTGCAGACAGAAGCGTGACTCGTCAGTAAAGACAATTTCATTCCATTCTGCCGTCCACATCCTTCTGTCATCGCACCATTGGCGGCGGAGACGTCTGTGGTTCTGCGTCAAGGGTAGACAAAGCAATGGACGTCTTGCGGACAGACCACTCTGCTGTAAACGGCGTCGAATGGTACGCGCAGACACTGGATGATGCGTTACAGACTGCATGTGCTGTGCTATGGTTCGTGATGTGACTGAGCGATCCGTCACTGCCATGCGCACAATTTGCCTGTCATCACGTGAAGTGGTGCGCTGAGGTGGATGCGATCGAACACGCCGGTCCGTCGTACCCTCCTGCATCCAACGATCACATATCCGCATTACAATTGTTTGGTTTCGTCCAACATGACTACCGATTTTCCTGAAAGATAATCCACAATCTCGGTAGACCACTATCCTTCCTCTGTCGAACTCGGATACTTGATCAAAAGATGATCGCTGTTTTCGACGATGCATAATTGATTGTTTTTTTGAAAAAAACCACAAGAAAAACACAATTGCCGAACTTGAAATCGTCGAAATCTCCAAGCCTTAAATAGCGCTTTGAAGTGGCGCCACAGGCGCGCGTGATGTGCGTCTGCGCTGAAATTCTAATCATTTGCATATCTCACCTCCGCTAATGCATGTTGTAAATTTCATGTTATTTACATGTTTCCTTCAGGGTGTTGCATTTACAGTGGCCAGCAGTGTATTTGAATAAACTTTGCTGTGTCATCAAAATGTGGAACATTATGTTTAGGACCAAGAGTTAATAAAGCCTGTATTACAAATTTGTTGAAAATTTTTAAGACCAATTTAACATTTTGCCTTTCAAATTAGTAGGTGAAAGACTCTTTAAAGTTAACCCTTTTGCATACTTAATAATCTCATTGCTTTCAATTTCATATATTTTTTTTAGAGCCATAAATGATGCTGTCTTAAAAGGGGAACTTTGGGGGTTATCAAAGTCAGGATAAAAAAAGCATGTGCCATGATTTTTTTGATTCAACCAGTTATTTCTTATATTTTTAAAATTATGCACAGAATCTATTAAAAAGAACAGTGGCCTATCTATATCTGTTGGGTGAGGATAAACAAATGACCTTTGTGGTGGCTGAACAAGTAAACTTAAAGCTCTGCCATTCATAGCATTATTATCAGTTACAACACAAATAACTTTTAAGCCAATATTTTCTAACCCAAGTATTACTTTTTTTGTCATATCATGTAAAGTTTGAAAATTTATACATTTAACTGGCATAATGTATGCTACTTCTTTAAAAGGTGAAAGAATACTCGACACCAGGAAGACAAATGCACTGGTTGCTGCATTATTAGTATCAACAGCAGCGCCAATGATTGATCCACCTTTATAATCAAAAAAGGGCTTTATATGTATTTCATCAATTAAAAGTATTACAGTTTTTTTCATGTTCTTCAAGAAATTTAACCCTGCTTGTTATGTACATTAAAAAGTTTTCATCGTTTAATTCTAACTGTGGGGAAACCTCTAAGTTATTACAAATTCTTCTTAAAGTATCTGGATGTGGTAGAGTAAAGTTACCACTCTGACGAATAAAATTATATGCATGGGGAGAAATGGTTTTTAATATGCATGAAAAAATTAAAAAGTGGGTAGAATAACGAAAGTGACTACTAGAAGTTAAAAAAAAAACCTAATTGCTGTTGAATGAAATTTATAACATTTTCATTTTCACTACTTCTTATGGACTCTAATAGGTTAACTATTAAATCAATTACAGATTTTACCTGACTATGGCCATCATTTGGCTTTAAATTAGTTTCAATAAGATCTAAAATTTTTATTATATCGTTGAAATGTTGTACCTTCTTTGGTAATGTTTGATTCATTATGTTCGGAACAGGATTTTTTTCAGCTGAGACAGTTAAATCCATATTGTTATTAATTTTGACACTATACTGAATAAATGGTTCTGGTTCTGATTCAATATGCAACAAAAATAATGAATTTGAATTATCCTTATATAATGTCCAAAATTCTGATATACCAAAATTTTTAATACACTTTTCAATATCAATAAGCGAATTTACCTTGCGAGACTCCTCATACTTTTCAAATGTAATAGTGGTTTCAGTCAGTCCTTTTTCTAAAAACAACATTTCCCTTTCAGTTCTTTTATTTTTAGGGCATTTTCTTGAACACTGCACCTTAGACAAATTTCCAGAGGGATAATTTGGGAAAATTGATGGAACGGCTGTTGTCGTCAGTCTTCTAAATTTTCAGTAGTGCTGATATAAATGTCCCTGTTCGATCATCAAAACCACAGCTATCTGTCTCAAAATCTGAAACCTTAAAATGCAGCTCACAAACCTGTAAGAAAAAAGGATACTATATGAATATATTGTGAATTTGTAAGAATGAAAAGTTATATTTTAAATGCAATTAGGATTCATTTTTCTAAACAAAATCTAATTTAAACACTTTATTATACTTACTCTTGAGTTTTTATTTGGTTCAAAATCTTTCCTTTGAATAGCATGCAGCCATTTTTGCCTATTTTCCTTATCTTTTGGAAAGGAAAAGATTGAAACTTTAGGTCCAGTAGGATAATTTCCCTTGCACAATGGGACGCAGCATCTGCTTGGCATATTCTAAAATAAAATGCAAAAGAACAAATTATTTCATACAAATTTCATACCTTAAAGTTACTAATTCTAACATCTAGTTTGTACTAGTTATTATACTGTTAAATGCTTTTTAAATTGCAATTGAAACTATTTATTAGTACAGCTAAAATCAGTAATTAATATATATATATATATATATATATATATATATATATATATATATACACACACACACACACACACACACACACACATGTATATAAATGTTTTCATAGAAATCTCTCACCTTAAAAAGTTACAAATTCTAACATTTAGTTTGCACTAGTTATTATAACTGTTAAATGCTTTATAAAGTGCAATTGTAACTATTTATAAGTACAACTTTGAAATTAAATCAGGTACTATTTTCACCGGCAGACTTTTCAACTGCACTTTAATTTTGACAGTGTAAGTTTGCAATACTAAACAAAAATACCTGACATAAAAAGGAAGCTTTACTAGTAGATATATATACACATCACACAAACATACATATACATTAAAAGGAAGCTTTTCTAGTAGATATATATACACAACACATATATACATATATATATATATACAGAGAGAGAGAAAACAAAATAGAAAATATGGTAAAATAAGTATAAACAGATTTATTATTATAAGTTGTAACAGAAGCTTTTATAAAAGAGTTTAATTTTCTTATGGCAAGACATTTACGACAGAATAATTAAAGAATGCACTACTATCAAAAATATGAACACAGCAAAATGCTGATATGGTGATTACTCACACAGGTGGAAAAATCAGTAATACAAATGCACGCACACACACACATATATATATACATTATACACACACATATACATTATACACGCACACACATATACATTATACACGCACACACATATACATTATACACACACACACATATACATTATACACACACACATATATATACATTATACACACACATATATGGGTCATTTTCAAAAAATTTGCCAAAACAGCATTTCAAAATTTTCAAAATTAAAAATCATCAACTGTTTAATTTATTTTTGGATACATGCTTGGAAATTCTTAATTTTTAAGGATAAGTGATATTTGAGCTTAATTTTTCCCACAACCAGATATACACTGCTGGCCACTGTAAATGAAACACCCTGAAGGAAACATGCAAATAACATGAAATTTACAACATGCATTAGCGGAGGTGAGATATGCAAATGATTAGAATTTCAGCGCAGACGCACATCACGCGCGCCTGTGGCGCCACTTCAAAGCGCTATTTAAGGCTTGGAGATTTCGACGATTTCAAGTTCGGCAATTGTGTTTTTCTTGCGGTTTTTTAAAAAAAAAACGATCAATTATGCCTCGTCGAAAACAGCGATCATCTTTTGATCAAGTATCCGAGTTCGACAGAGGAAGGATAGTGGCCTACCGAGATTGTGGATTATCTTTCAGGGAAATCGGTAGTCGTGTTGGACGAAACCAAACAACTGTAATGCGGATATGTGATCGTTGGATGCAGGAGGGTACGACGGACCGGCGTGTTCAATCGCATCCACCTCAGCGCACCACTTCACGTGATGACAGGCAAATTGTGCGCATGGCAGTGACGGATCGCTCAGTCACATCACGAACCATAGCACAGCACATGCAGTCTGTAACGCATCATCCAGTGTCTGCGCGTACCATTCGACGCCGTTTACAGCAGAGTGGTCTGTCCGCAAGACGTCCATTGCTTTGTCTACCCTTGACGCAGAACCACAGACGTCTCCGCCGCCAATGGTGCGATGACAGAAGGATGTGGACGGCAGAATGGAATGAAATTGTCTTTACTGACGAGTCACGCTTCTGTCTGCAACACCATGATGGTCGCATTCGAGTCTGGAGACACCGTGAAGATAGGATGCTGAACAGCTGCGTTATGCACAGCCACACTGGTCCTGCACCGGGTATTATGGTATGGGGCGGCATTGGATATCACTCTCGCACACCTCTAGTACGCATTGCCGGTACTTTAAACAGCCAGCGCTACATCTCCGAGGTGTTGGAGCCAGTTGTCCTTCCTTACCTTCAGGGCTTGCCCACAGCCATATTTCAACAGTATAATGCGTGACCACACGTGGCACGCATTGTCCAACGGTTCTTCGTCAATCGCCAGATTGAATTGCTTCCCTGGCCGCCTCGCTCTCCGGATCTTTCGCCGATAGAAAACATGTGGTCCATGGTTGCTCTACGATTGACCCAGATTCCATCCCCAGCTGCCACAGCAGATCAACTTTGGCAACGTGTGGAAGCTGCTTGGTCTGATGTACCCCAAGAACTCGTCCAAAGTCTCTTTGAATCAATGCCGAGGCGTGTGGCAGCGGTGATCTCCAACAATGGCGGCTACTCTGGCTACTGATTTTGGCAGGAACCACACTTCACAGAAGTCTATAAATTTAATCATTTGATACTTGGTCAACATGTTATCTACAAAATAAATTTTGTTGTGATATCTCTTGTCTTTCTTGGTGTTGCAATTTGGGTGGCCAGCAGTGTATTTAACTTTGAAAGTAAATCTTTGAGCTTCAATGTCATGAGTGTTACCGGACAATGTGACAACATTTCTATAAAGTATGAAAGTGTTTAGTTTTCCAAAAATGATACATTCCATTAATAAATTTGTCCTTTGACTATATCACATTAAACAAGAAAAGAATTTAATAATTGTTTAATAAAAATGCACTATTCATTGTCATGAGTGTTATCCTGATATCATGTTTTACTATCTATCACTATTGTAAATAAAAGGAAGAAAAAGTTTCAAAATAATATTGTTATGAAAATACATTACTTTTAATTATTATACAAATTTTAGTAGAGTTATTATGGATTTATTTAATTTTTTTATTGTGTTTTAGAGCTCATTTACTAGGTAACACTCATGACACAAATGGTAATACTCATGACATAAATGGTAACACTTTGATAAAAAGAGAGAAAAGCATGTTATGATTTTTCAAATACATCAATTGGAATGGGGAAACGGTAATAAACTCTGTTGCCTTTCATTACAAGTTGGGGGTTAGGCAAAATACGTATGATCTGATCAAATTCTACATATGAAATGTCCTCCTCCATTAATCGAAACAATTTGCCATTTTCACCAGTTAATAAAAAAAAAAAAGCAACCTTAAGCTTTCCATCCACAGCATCATACTCTTGGAAAACTCCAACATATTGGTAATGTTCTTTATTTGGGTTATCTCTAAAAACTTTAATTAGCACATAAGCACCAGGTTGAAGCTTAGATTCACAGCTACAAGCTCCTGGGTTTTTAAGATCAATGGAAGATATTGAAGTGTCATCATCATCAGTGCTGTAAATTGGTGATCTTTTATGTTTTACTGCTCCTTTGAGAACAATCTTTTTAAAAGATTGAAAACACTTGCAAAACTTTCCCAATGTCCATTTGTTTTTCATGCAGAAACATGGCACATCACGGTAAAAAAATTCTTCTGAATTTGTAGTTAATAATTGGTGAATGGAATGAGTACCTTTGACTGTCATGAGATTGGATGATATTAGCTGAAAATAATTATCAACTTTGTTTTGAGGTATAAAAAATAGTTTCACTTTTAATCCTTGATTTTGTAACACATGGAACAATGTTTCAGCATCAGGTATGTCAGTACCATGTGCTACAATTTGATCTGCTGTTCGCTTTAATGTTGCCCCAAAGCCGTCAGCAGCTCCTTTGCCATGACCAGATTCAAAGACCACATCGCTGCTTTAAATTCAAAATCGAAGATCTTTCTAGTAAAAAGATAGAAGTTTTCTTTTGTCTGTACTGGGTAGAAGGCCCACCAGAAAAGAAATGAAGAACTTGTATATTTGGATAATCCTTTCTTAATAAATCCAAAACAGGTTCAAGATGAGCCCAGATTCTAGGTGGACCATGTTCATGCTTGGGGAAATTGATGAGAAAGAGAGAGGACTTTTATCCTTCATATATAACACTCCCGTATGAATAGTCACCTGATGTAGTGAAGCTCCAAAGTGGTAACTCTGGATGTCCTCATGCAGTTTGCAATTATAATTTTCTGAAAAGTCGATAATTATTGCAGCCTCAGTATCAGATAACTGTTCTTTGCATTCCTTAAAAGACTTGTTTTGATGTCTTATTTTATAAGAATGGGGTTTGAATGCTTTCATCTAACTCTGGAAGGAATTATTCAATTTGTTAACAGTTCCATGAAGTGTTACAACTTTTTGCACATTCATACAAAACAATGAATTTTTTCCATCTTTCATCATCGACTCATCATTGACTTTTTATATCTTTCTTCTTTTACTATGCTTCATTTTTTCCAGGTTGTACTAGTGTTCAGATCTTCAACTGATACTGGGATTGTATTGTGAATACAATTCTTACATATACTAAACATGCAGTTAAAGTTGTTTTTATCACAAGCTAAGAATGATGTCAATACATGCAGGTTTGCAGTAGGCAGAACTTTCAGATGGCGTAGCTTGCAAGCCATGAACTCTAAATTTGCATGTTGCACACACCTACAAGTATCTCTGTCATCATCGGTTGGTTTCAGAACATAAAATGGTCTGCATTTTGTAAACAAAGTGCATGACACAGGTTCAGCAGTTATTTTTTCATCACAGAATTTTTTTATACAACACTTTCATGGAATCTAACAAAAGCCTCTTTTGCATCTTTAATTTATTTTTGGTTTGAGTTTTCTTCTTTCCTGCAGTAGCATGACTTACATCATCACGTAAAACAAACTGTACTATTTTCTCATATTTTGCTTTGATTTCTTTAGCTTTTATCACAGTAATACATTTTTTATATTTTAATCCAATTGTGTGAGCTGCTTTACTTTGCATTTTATATTTCTGCCATAATTTTGAGGACATAATTCTCCCAATCATTCTCTTATCACTAGGATTAGATAGTCTTGTATAGGTTGTTTTCAAATTTGATACCAAAACATCATGAAATACTAACTTTTTTGCAACTTCATGTTTCATGTTAACTTTCCTTATTCTAAAATTTTCCAACAATTTTTTTGTTTTTGATCTAGGAGTTTCAACTATAGAGCTTTTCCTTGTGACTTAACTTGCATACCTTTTTCTGTATTTATCAATTTTTTTTTCATCTAATAACTTCTGTAACTCCTGTATTTTTCTTTCATTTTTTTAATTTTCTCTTACTGTTTTAGATCTATTCTTTAAGATACATTTTCTACCTTACACCTTCTGCCTGCTTTTTAGTTGTGCAGAAACTGGTGTACATTCTAATTGTAAGGGAGATTCAAAACTAGCTTTCAAAGCTTTTTTTTTCTCTGGAAGTTGCAGCAGAAATCCACCATCTTCTCTTTACCTGCCTGTGTTCACGGCTAGTCATTTCACTAACTTTCTTTCTCTTTGCATTTCGTAATTCGTGCTTTTCTTTGTATAAAGCTTCTCTCTGCACATCTTGTCGTCTCTTTTGTCTGTATCTTTTTTGCTTTTCTGCTGCTGATAATGCCTTTTTATTTTTTTTGCATGTTGGCATCTTAGAAAAAAAGGGAACTATTTTCAGTCCTCAAGATAAATAAATGTTAAAATAACAAAGATGATGTGTATATATATATATATATATATAATTTACCAATCAAACATATTAAAAAAATATTCTTAATTTGTTACTTTTGGTTTAGGGCAAATATGCAAAGTGAATTCCATCAAAATTTATTTAACAGAATTTCATCATGAGTGTTACTTATTCGTCATGAGTGTTACTTTCTATGGGTAACACTCATGACGAATAAGTGTTACCCATAGAAAGTAATACTCATGACAAAATTATACTATATTAACTTTATTCCATAGTAATAGTCAATACAAAAGTAACTTGTTAGGCTTAATAAATAACTAATTCATGTTCTCATTACATATTAAAATTGAACCCATGTTATCTAATAATTAGTTATAAAAAGTAAGGTAACACTCATGATGATTAATAAAAATACTCACCTTTCTCGGCACTGTATTTCCCAGTATTTCTTAAATCAATCAACAAAATCTAACAGAATCACATGCACTGTGTTGCACTAGTTTAGTTCACATGCACTGTGTTGCACTAGTAATAGTAATAAACACCTAAAGCTTGTAAATGGTGTTTCCATCTATTTTTAAATAATTAAAACTAAAAAAATTAACACTCATGACACAGTTCTAGGACAGGTCTTTATAACTCAATATTGACACTTAATAATATGTTTTTTGTTTTTTAAATATCAACATATGCTAGATAATTCCATGTAGCATATGTAACATTTATTTGTTTGTATGAATAATGTAGATTAGTTTTTGAAACATCAAATTGTGATTGAGTGAATGGTCTTCGGACAGCTAAAAAATCCAGTTTTCATGTCTATCTTTCCCTTTTTTTTGGTGTTACAATCCCTAAAATGTTTAAAATTTTTAACAGTCATGTAGAAAATAGCTCAATAAACAAGAATACAAATGTATTTTCTGTTTGAATAAATGTAAAAAATAATTAACAGATCTAAAATAGCCCGGACAATGAACTGGCAAATTTTTTGAAAATGACCCATATACATTATACACACACATATATACATTATACACACACACACATATATACATTATACACACACATATATACATTATACACACACATATATACATTATACACACACATATATACATTATACACACACACATATACATTATACACACACACACATATATACATTATACACACACACATATATACATTATACACACATATATATACATTATACACACACACATATATACATTATACACACACACATATATATATACATTATACACACACACATATATATATACATTATACACACATATATACATTATACACACACACACATATATACACACGTTACTAAGTTTATTCATCGCTTCAATTTAAAAGTTATTATGTCTTGCAAATGATAAAATTAAACTGATGGAGGCTTAACAGTGATCTTCAGCCTTGTTACGTTATTACTTAGAATAAAAATTCTCGATAATGTAACATACTTAAGCAGAAGTGACATAAATCACTGATTATTACGTGTGTTGATAGTCAGCAATTAAGCCTACTCCATGATGAAGTAACGAAACAGAAATAATACATGCTTTAAATATTAGCAATATTAAAATTACAGTAATGACAGTGAAAAAGGGTACTAACCTTTATTTGAATTATTCCAAAATCTTCTAATAAAACTTCAAATATAAAATTCCGTGCTACAGCATACGGATACAGCAAGCTAACACAGTACGATGTCAACTCGAATGGCGATTTGCTATGACTGAGATTTGTGACGTCAGCCCCTAGTCCCAACTTTGCGCCGAGGCTTTGTGTTTGAGTCGGTGTTGCTTAAACACAGTTGAATTCTGTCAGGAACTCTCCGTTGTTAAAGAACAAGCTTCACTTTTATTTGGCGATATAAAAAAGGCTAGCACTTTCTATCTCTTGCAACAAATCTATACGCACTAGATAGTACCCGTCAAAACTTGACGGTAAATAATTGAACAGTTCCAATAAAAAAAAGGTTCATAACCTTGTTAAAATATTAGAAATTTTTACAGAAAATTAGCTGTTTTTCTATCCGATGTTAGAATTAAAAATGTTGTAAAAATCCGAGTTTATAATTTAAAAGAACGTCTTCTTGGAAAAAAAAGCATACTTACCGCTGATTTTTCAATCCGACTTGCACAATCTAACTAATATGCTATGTATACAATTTAACTAATATGCAATAAATATGCTATGTATAAATATATTAAGCAAAAATAAAATATATAAACTAAAGAAAATCAGATTAAAAAATCATAAAAATTACTCACGTGCAAAAAATTTTTTCAGTCTACTTAGGCAGCGCTGCAATCGCGTTTCAGAATTTTTTAATTTTCATGAATTTTAATGATGTATACACGTGCATTCAATAATTGGATCCGGTAGGCAGCCCTGCAATCGCGTTTCAGAATTTTTTATTTTTATTTTCATGAATTTTAAAGCTGTATACACGTGCATTGAATAACAATTAACTTAACCTACAAATTTGTTAAACAAACGATTTTGGTGTTTTTAATTTCTGTTTATTATTGTATTTTTGCACGTGAGATTAATATAAGCTGATATATTTGTGAAGCGGTCGCTCCGGAAGCGTTACTTGACAGAGGCATACACAGAACACGGCAACTATTAGGGGAATATATATATATATATTTTTGGCATTAATTGCATACATTGACCGTTGTATTTAATTTGAATGTACTCCGTAGCGAAGCGCGGGTTTTCAGCTAGTTAATCTATATATATAAAACAGTTCCGTACCTGACTCACTGACTGACTGACTGACTGACATACGACGCACAGACCAAACCGATGAACCTAATTTGCATGGCGATTCTTCTTATAGTGTACGGGTGCGCTAAGAAAGATTTTTCAAAAATTCTTCTTCGATTTTTAAAAATTAAATTTTTAAGATGTTTTTTTAACTTTTTTTAAGTTTGGTTTTAAAATAATAATTTGAGGGTTATAAAATTTATATCACGAGAAAGATCATAAAAATTTCTTTAAAATGAAATCTTTTTCGAATCTTTACCTCCATTTCCTGATTTTTGGGGAATTTTTAAAGATTAATTTTTAGAATTTAATTTATTAAATGCTGATCACGTGATATCTTTTTCTGGTACTTTAAATAAATTTATCGTCACGTGCATAACAACTAAATAGACAAAAAATATTTTTTTTTCTTGATAATGCGGCAGACGATTGGACATTATTTTGTCTATAAAAATATCCATTACGATTTTTTTCTAAATATATATATTTTTTTCTATATCAATTGTATATATTGATCGTCGTATTTATTATAAATATATATTTATATATATATATATATATATTTTTTTTTTGCATTAATTGCATACATTGACCGTTGTATTTAATTTGAATGTACTCCGTAGCGAAGTGCGGGTTTTCAGATAGTCTATATATATAAAACAGTTCCGTAACTGACTGACTGGCTGACTGACAGACAACGCACAGGCCAAACCGCTGGACCTAAAGGGCTGAAATTTTGCATGGCGATTCTTCTTATAGTGTAGGGGTGCACTAAGAGAAATTTTTGAAAAATTCTTTTTGGATTTTTTAATTTAAATTTTTAAGCTGTTTTTGAAACATTCTTTAATGTTTGCATTTAAAATAATAATCGGAGGGCTATAAAATTTATATCATGAGAAAGATCCTAAAAATTTCCTTAAAATGAAATCTTTTCGAATCTTTAACTCCATTTTCTGATATTTGGTGAATTTTTAAAGATAAATTTTTAGAATTTAATTAATTAAATGATGATCACGTGGTTTCTTTTCTTTTCGTGATACTTTAAATTAATTTATCGTCACGTGCATAACGACGAAATAAATTGACAAAATATTTTTTCCTTTCTAATGCGGCAGACGATTGGACATTATCCAAAAAAATATTAAAATACAGTAAAAGAAATGCTCCTCAAACTGTACTATATTAACTGCACTATATTCTTTAGTACGTTCTATTAGATTTAATTTGAATATTTTCTTCTTCATTATTTTGTCTATAAAAATATCCGTTACGATTTTATATATATATATATATATATATATATATATATATATATATATATATTGGCATTAATTACATACATTGACCATTGTATTTAATTTGAATGTACTCCGTAGCGAAGTACGGGTTTTCAGCTAGTACATTAATATAAAAGCACAATGACTGAAAACTCTATTTTCTTTTTTTGCGAGTATAAATATGCAGGTACTAGCAGAAAACCCGCACTTCGCTACGGAGTACATTCAAATTAGATGCAACGGTCAATGTATGCAATTAATGCCAAAAATATGTATAAATATATTTATAATAAATACAACGATCAATGCATGCAATTGATGTAAAAAAAAAACGAAAAAATATATTTATAAAAAAATCGTAACAGATATTTTTATAGACAAAATAATGTAGAAGAAAATATTCAAATGAAATGTAATAGAACATACTAAATAATATAGTACAGTTAATATAGTACAGTTTGAGGAACATTTCTTTACTGTATATTAATATTTTTTTGGATAATGTCCAATCGTCTGCTGCATTAGCAAGAAATTTTTTTTTGTCTATTTCGTTGTTATGCACGTGACGCAAAATTAAAAGAAAAGAAATCACGTGATCAGCATTTAATAAATTAAATTCTAAAAATGAATCTTTAAAAATTCACCAAAAATCAGAAAATGGAGGTAGAGATTCGAAAAAGATTTCATTTTTAAGGAATTTTTATGATCTTTCTCGTGATATAAATTTTATAACCCTCGGATTATTATTTTAAATGCAAACTTTAAAGACTATTACAAAAAGAGCTTTAAAATTTAATTTTAAAAATTCTAAGAAGTATTTTTTAAAAATCTCTCTTAGTGCACCCCTATACTCTGAGAAGAATCGCCATGCAAAATTTCAGCCCTTTATGTTCAGCGGTTTGGTCTGTGCGTTGTCTGTCACTCAGTCAGTCAATCAGTCAGTTACGGAACTGTTTTATATATATATACTAGCTGAAGTACCCGGCGATGCCCGGGATTTTAAGAATGTTTGTTGTTAAAAAAAATCAATTTAAAAATTAACACAGTATAAATAACATAAAATATATATGTGAAATGTTATACACGTCTCAGAATTTCAGCCTTTCATCATTGTAATACTAAAATCTGAAAAGTAAAAATGTCAAATTCTCTAATGTTTGTTAACCAAAATTAATTTAAAACTAAGCACAGTATAAATAGCATAGAAAAAAACCTTGTGAAATCTATAAATCTATAAATTTATAATAAACTCTTCAGAATTCAGCTAGAATTAGCCTTTCATCATTGGGGTAAAAAAAAAGAAGCTGCAATTACAGGTTCAGCAGAAATTTCCAATAGAACAATGATATGACTGCAGCGTTGCCTCTTAAAAAATGAAGTGTTTGATTGAGGGCTGCAAACCATTCAACTCCTTTCCACATTTAACTCCTATAAACATCCTCTACATATTAAATTCCTGTTCTCTCCATAATAAACTCCTCAGAATTTTGGTATATTCAGCCTTTCACCATAGTACCACTAAAAACTGAAACATCCTCTCCAGAAATATAAATTTATTAATTTCAATAATTAAACACACACAAATGTATAAATTACGCAAAAGTTTTTTAACCAACATTTGAATAATTCGTAAATGAAAAAGCATATGAAAATAAAGATAAGAACTTCCGGAATCGAAATTAATTACCCTTAATTTTTAATTAATAAAAAACCAACATAATATGAATAAAAACGATAGTTGTTTAAAACCATATGAAAATAAAGCTATTATAAAGATAATAATAAAAAAAGCATAAGAAAATAATGCTCGCGCATGAAGTTAATGTTACGATATAAAGATAGTAATAATAATATAAACCGCGTGCATAAAATATTTAGCTTTTCAAGCGGAATAAATTAATTTTTAGAAAAAAACTACTTTTAATCGAGAAATT
This sequence comes from Dolomedes plantarius, assembly GCA_907164885.2. Taxonomy (NCBI): domain Eukaryota; kingdom Metazoa; phylum Arthropoda; class Arachnida; order Araneae; family Dolomedidae; genus Dolomedes; species Dolomedes plantarius. The sequence continues at coordinate 4,973,309 of OU015499.1, forward strand.
AAATACATTGCACAAAATTTTGATTTTACCAACTTTCCACCCTACAATTTACACCCTACTTCTTTTAAATAGGGTGTAAATATAAAGTTTTAACAGCCAATTGCATGCCAGTTAAAAACGATTGTTGTTTAAAATCATATGAAAATTACGCTTATTATAAAGATAACAAAAAAAGCATAGGAAAATAATGTGTGCGCATGAAGTAAACGTTACGATATAAAGATAGTAATAAAAATCTATATATATAAAACAGTTCCGTAACTGACTAACTGACTGATTGACTGGCTGACATACAAAGTACAGACCAAACCGCTGAACCTAAAGGACTGAAATTTTGCATGGCGATTCTTCTTATAATGTGGGGGTGCACTAAGAAAGATTTTTGAAAAATTCTTCTTAGATTTTTTTAAATTAAATTTTTAATCTCTTTTTGTAACTTTTTCAAGTTTGCATTTAAAATAATAATTTGAGGGTTGTAAAATTTATATCACGAAAAAGATCATAAAAATTCCTTTAAAATGAAATTCTTTTCGAATCTTTACCTCCATTTTCTAATTTTTGGTGAATTTTTAAAGAGTAATTTTTACAATTTAATTTATTAAACGCTGATCATGTGATTTCTTTATCTGGTACTTTAAATAAATTTATCGTCACGTAACAACGAAATAGACAAAAAAAATATTTTTTTTCTTGCTAATGCGGCAGACGATTGGACATTGTCCAAAAAATATTAAAATACAGTAAAAGATATGTTCCTCAAACTGTACTATATTCTTTAGTATGTCCTATTAAATTTAATTTTAATATTTTCTTCTACATTATTTTGTGTATAAAAATATCCCTTACGATTTTTAAAAAAATATATTTTTTTCTCTTTTACATCATTTGTATACATTGATCGTCGTATTTATTATATACATATATATATATATATATATATATATATATATATATATATATATGTATATATATATATATATATATATTGCATTAATTGCATACATCGACGTTGTATTTAATTTGAATGTATTTCGTAGCGAAGTGCGGGTGTTCAGATGGGTTGGAATCATGAAGCTACAGAATCATGAAGCATCTGTAGCTTCATGGTTGGAATACTAAAAGTTTAAAATAGTGGCGCCGTCTACTGAACGCCTGTGAATCGAGAGTCACATCATTCAAAAGTTGTTGGTTATTTATTAATTAAAAATATTGGAAAGTTCTTGTGGATCTGTAAATATACATGTGGTAACAGTTATAAAATTTATAAATTATCAACCTACACAGGTGATAATTTATCCGGCGTTGCCTGGGATTTTAAGAATGTTTGTTAACCAAAATCAATTTAAAAACTAAACACAGTATAAATAACATAGAATAAAAAGTATGTGAAATGTTATACGCATGAATAAAAAGAAAACCCAACATGAAAAACCATAAATTTACAATAATTTCTTCAGAATTCAGCTAGATTTAGCGTTTAATCATTGGAGCAAAAAACCCCTGAAAAGTAAAGCATAAAATATATACATTTATAATAAACCACTAAAAGCTGAAAAGGAAAAATGTCAAATTGTCTTTAGGAAAGTAAAGAATTTTGAAAACTAAAGCTGAAAAGTAAAAATGTCAAATTTTCGAATGTTTGTTAACCAAAATCAATTTAAAAACTAAATACAGTATAAATAACATAGAAAAGTTTTAGCCTTTATCATTGGAGCAAAAAATCCTGAAAAGTAAAACATAAAATATATAAATTTATAATAAACCTACCAAAACCCATTAAAAAACTAAACACAGTATAAATAACATAGAAAAAAAGTGTACGAAATGTTATACACATTAATAATATGAAAAATAAAATAAAATAAAAATAATAATTTTTAAAAATAATAACAAAAATAAAAAAATAATTTTTAAAAAATAATAAATAAAAATAATAATAATAATAATTTAAAAATAATAAAATAAAAGCTGAAATAAAAAAGCTGAAAATACAGGTTTAGCAAAATTTGTACGATCCGTATTCGAACCCGCGTCTTGTAGCGTAGTAAATGAACGCTTTTACCGAATGCGCCACAATGACATGCTGCTTTAATGAGTAAATAGGAAAATATTCGTACTAAGATTACTGGAAAGTTGCTATGGGTTGGTGAATATACATGTATTTATGGAGTAAGATGAGTTTTAAGTCAGAAATAAGTTAGCAGGACAGAAGCTTAGTCTTTAACTCTTCAATAGACACAAAGACATAAGCGAGGGGGGTTGCAGTAGCGATTAAAAAAGATCTCGTGACACTTAGCGTGGTTGATTCGAATTTTCCATCGCGTGTGATAGTGTCAATATGCCGTTGGATCTGATTTATTTTAGAGTATAAAATCTGACTTGAAAGATTATTATTTTCATTTATTATTCTGGTTTAATATATAACTTGAAACTTTTTGATTTTATTTATTTTTATCTTTCGCTCGCTGTTTGCCAGCTAACCCTAACGTGGACGCCATATTCAGAGGGGTGATTACTCAAAGTGTAACAGCTTACATTTAGTTTCAAAATTGTTGGTTTTTTATTAATTAAAAATCAACGGTAATTAATTTCGATTTTTGAAGTTCTTCAGACCCTCGGCTGTTTTTAAAGACGCCTGTATGTAAAATTTCACGATCGTTGCTCCTAAACTGTGGATTTCTATACAATTACAGATAGACAAACATTCATTTTTATATATTAGATAGACTAGCTGAAAACCCGCGCTTCGCTACTGAGTACATTCAAATTAAATACAACGGTCAATGTATGCAATTACTGCCAATATATATATATATATATATATATATATATATATATATATATATATATATATTTATAATAAATGCGACGATCAATATATACAATTGATGTAGAAAAAAATATATATATTTATAAAAAAATCGTAAGGGATATATTTATAGACAAAATAATGTCCAATCGTCTGCCGCATTAGCAAGAAAAAAATATTTTTTTGTCTTTTTAGTTGTTATACACGTGACGATAAATTTATTGAAAGTACCAGAAAAAGAAATCACGCGATCGGCATTTTATAAATTAAATTCTAAAGATGAATCTTTAAAAATTCACCATAAATCAGAAAATGGAGGTAGAGATTCGAAAAAGATTTCATTTTTAAGGAATTTTTATGATCTTTCTCGTGATATAAATTTTATAACCCTCGGATTATTATTTTAAATGCAAACTTTAAAGAATATTACAAAAATTCGAAAAAGATTTCATTTTTAAGGAATTTTTATGATCTTTCTCGTGATATAAATTTTATAACCCTCGGATTATTATTTTAAATGCAAACTTTAAAGAATATTACAAAAAGAGCTTTAAAATTTAATTTAAAAAAATCTAAGAAGTATTTTTTAAAAATCTCTCTTAGTGCATCCCTATACTCTCAGAAGAATCGCCATGCAAAATTTCAGCCCTTTATGTTCAGCGGTTTGGTCTGTGCGTTGTCTGTCAGTCAGTCAGTCAATCCGTCAGTTACGGAACTGTTTTATATACAGTGGCTCCCAAAAGTGTTCTCACACTTACGAATTTTAATGAAATCGGGGTCTATCCATTAATTAAAATGAATATTTCAGAATGGGTATTTAATAATAAGATCTATAATTTATTCTTAACAAAACTACATGAAATATTTTGAAAACATAGTAAAACTTTATTTTTAAGAAACCAGTAATCAAAAAGTAACAAAAACTTTATCTCACAAAAGTCATCGTACACTGAAATATTTTCGGATAAATTCATAATTAAAATAATTGTCTGGCGCTTTATTTTTATTTTTGAGTTGTGGTGGCGTTTAAAATATCGTTTGGCTTTAATTTTTGCTTGCCTACTCCGTAATATTCTATTTATTATTTAAAAATGGCTCTTAGTCGTAAAGAAACAACAAACAGCATTCGAAAATTGATTATTTTTCATCATAGTAGTGGTAAATCAGTTCGGAATATTGCTAAATTACTTAATTTATCCCATTCTATTGTGCAGTATGTGAAAAAACGCTTTAAAGAAGAAAATTGGATCGAAAACAAGGTAAGAAAAGGCCGTCCGGCAAAGTTAACAAAACGTGATCAGAGATTTATAATTAGAAAATTTGTGAAAAATTCACGTTTGAATTCTGTAAAAGTTTCTGCAGAATTCAATGAAACATTTTCTACTTCAATTTCAATTGAAATTTTTTTTCGAGTTCTCAGAACAGCTGGATTACATGGGCGTTCTGCCCATAGAAAATTTTTTGTGAGTGAGAAAAACAGAAAGTTTAGGCTTCCCTTCGCACTATCAATGATAAATAAGCCCCAAACCTATTGGAATAATGTCTTATTTGCCGATGAACATTTTTGGTGCTTATGGGCATATAATTGTATGGAGAAGAAAAAAATGAGGAACTTAATCCCAAGAACTTAGTAGGAACAGTTAAGCATGCCGGTGGAGGTATCCTTGTGTGGGGGTGCATGTCAGCATCAGGACTAGGAAATTTGGTATTTATTGATGGCATAATGAATCATGCTGTTTTTATAAATATTTTAAGAGACAATTTAAAATTATCAGCTCAAAATTTGGGTATTGGAAACAACTTTATTTTTTATCAAGATAACGATCCTAAGTACACGGCTCTCAACGTTCGCATCTGGTGTCTCTATAATTGTCCACAAGTTTTGAAAACACCACCTCAATCGCCAGATTTAAACCCAATAGAACATATTTGGAGAGAACTGGAGGTTCGAGTACGAAAACACGACATTCACATGAAAAGTGAACTAAATACCATTATGATGGATGAATGGATGAACATTGATGCAAAAATTACAAAAGAACTAAAGCAATCTATTCCTAGACGTTTAAAAGCTGTTGTGGATGCTAAAGGATATCCTACTAAATATCAATTTATCGAAAAATTAGAATATTTACTAATATGTAAAGATTTTTTACAAGTGTACGATGACTTTTGTGAGATAAAGTTTTTGTTACTTTTGGATTATTGGTTTCTTAAAAATAAAGTTTTACTATGCTTTCAAAATATTTCATGTAGTTTTGTTAAGAATAGATTATAGATCTTATTATTAAATACCCATTATGAAATATTCATTTTAATCAATGGATAGACCCCTATTTCACTGAAAATCGTAAGTGTACGAACACTTTTGGGAGCCACTGTATATATATAAAAAAATCGTAAGGGATATATTTATAGACAAAATAATGTCCAATCGTCTGCCGCATTAGCAAGAAAAAAATATTTTTTTGTCTTTTTAGTTGTTATACACGTGACGATAAATTTATTGAAAGTAACAGAAAAAGAAATCACGTGATCGGAATTTAATAAATTAAATTCTAAATATGAATCTTTAAAAATTCACCATAAATCAGAAAATGGAGGTAAAGATTCGAAAAAGATTTCACTTTAAAGAAATTTTTATGATCTTTCTCGAAATATAAATTTTATAACCCTCAAATTATTATTTTAAATGCAAACTTAAAAAAGTTACTAAAACCGCTTAAAAATTTAATTTAAAAAAATCTAAGAAGAATATTTTAAAAATCTCTCTTAGTGCACCCCTACACTATAAGAAGATTCGTCATGGAAAATTTCAGCCCTTTAGGTCCAGCGGCGATTTGGTCTGTACGTTGTATGTCAGTCAGTCAGTGAGTGAGTCAGTTACGGAACTGTTTTATATAGAGAGACAAGCTGAAAACCCGCACTTCGCTACGGAGTACATACAAATTAAATACAACGGTCAATGTATGCAATTAATGCCTATATATATATATATATATATATATATATATATATATATATATATATAAAATAAATGCGACGATCAATATATACAATTGGTGTAGAAAAAAATATATATATTTATAAAAAAATCGTAAGGAATATTTTTGTAGACAAAATAATGTCCAATCGTCTGCTGCATTAGCAAGAAAAAAACGTATTTTTTTTTGTCTATTTAGTTGTTATGCACGTGACGATAAATTTATTTAAAGTACCATAAAAAGAAATCACGTGATCGGCATTTAATAAATTTAATTCTAAAAATGAATCTTTAAAAATTCACCAAAAACCAGAAAATAGAGGTAAAGATTCGAAAATGAGTTCATTTTAAAAGAATTTTTGCGCTCTTTCTCGTGATATAAATTTTATAACCCTCAAATTATTATTTTAAATTCAAACTTAAAAAAAGTTAAAAAACAGCTTAAAAATTTAATTAAAAAAAATCTAAGAAGAATTTTTCAAAAATCTCTCTTAGTGCACCCCTGCACCATAAGTAGAATCACCATGCAAAATTTCAGCCCTTTAGGTCCAGCGGTTTGGTCTGTGCGTTGTATGTCAGTCAGTGAGTGAGTTACGGAACTGTTTTATGTATATAGATTACCGCATCTAGGAATACCTTGCGTTTATATTGGTGATATAATTGTGTAAAATGGAAATGTGAAAAGTTTTACTCTGAATTTTTCTCTACAGTTTATTCCATATGTTTTATAATACCTTGGGCTTATACTTTTAATACATATAAAGAAGCTGGCCCCCGTTAAGAGATGTCATGCGTTTGTCTGTTAGCATGCTAAATTTAATTGTGGAAAAGTCATGCCACGGCGAATTTTTCCCTACAATTTATACCACATCTTACTATTAGCGCCCTTTACACGTACGTTATTTTGCACGCGAGATTAATATAAGCTTTTTTTTCAGCTCTTTCCCGCATGAAACCCCGATCCCGCGCGATTGAGTGCACGTGTGAAGGTGTCGGAGAGGAAGGGAAAGCTGCTTTGGAGCATACTGCAAGTTTCTCGCGCAATACCGTACGCTCCAAGCACTCGCGAAAGAACGTACGTGTAAAGAGCGCTATTAACAGCTGAAGGTAAACAAATGTATGTTAGTGAGCAGACACGGGGACGGGCTAATCTCGCGAACCGAGCACAGCAGGATATCGCGACTGGTACCGATGGACGCGGACGGACGGGACGCGTGCACTGATACCCTTCTCAACGTTCAAAACTTTAAACTTTTTTAATTATTAAATTAAAATTGCCGAACTCAAAAGAAGCGGACAACAGAAAAAGCTGACATTCCGGGTGGGCCAGCTCCTTTCCGTTTCGCAAATTTCCACTATTTTCATGCCTGCAAAATTCAACTTTTCCGTCCTCCAATCGACAATTTTTTTTATTTCCATGTGTGCTACAACTCTTCATCTTTAAGGATATGCACATTTTTAAAAAGTTTAAAATGTTTTTCACTCCAAACGAAGCTTTTTCCCCAAAGCAGTTTTTCGAATTTCACGAAATTGACAATTTTGATGGACAAATATTTCGGTTTTCTGCACCTATTAATGTCAATTTTACGATTTACTGGCATTTTCTAGATGTTCAGCTTCCAAAATATACCAAATACATTTAATAAAAAAATGTTATCATTCTAAAATGCGTACTTACAAAACTCCATTTTGAAATTTCCCGCAGTGATCGCCATTGTATCTTAATGTAACTGAATGCCGAGTTCGTAATTTTTCGATTTATTATTTTACTCACTAATAATTCCAGCAAGTTCGTGAAATTTATTTCTAATTAATGAGCAACTGATGAGGATTCTTCTGCCACCAATTTTGAATTCGTCAGAACTGTCTTTCTATTTTTTAAAGCACTTTTCCCCCCATGAGGTTTAATATTTACTTTCGGCCATGTTGCCAAAAGGGAAAATAATTAGTTGAGAACGAGTTATTTAATAATTGAAATCCAGAAATAATTTTAAAGTACCGGAAATAATTTTAATTTTAGGAAATGAGAAGTTAAAACCTTTAATATTTTTTCTAATTGAATGAACTTCTTTTTTGTTTAAAAAGCAAAATTTGGAAACGGAAATTTGAAAGAATTATTTCAAAAGTCAAAAACCGAAATTTGAGAAACAGAATTTTAAATAATTATTTCGTTTTTTAAAAATTGTAATATATTTTTAAAAGTGATTAAACAGTTTTTAATCTTTAAGAAATGAAACCATTTCATTTTAAATCGAAAAAGAAACACTTCGGGTTGCCACTCAGCTAGTATTTAATTATATCTTGTTTAAATACTTTTTACGCCCTTTAAGCGATACCATGTGTTTGTCTGTCAGTATGCAAAATTTAATTATGAAAAAGTTGTGAAAAAGTGTTTACAGTTTGTTTCTAGAGTCATTAGAAGCTGAGATACTGCTGTTTAATTATCAGCTGTTAAACCGGAAGTGCGCATTTAAATAACCGGAAGTTAGTAGTTTAAAAATAAAATAATTGTAAACAGCTATTATTCCTCTTAATTTCATAAAAAAACGTACACTATTACTGAGCTCAAAGAAGGTGTATGCTACAAAGCTGGTGAATTTTAGGCAACTCTTGAGTTTTTAAGGTTGTAACTTTTTGTAGTTAAAACTTTAAATTGAATTTCTGGAAAACGGAATTTTTTGGCATACTGTTATAGTACAACAATGATAACTACTTTAATAATGTTCAGAATTTAATGAAATTTTATATGTATGTTTGTTATGATGTTATGGATGCAATGAACCAAAATCTTTATAATATCTTACCTAGAGTTTAATTATTGGTACTGTCATAACGTGGCCGACAACAAGCCAAAATCTCAGATGAGATAAAATAAATGAGACTCAACATTGAGATAAGCAGAGACACGAATTAAAATTAAAATTAAGTTCCTTTATTAGAACTCACTATATACAAAATATTTACAGTTAGCCGTTAAGCTAGTACTATTCAATAGATTTGCTAGTCATGCATGCCGGTAGCCCCTGGTCTCAAACCACAATCTCTCCGCTGCACATCACTGACCAAACGCTAGCCTTCGCCTCTGCCGTCTGACTGCCTCGCTTTCTTCAAGTCACCTCTCCAACCGGATTCTACCAACACCTCCTAAAGAAGTTCGTTTAGGAGGTGTTGATTCTGCCCCCCTCCGAGGGGGTTGGATTTCACTTCTGCCACCGGGTGCCTTTGGGGTCTTGTTTTTGTCGCGCTGGCCACCTTCCATTCAGTCCAGCCTCTGAAAAAAACTTTTCATAAAGAGTAGCGGCTAGTTCTCTGCCAATCTTTGTCCTGTGGCATTTCCGGCCAAGGTCCGTCCGCCCCTTGGCGAACTGAAATTAATAATGCGCCCTAGAATAACAAAAAACTATTATCTGGGTTTTTCTATTGTTATTTCAGTTAACAAGATTAAATTAAATTAAAGAAGTTTACAGAAAACTACTCCCCTTCAAAGGGGACGACCTAAAAATGACCCTAAAAACAACATCTCCAAAATTAGAAATAAAATTTGCTGAAATAGAATTAAACTGAGGGAATATGATAAATAACACTTAAATTCAAAAAAAAAAAAAAAAAAAAAAGGCTTGACAATTATATTTTAAACGTAACAATATTTTATTCAGACATTGCTTGATTTAACGTTACAATAATTATTACCCTTAAGACCATGCTCATCATAAATTAAAACTACACTTATCCATTTCCTTATATATATACACTGAAGTGCCACTGAATTATGGATACCTACCTAGTAACGAGTTGGGCCTCCTCTGGCCTTGATAACGGCTGCCACACGACGAGGCATAGATTCAACAAGTTTCTGGAAACGTTCCACGGGAATGGCTTGCCAAATATTGGCAAAAGCTGTCCATAATTCAGTAAGGTTCTTTGGTGCTGTGTGATGGCCTTTCACGCCTTGTTCCAAAACATCCCAAAGATGCTCAATAGGATTTAAGTCTGGGCTTCTAGGTGGCCAATTCATGACAGAGAAGTCAGAGGAATGCTCATCCAACCAGCCAGTAGCCAACCGGGACGTGTGAGAGGTACAGTCGTCTTGCTGGAAAACTCCATTACCGTGCGGATAACAGAACAGAATAAACGGATGGAGGTGATCACCGAGCAACTCTACGTACCGAATTGCATTGAGGGAGGTAGGTACACGCACCAAAGATCCCAAACTGTGCCACGAAAAAACACCCCACCCCCCCTCTGGGCGGCCCTGGGTATTGGATGGCGATCCGAGCATCTCAGCACCGAAAGCCGACGCGCTACTACTAGGCTACGTCTGGTCCGAATTTTGTTATAATATACAGTTTTGGGAAATGGAATAGAAAATTGTATTTCCTAAATGTCCACAGCGCATTAGAAATGTCTCAAGAGAGAGGAACTGTCATGCTAAAGAAGCCTCAAAATACAGCTTGCAGTGATTCCATTTAAGTATTGTAATGTTGTGACGATTCGATTCAAACTTGGCAATATGTTACGACGATAACGTGTCAGACGGAATGGAGAGATTCCCTGAAAATGTTTTCTACGGATGAATTAAAGTTACTTACGAAAATGCAAATTGAACTAAGGAAGTCTTAACTCAAGTATTCCGTTGCAACTTTCCCTATCTAAATTTATGATAAGGAGATTTAATAAAAACAAACAAACAAAAACATCGATTTTTTTAATTATTCCTTTCGTAATTTCTTTACACTACAGTGTAATAAAACGTTACGTAGAGAGTTGGAAGCACACATATTAAATTATTCTGTCTAAGAAATTTAATTAATGTGTAATACATCTTCCTCATTCAACCGATTTGAAAACTTTTTAATAGACTTACATGCACGTATTTTATTTTATTCAGTTGTTACCTTTTAACGTTTGAAATTTTTAACAAGGCTTCCTATTTTTTGTTAACTAGCATAGAAATACGAAAATTTTTGGATTTTAGACTTTTGGATTTTTTGCCTTTGAAAAAGCTCCAGTACATATATGTAATTTCTAACACGATAGAATTTCTATAGAGCAAGCTACTACAGTTTTTAAATAACATCCAATTTGAGACATATATAAAACGATGTTTGGTATATGTTTAGGTTTTATTTTTGTTTTAAGATCTATGGTACTTTCCCATTTTACCGACCTGTCGCCAACTATAATACATAAAAGTCGTCAATTACATTATAAAGCCACCAATTAAAGCAATAAAAGGGGTACAAGATAATATTAGCTTTTCATACTACATTTCCACTTTTGTGAACTTTATTTTAATGTTAAAAGTTAAAAAAAGGGGGAATAGTAGAAGGAAAAAAATATATTAATGACTTTCCACATCATGTATTATTTTTCACAGGCTACATTTATACTTTCGTTGGCATAAATATCGATATTTACGGATATCGTTGCATGTGGGAATTTCATTTACATGATGAAATGTATGTAAGAAGTGGACTAAATATCTCTCATTAAGTGTATGTTAAAAACGGACAGAGCTACACCGGAAAATAAATCTTGGTACTTCCGTATTAACGCCACCGCAGCTGAAGTTGCGCTAATGCGTCAATATATATATATATATATATATATATATATATATATATATATATATATATACTAGCTGAAAACCCGCGCTTCGCTACGGAGTACATTCAAATTAAATACAACAGTCAGTGTATGCAATTGATGCCAAAAAAAAAAATGTATATATATATATTTATAGTAAATATGGCGATCAATGTATACAATTGATGTAGAAAAAAATATATATTTATAAATAAATCGTAAGGGATATTTTTAAAGACAAAATAATGTCCAATCGTCTGCCGCATTAGCAAGAAAATTTTTTTTTGTCTATTTAGTTGTTACGCACGTAACGATAATTTTATTTAAAGTACCGGAAAAAGAAATCACGTGATCGGCATTTAATAAATTAAATTCTAAAAATGAATCTTTAAAAATTCACCAAAACTCAGAAAATGGAGGTAAAGATTCGAAAAAGATGTCATTTTAAAGGAATTTTTATGATCTTTCTCGTGATATAAATTTTATAACCCTCAATGTATTATTTTAAATGCAAACGTAAAAAAAGTTTAAAAAACAGCTTAAAAATTTAATTTAAAAAAATCTAAGAAGAATTTTTGAAAAATCTTTCTTAGTGCACCCCTACACTATTAGAAGAATCGCCATGCAAAATTTCAGCCCTTTAGGTCCAGCGGTTTGGTCTGTGCGTTGTATGTCAGTCAGTCAGTGAATGAATGAGTCAGTTACGGAACTGTTTTATATAGATAGATAGATATAAAATAGATAATATATATATATATATATATATATATATATATATATATATATATATATATATATATATATATACTAGCATTATTGCCCGGGTAGATATATAAATATAAAATTTTTCATGCATTCCATCAAAAAAATACTGGGCTGCACCCCCCGCAAAATAAACACTTCGCCCCCCCCCCGTCAAACTCTCAAACCTCCCCTCAGATCAAACCTTTTTTCCCCCGCGTATCGAATTAGACTGGTTGTGAAGGGGCTGTATCCATATTTAAGAGGTGCGCTTAGGGGCACAAAAATCATTAAAAAATTAATTTAAAAAAACCAATTGAGCCCCAAATTTCGTTTTTCCTGATTTACGTTTCTCGGGTCCTAAACATTAACTGTGCCGAATTTGGTCCCGGTGGATGAAACAGTCTATGAGTCTATAGCGGACAAACAAACCGAAGCGTCCATCGGTACCAGTCGCGATATCCTGCTGTGCTCGGTTCGCGAGATTAGCCCGTCCCCGTGTCTGCTCACTAACATACATTTGTTTACCTTCAGCTGTTAATAGCGCTCTTTACACGTACGTTCTTTCGCGAGTGCTTGGAGCGTACGGTATTGCGCGGGAAACTTGCAGTATGCTCCAAAGCAGCTTTCCCTTCCTCTCCGACACCTTCACACGTGCACTCAATCGCGCGGGATCGGGGTTTCATGCGGGAAAGAGCTGAAAAAAAAGCTTATATTAATTATATATATATATATATATATATATATATATAAGTGTTTTGATTTTAAATAAAGTGTTTTATTTTATGATTTGTCGCAAAAATTTTAGGTATAGATTGGCGGCACTTAAAAACCGCCAAATCTGTAGCTGCGGTGGCCCCAACAAACACAGAGGCATCGGGCCGGGGTCGGAAGGTTCCTGCCAGCCGATTTCTCCACTGCCGGGCCGGCGCATTAGGTCAGTATCAGATCCGTCACGGGCGTGTCCTCTCGCCCGCGACTACCCCGTCGAGTGCCGGGCCGCTTCAAGTAGGAATGGATCTATCGTGCATCCGACTGCGAACCGCGAGCCAGTCGCGCGTAACCCGGCAATGCGGACACAAAGCCGCCGCGTAACCGGAGGTTGACGGGTCGGTTATGGCAGCAATAATTGGTGTCGACATACCGTCCTCCACCCATCTCGTAACCACCAATGTGCCATCGATCTTGGCGACGTGCCGTCACTCAACCGCAATCGGAATAGTGACACTATTTCAAAGTTTTGCGTAGAATCCTTTTTTATTCATATGCTTATTATTCAGGTTTTTTCATATGCTTCAGGTTTATTCATATGTTTATTATTCAGGTTTATAATCTTGATGAATAACATCTACCTTTACACTTTATTCTGGCCTTTATATAACTAGTATTAATACCTTCTAATTTTACCTTATTCTCACGTATTTTTAGGCAGTACCAAATATTGATCCTTGTTATTACCTAAAAAATTTTATATGAATCACGAGTTTCCATCTATTTTTGCGATATTACGCTGTTTTGTTCCTTCATATTTACCCAAAACTGGATGTCAACATATTAAAACCAATCTATAAAGCTAAATCTATCTTTCCATTTGATCTTAGGTTCCCCACTTTTTCTTTTAAATGTAGAATAAGGTATAATATGGAAAAGGATACTATATTGTTTTTTAATTTCATCCAAAGAAATGTAACATAAATCCATGCTTTTAATAGCTAACCCCAAAAGTTTGTACTCTCCCCAGTAAAATTGCATTATAACAAATTTGATACATTTATTGGAGTAATTTATGTTTAGTGATATGATGAGACCCATAATCAAACCTTAGTTTCAGCTTATCAAAATTTGCTCAGAATAATTTATGTAAATTATTTTTTGTATATGATACTTTAAATAGAGTTGGTAAATGTTCTTCAGATAAGCAAACTATATTTTCTATAGTTAACTTTGAGAAATTTCATTCCATTCTGTAGTTATAAGGAGTAATCCATGTTTGAAAAATATGAGTTAACTATAGGATTTCTTTCAAAATGATTAAAAATGAAAAATGCATGCAGTTTATTTTTGCATTTTCATTACTTTTGCGTTTTCATGAAAACTGCATGCAGTTTTCTATAAATCTTGCCAAGTCATTTTTTTCATAGTTGAAAACTATGACTTAGTTCAAGAAATACTTTAAATACAGAAAAGGAGAGGTGATTTAAAATAAGTTTATTTAGAAGTACATAACATTTTTACATTTTCTACTAAAAACAATTCGTTGGTCAATTCGTTGTACCCCTGTTCCATCTTTACAGCATCTGAAAAAAAGAAAGAAAAAAATCAGTCCATAAATTTAAGTGAAAAATTACTCCCATCCCCTGATATAATTTATGGATCAAAACAATGTTTTCATTTCAATACATTCCTTGAGAACCTGAAATGACTCTTTAGGTAATCTCATGTAACCTGTACATGTTTTAAAGAACACTGTATATCTTTTACACATCCAAAAAACAGAACAAGAAGAATAAAGAATTTATTGAAACATGTATAGGAGTTGCTTATGTTAGTAAGGCAAAAATTAACTGGTATTAACTATTAGTAATACACTTTTAAAATTCAATAATTAACTTTTTCATTAAATTTTAGTTTAAAATTTAATAATTAGTATTAACTTTATAAAGTTTATTAGTTTACCTAAATAAAGTTTTTTGTTTAAATGTTTTTGTGCGGGTTTGTCATTATTTATCGTGTTTATGACCTCCAATAAAATAGATGTGCTCCCCTGTTTTTCATTGCTTTCTACGATTTTAAATATTTTTGGGGGTTCAAATTTACAATTTTTCATGTTTACAAATCGGTAGACACTGTGTGTGATAAAGATCAAGCAGTCAACTACCCAACTGAGTTTTTAAACTCGTTGGAGTTATCTGGAGTACCTTCACACATTCTGGAGCTGAAAATTGGTGCATCTATAATGCATCTAAGAAATCTTAATCCACCTATACTGTTCAATGGAACAAGACTTACTGTGAAGAATTTAATGCCAAATGTTATTCAAGTCACCATCATGACTGGACAAGGTGCTGGACAACAAGTATTAATTCCAAGAATCCCGATAATCCCATCTGACCATCCGTTTAATTTTAAACGTCTTCAGTTCCCTGTACGCCTCAGTTTTGTGATGACCATCAACAAGGCATAAGGCCAAACTCTACAAGTTGTAGGTTGGTTGGTTGGTTTGGGTTTTTTGGCGCAAGGTCCAGAGAGGACAAGCTGCGCCAAGCATAAGGTAAACCAAAACAAACGTACATGTAATTTATTTATACGCCATAGAACCATAAAACCGCAGATAAAAATATATACAAAAGAAGAGAAGTGAGAAAAACAAAAACAAACGAAGTACTGAAAGACCATATAAAAACACAGATAATATATAGACTCGAGTATAAACAAGATAAAAACAGTTTAAAAAACCATTAAATTAGATGGTAAAAACCAATATGATGGATGAAAGTGAACAGCGCAGGATGCGGATGTTCACCAATTAAATGAGATAAAGATGGAGATGACGAGTTAAAATATTTTATATACAAGTTTTTAAAATTATTACATGAAGTTAAAATATGAAGGACAGTCAAGACGCATTTACAGTGAGCACACATGGGAGCACTCTCCCCAAATAACAAATGTAAATGTGTTAGACGGGTGTGCCCAATGCGCAGACGAGTTAAAAAATACGTCACTTTTTCTGCTTCCAAGTGAGGGCCAAACAGAGATATTTGGTTTTAACCCATGCAGTTTGTTGTTTACCTGCAGGTTCCAAATTTCTTGCCACTTGCACCGTATGATGTATTTGATAGTCTGTTTGATGTCACACAGTGGTATCGGCTTGCGTAAGATAGTATTAGCATTTTTAGCAGCTGCATCAGCCAACTCGTTACCTCGGATTCCAACATGGCTCGGAATCCAACAGAACAAAACACTACAGCCGTGCCTTGCCAGATGGTGATGAAGTTTTAATACTTCAATGGCAAGAGGGTGAGCGGGTGCATCTGATTCCAAAGCCTGTAGAGAACTGAGAGAATCAGTGTATACGATAAACTTTCTTTCCCTCTTAGTGCAGATACACTGTAGTGCTTCCAAGATGGCTTCCATTTCTGCAGTAAACACGGAACAGGATGCATGCAGACTGCGACTTACTACGTCGTTATTGATGACGTAGGCGCAGCCGACGTGATCAGATGATTTTGATCCGTCAGTGTATACATCGCTGTAGTCCTGGAACACAGCACGATGAGCCGCAAAAAGTTGCCGATACACTACGTCGTTGGTATTATTCTTGCAGAAATTCTTGAACGGATTTTGATATGAAAAGCCGTAACTCTTCCATGGAGGCAGAGAATAATATGGACTTTCCATAACGTCCGCGTTATGCAGATCGGCATCACGCAAGACATTTCGCAATCTCACGCCAAACGACGGGACACAAGATGGACGGTATTCATACAAACTATCATTACTGGTTTCAAGTAGCTGACTCTGAAGAGGATGGGAAGGGTGAGCAAGAATGCGGTAGTAATATTTGAGCGATAACTGATGCCTGATAAGGTAGAGAGGGGGTTCATGAGAGTCTGCATAGAGGCTTTCGACGGGAGATGTTCGGAAAGCACCTGAGCAAATGCGGAGGGCACTGTGGTGTACGGTATCCAGCTGTCGCAACACAGACGGGCGAGCAGAACCATACGCTTCACAACCGTAATCCAATTTGCTTCGAATGGAAGCTCTGTAGATTCTCAGCATGGAAGTGCGATCCGCACCCCACGAAGTTTTCGAAAGCATCTTCAGCAGATTCAAGGCACCTTCGCTTTTCTTCCGGATGTTCATGACATGTGGATGGAAGGTCAGTTTCCTATCAAACAAGACGCCTAAGAATTTCACATTTTCTGCTACGCTTAATTTCACCCGCCCCAAAAATATTTCGGGGTCTGGATGAACGCCCCGACGTCTACAGAAATGGACTACAGCAGTCTTGTCGACGGAGAAGCAATAACCATTTTCAACATTCCATTGTACCATCCGGTTTACAGCTGTTTGTAGTTGACGCTCAATGTGCCGCATATCTGACCCTTGACAAGAAATCTGCAGGTCATCAACGTACAAACTACCTTTAACAGTAGGAGGCAAAACATTTAAAATACTATTTATTTTAATCGCAAATAAAGTGACGCTTAAAACACTGCCTTGGGGGACTCCCTCTTCTTGTGTGTAAAGATCCGACAGGACGGAGCCAACACGTACGTCAAAAATTCTTCTAGATAAAAAATTTTGAATAAAAATGGGTAGGTGACCCCTTAAATTAAACTGATATAGGTCACGCAGTATTCCTTGTCGCCAGGTTCTGTCGTATGCCTTTTCAATATCAAAGAAGATGGAAACCATGTGATTTTTCCTAAGAAAAGCTTTTCTAATTTGGGTTTCCAGATCAATGATATTGTCGGTAGTCGACCTGCCTCTGCGGAACCCACTTTGAAATGGGGAAAGAATCTTCCTACTTTCGAGCATATAAACGAGACGGGCATTCACCATGCGCTCAAATAGCTTACATAGAGTGCTAGTCAAAGCAATCGGTCGGTAGTTCGAGGGCTCCGTTGCATCCTTTCCGGGTTTTCGAAAGGGAATTACGATAGCCCTTTGCCAAGAGACGGAAAACGTATGTTCTACTCAGATCCTATTGTACAGATGTAATAGATTAAGGAGAGAGGGGCGAGAAAGGTTCTTAAGAAGTGCATATGTAATGCCATCTGGCCCGGGAGATGTTTAAATTCGACCAGGAATACATCTCATAAGCTCAATCTCCGTAAATGTACAATTATAAGGCAGAGTGGACCGAGTGGAGAAAATAACACATCTGGCTTCTTCATGACGTTTGCGGCGCAGAAAGGCTTGCGAGTATGAGTCAGCGCTTGAAGCAGAAGCAAATGCGCGACCAATAGCATTCGCAATATCGCTAACGTCTGTAAGTAGCCGGCCATTTTCATTAATGCAAGAGATTGGGTTATCTGAATACAACCCCATCCCTCGCTTAGCTCGTGTCCACAAAACTTTACTGGGAGTAGATGGTGATAAGCTAGAAACATACTGTATCCACGATTGTCTCTGACACCGACGACGAACTCTTCTAGCAAAAGCCTTTGCTTGTTTAAATGCCACGTAATTAGGTGTTGTAGGATAACGCCTGAAATTATTCCAAGCTTTCTTTTGCCGCTTAATAGCATCTTGGCATTCCGCGTTCCACCAAGGTTTACGATGTTTTGGGACGAAACTCGATGACTTTGGTATCGCTGCTTCAGCAGCCTCCATAATAACATCAGTGACTTTTTTGACAGCGTCATCAATAGCTCCTTCCACCATGCTTCTTTCAATGACAGCTCGCTGTTGGTAGAGCGACCAGTCGGCAGCCTCATAAATATAGCGAGGAACACGACGTAAGGGGTTGCTGCAACCAGATTGGGAGATGAAAAGCGGGAAATGATCGCTATTTCTCAGATCACTCCCAACGTTGAACGTTCAGAAAGGAAGAAGCGATGGTGAACAAAGAGCAAGATCCACGGAATGGAAACTTCGTGTGGGCTCGTGAAAATGAGTAGCCTCGCCGTTATTTAGCAGATAGAGAGTGTGATCGGAAATCAACTGCTCGATCTGTCGCCCACGGGAGTTGACATTCTCATTCCCGCACAGAGGACTGTGAGCATTAAAGTCACCCATGATTATGAAAGGTTGTGGAAGCTGATTTACCAAGTCGTCAAGGGACCGCTGATCAACAACTTCATTAGGAGGAAGGTACAGAGTGCACACAGTAATTAATTTCTTTAGGTGAACTCTCACCCCAACTGCTTGCAAGGTGGTATGCAAGTTCAGTGAGGTGGATGGGTAGTCATGAGAGGTGAAGAGAGGAACACCTCCAGACACTCTTCTACCGTTTTCATTGTCTTTCCTAATGCAGCTGTAGCGTCGTAACTTCGCCGTGTCAGCAGCCTTCAGGTATGTCTCCTGAAGGGCGACACAGGCGGGAGTATATTCACGGATCAGTGTCTTTACATCGTCCAACTTATGGCGGAAACCACGGCAGTTCCAACAAACCAAAGAGGCCATTAGGGCAGAGAAGAAAGGGGCGACGAGGAAGAAACGCACCCAACGGAAGGAGGAGTATCAGACTCCTCAAACACAACTTCATGGTCCGAGTCCTCGGACACATATAACTTTATCGCAGTCTCTTCCGCGACGAGCTTGCGGATGGACTGGGGATTTTTTAAGTCATATCCTTGACTTTTAGATTTCCTAGGAAGGCCGATGACCTTTCTAGGAAAAACAACTTTTTTCCTATTTGGGTTTGGCGGAATAGGAGTATCTGCGTCAATGTGATATGACGCTGATTCCACAACTTTTTTGTTGGTGAAAGAAGGAGACGATGGTCTGCCTTTCTTGTTGCGCTTGGTATCAGAAGTTTCTAGGACTATTTTTGTACTTTTGCTCTTTTGTGAACTGTTGGTTGCATTCATAGAGGGAAGTGAGTCTGTTTGTGTACAGGCCGTGCACATCCCTTTTTTGGAAGCGGCAACAGAAGCATAGGACACTCCCACTCTGGGGCTCCGAGCCTCAACCTGTTTGCGCGCCTCCATATAGGATATGTTGCTGTGCGCCTTAATGGTCTGGATCTCTTTCTCCAGAACCCACTTAGGACATGAACGTGAGTATGACGTATGATCGCCCTGACAATTTACGCATTTTGCTGGCAAGTTGCAATTGTCTGACGAATGGTCTGGCTGGGCACAACGACACGATGCCTTCGAACCACGACACGATGCCTTCGAATGGCCAAAACGTTGGCACTGAAAGCATCGGAGAGGGTTCTGCACATATGGTCGTACGGGGCACCGTAGGTACCCAGCTATAACACGAGTTGGCAGCTTTGGCGTGTCAAAAGTCAGGATGATATGCTTTGTGGGATGTAAATTTCCATCGCGACGTATTGTTATCCTACGTACACCAGACACGAGTTGATCACGTAGGTTCTCCAATATTTCATCTTCGGTGGTATGGAGGAGATCAGCCTCCGATATTACCCCTCTCGAAGAGTTTAAGTATGCGTGTGGAGTTACGGACACGGGTATGTTACCAAACATATTGACTTTTAGCAACTGCTCAGCTTGTGATGCAGTCGATACCTCTACCAACAGGTCACCAGAACGGAATTTCTTAACAGAATTCACGTTTCCAACAGAGGCATTAAGAGACTTCTGAATGAAGAAAGGCGACATCGTTGCAAATGTACCTTCCACGCGTTTTATGATAAAAAATCTTTTCATTTGTTGCTCCCTCGAGGGGAGAGATTTCTCATTTTTTTTAGAGAAAAGAGAAGAATCCATAAAAAGGGGGGGGGGGGTTAATTCGGTTCTCGGCGGCACCACCCACCACGGAGCCCAACAAGGGGATGCAGATACTTGCACCAGTGCTCACCGACAACTATACGCCAACGAAACGACCCTGAAGCAGGCCTCCACCCTTAACGAGATGCCCAGAAGCCGAAACGATAGCTTGGTTCCTAGCCGGAGACAATGTCAGCGACCAGCCGATTGATACATTAGGGAACCACTAAGTACCTCCCGTTTACCCGAAGCGGGGGCCGAAGCAGTGTGTTGGGCAACCAAAACTGACCCTCAACTACCAGGATTCCCTTTTCCGGGGACACGGGTCTCCACGCACGGCAAACACGTGGGTGATAAAGACCCCAATAGTAGCAAGAGGCGACAGAACGGCAACAGCTACTAAAGGGGTGCCCTCGCCTCCGAAGAGGAACCACACCGAGGGAGAAAAAAGGAAAATAGTAAAGGAAGAGAGGAGAGGAAAAAAGAAATGAGAGACAGTTCGCTGGGGTACCTCGGGATAGCGACACCCGTGTTTACCTAAAGAAGGTAAACCCCCTGAGGGGCTACAAGTTGTAGGACTTAATCTTCTAAATCCATGTTTCTCCCATGGTCAGTTGTATGTAGGTTGTTCCAGGGTTGGCAAAAAAGAAAATTTATACATTCTTGACTCCGAATGGGAAAACATTTAATGTTGTTTATCCAGAGGCCCTCTTAGACTTTTGAAAGACACGAATAAGAGGAGCATTTCAGTTATGGATATTTTTATTATGGAGATATTTATTGCTACAGAATGTTGCGGGGAGCCTTTAATTGCAGATTTCTATTAATTTTTTCGTTTGTCAGTGCCTTCTACATATATTTTCATTTTTTCCCTAGAAAATCTTGCATTTATGGTGCGTGGAGCCCTTAAATTTTATAATAATAAAGTAATTTAGGGGTAATCAGTTTAGGTTAACAAGATTTATAGTCAAGAATTATATTTCACATGACTGGACAAGCCACAGGTCAAGAAGTGTTGAAATTAATGGAGGTAAGGTTAATTTTTTCATGTCCTGTTAAATGATTCATAAATTAGAATCCATAACTGATTTATACCTCATTTATATTTTTAGAATTTAACTTCTTACTTCTGTTTTAACTTTCCTTTCTATTTTACCATCATGTTTTATTTTGCTTTTAATGAAGTGTGTAAAATGTTTTTCATCGCTTACTACGATTTAAAATAATTTTTTGTATTATTGGCCTGAGCGTACTGGGCACAGCCTGTACTTTTTATTCATACTGTGTTACTTATACTGTTATTTTTTCTACGTCATTTATATTGTATTTAGTTTTTAAATTGATTTGGTGTTCTCTACTTTTCAGCTTTTTCCGAATGAAGAAATCATGTAGAGGAGGCTACTGCAACATGTGGACAGAGACAGTTGTTTTGTGACAACTGACTGAAAAGGTGTATTACATGGTTAACTGGAGTTACTCATTTTGTTCCATTTTAAAGGAATTAGGCTGTGGTTCATATGGGAATGGCGTTTAGAAACATACGCCATATGAGGCAGATATTACAGATCAAATAATAGCCAAAGATGACACCACTTCAGTCAGTTGTTCAACATAATTACAGTTTTGGCTTCAAGTCGTTTAATTTTATAATGGATTCTGTAGCATAAAAATTACGCCCTGATACGCTGAGGCTAATAATAATACAAATAATTATTTAAAATTTACTAACTAATACATGTTACTAACTAATGCATGAATGCATGCAACTAACTCACTGACTCACTCAACTCAACAAACAACACAACGCCACTGAAGAAAATGACGTGTTATTACTAAAAGGAATTTGTAGTTTAGGCGGAGGACCTGGGTCACACATAATAGCAGTTTTGGCTGCTTTAAACTCTGTCTTCTCACATTTTGATGCCCCTGTAGCAGTAGTGGATTACATTGTTAACTGGAGTTACTCATTTTGTTCCATTTTAAAGGAATTAGGCTGTGGTTCATCTATATAAATATAGTATGGGAATAAAAAACACAACGCCACTGAAGAAAATGACTGTTGTTATTACTAAAAGCAATTTGTAGTTTAGGCGGAGGACCTGGGTCCCACATAATTGCAGTTTTGGCTGCTTTAAACTCTGTCTTTTCACATTTTGATGCCCCTGTAGCAGTAGTGGATTATATTGTTAACTGGAGTTACTCATTTTGTTCCATTTTAAAGGAATTAGGCTGTGGTTCATCTATCTATATAAATAAAGTAACAGTGGAGAATGTCGTGGAGTCCGTCGGCATGGCGTTTCCGGAGATCACTCATCCTGAGAAAACATGGCCATTTTGGTCGAAAATCGGTGTATTATTTTTCTCATGAAAGTACATAAATCTTACATATTTGGAAAGATCTTCACAGCGCGAATCACTGAAATTTTTAATTATGTGTGAAATTTTTCAAACTTCATCTGGTGGACGGATGGCTTGAGCATAGCTAGGCGAAGCCCGGCTAGTATTCAAATAGATGCACTTGTGATGGATCAAATACCAAGTTCAGAATTGCCTCCCGCAAACTTGAAATCGAAAATAATATTGTCAAAATTGGAAGATTTACAACTAGCTGATTGAGCTGAATTTAAAGGTGGTATAGACATTCTTATAGGAACTGACTATTACTATAGTACAGTAACGAGAAATTTGGAAAGATTAAACAAAACCCTTGTAGCCACTGAGACAATATTTGGATGGTGTGTACAGGGAAAAACTGATAGTGTTCTAGAATCTTCCGTAGTCCTAAACATTATAGTTGAAGAGAAATCAATTTCGGACCAATTACAAAAATTTTGGACGCTTGAAGGATTGGGGATTAATCCAGAAAATGAAACTGTTGATTCTACAAACGATGATATTTTGAAGAAATTCGAATCCGAAATTAAGTATGAAAATTCTCGTTACAAGGTAAAAATTGCCCTGGAGGTCGGATCTAAAGTATAAATTACAGGATAACAGGGTGGTCACGGAGAAACGTTTTTCACGACTTAAACTCAGACTTCGTAACGATCCTGATCTTTTTAATTCATATAAATCTGTTTTAGATGACTATTTAGAACAAAATATTATAGAACCCGAACAGAATACTGATGAAGATGAAAACCAAATTAAATACTATTTACCCCATAGGGAAGTTATTCGTAACGATAGAACAACTAGTAAACTCCGCATCGTCTTTGATGCTTCATCGCATCTTCCCAGTGAAATGTCTTTGAATGATTGCCTGCATGTTGGACCCAATTTGTTCCCTGACATGGTTCAACTATTTCTATCCTTTAGACTCCATCCAGTTGCTTTCACAGCAGATATAAAACAAGCCTTCCTCCAAATAGAAATTGATGAGGAGGATAGGGATGTTACAAGGTTTTTTTCGCAGATGATCTAACCTCTGATTTGAAACCACCTGCGATTTATAGATTTACACACGTATTGTTTGGAGTAAACAGTAGCCCCTTTCTTCTTACAGTAACAATTCGATACCATTTGAAACAATTTGAAACAGTATATCCTGAAACATACGAAATCCTAAACAACGGAGTATACGTAGATGATATTATTGGTGGTCATTCAAACGCAGAACACGCATTTAAAACTTCTTTGGAATGCATTAATATTTTTAAAGATGCGAGAATGATTTTACATAAGTGGCAAACCAATTCGAAAATACTACACAATTTGTGGGTTAAGGAGGGTGTTCTGGCAGATGCCAAAGATGTAGCAACCCTTCTGCGAAGGCGCCATACCAAAAATGTAGCAACCGTATGAGGGACGCTCCCTACCCAGAGAGGGCGAGTGTGTGTTGTGTATAGCTCTGAGAGAGAGAGAGAGTCAGAGAGAGCTAGCTTTATTCATTAGAGGAATAAATAATTTTAAAGACTATGAGACTTAATTATTTTGTGTGAAATTTCTTGGTTAATAGAGCCCAAGATCTAACATTGTGTGGTCCGTCAGAAACAGGAGCAGCTACCCATGGATATATAACAGGAAGTTTTCTTTACGTAGTGCCTTTTTGTTGTGGTTGAGAGAGAAACCGTTGGACTACGCTGGAAGCCATTAGAGAGTGAGTGATATTTTACTGTTGTTTATAGTGTAAGAGACATGTTTAAAAACGCTTTAAAGCAAGACTTAAGGCTTATTGCCACAAAGATAAACAAGAAAATAAATGACAAAATGACTGTCGCTGATTTAAATAATGTCATATCGAATAGTGAACTGTATAAAAATGACCCAGACCAAGTTATAAGTATTGCGGACTCGATCATTGAACAACGCAGAAGCAAAGAACAACGACAGATAGCGTTAGAAAATATTAGGCTCGAAAGAGCTAAAGCAGAATTTGAGCTAGAGAAATTAAAAGCCGAAAGTAGATCGGAAGTATCATCCGAGAAGGATGCTGAGTTGTGCAGTTTGGATACGTTATTAAAAAGTATTCGAACACTAACACTGAAATTACCAAGTAAAGCTGAAGGCTGGGGCTTATTCTTTTCTTCCCTAGAGAGGGCTTTTATAGCAAAAAGTGTTCGTAATAAATATAAGGCCGAAATTCTTTTAAATTTAATGGGTGAGAAAGCGTCTAATATAATTATATATTTGAAAAACGAGGAAATTGGGGATTATGAAAGAGTAAAAGAATTAATTTTACGGGAATTTGAGCCAACGCCACAAGCTTGTTTAGAGCAGTTTCGAAAAGCAACTCGTCAGCAAGTCGAGACTTGTGTTCAGTTTTCGTCGCGTTTAGCAACTAGTTGGGAGTACTATTTAAAATTGAGAAAGGTCACAGATTTTAAGACTTTAAACCAACTGATTGTATAGGATAAAATATTCCAGACTCTAGATAAAGAGACCGCATCCCATATAAGACAAGCAGATATTTGGTTTAACCCTTTAAAATTATCCTAGCAAGTCGATCTATATACAACTTCGCGAGGAAAACCGTCAGAGAATTATAATGCATCTCGTAGATACCAAAATTCAAGAAATGCGTCGAAAGTGTTTTTTTCTGATATGAAAAATTCTAAATTCATATTATGCTCAGAATCCCACCCGTTGTATCGATACACTAATTATAAACAATTATCAGTTAATGAGAGATTAAATGTAGTTAAAAATAATAAATTATGTTTTAATTGTCTTGCTCAGCATAAAATTGCGCTATGTAAATCAAAATACAGGTGTACTTATTGTCTAAAATCACATCACTATACGCTTTGTTTTTCGCAAGAGAAAAGTGCAGACCAGTCTGACAAAAAGAATGAGGTTAGAGCGGACTATGTTGAGAACCAAGAGACTTGTAATTCTTCCAATGAAGGGCAAAATCTTTCACCGTTCTCTGCTGAGTTTATACCAGCAACCAGCAGTGAGTCACCTAATAAATTATTTACAACGAGAAGTGATGACAGTGGTAAAATCGTTTTGCTGAGTACAATTAACTGTTTTATGAAGGATGAGAGGGGTAATACTCAAAAATTGCGATGCTTAATGGATTCGGGATCAATCTGTAACTTGATTACTCTTTCATGTGCAGAAAGGATAGGATTAAAGAAAGAAAAAATGACTAGAGTTTTGTCAGGTTTAAATGATATTTCGATGAATGTGAAGTCAAAAGTTAATGCAACGTTAACGAATGCGAGTATGAGTTTCCAAACAAATCTAGATCTCTTAATCGTACCACGAATAACAGATTCATTCGTACCTTCGGAACACCTGAATGTAAACAAACAAGGATTTAAGAAAATAAAATTAGCGGATGAGAATTTTGATGTACCGGGTAACATAGATGCATTATTAGGAGCTGAAATATTCTATGAGAGTTTAATTCCTGGTCAAATACACCCCTTAGACACTAAATTAATTGTGCAAAATTCAGTCTTTGGATATATTGTTAGTGGAAATGTACTAACTTCTAATGTAAATAAGATACATTGTGGGCTTATTAAAGATAGCTTTGATTTAGAGAAATTATTGAGAGGTTTTTGGGAAATTGAGAATATCGAATCAGAGCCGATAAAAAATAAAGAAACTGTAATTTGTAAGGAGCACTTTTTGGAAAGCCATACGAGAGATGAAACAGGGAAATATGTAGTGAAAATTCCCCTAAAGGAAGATCCAGTGTGCTTAGGCAGATCTAGAGCCATTGCTGTTAGAAGACTTAATTCATTATGGAATAAATTTAAATTAGAGCCTTCTTATTTAGAGTTGTATAAAAACTTTTTGGCCGAATACAAAGAAATGGGTCATATGGCTGAGGTTACAGATAACGAAGAAGAGAGTATATATTTTATACCCCATTTGGGCGTATATCGTCCAGAGAGTAATACTACACCACTTCGGGTAGTTTTTAATGCTTCTTCTGTAACAACCAACGGAACTTCGTTAAATTCTCTACAATATAATGGAGGGGTGCCGCAAGATGACTTCCTTTCGATAATGATTCGATTCAGAACTCACATTTTTGCATTCACTGCGGACGTTCAGAAGATGTACCGCATGATATGGATTCATCCAGATCAGAGGAGTTTACAACGAATCGTTTGGAAAGAGGGAATAGACAACTAGCTATAGATGAAGCAACTAGCTATAGATGAAGCTCACCACTTTCCATTAGCAGCTCAGGTCGTGTTAAGAGACATGTATATAGATGATATACTTAGTGGTGCAGGAAGTTTGAATGAGGCGGAAGAACTTCAAAAACAATTAGTGGGAATGTTTAAAAAGGCAGGAATGTCTTTACATAAATGGTGCAGTAATGATAAACCACTTGTGCAAAGCAATGAAGAAAATTATACTTTTGCTAATCCCGAGGAAACCAAAACACTAGGTGTTTTTTGGAATCAAAGTGTTGATTGTTTTGCATTTCACGTAAAACCTGATTTGAAATCTTCCTATAGTAAAAGAGATGTTCTTTCCACGATTGCAAGACTGTTTGACCCTCTGGGCCTGTTAGGACCGGTTATAACTAAAGCAAAAATAATGCTTCAGAAGCTTTTGCTATTAAAAATTGACTGGCTTGACTTACTGCCATCAAAGGAAGAACAAGAGTGGAAGAAGTTTATTGAGTCGCTGCAACATCTAAACAGCTTAACAATTGGTCGGTGCATGTTACAGGAAAATCCTGCAGTGATAGAATTGCATAGGTTCTCTGATGCATCGAAAGTAGCTTTCGGTGCGGCTGTTTATTGTAAATCAATAACGAATGAGGGAAAAATCCAAGTGCACCTAATTTCGAGTAAAACTCGTGTATCACCTATAAAGAGAACAACCATACCAAGGTTGGATTGGTTGGTTGGTTGGTTGGGGTTTTATGGCGCAAGGTCCAAAATAGGACATAAAGCGCCAAACACAAGACAGAGGCGGGAAAATAGTATATAGAAAACCGCCTGACATAAACCAACGACAGAAATTACAGGTACGAAACCAACACCATTTCTTAATAAAATGACATAAAAGAGCGTAAAACAAGTATAAAAAAGTAGTAAAAAAGCAGTGTAAACGTTGTAAAATATATATATATATATAAAAGTTAATGATGCATAAAAGGGATAAAAACTATGATATATAAAAATTTATAAAATGTTTAGATGATATGAATGGTTACATAAATAATGAAAAGTGCTAAAATTTTAACAATAAAATCAATCCGAAAAGCAAATGCACTTTATAAAATTTGTACAAAACAAAAAGGCAAAAAGAGAAGGATGGGGCGGTTCCCCCAGCAGATCAGACAAATTGGGTGAACTACAACCGAAAAACCTGTTATAGTGTGACTGCAGACTAGGGCAAGACGTCAAGATGTGTGACACTGAAAGCGGAGCCTTACAGTGTTTACACAGAGGGGCATCCTCACCCATCAGCAAATGCCGATGTGTCAAAAGAGTATGCCCAACTCTCAAACGTGTAAGTACTACGTCTGCACGGCGCAGTCCAGCAGATGGCCAAGAGCGAATGCGAGGTTTAACCTGTCGCAGCTTGTTCTGAACTTGTAGGTCCCAATCTAACTGCCACTCATGCCAAACTAACTTTTTGACAGCGGACTTCAAATCGGTGATTGGAATAGGCTGAACCAGACGATGCACGGCACCTTTAGCCGCAGCATCTGCACGCTCATTACCCGCTATGCCGACATGACCCGGCACCCAGCAGAACGAAACACTGAAACCTCGACGATAGAGGCGACGATGCAGATCCACCATCGGAGATAAAAGGGAATGAGAGTGTGACACTTCACCATTCTCCAAAGTCTCTAATACGCTGATGGAATCTGTATACACGATATATCGTCTACTGCTCTGACGGGAGATGTACTTCAAGGCTTCGTGAACAGCTACAAACTCTGCTGAAAACACGGAGAAACAGTCGGGAAGGGTGTAGCTCGTAACGTCTCTGCCACAGACGTAGGCACAACCAACATGGTCTCCTGTTTTTGAGCCGTCGGTATAAACAGCAACATAGTTACGGTAAATAGCGCGGTGCGATGCAAAAAGCTGGCGATACACAACAGGATCCGTACTTGACTTTACAAAACCCTGGAAAGGGCGCAAGTATGAAATCCTGTGATCACGCCAAGGTGCAAAAGGTAAAGTCGGTCGCAGCATGACATCCGTATCACAGAGAGACGTCGAAGAAAGGAACGTTCTCATTCGAAGTCCGAACGGTGGTATACAAGATGGCCGATTTTCGAAAAGCCGGTCAAACTGACTGTCAAGAAGAACAGAATGGAGTGGGTGAGCAGGATGCGAAAGAATGCGAAAATACAATTGAAGCGACAATTGCTTGCGAACAGATGGTAAAGAGGGCTCGTCACAGATGACATTTAAGCTCTTAATAGGCGATGTTCTGAAAGCACCAGAACAGATTCGGAGGGCGGAGTGATGGATAGTATCAAGTTTCCGCAACACAGAAGAGCGAGCGGAACCGTATACGGCACAACCATAATCCAGTTTCGATCGGATGACCGCGCGATAAACTCTGAGCATAGTACATCGATCAGCACCCCAGGACGTGTTTGACAACACTTTTAACAAGTTTAGGGTTTGTTCCGACTTCCGACGCAAATGCATAACGTGCGGAAGGAAAGTGAGCTTTCTATCGAACAATACTCCTAAGAAGCGAACAACGTCCACAACGGTGATAGCTGAAAAGCCGAGATAGATCTGCGGATCAGGATGCAGTCCCCTTCGCTTACAAAAATGTACACAAGAGGTCTTTTCCGTCGAAAAAGTAAAACCGTTCTCCGAACACCATGTCATCATGCGAGAGATTGCAATTTGCAGTTGTCGTTCAATGTAACGCATGTCCTTGCTTTGGCAGGAAATCTGCAAGTCATCCACATATATGTTGCCATGAACAGAAGGTGGTAAGCACTTTAAAATATTATTTATTTTCAGGGAAAAAAGTGTCACACTGAGGACACTTCCCTGTGGAACTCCCTCTTCCTGTATGTAAACATCGGAAAGTGTGGTACCAATGCGAACTTGAAATTCTCTTAAAGACAGAAAATTCGCAATGAAAATAGGCAAGTGGCCTCGAAAATTGTTATTATAAAGGTCACGAAGGATGCCATATCTCCATGTCCGATCATATGCCTTTTCGATGTCGAAGAAAACAGACACAAGATGGTTACTTCTGACAAAGGCATTGCGAGCTTCGGATTCTAAGGCAAGAATATTGTCCATCGTAGACCGGCCACGCCGGAAACCGCTTTGTAAAGGTGACAAATAAAGCTCGGTTTCTAGTACGTACACTAACCGATTGTTTACCATGCGTTCTAGCAGCTTGCACAAACAGCTCGTGAGTGCAATTGGACTGTAATTATTCGGGTTAGTAGCATCTTTTCCCGGTTTAGGAAAGGGAATCACTAATGCCCTACGCCACGAGGTTGGGAAAGTATGTTCCTCCCAGATTCTGTTAAATAAATACAGCAAATTACGGAGCGAGCTGCGAGAGAGATGCTGTAGCATAGCATAACTAATGCCATCGGGACCCGGGGAAGTCATCCGAGTCTGCCGAAGGCAATTCTCCAACTCCTTCTCCGTAAAGGGGCAGTTGTATGACAGGTTGGACTGAGTTTCAAAACGCAAGGGCCTAGACTCGGCACGCAGTTTGTGTCGCATGAAGGTGGTCGGGTAAGTCGACACACTCGACACAGAACTAAAAGCGCTGCCAATGGCGTTACTAATTTCCTCTACGGTAGACAGAGTAACGCCATCTTGGACGATGCATTTCAGTGGTTGGTCTGAATATAAACCCATGCATTTCTTCACTTTGGTCCAAAGCTGCTTACTGGGAGTGGATGATGTCAGTCCCGAAACATACTTCTTCCATGACTCTCTTTGACAACGTCGACGCACTCTACGAGCTTGTGCTCTAGCTCTCTTGAACGCCACGAAGTTAGCAGTAGTGGGATATCGGCGAAATATCCCCCACTGTTTTCGTTGTTTTTTCAGGGCTTCTTGACATTCAAGGTTCCACCACGGCTTCCAATTTCTACGACTATTTGGTGAACTCTTAGGAATAGCTGCTTCGGCAGCGATTATTATAACGTCGGAGACACGACGAACCGCATCATCGATTGCACCGTCGACCATAGACTGGGTGATTACCGCACTGTCTGTAAAATGCAACCAGTTCGCTGATTCATATTTGAATCGCGCAGGGCGACAGACTAAAGATCCCGTGCTGGCAAGTGACACAAAGACAGGGAAATGGTCACTTCCGCGAAGATCAGTCCCAACCCAGAAGTTACATGATGGAAATAGTGACGGTGAACAGATGGCAAGATCGATTACGTGAAAGGTTCGAGATGGCTCGTGAAAATGAGTAGGATCACCATTATTGAGGAGGCAAAGATTATGGTCAGTTAATAACTGCTCCACTTGCCTTCCTCGAGCGGTGTTACCGCTACTCCCCCACAGCACATTGTGAGCATTAAAGTCTCCAAGCATAATAAAAGGTTCCGGAAGTTGAGTCACCAAGTCGTCCAGAGTCCTTTGATCAATAACATCGTTAGGCGGCAGGTATATGGCGCAGATGGAAATTAATGTTCGCATCTGCACGCGCACAGCTACAGCTTGAAGTGAAGTATTCAAGGAGAGGACAGTAAACGGGTAATTGTGAGAGGTCAGGAGAGCGACACCTCCAGACGCTCGCACACCTGAAACGTTGTCCTTCCGAAAAGTACTATAACGACGTATTTTGGCCGTGTCTGCTGACTTCAGGAAAGTTTCCTGAAGTGCGACACAGGCCGGATGGTAATCTGTGATCAAAGACTTCAGATCAGAAAGTTTATTTCGGAAACCGCGACAGTTCCAAGAGAAAAGAGTGGCCATCACGGCGGAGAGGGAGAAAGAACAGCAGGTGGGCCAGAGGAGGTGTCCATGGACACCCCAGGATCGGAGTCGGAAAGATCCGAATTAGAGGCGCATATTTGGAGGGAATCTTCCTCCTTTCGCGCCACATTGCGAGGGTCTTTCACTTTTTCAGAAAGACCCAATCGCTTCACTACATCAGCACGTTTTAATTTCTTATTGATTAAAGGTTTAGAAGTAGATGCCTGAGTACTACTGGATTTGGCTTTCTGGGTAACAGACTTTGCAGATGGATTTGTGGCAATTTTACCTAGTTTACATTTTTCTGGAACAGTTGTGTTCCGAGGTGGATCAGTCTGTGTGGAAGCAGTGCACATAACTTTTTGTGTGGTAGCTACAGAAGCGTACGAAACTCCAACTCTGGGGGTCCGAGCCTCAACTTGCTTCCGAGCTTCCATGTAAGTCAAATTGTTATGAGCTTTAACTGTCTGTATTTCCTTTTCATGAATCCACTTCGGGCAGGAGCGTGAGTAAGAGGGGTGACTTCCATTACAATTGACACATTTTTCGGGCGCGCTGCACGTCTCTGAGAGGTGATCAGGCTGGGCACAACGAGCACAGACCTCGGATCCACGACACGTTGCTTTCGAGTGACCAAATCTTTGGCACTGAAAGCAACGGAGAGGGTTCTGAACGTATGGTCTTGTTGGACATCGAAGATAACCCGCGATGACAAATGATGGCAGTTTAGGCGTATCGAACGTCAGGATGAGATGCTTCGTGGGAAGTACTTTCCCATCCCGACGGATAGTGATACGACGCACAGCAGAGACGAGCTGATGTTGCAAATTCTCCAAAATCTCTTCTTCGGTGGTATGTAGTAATTCGGGTTCCGAAATTACGCCTCTCGAAGAATTGAGATAGCCATGAGGAGCCACAGACACGGGTATATTGCCAAAAGCAGTTACCTTTAACAGTTGCGCCGCTTGTTTTGAAGTCAAAACCTCTACTAACAGGTCACCAGACCGAAGTTTCTTAACCGATTTCACATCGCCTACAGATCCATTAATGCATTTCTGTATCAGGAAGGGCGACACCATAGAAAATGTACCTTCCGAACGTTTAACAATAAAAAAACGGGACACTTGACAAATATTTGAGGACAACACACGAGTTTGAACGTTGGTTAAAGAATCCATATAAATGGGCCGTATGTTCGGTCCCCGGCGGCACCACCCACCATGGAGCCCAACAAGGGGACGCCGGTTACTGCGCCAGTGCTAACCGGGAACTATACGCGCGCGGCCAATGACCGGTTGCTTAGCCCTGAGCCAGTGAACAAAGTCTAACCGACCAGCCGATTGGTACACACGGGACCAATGTGCACCTCCCGTTTACCTGAAGCAAGGGCCAAAGTAGTGTGTTGGAGCGTTACCTTACTAAAGCCCACATTATGGCGAAGAATAAAACCCCTCAACTACCAGGATCCCCATTTCCTGGGACACGGGTCTCCACGCACGGCAAACACGTGGGCAGTTAATCGCCATTAGAAGCTAGAAGCACAGAATGACTACAGCTTCTGATGAGGAGCCCTCACCTCCGAAGAGGTAACCGCAACGAGGGAGAAAAAAAAGTTAAAAGTAGAAGGACGAGAGGAGAAGAAAAGGGAAAGGAGGGAAAGTTCGCTGGGGTACCTCGGGATTGCGACACCCGTGTTTACCTAAAGAAGGTAAACCCCCTGAGGGGACCAAGGTTGGAACTTTGTGCAGCTTTATTATTAGCTAAGCTAATTCGAAAGATTAAATCTTCGATACAATTTGAGATACAGCATATTTTCTTATGGTGCGACTCTATGATTGTACTATCATGGATAAAAAAGAACCCTATCACCTTAAAACATTTGTTGCGAACCGTATTTCGAGAATACAAGAACTGACCGACGTGTCGCAGTGGCGTCATGTACCATCCGACGAGAATCCATCGGATTTAATATCCAGAGGACTGAACCCCCAAGAGTTATCTGGTTGTTCACTTTGGTGGAGTGGACCCGAATATCTGACTACCAACGAGTATCCCAATACACCAGTTCCAGAGACAGTTATAAAAGATTACCATACTCCCGAGCTGAAAGTTCCTTGTGACTCTAATGTGGTTAATCTAAATATAACTACTGACAATTTTGCGAACAATTTACTAAATATTAGTAACAAATTCTTAAAAACAATTCAGGTACTGAGTTTTATTTTCAGGTTTGTGGAAAACTGCAAAGTAATAAACCGCAAGACTGGGCCATTGGACACAGCAGAACTGGAAAAAGCTCAGTTATATCTGGCAAAGTTAGTACAGCATCAGACCCTCAGAGATGAGCTAACCAATGTAAAGGGCTCTAAGACCAGCCCATTTAACAATCTAAACCCCTTTGTTGATAAGGATGGTATTTTAAGGGTAGGAGGCAGACTGAGTAATAGTAATTTACCCTATGAGAAAAAGTTTCCAATTTTGTTGCCATCCAAGCATAAATTAACAGAGTTAATTGTTAAATATTTTCACATAAAGTATTTGCATTCAGGGCCTCAAGCCTTACTGTATCAAATTAGGCAGAAGTTTTGGATAGTTAATGGACGAAGTATATGTAGGAGAATTGTTCATGATTGCATTACCTGCTTTAAAGCAAATCCATAGGTAATGGATCAGTTAATGGCCGATTTGCCTAGAGAAAGAGTCAGGCAAACCTTTCCCTTCAATATTACAGGGGCAGTTTTTGCGGCCCTTTCTATGTTAAGTATAAGGGTCAAAGGGATGGTATATATCACAAAGTTTATGTATGCATATTTATTTGCTTTGTGACTAAGGCAATGCATTGGAGGTAGTGTCAGATTTAACATCGACTTCGTTTATTGCTGCCCTTAAACGGTTTATATTTAGAAGGGGCAAATGTGCTAAGTTGTTTACTGACAACGCGAAAAACTTTGTAGGCGCGAATAATGAGCTTAAAAAGTTACAAAGGTTAGTGAAGCTACCAGATGAAACTCTGGCAAACTATATGTCATCAGAGGGAATCGATTGGAAGTTCCTTCCCCCTAGAGCCCCAAATTTCGGAGGTATCTGGGAGGCAGGAATAAAATCCATTAAATATTACACGAAGAGAATATTAGGCAATTTAAAAATGACTTACGAAGAGTTTCTGACAGTGTTAATTCAGGTGGAGGGAATGTTAAACTCTCGCCCGCTTGTTCCGTTATCTGCTGATATTGATGATTTGAATGTTTTGACCCCTTCCCATTTTTTAACTGGTCGACCTATTACATCAATAGTTGAACCCGATTTAACAATTATTGGTAGAAATAGGCTTGATTACTGGCAAAATTTAACCAAAAATGTGCAGATAATCTGGAAAAGATGGCATTCAGATAATCTCAGCCATTTACAACAGAGGAACAAGTGGAAATTTGAGAAGGATAATGCAAAGGTAGGACACTTAGTAGTTGTTAAGGAGGATAACTTACCACCGTGTCAATGGTCTTTAGGAAGAATTTGTGAGATTTATCCTGGAAAAGACTCAAAGGTTAGAGTTGTCAAAGTTAAAACTGCATTGGGTGAATACAAGCGTCCAATTTCGAAGTTATGTCTCCTACCCATGATTGAATAATTAATTAATTTGTTTTTTAATTGTATTATTGTTTACGAGCTATCATGTGATTTAATTTTTTTATATTTGTATTTGCATTTGTGTAATTGAATATTGGATCTTTGTATCTAATCCAATATATTGAGTGTATGTTATCTACCATTCTTGAATGTTTAAAAACATTGCAAGGCGTGGCGGTATGTTCTGGCAGTCGCCAAAAATGTAGCAACCCTTTGCGAAGGCGCATACCAAAAATGTAGCAACCCTATGAGGGACGCTCCCTACCCAGAGAGGGCGAGTGTGTGTTGTGTATAGCTCTGAGAGAGAGAGTCAGAGAGAGCTAGCTTTATTCATTAGAGGAATAAATTATTTTAAAGACTATGAAACTTAATTATTTTGTGTGAAATTTCTTGTGGAATAGAGCCCAAGATCTAACAGAGGGTATCACTACAGAGGAAACTCAAAAGGACTTTGATGCAGCAAAACCTCCCTTCAAAGTATTAGGGATGGCATGGGATAAAGATGAGGACATTCTTTACTTTGATATTGAAGACTTGACGACATTTCTGTCAAAAGGAAAAAAATACTAAACGATTTCTTCTGCAAGTTATTGGCAGAATATTTGATCCCGTAGGTTTCTTGGGACCATTCGTATTGAAAGCAAAATGCTTGATACAAGAGATTTGGACGCGTTAATTGGACTGGGACGATAGAGTACCAGAGGATTTAAATACCGCTTGGGAAAACTGGTGCAAGGAAATTTCTTGTTTAAAGGAATTCAAAATTCCAAGATATTATTTTTCGAGTCATTTAGACAACGTTGAAACAGTCGAATTGCACTGTTTTTCAGATGCAAGCAAGAAAGCATATGGCAGTGTTGCTTATTTACGCATAACTTACACTGACAATAGAATTCAATCTATCTTGGTGGCCTCCAAAACCAGAGTAGCACCTCTAAAAACATTAACATTACCCAGACTAGAATTGATGGGTGCTCTTCTTTCAGCCAGATTGAGCAACCATATCATCAAGACTTTGAGGATGAATCCCAGGTTTGAGATTCAAAGCAAGACTCATTTTTGGCTGATTCGAAAATCACACTTTTCTGGATCAAAGGTGTGCCTAAGAAGTTTAAGCCCTTCGTGAAGAATCGTCTTGAAGAAATAAACAAATTGTCATCACCAGTAAATTGGCATTTTTGCCCTGGCAAAGTAAACCCAGCAGATTTAGCCTCAAGAGGAGCCAGTATTTCCACTTTGAGCGATTCGATTTGGTTAGAAGGGCCACATTTTCTTAAGATGTCTTAAGAAAACTGGCCAGAACAGGGAAATGAGAAGAAATTCGACGATGAAGACCTAGAATATCGGAAAACCAGCAATGAAGTATACCAGTTCGGGTGTGCAGTGGCCAACGACATACTTATCGACATTTCGAAATATAGCACTCTCAGAAGACTCTTAAGAGTTACAGCTTGGGTGAAGGGATTTTTGACAAATCTTAAAAAGTCCGTTAAAAATCGTGGACCTTTGGCAGCTGAAGAAATGCAGTTAGCTGAAGAGTTTTGGATTCGAAATACGCAAAAGAAATTCTTTAGTCAGAAATTTCAGACTTGGAAAATGATCAAAAAGTAAAATCTGATTCGTCTGTCTGCTCATTAGTACCATTTTTAGACTCCAGGAAAATACTTAGAATAAAGGGCAGGCTCACCGAATCAGACCTCTCCTTTGATGAAAAACAACCGATCCTACTCCCTAAAACTTCGAGGTTCACGGAACTGTTGGTGAAAAGAGAACACGAAAAGGTAATGCATAGCGGTGTGTCCCTGACGCTAACAAAGATGAGAAAAAATTTTGGGTTCCTAAGGAACGGCAATTAGTAAAAAAGATTATTGGCAAGTGCTTGATTTGCAGGAAGTATTCGGCAAAACCTGCTGACCAAATAACAGGCCCTTTACCAAAAGATCGAATATCTCAAACGCCTCCCTTTAACATTTGCGGCGTTGATTTCGCCGGACCGATTCCTGTAAAAAATGAAACGGGAACAGTGAAGTCTTACATAGCACTTTTCACTTGCGCTGTCACCAGAGCGATACACTTACAATTGCCGACCGCGATGTCGACTAAATGTTTTTTGCTGACCTTTAGAAGATTTGCGGCTAGAAGAGGAAATTGTTCCATCGTATACTCTGATAATGCGAAATCATTTAAAAGGGCCAGTAGAGAACTGCAAAACATTTCCGAAATATTATTGAACCATGAGCTACGAGATTACCTTTCTTCACAGGGCATTACATGGAAATTTATTGCGGAACGATCCCCATGGTGGGGAGGGTTCTATGAACGTTTGGTAAGGTCAGTGAAAGATCCGTTGAGAAAAGTGCTAGGTCGCGCTTTATTGAACTTTGAAGAATTATATACTGTTCTGGCAGAAGTAGAAGTAGTTGTAAACATGAGACCACTGACGTACGTTAACGATTGTTTAAACGAACCTTCGCCTTTAACACCGTCTCATTTCTTAAACTTTGGAAGAAATGAAAATGAATTTCCAATAAACTTTATAGAACTAGAAAATACATCTAGAGAAGGTTTAACTCGAAGAAAGATGTACCAAACACAACTTCTCAAAGAAATCTGGAAGAAATGGAAGAATCAGTACTTACTGAATTTGAAAACTGCATACCATTTCAAAACTACTGAATCCTCTAAGGATATGAAAATTGGGCAAGCTGTCCTGATTGACGGAACATCGAAGTCCAAACTCCTGTGGGACTTGGGTGTCATTCATGAATCGTTTACGGGAAGAGATGGACATGTTCGGGCTTGTATGGTGAAAACCTCAAAGGGACTGTTTAGAAAGCCCATACCCACTCGAAGTGAACGAACTTTAGACTTTTAGACTTTCTTCCAGCATTTATTTAATCAGAACAATTTTTGAACTTTTGAGTATTTAGTAATTTCTTTATTTAGTTGATTAATTTGTCTTATTTGTGTTTTAATTTTAGTAGATATTCAAGAACATTTTTTTTAATTTGTAAGAATTTGTAATAGTAAGTAATTGTAAGTATTTTCATTATTTTAGATTTGATTGTTATTCTTCTTCTTTATTTAGTGAACTTAAAATTTAGTTTGTTGATTTAATTTTTCTTAACTTTAAAACTTTAATTCAATTTGCATATTTGTTTATAATGATTCATTTTTGATTATTTGATTTGAATTTAACATTCATGTGTTAAATATTTAGAATTGAAATTTGACTAACTGAACCACACTGTAGATTTATATGGATGTGTATAAATAAAGGGTGAACTCGTGGAGTTCAGGTGGAGAGTGTGGCGAAATGTGTAACATCGATTGCAGCGCCCCCACCGTGTTTACAATCTGAGCAGTTGAATCTGCGATTCCGCCATGTAAACATGGCTCTTAGATTAGTGGCAGTTTGTAGACCTTTAAGTGTTGTACATTTGTAAATAAATTTAGTATCGTTTGTAGACCTCTTGTTTAGAATATTGATTTCATCCATCGATGCAACCATTGACCTTAGATTATTTAGATACCCCTTCGATTCGAACATTTTTCTAAAATACCATTGCGATATGCCATTTCTTGCGAATGATTGCGATTGTCAAACACGTTGTAATGTTTCACTATTAACTGTTTGTAAAGCGTCACAAATGCGTTGTTTAAGTTCGGGAAAAATTGTAGGGAAAAGTTGTATGAACACAAGATCTTTGACATATCCCCAAAGAAAGAAGTGGCATGGGTTAAGTCCGGTGACCTAGGAGAGTAGCTGTGTAGGACCAAATCATCGGCTGCACTGCGACTAATCCAATGGTGTGGTAGTTCTCTGTTGAGAAATTTACGAACTTGAAATGCCAGTGGGGCTAAAAATTTAACATTTTTCCTTTACAATGACATATTAATTATAATTTCCTGTTTGTAATTATGGAAAATATTAAATTTTGTAATCGGATGATTCTTTCCTGATAACCCTGTATATACAGAGGCTGTTCGCACATTTTTTAGACGATTTTGGTAAGCGGTAATAAAAAATCGTTTGCTGCAAAAGAAATAATTGCAATTGTACTATGTTTTTAAAAGTCAAAATTATCGTCTGCGGCTTGAAAGTTTTGATTTATTCAAAATGGCGTTTATAACAAAGCAGTGGTTCGGAGGCTACATTTATGCTCTTTCCGAAGAGAAATATGCATACTCCGTTATCCAAAAACGATGTGAGAGTCATGGTTTTGTGATATCTAAAGCGTCGATAGGTAATATCGTCAACAAGAAAGGAAAAAAACGTCAAATTGGAGCCTCAAGTGGGACAAAAATTCCAAACAAGTATCCAAGGAAAAAACGGACATCTTCGACTATTGCAAAGGTACGTTGTTTAATGTTAAAAGAAAATCCCCCTAGTCAAAGGACAGTTGCAAAATCATTAAAATGTTCGGTGTCCACTGTAAACAAAATGATAAACGTTGATTTAAATCTTAAGAAAGCGAAAAAACGCAACGTGCATCGTCTTCTTCCAAATCATATCGCTGAACGCAGGACACGCTGCAGAATTCTATATGACAAACACTTATCCAAAGAAAAATGGAAAACAATTGTCACAATAGATGAATCATGGGCGTATTTAAATGATTGCAACAAAAAAGAGCCATTTATTATCATAAAAGGGGAGAAAAAAATTTAAGTACATGGTTCAAAGAATCGAAAGAAAGTTTTTCTAAGGGATTCATGATTGTTGCTGGTTTTTCTTATAATGGCAAGTTAAAAATAAAGAGAGTAGAAAAAATGTCAAGATTAGAATACCTCTTCTGACACTTCAAAAGGCATTATTATCCTGGAAATTGCGGTGTCGAAAGATAGTTCAGAATAAGGGATGTCAAATAGAACATTTAAAACCCAAGAATTTTATGTAATTTAGTTTTGTGAATACAATATACATCGTCTAAAAAATGTGTGAACAGCCTCTGTATATATATATATATATATATATATATATATATATATATATATATATATATATATACACTCAAGAGCCAAAACATTATGACCACCCCTACATTTTGCAATGAATTCGCCTGGATGGCGTGGAAGGCACGTGATCAGGTGGAAGTGGTATTTAACTGCTGCTGGAGAGTCTGAAGAATCATTCTTTCACTTACTTCTGTGTGTGGTGGAAAAGGCTGCGGATCTAAGCGACTTTGATAGAGGGCAGATTGTAATGGCTCGAAGGCTCGGAACAAGTATTTCCGAAAGTGCACGACTCGTGGGTTGTTCGCGACCTACAGTTGTACGCTGAAACCAGCAGTAGACGACATGGTGTTGGACGTCCACACGCTATCAAAGAAAAAGGTCGTCGGAGACTGTCTCGGATGGTGAAGCAAAACCGGAGCCAGACAGTGGCTCAGCTGACAGTCCAATACAATGCAGGGCCAAGTAGAATAGTATCGCAGCACACTGTTCAGCTGGACACTGTTGGATATTGGGCAACGCAGCTAATGTCCCACTCGTGTGCCTTTGCTGACCAAGCGTCATCGCCAACTGCGCCTGCGCTGGGCCCGGGAACATCGCGACTGGTCCATGGATCAGTGGGAGAGAGTTGCATGGTCAGATGAATCACGATTTGTCATTCATCACGCCGATGGCCGTGTCAGGATACGCCGTCTTCCAGGCGAACTGTTGCGCCCTCAATGTACAGTAGGTCATACACAGGCCGGTGGTGGCGGTATTATGCTCTGGGACCCGTGGTTGTGGTAGAGCAGACTATTTATGCTACAGGGTATCTGAACATCATTGCGGACCAGTTGCACCCGTACATGGCCTCTGTTTTTCCAGCTCGAAATGGAATGTTCCAACAGGACAACGCCCCATGTCACAAGGCTAAAATTGTGTTGCAGTGGTTCCAGGAACATGATGCTGAATTCCAGTTAATGTTCTAGCCGCCTAACTCACCGGATCTCAATCCGATAGAACACATTTTGGATGTCATGGGACGGCAGCTCAGAGTTCAAAGACCACCAATTCGCAATATTTCGGATTTGAGTGACCGTTGCTTAAACATCTGGTACAATCTGTCTCCGTCCATCTACGAAGGACTTGGCATCCATGCCAAGGCAGGTTGAAGCTGTGTTGCGCGCCAAAGGTGGGCCAACTCGTTATTGACAGGTGGTCATAATGTTTTGGCTCTTGAGTGTATGTATATGTGGGATGCCATCCATACAGCCCCATGCATGCCACTCTCATATTTATGCCCCGGCGACGGCCACCTGGCGGGCGTCGCGAAGAACAGAAGAGATAGGCGATGTTTTGCTTCCGACGAGCGTGCACGTGTCTGTGCCGCGTTGCTTGTTTTTCCCCCTTTTAGACGTTAGTTCCCCCTGTAAATAATGTCCCTCTTTAAATAAATGTTACATATGTTAACACTGTTTGTGATTATTCCCCCAAAAACCCCACAGATGGGGGCTCTGGCCTCCTTTTACCCTTTAATCCCCTAGATCACCCATGCCTGCCGTATCAACTCTCCATTTGACGTGATAGTTTTAAAGACGTTTACAGCTGATATTTACCGATTTTTCCTCAGACGTATAATTCGAGGGACTTAAGTTTTTCATCTTTCTGACGTGACAAGGACTGAATTTTCGACTTGACGACTTTCGTTTCGACGTGAAGTATTCGGATTTACAACTTTTTGGATTATTCTGTTTAGAAGTCTGCATTCAGTGAGTACCATTTTTGTGTTGTGTCAATATGTGTTCAGTTTCACTAAACGATATTGTGCCAATCGCACAAGCACTCAGCTGTGCACCAACTAAAAGTATTAAATTATTGTTTTCGATTTGTTTTGATGATACATTTGATCGTTCATCCCGATCTAAAGTACGCAATTTTCAGAATTTCCCTGCTACTCTCGATTTGAATTCCCGAAAAAAATCCATCCTTAAAACATATTCATTAAATGATTTTATCTGTGTTGCTAATATTTTGCATATTGATTCCGACGGTTCTAAAGACAAACTATGTGATTCCATTTTTGACGTACTTTCGAATTTAACTTCCTTTCAACCGATTTCTGACTTTGATGAGAATGACGAATTGGCGCCAAGTTCTTTCGCGCAGACACAACTATCACAGACGCCTGCTGCTCTCGTCACAGTCGAAAACGCTTATAGGAATTACTTTCAGCCGAAACCACAACAATCCAAAATTGACACTTCCGTTCCTTATTTTAATTTATGGCTTGTTTTGAGAGATGTTTCCTGTTCTATGCGAAAATTTACTGGTAACAATGCGTATACTATTCAAAGCTTTTTGCGCGACGTAGAGGATAATTTATCTCTTTTACCAGAATTAACAGATCAGCATAAAGTGATTTTTGTGAAAACTAATATTTCTGGATCCGCTAAATTATTTATTCAAAGCCAACGTAATCTAAACACTT
Source organism: Dolomedes plantarius (assembly GCA_907164885.2). Taxonomy (NCBI): domain Eukaryota; kingdom Metazoa; phylum Arthropoda; class Arachnida; order Araneae; family Dolomedidae; genus Dolomedes; species Dolomedes plantarius. Next base: position 5,016,249 of record OU015499.1, read on the forward strand.
TGAGTTCTTTAAAAAAAGCTTTAATTGAGGAGTTTGGCTCGAAAATTACGATCGCTGACTTACATCGAGAGTTGCGAAATCGAAAGTTAAAACCAAATGAATCTCTTACAGAATATTTAATTGCTCTTCGCGAGTTAGCTTCGCAAGCCCTTGACTTTGCCGTGGACGACGCTAGTATAATTGAGTATTGCATAAATAATATTCCAGACGCTCCGTGTAATAAATTAATTTTGTATGGTTGTACTAACTTTACGGAATTCAAACAGAAACTCAAAATTTATGAAAAGATTTTTGACAGAAATAGATGTAAATCCTCAACTGACCATTTCGGTTCTAACTACATAATTCGTAAACGTGATGACGTGTATCATAAAATTTCAAACCCAAGACGTGAGATGAAACCAGAAGCATTTCGTCCTCATGCTCAAAGTAAACAAATGTGCTATAATTGTTTTAATTTTAACCATTTATCTAAATTTTGTCCAGAGAAACATCGCGGTCCAAAATGTATTTCTTGTGGAAATTTCGGACACATCGCCGCAAATTGTTCAAAATCAAATGATTTACACACACAGAGAGAAACTAATGTTAATACGCTCAATTCAACTGCTTCAAATTTAATGTACCAGGATGTTACACTCAACCATGTCTCTTTCAACGCGTTAATCGACACAGGTTCGATGGCTACGATTATGCTAAAGCGGGCGTATACTAAAATTGGATCCCCTGTTCTTAATAAGTCTAGTACATTGCTTACGGCTTTTGGCAATGGAAAAATTAAGCCGCTTTGTTCTTTCAAATCCCAAATTGTTATTGAAGGTCAATTGTTTACCGCTGATATTTGTGTTGTTGACGATAATACTATGCCAGTAGATTTGATAATTGGTATGAATGTACTTGCACAGGCTGAATTCACTATCACTAAAGACGGACTTTCGATTCATAAACCTTTAGATTTTGACGTTATAGACGAAGACGTTACTCTTATTAGTAATATATTGGTAATAGATGATTTTAGCCCTGATATAGGCCCTAGTGCTACTAAACAACAGAGAAATACCATTCAACACCTCGTGACCAATTATAAACCACATAAAATCAAAACTACTAATATTGAAATGCATATACAAGTTGATACTTCGACTCCCATGTGCTAGAGACCACAACGTTTACCATTTACTGAGAGAGATATTGTAGATAAACAAGTTAATACTTGGATTCAGGACGGCATAATAGAACCCTGTTCATCAGACTACTCGAGTCAGGTTGTTCTTGTTAAAAAGAAAGACGGAACCCCACGACTTTCCATCGACTATAGACAATTAAATAAACGTATAGTTAAAGATCGATACCCTTTACCTCTCATTGACGACTTACTCGATAAACTCCAGAATGCTCGTGTTTTCAGTACTCTAGACCTTAAAAATGGATTTTTCCATGTTAATGTTCATAATGACAGTCGACGTTATACTTCCTTCGTGACACATTCAGGTCAGTTTCAGTTTCTTAAAGTTCCCTTTGGTCTTTGTACATCACCTTCCGTATTTCAGCGATTTGTTAATACAGTCTTTAAAGGTCTCATTTTATCAGGTCAGATATTGTTGTATATGGATGACTTAATCATTCCTGCTAAAGATGAAGAGGAAAATATTGAAAAAATAAAATCAGTCTTTTCTGTTGCTTCTGACTACGGTCTTGAGATAAACTTTCGAAAATGTAAATTCCTTCATACACAAATTGAGTTCCTTGGCCATATTATTCAAAACGGACAGTTATTTCCCTCCCCTCTTAAAACAGCCGCCGTTCTAAATTATCCGGAACCAAGAAATCAAAAAGACGTCCAATGTTTCCTTGGTTTGGCTGGTTATTTCCGTAGATTTATCCAAAACTTTTCAGTTATCGCTAATCCTCTATCTAACTTTCTAAAAAAATCTATTATTTTCCATTTTGGTGTAAACGAGAAAAATGCTTTTTATCAATTGAAGCAATGTTTGGCTAATAAACCCGTTCTTAATATTTATAATCAGAAAAGCGAAACTGAATTACATACTGACGCTTCTATCCATGGTTTTGGATGCATTCTTCTTCAGAAATCCACTGATGATAACTATTTTCACCCTGTATATTTTGCAAGCAAATCTACATCCGACGCTGAGAAAAATTACTCAAGTTATGAACTCGAGCTCCTAGCCGTAATTCATGGATTAAAAAATTTTAGAGTGTATCTACTTGGTCAACAATTTACCATATGTTAAGAATTTGAAATTTTCTTTCCCCGTTACGCGGCGCGCTTCCTTCGTTTTAGCGCTGCTCGATGTGAACGAGGCTATTAAAAGCAAGCGAAAAGCGGGAGCTTTTTCTCCCCTTATGTCTTATGTCTACTGACGATACGTTTGTCTCTCGATACGCTGACTCTCGATACGTAATATGTATTCAAATGTTTATAATTAGATGTTGTTTTATTAAAGTATTTGTGGAAATTACAGTCTTTTATCTATTCGACGGACAATCACGTTACATGGTCATCGACGAGCCGATGGAAAGCGAACTGTTCTAACAATTTTGAAAACCGTAACGAAACGATTCAAAATGGCTCCCGGTGAACTCTCTCAAATAACTGTATTTAATCGGAAACAAGGATATATTCGTGGACAAGTAACAAGATTAAAGACGAATTTACAAGGTGATCAGGTGCCTGTGGATAAAACGGATATTATTCAAAAACTGAATACAACTGAAAAATTGCGTAGCAAGTTAGAGGATCTACGCAGTGAATGTTATTGCACTCTTTCTGATGCTGAGTTACCAGCTTTCGAAGCAAGTTTGGAGGAGCTGCAAATTGACCTCGACACATGCGAGGTAAGCTTTCAAAAACTTCTCAAACCAAATTCTAGTTCAAATGTTGAAAACAGTCAGTCCTCTGGTAACTGCAAATTAAAATTACCGTCAATTAATCTTCCCGAGTTTTCTGGTCAATATGTTGAATGGTTGTCATTCAAAACGCAATTTATGTCATTAATTGATGATAATGATGAGTTGTCAGATCAACAAAAATTATTTTATCTTCAATCAGCACTTAAGGGTAATGCCAAACAATTAATTACGATAAATGATACGTACACTAGTTTATTCGAGGCACTGAAAAAACGCTTTGAGAACACACGCTTGCTTATTATGAGTCATATTAGTGAAATATTTAATTGTTCTAAAGTTAAATGTGAATCCGCGTCTAATTTAAGACAGATGCTTGACAAAATCGAAAGTAATTTGCGATCATTAAAACAGTTAAAATTAGAGACAAACCCTCTATGCGAAGCAATAGTAATTTATGTAATTCTTCAACGAATTGATATTGATACACGTAAATTATACGAAATGGAATTGGGATCCGAATTGCCGAGTTGGGAAAAATTTACGGATTTTTTAACCAAAAGATGTCAAGCTCTGGAAAATGTTAACAGAGGTCCGGGAGGAAATGAATTTAAACGGGAACCAACCCCAAAATTCAAAACGTTAATAGTGAAAAATGAGAAAAATAACTGTATGTTAGGATGCACAGAATCGCACCCCATTTTCAGGTGTAAAAGGTTTATTGATTCAAACGCAGATGAAAGATTAAAATATGTCAAGAAATTTAATTTATGCTTTAACTGTCTCGGGTTTCATGCAATGTCTAGATGCAAGAAAATGCATTTAAAATGTAAAACTTGTAACAAAAATCACAGTACAATGTTGCACGGAGCGAACTTTACTGTCGAAAGGTATAAACAAAACAAAAATGACAACGGCGCCAATGATTTGGCGGCGAACGAAGAGAAAGGTTTTGCGCGATCTCAGGTGCCAGATAGCCTTACGAATCATGAGCTGCAAAATGCGTCTTGTTTATATTCACTTAATGCAAGCAAAAATGTTCTTCTTTCTACGGTGAAAGTAACAGTTATGCAATCGAACGGAAATTAGTTTGAGTTAAATGCTTTATGTGACTCCGCATCTATGAGGAATTTAATAATTGAAGACGCAGCTAATTTATTAGGCTTTCAAAAATCGCGATGTAGGGCAAATTTAATTGGACTAAAAAATACAGTAGTACCAGTTACTGAAAAGATTTGTACGCGTATAACGAACGATGAAGAATCCTTTAATAAGGAACTTGAATTTTTGATTTTGCCCGAAATTGCTGGGAATGTTCCATCTGAAAAAATAAACATTTCTAATTTAAATTTGCCGGAAAACATAAAGTACGCGAATCCTACATTTTATTTACCTAAAAAAATATCGCTTCTTCTGGGAGCTGACGTATTTTACGAATTACTAAAAGGAAATCAAATCCAGGTAATGGGTAACTCTATCATTTTAATTGAGACAGTCTTCGGATGGATGGTGACAGGTTCGATTCCCGCAGTGCGTCCAAATGATTCTCAGTGTTATTTTATTCAGGATCGCATTGAGGAGGGGTTACAACAATTTTGGGAATTGGAATCGATTGGCATATTCCAAGATGCACACTCGGACGAGGAAGGTAAAGCCATGACACTTTTTAAGGATTCTATATGCTACAAAAATGGGAGGTATGAAGTTAGGTTACCATGGAAACGGGATTTCAGGGAATTAAATTATAACTTAACAGTTGCCAGGAGACGACTGGATCATTTGAATAGAAAATTTGAGAAGCATCCGGAACTGTATAACGATTTCATGAGATAGTAAATGATTATGAAAATAAAGGCATCATCGAAAAAGTTCCAAATGACAAAGTTCAAAGAGATAAACCACTATTTTATCTACCATTTTCTATGGTTTATAGAGACTCTGTCAGTTCCAAAAAACGAATTGTTTTTGATGCCAGTGCACACGGAGAAGGTGAACTTTCTCTAAATGACTGTCTGTATGCAGGACTTAGTCTTAATCCCCTGATATTTAACATGCTCATATTCTTTCGTTTGAATGCTGTGGTCGTCTTAGCAGATATCGAAAAGGCGTTTCTGCATATATCCTTAAATGAGAAGGATAGGAATGCAGTCCGATTTTTGTTCCCAAGTTCAAATCCAGGTACAAGTAAGCATTATGACATCCAAATTTTCAGATTTTGCCGTGTTCTCTTTGGTGTCAACGCCAGTCCGTTCTTGCTGTCCGCCACAATTAAGGAACACATCGAAAAATTTCGAGAGTTGCATCCCACTACGGTGGAAATGCTCGATAAATGTCTTTATGTAAACGACTTTGTAGGAGCTGTCGACAACGTCTCGTCTGCCTTTCAGATGTCGCGCGAAGCCAAAAGAATTATGGCTGATGCAGGAATGAACTTGTGTAAGTGGAGTTCCAACAGCAAGGAATTGGTATAATCATGGGAAGACCACGGGTTCAAAACCCATCCCATTCATTCAGAAGTCAGTCTTCCTGACAAATTACACAAAGTTCTCGGTCTTCCGTGGCATGTTCATCAAGACTACATCACGATAGATGTGGAAAACTTGCTCGAATTTGATGAACACGAAACTATAACAAAAAGACTTGTGTTAAGAACAGCAGGAAAGCTGTACGACATACTTGGTCTTTTAACACCGTTCACAATAAGACTCAAATGTCTGTTCCAAGAATTGTGGCTTAGGAAGTGCCTGTGGGACGCGGAACTTCCACCAGACCTTCTCCAAATGTATACTCAATGGAGGTCTGAGTTGTCTGATATTTCTAACTTGAAAGTCCCTAGAATGATCCTCAACTCCAGCTTAGGTGATACCAACGAACTTCATATCCATGTCTTTTCCGATGCCAGCCAAAAAGCATACGGAACCGCAGTCTATTTGAGAGTGAAGTACATTGGCAAAATCACAGTGAATCTGGTCGCTTCGAAGAGTCGTGTTGCCCCATTAAAGAAACTGACTCTTCCAAAACTCGAACTGATGGGGGTGTTGCTCGCAGCCAGACTTTCAAAAGAAGTAGAACGAAACATAAACCGGAAAGGATCGACCTCAGTTCATTTCTGGTCAGACTCCCAGATCGTATTTTTCTGGATCAAAGGACCTCACCACAAGTGGAAACAATTTGTTTCTAATCGTGTGAAGGAAATTCAGGCTCTTAGCAATCCTGAAGCTTGGTCACACGTACCGGGAAAATTAAATATTGCAGACCTTGTCACGAGAGGAGTTAGTGCAGAAAGTCTTTCAAAAAGTGAGGCCTGGTGGTCAGGTCCAGAATTCTTAAGAACAAATGAGGTCTCAGTATTTGAATGTAGTGATTCTATTCTAAAGGAATCTTATATTTTAGAATTGAAAAAAGAGTTCACTGTAGAAGATGATATGTGTTTTGCTGTAACCAATGAAAATGTTATCTTTCATAATTACCTTCTAAAAATTACTAACAATTTTTCTAAACTTGTTCGTATAGTTTCCTATGTTTTCAGGTTTGTATATAACTGCAGAAATCCAACAGACAAAAAAGTTGGGTATATGGAGTGTCAAGAATTGAACAAATCTGAATCTTTTCTTCTAAAATTTGCCCAACGTGAGTATTTAGAAGAAATCACTACCTTGGGGAAGGGTGAGAATGTGAAAGGTAAAAGTAAATTATCTTCTCTCAATTGTTTTCTTGACAAAAATGGGCTTATACGCGTTGGAGGACGAATAATCAATTCTAGTATTAATGAGCATACTAAACATCCCATTGTACTCCCACCTAAACATCCCTTAACTTACATGATTGTACAGTATCTTCACTTGAAGTATTTGCATGTGGGGGCTCAAGCCTTGTTGTACCTAATACGTCAAAGGTATTGGCCGTTAAACGGCAGGAATTTATGCAGATTGGTGATACACAATTGTGTCACATGTACAAATAACAAACAAATTCTAGAGCAACAATTGATGGGCCAATTGCCCAAAGAACGCATAGAACCTTCTCTTCCATTTACGGTTACCGGTATAGATTTTTGCGGACCTTTCCATGTAAAATTCAAAGGTCAAAGGAAAGGTGTGTTAAATAAGATATATGTAGCAATTTATGTATGTTTTTGCACTAAAGCAATTCATTTAGACTTTGTAAGTGATTTAACATCAGCGGGGCTCATTGCCAGTTTGAGAAGATTTTTCTCCAGAAGAGGTAAGGCCTCTAAGATTTTCACTGACAATGGACGAAATTTCGTTGGCGCAAATGCCGAACTAAAACGACTTCTAAAAATTGTAAATTCACCGGATGAACCAATGGCTCAATATTTCACTGAGGAGAAAATTGATTGGCATTATAGCCCTCCAAAATCTCCAAATTTTGGGGGATTATATGAAGCCGGTGTGAAATCCTTTAAATTTCACTTAAAGCGCATAGCAGGAAATTCTCATTTTACTTTGGAAGAATTCATTACGATCTTGGTGGAAATTGAAGGAGCTCTAAACTCCAGGCCATTGACTCCATTGTCAGCTGATTTTGAGAATTTCGAAACCCTAACTCCAGGGCATTTTCTTATTGGGAGACCCATCACTTCCATCGCGGAACCCCAACTTACAAATATCGATGAAAATAGACTCAATAAGTGGGAAAGGATTTCTAAAGCCTCTCAAAGAATTTGGAGACTTTGGAGAAGAGATTACTTAAATAATTTACAAGAACGCCATAAATGGCAATTCAGTAAGAACAACGTAAGGGTAGGGACCTTAGTGTTGGTGAAGGAAGAAAACTTGCCAGGCACTAAGTGGTTAACAGGAAGAGTAGAAGAAATATTCAATGGAAGTGATGGGAAAGTGAGAGTGGTGAACATACGTTTACCACAAGGTAACATACTTAAAAGATGTGTACGAAATATTTGTGTATTACCTGTGTACTAACTATTGTGTTAAGTTTCCTTTTATTTTTTTCATTGTATGCATATTTGATATTTATGTTGTAAGTGTAACTATTATTTTAGAACTTTCATTTAAACCTATATTGTATTGTTTTTGGAAATAATTTAGAATTATTGGATTATAAATCCAATCGGCGGGGAGTGTTAAGAATTTGAAATTTTCTTTCCCCGTTACGCGGCGCGCTTCCTTCGTTTTAGCGCTGCTCGATGTGAACGAGGCTATTACAAGCAAGCGAAAAGCGGGAGCTTTTTCTCCCCTTATGTCTTATGTCTACTGACGATACGTTTGTCTCTCGATACGTTTGTTTCTCGATACGTAATATGTATTCAAATGTTTATAATTATATGTTGTTTTATTAAAGTATTTGTGGAAATTACAGTCTTTTATCTATTCGACGGACAATCACGTTACACCATAGTTACAGACTGTAACGCCTTCAAACTCACTATGAGCAAGCGCGATCTCAGTGCTAAAATTGCTCTATGGGCACTATTATTAGAAGATTACAATTATACAATTCAACATCGAACTGGAGCGAAGATGGCTCATGTTGATGCGCTAAGCCGATATCCGACGATGCTCATTACCGCCGATTCCCTGACTTTCGAAATACAAAATGCTCAGTCACACGACCCTAACATTCAAGCAATTAAAGAAATTCTTAAGACTAAACAATATAACGATTATTTTATCAAAGCAAATGTTCTCTACAAGTTAGTTGACAGTTACGAAGTTCTAGTCGTTCCAGACTCAATGCAAGACGGTATTATTAGAGACGCACATGAGAATGGACATTTTACTACTAAGAAAATTGAGGAGCAACTCAAACAACAGTTTTACATACCTAATTTAAAAGATAAAATTGCCAGGTGTATTGCCAACTGTGTTCCATGCATCTTCACGAATCGCAAGTGTGGTAAACAAGAAGGACTCCTACACCCTTTACCAAAAGAGGACACCCCACTCCATACATATCATGTCGATCACTTAGGTTCTCTCGCTACTGCTTCTAAACGATACAAATATATATTCGCCGTTATCGATAGTTTCACCAAATTTGTGTGGCTTTACCCAACGAAATCAACTGATGCTGCAGAAGTACTCTCTAAATTAAAAATTCAACAACAAGTGTTTGGAAACCCCGTACGTATTATTTCAGATCGAGGATCTGCTTTTTTGTCTAATGCCTTTAAAGACTTTTGCGACCATGAGAACATCCAACATTTGACTATAACCACTGGTCTTCCTCGCGCAAATGGACAGGTTGAACGTCTCAATTCTATAATCATTTCTGTTTTATCCAAATTGTCCATCCAAGATCCTACGAAGTGGTATACTCATGTGGCTGACGTTCAGCAAATTATTAACTCAACTTTCCAACGCAGCATTAAGACGACTCCTTTTGAACTGCTTTTCGGTACAAAAATGCGTGTCCGCAACAATCTCCAAATCACAGACCTGTTGAATGCCGAAATACAAACTGAGTTTATAAATTCACGCGACGACCTCCGCAAAGACGCCAAACAACAGATTTTAAGAGTGCAAGACGAAAACCGTAAAACCTACAATCTACGACGAAAGTTACCTCCGAAGTTCAAGTTGCACGATCTTGTCGCCATAAAACGCACCCAATTCGGACCTCGTTTAAAACTCCATCCAAAGTTCCTCGGACCCTACAAGATCATCAAACTTAAGCCCAACGACACCTACGATGTTCAAAAGTGTGGACATTTCGACGGACCCATGCATACCAGTACATGCATCGAGTTCATGAAACCGTGGACTCATAACTTTACATAGCCCGTTTGGACTAAACATACTTTAATTTTTGAACTATGTTTTCATATTTTTTTTCCTTTTTTTTCAGAAATCTTCATTAGCCAGGATTGTTTTGCTGTTTAGATGTTACTACAATTAGTGTTCTATTTTTCATTTTCTTTTCCAGCTCATTTTGCTAGTATTATAACCTATGTGTATTTCTTATAACTTTTATACTTTTTTTTTCATTTCGTCATAATAAATTGCCACCTGTATTTGTTTGTGCCCCTACCAGCATCTGGGGGCAGATGCTTTTTGTCGTATGGCCGATGTGGGATGCCATCCATACAGTCCCATGCATGCCACTCTCATATGGAGTGCGCCCCTGTAACCCCGGCGAGCGTCGCGAAGAACAAAAGAGATAGACGATGTTTTACTTCCGACGAGCGTGCACGTGTCTGTGCCACGTTGCTTGTTTTTCCCCCTTTTAGACGTTAGTTCCCCCTGTAAATAATGTCCCTCTTTAAATAAATGTTACATATGTTAACACTGTTTGTGATTATTCCCCCCAAAACCCCACATATATATATATATATATTATATATATATGTGTGTGTGTGTAATATCCCCATAACATAACGTCCTTAAATTATAACCCGAAATGAAAAACTAGCTCATATTTACATGGTTGGAGCTAGACTCAGCCTGAAAGGAATTAAAATGAGATTTTAATTCAGTCGGTTCAAACTTCTTAGTACTTCGTTTATAGAGCGAAAATACATCCGTTCATTCCAGAAGAATGGCTCGGAATAATATCATCTTTCAACATTAACCGCGAGAGGGCGGGGGAAAACCCCCCAAAAAACAAAAACAAAAACAAAACAAAACATGTCACTTTTATTTGTAGGGTCAGCAGATGTACAGGATCGCACAGCTAACCCACCATATATATATATATATATATATATATATATCTTAAATATTATATCCTCCATTCTAGCATTTAAATTCTCTTTCCTACATCCAATCCCCAGCAATATTAATTTATCGCTTTAAAACCCTTAGCCACAGAAATTCCCATGAACCGCATGCCTTTGCATTTCTACACGTGTATATGTCCCAATTCAGGAATGGGTTAGCATCGCGAGCCCCAAAATCTGCTGACCCTAGAAATAAGAGTCACATGTACCTCACCCTCGCGTTTAATACTGAATTTACTTCCGGACCGTTTTTCTGGCATGGACGGATATACGTTTGTAGCTCTAATAAACGATTCGACCCGAATGCTTCCAAATTTAATTTTTATTCCTTTCAGGCTGAGTCTAGCTCCAGCCATGTAAATATGAGCTAGTTTTTCCTTTTCCAATTATAAATTAAGAACGTGATGTAATGGGTATATTACATACATACATACATACACATACACACACATATATACTTATATATATACACACCATGAAGCTAAAGGAGTAGAAGCTCAGTGTTAGAAATGTGTCCCACATTTGGTCGCCGCGATTAGGTGGCGCGAGCGCCGAATGTGGGGCTTTGACACGGAAACTCATATGCTTAAATGTGTATTTTACAAGAGAAAACACGTTTTTCTTTTAGTGCGTATTTTATAGGAATTAATTTATTCAACTTAACAATTGTTTATTTTCGTTCCAAATGTTTATTTGAACTCCTTTTTTTTTATTAAACTTCATCGAAATTCTTAAAGGAAATGAGTAAATAATGATACATTATTCTCTAGAGCTAGTTAGTTACATGCACATATAAAAGCAAACACTAGCCGCAACTGCAGAGCATGAAATGTCCAGACATGAGATGACAAAAATCTGACATATGAAGAGTCATACTTTATTATATAAACTTTATCAGAATATTTGTGTATTAGTTTCAGAATAAATGAGTTAAAAATTTTTGTAATAATTGAATAATTAAGTAAATGAAATTACAGAAAAAAATTCTGAAGGAAATCTTTTATGGAAAAAAAATGTGAGAAATACTACTGATTAACACACACACACACACACATAGTAATATAAGAATATTTTTATTTGCAAATAAGTATGAATAATACATCATAAAAAACAGCCTTTAAAAAGAAAAGTAACATTTTCTATCAATCACAAATAAATTGCACTTAGCACTAATTAAATAGGAGGTCAATTCAGTAATCACACAATACTTTGAATTATCTTCCTTTGGAAAAAAAATCAATGAAGGCATCTCAGATCACACTTTTTAAAACAGGAGGTATAACCGTAAAGTTGGTAAATTACTGAATACAAATTTTTTCAGCGAATTAAAAAGAAAAAACCAAATAACATTGAAAAAGACAAATCAGCTATATTTTTGCATTTTCACAAAGTATGGGTTTCAGTGTACTCAACAGAAAAAAATCTCAAAATATTATTAAAAAAAAATTATACACAAGAGATTTTGCATAAGCATTTATAGCGACAACAATTGTTTGTTATACATTGTTTGTCATACAATAAAAACTTATTTACTTAACAATTTAATAGTAATTAAATACAATATTAAGGTTCCAGCATATTCAGGTATTACCTTCAAGTTGGTAAATTACCGATTAAATTTTTTTAGCAAATTAAAAGAAAAAATCCCCAAATCACATTGACATGGACAAATCAGCTATATTTTTGCATTTTCACAAGTATGGGTTTCATTGTTCTTGCAGTAAAAGGATCTGAAAATATTATTTAAAAAAATAAATAAATAAAAAGAATTATACACAACAGATTTTACACAAGCATTAATATTGACAACATTGTTTATCATACAGTGAAAACTTATTTACTTATCGAAATTAACTTAAAAGTGATTAAACCCTATATTAAGGTTTCAGCATATTCACCAGTTATATGAAGTTTTCACAGTAAAAAAATTATTAACATAAATAAATATTTTTGACTAATAGTTAACAGAGAGAAAACATTAATTTCAAGTAGAAAAGTTAACTGGAAATATTTTATTTCTGTGAACGATTAAAAAAAAATGATGGCTTTAGCTCAGATGTGTATCTTAATTTGTCATAACCATAAAATATGTTGAATAGAAGAAAAGTATTTCATAATTATAAAGAATTGAAATTAACAACATACACTATTAATACATTATTATACATGGCAGGCTTTCACAAAAAATTATACATGACAGGTTTTACAGATACTGACAACATTTTTCATTGATATTGACATATAGAAATACAGTTAGATTTAATATCAGTTAATTTTAATGTTATAATAAAAGATATTATTCAGTTAAATTATTAAATGAGTAGAATAAATTATTAAATGAGTAGTTCAATTCAAAAGTGTTATGAATAAAAGCTAAAATTTAATAAGAAATAATGAGATTTAAAATTTTGATTGTTTTCAACAAACAAATTACAACAAGATTAATTTACAACAAACAAATATATATATATATATATATATATATATATATAGATAGATAGATAGATAGATAGATAGATAGATAGAAAATTGTATGCTAGGTATAAAATTTACTCTCAGATAACTTGCTACATTCCACAAACATATCAAATGAACTACAATCGTCAATGAAGGAAAATTTTGAATTAAAAATATGAAAAACATCAAAAACTAATACTTCATTATATATGTAAGTATAGAACATCTTTTGTTGATTAGGCTATTTCCTATAGAGCAATAATTTCAGTAATTATTTAAATTTGTTGACATACAATAGAGCTCAGTGATCACCTTTTTTTTGATGGGATATAGGGATGATCTGATGGGATTAGGGGACCTCCCATCCTTCGGTTATTATAGCTCAAATCTTGCAGAGTAACATCAAGGGTTTCTAATGCAGCTTTGTGGGACATTGTACATTCATCCCAAACAATTAACTTGCATTCCTGTAAAACCTTAGCCTTCCCTAAACCCCTGGAAATATTGCAAGTTGGTGCCTCTGTGTTTGTCATGTTTAATGGCAACTTGAATGCAGAATGTGCCGTCCTTCCTCCAGTGAGTAGTATAGCAGCAATTCCAGAAGACGCAACAGCTAATGCGATACAATTCCTCTGTCGTACCTTGGCCAAAATAAGATTAATTACAAATGTTTTGCCTGTTCCACCTGGGGCATCAAGAAAAAACACACCACCGGATTCATTGAAGACTGCTATTGTAATCCTATCAAATGCTTCTTTCTGATCTGGAACCAATTTATTTTCATTTTCTTCTAAGAATTTAATAAGTGCATCTGTATCATAACTTCTTTCCTCAATTAATTCACTTGGTAACGTGGAATCTGGGTTGCGAATCGGTTCAGGCAATCCAAAATTTGTTAGATGAGATCTTCCTAAGGATATAATTTTATCTTCAATAATTATCAAAGCTGAGTTCAAGATGGCCTCAGTGTATTGTAACTGCATATTGTTGAGCCTAACCTTTGCTTGATGCAAAATATGTTCGGAGAGATTTTCCCTGTGCATATTCCATAATTCCCGAGGGTTTGACACAGCGCATGTTTGCAACATAACAGCAAAGAGGTTTCGAAGCATGACTGGAGAGCGAGTAAGTGCTGCTTCTTGTAATGTTGCATTCCAATGTTCATCATTTTCAAGAAGTCCTCTAAGCTTGCAAGCTTCTTTGAAAGTCGGAGAAACAATTCCTTGAAAATCCTCAAATCTTCAAATGACTTAGGTCCTCGTACTTCATGCAGCAGTAGCCTGAGATGAAAAGATTCAGAGTTGTTCGGATATACTGTATATACTCTGCCGAGTGCATTACCTGATTTGATTCCTGGGTGCTGAGGTAAATCTAATCCCAATCTTCGTCGGTTCCATTTCTTGTTTCCACTATTCCATGTATAGTACTTTGGAGCCTCATGGTATAATAATGTCTGAGCAAAATCATCTTCAACGTAGAGTTTCAAAAGATCTGTTAGTGTAGTTTCTTGAGGAAATTGGACATGTTCCATAACATTGCCCGGTGTAAAGTAAACTCTCTGACCCTTTTCCAGGTGGACACTCAAATGAGTGACTGTTCGAAAGCGCTCATGGATGGGAAAATTAAGTATTTTCCAAACTGCTTCGTTACTGCTGATATATCTACCCATTTCATACTGCTGAACTTCATTCCTATCATTTTCTGGAGTGGTTAAACCAAAAACAGCCATATCAGAACCTTTATTTATATATTTGCAGATGTACTTAATTGACTTAACTCTAAATTTATGTGGACCTTGAATATTTTTAACAGTAGAGGACAATAAGGAACGACCCATCTGTTGTCAACGACAACCTCAACCCTTCGGACGACAATGTTGGCTGTTAATCCTCCATCTTCTGGACTCCTACGAAGATACAATGGGTATCCATCATGACCTGTCTGTGTATCTTTGGTATGTCTACGAAAAATGTCGTAGATATGAAGGATGGAATATCTTTTGGTACATTTCCCATCCTTCATACATGGAGAATGTGCATTGATGTTTCCGTAGGGACCATGGACCATCTGTGTAATTATGCAATCATACAGCTGTATGTCTTCTTCCGGATTGGGTATTTCAGCACTGATGAATTGATCAACTCGGTCAGAATGAATTTTCAGTTTTAGCCATACCAGGATATGAGCGTGTGGAAGTCCACGCTTCTCCCATTCAATCGTATACATATGGCACTGTACACCTCTGAAAATCTTTCCCTTGGTAATGAGATTCATAAGAATCTTCTGCTTCAGATGAAAAACTCTAGCTAACAGATCATGATGATGTTGAGATCTCTGTCCTGGAAATAGTTCATTCTACAGGTGAAAGTTATGAAGAGGTCAAGGCGGCCATAATTCCTTACGTATGTCATTGAATCTTGTATACGCTCATGCATATATCTAGGACCTCCAGTGAATGTAGATGGCAATATTATGAGCTGTCCTATATCGTTTACATTTCCATCATTGTTGACAGCATCTCTTAGATGAGCATACTGTTCCACTCTTAAGGTTCTCTGATGAAGTCTGATGTACCTAAGCCTTTCAGATTCAATGTTTGCATACATATCCACAATGAACTGTTGGAAGAGGTCTCTCGCCCTGAGGAGAATGTTGAAAGATTCTGAACACACCATAATTCTGAAAGAATAAAAATCCATAGCTGAAACTTTTTTGTGGGAGAGCATGGCATTATGAGGGTTACTTTGATACATTTCGAAGTGATAGCCATCTTCTCCCTTCCAAAATAATAAAGAATACTGCAGAGCATCATAAGACCTGTTTGTATCTGCAATTTTTCTGATAGTGTTGTTTCTTAATTCCGATACAATGCCTCTAGAGCCATGTTCTTGCCCCGCCGTAATAACTCCAACTTCTGATGTCGTAGGTGCATTAAATCTTCTTTCATGATGACCAACAGGAGTCTTATCTGCAAAAATTATTAAATTTACATCTGGAGAAATTTTTTTCCATCGCCATTTTAAAACTTCTAACAAAAGCATTTTCCCTATTCAATATGTCTTGCAAAATCCTAACTAAATCTTCCCTTGTGGTACATTCTGACAACGCTGGCGAGCTTATACAGAATCATCTCCACGGAAATAAATTTGCAAAAATTTCGCCCGTTCATTTGGTAATAGCTGTAGACTGTCAATCCTATGGTACACTTGACCTCTAATTTTAAAAGTGGGCATATATCCAGGTTCTTTAATCTCTTTGGTTGTCCCAAAAGATGTCATCTGAAAACAGCTGTTATAACGACTAATACATTTTAGAAAATGTGCTGAATTTTCTGAGTCACCATTTAACAAATTCTGTAACATCTGTGGAGGATCGGTGAGAAGTGGAATTTGAACTTTTACACCACTGCAACACATTCCAGGTATATTTATTTTTCCACTTCATGGCAGAACAGTGTTGACATCTGAAATTTATATTTTGAATAAGACATGCTGGATCATTCCTGTAATTCAAATTGGGGTTGTATGCAAATGCTGCATTCTGTTTCTCTCTCCACAAATGTGCTCTAGCATGGTTTTTATTAAGTCGATACTGCTGAAGTCCAGTCTGGTGCTGCTGGACTGTCTCAGAGGCTCTAGATGTTGCATCTCTCTCCCTCATAACCTGAAGTCGAGTCTCACGCTGCTGGGGTGTCTCGGAAGCTCTGGATGTGGAGGCTGTATCCCTCATAACCTGAAGTCTGGTCTCACGCTGCTGGAGTGTCTCAGAAGCTCTGGATGTGGAGGCTGTGTCTCTCATAACCTGAAGTCTTTGATTACGTTTGTCTACAGTCTCTGCTGACCTTGAAATACTATTTCTTTCACGAAGGTATGCAAGTCTTCCTTTTCTGGCCTCACTTGTTTCTTCTCTCCGTTGCAATTTCACTCGTCTTGTTTGTGGTCGTACTTGACCGATAAATTTAATTTTTTTGGAGGCATTATCATTTGAAAATTTGTTACTACACAGAAAATATTTCAATATATAATTCTACGGAACTATAAATAAAAGAATAAAATGTTACTGCACATCAAATACAAAATTAAAAAAAGTTAACACAGTAAAAAAGGATACTTAAAAACAAAAATGGAATAGCAGATGTTAGATCTTCTACGATGTGGCAATTAAAGCGCTATAAATAAAAGAATAAAATGTTACTACACAGCAAATACAAAATAAACAAAAAGTGAACACAGTAAAAAAGGATACTTAAAAACACACAAATGGAATAGCAGTAATCAAAGCTAAAATCAAAGCTTAACACAATTATATCACAGAAATATTCCAAAGATAGGGTTTCAACGGTAATCCGTATACTGGGAATTAACCCAGTAAAAAACGATTAATGAAAAAAAGAAAACAAAAGGAGTAATATTAGAAAATTAACTTTAAATAACACCAAATAACTACAAAATTCTCTGCGCTTCAAAAATATCCAATAATAACACAATTTCCTTAGCAAATACAAAATAAACAAAAAGTGAAAACAGTAAAAAAAGATACTTAAAAACACAAAAATGGAATAGCAATAATCAAAGCTTAACACAATTATATCACAGAAATATTCCAAAGAGTATCAGACAGAAGCATATAAAGAATATTAAAAAAAGTAACTAAATTAAACAAAAAATGACAAAAAGTTCAAATTCCACTTCACTATCCCATTGAAATAATATTTAAAGGAATAAATTCTGTTTTAACAATTAATTTATGTACAATTAGAAAATTAACTAAATGTAAAATAGAAAAGTAAATAAAACATAATTATATTTCACTGCCCTTCAAAAATATCCAATAATGACACAATTTCCTTAGCAAATACAAAATAAATAAAAAGTAAAAACAGTATGTGACTATCACAGAAATATTCCAAAAAGTTTCAACGGTAATCTGTATACTAGGAATT
Organism: Dolomedes plantarius; assembly: GCA_907164885.2. Taxonomy (NCBI): domain Eukaryota; kingdom Metazoa; phylum Arthropoda; class Arachnida; order Araneae; family Dolomedidae; genus Dolomedes; species Dolomedes plantarius. The sequence continues at coordinate 5,034,218 of OU015499.1, forward strand.
AACCCAGTAAAAAAGGATTAAAGAAAAAAAAGAAAACTAAAGGAATAATATTAGACAATTAACTTTAAATAACACCATATAACTACAAAATAACAATATTCCATGACTGTCACAGAAATATTCCAAAGAGCCTCAACGGTAATCCGTATACTGGGAATTAACCCAGTAAAAAAGGATTAATGAAAAAAAGAAAACAAAAGGAGTAATATTAGAAAATTAACTGTAAATAACACCAAATAACTACATAATAACAATATTCCATGCGTTCACTTACCTTGGACATCTAGAATTAATAACCAATAGGTGCGCATGCGCAGTTCTTATGAATGATTGATTCCAACGCCTGGAGATGAAATATTATTTAAAAACTGTATTTATTTATAATTATTTTAAAGCTTCCAAACTTATCTTAGAATTATCCTAAGGTTACAAAAACATAAGTATACGAAGTTTCAACCAGATTCGTCAAGAAATGTAGATTTATATACGATACATACATACATACATACATAGAGACTTTTGCTTTATACAGAGGCTGTTCACACATTTTTTAAACGATGTATATTGTATTCACAAAACTAAATTACATAAAATTCTTGTGTTTTAAATGTTCTATTTGACATCCCTTATTCTGAACTATCTTTCGACACCGCAATTTCCAGGATAATAATGCCTTTTGAAGTGTCAGAGGAGGTATTCTATCCCATTCTTCCTGAACAGCTTTCCAGAGTCCTGTAAGGGTTTTGGGACGACGTTTGGATAATGCAGATTTTAAAAGTCCGAAAGCACAAAATTCCATAGGTGATACATCGGGAGATTTAGTAGGGATATCAGTGAAGGGTATGGCCTTGATACCAGCTTTTTATTCCATTTCTTTTAGGAAATTTACAGTGGATTTTGATGTGTGACTGCTAGCTTTGTCCTGATGGAGTCTCACAGATTGATGGCACTGTGGGTAAAGCAAAGGCACACGAGTGGGACGTTTGCTGCGTAGCCCCATATCCAACAGTGTCCCGCTGAACAGTGTGCAGCGATACTATTCTACTTGGCCCTGCATTGTATTGGACTGTCAGCTGGGCCACTGTCTGGCTCCGGTTTTGCTTCACCATGCGAGACAGTCTCCGACGACCTTTTTCTTTGATAGCGTGTGGACGTCCAACACCATGTCGTCTACTGCTGGTTTCACCGTCATTCATCCACTTTGCATATGTACTAACAACTGTAGGTCGCGAACAACCCACGAGTCGTGCAGTTTCGGAAATACTTGTTCCGAGCCTTCGAGCCATTACAATCTGCCCTCTATCAAAGTCGCTTAGATCCTCAGCCTTTCCCATCGCACACAGAAGTAAGTGGAAGAATGATTCTTCAGACTCTCCAGCAGCAGTTAAATAACACTTCCACCTGATCACGTGCCTTCCACGCCATCCAGGCGAATTCATTGCAAAATGTAGGGGTGGTCATAATGTTTTGGCTCTTGAGTGTATATATATATATATACAGAGGCTGTTCACACATTTTTTAGACGATGTATATTGTATTCACAAAACTAAATTACATAAAATTATTGGGTTTTAAATGTTCTATTTGACATCCCTTATTCTGAACTATCTTTCGACACCGCAATTTCCAGGATAATAATGCCTTTTGAAGTGTCAGAAGAGGTATTCTATCCCATTCCTCCTGAACAGCTTTCCAGAGTCCTGTAAGGGTTTTGGGACGACGTTTGGATAATGCAGATTTTAAAAGTCCGAAAGCACAAAATTCCATAGGTGATACATCGGGAGATTTAGTAGGGATATCAGTGAAGGTTATGGCCTTGATACCAGTTTTTTATTCCATTTCTTTAAGGAATTTTACAGTGGATTTTGATGTGTGACTGCTAGCTTTGTCCTGATGGAGTCTCACAGATTGATGGCACTGTGGGTAAAGCGATGGTATTTCATTCAGAAAAATTGGCGATAAAATATGTTCCTGATAGTATTTGGAGTTAATCTTGACATTTTTTTCCACTCTCTTTATTTTTAACTTGCCATTACAAGAAAAACCAGCAACAATCATGAATCCCTTAGAAAAACTTTCTTTCGATTATTTGAACCATGTACTTAAATTTTTTTCTCCCCTTTTATGATAATAAATGGCTCTTTTTTTGTTGCAATCATTTAAATACACCCATGATTCATCTATTGTGACAATTGTTTTCCATTTTTCTTTGGATAAGTGTTTGTCATATAGAATTCTGCAGCGTGTCCTGCGTTCAGCGATATGATTTGGAAGAAGACGATGCACGTTGCGTTTTTTCGCTTTCTTAAGATTTAAATCAACGTTTATAATTTTTTTTACAGTGGACACCGAACATTTTAATGATTTTGCAACTGTCCTTTGACTAGGGGGATTTTCTTTTAACATTAAACAACGTACCTTTGCAATAGTCGAAGATGTCCGTTTTTTCCTTGGATACTTGTTTGGAATTTTTGTCCCACTTGAGGCTCCAATTTGACGTTTTTTTCCTTTCGTGTTGACGATATTACCTATCGACGCTTTAGATATCACAAAACCATGACTCTCACATCGTTTTTGGATAACGGAGTATGCATATTTCTCTTCGGAAAGAGCATAAATGTAGCCTCCGAACCACTGCTTTGTTAAAAACGTCATTTTGAACAAAAACAAAACTTTCAAGCCGCAGACGATAATTTTGACTTTTAAAAACACAGTACAATTGCAATTATTTCTTTTGCAGCAAACGATTTTTTATTACCGCTTACCAAAATCGTCTAAAAAATGTGCGAACAGCCTCTGTATATATATAAAGTATTAAGCCCTCCATTCTAGCATTTAAATTCCCTTTTCTAAATCCAATCCCCAGAAATATGAATTTATCGTTTTAAAACCCTTAGCCACAGAACATCCCATGAATCGCATGCCTTTGCATTTCTACACGTATATATACACTGAATTAGGGATACCTACCTAGTAACGAGTTGGGCCTCCTCTGGTCTTGATAACGGCTGCAACACGACGAGGCATAGATTCAACAAGTTTCTGGAAACGTTCCACGGGAATGGCTTGCCAAATATTGGCTAAATATTGGTCCATAATTCAGTAAGGTTCTTTGGTGCTGTGTGATGGCCTTTCACGCCTTGTTCCAAAACATCCCAAAGATGCTCAATAGGATTTAAGTGTGGGCTTCTAGGTGGCCAATTCATGACAGAGAAGTCAGAGGAATGCTCATCCAACCAGCCAGTAGCCAACCGGGACTTGTGAGAGGTACAGTTGTCTTGCTGGAAAACTCCATTACCCTGCGGATAACAGAACAGCATAAACGTATGGAGGTGATCACCCAGCAACTCTACGTACCGAATTGCATTGAGGGAGGTTGGTACACGCACCAAAGATCTCAAACTGTGCCACGAAAAAACACCCCAGACCATGATTGAGCCACCATGGCCGTGTACAGTTCCAGCCAGGCATGCAGGATCCATGGCTTCATGAGCCTGACGCCATATTCTCAGCCTCCCGTCGGCGTTAAGTAGTCGGAATCGAGACTCATCACTCCATGCTACTCGTTTCCAGTCCTCTACACTCCAGTCTCTGTGCTCTCTTGCCCAGGCAAAACGTGCAGCCCGATGGCGAGTATAGAGCAATGGTACTCTCGTAGGTCGACGGCTCCCGAAACCCATGCGGTGAAGCGAGCGTTGCACAGTCCGTTTACTGACTGTACGACTGGCACCGTCATTAAACTGGGTGGTAATTTGAGCTAATGTTTGGCTTCGCTGGCTACGTACAATACGCCTGAGCCGTCTCTCACCACGCACTGTCAAGGCTAATTGTCCTTTGTAGTTTGCCCGATCGCGTTTTTTTCCACCATCCATGTATTCTTGGTATACTCTTGACACTGTCGACCTTGAAAATCCTAGCTGTCTGACGATTTCGGAAATTGAATGGCCCATGCGTCGCGCAACTACGATTTGTCCGCGATCGAAGGCGTCTAAATCAGGCAGTTTACCCATACTGGCAATTCCAACAACCAATTCCGAACAACCACAGTACGCGCTATATATGCAGTTACCACAGCGCCCTCACTTGCGCATACATGATGCGCAGCGCTACACAATTTGCATAGGCTTTGCTATCCCTAATTCAGTGGCACTTCAGTTTATGTCCAAATTCAGGAGAGGGTTAGCATCGCGAGCCCCTAAATCTGCTGACCCTACACATAATAGTAACATGTTCCTCTCGCCTCTCGCGTTTAATGTTGAAAGGTGATATTACTGCCAAGCCGTTCATCTGGAATCAACGGATGTACTTTTGTCGCTCTAATAAACGATTCGGCTCGACTGTTTCAAAATTTAATTTTACTCCTTTCAGGCCTAATGTTTGGCTACTGGAAATTGAGTCTAGCTCCAGCCATGTAAATATGAGCTAGTTCTCCCTTTCAGGTTATAATTTAAGGACGTGACATAATGGGTATATTACATATATATGTATGTAATAGCTGAAACCCGCGCTTCGCTACGGAGTACATTGAAATTAAATACAACGGTCAATGTATGTAATTAATTCCAAAAAAAAATAAATATATATATATTTATAATAAATACGACGATCAATGTATACAATTGATGTAAAAAAAAACATATTTATAAAAAAATCGTAAGGGATATTTTTATAGACAAAATAAAGTCCAATCGTCTGCCGCATTAGCAAGAAAAAAATATTTTTTTGTCTATTTTTTTTTTTGCACGTGACAATAAATTTATTTAAAGTACCAGAAAAAGAAATCACGTGATCAGAATTTAATAAATTAAATTCTAAAAATTAATCTTTAAAAATTCACCAAAAATCAGGAAATGGAGGTAAAAATTCGAAAAAAATTTCATTTTGAAGGAATTTATATGATCTTTCTCGTGATATAAATTTTATAACCCTCAATGCATTATTTTAAATGCAAACGTAAAAAAAGTTTAAAAAACAGCTTAAAAATTTAATTTAAAAAAATCTAAGAAGAATTTTTGAAAAATCTTTCTTAGTGCACCCCTACACTATTAGAAGAATCGCCATGCAAAATCTCAGCCCTTTAGGTCCAGCGGTTTGGTCTGTGCGTTGTATGTCAGTCAGTCAGTGAATGAATGAGTCAGTTAAGGAACTGTTTTATATATATAGATACTAGCTGAAAACCCGCGCTTCGCTACGGAGTACATTCAAATTAAATACAAGGGTCAACGTATACAATTTATGCCAAAAAATAAATATATATATTTATAATAAATGCGATGATCAATGTATACAATTGATGTAAAACATATATCTATCTATATATATATATTTATAAAAAAATCGTAAGGGATATGCATTTTTTTTGGATAATATCCAATCGTCTGCCGCATTAAAAACAGAAAAAATATTTTTTTTGTCTATTTAGTTGTTACGCACGTGACGATAAATTTATTGAAAGTACCAGAAAAAGAAATCACGTGATCAGCATTTAATAAATTAAATTCTAAAAATTAATCTTTAAAAATTCACCAAAATTCAGGAAATGGAGGTAAAAATTCGAAAGAAATTTCATTTTGAAGGAATTTTTATGGTCTTTCTCGTGATATAAATTTTATAACCCTCAATGTATTATTTTAAATGCAAACGTAAAAAAAGTAAAAAAAACAGCTTAAAAATTTAATTTAAAAAAATCTAAGAAGAATTTTTGAAAAATCTTTCTTAGTGCACCCCTACACTATTAGAAGAATCGGCATGCAAAATGTCAGCCGTTTTGGTCCAGCGGTTTGGTCTGTGCGTTGTATGTCAGTCAGTCAGTCAGTCAGTGAATGAATGAGTCAGTTACGGAACTGTTTTATGTATATAGACTAGCTGAAAACCCGCGCTTCGCTACGGAGTACATTCAAATTAAATACAACGGTCAATGTATGCAATTAATGCCAAAAAAAATTTATATATATTTATAATAAATGCGACGATCAATGTATACAATTGATGTAAAAAATATATTTTATAAAAAATCGTAAGGGATATTTATTTTTTTGATAATATCTAATCGTCTGCTGCATTAGAGAGAAAAAAAAAAATTTTTTTGTCTATTTAGTTGTTATGCACGTGACGATAAATTTATTTAAAGTACCAGAAAAAGAAATCACGTGATCAGCATTTAATAAATTAAATTCTAAAAATTAATCTTTAAAAATTCACCAAAAATCAGGAAATGGAGATAAAAATTCGAAAAAAATTTCATTTTGAAGGAATTTTTATGATCTTTCTCGTGATATAAATTTTATAACCCTCAATGTATTATTTTAAATGCAAACGTAAAAAAAGTTTAAAAAACAGCTTAAAAATTTAATTTTAAAAAATCTAAGAAGAATTTTTGAAAAATCTTTCTTTGTGCACCCCTACACTATTAGAAGAATCGCCATGCAAAATTTCAGCCCTTTAGGTCCAGCGGTTTGGTCTGTGCGTTGTATGTCAGTCAGTCAGTGAATGAATGAATGAATGAATGAGTCAGTTACGGAACTGTTTTATATATATAGATATATATACAGTGGAATCTCGATCTATCGTTTTTCAAGGGACCGATTGGAATGAACGATAAATGCGGGAAAATGATAGATGCGGAAACATAACAAAGCAATATGATCGTTGGGACTGGATAAAATGAACGACACATACGGAAAAACGATGGATCCGAAAACGATCGATCGAGATTCCACTGTATATACATACATACATACATATATATATATATATATATCTACACATATTATAAAGTTATATAAAACAATGTTACAAGGTAGTTGATAAAATTAAAAAAGATATGATATAAAACCAATGAATATGTATGAAAAGGGATAAAATCTAAAAAGGCAATAAAAAGCAGCAAGATATAAAGTTTAAAAGCTCTAAATTTCAGAGTAAAAACCGGTCGTACGTAAGAAGTTAAAAAGTTCGGGATGGGTGTACTCCCCCAGTAAGCTATCCATACTAGGAGAATAGCAGTTGTAAAGTTTAAAATAAATAGATCTAAAAGCTACACAACTGGTTAAAATATGCAACGGTGATAGGGCTTTTACAGTACAGACACATGGGAATACTCTCGTTGAGCAGCAGGTGGATGAACTTTGTTGTCAGACTATGAATAGTATTGTCTGCTTGTAAGATAGCCTAACTTAGAATTCGTGAACCGCATTTCGCCTAATTACTCAATTGGTAACAGAAAGCGTGCCGTTAAGAGAGAAACCTCCTCCAGATGAAACTGTGATATTTTTGAAGTTTTTTTTGTTTACAGGCAAGGCTTGAAAAGTTTAAACTTCAGAGGCGATAACGGCGCCGCCCGGTTTTACCCGTCAATTATGGTCCGTGCATTATAAAAAAAGAAAGTGAAGCCCTCTTATCTGCATAAATGAATAAATGGTTTCCGACTGAACTGTACACCCACAACTGTGCCAAAAATTCTCGCCAAAACGCGTCGGTCCTTTCTCAAGCTCGAAGTAATCATGAATGCCCTGGCGGTTCTCTCGCTCTTTTCGTGTCTCCAGACTGTGACGCCCGGAGTCACAGTCGAAGCACCGGACGACGCGAAGGCCCAAGATGTGACCTGGGGGGGGGGGGGGGACGGCAGCGCGGATTCGGACAGGTCGTTCGAGGACAAAATCAAAGACTGCGGATTGAAACCGTGAAATATCAGATACTAGCCGTTGCGCGACCAACATGGTCGCTTTTAGTTTTATATTTTCTTTTGCAAAACAACTCAAATGAAAGTAACATATGTAAGGAATGTTACCATTACCCGTCATCATAAGTATACGTTGTTAAGGGATATTCTCTATAAGGCTAATTCTAAAACATCGTGATTAAAAAGCGTGAATTTTCATTTCTTCAGAACAGAGTTAAGACTGAGAAACCCAACACCAATGTACATAGTACTGTATGTACTATTTTTTAAAATTAAGATACCTACACTTAATAATATCAAATAATAAATTCTTCGAGGAGTAAAGTGAGGAAAAATTTCTTCACTTTTAAAAGGAGTAAAAATTCTGCAAGTACTGAAAAAAGTGGAATACGAGAAAGACGAATATAGACTGTCGAGGCTGAATTTGAAAGAGCCACCCCAGGCGGTGACAGCGACAACAGATGTCTCGAAAGAAACGGTCAAACTTTTGTTGCAGCGAGAAAACGAGGAGCAACAGCCAACTCTGTACCACCCGCTTGGCACCATGGAGAGTTTAGTCATTCCAGCAAAAGGAGGTAAGTCACCTACCATAATTTTAACATGGATTACGGAATTGGTTGGTTGGTTGGTTGGTTGGAGTTTATTGGCACTGGGTCCTCATGGGACATACTGTGCCAGTCAGATGGCGAAATCTATCTATATAAAACACGTAGGTATGCGGCACAAAAATCGACGATATTTCTACACTCCGAATGGCAACGGCTGCAACTACCAGATGTAAACATTAGCGGCCGTCCGCAATTTGCAACCGCGTGTCAACATGGATTTACGCACTGAAATCAGGAATTCTCGAAAGCGAGTAACACGATCAAGTGAAAATTGGGAATAGTCTCAATAAAGAAAGCGAAGAAGAAATAGTTCATTAAGAGAGAAGAGAAAGAAAGAGCATAGATGACCGCAAGGTTAGGCTTAACCGTCGCCGGCACAGCAACCGACAGTCAGTAATAGTTAATTTTCTACACTTTTTTCAGTACTTTCTGAATGTTTAATCCATTTTATAAGTGATGAAATTGCCCAAACAATTTATTATTTGATATGATTAATTATAGATATCTGAATTGTGAACAATATTTCATACAGAGAGTGATGTAATCCACACTATATTTTAGTACATGCTGAATTTTTTCTACATTTTGTAAGTGAAAAGAAATTTTCCCCAACAATTTTTTATTTCATGTAATGATAAAGTGTAGATATCTTAATTTTGAAAAATAGTACATACAGAGAGGGATGTAATTTTTCAAATAATTAGTGTTGGGTTTCTCAGTCTTATCTTTAACTCTGTTCTGAAGTAATGGAAATTCACATTTTTTAATCACGATGTTTTAGAATCAGCCTTATAGAGAATACCCCTTAACAACGTATATTTATGATGACAGGTAATGGTAACATTTCTTACGTATGTTACTTTCAGTTGAGTTGTTTTGCAAAAGAAAATATAAAACTAAAAGCGACCATGCTGGTCGCACAGCGGCTAGTAGTACTAAAAAAGACGAGGATTATGGTTAAAATAATAACATAGGCGGAAAAACAAAGGCAAGAACAGAAACTAGCAATACAACAGAGTAGAAAAGTTAAAAAGATAAAATTTTAAAGTTTTAAACTGGAGCGATAGCTACAAAGCACAGTAGGAACAAAACAAACACTAAACATGGGGATAGAACCCAATACGTTTTAAATAATTAAAAATGTTCTGATGGGGAGGAGAGCTCAGCAAATCCTTATTATGTTAAACTGATTAAATTAATAACTGTTATTATGTTAAACTGAAAAAAAAAAGGCGACGAGGGTGATTAAAATCTGGATATTCAATGAGAATGTGTTTTATAGTCATGAAGGTCTTGCAATTCTGACAAAAAGGGGCCGGCTCTGAAAGCAGCAGGCGCCGGTGTGTACAGGGTGGCTAATAAATACTGTAACACTCCAAAAAATAAGAGTTAATTTTAATCGTTTGGAAAAACAATTTATCTATCTATTTGTGTGATTGGCAACTTTTTGTAAACGAAGACGATTTTTGTTTAAAGTAAAACATGTAGAATATTTTTAAAGATGGAAGCCAAAAAGTTAATGGTTAAACAGCTTTTTGATCGCGGATTTTCTGCAGGTAAAATATTTAAGCAATTAAAATGCCTTGGTTTTAATAGGACGTTTATATATAGGACTATAAATCGATTATTGGATACCAATAGCTGTAAAGATCGACCAAGGTCCGGTCGTCCACGCACTGTTCGTACAAAAGAACGTATCAAAAGAATTCGTGAAAAGATACGAAGAAATCCACAACGTTCTGCAAATAAAATGGCTGCAGAAGAGAACATCAGTCGCAGAACTATGCAACTTATCATAAATGAAAACCTGGGTTTTCGCCCTTATCGCAAAAGAAAAGTTCAAGGTTTGACTACTGCACAAATAGTAAAAAGGTTACAAAGATGTAAGAAATTGCTGAACCGGCACGGTAGCAAAAGTGTTGAAAAAATAATTTTCTCTGATGAGAAGCTGTTTTGTACAGAACAAAGTTATAATGCTAAAAATGATGTTGTATATTCAGCAACCTTCGAGGATATACCTGAAAATCTTCGAACTGTTGAACGCTTTCAGAACAAGAATTCTGTTATGGTTTGGGCTGCAGTGTCACACAATGGAAAACTGCCTCTGAAATTCATCGATAAAGGGGTAAAAATCAATGCTGAATATTAGAAACAGGAAGTATTGGCTACACGTTTATTACCACATGCTAACAGATTGTATCCCAAAAAGAATTGGATATTTCAGCAAGATTCTGCACTGTCCCACCGATCCAAAACAACACAGAAATGGCTTCATGCCAATTGCCCGAAGTTTATCAAGCAAAAAGATTGGCCACCTTCTTCACCAGATCTAAATCCTTTAGACTATTGCATTTGGGGAATTTTAGAGTCTAAAGTAAATGCTAAGCAGCACAGAAGTTTGGACTCCCTCAAAGCTTCCATACGGAGTGAATGGGACAAATTACCTCATAAAATGATTCGTGCCGCAATAGGACAGTGGCGTAAGAGATTATCTTTAGTAATCGATAAAGATGGCGGTCGATTCGAGTAAAATTATTTCATGGCAAACTTTCATGTATAATGTTCATAATATTGTTGTATTTTCCATTTTCTATTTCATCTGTGTGTAATTAAATGATTCGATATTTGTCACAGTATTTATTAGCCACCCTGTAAAACGAGTATCCGGAGTCTAGTTATTATGACATCAGGCCTTCTTGAAGTAAGTAGAGGGCCAGTATTCAATGCAGGGCCGCCCAGAGACTTTACGGGGCCTGGGGCAAACTTCTGTTGGGGGCCCCAAGAAAAATAAAAAATGGAAAGAGACAAAACCACACATTCAAATTAAGTTACTCATACTTAAAATTTTATTACATGAATGATTAACATAATTATTATATTTCATTGCACTGCTCTCTTGTTATATTTTCTCAGAAAATCTAATAAATAAATTTTTAAAAATTTTTTGGGGCCCCCTCCTGCAGTTGGGGGCCTGGGGCAAAGTGCCCCTGTTACCCCCCCCCCTCTGGGCGGCCCTGATTCAATGTTGTGCTTGATCGAATTTAATTTGTTTGAGTTAAGGATATCCCAGGAACTCTGCCACTTAAGATGAAAGAGATAATTTAAATATTTCTTTGCATCACAGTAAGGGTTACGGAATTGGAAAAAATAGAACAAATAAATATCTGTAAATCAGACACAGAATTTCTAAAGCAAATTCACCGTTTTCCTCCAGGAGCAGATTATGAAAACACCATCAAAGTAAGCCAAGGCAAGGTTACCGTGTAGGCGTCCTCTCACTCTGAGTTAAGAGTTATTCTATTTTCTGTTTGACTAGTTTTGATGCCAGTTTTTCCATTAAACTAGGGCTACTTATTGCTTTCATAGTATGTAAGAAACTACTATAAACCAGTAAAACCCAGTTAAAATTTACTTAAGTTTTATAGATATATGTACATACTTAAGAGAATATATACTATTTATAGTATAAGTGCTTCTATTATCTATATATATAAAACAGTTCCGTGACTGACTGACTGAGTAACAGATAACGCACAGACCAAACCGCTGGACCTAAAGGGCTGATATTTTGCATGGCGATACTTCTTATAGTGTAGGGGTGTACTAAGAAAGATTTTTGAAAAATTCTTCTTCGAACTTTACATTAAATTTTTAATCTGTTTTTGTAACTTTTTCTAAGTTTGCATTTAAAATGATAATCTGAGGGTTATAAAATTTAAATCACGAGAAAGATCCTAAAAATTCCTTTAAAATGAAATCTTTTCGAATCTTTACCTCCATTATCTGATTTTTGGTGAACTTTTAAAGATTAATTTTTAGAATTTAATTTATTAAATGCTGATCGCGTGGTTTCTTTTCTTTTCGCGATACTTAAAATTGATTTTGTGTCACGCGCATAACAACGAAATGAATTGACAAAAAAATATTAAAATTCAGTAAAAGATAAAATTTAACCACTAGATTAATTGAGATGGAAGTTTTTTAAGAATTTAACTGATATTAGTATGATTTATGGATATTAAACATGCAAATTAATTGCATACATTGATAATTGTATTTAATTTGAATATTTTCTTCTACATTATTTTGTCTATAAAAATATCCGTTACCATTATATATATATATATAGCCATTATATATATATATATATATATATATGGCGAGTTTCAGGTGGTCTAAGTTCAGGAAGCAAACATAGTCCAATGAAATCCAGTTTATTTTACTATATTCCAGCAACCACTGATCCAAGTAACGCATATTTGAGCGCTCGCCATTTTCATGTTTAGGGACATGACGAACACACGTCCGTCATCTGTGAAAAACTCCCGCGCTCTCTTTAAATTCGCGGTCAACTCCGCGAGCCAACTCTCCCTGCACATGCGCAGAGCCCAATCTAGAATCCTCCCCAAGTCTGAATTATGTAATAGTTTCTCTCTTCGAACGCCTGACCACAGACGCGCAAAGATTATATAATGAAACGGGGAATTTCCCTCCCAATTCGTGCGTCTGGAAATATGAATTACTGTGGTTTTCTCGTGCCAATAAATAAATTAATCTCGAAGCCCCCTTTTAATATAATTTAATTAATCCCTTCCCAACTAAATTCTGACACATATATATATATATAAATATGTGTGTGTGTCTGTGTAAGTAAATAATCAAACAGAGATAGATAAAAATAATACGAATATAGACAAGAAACAAACAGAAATCAAGCACTCTGGGCATCCACGCACCAACGGCAAGATTCTGTATAAGTGCCGGAACTGAACCATAAAACAACAGAGGTAACCGACAGGTCTCGTCATCAGGGAGCCTAACCATACCAGTTACCTCAAGGGGAACTTTCTGAATAGGATGCAGGTAAGCCCAAAAACATCCCAAGGCCCCGAGTCCCCCAAGGAAGCAATAAGTCAAAAAGAAAATGAAAAGACAAACACAACTTACAGTATGGGCTCAACGCACCTTACATGCAAGCACACAAAATATTATTTTCATTTTTTCATTATGGGGTTATTTCGGATTTTTTCATTATGGGGATATGAACCTTCTGCGCTATCCTCTATTGAAAATGTTTTCTTTGCAGGATATGTTTTATGTTAAAGTGATTTAGTAGTCTATGCTTGACTTTTAATTTTTGTTTATTTCTATGGTTTATATTTTACATTGTGTGTAAGTAAGTAAGGAATTAATTGGGGAAAGAATAATTAAGTTAAATTTAAAGGGGGCTTCGGGATTAATTTATTTTTATCGCGCTAAAGCCGCTAGTTTCAGATGCCAAGACGCGTCGAGAGAAAGGTTTTTTTCCCCGTTTCAGTAATTGACCTTCGATTCGCGGTGGAATGAAGTTCCATGCAGAGAGTTTATTTTTAGATAATGTACAAGTTTGGCGGGAAGAATGCTTCTAGAAAATTCTAGATTGGGCTCTGCGCATGTGCCATGAGAGTAGAAGCGCTGTTTCGACCTCGAATGCCGGCAGAGCGGGGGATAAAATCGGGTATGATGGACTTGCGTTCGTGGAGTCCCTAAGTTTAAAAATGGCGAGAGCTGAAAGCGCCAATTTGGAGCCTTGGTTAATATGAAATAGGAATAAAGCGAATGATTCAAATTACGGACTGATGTTATTCTATTTATATTTCACTCGCCACCAGCGTAATTGGATGATGATTACAATTTAAAGATGTTAGAGCAGGCAAACCCAAAGCCTGCAAGTTTTATATATATATATATATATATATATATATATATATGTGTGTGTGTGTGTGTGGGAAATTCAATCCCATCTCCATCTCCAAACGTTACGCGGCGCTACTGTCTGTGTGACGTCAGTGCGTGTGCCAGCATGATGTATTCCCGCCTTATTAGACGATCGCTGTACTCCGAGATGGGAAGACGTCCCTCTCGCGCTGTTTATTTTCATTGTTCTAATACTTAACCAAGATATAATAAAGGTTGTTTGGTTGTTTGGGGTTTAATGGCGCAAGGTCCAGAAAGGACATGCTGCGCCAAACATATGGTAAAACCCGAAAAACACTATGTAAGTCCGCATAAAAAAAGTCCTGTTCAATCATGATAAAAACGTGAATCATAAATAGAAAAGAAATACAAAGTTCATGCAATCAATGATATATAAACGATAATGATAAAAGGACTAAAACGATGACATAAAACAGTGATAAAAGGATTCAATGGCATGAACAATGATACTTAAAAAGGTTTTGCTTGAGTTTTCTGGAGCAGAGTCCGGAAAGGATAATGCTCGCTAAACACTCGTCAAGAGTAAATGCACGGGAAAAAAGGCAGGGATAACCAGCCACAGTGATAAAAGGAGGATAAGAAAAAAGGCAGGTAAAAATAGTGAAGTGTGCACGGTAATAAAAGTCAGCATAAAATAGAAGATGTTCAGGACAGTCATATAGAGCATCAGTTATAAAATAGTCATAAAACATGTAATAAAGACTGTCATAAAATACAAATATTCGAAATAGACATAGTAAATGATAAAACAATGACATAAAAAAGTAGAGTGTAAATTAAGAAAGACCAAATATAAATATACAAAAGATAAAAGAGGAGCAAAGCCAAAAAAAGAAAAACAGGAAAAAGGACAAAAAGAGGAGTTAAGACTCCTCAAAATCAATATCATTGTCAGAGTCATCGGACACATATAGTTTTAAATCCGCATTCTCCGCGAGCCTGCGGACATACTGGTTATTTTTCCGGATGTATTGCGGATCATTCGCTTTCCTAGAAATGTCAATGCACTTTCTAGGAATAGCTACTTTTTTTCTATTTGTGTTTGGTGGAATAGGTGAATTCATATCTATATGGTAGGAACATGACTGATTGGGTTGAAAATCTTCAGAAACAGGAGGAGGCGATGATGCTCTAACTTTTTTGTCACGTGGAATAGGTGAGGTGACACTTGTTTGTGATGGAGAAGAGGTGGGTTTATTTCTATTGGGTTCGATAACGGTACATTTAGATTTTTCGAATGGTTTAATTTTGCTTGATGTGGAAGTGGATTGAGTTGATTTCTGATGAGCTTTTGGGGAAGTCGGAGATTTCTGCACTGCAGGGATAGGATCAGTTTGTATGCCTATTGATGCCATTTTTATATGGGTCGCCGCTGCCGCATACGACCGTCCTACAGTCGGGGTTCGGGAATCAACAATCCGCCGTGCTTCGATATATGACAGTTTATTTTTTATCTTCAACGTCTGGATCTCCTTTTCTGTCGACCATTTCAAGCACGACCTAGAGTAGGCCGGATGGTTGCCTGAACAGTTAACACATTTGATTTCGGCAGAGCAGGTGTCGCTTTCGTGACCCACTTGCGCACAACGAGCAGAAGTAAGGGAGCCACGACAGACTTCCTTAGAATGGCCGAACCGCTGGCATTTAAAACAGCGCAGTGGATTCGGTATGTAGGGTCTCACAGGACAGCGCAAGTAGGCAGCTTTAATATGTGTCGGGAGATTGGGGGTGTCAAAGGTCAATATAAGATGTTTGGTTGGAAGCACATTACCATCCCGGCGTATTGTTATTCGGCGTACATTTATTACATTTTGTTCGCTTAAATTTTCCAAAATTTCAGGCTCAGGAACGTTAAACAGTTCCGGCTCCGAAATCACTCCTCTTGAAGTATTTAGTGTTTTATGAGGTGTGACACTTACAGAAAAATTGCCGAATGTGGTAGTTTTAGATAAGATGGATGCCTGATCGGCCGAGAAAATCTCTACCATAAGGTCACCCGAGTGCAATTTTCGAATTGAGGACATCTCCTATGGTTGACTGAATAGTCTTCTGAATAAAAAATGGCGAAACAGATTTAAAGGTGTTGTCTTTAGCTTTTATAATGAAAAATTTGTTAAATTTAACAGTCTTGCACACTTGTTGCTCCTTCCGAGGAGAGGATGAATGACAATGGTTTTGCAGTGGTGATTTATCCCTCACCGTGGGATTTTGAGAAGAATCCATATAAAGGGGCTTGAAATTCAGTTCCCAGCCGCACCACCCACCACAGAGCCCAACATGGGGATGCACATACGTGCACCAGTGCTAACCGAGAACTATACGCGAACGTAACGACCCTGAAACGACCTCCACCCTTAACGAAATGTCCAGAAATCGAAACGATGGCTTGGTTCCTAGCCGAAGACAAAGTCAACGACCAGCCGATTGATACAATAGGGAACCACTATGTACCTCCCGTTTACCTGAAGCGGGGGCCAAAGCAGTGTATTGGGATACCAAAACTGTCCCTCAACTGCCAGGATTCCCTTTTCCAGGGACACGGGTCTCCACGCACGGCAAACACGTGGGTGATATACACGTCATTAGAAGCTAGAAGCAATAGAGAGGCAACAGCTTTTAATGAGGTGCCCTCGCCTCCGAAGAGGAACCACACCGAGGGAGAAAAAAAGAAAAAAGTAAAGGAAGAGAGGAGAGGAAAAAAGAAATGAGAGATAGTTCGCTGGGGTACCTCGGGATTGCGACACCCGTGTTTACCTAAAGAAGGTAAACCCCCTGAGGGGAGATATAATAAAAGATGTTTATATTTAATGTTGCTGTGGTCGTTGCCTCCCCACATTTGGGGGCTCGGCCCATCTTCCGCTGAGAAGATTTCCCTAGACAAGCGCGCCATTGAAAAAAAGAAGTATCATCGCAGCAGACGGCTGTGAACACATTTCATTTTGACTTTTGGCTGACGTGCCAATTGCAGCAGACGGGCTGCTCTCACCGAGGTATTTGTTTTAATCTACTAGAGGATTCTACTAGAACACCTGTAACAAACCAAAGAATCTATAATCTTTTCATCACGGACGTTTAAATCGAAATTAATGATTGATGCAGTGCTGAACTGTGTAATCTTCAAGAACTTAGCACCATTCTACTGAATAACGTGACTATTAGACAGTGACATTCACATAAAAAATAGACAGGATTTTCGTGGACTATTCTTAGTATTGTCATTGGATATCCTTCGAGCCACAAGGACTGTTCCATTAAGCGAGGTAGGCCCCATTTTTTTTTTGTTTTCCCGTTCGTTTGTGTTTCAAAATTTCGTAATTTCTTAAGTTTAAAATTTTCCCCCTCAGTTGTGTTATTAATTTGTTTCAATTTTCATTATGGCCCTAATCTTAGGCGATATCCCTCTAATTGCTAACTCCCTCACATATGGAACAACCCAAAATGTAAAATTATTCAATAAAGAACTCGGTTATACCGAATTCGACTGCTTATCGCGAAAAAAATGCGTCAATTTTCCTCATTCCCCCCAGAATTCGATGTCGCGAAACATAAAGAATGCTTAATGAAGGATCTTTCACTCGCAGATTTTATTTCTGTTGCTAATTTATTACATTTAGATGTCAGTACTAACAAAATTGAGTTATGCGATAATATTCTTTATTCCCTCTCCAATTTGTCCAAATTTCAAAATTCTTTGGATACGAGTTTTTTATGCGACGCTCAAAACGAAATTACCCTTCCTTCTGAGTCTACCGCAAGTAATTCAAATGTAGGTCAAAGTACTTCCGGCCATTTACAACGTTTTCCCATGCATCAACCAGACATCCAGAATAAACAAATGTGGCTTGACGCCTGTCCTAGCAGAAATGATGTTTTGATTCCCGACTCTATAAGTTCTCACTTCTGGCTTTTGTTAAGAGACTTTTCAACCTCCTGTCGCCAGTTCACAGGCAATATATATCCGGTGCACTCTTCTTTTGCCGACGTAGAGGATAACTTTAATTTATTTTACGCTATCAGTGATCAACAAAAATTGGATTTTGCCAAACGCCTAATTACAGGACCTGCTAAAACTTTTTTGTTTTCTCAAAGAAATCTGAATTCGAATGATTCATTTAAGACCGCGTTAATAAATGAGTTTTCTGATAGAATCACAACCATTGAAATTCATAGACAACTCGAAAGACGTCACATGCGTTCTAATGAAAGTTTAATGCAGTATTTTATAGCGATGCGTGAAATTGCAAACCGCACTACTATTACTATTGATGAATGTTCCGTCATTCAGTATACTATACAAGGAATACAGGGTACCCCATCAGAGAAAATTATTCTTTACGGTGCAAAATCTTATACGGAATTCAAAGAAAAACTCCGAACATACGAAACCGTAGTTAGTGAGAAGAACACAATTGGTTCGAATTTTCGACGTGTCGGCGATGGCCAAAGACGCGACATGGAACCAAACACTTCATCCCAAAGACGTGACTCAAAATTTACTGTTGCTAGATCAGCTAAATCTCACCAACGTTGTTTTAATTGTAATGAAATTGGACATATCTCAGACATGTCCCAGTCGTTCTCGTGGCCCTCGTTGCCTTTCTTGTAATTTATTTGGACATAAGTCCGCGGACTGCCGCCGTACTCCTCAAATTGAGAATTCCGCGACGCATGACGGTGTCAACACGGTGCATGTTATTACTTCTCCCACTAACATCTGCAAAACGATTGTTATTTTTGATAATACATTTTCGGGATTAGTGGATACAGGCAGTCATTCGACGCTTCTTAAACATTCCGCGTGGATTAAACTAGGATCACCACCGTTGACGAGAAGCACTACAATGCTAACTGGTTTCGGTTTTTCAAAAAATAAAGTCATTGGTTCTTTTGCTTCCGAAATTAAAATAGATGATCAAATTTTTCCAGTGAATATCTCCGTTGTTCCAAATAATTGTATGACTTTCGATCTTATACTAGGTTGCGATGTAATCAAACAGGCGAATTTAACTATTACACCTGATGGTGCTATGTTTTCAAAAATTTCAAAACCTGATGATTCTGCCGCACATGACGATTTTGTAATGACAATTTCAGCCAACCCTCCTTCTTTTGATATTGGTCCTAACATTTCTCGCCAAACTCGTAATGACGTGGAACAGCAATTGTTAGCCAACAAATCCAACAAAACGAAAGCTGCGAACATCGAACCTGATATAACGCTTACTGACGATAAGCCAATTTTTCATACACCCCGACGCTTACCATTTGCAGAACGTGATATAGTGGATACTCAAATTGACGAATGGTTAACAAATAGAATTATAGAACCATGTTCTTCCCCCTACGCTAGTCAAGTCGTTGTCGGTCGTAAAAAGAACGGTCAGGCGAGAGTTTGCATAGATTATAGGCAATTAAATCGTAAGTTAGTTACGGATCACTACCCTTTACCTTTGATCGACGATATTTTGGATCGTCTCCAAAATGCCAACATATTCAGTACACTCGATTTGAGAAATGGATTTTTTCACGTCCCGGTAACCGAAAAATTCGTCGTTACACTAGTTTTGTGACGCATTCAGGCCAATTTCAATTCCAATATATGCCATTTGGATTAAGCTCTTGTCCTTCTGTTTTCATGCGATACATAAATGCCGTTTTTCGTGACCTTATTGCCAAAGGTATTGTACTCCCATACATGGATGATCTCATCCGTGAATAATGAGCCTGAAGCTGTAGAACGTCTGAACACTGTTTCAATTGTAGCTCGTGATTATGGACTTGACATAAACTTTAATAAGTGCCAATTTCTGTATAACAAAATTGAATTTGTAGGCCACATTGTGGAGCACGGAAAACTGTCCCCCCCTCCTCCACAACTAAAGCCGTTCTTAATTATCCTGATCCCAAAAACACAAAAGATGTCCAACGTTTTTAAGGTCTTACTGGATATTTTCGTAAATTCCTTCCCTCTTATTCCACCATAGCAAAACCCCTTATTGATCTGCTTCGTAAGGACACCGCATTTATATTTCAGACTGATCAGAAAGCCGCATTTCAAAAATTAAAACACCTCCTTTCCCAACAGCCCGTTTTAAGTATTTTTAAGCAAAAGAGTCCTATTGAAATTCACACTGACGCATCAATTGATGACTTGGGAGCAGTCCTGCTACAAAAATCCAAGGAAGATAATTGTTTCCACCCCGTCTACTACATGTCCAAGAAGACGTCGGACAACGAACGCAAATATACAAGCTATGGACTTAAAGTTCTCGCCATTGTGGAAGCACTTAAAAAATTCCGTATCTACGTTCTTTGTTCACATTTTAAAATAGTTACTGACTGTAATGCATTTGTGAAAATATTAAGTAAAAAAGAACTTAACTCACGTATAGCTCGATGGGCATTGTATCTTCAAGGCTTTGACTACGAAATCGAACATCGTACAGGTTCAAAAATGGCTCACGTTGATGCCCTCAGTAGAAGTACATGTTGCATGATTATTCAGGACAGTGTCCTTATACAACTTCTTAAAGCACAACAGTCAGACGAGCATATTGAAACTATAAAAAAACTTCTTTCAACCGCACCATATGACGACTATATCGTTAAAAATGATCTATACAAAACCGTTCAAGGAATTGATTTACTTGTAGTGCCCGATGGTATGCAGGCGAACATAATTCAGGCAGCTCACGAACGAGGCCACTTCGCCATACTATGTACTCAAGAACTGTTGCAAAAATAATTTTTTATCCCGAACTTGAAAGAGAAAATACAGCGATGCATCAATAACTGTGTCACATGCATCCTCAATAATAGAAAACGTGGAAAGAAAGATGGAATGCTGCATCCCATCGAAAAAGAGGACACACCCCTGCACACGTACCATATTGACCATCTAGGCCCACTTGCCAGTACATCTAAGCGTTACAAGCACATTTTTGTAGTTATTGACTCCTTTACCAAATTTGTGTAGTTATACCCAACACGGTCTACAGACGCCGCTGAAGTAATCAATAGGTTGGAAACCCAAAGAGCCGTCTTCGGTAATCCGTCCCTGATAATTTCAGACACAGGTACCGCGTTTATTTCTACTGCATTTCAAGAGTATTGTGAAAAACAGAATATACGTCACATTGCTGTTACTGCTGGACTTCCCAGATCGAACGGTCAAGTTGAACGTCTAAATTCCGTCATCATCGCCGTACTTTCTAAACTCTCTATCGACAACCCGGTAAAATGGTATTCCCATGTTCCAGCCGTTCAACAAATCATCAACTCCACCTTCCAACGTAGTATCAATTCCACTCCATTCGAAATTCTTTTTGGAACTAAAATGCATTCCCCCAATGACATCAAAATTGTTGATATGATCAACGAGGAAATAAAAACTACATTTCTCCAAAAACGTGATGATCTCCGTAAAGACGCTAAACGACAAATATGCAAAGTCCAAGACGAAAATCGTCGTACTTATAATCTGAGACGCAAACAAGCTCACCCCTACCAACTCGACGACCTTGTAGCAATCAAGCGTACCCAGTTTGGTTCTGGTCTCAAACTCAAACAAAAATTTCTTGGACCATGTACAATTACAAAAGTAAAACCAATCAACACTTATGATGTTGAAAAGTGTGCATTCTTCGACGGACCAGTGAAAACATCAACTTCTGCAGAATATCTGAAACCTTGGTCGAACAACATTGAGCATATAACTTGATATTTTTATTGAACTGAACTTATTTTTTTTAGAACGGACTATTGACAATTGACTCTCAAGAACTTAATTTTTTTTCTCACGTACATAATTTTCCATTTTTTTTTCTTGTCATCACTAATATTGTTTTTTCTTTTAGTTATTTCATATTTGCTGTCTTTTTTTTTGCCAGTTTATTTCCAGCCAACTATGGTACTGTATCACTATTTTTATTTGTTCCATTTTATATTTTGCATTTTTACTGTTATTTTATACTTGTATTTAACTGTGTTCTAATATTTTTGAAAATTTTTGCTGTGTACCTTAAGGCGAGGTCGCCTGTCCGGTCATGATGGCCGAATATGGGAAATTCAATCCCATCTCCATCTCCAAACGTTACGCGGCGCTACTGTCTGTGTGACGCCAGTGCGTGTGCCAGCATGATGTATTCCCGCCTTATTACACGATCGCTGTACTCCGAGATGGGAAGACGTCCCTCTCGCGCAGTTTATTTTCATTGTTCTAATACTTAACCAAGATATAATAAAGGATGTTTATATTTAATGTTGCTGTGGTTGTTGCCTCCCCACATATATACAGAGGCTGTTCGCACATTTTTTAGACGATTTTGGTAAGCGGTAATAAAAAATCGTTTGCTGCAAAAGAAATAATTGCAATTGTACTATGGTTTTAAAAGTCAAAATTATCGTCTGCGGCTTGAAAGTTTTGTTTTTATTCAAAATGGCGTTTTTAACAAAGCAGTGGTTCGAAGGCTAGATTTATGCTCTTTCCGAAGAGAAATATGCATACTCCGTTGTCGTGGAGACACGACACGTGTTCAGAAAAAGGGGCGATAGAGAATGTAATTCAGAGAATCAGACAAAAGAGATGCCTTGACCAGCGGGATAATGTACTGCGTATGCGAATCGAAAGGAGAGACGACAAGTTGAGAGGGGGCAATTGAAATGAGAAAACGGTCAACATCTGCGTTTAACGAAGGGCCCAGCTGGTGATAATGAGCTAAGGGAAATCTGAAAACGGAGTCACAGTTAGGAGAAGAAAAGGGGTGAGGCAGTTTACGATGTTGGACGGCGTTAAAACACCACAGGAGGCCGGAGAAGAGCGTGAGAAGTTAAAAATGTAAGAAACCCCAGACAGGTGCAAGGGCGGACGCCCCCTTCAATATTGATTGGAGAAAATATGAATATAAAATAGGTGGTCGGTCAATGAAGGGGCCCCGGATCGACCAATAGGATAGAAGGTGGCCACCAATGAGGGCCTGAATAAATAATGTTAGAAGTTGAGCTCGGTAGGAAAAGTTTTTAGAAAGAGCAGACTAAGTTGAGAATTCTCACGAGGAACACATAAGCCCCCCGTAGCCGGCGAAGGAGAAGAGAAGGAGATGACGGGCTGCTAACTTAATGCGGGAGAGACAGACCAAGTCCTCGGTACCTGGAAAGCAAACCGCTAACAATTAGATGCAGAGCCCAGTACCAGAGACGCCGACCGACTAACTTGCCGTTTAGCAAGAGAGGAACAGCCGTTCCCCTGGACCAACGCGCCCCCGAAGCGAATGCGTATATGCGGAGACGAGCACCCTGAGTCCGCCGCCGGCCGATAATTGCAGCCGTTCCCCTGGACCAGAAAGCCCGATGACCCCCAGCCAGGCTTGTGATGAGGAACGGACCTTCGGATTGACCAACGCTCCCCCGAAGCGAGTGTGCATTTCTCGGAGACGCGCGCCCTGAGTCCGCCGCCAGCAGATAGTAACAGCCGTTCCCCTGGACCAGAAAGCCCGACGCCCGGAAAAGTCCGATGACCCCCAGCCAGGCTTGCGAGAACGGTGTGTCTTCAGACAAGGTAGGAGAGTATTTTGACTTATCCTAACAATGCCCAATACCTACTAGAGAGCGCAGATAATTAGATGGGGCAGATTAAGGTGAAATGTTAGTATATATGCACAGAATATCTATGATAAAATAGTGATTGTGTATGTCCGTATTAATTGGATTAGTATCTTGCAATAATTTTGTAATGTGTTTATGTGTATCGATTAAGAGTATAGGATAATCAAACAATGTTAGGGAATAGATAAAGAATGTGAGTATTTGGTATTGATGAGAAGGAAGATTAGATGAATAAAAAAAATTAATGTTTTGATACGTTATAGGAAGAAGGATAATTTCAAATGCATATAGATATTGTGTTAATGAGATAGAAAATTCGGAAGTCTGCAATGAATAGTATTGTTTGTATATGTATTTTGATTGATTTATAAATTGATTTGTATCTATACATATGAGCCTCACTCTGTAATTACTCATACTACTACTAATAATTTCTATAAAATAATTACGGTGACATCCGTTATCCAAAAACGATGTGAGAGTCATGGTTTTGTGATATCTATAACGTTATTGTCAAACATCATGTCGTAATATTGTGCCAATTTATTCAACTATGTACAGCAGTGTATCTTCTCTGATGTCTTGAAGTTTGGTTCCATGGAATAAAATATTTCAAGTGTTCACCGTGTTCCTGTTCTTTCCTCAAGTGTTTATGTGTGAATTCATCTCCTGTATCGGTCAACTAGAAGAATTACCATTCGGGCTACGTCTACATTGTCATGTTTCGTATACTCTACACAGTTAAAGTTATTCGTGCGGGAAAATACCCGTTATTTCGTTTCATATATATATATATATATATATATATATATACATATATCTATCTATCTATCTATCTATCTATCTATCTATATATATATATATATATATATATATATATATATATATATATATATATATATATATATATATATATATATATGTGTGTGTGTGTGTGTGTGTGTGTGTGTGTAAGTAAATAAGTAATATCCCCATTACACCACGTCCTTAAATTATTATCTGAAAGGGAATACTAGCTCATATTTACATGGCTGGAGCTAGACTCAGACTAAAAGAAATAAAATTTTTATGCAGTCTGGCCGAATCGTTTATTAGAGCGACAAAAGTACATCCGTTCATTCCAGAAGAACGGCTCTCAAATAATATCACCTTTCAACATTAAACGAGAGGGCGAGGTAGACATGTGGCTATTATTTGTAGGGTAAGCAGATTTAGGGGCTCGCAATGGCAACCCACTCCCGAATTCGTTCATATACATGTGTAGAAATACAAAGGCATGCGATTTTAAAGGCCTTGTTCTTATGGGAAGCTCTGTGGCTAACGGTTTTTAAGAGAGAAATCCATATCACTGGGGATTGGATTTAGGAAAGAGAATTTAAATGCTAGAATGGAGGGCATAATATATATATATATATATATATATATATATATATAGGCGTTATCAAAATAATGGAAATACCTATCAATATTAGTGGTGTTTATGAATGTGCTTCGTATTCCTTAAAAAACGAGTCTGGCCACCGGTATTTTTTATATAATATAGTGTATGTATTCTTCTATCAGGTAGCAGTAATGAAGCTAAGGGCATCGTGCTTTTGGGGGGAATATCGTAAAATGTCAAATCTTGCAGACCTTGAGAAATGGGCAAATTGTTGGAGCGCGTGTAAATTGGAGTATCTGTTACTGCAACCCCCAGGCTAATGGGTGTTTTTCGAGCTATGGTATCGAAAGTCATGTTAGCATACAGTGTGCACGGAAAAACATCCTTTGCCATACAGAATAGTGGACGAAAGAGAGAGCTGAGTGAAAGAGACGGACGAGGTATTGAAGTGGTATGTGGGATGAAGAAAGAAAACAACTGCAAAACAAAATGACCGAAGAGCTCAATCTGCATCTGCATGTTCCGTTATCAACCATTAGACGTAGAAGGAAACTTTACAAACAAAGTAGCTATTCGCAAGTCACTTGTTATAGAGGCCAATACAAAATATCGTCCAAAATGGTGCCACGAGCGCAAATGATGGTCAAGTAATATGTCGAAAAACGGTTGGTTGGTTGGATTTTTATGGCGCAAGGTCCAAAATAGGACATGAAGCGCCAAATACAGGACGGAAGCAAAAAAAAAAAGTAAAAATAAAAGCGCCTGCCTCGGAACCAACGACGGAGGTCACCAAATAAAACTCCATCAACTTTTCATACTAAAATACATGTATGAGAGTAAAAGTGGAATAAAAAAGGATAAAATGCAGTGTAAACGTTATAAAAATATATGTATAAAAGCGATGAAAAAAAAAGATATGCCGATGTGTCAGGAGGGAGTGCCCAAATCTCAATCGTGTGTGACGTCTACATGACGCAGCGAAGCACATGTCCAAGCATCAATGCATGCCTTAACCTGTCTCAGTTTGTTATTGACTTGCTCATTCCAATCCAATTGCCACTCCTGTCGAACTAGATTTTTGACAGCGGACTTCATATCGCTAATAGGAACATGCTGATTCAGACGATAAGCGGCACGTTTAGCCGCAGCATCTGCTTGCTCGTTACCCGTTATGCCGACATGACCCGGCACCCAGCAGAACAAAACACTGAAACCACGACGACAGAGGCGACGATGCAGATCCACCACCGGAGATAGAAGGGAATGGGAGTGGGACACTTCACCATTCTCCAAGGTCTCTAACACGCTGATGGAATCTGTATACACGATGAAACGTCTACATCTCTGACGGGAGATGTACTTCAATGCCTCGTGTACGGCGACAAACTCTGTTGAAAAAATAGAAAGACAGTTGGGAAGTTTGTAGCTACTACCGTCTTTGCCACAGACGTAGGCACATCCAACATGATCTCCTGTTTTAGAGCCGTCGGTATAGACACCAACATAGTTAGGTCCTGTTCACATAGGAGTCTGTTGCGTTGCGTTGCGTTGCGTTGCGTTCAGGAAAAGATGACGTTGTGACGAAAATAAACCAATCATAGGCGTTAAAAATTTCATTGCTAATCGTTTGGAGGCATATGATTGGTTTATTTTCGTCTCAACGTCATATTTTCCTTAACGCAACGCAACGGACTCCTATGTGAACAGGCCCTGAGGGTAACTAGCGAGGTGCGACGCAAAAAGCTGGCGATACACGACAGGATCCGTACTTCACAAAACCCTGGAAAGGGCGCAAGTATGAAGTCCTGTGATTAAGCCAAGGTGCAAAAGGCAAAGTCGGACGCAGCATGACATCCGTATCACGGAGAGACGTCGAAGAAAGGAACGTCCTCATGCGAAGTCCAAAAGGTGGAATGCAAGATGGCCGATTTTCAAAAAGTCGGTCAAACTGACTGTCAAGAAGAACAGCATGGAGTGGGTGATTAGGTTGCGATAGGATACGGTAATACAACTGAAGTGACAATTGCTTGCGAGTAGATGGTAAAGAAGACTCACCGCAGATTACATATAAACTCTTAATGGGAGATGTCCTGAAAGCACCAGAACAGATTCGAAGGGCGAAATGATGAATCGTGTCGAGTTTCCGTAGCACGGAGAAGCGTGCGGAACCGTACACGGCGCATCCATAATCTACTTTCGATCAAATGATTGCGCGATAAACCCGGAGCATGGTAGCTCGTTCAGCTCCCCAGGACGTGTTGGATAGAACTTTCAGCAAGTTAAGAGCCTGCTCAAACTTCCGCCGTAGATATATTACGTGCGGAATGAAGGTTAACTTGCTATCAAACAACACGCCCAACAAACGAACAACGTTCTCCACAGATATCAAAGATTCACCTAGGTATATTTGCGGGTCAGGTTGCAAACCTCTGCGTTTGCAAAAATGTACACAAGATGTTTTTTCGGTCAAAAACTTAAAGCCGTTCTCGGAACACCATGTCATCATGCGAGAGATTGCAATTTGCAGTTGTCGTTCAATGTAACGCATATCCTTGCTTTAGCAGGAAATCTGCAAGTCGTCAACATATAGATTGCCCTGAACAGATGGTGGTAAGCACCTTAAAATTCCATTAATTTTAAGAGAGAACAGTGTAACGCTAAGTACACTTCCCTGAGGAACTCCTTCTTCCTGAATGTGAGTCGAAAAACGGCATTTGGTCCGACGAATCATTGTTCACATTGTTCTTAGCAACAAGACGTGCGTATGTCTGGAGAACACCTACATAAGCGTAAGATTCTGGCTGTCTCATCTCAACTGTCAATCATGGAGGTAGATCTATCAGGGTTTGGGATGACATCTCATGGTTTTCTTCAGGCCCTATTGTATTCCTAAAACGGAGATAAAATGGGGAGGACAACGTCAAAATTTTAGCTCACTAGTCCATCCTATCGTGCAAGCATTGTTTATTGCAGGAGATGCCGTTCTCCAGGATGATAATCCAATAATACATACAGCTAAATCTATCAAGTATGGGTTTAAAGAGCATGAAAAAAAGATAAATATCTTATTTTGCCCTGTATAATCCCCCCCGACTAAATATCATCCTACCACTGTGATCTGTATGAGCGGATAAAGAAAGGTATCAATATCCACCACATCATCTCTACCGGAACTTTTAGGATTTTTCCCTGAAGAATGTTATAATATATTCTTAACCACTATTCATGACTTGTATAATCCAATTCCAGGGTGAATCAGGTGGTATAAGATGACAAATATGATTCTGCGCGGTATTAATAAAGGTTTTTATGATGTTTCTTAGTGTTTCCATTATTTTGATAACCACCTGTACATATATATGTGACATTATAATTTTGAATCTCGTCTATTTTCTATAGTTCGGGTACCCGCATCTGTTTAAGATAGGCCCCTTTTCTCAGAATAGCCCACCCAACAGCAAATGAACATCTGCAAGTCCCAGAAAAATACATTCAGGCAAATAACCGCAGCAGAGGGTGAAAAGTATGGGATAAACACCACTATAAATCCCAACCAGTTGATAGAAATATAGAGCCGTGCCGCTCCAGAAGGATTAACAAAACCCCATCTCTAGTCATCTAAGGTTGGTTGGTTGGTTGGTTGGTTGGGGTTTTATGGCGCAAGATCCAAAATAGGACATAAAGCGCCAAACACAAGACTAGAGCAAAAACAGATTACATAACAGTCGCCACGCTCGAACCAACGGTGAAAAAACAGATTTCTAACCAACACTAATAAATATAAAAACGAGTAACCGTAAAAAACTGAATAAAAGGGATGATAAAAATTATGTATAAACATGTTAGAATGATATATACAAGGTAATATAGAAAGATGATATGTAAAAGTCATAAAAAACGGTGATATATAAGGTGGTAAAAACGATGATACATAAAATTGATAAAAAGATTATAAAAAGATATATTTGTAAAAGCCAATAAAAGTTTAACTATAAAATCAATTGCTAAAGCACAGACTGCGTATAAAACCAGTAAAAAATAAGAAGGCAAACAGAGCAGGATGGGGGGGCTCCCCCAGCAGTTCAATTAAGATAGGTGAACTGGAGCCAAAAAACCTATTATACTGGGCTTGAAGCGAGGGGCAAGACGTCAAAATATGTCCAATTGAAAGTGGCGCCTTACAATGTTGACAGAGAGGGGCATCCTCACCCATCAACAAATGTCGATGCGTCAAAAGGGAATGCCCGATTCTCAACCGTGTGAGTATGACGTCTGCACGACGCAGTTGAGCTGATGGCCAAGCACCAATACATGGTTTAACCTGTCGCAGCTTATTAGTATCCTGCAGATCCCAATCAACTGGCCATTCGTTCCTAATTAACTTTTTCACAGCGGACTTCACATCACTGATAGGCACATGCTGATTCAGCCGATGCACAGCACCTTTAGCCGCAGCATCTGCCTGCTCGTTACCCGATATGCCGACATGACCAGGCACCCAGCAGAAAAGGACACTGAAGCCACGACGACAGAGGCGACGATGCAGATCCAACACCGGAGATACAAGGGAATGGGAGTGTAACACTTCACCATTCTCCAAAGTCTCTAAAACGCTGATGGAATCTGTATACACTATAAAACGCCTATCTCTCTGCCGGAAGATATACTTCAGAGCTTCATGTAGAGCCACAAACTCTGCTGAAAAGACAGAAAAACAGTCGGGAAGTGAATAGCTCCTAACGTCTCTGCCACAGACGTAGGCACATCCAACATAATCTTCTGTTTTCGAGCCGTCGGTATAAACATCAACATAGTTAGGGTAACTAGCGAGGTGCGACGCAAAAAGCTGGCGAAAAATGACAGGATCCGTATTCGATTTTACAAAACCCTGGAAGGGGCGCAAGTACGAAATCTTGTGGTTTCGCCAAGGTGGAAAATGCAAAGTCGGTTGCAGCATGACATCCACATCACACAGCGGAGATGAAATCAGAAACGTCCTCATGCGAAGTCCGAAAGGTGGAATGCAAGATGGCCGATTTTGGTAAAGTCGGTCATTCTGACTGTCAAGTAGAGCAGAATGGAGTGGGTGATTAGGTTGCGAGAGGATACGGAAGTACAACTGAAGCGACAATTGCTTGCGAATAGATGGTAAAGAAGGCTCACCGCAGATGACATTTAAACTCTTTACGGGAGATGTTCTGAAAGCACCAGAACAGATTCGAAGGGCGGAATGATGAACTGTGTCCAGTTTCCGTAGCACGGAAAAGCGTGCGGAACCGTACACGGCGCATCCATAATCCATTTTCGATCGAATGACCGCGCTATAAACCCGGAGCATAGTAGATCGCTCAGCTCCCCAGGACGTGTTGGATAGAACTTTCAGCAAGTTTAGAGCCTGCTCAGACTTCCGCCGTAGATACATTACGTGCGGAAGGAAAGTTAACTTACTATCGAACAACACGCCCAAGAAACGAACCACGTTCTCTACGGCTATTAGGGAGTCACCTAGGTATATTTGCGGGTCAGGATGCAAACCTCTGCGCTTATAAAAAATGTACGCAAGAGGTTTTTTCGGCCGAAAACGTAAAACCGTTCTCAGAACACCATGTCATCATGCGAGATATTGAAGCTTGCAATTGTCGTTCGATGTAACGCATATCCTTACCTTGACACGAGATCTGCAAGTCGTCGACATACAGATTGCCACGAACAGATGGTGGCAAACACTGTAAAATGCCATTAATTTTCAGGGAAAACAGTGTAACACTCAATACACTGCCCTGAGGAACTCCCTCTTCTTGAATGTAAACATCGGAAAGCGTCGTACCAATGCGAACTTGAAATTCTCGTAGTGACAAGAAGTTCGCAATGAAAATCGGCAAGTGACCACGAAAGGTGTTATTATAAAGGTCACGAAGGATACCATATCGCCACGTCCGGTCATAAGCCTTTTCAATGTCGAAGAAAACAGACACTAAGTGGTTTCTTCTGACAAAGGCATTGCGAGCTTCAGATTCTAAGGCTATGATATTATGCATCGTGGACCGGCCACGCCGAAATCCGCTTTGTAGAGGCGACAGACAAAGCTGGGATTCTAACTGATACACTAACCGATTGTTAACCATTCGTTCCAGCAGCTTGCATAAACAGCTGGTGAGAGCAATTGGACGGTAGTTGTTAGGGCTAGAAGCATCCTTTCCCGGTTTGGGAATAGGAATCACTATTGCCCTACGCCAAGAGGATGGAAAAGCATGTTCCTCCCAGATTCTATTAAATAGATACAGCAAATTACGGAGCGAGCTGCGAGAGAGATGCTGTAACATAGCATAACTAATGCCATCGGGACCCGGGGAAGTCATCCGAGTCTGCCGAAGGCAATTCTCCAACTCGTTCTCCGTAAAGGGGCAGTTGTAGGCCAGATCGGACTGAGTATCGAAACGCAAAGGTCTTGACTCGGCACGCAGTTTGTGTCGCATGAAAGTGGTCGGATACGACGACGCACTCGACACTGAACTGAAGGCGCTGCCAATGGCGTTACTTATTTCCTCTAAGGTAGAAAGTGTAACGCCATTTTGAACAATGCACGGTATTGGCTGGTCTGGATATAATCCTATGCATTTCTTTACTATCGTCCAAAGCTGTTTACTGGTGGTGGATGGTGTCAATTCCGAAACGTACTTTTTCCACGACTCTCTCTGGCAACGTCGACGCACTCTACGAGTGTTAGCTCTTGCCTGCTTGAAAGCAACGAAATTTGGAGTGGTGGGATATCGGCGAAATATCCCCCACATTTTACGTTGTACTTTCAATGCTGCAGAACACTCAAGGTTCCACCACGGTTTCCAGTTTCTTCGACCATTAGGTGAGCTCTTGGGAATGGCTGCATCGGCAGCTTCTATTATAACATTGGAGACAAGACGAACCGCATCATCGATATCACCGTCGACCATAGCCTGGGTAATGGTTGCAATGTCTGTAAATCGCGACCAGTTCGCAGACTCATATTTGAATCGCGCAGGGCGACAGACTACGGATCCAGTGCCGGACAGTGACACAAACACAGGAAAATGGTCACTTCCGCGAAGATCTGTTCCGACCCAAAAGTTGCAAGATGGAAAGATTGACGGTGAACAGATGGCAAGATCAATGATGTGAAAGGTCCGAGATGGCTCGTGAAAGTGAGTAGGATCACCATTATTGAGGAGGCAAAGATTGTGGTCAGTTAGCAACTGCTCCACTTGCCTACCTCGAGCGGTGTTACAGCTACTCCCCCACAACACATTATGAGCATTAAAGTCTCCAAGTATAACAAAAGGTTTCGGAAGCTGAGTCACCAAGTCGTCGAGAGTTCTTTGATCAACAACGTCGTTAGGTGGCAGATATATTACACACACGGAAATTAATATCCGCATCTGCACACGCACTGCAACCGCTTGAAGTGGAGTATTTAACGATAGGACAGAGTAGGGATAGCTGTGAGAGGTCAGGAGAGCAACACCTCCAGACGCTCGCACACCCGAAACATTGTCCTTCCGAATAATACTATAACGACGTAATTTGGCCGTGTCCGCTGACTTCAGGAAAGTTTCCTGAAGTGGGACACAGGCCGGATGGTAATCTGTGATCAAAGACTTTAGATCTGAAAGTTTATTTCGGAAACCGCGACAGTTCCAGGAAATTAAAGTCGCCATCAGGAGGAAGAGGGAGATGGAGCACGAGCAGGAAGAGTTGAGGTGTCCATAGACACCCCAGCATCAGGATCAGAAAGATCCGAATTGGACGCGCAAATTTGGAGGGAATCCTCCTCCATACGCGCCACATTGCGAGGGTCTTTCACCTTACGTGAATGACTCACTCGCTTAGCAACTTCAGCACTTTTTAACTTTTTATGTATAGGTTTAGGTGTAGAAGGTTTTGAGATGGAAGAACGGGATGTTTTATTAGGTTGTGAATTAAATTTTGAAGGTGCGGTTGTTTGAGTTTTACTATTCTTTGATTTATTGGTGTTAAGAATAGGCTCCGTTTGGGTTGATGAGTTACACATAACTCTCTTGGAAGCGGCAACAGAGGGGTATGAAACACCAACTCTAGGGCTTCTAGCCTCGACCTGTTTGCGCGCTTCTAAGTATGACAGACTATTGTTGGCTCTTACGGTCTGAATCTCTTTCTCAACTATCCATTTTGGACAGGAGCGTGAGTATGATGTGTGATCTCCTTGGCAGTTGACGCATTTAGCTGGCTTTGTGCAGGTCTCAGATGCATGGTCAGGCAGGGCACATTGGGCACAGACCACGGAACCACGACACGATGCTTTCGAGTGTCCGAAACGTTGACACTGAAAGCAACGGAGAGGGTTCTGAATGTAGGGCCTGATGGGACACCGAAGGTACCCAGCAATAAGGAAAGATGGTAATTTAGGTGTGTCGAAAGTCAAGATGAGATGCTTCGTTGGAAGCACTTTCCCATCTCGACGGATATTAATACGACGAACACCAGACACATGTTGGTCGTGTAGATGCTCCAGGATTTCCTCTTCGGGGGTATGGAGGAGATCGGCCTCCGATATTACTCCTCTCGAAGAGTTCAAATATCCATGAGGAGCCCCGGACACAGCAATATTGCCAAACATATTTATCTTAGACAACTGCGCAGCTTGTACTGCTGTCAATACTTCAACAAGGAGATCACCAGAACGGAGTTTCTTTATTGATTTCACATCGCCTATAACAGAATTTATACATTTTTGAATGAGGAAAGGTGAAACAATGGTGAAGTTGCCTTCCGTACGCTTAACTATAAAGAAGCGAGAAGTTTGATTGATCTTATATGATCTAGATGATGCACGTTGATTAGTACTTTCTTTGGTTGAGTTATCCATAAAAATGGGCCGTATGTTCGGTCCCCGGCGGCACCACCCACCATGGAGCCCAACAAGGGGACGCCGGTTACTGCGCCAGTGCTAACCGGGAACTATACGCGCGCGACCAATGACCGGTTGCTTAGCCCTGAGCCAGTGAACAATGTCTAACCGACCAGCCGATTGGTACACACGGGACCAATGTGCACCTCCCGTTTACCTGAAGCAAGGGCCAAAGTAGTGTGTTGGAGTGTTATCTTATTAAAGCCCACATTATGGAGAAGAATAAAACCCCTCAACTACCAGGATCCCCATTTCCTGGGACACGGGTCTCCACGCACGGCAAACACGTGGGCAGTTAATCGCCATTAGAAGCTAGAAGCACAGAATGGCTACAGCTTCTGATGAGGAGCCCTCACCTCCGAAGAGGTAACCGCAATGAGGGAGAAAAAAAGGTAAAAGTAGAA
The DNA here is from genome assembly GCA_907164885.2 of Dolomedes plantarius. Taxonomy (NCBI): domain Eukaryota; kingdom Metazoa; phylum Arthropoda; class Arachnida; order Araneae; family Dolomedidae; genus Dolomedes; species Dolomedes plantarius. The sequence continues at coordinate 5,068,572 of OU015499.1, forward strand.
GGACGAGAGGAGAAGAAAAGGGAAAGGAGGGAAAGTTCGCTGGGGTACCTCGGGATTGCGACACCCGTGTTTACCTAAAGAAGGTAAACCCCCTGAGGGGGCTAGTCATCTAAATCCTTAGTTCACAATATCTCAGAGATGGCTGCAGGTGCCAGATATAAAGCGATCCAAAGTGTCAAATAATACCATAAAGATAAAACGCACCCATACGCTTCTAAGAATTGCACCCGCCTACCACCCACGGCAAATATCTGTGTTTATGTAAACAGTCGCTGACTCTATTTTGTACAGCCCCTGGCTAAGAGAGCAGACACACATTATGTTCTTGCCTGGATGTGAACACTCGTATGTTCCGCGTCATGCTAGCATGATGCCCTGTTCTCCGCCATCAACTCTAGAGAAATAAAGAACTGTGCCTCTTCAAATTTAAAAGAACTGTGCCTCTTCATTTTTGGATTTTGTGTTTATTATGGAACGTCATGTGGTGAAACGCGACAAGTCGACAGCACATTACTTATTGCGAAGGAACACCTAATGGATTGTGAATAATAAGAAATTAAATTTATTAAATGAACTTATGCGTTTACGGCAGTAAAAGACAAGAAGGACAAACATGGCGGAAGAAAAGGGACTTAGATTTCCAATTCCCCACACCAAACCGAAGAAGGTTTCGTATTTCACCCGTGTTACGAACGAAGAGGGTGCTGTGATAACTCACTGGTGATATAGTGGAAAGACAGTTTCGTTTTCCTATACAAGATGGAAGTTCTGAAGAAAACAAGAAAAGCTCAGAGGGGCTCCGTTTCTCGATTAATTAAGCAGTTCGAAGAAGTTCAACAGCCAGGGTATAAAAGTAAATTTCTCGCACTAAAAGAACAACTGGAAATGTAGCGGCAAGAATTATATGATTTAGATAAAAACATTACAGAAATTATAACGGAGGAAGGAGAACTAGATGCGGGCATGGAAATCTCAGAGACCTATCAAACGAAATACTAGAAACCATACATAGCATTCTTGAAATAATACAAGAGAAGGAAGCCCTGGAAGACAAATCAACTGACAATCTCTCTACTAAAGATACGAAACCCATCACCGCAAAGCTACCAAAAATAGAACTCAAAAAATTTCACGGAGGCATAACCACTTGGATGTCGTTTTGGCAAACATTTGAATACACCATCAACAACCAGAAATAATTATCCCGAGTGGAAAAATTGAATTATTTAATCTCTCTTTTGGATGGAGAGGCACCGAAAACAATATCCGGATATAATACAGATATTAAAGAAGAGATATGAAAATCCCGATAGAACTATTGACTATCACATTAAAAAATATTACGCATCCGCCCGATAGAAGATTCCAACGACCTTCCCGCCCTGAGAACAAGCATCACGGAATTATATACACACCTACGCAGCTTAAAGAACTTAGACGTGAACCAGGATAATGAAGTAATTAATGCAAAGATCAGAACTATTTTCCCTGAGGAAATTCTATTATACGAGAGGAGCAAAGGGAAGAAAATTCGAAAAACCGAAAAAATGCTGGATTTCATAGATGAAGAAGTAAGAATTAGAGAAAACGTAAAACCTCCGACGTTCCTGAATCCAGCTGCTGAGGTTTTTAAACCAAAGAATGTTTTGACGCAAAACTAGAAAAAGCCATCTCGTTATTCCCCGAGAGCTGAAGGAAATGAAACGAGACCTTGGAGTCATATTACACCTAACAACTACACACCTAACAACTACTCGTCCCCACAACCGCCACAGATAAATAGATTATCAACTCGAGATAATACACAAAGGTTATGCTACCAATGTGGAAAGGCTGGACATTTGGCAAGGATGTGCAGATCCGCCTGACATCAAATGACACTTCCCTGGCAACGGACAGTCAACTACCATAGTGATGATAATAGACAATTCTTAAAAACTAGGTTACGAGTGTTAAGCAGTAAGAACTTTCCATGTTTACTGGATACCGGTTCAAATTTGACAATCATGCCAAAATCTTGGCTACCTGGACTTACGTATGAAGAAATTCCCATGGCACCGCTAACAGTGCAACAAACGCAAGGTAAGATTGTTATTGATAAAATTATCAATGTAGAAGCTACTATAGGTGATCTAACTAGAACTATTAAGGTGTATGTTATAGATACCCAGTTGAATTATATTTTATTATCTTTACCACATATGAAGTTATTTAACCTGAATATTAAATTAAATGATTGTAGCGTATATCAGGGTAATCTCGATATTACTCTCAACAAATTGTCGAGAAATTGTTATCATAATGTTTCCTATCATCTCAATTCTAATATGAAAAATAAGAGTAATAATGACAATGAGAGTCAGGATGATGTCGAGAGTACCATATTCATAGAAACGAAATATTTTTATAATTCTAATAAAATTGTAGATAATCAATATAATCCAAGTAAGGGAGTAACTGAAAATTCTAATGATGTAATTTGTGCTAAAAAGTATTATAGTTCTATTGTAAATGAGTGTGATGATATATGTAAGTCGAGTAAATTGATAAATGAATATTCTGATGATAATAACTGTGCTAAATTATATTATGGTCGTATTGAAAATAATTGTGATGATATAATGCTAAAGAATGGTAATGGAGAACATGAACATCCTAAAACATCTCAGCAAATCAGAAATACACTTGATTTGACTGAAGACTCTAAGACTCAGAATGTCATTCAGGATAAATTACCTGAATTTAATAACATGAATCTATCTCCGGAGCTCATTGCTCTATTATCATCATTTATTGGTATATTTGCTAAAAGTAAAAATGATATTGGGAGAGTGAATATGAAGCCTGCTAGAATTATTACAACGTCAGAATTACCTATAGCATTGAGGCCCTATAGAGAGTCGCAAAAAGACAATTTAGAAATTAAGACCAAAATCGACGAATTGTTAAAACGTAAAATAATCAAGCCCTCCCATGGACCTTACATGTGTCCTCAAACAGGAGTACCCTGATGGAACACTACACCCTGTATCACATCATTCACGAGGTTTAAGACCATATGAAAAGAACTACAGTGCTTCCGAACTTGAATGTCTCGCGATTGTTGATGCTGTCGAGAAATGTCACTGCTATCTGCACGGAACTAGATTCACCATTTTCACGGACCATGCCGCCTTAGTATAGGTGAAATCCATTAAACACTTAACAGGAAACTATTCCGCTGGTCCCTAAAGTTACAATGTACGACTACGACATAAAATATAAGAAGGGTTCGACCAATCACGAAGCAGATTTTTTGGGTAGACAGCCGATTTCCCATTTTGTCCAAAAACAAATCAATTTGATAACATTAGACGAAATAGAAGAACACCAACAGGCAGACAATACCCATAATCCGAGATTTTAAAAAAGAGATAAAGTAGTGACTATCCAGAAAAAGGGTTATTCCTACTTCATTACGATTAAAATTATTGACAGCAGCACATCTTCAATTTAGCCATCCTGGAATCCAAAAAATGATACAAATATTGTCACCTATTTATTATTGGGATACCATTATTATTGACATAGCGAATTATGTAAAATATTGTGAAATATGTCAACTGAACAAAAAATCACATCAAAAGAGGTTTGGATTATTACAGGTCCTACCTCCCGCAAGGCTACCGTTCGAATTAATGTCTATTGACACTATCGGAGGTCTGGGATATTACAATTCAAAGAAAAAATATCTACATTGTATAATGGACCATGGCACAAGATACATCTGGACATTCACAAGTACCACCTCAACTATAGACACACACATTAATTGCTTAAAACAAATATTTCAGATTAACAAATCCAAAAAATTATTAAGTGACAGACACGCCACATTCACATCAACCAAGTTTAAACACTTCTTAAAAAACCATAATATATCACAGAATTTGACCGCCTCTCACAGTCCTCAAAGTAATGGAAAGCAGGAGCGAGTAGAGGCCACCGTTATGCAAAGAATGCATTGTAAAATTAATGGGGATACACAGAAAACCCCCTGGCCGAAAGTTCTAGAATAGGTTGTGATGTTGTTATCACATCACTCCATCGCTGTTCGCAACGATTAGCGATCACTCTTTTCCCCTTAGTTTTTGGTGGTGGAAGAGAAGTGAAGTGACCGGTGCAGGGCTTGAGCGGGAAGAAACAATGTGCTTGCAAGTCGATTAGTTTAGTGCTGTGGTCGCAGGATGGTATGTGATCGAATGTTTTTGGAGTTAAAACATCATGGTATAGTTACATAGCATGCTTCACATGTAAAGGTTCATAATCATGTTATATAACAATGTTACTTTGCTGGAATCTATTCAATATATCTTTAGTTAGAACAAGTGGCAAGAAAGTGTTTTCAAAAGGTGTCGACATATAGACAGAAGTGTGTGATTTTACCTAAAGAATTCATTTACAGTAAAATTTTGATTATGGAATATATTAGCATGGACTATATTTACTCATTATTGTTTCAAAATATGGTAATGAAAGAAATGAACTGTAGCTTACAAAATTATTCTACTATTTTGGAATTCTAAAAATTATTGAAATTTAAAATAAGTTCTTGACAATATGGCTAGTAAAAATTAATCCTTCAAAGTTATGATAGCACCTTTCAAGGGTGATCAAGAACTGTTAGAATTTTTTATTGAACAGGTACAATTTAAGTTGAAAAATACTAATTGATATGATTTACATGCACTTGCCTATGTAAAATCAAAACTGGCAGATGCTGCATTAAAGTTTTACATTTCCTCACCTTTATGTAAAAATGTTAAAGATGTAGATGAACTCCACTATTTTCAGAAAATTTTTTCGCACTAAATCTGACACAGCTATTTCACAGCAATTTGCTGATGTAAAGTTTGACAAGAATGAAAGCATAACTTTATTTTCTAATCGTCTTGAAAATATTGTTAGAAAGAGGTTCCCCTTAATGAGTGAAGATACAATTCAGCAGATTTTACTTGCAAAGTTTAATGACCTAATTCCTACGAATTTTAAATTGCATCTACTAACCCAAAAGGGCAACTCTTTTACTGAGATGGTAGATGCTTTAGATAAATTTCAGGAAATTTCAAGTCTTGCCATCGAACCCTTACCTAGCACCTCTTATGCCACACTTAATAAAAGTAACTTGTATAATACTTTTACTACTGATTTATTATCATATTATATTGAAAATACAATAGTAGTATTTCTATTTAAAAATTTTTAAATATATTATTTTGTTACATCAGTTATAATATTTTTTCCCGGTAAACTTAGCACAGGAATTACTTAAATTGAATAAAAAGTAATTTGTACAATACAGTCAAACCTCGCTAACTCGAACCTCGATTTCGCGAATTTTTCGATATCTCGAAGAAAAAAAAATTCCCTTCAAATTTCCTATGCACTCAATGTTAAAGAATCTTGTTTTTACGAATTTTTTTTTGGCTCATCCCTCGATAACTTGAATTTTTTTTCCGTATAAAGAGGAACACTTTTTTTTTCTAAAAACAAAAAAAATAATATCGAAAAAATAGAAAAGCTATTCAAATATTACAGTGGTAAAACCCTGCATAAACTTTAAAATGAAGGGATATAAAGACGGAAGATAACACAAGGAAATCACAACATCACTTGACCCCCCCCCCCCCCCCCCCAGTTGGGAGTTGAAATTCTTGTTTAATGTTTTCTTATCTCTTTTCAGTCAGTTGCCATGCATATGCAGTGACCATCCATCCTTTCTTTCATTCTTTGTCCTTTTATTCTCCAAGATTACTTTCTAGAGGGGTTAGGGTAGCTTTAACGAAACAGGAAATGAAGGCATGAACAAAAATCAAGACGTGGGTGGCTTCCTAGAAGAATGTACAATTGCTTATCATTGCAACAAGGGGTGAAAGAAAAAACTAGTACACGTGGGAATGATGCCTGTGCAGTCTCGCATTCAAGCTAGTGCCGCTCCTGAAAAGGCTGAAAAGTTGTACACTCATAGACAAAAAAATTAGCGCACCAAGAAGGAGTGGTCAAAATGAAACGAAATTTTACATACGTAATGACTACTTTGATATAAGTAAATGCTAAGAAAATCAAAGAAAAAGGATAATTCATTTCAGAGAAAAAGGCAAAAGAACGGAGGAGTTAATACTCCGTTGGACCCCCTCTAGCGCGAATGCACGATGCTATACGATCGGGCATTGATTCATATAAGTTCTGTATGATGTCTTGAGACATTTCGTTCCATATTTGCTGTAACCTTGCCACTAGTTCGTTGAAACTCATGGGGTGCCCAACTCGTCGTCCCAAATGATCCCAGATATGCTCGATTGGAGACAAATCTGGGGATCGGGCAAGAAAAGGAAGGGTAGTAACAGTGCGGAGACAGTCTTGTGACACCCTTGCCGTATGAGGCCGAGCATTGTCTTGTTGAAAAATGGCTCCTGGGAGCCGTTGCATGAGTGGCAACACATGTGGTTGCAGGATTTCATGAACATACCGCTGGGCTGTCATGGTGCCACGGAACAATACTAGGGGTGACCGTGTGTTGTAGGCAATGGCACCCCATACCATCACACCAGCAGTGGGAGCGATGTGTCGCTGTACAGCAAAGGCAGGATTGAAGCGTTCACCACGGGCTCTCCACACACGAACACGATTGTCATCACTGCCGAGATTGAATCTGGATTCGTCGCTAAAGACGACCTGGTTCCATTCCGCTGCAGTCCAGTTTCCTCGTGCGCGGCAAAACTCCAAACGGAGGCGTCGATGGGTGGGCGTCAAGGGCAGCACGCGTAATGGGCGCCGCGATACCAACTGTCCTTCAGCTAGGCGCCTTCGTATGGTTCGAGAAGACACAGAGGCCCCTAGTGAAGGTGCTACCTGTGCCTGGATGGCGGCCGATGAAGCATTTGGCTGTACGCGTGCATTTCTTACGATGTGGCGGTCTTCGTGTACATGACATCTCTCGGGTCCACTGGTCCCAACACCTCCTCACAACACAACCAGAGCGGTCTAATTGACGAGCTACTCGCCTAGCTGACCACCCAGCTTCCATCATCCTGACGATTCTCCCCCTCTCAAACTGCGACAACTGCTTATATTGCCTTCGAACACGGCGTAATGGCATGTCTATCTCAGCTCTTCCTTTGTAAATGATTCAGAATACTTAAACAAGCTTTGGTTACCTGTTTTATACTCCACAGAGTACGATGTTCAACGCCCTCTACCGGCTATACGTAATGCGCAATCACGCTGCATTTCTAATCATTTGCATATCTCCCCGACATGTACCTTCATTGCAAGTTTCGTTACGATCCCGCAATTATTTCTTGGTGCGCTAATTTTTTTGTCCATGAGTGTATTTCTGTTTATCTTGGTTATAGCAGAAAAAATTAGAAATCGTTCGAAAACATCTGGAGAAGGCGTGTTCTTCTGCGCGTCAGGCTAATAAACGAAAATTGAATACGATTACTATTGAAGCGAAGAAGCAAGTTATCAATGAAGTTGAGAAAAGTTCGAAAACGAAAAAGGAAATTGCAAAGGAGTTTGGGTTTCCAGACAGCACATTGTCAGCAATTTTAAAGAATAAAGCAATCATACTAGAAAACATTCGATGACGGCTTAAAGCCTTATACAGAGCCACTCGAGTGGCGAAAGTGCTGCACAGTAAAGACGCCCGGGCTGGCCACAGCTGTGAAGCATCGAAGCCACAGCAGTGCCCCGGCCTCCGTCTGTGAAGTTGGCCCCCGACATTGAGATATCCAAATTTTGAAAACGCATTCGTTTGAGCGCCAAAAATTTTTGTTTGAGCACCATTTGTAAAAGAGTTATAAGATTTCATTTTTTAGCGGAAAAACACCTAGCCCCCCCCCCCGACATTGAGAATTCAAATTTTGAAAACGGCATTCGTTTGAGCGTCGTTTGTGCGTGTTTGAGCTCCAAAAATTTTCGTTTGAGCGCCATTTGTAAAAGAGTTATGAGCATTTCATTGTTTTGGCGGGAAAAACTCCCAGCCCCCTGTTGAAAAGTAATCACACATTTTGAAAATTAACCTTTTCATGCAACCCTTAAGTCGCCAAGGCGCGCGCCAAACCGGAGAAAACCAGAGGCTATCCCATGATTCCTTTCTTACTTCTATTTATGTAATTTTCCGTTTTTGTATCGTAGCACTGTAACGTTCTTTTTTTTGTTTCAAAGTAGATTGAATAAATACATGTTTAATGTTCGTGTACCTGCAAATATTTAGCACCAAAACAGCTGCACCGCCGAGACGGAGGTAAGCAATATATTTTTGCTATCTTCCCATCAATGATTATGAGACTGAATTGCTAAATTCTGGTACTAAAGTTAAAATGGCTCAATCAGTGTTTAAAGATTCGACGCAGATGACTAAACATAATTCCGAAAATTATGCGGTTTGGAAATTCAAGATTGAAATGCTTTTGATGCGGGATGGGTTAGATAATCTTCTTAATTCTCCACCACCCGATAAACCTGATGAAACATTTTTAAGAGGGATAAACAAGCACGAGCAATCATAAATCTGTGCATAGAAGATTCCCAAATCATTCATGTTAAAAACGAAACAACTGCTGCCGGTACATGGCAAAAACTGAAATCAGTACATGAACGTACCAATTTAAGTAGCAAGTTATATCTTTTAAGAAAATTATATTCAATTAAAATGCCTGAACACGGTGATATGATCGCGCACATCAATCACATGATGAATTTGGTTGAAAAACTGAAAGCTATCGGTGAGAACATTCCAGATCAGCATATAGCCGCTCTTTTGTTAGTTTCGATTCCTGAATCTTACAATAATCTCATTACCGCCCTAGAAGCTCGAGATGAGACACTTATAACTACAGATTTAGTAAAAACGAAACTCGCCGATGAATATAATAGAAGGTTAGAACAGAAAACGGACCGAAATTCCGATAATACTTCAACGGCATTTAAATCTGCTATAAACGCAAGAAATTATAACAATAAAAGGTCGGAGAAATTTTGCAGCTTTTGTAAGCGAAACGGCCATACCCGAAACTGTTGTTTTAAGTTACAAAACAGGAATAACAATACTTGTTCTTATACTTCTAATAACACAAAGTTAGAAACTCGCGTGACCAAACATGGTGGAAAATCAGACCGGCAATGTATGAGCGCGAATGTTTACAGTCAACAGGCGCCAGTGAAGTGCAAGGTCTCCATTTACCGTTCTGAACAAAATATAAATGTAAAGGTTCTATATATGGACTCCGGCGCAAGCAATCATTTGCTTTCCGATGAAAGTTTATTCACAGAACTGAAACAAAATGAATCACCTACGAAAATTATTCTAGCAGATGGTAGAATCGTATTTTCCAAAAGCAGCGGATTTGTTGACCTTGATCTAAATATGCAGAAAATAAGACTGACGAATGCCCCTTTCGTTCCTGATTTAAAGAGCAATTTAATTTCCGTTAAAAAAATCGCTAGTATGGGGTATTCTGTCCTTTTCGAGAAAAATAATTGCTTCGTGAAGAAGAATAATGAAGTGATTATGCACGCATATTCTGATAAAGATAGTTTATACAAAATTGTTTTAAACAAACACTCGGAAAATGCTAATGTCGCGATAGAATACAAAAATGATAATTGTATACAGATATGGCATTCGAGATTAGATCATCGGAGTTATGACGGAATTAAGCGACTCGTTCACGAAAATCTCGCCGACGGAATAAAACTAGATAATTGTCTTCATAATAAAACTTGTTCAGAATGCATAAAGAATAAAATGCAACAATCCCCGTAACCAAAAACAGCCAGTGTCCGTGCAAAGAAACCGTTGGAACTTGTACATAGCGACATTTGCGGACCCATGCCCACTCCGAGCATCGGTGGAAAGCTCTATTTCGTCACATTTATCGACGACTTTACGAGATACACCGTCATCTACTTACTAGAAAGAGTGAAGTTCTTAATAAACTGAAGGATTTTGTCGGCAGAACCAAAAATAAATTTGGTAGAACCATACAGACTCCCCGAACGGATAACGGCGGTGAATACACCAGTAAAGAAATAGAGGAATTTCTGTCGAGTGACGGCATCAAACCAACTTAACGTTCCTTTCTCACCTCCTCAGAACGGCGTGAGTGAAAGGAAACTCTAAACTCCACATCAGCCCCCAAAGCTTTCACGTATCAGCAAGAGAAAGATAACAGGTCGCGCCATAACAATCCCGCCATCACAAAGTCCGGAGGATGAGCGCAATGACTAATTTGCCACCAAGTCGGAATTAAACAAAATTAAAAGTTAAACTTCACAAAAAGGGGAGAGCAACGGGAAAAATAAAAGAGGGAAGAAAGGCGTCCCCGGTACCACTGATGTTCCGTCCGACTTTTTTTTTTTTTTTTAAACTGTAAAGATTAGTAAATAAAATACAAATACATTCACATTTTCAGAGGATACATAGGTGATCCCCGACTATTAGAAATACATGACAATTCGGTTTGAATTGAGTAAAAACAATAACAAAACAAAACCACGACCCAGACAGCCTGAAGTAGAGACAATGTTGAATTACATGAATTAAAAGTTACAAAGCACGAATTACAAATTGTTACAAGCTACAGTTTACAGATTACACTAAATTATATATTCCAAATTACAATAACAAATTTTACAAATAAGTCAACTGCATCGGTTGATTCCTAGCGCATGAGTAGTACATATAAGACGACACCCAGGAAATCCACAATTCACTTACAGTTACAATATTAAGTGCAATAGTAATTTCATATAAATACTAACAATGCATTAATAATCAACACATTAACCATTTATTAATTAAACAATACAATAAATACAACATAAAGTACTGAAAGAACTACGTAGACCATAAACTAGAATTCAATACATTTTAACCATAATCCTAGACATTAGCCATTAATTGCTAAAACCCATAATGCATTGCTGAAACGAAAATAAAAACAAGCTTTTCAATTCAATTAAAGATTTTTTTTATTGTTACCACAATAATTATTTAAACATATTGTTTTTGATAAATTAGCGCACTTTAGCACTTTACAAAAATGGAATTCCTAAATTTACCATTCAGATACGAACCCGGAACCTCACAACCCGAACCACAGAAAGTCAAGACTTTAACCAGTGAAATTTAGAAAAACACCCCAAATTTTTAATACGTAAATTTTTGCTATGTAATAAAACAATAATTACCCAGACCATATATTTGGTATGCATGAAAATGAAAAAAAAAAACAATTTTTTTCCTTTCCAAATTACAGAGACAAAACAAACAATTTTAGGTACCAGTTGAATTAATATAAGCTAGCAACAAATCCTAGCTGAGAGATAGGAGCCAGCCGGCAGATAATGTAACTGTTGACATATAAACCAGCACCGTGAATCCAGAGATTCAGAGTGCCCGTGTTGAGCTCCAACCGAAGTCTACCAACCTCAGGCCAGCGGTAAGTAACTTTATTACCATTAAGTTAATTGAATTGTATAAAAACCTCAATTTGTGTTAAAAGGTAACGCGTAAATTAGCTAGTACAAGGGAATTATCCAGTTATTAGCCACATAAGCTTGAAGCCCACACAAATATGGCTGCCTCCATACCAACTAAAAGTAAACAAAGTAAAGTAAACAAAAGTAAGCAACCCGAAATTGTTAATAAAAATTTAAATAACACTAATAGTTTGTACATGTTAAATTTATTCTGTCCCTATAACAACAAAGCCGTAGAAGAGACTACCAAAACAAATTTCACTTTAACTCAACAGAGTAAAAAAACCAAGTAATGCGAAAAGCAAGAAGTTAGTCGACTATGAGCTCTAAGTACATTGGAAGCCTAAAACAAGATGTCGACGTCCACTGCTTTCAAGAGCTACGTCCTAAAAAATTTAAAACCCAACATAATTTTTTAACATTCATACTTCTTAGTATAAATTGTTACATTAAAAGTGAATACAGTGAATACCCCGTAGCTAAATAGCTATTAGTGAAGCCCACAATAAGCATGGGAGGTTTAAACAACATTAACCAGGTACAATTAATGTTTTAATTTAACGCTAAATATATATTTATAGAGAAAAGGGCTTATTAACAGTTTATTATAACAATTTCAGGTATGAATCAGTTAAATATTAGAAGCATATTCAGAAAGGAGCAAGAAAGCCCAATTAAATAACCGAATTGTTATAAACAAATTGTTCAAATAAATAATTAAGTAATTATTCACTCGATTAATTTACATTTTAATTATTAATATTAATTACGAATTAATTTGAATTCATAAGATACAGCCTTTATATAAACTAAATAAACATTGAGATTGACTGCATTAATTATAAATTTTATATTTAGTAGTTATATATAGCAGCAATTATAATTTTATAGTTGTTTTTATTTCATTTTTTAAAGTAAGAAATAAGTATTTAAAGAAATTAAGTGAGCATGTACATGGAGAATAATTTAATTGTAGACTAAATAATTTTATTTTACCTTCTCCCTTAGCACCTACGAAATTGTTTTTTGATGTTCCTGCAATACGGTCCCAAGTCTTCACCGCCATCACAAAATTCATATGTTGACACCACCGGGAATCGAACTCACAACCACACCTGATCCAAACAGTTGAAGTAGGACTGTACCGCTGGGCCATGCTTCTTATATTTCACACTGCCAATGAAGATTTAAAGAAGGAGAACATGACGATGATACTCAAAATACCAGATAAGCATTACATTAGGAAAGCCTATGAAACTGTAGGAAATATAGGTTGTTTAAGAATACTGTTTTTTTTTTTTTTTTTTTTTTTTTTAAGGAATCGTAGCCACACAGAGGTGCCAAGAGAAAAAAATAACGAATACTACGTAAGTAGATAGTTCTTAATATTGAACAGAGCAAAAACCAATAAAAGCCGCTATAATAACCTATTATATTCAGAGTGGCCTTATTTACTACGAGAACACAAACAGACAGTACGACAAAACAAATACATAAAGAGATGGAAAAAATCCAACAGCAGCGCAAAGAACCGGCAACCCGCTTCAAGAAGAAGCCGTAGGAGGGGAAAGAAAATGAATCTGAAGTAATTCTGAAATAACAAAATAAATAAATTTTTTACAATAGTAATCAGAAAAGATTTTAAGTTTAGGCCAGTTAGCAAAATCATTGGGTAAATTGTTTATATAGACAGTAAACAAAGGACACACGAATAAACAATGATCCGGAGTTTGTGTCTCTTGGCATTGACAAACATCACTCTTTCCATGAAATCTTGCTTGGTAGCTACCGAATGAACCGTGTCCTGTTATAGCTTGGTTTATGTAGAAGTTAGCACATAATCTATGTATGTTGACATCGTGATAAATTTCCCTAACTCTTCTGCCTTTATTGCTATTGTCCCATTTCTCTTGCCATTCCTTAATTTCTTCCTTATTTAGTAAGGTCTTGATTTTCTTTTTAGTCCACATATGAAAGCAGCTTATTTCCGTTAGTTCGGTAGCTTCCTTGGCCGTTTTATCAGCCTCCTCATTCTCGATAATTCCCACATGAGCCTTAACCCAGTGGAAATAGATTTGTATATTATTATTTTTGATCTGTTTTTTTATGGCACTAACTATTTCACCTTTTTCGTTGAGAGATTTTAGAGCTTCCAGGGCACTCCTTGAGTCAGTATAAATATCACTCCGTTCAATATTATTGTTGATCATATATTTAATTGCAAGTTGAATAGCTCTGAGTTCTGCTAAGTAAGAGTTGGATCTACCCAATATTTCTCTTATTTTTTCTTTGATGGTTTCATTTTCATAAATTACAACTCCTGCACCCGTCATGTTATCTTTTTTTGAACCGTCTGTGTAGATCCTTATACAGTTGGTTCTCTGTTTAACGACTTTCAAGGGACCGCGAAAAATCGTCCTTAAGTAGAGATCGTCCTTAAACAGAATTTGTGAAAGAATAACATTTCCCTTCACACTTTACAGGCTTAGGACTGTCAATATATTTCTTAATATATTGGCATGTTTAAAAATGTTATTTTTATTATCATCATTATTTTATTCACAAAAAGTTATTTTAAATTACATTGCGTAGTGTGTGATTCCACACCCGCACTAAGAAATTCGATCCACCAGGGAAGAATTTTCGATCTTCCGAGAAACAGTAATCCTCCCCCCCCCTCCCCCGGTTTTTTCCACTGCAACAAGTCTATGATTGCAACAAACATAAAGGAAATTCCGGGTCTGTTATTGAAACCAAACTCCCCCAGAGAAAGTAACCCTCCTGTAGATAAAATGTTGAAGAAAAAGTTTATCATGTAAGAAAAAATCGTCGTTAAATAGAAACAAAATCGTCTTAAAATAGAATTTTTTTACGTCGGAGGGACCGGGACCGGGAAATATCGTCTTTAAATAGAGATCGTCGTTAAGTAGAGCGTCGTTAAACAGAGAACCAACTGTATTAGTTTTATTCTTTAAGTCGAGACTCCAACCATAACTTATTAATTCTTCAAGATTTTGTATGTTTCTTTCCCTGGTTTGACTGTTATATACATTGAATTTATTATCATGTATTTCTATCTCTTTTTTATTATAAAGACTAGCTGACCCGGCAATGCTTCGCTATTGCTAGATTTGAGTATATATGTAGATTAAATTAACATAATTGAAAGTTTGATGTCAATTATTGTATTTAGTTAAAGCACAAAGTATTACGTCGTTCCACCTCACGGCATGCGACAATTGTAGTACCTGATGATTCTATCGTTCTTCGGGCGCGATGCAATCCCACCTCGCAAGGAATAGAGCAGGTAGTATAATTTTAGGATAAACAGAGCAACAGGAGCTAACGCAATGTGGCGAAATTCGAGGCCCCAACGCCCATGTCACTCTCAGCCCGGGCTATCGCCCGGTTTCCAGCCGAGACTGCGTGGAAGTGGTGACAACCGAAGCCTTGAGGGTGATACAGTGGCTCCCTGAGAGGATCCCACTCCCCACGGAGACTCACTGTCGCGCTCTCCGTTACCAAGCACCGAGGTCCTCACTATGGTCCTGATGCCCTGGGAGCAAGCCACACCAACCCGACTCCGGCCCCTCGGCCTTGTATTTAGTTAAAAGTAGATATTTACATACATATTATAATTTTTATGTTTTGGATTACATAAGTTGTGATTACTGTTTTATTCAGTTTTTAAATCATTGCAATGCTCTTGGATATACAATGTTTTTGGTGATTCCATTTGGCATATATACAAACAAATCCGTTGGTTTTCCTACACGGGAGCATGCAACGTATAATTGTCCATGAGAAAAACATGGATTCTCCAAATTCAATCCACATACTTGCAATGATTGACCTTGTGCTTTGTTTATCGTTATTGCAAAAGCCAGTTTAATTGGAAATTGCAATCGTTTGAAATGGAATTGCATATCTGTTGGTATCATTGGTATACGTGGTATAAGCACATCCTCTCCTTTGAATTTACCAATTAAAATTGTTGCTTCAATTACATTCTTTAATAATCTTTTGACTGCCAATCTGGTACCATTGCAAAGACGGGGTGGGTCAATGTTTCTAAGAAGAATGATAGGAACACCAACCTTCAGATTAATGCTGTGTGGTGGCAATCCAGATAAATCAAGTGAATTTAAGAATTCAGTTGGATAATTTACTGCTTCATCTTGATCTATAACAGTATCTATTGATTTATAGGTAGCTGTTTCTCCTGGTAACATATGTTGAATGCTGATATTAATGAAATTTACATCCACATTTTTCGCAGCTAATATTGCACGTTCACTTAACCATTGATGACTTTTGTAATTTTGTTTGATATCTGGAAATACGCATTGAACCAATTCTTCCTGTGAGTGAGTGATACTGTAAAAGTCTCTTGGTAATTTAATGCAGCCTGTTGTTTCTTCAGTTGTAATTTTTCCATTTCCAATATCCAATAACTGTATTGCAAAATGTTCTGCAGAAAGATCGTTTTGTAGTTTAACACGCATGTTTGTCGTCAATGAAAATTTATTAACATGTCTCCACAAATGTGATGCTTTTAAACACGCATTTAGTTCATCAGCTGGTGTTGAACGTGGAATAACAGGTAATGTCTGTCGAAAATCACCTGCTAATAATATTAGCGCACCACCGAATGGCCGTTCGTTTCCACGTAAATATTGCAATGTTCGATCCAGTGCTTCCAACGATTTTTTATGCGCCATTGTGCACTCATCCCATATTATTATCTTGCATTGCTGGAGTACTTTACTAATTCCTGATGTTTTTGAAATATTGCAAGTTGGTGTTTCACAGTTTTGTATATTTAATGGCAATTTAAGTGCTGAATGTGCTGTTCGACAACCATTCAAAAGAGTCGCCGCAATTCCAGATGATGCGATTGCCAATGCGATGTTATTTTGTGCACGTATGGTTGCCAGTACCATCGAAATAAGAAATGTTTTTCCTGTGCCGCCTGGCGCATCCAAGAAATAAATTCCACCACTTTCCTCATTTGTTACTCGCATTATCGCATCATAAACGTGTTTTTGTTCTTGAAGTAGTCTTTGAATATTTAATTGTACAAATATTTTTAATTCATTGATATCAAAATTTTTTTCGCGTTGTAATTCAGTATGAAATATGTCATTAGCTGGTCGATTAGGTGATGTCATTCCCAGTTGTGACAATGCTTTATTAATGATTACCAAACAATTGTTTTCTATCAAAATCAATGCTTCATTATACATTTCTGGTGTGAATTGCATGTCGCGGTTTAAATATCTTATACGAAGTCGATGCAGAATGTCTTCAGTCATAAAATCTTTATATTTTTCCCACAATTCCTTCGGATTTGATGGTGAACATGTTGATAATATGATTGCAAATAAAGCGCGTATTTGATTTGGATGAGCAGAAATTGTCGCATCAGCTAGGGAACTATCCCATTGTGCATCGTTTTCGAGTAAATTCAATTTTTGACATGCTTCTCTATATGTTGCACACAAACGACCATCAACTGTTCTTAAATTTTGGAATGATGTCGGTCCACGAACGTTCACCAACAACAAACGCAAATAATAACATTCTGCCTGATTTGGATGAACAGTATATAATCTTCCCAAAGCATCTGTTGAAAATAAATTTTGATGACCTTCAACTTTTTTTCCCTGTAGGCGTCGTTGGAATTCTTTTTTTGATGCATTCCAAGTGAAATATGTTGGTACGTCTGAATATAACAATGTTTTGGCAAATGTATCAGTTCGGCATAGTGAAAAAAATGCTGTCAATGTTGTTGTTGGTGGTGTCGCTGCTTTTTCAAGTGCATTTTCTGTTGTGAAGTAAACTCGTTGCCCATTTTCGAGATGAACTGCCAAATGAACAACTGTTGGGTGTATTTCATGAATTGGAAATGATAAAATACGCCACACTGCTTCATTGCTACTAATATACCGTCCAAGTTGATACTGTTTGATTTCATCAACAGATCCATTCTCACTTGATACTCCAAAAACAGCCATATCACTACCTTTGTTGACATATTTGCAAATGTATTTGATTGATTTTACAGAATTGCAATATTCAACATTGATGTGCGCTTTGAACGTTTTGGATAATAGTGGAGAATATGGGACAACCCAACGATTATCAACTTCAATGTCTTGATTTCTGACTTTTAAAATTATTGATTTACCATTTTCATCGGTTGATCGACGACGATATTGTGGATAACCATCATTGCCGGTAATAGTTTCTGGAAGCAATGCTCTTGGATAACGTTTTGTGCATTTTCTATCAGCCATACATGGTGAGTTCATGTTGTGAACACCGCATGGACCATGAATCATATTTTTTGTTACAATTTCAAATAATTCAGGATCGACAGTTGAATCAGGAATTTCTGCTGAAATCACGTTATCAATCTCGTCGGGCGTAATTTTATTGATCAACCAAATCAAAATATGGGCATGTGGTAATCCTCTTTTTTGCCATTCCACTGAATACATCCAGCAACGTGTTTCTCCGAACACATGATGTTTAACAATGAAGTTCATTAATGATTTCAATTTCTGCTTGAATACCCGTGCAGTAATGTCATGACGATTTTGTGACGATTGACCGGGCAATAGATGTTCTTTGATTTCAGTCCATGCTGGATTACAGGTGAATGTAATGAACAAATCTGGACGACCGTATTGACGAACATATGACATTGCATCTTGTGCGTATTGATGCATATGACGTGGACTGCCTGTATATGTTGCCGGTAATATTGTAATTTTCCCAATATCATTTACATTGCCGTCATTGTTTATTGCATCACGCAAATGTATGTATTCTTCAGAATGTAGTTTTTTCTGATTCATGCGAATATATAACAAACGTTCAGATTCAATTTTTGCATACATGTCAACAATATATTGATGAAACAATTGACGGCATTTTAAAATGTGATTTTGTTCGTTTTCACGAATCATCAGTCTATATGAATAGTAATTCATAGCACTGACCTTTTTGTTTGTATCTTCACCATTTGCCGGATTGATCATTTTGATGTTAAAATGGTATCCATCTTCTCCTTGCCAGAACAATATTGGATACTGTAATGCGTCGTAGGAGCGGTGAGTATCTGCAACACGTTGAAGACGATTATTTCGACGATGAAGTACGATGTCGCGTGATTCAAATTGTTCTCCAACAATGACTATTGCCACTTCATCGTTTGTTGGAGCATTAAATCTTCTGGCGTGTTCTCCAACAGGTGTCTTGTCCGCTCGAATCACAATTTTATGGTCATCGGATGGCATTAGTTCAATGGCCGTTTTGAACAATTTTATCAATTCGTTGTGCTCATGAAATAATTGTTGCAACGATTCAACTATTTCTCTTCTATTGGCTTCGTTAATTTTACAACGTTGACTTACTTGATCACTTGAATTTCCAATAAAATATATTTGCAAAAATTTGTGGTCATCATCCATAAATGGTAACAAAGAGCCTGCTGTATGATATATTTGTCCTTGAATCTTGAATGTTGGCATGTAATTCTCAGTTATTATATTCGTTGCACCAAACGAAGTCATTTGAAAGCATGTGTTATAATTTCGTATGTTATTCAAAAAATGCTTTGATTGTGTTGTAGTACCAGCGACTAATGACAACAATGGCTCAAGTGGTGTATTCAATGGTGGCAATTTAACTTTACCATTCAAACAACACATCCCAGGTGCTTCATTCTTGAATTTTAATGCGTTGCAATGTGCGCAAACTTTATTCATTCTTTCAACAACCACAACTGGATGCAAGCTATATTCAATATCTGAATTATATTGGAACGCAATACGATCAAGTTTAACCAATTGATTTAATCGATTCATTTGCATACGTAATCGACTACTGTCACTATATAATAAAGATTGTCTTAATTCCCTAATTCTTACTCGACTTGCTTCATTTCGTGCTTCGTGTTGTTGGGATGATTCAGTAGCACGTGACTGTGACATACGTAATCTATTTTGATTATTTCGTTGTGCTGTTTCTTCTTCTGTTTCATTTTGCCTTTCTTCTCGTCTTCTCTTAGCTACATTTGTGGAACGACCAATATTTTGTCGTTTCGGTGGCATTTTTAACAACAGCAGAGCTACAACAGCAGATTCGAACAGTCAGAATTCAAAATTTAACCTATAAAAGTCCACAACCAAGAATTCAAAATTTAACCTATAAAAGTCCACAGCAAATATGACGATAAAACGTTCAAAATATCTCTGACGTCGAGCTTACAGAAAGCACGTCTTAAGGGGTGTATTCCCTTCCTTCAAAAGTCAGGAGTCTCCCTCAAGAGTAGGGGGCCATTGACCTTGACCCTCCCCTCCCTCAAAGGAATGTCTAACATGAGAGAGGGGCATGAGATTAATCTACATGAGAGGGGTGGCTTTCAAGCGTTGTTAGGTGCTGCCATCCATACGTTTTTTTTTAAAGTAGAAGGTGCATAGATATCTGAATAGACGGCGAACGAAAAATATTTTTAACTTTCTTTCTACTGGTTAGATAGAGGATTTTAATAGCTTTAAACCTTCACGGGACAACACGGAACATTTTGCAAAAAACCGCGTGTAAATCGGTCCAGTAGTTTTTTATTCTATAGAGAACACACATACGCACATTGGCACTTATATATATAGATTGTACAATTTGTTAGCTGTTTTGGCTTTTATATGTAAAGGAAAGCAGCCGGAAAGTACGTTCAAAGTATCAGTTGATACTGTTCTATAGCACTTTGTTAAAAACAGTAGAAAGGGTCTTTGAATCTGCAGTAACTTATTGACCAGTGCTACGCTATCTCTGAACCAGATTTCAGCTGCATATAATATTTTTTCAACAATTACTTTGTATATCTGCTTAGTAATAATAGGTTTTAAGCCCCAGGTCTTGGAGATTCTGCTAAGTTTATAAAATATTTTTAGAGCTTTTTCTTTTACTTTGTCGAGATGCCCCAAGAAGTTAATTTTTGTGCCAATATGTACACCCAGATATTTGATGTTATCGTTATATTTAATATTTTCTTCTCCCATTTTAATGGTGGGTTTTCTTTTAATTTTACCTTGAAATGACACTATGGTATATCCAAATTTTTTTAATGCTAACTTTGAATTCATTACATTTAAACCAATCCATGCAGTAATTCAATATTTCATTCGCTAATTCGGTAAATTTGTAAATAACTGGAGAATCGATTAGTATGATTACGTCGTCTGCGAAGGTTTGAATCTTGGCAATTTCATTAAATTTGAAGTCAATCAACAGATCGTTGATTACTATCAGCCAAAACAAGGGGCCCAGGGAAGAACCTTGTGGTACTCCGATGTTATAATCCACTTGCCCTTTATTCATTATAATTTTTCTGTCACTAATATAGCTAATTATTGTGCCCAGTAAATACTTATTTAGATATAATTGATTTAATTTGTTGACTAACACTCTTTTCTTAACTGAATTGAAGGCATTTTGTATATCCAAAGATATTAAACAAGTATGTTTTTTATTGTTTTTGTTTTCGCTGATAGTTTCCATAATGTTTTGCAGTGCCTGAAGAGTGCCCATGGCTCTTCTAAAGCCGTATTGTTTATTCGACAGGATGTTATTGTTTTCTAGAAATATTGTAAGGCGATTGGTTAGGATTTTGTCAAATATTTTACCCAAAACAGGTAGGAGACAAATCGGTCTATAAGAATTCGCTCTGCTTAGGTCTTTATTGTCTTTCGGAAAGAAAACGACTATAGCCTTTTCCATTCTGTAGGAAAATACCTCTCCCGTAAGCATCTGTTAAACAAGTATAGAAGTAGTTGTTTATTGCTTTTGTATATCTCAATAATAATGCTAATGGTAAGACCATCAAATCCCGGGGCTTTGTCTTTAGGTATCCTATCCAAAATGAATTCTATTTCGTTTATCGTGATTTCTTTAAAGCCTTCTTCATTTGTCTGAATTATTTCAATTTTCTCGATTTCCGGCTCATATCCGAAGTGGATATTAACAAGCTCACTCTCTATATCATCGATGTTATCCAAGATAATGCCGCTGTCTGTCTGAATTCCTGCTTGAATGTTCGGATTTTTTGTCGTTAATAATACCCTTGACCTTACCAAAAGTATCTTAAATTGTTAATTTTTCTATGAATTTTCCGAATGTTTCAGCTCTAGCCTTTATAATAGCCCTTTTATACAAGGCCTTCTCTTTTTTAAACTCTATTTTGTAGTGATCTCTACTCTGTAAGCTCTCTTCTTTTTGTGATATTTTCCAAGAGCTCTTAATTTTCTTCTTTTGATTTCGAGGTCTTGGTTCCACCAAGGTGCATTATCAAAGCCTCTTATTTTTCCTTTCTTTCTGTGCTTTTTACAAAGATACAGAGTAATTCTGTTAATTATCTCCATAATTTCATCAATAGTTAATTGCTGCACTTTATTAAACAATTCATTCATTTTCTGTTTTAATTCAGTTCTGAAATCAAGCCAATAAACTTGGTTTAACTTCCACCTCTCCCTTTTGGCTTGACCCATACTACATGTTTGTAGAATAACTTCAAAATAGATTGCGTTATGGTCAGTATTAACGTATTTATCTTCTACTTTCCATCCTCTGATTTGTTCGTCCTCAAGACCCTTAGTAATTGTTAAATCGGGCCACCCTTCGCCGAACGGACCTTTATAAGTGGGTATGCTATTTGGATTATTCATAATATGGGCATCTTGTTCTATAATGAAATTTAAGATCTCCTCCCCTCTTTTATCTGTAGGTCTTTGTCCCCAAATGGTTGATCTTGCATTGAAATCACCAAAAATTATTATCTTTTTATTATAATTTTGATTAACGATGTGTTTTAATTGGGACCATTGAGGTTCCATCCTGTCGGTGGTACCGTTCGCGGGTGGAATATAAGTTGTAATTAATATAAATCCATCTTTTTCATAGTACAGTTTAATGGCTATTAAATGGTCTGTTATCATAAGTTTAATTATCTTGTATTGTCTTTTAATGATGAACGCAACTTTTGGGTTTATTTCATAAAAAAATTTTTGATAAGTAGAGTGGAAACCTATAATGTCCTGCTTTTCGCCTCTAGTGAAGTATGGCTCATTAAGTGATATTACATCATAATTGAGATTGGCCGCTAACTCAAAGTTAGCGTGTAGAGAATTATTGAGGTTAAGGTGTAAACAAGTAAAAAAGCGAAAAGGAGCCCCTTGGGAGACGCCCATAGAAGCACTGGCCCCCGCAGGAGACGCGGCGACATTAGTCAATGCCATAATCAGTCCTATCCCGAAGTTTATCAATGGCCTTATTGTAATTAGCACACTTGAGGTCGTATGGTAGATGCTTGGTATCAAGATTAGTATTAAACTTTATGTTACTATAGGCACAATTATGGCAACAAATATTTTTTTACATTCACCGTATTCGCCCTCTCCACAGTTTGTACAAATTTTTGCACTGCTACAATATTTTGATATGTGGCCAGTTCTATAGCAATTATAACAGATTTTTGGTTTCAGAAATTCCCTTATATTGTACTTCCTCCAACCAAGTTTTACCCTACTGTTTTTAATAATCTTATTGTATGAATTAGCATCCGTGCTAATTACCCAATTGAATCCCGTTCTTGCTCTAAACTTAACCTTTTCCTTACGGGCTGGGATATCATGTATCCCAAGACCCTAACCTCCAAAAAGACGGGTTTGGGATAGCTGTCGTCCCAAAGTTTTTTCCCCCCTGTTTACTTTTGCGGATGCAGGAAATTGGATCAGCGGGAGTCTAATTTGGCGGAGAGTTGAAAATTTTTCCGAGGGAATTTTAAGACCATTTAGAGAGACAAATGGGGAAAAGGAAATATCTGCTGCTAATTAAGGAAATTTTCAGTTGCTAGGCATGCGGAGATATTATTTGCAGTAGTTTTCTCTAATCTTGGAGGCTGAAAACTGTTACGTTAATTTTTTGTATGATATTTATGAAGTTTATTGTTGATATTTCTTGTTTTTAATAATATTTTTTGAAGAGTGAAAAATATGTCTAGACGACCAAGGCCCAAATATTTAACAGAAGATGAAATTAGAAATTTGATGCAAAATCTTAATGACGAAATTTTGGCGGATTCCGACTCGGACTGTGATGCGGCAGAAGAAAATGAAAATAACACTTCTGTTTCTATATTAGATACAAGTGTTGATGATGATTTAACCCAAGTTCCAAGCAATTCTCGAAACCTTACGCAATCAAATTTACAAAAACAGGAGGGCATTATTTGGCATTCCCCCAATCCCAACGAACATATAGAAAAACAAAGTTTCACTGGAAGATCTGGAATTCGACACGTGAATAATTTGGGATTTCAAACATCTGGAAGTGCTATAAGTTTTTTTGAAAAATTCTTTTCTAAAAATCTGATGAGAATTTTAGTCGAGCAAACAAATATTTACGCTGAACAGCAAGAAATTACAGATTCCAAATGTTTGCATTCAGCAAAATGGTCTAAAACCAACGAGATGGAAATTAAGAGGTTTCTTTATTGATGGGCCATATTAAGAAAGATAATATAACGGAATATTGGTCCACTGACAACTCATTGAAACGCCTATTTTTAGAAAAATTATGCCCCGTGGTCGATATATTTCGATACTAAGATATTTACATTTTGAGGACAATAGTTTGCCTAGGGACAAAAATGATCCGAATTACGACAGACTGTGGAAAATACGAACAATTTTTGACATGTTAAATAACTCTTACAAAGAAGTCTACGACCCAACAGAAGAGGTGGCCATTGATGAAGTAATTATAAAATTTAAAGGGAGAGTTCTATTTCGACAGTACATTCCAAAGAAGCATAAAAGATGGGGCATGAAAATGTACAAAATTTCAGACAGAACAGGTTATACATACCACATGGATATGTACGTCCTTAGTCGTTTTCCTCTCGTGATCATTCAGCACGACGACCTGAAGCGAAAAATTATTGCTTCGCAAACGTCAGATGACTTTGCAACCAGTATTAAACAGATGATCGAACAATCTACCTTACATGATTACACTGTAAAAAATGGCGTGATGTATAAGCTTGTGAATGGCACAGAACTTCTGGTGGTGCCACAAGACATGCACAAACAAATCGTGCAACATGTCCATTCGAAAGGCCACTTTGCTGTTAATAAAACCGAAGCCTTAGTTAAAGAACAATCTTTTATTCCCAATTTGCGTCAGATTGTTGAGACTGTTATTTCTAATTGTGTTCCCTGTATCTTATCCACCAGAAAATCAGGCAAAAAAGAAGGTTACCTAAATCCTATCCCTAAAGGTTGCTCACCCCTCGATACTTACCACATGGACTTTCTTGGACCCCTTCCATCGACACATAAGAACTGCAAGTACCTTTTTACTGTTGTGGACGCCTTTACCAAATTTCCATGGGTTTATCCTGTGAAATCCACATCAGTACACGATGCGCTGGACAAGCTGGAACTCCAGCAAACCACTTTTGATAACCCTACCAGAATTATTTCAGACAAAGGTTCTGCCTTCACTTCAAAAGAGTTCCAAGACTATTGCCAACAGGATAACCCGTCTTAACCAAACTTTCAATTGATGATCCGATGAAATGGTTTAAACATGTTTCTGCTTTGCAAAGAATTATCAACAGTACCCAATCCGAAGCAACCAAATATACTCCTTTTGAGCTCTTAACAGGCATCAAACTGAAACATAAAAATGATCTCCAAATTAATCAGCTTCTTGAAAACGAGTTTATCAACATGACATTTCACGCCACAAATCATCTTCACAACGACACAAAAAACAACATTTTGAAACTACAAGAGCAGAACAAGAGACAGTATAACAAACGTCGTAAATATCCACCGACCTATCATGTTGGTGACAAAGTAGCAATTCAACGTACCCAATTTGGGTCTGGGCTCAAATTGCGCCCCAAATTCTTTGGTCCTTACGAAATCATAAAAGTTCGACCACATGACCGATATGACGCCCGAAAAGTTGATCTGCACGATGGTCCCAACTTGACATCTACAGCCGCTGATCAACTCAAAAGTTGGTCAAACACCTAGTGACTATACCTCCAGCTCCTTTACGATGACGACTTGGACTTGAACAATGGACATTCTATCATGATCCTGAACTATTGTTAACGACTTTCTTTTTTTTTCTTTTCTTTTTTCTTTGTTTTGTATAATGTTACAGTGACGGCAAAGACTATGGCACCTATGACGAACAATTGCTATACAACGACGATGATGTAGCTTTAAGACGACCATGCCATGTTTTTGTTTTGTTTGTTTTCTCCCCTTTGTTTTTTTTAAGGTTTGGTTCCTTTGGTTTTCTTGGGCGACAGGAGGACCTGTCGAGCCAGGATGCCCGAGAGTGATATTGGATGAGAGCTGTGGCAACAGCAAGCGAGACGAATCAGAGGCGTTCCTTCCTAACAAAGATCCCCGTCATTCTATGGGGAACGCACGACTGGGGGAGAGTAAAAGCCGCCATGAGAGAATGAGGTTATGTAGCAGACGGCTACCAAAAAGACGCAACATAACGATGTTCCTTATATGTTAATTGTAACTTTTTATGTCCTGTGATTCGTCGATAATAAATCAATGTTAATGTAAACAGATGTGTTCAATATTCAACGAACAACAATAATAACAACAATAATTCACAGACACACACACACACATATATATATGTATATCTTTATATATAAAAGGCAAAGTCTGTGTGTGTGTGAGACCGAGTTTTTGTCTGCTCGCGGCACGGCGCAAAGACGGCAGGTCGGACAGTCTTGAGATTCGACACGAAGATGCCCCCCGAGGTCTCATTATGCACCTCGAAGCCCTTTTTTCGATTTTTAATTAGATTTTCCGTAATTAAATATTTAGTCGCGATTTGGAGCTCCCGGACGAGTAAAAGCTCCGTAAATCCTAACGTATCCGTCCAAGAATTTTTTTTTCGGACGAGCCTATACGGGAAAGATGACACTATACGGAAATCACAATTAAAATTGTCTGTCTTAATTTATCGATTAATTGTGATTTATTTTCGATCGCCTGTACGCACCCGTTTTTCGGAAAATAACGCGATTTTGGCCGCGAAACTTTTTTCCAAATTGTCGAATCGATTCGTAAATGTCGTTACATTTTTACGAAATTTTTATCTCAGAGACCCTAGACATCACAGTTTCGAAAGCCAAAACCAAAATTAATTTACAAATTGTAGTTATTTTTTAATAATTTATTTTATGATTCGGAAACTCTTGTGAGAAATCTCATTTTGGAGATTTCGTTCTTCATTTCCGGACGAAGGTAAAGCGGGGGAAAATAGGCGACTTCCCCCGCTTCGGAAAATTTTCCGCTTCGGAAAATAGTCTTTTTCGACGTCAAGCACGTGATGTGTTGGGGCGTTTGTTTTCTATGAGGGATTGGGTGGTTAAAGGAAATCGATTACTATTGCAGTGATAATCGATTAAAAAATCGCATTTAGTAATGCCGAAATTTTTTTGGCCAACACTTAGTTAATATCATATAATTTGTGGTGTGTTTGTGGAAAAAATCTATGAAGATTTCAAAGAATTTCAGCATGTGGAGGATGTGACATATTCGCTTTCAAGGAAATCGACTACTATTGCAGTGACATTCGATTAAAAAATCCAATTTCCTAATGCCGAATTTTTTTGGCAAGTTACTTATAGGAGAGCAACACCTCCAGACACTCGCACACCCGAAACATTGTCCTTCGGATTAATACTATAACGACGCAATCTGGCCGTGTCCGCTGACTTCAGGAAAGTTTACTGAAGTGCGACACAGGCCGGATGGTAATCTGTGATCAAAGACTTCAGATCTGATAGTTTATTTCAGAAACCGCGGCAGTTATAGGAAATTAAAGTGGCCATCAGGAGGAAGAGGGAGATGGAGCACGAGCTGGAAGAGTTGAGGTGTCCATAGACACCCCAGCATCAGGATCAGAAAGATCCGAATTGGACGCGCAAATTTGGAGGGAATCCTTCTCCATACGCGCCACATTGCGAGGGTCTTTCACCTTACGTGAATGACTCACTCGCTTAGCAACTTCAGCACTTTTTAACTTTTTATGTATAAGTGGTTTTGGTGTAGAAGGTTTTAAGGTAGATGAACGGGATGTTTTACTCGGATGTGAGTTACTTATTTTTGAAGATGGAGTGTTAGAATTTTTACTATTGTTTGGTTTATTGGTTGTAAGAATAGGCTCCGTTTGTGTTGATGAGTTACACATAGCTTTCTTGGAAGCGGCAACAGGCGTATGAAACACCAACTCCAGGGCTTCTAGCCTCGACCTGTTTGCGCACTTCTAAGTATGACAGACTTTTGTTGGCTCTTACGGTCTGAATCTCTTTCTCAACTATCCATTTTGGACAGGAGCGTGAGTATGATGTGTGATCTCTTTGACACATTTAGCTGGACACATTTAGCAGTTGACACATTTAGCTGGATTTGTGCAGGTCTCAGATGTATGGTCAGGCTGGGCACATGGGGCACAGACCACGGAACCACGACACGATGCTTTCGAGTGTCCGAAACGTTGACACTGAAAGCAACGGTTGGTTGGTTGGTTGGTTAGGGTTTAATGGCGCAAGGTCCAGAAAGGACATGCTGCGCCAAACACAAGGTAAAGTCTGAGATTAAAGGTCAAGAAAGAAGATAAAACGCACTAGTGTTAAAGTCAAAACATCTAGATGGGGTTTCCCCATCTAGATTGCAGTCAAGTATTACAAAATGATATAAAGGAAAGAAAAAAAGTTATTAAATCAATGGGTAAAATCCTGTACATTTCAAGAAACGAAAAATAGCAGGGTGAGGTGTTTCGCCTAAAAGATCTTTTAAGGTGAGAGAAGTTGAACCAAAGTATTTAGAATAAAAGTTGGTAAGACCAGTGCAGTCAGTTAAAATATGCAAAATGGTAAGGTCACAGTTGCAGTGAAAGCAGATGGGGGCATTTTCTCCCTCCAGCAAATATTTGTGAGTGACCCTAGTGTGTCCTATTCTCAAACGCGTTATTATAACATCCAGTTTTCTAGGATATAATGTGGGCCAGACACTGATGGTGGGCTTTATATTATGTAGTTTATTATCGAAAAGAAGGTTCCATGCAGAGCGCCATTTGTCCAAAATTAAACTCCTGATAGTAGGTTTGATGTCAGTGTAAGGGACAGGGTGATATAAAGTCATACTTGCATTTTTTGCGGCAGTGTCTGCGAGCTCATTTCCAGTGATCCCGACATGTGCTGGGATCCAACAATATAAAATACTATAACCACGGTGTTCTAAACTATGCTGAAGATTTAAAATAATTGAGACCAAACTATGATCACCCTTGCCAGACTTTAAGCTTTCGAGTACGCTCAAAGAGTCCGAGTATATAATAAAATGTTTATTCCGATGACGGGCAATAAAATCAAGAGCTTTTTTAATGGCTAAAATTTCTGCTGTAAAAACTGAGCATGATGAGTGAATTTTGTAACTATGAATTTCCGATTTATAAATATAGGCGCAACCGACATGGTCAGTTGTTTTCGAGCCGTCCGTATAAATATCTTTATACTTAGAGAAACTGTGTCGATGAGAGTAAAAAAGTTGTTTAAATATGGATGAATCGGTGTCGGTTTTGTTAAAATTATGAAAAGGATTAATGTATGATATAGATTTTTTCTTCCAAGGAGGAAAGTCAAATAAGGGACGTACACAGACATTTATATCTTCCAGAGAGGTATTTTGGATGAAGGAGCGCATACGAAAGCCAAAACACGGTATGCAGGATGGCCGGTTTTGATACAGGCGATCATACTGCTTATCAAGTAGCATGTCATGTAAAGGATGATTAGGATGAGATAGGACACGAAAAAAATAGTTCAATGAAAGTGTATGGCGAGTATGATACAAAGATGGTTCGTGACAGTCGACATAGAGACTCTGAATGGGTGAAGTTCGGAAAGCACCAGAGCATATACGAAGTGCACTGTGGTGCACAGTGTCAAGTTTTCTAAGAACGGATTCACGAGCCGAACCATATGATGGGCAGGCGTAGTCTAGTTTTGCACGGATTACCGATCTGTATATACGTAACATAGATGTCCTGTCAGCACCCCACGATGTATTCGATAAAACTTTAAGAAGATTGAGAGATTTCTCGCACTTTCTTCGCAGCTGTAAAACATGTGGAAGATATGTCATCTTCCGGTCAAAGACAATGCCCAAGAAACGAACCGTGTCCACAACATTTATTTTATGGTTATCAATAAAAATTTCGGGATCCGGATGGATCCCACGTTTACGGCAAAAGTGCACACATGAAGTTTTGTCAGAAGAAAAGCTAAAACCATTTTTATCACTCCAAGTCATTATACGTCTGACTGCAGTTTGCAGTTGACGTTCGATGAATGCCATGTCTTTACCTTGACAGCAAATCTGCAAGTCGTCAACATACAAGTTCCCCCGCACAGAAGGTGGTAATTGTTTTAAAATATTATTAATTTTTATAGAGAAGAGAGTGACACTGAGGACACTCCCTTGAGGAACCCCTTCTTCTTGAATAAAAAAGTTGGATACGGCAGTGCCAACACGGACTTGGTAGTGTCGGGTAGTTAAAAAATTCTTTATAAAAATTGGGAGATTTCCCCGGAACTCCAGTTCAAAAAGGTCTCGTAAGATGCCATAGCGCCAGGTACGGTCATACGCTTTCTCTATGTCGAAGAAGATTGACACTAAATGATTTCTTAGGAGAAAAGCTCTCCTAACGTCAGATTCCAGAGCAATAATGCTGTCCGTCGTCGATCTACCCCTTCTGAAACCACACTGATTTGGAGCAATGAGGTTTCTGGTTTCTAAAACATAGATTAGTCGGGCATTTATCATTTTTTCTAAAATTTTGCAAAGGCAGCTGGTTAGGGCAATCGGCCGGTAATTATTGGGGTCAGAGGCGTCTATTCCAGGCTTTGGAAAAGGGATAATAGTGGCTCTATGCCAAGCTACAGGGAAAACATGTTCTTCCCAAATCCTATTATATATGAATAACAAGTTATGGAGTGACCGGCGTGAAAGATGCTTTATCATGCTGTAGGTTATTCCATATGGTCCTGGAGAAGTGTTGTGTGTGCTATGAAGGCTCTGAACGAGTTCAGATTTTGAAAATGGGATATTGTAAGGAAGAGAGGTACGTGTATTGAAGTTGAGATTTCGGCGTTCAGATTGGTGTTTGTATCTTAGAAAGGAGTCTTTATATGAAATGGCTGAAGAATTGGAAGCAAGAGCTGTGCCTATTGCGTTTGCGATTTCTGTAGGGTCTGATATTGTTTGGCTATCTTTGACAATGCAGGAAATTGGATGATTGGTGTACAAACCCATTGCCCTTTTTGCTTTAGTCCACAACTGCTTCGACGGAGTGTTGTATGATAGACTGGAGATGTATTTCGCCCACGACTCTCTTTGGCTCTGTCGACGTACTTTTCTAGCATATGCCTTAGCGTGTTTAAAATTTAGTAGATTTTGGGTTGTCGGGTATCTACGGAAAATATTCCAGGCTTTCTGTTGTCGTTTCCTGGCATCACGACATTCGTCTGTCCACCAAGGTCTTCTGATTTTACGTTTAACTGAGGAGGTTTTTGGTATGGAGGTATCAGCTGCTTGAATTATTACATTAGTTATGTTATTTATGGCATCATTAATGTCACCCACCACCATTTGCCTGGTGATGTTTGCAAGAAAGGTGAATGTCGCCCAGTCAGCTCGATCGTAAATGTAACGGGGTTGAGTAGCTGTAGTATGAGAGTCATTGGTTACTAGGGAGAGAAATACTGGAAAGTGGTCACTGTTGTATAGATTATTTGATACCCAGAAGTTATAAAATGGCAGAAGAGAAGGGGAACATATGGCTAGGTCTATTGCATGAAATGATTTTGTCGGTAGATGAAAGTATGTGTTATCACCGTTATTGAGAATGCAGAGTGAGAGATCGGATAGAATGGTTTCTATTTGTTGTCCTCTATTGTTTGTGTTTTGACTTCCCCAAAGGGGGCTATGGGCATTGAAGTCTCCGACTATTATGAATGGGGTAGGTAGTTGGTTAATAAGATGTACCAAGGAATTTCGATCTACTGATTCGTTTGGTGGTAGATAAACGTTGCAAATGGTAGTGAGCTGACGTATGTGGATTCGGGTTGCGACGGCCTGCATATTTGTATTTAATGGTATGATCGTAGACGGGTAGTCATTGGATATCACGAGGGCAACGCCTCCAGATACCCTTCCACCAACATCATGATCTTTTCGGATAGCACTGTAACCTCGAAATTTAAAATTATCAGAGTCTTTAAAATAGGTCTCCTGAAGCGCAAAGACGGCCGGAGTGTGGACAGAAATAAGAGTTTTAATTTCGTCGAGCTTATTACGAGCGCCGTGACAATTCCACGAAATGATACCTGCCATGATGAGATTTTTTTTTTTTTTAAAAAGGACGAAAGTCCACCTAGTTACGGCGCCATCATGACGACGAGGGGGAAGGAACACGAGCAGGAAGACTGGAGGTGTCCATAGACACCCCCCCATCGGAATCAGAAAGATCCGAATTAGAGGCGCAAATTTGGAGGGAATCTTCCTCCATCCGCGCCACATTGCGAGGGTCTTTCACCTTACGGGAAGGACTGAATCGCTTCACAACATTACTTTTTTTTAATTTTTTATTTATAAGGGAACTTGATGTAGTCGGAACGTTAAGTCGAGGGATTTTAGTTTGTTTTGATGCAGAATTGTTAACGGATGGTACTGTATTTTTGTCTTCGTGAGGTTTATTGGTACTATTGTTTTTACTTGTTTGTGTAGAGGCATCACACATAAGTTTTTTAGGAGCGGCAGCGGAAGCATACGAAACGCCTATTCTAGGTGTTCTAGCTTCCACCAATTTGCGGGCTTCCAGATATGGTATATTTTTATGGGCTCTGATTGTTTGAATTTCCTTTTCGGCTATAAATTTAGGGCAAGAACGGGAGTAGGAGGGGTGGTCACCCTTACAATTAATACATTTTGCCGGTAAGTTGCAGGTCTCAGAAGAATGGTTTGGCTGGGAACAACGGGCGCAAATGGCTGAACCTCGGCACGATGCTTTCGAGTGTCCAAAGCGTTGGCACTGAAAGCAACGAAGAGGGTTTTGCACGTACGGTCTTACGGAACACCGAAGGTATCCTGCTGTGATAAAAGATGGTAGTTTAGGTGTTCCGAATGTCAGTATGAGATGCTTCGTACGAAGTATATTCCCGTCCCGACGGATGGTAATTCGACGGACAGCTGTTACAAGTTGATCCTGCAAGTGTTCTAAGATTTCCTCCTCGGTGGTATGGAGGAGATCGGCCTCCGATATTACCCCTCTTGATGTATTTAGATAACCGTGTGGAGCGATGGACACAGCCATATCACCGAACGTTTTGATTTTTGACAGTTGCGCAGCCTGGTTTGCATTTAATACCTCGACCAATAAATCGCCCGAGCGCAGTTTCTTCACAGAATTTACTTGTCCCACGGATGCAGAAAGACATTTTTGTATTAAGAAGGGCGACACCGTTCCAAAATTCCCTTCAGTACGTTTAATTATAAAAAATCGAGACAATTGTTGCTCCCTCGAGGGGAGAGGTTGCTCTCTCGAAGGGAGAGAATGAGTTTGAGAATCTGAGCGATCCGCCCAGGAAGCTGTAACTAAATTCTCTTTAGTTGCAGCCATAATTAACTTATTAGAACCACGGATTGCTTCCAGTTCGATCGGGGCCCCCGCCAGACCCCGTCGTTCCACACTTTTCTATCGTGACCAGTGTAACCGCCGGATTCTTCGCAACTAAATGACAGACGCCGGGATGTAACGTGCACCTGGTGCACGGTCCCCGACAGAATCGAGGAGGATTTCTCGCTACCTCGCGACGTCTGCCATAAAGATACACGCAACCAAGGGCCTCTACCTCTGGGACATTTTAAGGAAAACGTACCACAACCATTACCGACATAGCACACCACTTCTCTCCGCCAACACAACCCCAACAGGGTCGGTTCCCGAGCCCAAACGGTGTCCCTCACGGGAGAGGCCGAAGAGTGGTACTGGACCCAGTAGCGTCAAGGCTGGGTGGGTGAAGATCGGTTTTGATACTATGAAGGCTCCGAAGGGGACAGATAGCACAAAAACTTTTTTTGGAAATTTTAATATTTTTCACATTTTTTTGATTTTTTATTTATTTTTTAAAACAAAGAAATAACAAACAAAAAACACATAGGGGTTAAGAAAGAAAACAGCAACAAAAAAAATTAGTGGAAGCTCCAGTTGGAAAGGAAGAAAAGTCCGGAAAGGAGAAAACAAAAGAAACAGGACAGGAGAAGCGAAAGAGAGATGGATCGCTATGGGACACTGGGGACGCGACACCCACATTCACCAAAGACAGTGAACCCCACGGAGAGAGAAAAAGACACTAGGGTACCTCGGGGTTGTGAAGCCCGTGTTTACCTAAAGAAGGTAAACCCCCTGAGGGGCTGAAAGCAACGGAGAGGGTTCTGAACGTAGGGCCTGATAGGACACCGAGGGTACCCAGCAATAAGGTTGGTTGGTTGGTTGGTTGATTTGAGTTTATTGGCGCAAGGTCCAGATATGGACAAGCTGCGCCAAACACATGGTAGCTTCAGTAAAATAAATAAAAAGAACGTACCTTGTCTCTTCACGGATATAAAGAGGGAATAAAAACCAAGAAGATCACGATATATAAAAACAATTTCAAAGAATAAAAATAAAAAGTGCACAAACTTGAAGAAATTCATATAAAAGGTGATAAAAATATGAAGAATCCCAAAAAAATTATAAACATGACACAAACGATAAAATGCAAAGGAAATGACATATAAAGGTGATTAGAACGATGATGAACAAAGTTAAAAGCAGTGAAATGTAGACTTGATAAAAGCGGTCAAAAATATAGCTAGTGGTAAAAAAATGTCATATTAAAAAAGTTAAAAAGAACAGTCCTATAACACAGGTAAAACAAAAGGGCATATAAAATTATTATACGACTGTCATAAAAAATAGAGTGTAAAAATGGTAAACAATATATACAATGCAGATAAGAAAAGCTGATAAAAGGCAAAAACTGACCAAAGAAGAAAAGAGGAGATAAAACTCCTCAAAAACAACATCATTGTCCGATTCCTCGGACACATACAATTTTAATTCAGTTCCCGGGGGGAGCCTGCGGACGTACTGGTTCTGTTTTAAAATATAATTTGGGTCTTTAGCTTTCCTAGAGAGGCCAACGCACTTTCTAGGAAGAGCTGCTTTTTTTCTGTTTTTGTTGGGAGGAATAGGCGAGTTTGTGTCAATATGGTAAGAGCACGACTGTTTGGGGTGTTTATCATACTGAGAAGCAGAAAGTAGCGCGGATGGTTTAACATTTGTTTTTTTTAGTTTGAGGAATTAGTGAAACCTGTTTTGATTCTGCAGCATTTGGATGAACAGAAGGTTGGTTATTGGTGGAAGATTTAAATCGGAATGATTTTAGGATATTTGTTTGAGATGAGGTGGTTGATTGCTGAGTGTCTGTTTTCTGATGTGTGGGTTTGCCTGCCGTTCTTATAGGCCAAAATACCACAGGTTCTGTCTGTGTTGAGGATGATTTCTTAGGTTTGGGCGCGGCTGCCGAGGCGTAGGACAAGCCTGGGGATGGAGTTCTACTATCTATAATATGGCGTGCTTCAGCATATGATATATTTTGGGTTACCTTAAGAGTTAGAAGTTCTTTCTCTCGCGGCCATGTCGGGCATGCTTTAGAAAAGGCGGGATGTTCATCCTTGCAATTAACGCAACAGGCAATTTCCTGGCAGGAGTCACTCTCATGTCCGGTTTGTGCGCATCTAGCACACGTAGGAGAGCTTCTGCAGGAATCTTTGGCATGGCCGAATCTCTGACATTTATAGCAGCGTAAAGGATTCGGCACATATGGTCTCACACGACAGTTTAGATATGCAGCTGTAACTTTGGATGGTAGTGACGGTTGGTTGGTTGGTTGGTTGGTTGGGGTTTTATGGCGCAAGATTCAAAATAGGACATAAAGCGCCAAACACAAGACTACAGCAAAAAGAGATTATATAGGGTCGCCACGCTCGAACCAACGGTGAAATAACAGATTTATAACCAACACTAATAAATATAAAAACGAGTAACCGTGAAAAACGGAATAAAAGGGATGATAAAAATTATATATAAACATGTTAGAATGATGATGTATACAAGGTAGAAAGATATGTAAAAGTCATAAAAAACGGTGATATATAAGATGGTAAAAACAATGATACTTAAAATTGCTAAAAAGATTATAAAAAAAGAGATTTGTAAAAAGCAATAAAAGTTTAAAGATAAAATCAATTGCTAAAGCACAGACTGTGTATAAAACCAGTAAAAATTAAAAATGGAAGCAGTGAAGGATGGGGGGGGGGGCTCCCCCAACAAATCACACAGATTGGGCGAAACGCAACCAAAATACTTAGTGTAGTGGGAAAGCAAACTAGGGCAAGACGTCAAGATGTGAGACACCGTAAGAGGTGAGGAACAGTGTTCACAGAGAGGAGCATTCTCTCCCATCAACAAGTGGCGATGTGTCAACAGAGAATGTCCAATTCTTAAACGTGTTAGTATAACGTCTGCACGGCGCAAAGAAGCAGATGGCCAAGCACGAACATTTGGCTTAATCTGTCTTAGCTTATTGTTCGCTTCAATGTTCCACTCACTTTGCCACTCATACAAAACTAACTTTTTGACAGTGGACTTCAAATCAGTGACAGGAATAGGATGAACCAGACGACACACGGCACCTTTAGCAGCAGCATCTGCTTGCTCATTACCCGTTATGCGGACATGACCCGGCACCCAGCAGAACAAAACACTGAAACCACGACGACAGAGGCGACGATGCAGATCCACCACCGGAGATAAAAGGGAATGGGAGTGGGACACATCACCATTCTCCAAAGTCTCTAAAACGCTGATGGAATCTGTTGGTTGGTTGGTTGGTTGGTTGGGGTTTAATGGCGCAAGGTCCAGAGAGGACATGCTGCGCCAAACACATGGTAAAACCAGAAAAACGATACTCAAAAATAAAAGAAACAAACTGGATGGGGGTTCCCCATCCAGTATACAGCCAGGTATAAGAAATCGATAAAAAAAAACAATGATTCTAGATCATGAACGAGGATATTGTTTATAGAAAACCGCCTGACACGAACCAACGATAGAAATTGCAGTTAAGAAACCAACACCATTTCTTAATAACATGACATAAAAGAGTGTAAAACAGGTATAAAAAAGTAGTAAAAATGCAGTGTAAACGTTATAAAAATATATATATATATATATATATATATATATATATATATATATATATATAAGTTAATGATGCATAAAAGGGATAAAAACTATGATATAAAAATTTATAAAATGTATAGATGATATGAATGGTTACATAAATAATGAAAAGTGCAAAAGTTTTAAGAATAAAATCAATCAGAAAAGCAAATGCATTTTATAAAATTTGTACAGAGCAAAAAGGGAAAGAGAGAAGGATGGGGTGGTTCCCCCAGCAGATCTGACAAATTGGGTGAACTACAACCGAAAAACCTGTTATAGTGAGACTGCAGACAAGGGCAAGACGTCAAGATGTGTGACACTGAAAGCGGAGCCTTACAGTGTTCGCAGAGAGGGGCATCCTCACCCATCAGCAAGTGCCGATGTGTCAAAAGAGTATGCTCAACTCTCAAACGTGTAAATACTACGTCTGCACGGCGCAGTCCAGCAGATGGCCAAGAGCCAATACGAGGTTTAACCTGTCGCAGCTTGTTCTGAACTTGTAGGTCCCAATCTAACTGCCACTCATGCCAAACTAACTTTTTGACAGCGGACTTCAAATCGGTGATTGGAATAGGCTGAACCAGACGATGCACGGCACCTTTAGCCGCAGCATCTGCACGCTCATTACCCGCTATGCCGACATGACCCGGCACCCAGCAGAACGAAACACTGAAACCTCGACGATAGAGGCGACGATGCAGATCCACCACCGGAGATAAAAGGGAATGAGAGTGTGACACTTCACCATTCTCCAAAGTCTATAATACGCTGATGGAATCTGTATACACGATATATCGTCTACTGCTCTGACGGGAGATGTACTTTAAGGCTTCGTGAACAGCGACAAACTCTGCTGAAAACACGGAGAAACAGTCGGGAAGGGTGTAGCTCCTAACGTCTCTGCCACAGACGTAGGCACAACCAACATGGTCTCCTGTTTTTGAGCCGTCGGTATAAACAGCAACATAGTTACGATAAATAGCGCGGTGCGATGCAAAAAGCTGGCGATATACAACAGGATCCGTACTTGACTTTACAAAACCCTGGAAAGGGCGCAAGTATGAAATCCTGTGATCACGCCAAGGTGCAAAAGGTAAAGTCGGTCGCAGCATGACATTCGTATCACAGAGAGACGTCGAAGAAAGGAACGTTCTCATTCGAAGTCCGAACGGTGGTATACAAGATGGCCGATTTTCGAAAAGCCGGTCAAACTGACTGTCAAGAAGAACAGAATGGAGTGGGTGAGCAGGATGCGAAAGAATGCGAAAATACAATTGAAGCGACAATTGCTTGCGAACAGATGGTAAAGAGGGCTCGTCACAGATGACATTTAAGCTCTTAATAGGCGATGTTCTGAAAGCACCAGAACAGATTCGGAGGGCGGAGTGATGTATAGTATCAAGTTTCCGCAACACAGAAGAGCGAGCGGAACCGTATACGGCACAACCATAATCCAGTTTCGATCGGATGACCGCGCGATAAACTCGGAGCATAGTACATCGATCAGCACCCCAGGACGTGTTTGACAACACTTTTAACAAGTTTAGGGTTTCTTCTGACTTCCGACGTAAGTGCATAACGTGCGGAAGGAAAGTGAGCTTTCTATCGAACAATACTCCTAAGAAGCGAACAACGTCCACAACAGTGATAGCTGAATCGCCGAGATAGATCTGCGGGTCAGGATGGAGTCCCCTTCGCTTACAAAAATGTACACAAGAGGTCTTTTCCGTCGAAAAAGTAAAACCGTTCTCCGAACACCATGTCATCATGCGAGAGATTGCAATTTGCAGTTGTCGTTCAATGTAACGCATGTCCTTGCTTTGGCAGGAAATCTGCAAGTCATCCACATATAAGTTGCCATGAACAGAAGGTGGTAAGCACTTTAAAATATTATTTATTTTCAGGGAAAAAAGTGTCACACTGAGGACACTTCCCTGTGGAACTCCCTCTTCCTGTATGTAAACATCGGAAAGTGTGGTACCAATGCGAACTTGAAATTCTCTTAGAGACAGAAAATTCGCAATGAAAATAGGCAAGTGGCCTCGAAAGTTGTTACTATAAAGGTCACGAAGGATACCATATCTCCATGTCCGATCATATGCCTTTTCGATGTCGAAGAAAACAGACACAAGATGGTTACTTCTGACAAAGGCATTGCGAGCTTCGGATTCTAAGGCAAGGATATTGTCCATCGTAGACCGGCCACGCCGGAAACCGCTTTGTAAAGGTGACAAATAAAGCTCGGTTTCTAGTACATACACTAACCGATTGTTTACCAT
Organism: Dolomedes plantarius; assembly: GCA_907164885.2. Lineage (NCBI taxonomy): Eukaryota > Metazoa > Arthropoda > Arachnida > Araneae > Dolomedidae > Dolomedes > Dolomedes plantarius. The sequence goes on from OU015499.1 coordinate 5,107,823, forward strand.
GCGTTCTAGCAGCTTGCACAAACAGCTCGTGAGTGCAATTGGACGGTAATTATTCGGGTTAGTAGCATCTTTTCCCGGTTTAGGAAAGGGAATCACTAATGCCCTACGCCAAGAGGTTGGGAAAGTATGTTCCTCCCAGATTCTGTTAAATAAATACAGCAAATTACGGAGCGAGCTGCGAGAGAGATGCTGTAGCATAGCATAACTAATGCCATCGGGACCCGGGGAAGTCATCCGAGTCTGCCGAAGGCAATTCTCCAACTCCTTCTCCGTAAAGGGGCAGTTGTATGACAGGTTGGACTGAGTTTCAAAACGCAAGGGCCTAGACTCGGCACGCAGTTTGTGTCGCATGAAGGTGGTCGGGTAAGAGGACACACTCCACACAGAACTAAAAGCGCTGCCAATGGCGTTACTAATTTCCTCTACGGTAGAGAGAGTAACGCCATCTTGGACGATGCATTTCAGTGGCTGGTCTGAATATAAACCCATGCACTTCTTCACTTTGGTCCAAAGTAGCTTACTGGGAGTGGATGATGTCAGTCCCGAAACATACTTCTTCCATGACTCTCTTTGACAACGTCGACGCACTCTACGAGCTTCTGCTCTAGCTCTCTTGAACGCCACGTAATTAGCAGTAGTGGGATATCGGCGAAATATCCCCCACTGTTTACGTTGTTTTTTCATGGCTTCTCGACATTCGAGGTTCCACCACGGCTTCCAATTTCTGCGACTATTTGGTGAACTCTTAGGAATAGCTGCTTCGGCAGCGATTATTATAACGTCGGAGACACGACGAACCGCATCATCGATTGCACCGTCGACCATAGACTGGGTGATTACCGCACTGTCTGTAAATTGCAACCAGTTCGCAGATTCATATTTGAATCGCGCAGGGCGACAGACTAAAGATCCCGTGCTGGAAAGTGACACAAAGACCGGGAAATGGTCACTTCCGCGAAGATCAGTCCCAACCCAGAAGTTACATGATGGAAATAGTGACGGTGAACAGATGGCAAGATCGATTACGTGAAAGGTTCGAGATGGCTCGTGGAAGTGAGTAGGATCACCATTATTGAGGAGGCAAAGATTATGGTCAGTTAATAACTGCTCCACTTGCCTTCCTCGAGCGGTGTTACAGCTACTCCCCCACAGCACATTGTGAGCATTAAAGTCTCCAAGTATAATAAAAGGTTCCGGAAGTTGAGTCACCAAGTCGTCCAGAGTCCTTTGATCAATAACATCGTTAGGCGGCAGGTATATGGCGCAGATGGAAATTAATGTTCGCATCTGCACGCGCACAGCTACAGCTTGAAGTGAAGTATTCAAGGAAAGGACAGTAAACGGGAAATTGTGAGAGGTGAGGAGAGCGACACCTCCAGACGCTCGCACACCCGAAACGTTGTCCTTCCGAATAAAACTGTAACGACGTAATTTGGCCGTTTCTGCTGACTTCAGGAAAGTTTCCTGAAGTGCGACACAGGCCGGATGGTAATCTGTGATCAAGGACATCAGATCGGAACGTTTATTGCGGAAACCGCGACAGTTCCAAGAGAAAAGAGTCGCCATCACGGCGGAGAGGGAGAAAGAACAGCAGGTGGGACAGAGGAGGTGTCCATGGACACCCCAGGATCGGAGTCTGAAAGATCCGAATTAGAGGCGCATATTTGGAGGGAATCTTCCTCCTTTCGCGCCACATTACGAGGGTCTTTCACTTTTTCGGAAAGACCGAATCGCTTCACTACATCAGCACGTTTTATTTTTTTATTGTTTAACGGTTTTGAAGTAGATGCCTGAGAACTATTGGATTTACCTTTCTGGGTAACAGATTTTGCAGATGGATTTGTGGTACTTTTAAATGGTTTACTTTTTTCTGGAATATTTGTGTTTCGAGGTGGATCAGTCTGTGTGGAAACAGTACACATAACTTTTTGTGTGGTAGCTACAGAAGCGTACGAAACTCCAACTCTTGGGGTTCGAGCCTCAACTTGCTTCCGAGCTTCCATGTAAGACAAATTGTTATGAGCTCTAACGGTTTGTATTTCCTTTTCCTGAATCCATTTCGGACAGGAGCGTGAGTAAGAGGGGTGACTTCCTTTACAGTTGACGCATTTTTCGGGAGCGCTGCACGTCTCTGAAAGGTGATCAGGCTGGGCACAACGAGCACAGACCTCGGAACCACGACACGTTGCTTTCGAGTGACCAAATCTTTGGCACTGAAAGCAACGGAGAGGGTTCTGAACGTATGGTCTTGTTGGACATCGAAGATAACCCGCGATGACAAATGATGGCAGTTTAGGCGTATCGAACGTCAGGATGAGATGCTTCGTGGGAAGTACTTTCCCATCCCGACGGATAGTGATACGACGCACAGCAGAGACGAGCTGATGTTGCAAATTCTCCAAAATCTCTTCTTCGGTGGTATGTAGTAATTCGGGTTCCGAAATTACACCTCTCGAAGAATTCAGATAGCCGTGAGGAGCCACAGACACGGGTATATTGCCAAAAGCAGTGACCTTCAACAGTTGCGCCGCTTGTTTTGAAGTCAAAACCTCTACTAACAGGTCACCAGACCGAAGTTTTTTGACCGATTTCACATCGCCTACAGATCCATGAATGCATTTCTGTATCAGGAAGGGCGACACCATAGAAAATGTACCTTCCGAACGTTTAACAATAAAAAAACGGGACACTTGACAAATATTTGAAGACAACACACAAGTTTGAGCTTTGTTTAGAGAATCCATATAAATGGGCCGTATGTTCGGTCCCCGGCGGCACCACCCACCATGGAGCCCAACAAGGGGACGCCGGTTACTGCGCCAGTGCTAACCGGGAACTATACGCGCGCGGCCAATGACCGGTTGCTTAGCCCTGAGCCAGTGAACAATGTCTAACCGACCAGCCGATTGGTACACACGGGACCAATGTGCACCTCCCGTTTACCTGAAGCAAGGGCCAAAGTAGTGTGTTGGAGAGTTATCTTACTAAAGCCCACATTATGGCGAAGAAAAAAACCCCTCAACTACCAGGATCCCCATTTCCTGGGACACGGGTCTCCACGCACGGCAAACACGTGGGCAGTTAATCGCCATTAGAAGCTAGAAGCACAGAATGGCTACAGCTTCTGATGAGGAGCCCTCACCTCCGAAGAGGTAACCGCAACGAGGGAGAAAAAAAGGTAAAAGTAGAAGGACGAGAGGAGAAGAAAAGGGAAAGGAGGGAAAGTTCGCTGGGGCACCTCGGGATTGCGACACCCGTGTTTACCTAAAGAAGGTAAACCCCCTGAGGGGGATGGAATCTGTATAAACGATGAAGCGCCTAATTCTCTGACGGAAGATATACTTCAATGCCTCGTGTACAGCTATAAACTCTGCTGAAAAAACAGAAAGACAGTCGGGAATTGTATAGCTCCTAACATCTCTGCCACAGACGTAGGCACAGCCAACGCGGTCTTCTGTTTTAGAGCCGTCAGTATAAACTTCAACATAGTTAGGGTAATTAGCGAGGTGCGACGCAAAAAGCTGGCGATACACGACAGGATCCGTACTTGACTTCACAAAACCCTGGAAAGGGCGCAAGTACGAAATCCTGTGATCACGCCAAGGTGGAAAAGGTGAAGTCGGTCGCAGCATAACATCCACATCACAGAGAGACGACGAAGAAAGGAACGTCCTCATACGAAGTCCAAACGGTGGTATACAGGATGGCCGATTTTGGTAAAGTCGGTCATTCTGACTGTCAAGTAGAGCAGAATGGAGTGGGTGATTAGGTTGCGAGAGGATACGGAAGTACAACTGAAGCGACAATTGCTTGCGAATAGATGGTAAAGAAGGCTCACCGCAGATGACATTTAAACTCTTTACGGGAGATGTTCTGAAAGCACCAGAACAGATTCGAAGGGCAGAATGATGAATCGTGTCGATTTTCCACAGCACAGAGACGCGTGCGGAACCGTACACGGCGCATCCATAATCTATTTTCGATCGAATGACCGCGCGATAGACCTTGAGCATAGTTGATCGCTCAGCTCCCCATGACGTGTTGGATAGAACTTTCAGCAAGTTTAGAGCCTGCTCAGACTTCCGCCGTAGATGCATTACGTGCGGAAGGAAATTTAATTTGCTATCAAACAACACGCCCAAGAAACGAACAACGTCCACAAAGGTAATAACTGAATCTCCAAGGTAAATCTGCGGGTCAGGATGCAAACCTCTGCGTTCGCAAAAATGTACGCAAGAGGTTTTTTCGACCGAAAACGTAAATACCGTTCTCCGAACACCATGTCATCATGCGAGAGATTGCAATTTGCAGTTGTCGTTCGATGTACCGCATATCCTTGCTTTGGCAGGAGATCTGTAAATCATCAACGTATAAGTTTCCACGAACAGATGGAGGTAAGCATCTTAAAATTCCATCTATTTTTAAAGAAAACAGTGTCACACTAAGTACACTGCCCTGAGGAACTCAATCTTTCTGAATGTAAACATCGGAAAGTGTTGTACCAATGCGAACTTGGAATTCCCGTAGTGATAGGAAGTTCGCAATGAATATAGGCAAGTGGCCACGAAAGTTGTTGTTATAAAGGTCACGAAGGATGCCATACCGCCACGTCCGGTCATAAGCCTTTTCGATGTCGAAGAAAAGAGACACTAAGTGGTCTCTTCTGACAAAGGCATTGCGAGCTTCGGACTCTAAGGCAATGATATTATCCATCGTAGACCGACCACGCCGGAAACCGCTTTGTAGAGGTGACAGACAAAGCTGGGTTTCTAACACATAAACTAACCGATTGTTCACCATGCGTTCCAACAGTTTACATAAACAACCGGTGAGCGCTATCGGACGGTAATGCTTAGGGTTGGTGGCATCCTTTCCCGGTTTGGGAATGGGAATCACTATAGCCCTACGCCAAGAGGATGGGAAAGCATGCTCCTCCCAGATTCTATTAAATATATACAGCAAATTACGGAGAGAGATGCGAGAGAGATGCTGTAACATGGCATAACTAATGCCATCGGGACCCGGGGAAGTCATCCGAGTCTGCCGAAGGCAATTCTCCAGCTCGCTCTCCGTAAAAGGGCAGTTGTAGGCCAGATTGGAGCGAGTTTCGAAACACAAAGGTCTTGACTCGGCACGCAGTTTGTGTCGCATGAAATCGGTCGGGTATGACGACGCACTCGACACTGAACTGAAGGCGCTGCCAATGGCGTTACCTATGTCCTCTACAGTAGAGAGGGTAACACCATTTTCAACAATGCACTGTATTGGCTGGTCTGAATATAGTCCCATGCATTTCTTCACTTTCGTCCAAAGCTGTTTACTGGGAGTGGATGGTGTCAATTCCGAAACATAGTTTCTCCAAGACTCTCTCTGGCAACGTCGACGCACTCTACGAGCGTTAGCTCTAGCTTGCTTGAACGCAATGAAATTTGCAGTGGTTGGATATCGGCGAAATATCCCCCACATTTTCCGTTGTATTTTCAACATTGTGGAACACTCCAGGTTCCACCACGGCTTCCAATTTCTACGACTATTTGGCGAAGTCTTACGGATGGCTGCATCGGCAGCTTCTATTATAACTTCGGAGACAAGGTGAACCGCATCATCAATATCACCGTCGACCATGTGTTGGGTGATGACAGCACAGTCTGTAAATCGCGACCAATTCGCAGATTCATATTTGTATCTTGCAGGGCGACACACTACAGACCCTGTGCCGGATAGTGACACAAATATAGGGTAATGGTCACTTCCGCGGAGATCTGTCCCGACCCAAAAGTTACTAGATGGAAAAAGTGACGGTGAACAAATGGCAAGATCGATTGTATGAAAGGTTCGAGATGGCTCGTGAAAGTGAGTAGGGTCACCATTATTGAGGAGGCAAAGATTGTGGTCAGTTAGCAACTGCTCCACTTGCCTTCCTCGAGCGGTGTTACAGCTACTCCCCCACAACACATTATGACCATTAAAGTCTCCGAGTATAACAAAAGGCTCCGGAAGCTGAGTCACCAAGTCGTCTAGAGTTCTTTGATCAAAAACGTCGTTAGGTGGCAGGTATATCACGCAAACAGAAATTAATATTCGCGTTTGTACGCGCACAGCTACTGCTTGGAGTGTAGTGTTCAAGGAAAGGACAGTAAAGGGATAGTTGTGAGAGGTCAGGAGAGCAACACCTCCTGACGCTCGCACACCCGAAACATTGTCCTTCCGAATAATGCTGTAACGACGCAATTTGGCCGTGTCCGCTGACTTCAGGAAAGTTTCCTGAAGTGCGACACAGGCCGGATGGTAATCTGTGATCAAAGACTTCAGATCTGATAGTTTATTTCGGAAACCGCGACAGTTCCAGGAAATTAAAGTCGCCATCAGGAGGAAGAGGGAGATGGAGCACGAGCTGGAAGAGTAGAGGTGTCCACTGACACCCCAGCATCAGGATCAGAAAGATCCGAATTGGACGCGCAAAGTTGGAGGGAGTCCTCCTCCATACGCGCCACATTGCGAGGGTCTTTCACCTTTTGTGAATGACTCACTCGCTTTAAATTCTCTAAGTGTTTTAATTTTTTATGATAATATGGTTTTGAGGTACAGGGTTTCTGGTATTGTATAGGCTTATTTTGGTGGGAATTAGTGGCTTTTTCAGGTGATTTATTTGTGTTTTTTGTTTACTGTGTGTTATTATTGTTAGTGGGATAGACTTCTGTTTGTGTGGAAGTAGTGCACATTACTTTCTTAGTGGCGGCAGCAGAAGCATAAGAGATTCCGATTCTGGGGCTCCTAGCTTCGACTTGTTTTCCCGCTTCTAAGTAAGATATATTACTGTGGGCTCTGACAGTTTGAATCTCATTTTCGAAGCTCCACTTCGGGCATGATCTTGAGTATGAGGCGTGTTGTCCATGGCAATTGACGCACTTTTCAGGCAAACTGCATGTGTCTGAAGAATGGTCGGGCTGGGCACAACGGGCACAGACAATGGACCCACGACACGATGCTTTCGAGTGTCCAAAACGTTGGCACTGAAAGCAACGGAGAGGGTTCTGAACGTAAGGTCTTGTGGGACACCGAAGATAACCAGCTATGACAAAGGATGGTAATTTTGGCGTCGCGAATGTCAGGATGAGGTGCTTCGTAGGAAGTACCTTCCCATCCCGACGGATATTAATTCGACGCACACCAGACACATGTTGGTGCTTTAAGTTTTCCAATATCTCCTCTTCAGAGGTATGGAGAAGATCAGCCTCAGATATAACACCTCGAGATGAGTTCAAGTATAAATGTGGAGTGACGGTTATAGCTATATTACCAAACATTTTTATCTTAAGTAACTGAGTGGCTTGTGCAGAAGTCGACACTTCAACAAGAAGGTCACCGGAACGGAGTTTTTTTATTGAGTCAACGTTTCCTATACAAGAGGTTATGCATTTTTTATGAGGAAAGGCGATACAGTAGTGAAGTTCCCTTCCACTCTTTTAATAATAAAAAATCGAGAAGTATCATTTACATTTAACGAAGATGATGACACGAGACTATTCTTAGCTTTGGTTTGAGAATCCATAAAAAAGGGCTAGACAACTGCGCAGCTGGTACTGCAGTCAATACTTCAACAAGGAGGTCACCAGAACGGAGTTTCTTTATTGAATTCACATGGCCTATTACAGAATTTATACATTTTTGAATGAGGAAAGGTGAAACAGTGGTGAAGTTGCCTTCCGTTCGCTTAACTATGAAGAAGCGAGAAGTTTGATTTATGGCATTTGAACTAGATGATGCACGATGATTACTACTTGCTTTGGTTGAGTTATCCATAAAAATAGGCCGTATGTTCTGTCCCCGGCGGCACCACCCACCATGGAGCCCAACAAGGGGACGCCGGTTACTGCGCCAGTGCTAACCGGGAACTATACGCGCGCGGCCAATGACCCGTTGCTTAGCCCTGAGCCAGTGAACAAAGTCTAACCGACCAGCCGATTGGTACACACGGGACCAATGTGCACCTCCCGTTCACCTGAAGCAAGGGCCAAAGTAGTGTGTTGGAGCGTTATCTTACTAAAGCCCACATTATGGCGAAGAATAAAACCCCTCAACTACCAGGATCCCATTTCCCGGGACACGGGTCTCCACGCACGGCAAACACGTGGGCAGTTAATCGCCATTAGAAGCTAGAAGCAGCAGAATGACTACAGCTTCTGATGAGGAGCCCTCACCTCCGAAGAGGCAACCGCAACGAGGGAGAAAAAAAGAAAAAAGTAGAAGGAAAAGGGGAGGGGAAAAGGAAATAAGAGATAGTTCGCTGGGGTACCTCGGGATTGCGACACCCGTGTTTACCTAAAGAAGGTAAACCCCCTGAGGGGGGGATTTCGAAAAGAAGAATCCATATAAGGGGGGGGTTAAAATTCAGTTCCCGGCCGCACCACCCACCACGGAGCCTAAGAAGGGGATGCAGATACGTGCACCAGTGCTAACCGAGAACTATACGCGAACGAAACGACCATGAAACGACCTCCTCCCTTAACGAGATGTCCAGAAATCGGAACGATGGCTTAGTTCCTAGCCGAAGACAAAAGTCAACGACCAGCCGATTGATACAATAGGGAACCACTATGTACCTCCCGTTTACCTGAAGCGGGGGCCAAAGCAGTGTATTGGGATACCAAAACTGTCCCTCAACTGCCAGGATTCCCTTTTCCAGGGACACGGGTCTCCACGCACGGCGAACACGTGGGTGATAAAGACCTCAATAGAAGCAAGAGACAACAGAACGGAGACAGCTTCTAATGAGGTGCCCTCGCCTCCGAAGAGGAACCACACCGAGGGAGAAAAAAAAGGAAAATAGTAGAAGGAAGAGAGGAGAGGAAAGGGAAAGGAGAGATAGTTCGCTGGGGTATCTCGGGATTGCCCTCGCCTCCGAAGAGGAACCACACCGAGGGGGAAAAAAAGGAAAATAGTAGAAGGAAGAGAGGAGAGGAAAGGGAAAGGAGAGATAGTTCGCTGGGGTACCTCTGGATTGCCCTCGCCTCCGAAGAGGAACCACACCGAGGGAGAAAAAAAGAAAAAAAAAGTAAAGGATGAGGGGAGAGGAAAAGGAAACTGAGGAAAAAATTTCGCTGGGGTACCTCGGGATTGCGACACCCGTGTTTACCTAAAGAAGGTAAACCCCCTGAGGGGGAACAGTAGGCTGGACTTATGGATTATGTTTGTCAGGGAGCATCAAATGCAAATTTACCTGCTGGAAGAGCTGTTATACTGCCATCTTCCTTTCCAGGCTCCCCTCGGAATCCGTTTTATTCTAGCTAAATCTCGTGTTGCTCCCCTGAAAAAAATGTCATTTCCTCGCCTCGAGCTAATAGGAACTGTTATCGCATCGTGACTTGCAGAATATTTGAGAAAGGCTTTCCATATATATACCAAAGATATCTATTTATTTACTGACTCTGAAATTTGTCTCTATTGAATCAAGAGTACTGCAAAGATTTGGAAACCTTTTGTTTCGCATCGGGTCATTGAGATCCATGAAAAGACTTTGCCCCAAAACTGGAAATTTTGTAAAGGTGTAGAAAATCCTGCTGATAAACTTACCAGAGGATTGAAGACTGCCACTTTTCTGACAGACGAGCTGTGGTGGAAGGGCCCAAGATGGCTCTCACAATCTAGTGAAACTTGGGATACACATTTCCGAAAGAATGTTGAGAATCCGTGTGAAGAGGTTGAAAAAGAAGAAAATCCAACCACCAGACAGTTAATGTTGTTCTTAATGAAGATCTGAACAGTGAAATTTTATCAATATTCTCCTCGTGGACCAAGTTACTTCGAGTGATAGCTTGGTGCATCCGATTTTGTTAGAAAACAGTTCGCCGGCAGAAGGGATTTTTAACATCGAATGAATTGAAGAAGTCATTACAAGCGGTAGTAAGACAAGTTCAAGCTAGCGAGTTTTTTGAAGAAATAAAAGCTTTGAAGTCTGGGAAATCCTTTAAAACCCTGAGAGCATGATGCTCTCAATCAAGACCGATGAAAGGTTTCACAACTATCTAGCTGACCAAAACTTCATTTGGAAATTCAACCCCCTGGTGCTCCTCATGAAGGAGGCCTCTGGGAGGCAGGAGTGATGTCGATGAAACATCACCTTAGACCAGTGATCGGCAAACTCATTAGTCAACAGAGCCAAATGTCAACAGTACAACGATTGGAATTTCTTTTGAGAGCCAAATTTTTTTAAACTCAAACTATATAGTAGGTGCATTGTTATTAATTTAATTAGGATACTCCAAAGATGGCTTTTGTTATAAACGTCCTCAATCTGAATGAGGTACATTCTCTGAGGTCGACCCCTTCCAACTCTTCCACCCACACTCGTTTTGTATACTTATTTCGTCTATCTCCATTCGTTCGTCCTCTCTGTATGTCCAAACCATCTCAACATACCTTTCTCAACCCTCGACACTACATTTTCTTTCACTCCACAGCGCTCCCTAAAATTAACTTAATAAACTGTACTTAAAGTTTTATGTCTTAGTTAAACTATAGGTATGTTGAATAAAACTTGATATCATACTGAATATCGATATTATTTATTGATAAAATTAAATTGTAAAGTATCCATAAAATTAAATCATAACAATTACAGACAAACACTAATATGAACACTGGTCTCGCATCTCCTAGTTCAAGGATAGAGAACCGTTTTCTAACGCGTGTCAAAAAATGTCTTGAAACCGTAGAAATTAAAACCGCGTGTCATTTAAAAAAAAAAATCGGTCTTTGGAAGACCTTCAGAAATTAAAAAAATTATACGATACATATTTAAAACAAAAACATATTTAACTTTTTATTGTGATTTGTTTAAAACTATCAATATCAGGAAGAAAATAATTACAAAAATTATCGAACTTAATGTGACACTTGTTGTTGTCTTTCGGACGATAATTTATTTATACGTGGTTCGATATTTGTAACTTTTAATCGTACACACGCAGCGGACAAGTCGATGCCGAGGCGATTTCTATTCTTACTTTTAATAAAATTCACTGTAGAAAACAACTGTTCGCAAACGTAGGTTGATCCAAACATTGTCAAAGGAGCTCTTGTTAAGTTTTACATCGACATTAGCGAATTAGGCAACGAGTTCCATTCAGTTAAAATATATTCCTCACAATTTTCCAGATCTTGTAATTTTTTGGAACGAAGTTCTCTTACGCAGCTTACAGTAGAGTGAACTGGCAGGAATCGTCACGTAACGAAAAAGCGTTATGTCCCTTTCATAAGAGCTTTCTCACAAGGACTCTGTGGCTGAATGGTTATCGCATCGGACTAGTTTTCGCATCGGAATGGTTCGTATCGGCGATCCCCGGTTCAAATCCCCGCACAATCGCTACGGGCAATTTTAAAACTGTACACTGTATCAAATTTGATACATAAGTTATTTTCCCCTTTATATTCAAAATCAATATTTTTTATCCACTTGTGCACGTTGTATTAATTTTGAAACATCATAGCAAAGCTTTTAATCACTGTTAGTTATATTTTCGTAGGATAGATGGCAGCAGGAATACAACTGTGATCTCAGTAAAAGATAGCCGTTCAATTCATACCAGACCTGCCTTAGTATTTGCTATATTTTTAGTATTTTAAAGTTAGTTTACATCTTTGAATGTTTTCTAAATATATTTTAGAGGTACGTAGCTTTTATAATTATTAATAAAATACTTTTTTAATCTTTTATAAAAAATTCAAGTATGATTTAAATTTTATGTATCAAAAATGATACATGGTGTGCTTACGCCATTTTTTTAAGGAAATGGCGGGAAGAAAGTTTTTTACACAGACAGAAATTGAGGAACTTATGAACAGATAGTGGAGTGATCACAGTGAAGATGGATCTGATTCAGAAAGCACAGGTGATCCTAATTATAAACCAAACAAAGTTTGTGATGAAATTTTGTATCGTAGTAGTGATTCGGAAGATGAGGTATCATTGATGTTCTTGATCTGCCTAGTGGTGGGAACATACCAAAAACTAATAGAAATAATACAGGGAGAACAAAGCCTGCAATCAACTGGAAGAAAACTAATTTACTTCTAAATGATGATCAAATTTTATTCTGAGGTGACGAGAATCTCGCTCCTGAAATTATGAATTTAAACACACCTCTAAATTTTTTTAGTTATCTATGTACAGAAGATTTGATTGAGCATATAGTTCAAGAAACAAATTTATTCAGTGTACAAAAAAACTTCGACCAGTTGTAAATGCTTTACTTGAAACAGTTTATACCGTCCCTATGGAATCGCGTCTTTCTGTTTAAACTTATTTATTGTTTGTTATTGTTTTAATTCACACGGGATTTATATTGTGTCATTAATTTATATTTGTTGGTGACTAAATAATAAAATTAATCCGATTAAAAATTATGCTAGGTAACATCTAAATCAAAATAATTTATATATTAAAATTTTTAATTTTAATAAAAATAATTTATATATATGAAAATTTTTAATTTTAATAAAATAGAGAGAGAGAGAGAGTTGGGTGAATAAAAGAGGGCTGCGCTTTTTGGCGTCATAAAAATACACTAATATAATCAATAGAAATCTACAGTGGCTGTTCACACATTTTTTGACGATGTATATTGTATTCACAAAACTAAATTACATAAAATTCTTGTGTTTTAAATGTTCTATTTGACATCCCTTATTCTGAACTATCTTTCGACACCGCAATTTCCAGGATAATAATGCCTTTTGAAGTGTCAGGGGAGGTATTCTATCCCATTCCTCCTGAACAGGTTCCCAGAGTCCTGTAAGGGTTTTGGGACGACGTTTGGATAATGCAGATTTTTTAAAAGTCCGAAAGCACAAAAATCCATAGGTGACACATCGGGAGATTTAGTAGGGATATCAGTGAAGGGTATGGCCTTGATACCAGTTTTTTGTTACATTTCTTTTAGGAAATTTACAGTGGATTTTGATGTGTGACTGCTAGCTTTGTCCTGATGGAGTCTCACAGGATTGATGGCACTGTGGGTAAAGCGATGGTATTTCATTCAGAAAAATTGGCGATAAAATATGTTCCTGATAGTATTTGGAGTTAATCTTGACATTTTTTTCCCACTCTCTTTATTTTTAACTTGCCATTATAAGAAAAACCAGCAACAATCATGAATCCCTTAGAAAAACTTTCTTTCGATTCTTTGAACCATGTACTTAAATTTTTTCCTCCCCTTTTATGATAATAAATGGCTCTTTTTTTTGTTGCAATCATTTAAATACACCCATGATTCATCTATTGTGACAATTGTTTTCCTTTTTTCTTTGGATAAGTGTTTCTCATATAGAATTCTGCAGCGTGTCCTGCGTTCAGCGATATGATTTGGAAGAAGACGATGCACATTGCGTTTTTTCGCTTTCTTAAGATTTAAATCAACGTTTATCATTTTGTTTACAGTGGACACCGAGCATTTTAATGATTTTGTAACTGTCCTTTGACTAGCGGCATTTTCTTTTAACATTAAACAACGTGCCTTTGCAATAGTCAAAGATGTCCGTTTATTCCTTGGATACTTGTTTGGAATTTTTGTCCCACTTGAGGCTCCAATTTGACGTTTTTTTCCTTTCTTGTTGACGATATTACCTATCGACGCTTTAGATATCACAAAACCATGACTCTCACATCGTTTTTGGATAACAGAGTATGCATATTTCTCTTTGGAAAGAGCATAAATGTAGTCTTCGAACCACTGCTTTGTTAAAAACGCCATTTTGAATAATAACAAAACTTTCAAGCCGCAGAGGATAATTTTGACTTTTAAAAACATAGTACAATTGCAATGATTTCTTTTGCAGCAAACGATTTTTTATTACCGCTTACCAAAATCGTCTAAAATATGTGCGAACTGTCTCTGTACATATTAAATCACGTTTAGAGTTGAAAAAATAATGTAAGGAACTTCGTTCCTGACGGGGGTCCCCCGACCGCACAATTTTTTTTTCTAAGTTTACGTTTAGTTCTGCAAATGTATTCCTCCGTACAACACTGTTGTGAAATTTAACCATTTCCGTTTTTAAGTTATAAATTTGAAGCCAATCGGAAGAGGATAATTTAAGTTTTCTCCATTTAACGAAATTGGGAGAATCTTTCGTCAAATATTTCTTTTGCATTCGCTAGTACTGAAGAAGAGTGTTTTAAGACTTCTGTTTGGCAAAAAGAGGAAAAAATTAATTTCAAACAATTATTTTTTACAAATTATTTCTAGTATAACTTAGATTATAGATCTCTCTGTCCGACGAATGAAAATCAAAATTTTAAAAGTTAAATGGTTGTTAAAACAATGTGATCGTCTCGCGGGTCACATCACAGGTTCGAAATCCCTGTCCTAGTTTATTAAATGTCTGCACACAAAGCGCGTCTAGATGAATTTCTCTCAAAATAGCAACAAACTCGTTTCTTACGACGGTCATACTTTTTGCTCCATCTGTTGAAATCGAGACAATTTTACCAAGTAGAATATGACGTTTGTCAATGCACTCAATTACAGCATTTGCTATATCCTTTCCACGTGTTTGACCTTTGAGTGACAATAATCCTAAATGCTCTTCTTTAGGACTTGTAGATGAAATAAATCGTACAAAAAGTGAAACTAGCGCTGTATCATTTATGTCACAAAACTCATCAACTGCTATTGATAAAGCTGAAACTAATTTAAGATCTTCGACTTGCTGGTTGGTTATATTCGAAAATCATTTTGACTAGTCTAGTGTTTTCTACAGGGACACGCTCTCGGAAGCAATACATTGTAAAACAAGATGCAAAGATACGACTTGACGATACGCTTTGACAATTAATCTTTCTAGAAATGTTTTCTCATTAAGTCGCTTCCGAGCACTCGCCTAAAGATAAAGACACATAAACACCAACTAAGTATGTAAAAATAGAAATAAGGAAACCAGTCATTACGAAGTTTCAATCTCACTGTACGTGCGCGCCCGCACGTGGTATTTTGTGGAAGAGCCACTCTCAAGGGGCCAAAGAGCCACATGTGGCTCGCGAGCCACGGTTTGCCGACCACTGCCTTAGACGAACGATGGGCTCACAAGTTTTATCAATAGAAGAAAGCCTAACACTGATTTGTCAGGTTGAGGCGAGTTTGAACCTGACAAATCAGTGTTCTCGTCCCACCATTCCTGTGTCGACTGACCCCAATGATCTGACTGACCTCACTCCCGGACATTTCCTCATTGGAGTCCCGTTGACAACCATTCCTGACCATGACTTAGTTGATGTGAAAGTGTCTACTCTAAAGAGATGGGAATTGACCCAGCAGATGTTTCAGAGTTTCTGGAAACGTTGGAAAACAGACTATCTTTCAACTTTGAATCAATGTGCCAAGTGGCACAAGACTAAAGACAATAAAAAAATTAGTGATTTGGTGCTAATAAAAGAGGAAAATCAACCACCTCTGAGGTGGAAATTAGGCAGAATTCTTCAGGTCTTTCCTGAAACTGACGGTAAGGTGAGAGTAGTTACTCTAAAGACTGCATATGGTGAGCTCAAACACCCCATAACAAAACTCTCCCCATTACCCTTCAATGAATAAGTATAATTTGATATTTGAAAACTTTCAATTTCTTATTGCAGTGCACTTTAACTTTTAAATTTTAATATGTTACTTACTTATTGATATCCTGAAATAATAATATGCTTATTTGTAAACTTTGATTTTTTCAATTTGTATACTGTACGTAATTTGAATATTTAGTGTTTTATATTTGTTACCTGAAATGTTTTTATTGTTTGTTATTGACTTTAGCATTACCCCACAACGGCATGAAGTTAGTTTTGTGATTGTAAAATAGACTATATTGTGATTGTTCATGCAAAATCCTCATTTGTATTTAACTAATTGTTTAAATTGTATGATATATTTGATTTAGGAGTGCTGAATGGATATTCATCTCGGGGGAGGATGTTTGAAAGCACATATCGTTTATTCTTTCGCCCCTAGATGTCGGTCAAATGTTATCGTAATTTGAATAGTTTTGTATTATAGATTGGCAACTGCTAGTAATGTTTTGTCTTTCTGTAGAGTTAGTTTTCATTCGATATAAGACGGTTGTATTCTATTTAGCTTCCTGCTAAGATCAGCATTGCGATGCTGTTCTGATTTCTATCTATATGTGTGAAAATAAATACCTTGTCTTTGTGTCGTCATGCCATATGATTATTTACAGCGATTGTTTTAATATTTCCTGAACTTTAATCCAAAAATATTGAACAAATGGCTCTCGCCGGGTCAGTCAGTATGCCTGAAAGCTAACAAAAATCCAGTAGAGCTAAAAAATGAAGCGGAAGCACTTGTTACTACTGTTTCCCAATCTACATAAATAAAAGTGTAAATGTTCGTTTGTTCAAAACCTCAAATCTCCGAAAGTTCTTCACCGATTTCTTTGAAATTTTGACCAACGTTGCATTCGAATGCGTGAGTGTTTTTATATACCTATTATATACATGTCACACCTGTGACAGGTATAAACATGCTTTTTTTTAAACACACGCAATACTAAATATTTATACGCAATAAAAACGAGAAATGTCTTTCCCTTCCCCCTCAGAACAGAAATTTGTCACAGTGGGGGTACGACTCCACTATCAGCAGTCCCCACTGTTCATAAAGTGCGCAGGAATCGTGCTATACAATAAAAGACGATCGAAGAGATAAGAGAACGCACATGGCTGAATACATTTTCCGTCGAATACGCGAGGAAAATTCAAATATGAACATGGATTTCACAGCAGAAATCTACAACGAAGCGTTGATAATGATAGAAGATTTGTGCTTAGAAATCGTGAACAAAGTTCTCAATCAATTGGGAATGCCATCACCGAATCGATCTGCTGATGCTTCGTTCGATGTAGAATTGCGTCGTGAACAAATTTACAACACGGGTGGTCTTTTTCGTATGTGCAATCAAATATTCTTAAGCTAACGCTTGAGCAAAAAGGCATTTACGATCAAATAATGCAAACTGTCAATAACGGGGTTGGAGAAATCTTCTTAGATGAGCCAGGAGGAACTGGTAAAACGTCTCTAATTAGATTGATTCTGGCAGCAATTCGATCCGAAAATGACATAGCCTTAGTTCTTCCGTCGTCCGGAATAGCTGCGACATTGCTACCAGGCGGAAGAACTGAACATTCCGCTTTGAAATTACCATTGAACATGCAATTCATTGAAACTCCCACGTGCAACATTTCTAAAGCATCCGGCATGGGAAAAGTATTGCAGAAAGGCAAACTTATTGTTTGGGATGAATGTACAATGGCAAACAAAAAATCGATCGAGGCTCTTGATCGATCATTGCAAGATTTGCGTGGAAACATCAGACCATTTGGGAATGTATTAATATTGCTTGCAGGAGACTTCAGGCAAACATTACCTATAATTCCTCGATCGACACCAGCGGACGAAATAAATGCTTGCCTGAAATACTCTACTTTGTGTCGACACGTAAAGACGTTGAAATTATCTACAAATATGCGTGTCCATCTGCAAAACGATCGATCAGCTAAGTTATTCTCACATCAATTGCTGGAAATTGGGAACGGAAAGGTGCCGGTTGACCTGACATCAGGACGAATTTCATTGCCTCATAACTTCTGCAATTTAGTATCGTCAAAATTACAGACAATACTTTTTCAAACAAGAATTGGTTGAAAAAGTATTTCCCAATATTCAAACCAATTATAAGAATCATGATTGGATGAGTGAACGAGCTATTCTTGTTGCCAAGAACAAAGACGTCTACGAACTTAACAATATCATTCAGTATAACATTCAAAGCGAGGCAGTCACATACATGTCCGTCGACACTGTTGTGGAAGCAGATGAAGCGGTTCATTATCCAACAGAACTTTTGAATTCACTCGATCTACCAGGGATGCCACCGCACGTACTGCAATTGAAAATCGGCGTGACAATTATAATGTTGCGAAATATCAACTAACCAAATCTTTGCAACGGCACGCGGCTTGCAGTAAAAAAATTACTGAGCAACGTCGTAGAAGGAACGATCTTGACAGGACCATTCAAAGGTGAAGATGTCCTCATTACTATTACCTCATTACCTCATTAGAATTTCCCTGTTACTTTCGATTTCAATTCGCGAAAGAAATCCATCCTTAAAACATATTCATTAAATGATTTTATCTGTGTTGCTAATATTTTGCATATTGATTCCGATGGTTCTAAAGACAAACTATGTGATTCCATTTTTGACGCACTTTCGAATTTAACTTCTTTTCAACCGATAATTGACTTTGATGAGAATGACGAATTGGCGCCAAGTTCTTTCGCGCAGACGCCAGCTGCTATCGCTACAGTCGAAAACGCTTATACAAATTGTTTTTCGCCTAAACAACAATCCGAAATTGACACTTCCGTTCCTTATTCTAATTTATGGCTTGTTTTGAGAGATGTTTCCTGTTCTATGCGAAAATTTACTGGTAGCAATGCGTATACTATTCAAAGCTTTTTGCGCGACGTTGAGGATAATTTATCTCTTTTACCAGAATTAACAGATCAGCATAAAGTGATTTTTGTGAAAACTAATCTTTCTGGATCCGCTAAATTATTTATTCAGAGCCAACGTAATCTAAACACTTTCAGTTCTTTAAAAGAAGCTTTAATTGAGGAGTTTGGCTCGAAAATTACGAGCGCTGACTTACATCGACAGTTGCGAAATCGAAAGTTAAAACCAAATGAATCTCTTACAGAATATTTAATTGCTCTTCGCGAGTTAGCTTCGCAAGCCCTTGACTTTGCCGTGGACGACGCTAGTATAATTGAGTATTGCATAAATAATATTCCAGACGCTCCGTGTAATAAATTAATTTTGTATGGTTGTACTAACTTTACGGAATTCAAACAGAAACTCAAAATTTATGAAAAGATTTTTGACAGAAATAGATGTAAATCCTCAACTGACCATTTCGGTTCTAACTACATTCGTAAACGTGATGACGTGTATCATAAAATTTCAAACCCAAGACGTGAGATGAAACCAGAAGCATTTCGTCCTCATGCTCAAAGTAAACAAATGTGCTATAATTGTTTTAATTTTAACCATATATCTAAATTTTGTCCAGACAAACATCGCGGTCCAAAATGTATTTCTTGTAGAAATTTTGGCCACATCGCCGCAAATTGTTCAAAATCAAATGATTTACACACTCAGAGAGAAACTAATGTTAATACGCTGAATTCAACTACTTCAAATTTAATGTACAAGGATGTTACACTTAACCATGTCTCTTTCAACGCGTTAATTGACACAGGTTCGATGGCTACGATTATGTTAAAGCGAGCGTATACTAAAATTGGATCCCCTGTTCTTAATAACTCTAGTACATTGCTTACGGCTTTTGGCAATGGAAAAATTAAGCCGATTGGTTCTTTCAAATCCCAAATTGTTATTGATGGTCAATTGTTTACCGCTGATATTTGTGTTGTTGACGATAATACTATGCCAGTAGATTTGATAATTGGTATGAATGTACTTGCACAGGCTCAATTCACTATCACTAAAGACGGACTTTCGATTCATAAACCTTTAGATTTTGACGCTATAGACGAAGACGTTACTATTATTAGTAATATATTGGTAATAGATGATTCTAGCCCTGACATAGGCCCTAGTGCTACTAAACAACAGAGAAATACCATTCAACACCTCGTGACCAATTATAAACCCCATAAAATCAAAACTACTAATATCGAAATGCATATACAAGTTGATACTTCGACTCCCATCTGCTACAGACCACGACGTTTACCATTTACTGAGAGAGATATTGTAGATAAACAAGTTAATACTTGGATTCAGGACGGCATAATAGAACCCTGTTCATCAGACTACTCGAGTCAGGTTGTTCTTGTTAAAAAGAAAGACGGAACCCCACGACTTTGCATCGACTATAGACAATTAAATAAACATATAGTTAAGGATAGATACCCTTTACCTCTCATTGACGACTTACTCGATAAACTTCAGAATGCTCGTGTTTTCAGTACTCTAGACCTTAAAAATGGATTTTTCCATGTTAATGTTCATAAAGACAGTCGACGTTATACTTCCTTCGTGACACATTCAGGTCAGTTTCAGTTTCTTAAAGTTCCCTTTGGTCTTTGTACATCACCTTCCGTATTTCAGCGATTTGTTAATACAGTCTTTAAAGATCTCATTTTATCAGGTCAGATATTGTTGTATATGGATGACTTAATCATTCCTGCTAAAGATGAAGAGGAAAATATTGAAAAAATAAAATCAGTCTTTTCTGTCGCTTCTGACTACGGTCTTGAGATAAACTTTCGAAAATGTAAATTCCTTCATACACAAATTGAGTTCCTTGGCCATATTATTCAAAACGGACAGTTATTTCCCTCCCCTCTTAAAACAGCTGCCGTTCTAAATTATCCGGAACCAAAAAATCAAAAAGACGTCCAATGTTTCCTTGGTTTGGCTGGTTATTTCCGTAAATTTATTCAAAATTTTTCAGTTATCGCTAATCCTCTATCTAACCTTCTAAAAAAATCTACTATTTTCCATTTTGGTGTAAACGAGAAAAATGCTTTTTATCAATTGAAGCAATGTTTGGCTAATAAACCCGTTCTTAATATTTATAATCAGAAAAGCGAAACTGAATTGCATACTGACGCTTCTATCCATGGTTTTGGATGCATTCTTCTTCAGAAATCCACTAATGGTAACTGTTTTCACCCTGTATATTTTGCAAGCAAATCTACATCCGACGCTGAGAAAAATTATTCAAGTTATGAACTCGAGATGTTAGCCGTAATTCATGGATTACAAAAATTTAGAATGTATCTACTTGGTCAAAAATTTACCATAGTTACAGACTGTAACGCCTTCAAACTTACTATGAGCAAGCGCGATCTCAGTGCTAAAATTGCTCGATGGGCACTATTATTAGAAGATTACAATTATACAATTCAACATCGAACTGGAGCGAAGATGGCTCATGTTGATGCGCTAAGCCGCTATCCGACGATGCTCATTACCGCCGATTCACTGACTTTCAAAATACAAAATGCTCAGTCACACGACCCTAACATTCAAGCAATTAAAGAAATTCTTCAAACTAAACATTATAACGATTATTTTATCAAAGCAAATGTTCTCTACAAGTTAGTTGACGGTTACGAAGTTCTAGTCGTTCCAGACTCTATGCAAGACGGCATTATCAGAGACGCACACGAGAAGGGACATTTTGCTACTAAGAAAATTGAGGAGCAACTCAAACAACAGTTTTACATACCTAATTTAAAAGATAAAATTGCCAGGTGTATTGCCAACTGTATTCCATGCATCTTGACGAACCGCAAGTGTGGTAAACAAGAAGGACTCCTACACCCTTTACCAAAAGAGGACACCCCACTCCATACAAATCATGTTCAGCAAATTATTAACTCAACTTTCCAACGCAGCATTAAGACGATTCCTTTTGAACTGCTTTTCGGTACAAAAATGCGTGTCCGCAACAATCTCCAAATCACAGACCTGTTGAATGCCGAAATACAAACTGAGTTTATAAATTCACGCGACGACCTCCGCAAAGACGCCAAACAACAGATTTTAAGAGTGCAAGACGAAAACCGTAAAACCTACAATCTACGACGAAAGTTACCTCCGAAGTTCAAGTTGCACGATCTTGTCGCCATAAAACGCACCCAATTCGGACCTCGTTTAAAACTCCATCCAAAGTTCCTCGGACCCTACAAGATCATCAAACTTAAGCCCAACGACACCTACGATGTTCAAAAGTGTGGACATTTCGACGGACCCATGCATACCAGTACATGCATCGAGTTCATGAAACCGTGGACTCATAACTTTACATAGCCCGTTTGGACTAAACATACTTTAATTTTTGAACTTTATTTTCATTATTTTTTTTTTTTCAGGAATCTTCATTAGCCAGGATTGTTTTGCTGTTTAGATGTTACTACAATTAGTGTTATATTTTTCATTTTCTTTTCCAGCTCATTTTGCTAGTATTATAACCTATGTGCATTTCTTATAACTTTTATACCTTTTTTTCATTTCGTCATAATAAATTGTCACCTGTATTTGTTTGTGCCCCTACCAGCATCTGGGGGCAGATGCTTTTTGTCGGATGGCCGATGTGGGATGCCATCCATACAGCCCCATGCATGCCACTCTCATATGGAGTGCGCCCCTGTAACCTCGGCCAGCGCCACCTAGCGGGCGCCGCGAAGAACAGAAGAGATAGACGATGTTTTGCTTCGGACGAGCGTGCACGTGTGTGTGCCGCGTTGCTTGTTTTTCCCCCCTTTTAGACGTTAGTTCCCCCTGTAAATAATGCCCCTCTTTAAATAAATGTTACTTATGTTAACACTGTTTGTGATTATTCCCCCCAAAACCCCACATATATATAAAATATAGAATATTTATATTTTTTAAAGAAATTTATTTTAAAAATTTAATTAAAAAAATATTTATTTAAAAGCTATTAACTTAAAAATTTTAAAAAAAATTCTTAAAATAATTTTTTATTTGAACTTTATTTGTAATTTTTTATCAACTAGATTTTTTTTAATAAATTCTTAAACAGGTTAATAAATATGTTTTGTTATTTATTTTAAAGATAATTTTTTAAATAAATAATTTTCAAATAAATTTATAAATAATATAGAGTATAAATATATACTTTATAATAATTTAAATTTTCTAAATAAAATTTATAGAATATTTTTATTTATAACTTATTTATGAATAAGTTAATCATTTATCAATTTATTTATTTTGTAAATATTTTTGTAATAAATAACTTTATAATGATATAATCTTTAAATAATTTAATGTATAAATAAATACTTTATAACTTATTTGTAAATAAGTAATAATTTATTTATTAAGTTTATCTCCATTTATTAACTATATTTAAATTTTCATAGAATTAATACACAACAAAACAATTAGGTATTTTGAAAGAAAATTAATATCAGCATGCCTTTTCCATATAAACGTTCACTGCTCATGCCTTTGAAAAAATATCGAGCAGACGACAGTTTCTGTAAGAGAAAATTATTCCTTCTCATTTTTTACCTCTTCATTCAAAATGTCCCAAGATTGCACGCATGCGCAGAAGAAAAAGGACTCTAGTGCCGGACCGGACCTTTGCGATTTATCGCTTCGTAATTTAACTCAAAACAATATTTCACCTGAATTAATGATCATCAGTAATTTATTTTAACAAAGGGGATGATGTTTTATTTGATAAATATGAGGGTATTGTGTCAGAGCAATTAAGAAATGACATAATTGAAGAATGCCCCGACAATGATATAGAAAATGTATACTTTATGCCTTATAGGCCTGTTATAAGGAATGACAAATCTTCAACACAGGTTAAGATGGTTTTTTGATGCCTCCTCAAAAGACTGTAATTATAAATCACTGAATGATTGTTTGTGGAGCGGACCCAATTTAAATCCCAATATATTAGATACACTTCATAAAAAATAAAGTTGCATTCTGCGCAGACATAGAAAAAGCGTTTCTCCAAATTGGCATTGCAGAGGAAGACCGAAATTATTTAAAATTTTTGTGGTTTGATGATACCGTTGATAACTCCTTCAAAATTCTTAGATTTAAGCGAGTTCCTTTCGGTGTTACTTGTAGTCCGTTTATTTTGGCCGCAACAATTAAACATCATATTCAAAATTTCAAAGAAAAACACCCTATAGTATTTAAAATGTTAAATTCTTCCTTATACGCAGATGACTTGATCGACGGATCAAATTTTGATGAAGCCTTTTATTTGACCTCCGCTATTACCAGACCCAAATCCAAAACCAAGGGCAAATAATAATTTATCATCTCTTAATGTTAACGTTCATCCTAATTTGAATAAAATTGTGAAAATTAGAAACTTAAGTTTTAACTCAATCATTGATATCGGAAGTCAAGTTACTCTATAACGGAAAGTTATTTTTGATCAACTAAATAATAACCAGTTAAGACCATCATATTCAACTTTGACAGGATTAGGTAAATGCAATATCACACCCTTAGGTTATTTTACAAGTGAAATCAAAATTGATAATTTCAAATGCAGTACAAATATTTGGATGGTTGAAAACGACACAATGAATCATGATATAATCGTAGGACTTGCTGTGCTTATGTAGGGTGAAACAGTTATAAGCGAAAACGGAATCATATTTCGAGATAAAAATCTGAGTGAAGAAATTAACTCCTTAAAGGTTTTAACAGTAGATTTAACTTTCGATGATATCGAACTTGATATTGAGCATGATATTCCTGAATTCTATAAAGATGAAGTACGCGAGATAGTTTTGAACTATAAACTTATAACAACCAAAGCAACTAATGTAGAAATAAATATTCTCGTGAAGATAAAGAGCCAATTTATCATCGACCTCGTCGTTTACCATTCACTGAAGGAAAAAGTGTTGAAACTCAGGTGGCTGAATGGATAGAGCAGGGCATAGTCGAGCCATGCTCTTCTGAGTATTCAAGTCCGATCGTAATAGTTAGGAAAAAGATGGCACCCCTCGTGTATACATCGATTACCGGAAATTAAATAAAATTATTGTAAAGGATAGATTTCCACTGCCGTTAATAGAAGATATTGTACACCGACTGCAAGAGTCGCGAGTATATAGTACAATCCATCTTAAAAACGGATTCTTCCATGCCAATGTAAACGACTCTAGTAAAAAATACACCTCCTTCGTCACTCATGAAGGGCAATACCAATTTTTAAAAGTACCTTTTGGATTGTGCAATTCCCGAGCTGTCTTTCAACGTTTCATTAATACAATTTTTAGACCGTTGATCAATGATGGTATTGTTTTACCATACATGGACGATATAATTATTTTGTCTGCAAATGAGAAGGAAGGTATCGAAAGACTGAAAAGAGTATTTGATCTTGCTAGCGACTACAGATTGCAAATAAATCTTAAGAAATCTCAATTTCTAAAAAAAGAGTCGAATTTTTGGGACACGTTATAGAAGGTTACATTTCCCCATCCACCTTAAAAACAAAAGCTGTACTTGATTTTCCTGAACCTACTAATCTGAGAGCAGTCCAATGCTTTTTAGGAATTACAGGATATTTTAGAGAGTTTATTCAAAATTATTCTATCATTGCGAAACCACTAAGTGACCTTTTAAAGAAAGACTGTAAATTTAAATTTGATTTAAAAGAAAGAACTGCTTTTGATATTCTCAAAACATTACTGTCGCAGAATCCTGTTTTAGGCATTTACAACCCAAAATATGATTCAAAGGTACACACTGGTGCTAGTCTAGATGGATATGGTACAATTTTGTTACAAAAATCACCCAATGATAACAATTTTCATCCGACATACTGTATGAGTAGAAAAACAACGGACGCGGAGAGAAAATACACAAGTTATGAGTTAGAAGCTCTATTGATTACAGAAGCTTTAAAAACGTTTAGAATTTATTTGCTAGGTATTCCATTTAAAATTGTTACAGACTGTGCCGCATTCCAAAAGACAATGGATAAAAAAGAGTTGTCTACACGTGTTGCTCGTTGGGCTTTACTACTACAGGAATTTGATTACGTCATTGAACACCGACCCGGATGTAAAATGTCTCATGTTGAAGCTCTAAGTAGATGTCCAATAAACACACTTTGCATTACTATTGAAAATATCTTACCCAAACTTAGGTTAGCCCAGGACGAAGACAATGAAACTAAAACAATTAAAGAACTATTGAAGGTTTCGAACTATGATAATTATTTTATGCATAACGAAATTTTGTATAGGTTTATCGACGGTAAAGAGTTAATTGTTGTTCCCGAAAATATGCAAACTGAAATCATCAGAAATGCTCAAGAAAAGGGACATATGGGAATTAAACATACTGAAAAACACTTAGAAGATAGGTATTTTATTCCAAAAAACCTGTCAAAAATCGAGAAACTAATAGCTAATTGTGTACATAGTATTTTAGTAAATCGTAAAAGAGGCAAACAAGAGGGTTTTCTTCAACCCATTCATAAAGATGACGTACCCTTACGTATCATATTGATCACTTAGGACCATTAGAAAGTACTTCTAAAATTACAAGTATATTTCGACAATTATAGACGGATTTACCAAATTTGTTTGGCTATATCCTACCAAAACAACCCAGTCAGTCGAAGTAATATCTAAATTAGAACTGCAGAAAACTAATTTTTGAAATCCAATTAGAATAATCTCCGATAGAGGTACTGCTTTCACGTCTAAAGGAATTTGAAGAATATTAATCCAAAGAAAACATACAGCACCATCTAATCACTACAGGACTTCCCCGTGCCAATGGCCAAGTCGAACGTTTAAACCAAGTAATTATTTCTGCGTTATCAAAATTATCCATAGACAATCCATCCCACTGGTAAAAACACGTTAACGAACTGCAGCAAACTATAAATTCAACGTATCATAGCAGTATTAATACAACCCCTTTCGAACTACTTTTCGGCACAAAGATTGACTCGAAATCAACAGATAAATTAAAAGAAACGCTAGAAGCTGAATTTCAAGTTAATTTAGAAAAACATCACGAAGACTTAAGAAGAGAGGCTAAAAAACGAATTTTTGAAGTCCAGGAGCAAAACAAAAGACCATACAATTTACGTAGACGAACCCCTCAGAAATATAAAATAGGAGATTTAGTTGCAATTAAACGTACGCAATTTGGACCTCATCTCAAGTTAAAACCGAAGTATCTACGACCATATAAGATTATAAAAGTTAAAGGCAACGACATCTATGAAGTATCCAAAGAAGGCGACCACGAAGGCCAGAATACAACAACCACGCGCTGAATTTCTTAAAAGATGGAGCATAACCCCAAATTGACGATACTTTTTATAACTGATTAAGGACCGATTGAGACTTTTCCCGATTTATGACTTTACTTTTACCCAATTATGACTGTGTTTGTGTCTGTCTGATGGTTTAGACGAATAAATTTGAAGACGATAAGACGAATGGATTTTGAAGACGGGAAAGGAAGACGACGAAAGACGAAGAATTTGACGCTGACTCAAGACGAAAAACACGACGATAATTCAAGACGATGAACGACGCTAAAAGAGAATTGAAATTGTTGCAAGAACAAACTGCTACTGTTTTTTCTTTTGTTTTTAGGTATTTTCCAACAGACGATCTGACTAGGAATGTGAGGTCATATTTTCTCTAGGACGGCCGAAATGTGGAATGGAACTGGCCATCACACCTCCCCCCGAATTGTAGAATGGAACTGGCCATTTATGATCTCCCACCAGACGTTAACAGAAGCGACCTCTACCGACTACAACGGCATATATATAGCAGTTCTTCACTGGAAGCAGAGGCGATTCCTTGGACGACGATTCCTTCGTTTAGTGTTCGTAGTAACCCCGAGTCAGCTGAACGGATTTTAACAAGTTTTAATGGATATAACTCCGTCAAAGACGCTAAAGACGTTAGCTTTTATTTCTTAGTATGTGTTATTGCATTAATTGTTCGTGCTTCGTCATTAAATGTGATTATATGTGAGTTGCATCATTCTTCTCGACCGCTCACCATTGCCCATTCTGACCGCCCACATATATATGTAGATCGGGGTACAACGCCTCCTATGAGGATTCCCTGCTATGCTTTTCATGCAGACAACAGCGCCCCTTAGGGAGATCAAAGGAGCGAAGGCTGAACGCAGAGGGGAATGAACTTTCGTCGGGACGAGACGTGTGAATTGAATGCGGCAGACGGCTGCATTCCCTTTCTCCGATTGGAAAAAATTGCCCAGCAGCATACGTGCTGCGATGTCACTTTAAACTGAAAACTACTGTAAATAATATTCTAAATGTAATATAGTGTTTGTATTTTAAGCAGTGACTCTGTCTTTTATTGAGTACTGTCTTACTGAGTATAAGAGAGTCTGGTTCCACCGTGCAGTACGTGGACAGGTTTCTATGAAAGTGGGCGCCCGGCCCGGATCGGATCAAGGAAAAGACAACCGGCCATTGAAGTGTGCAGAAACATCGGATTGACGTGAGTACACCATTGCTATAATAATTAAAATGTCGGACTTAACCAGTGCCAAAAAGGCAGATTTATTGATTCTGGTCGACGAATTAGACCTAGAGGCCCCAGCAAACCCTAAAGTCAAACAACTAACCACCCTTATCACTACATCAGAGTATTACGACGAGGAGTATGTGAAACCCCTCCTGGCAAATATTAAGGCTGAGCGAGAAAATCTTGAGGCCGAAGCCAAAAACCTTGGAAAGCTAGAAGCCGAAAACAGGCAAAAGCTTGAAAAGATAGAAGCCGAGAAAAGACAACAGGAATATGAATTGCGAAAATTAGAGTTAATGCATGCGTCGGAGCGAAATAACGAGACAGTAGTACAAGCGAGTTCAGTAAGTAGTATTAAAAGTGAAAGCATAATGAAACTGATAAATAAGTACGAAACAAACAGTGACATTAATGTGTACCTGTCTTTGTTTGAGAGGCAGATCAAGCGCGTCGACATTCCAAAAACAAATTGGGTCACGTACCTAATAGGCCAGTACGTAGGGAGTTGAATTCGGAAATAATTCAAACAAAAGTGGAAACTTTTTTAATCCCTTTATTTTAGGTCAAATATGAATCTCCCGAGTTGTCCCCCTCCGCCGAGGCGAGCGCTGGTGGTTAGGTAAGAAAATTGAGTAAAAAAGAGGTAGTTTTTCAGCTTTTTCAAAATAAATTGAAACCGGTTCATCCAATCAAAGAAACCTTAATACAAAATTTTTAGAGCATTAAATTCTGCGTAAAATGAGTACCAATACATAAAAGTTACTCCATTTATAAGGTTACTAGCTTCACCCGAAGTTGCCGTTATTTTTTCAACTTTTGCTAGTAAGTGCGATTTTCGCTATATGTGTGTTTTTCGGAGAAATGGGCATGGGGGAATCCCGGAATCTGAAATAATTCACACAAAGGTGGAAACTTTTTTAACCACTTTATTTTAGGTCATATATGAATATCCTGAGTTTCCCCCTCCGACGAGGCGAGCGCTTGTGATTAGGTCAAAGGACATCCGCAAGGTTCAGGGTGACCAGTCACCCCACCAGATCGTTTTCCAGTAACTGCCAAGTTGCGATTTAGTACGGTTTGTGTCCGCTGTTGTTCCGTGTTTTTAAATTTTTCCTTCCGTTATTATTTCATTTCGCTACGCAACGTGTCTCACAATGTGTTCTCATCAGTACCAACAATGTCAGACCTTTCTCCAGCTTATGCAGAAAAATTTGAAGAAGGTGAGACAATAGTTGTGAAAGAAAGAGGGGCTAAAACATAGATAGAATAAAGCAAAAAGAGAGGTGATGGTAAGTATAATCTTTTTTAAAACTGTACGACTATCAAAATTAATGTCAAGTGTCAAAAGGCTTACACAAGAGGAAATACATTGTTGCTGCAGCAAAAGCAAGTATTAGTGGTGCTGGTGCTCGACGATCTAACATACCAACATTCAATTTCCAAAAGGAATGTTTTTAGTGTGCTGAAAATGCATCAGAAGATTTTCAGAAACAAGAAATAAGAAAACCAAAAGCAAAACGTGACCGAGTAAGTTTTGTTACAACCTCTGAATTGTTAAAATATTTCAAAGGACCTAATCCGTCTGAAAAAAATTCTCAAGAGAAGACTGATGGAAAAATATGGCGATGGCATCATTATTACAGCAGGATACAATAGATAACCCATTATATGTTTTCGTAACACTAGTTATAACATTTTGAGTGCAAGTTGGTATGGATCTCGAAAAAATTATGAACAAGAAGAGCATCGTTAAAGTTGTTGCAGATATAATAAGGGAATCCATAAGTTCCAAGGTGTACGACATGGATAAGTACCATGATCAACAACATTTTTTGGAGAATGCTGAGCAGAATATTCCTGAATCATTGCAGTATCTCCTAAATTCAATTATCAGGAAAAGCAAACATGGAAAGGAAAATAAAAAATGGAAAACCAAGGTAATTGCAATTTCACACTCAATAATTTCCGCAACAAGGCCAAGACCTCTTATTTCATCAATGCAAGTAGGTATTGGCGCACTTTTATCACGGAAATATGGTTCTAAAGATTTAATACGTATACCTCATGCACTGGGCTTTTGCTGTTCTTACGATGAAGTCAGAATGTTTGAAATGTCTTGTCTACAGCATCCAAGAAGCAGTGCATTGTGTGGGTCCTTCTCCCAATTTGTTTTTGATAACGCCGATATAATGTAGATACTTTAGACGGATCAAAAACATTTCACGCAATGGGTGGAATTCAGTGCATAACCCCCTCTTCCCTTTCTTCACAAGGCCCAATCGCAAGAGTGGGAGTGATGCCAAGCGCTGGGATTGTAGGGAAATCTGGTGCTGTCCAATTGTTACCTTTTCAGAGGAGAACAACACTGAGTAGAATCATTATTGAAGACTTTGGTGAAATCAATTATGCAGTTCAAGTTTTACCAAGTGATTTGATGTGGATTTATAAAAAATGGCAATACGATGAGATCCCAGGTTTGAATGGCTTTATGGAAGACATTACATGTACAAAACAGTACTGTAAATCACAAATTATGTTTCTTCCTTTCATCAATTCTCCTACCTCAAACTATGACACCGTGTACAGTGCTCTTGTTAGTGCAGCTAATGAATGTAAAGATATAGAATAGAACAATAGAGCAGAGCCATTGTTTTGTGACCATCGATCAGCCCCTTTACTGGAAAACTCGGGAAATCATTTCCTCAAGTTCCGTAGAATTTGAGCTTGGGTCCGTAACTGTCCGTTTGGGGGGCTTTCACCTACTAATGTCCTTCATGGAAGCAGTATGATACATCATGTATGGCAGTGGGTTGCAGGACTTACTGAGCATTGCCTATGCTCGGGCATCAATTCAGACACCGATGACGAGTCATGCATATGCGAGAGCTGTCAGGACTCACATGATGTGCCACTTGTCAATAGCAAAGATCGTTCAGATGAAGACTGAGATTTAAGATGAAGAGCGAGATGACATCTTTGACGTAGACTGTTCTCTTTCTGAATCAGATACTGCTGTACAAAGTATTGTGCAGAAGTTTACTCAGAAATTTGGAGAGCTGGAAAATAATGGACCTACCGCAAAACTAAGGGTGCAATATTTTCCAATGGTAACGTTGATAAAGCAATTCATCCAACCAGGGAGAAGTGGAGACTGGAAGCTACATCTACTTTGTGTGAAAAGAATGCTGCCTTAGTTCCCTGCAAGTGGCCATTTTTTTGTACACAAAGTCTGCAACACTGTACTTGCAGGAAATGCTTGTTTTACAAAATAAGCTGACCCTTACAGAGTACAAGAATTTTGTAGCAAATGGCTTTTTTACTATTTGGCGTTATGACAAGTACTCATTGAAAGCAGAATTAAATGCTCCACAACATTTAGTTAGAGCTAATTTTTCTTCAAACAGGTACTTTACCTGAAAGACAATTATACCAAAATTCGCACTTACCAGCAAAATTTGGAAAAATGACGGCAACTTCGGGAGAAGCTAGTAACCTTATAACTGGAGTAATTTGTATGTATTGGTACTCATTTTACGCAGAATTTAATTCTCTAAAATTTTGCATTAAGGTTTCTTTGATTGGATGAACCGGTTTTAATTTATTTTTAAAAAACTGAAAAAATACCTCTTTTTCACTCAATTTTTTTACGTAACCACCAGCGCTCACCTCGGCGGAGGGGGAAAATTTGACTTAAAATAAAGTGATTAAAAAAGCTTGCACCTTTGTTTGAATTATTTCCGAATCAGGGATATCCCCCCCCTTGCCTACTGGCCTATGCCGATGGACATAGTCAATTTAACCCTTTCACCGGCTCAATTCGAAACTCTAATTCACTTATCCTGGCTTCTGAAACTTGTATAGTTCTACCCTTCAAGCGGCCCGATTCCCTGGAAAAAAGTTTGTTTTCACTGCAAAGTACTTCTTTCCCCCTTTTCGGAAGTATCTTTTGCTTGTCACCGCAACCTTCCACAGTAATGAAATTTTCCACCCCGCTAGTGTCCCCAAATTTGTTCCCCCAGCGAGAAAGCGGAATTTTACTAGGTAACGGTACGGGTGTGTGTCTATGTGTGGCTTATTCCACCCGCTCTAGCCCTAAGCTAGACCAGAGGAAAAGGGGGACAGCTTCTGAGGGTCATGTATAAGAGATTTCCGTTCCTGGGAAAGACTCCTCGGTGACTTCGTATCGGCTGATGATAACGTTAAAATGCTATGAAAATTTGGCAAAAATATTATATTCAATTTCTTCCAAACTTCAGATATTTTCCAAACAAAGCATTCGAAAATATAAATTAAACATTAAATATTTCAGATTTTAAACCATCTTTTATAATTTTAAGTTAATAAAAAATTCTAGAGAATTCCATTAAATATTTCATCTCACTAGCATAATATTTTTCACACGTTTTCCCATAACATTTCCATGATATGCGAATGCCTGATAATAATCATCTCCTACTTCAAGATATTTATATTTTGTGCACAACGCCATACAAACTTAATTCTTAACCCATTCTAAACAAAAAGAAAATCAATCATATTGAGGTGGTATACTAATTTTAATACCTCATTGATTTGAGGTTGGTTGGTTGGGGTTTTATGGCGCAAGGTCCAAAATAGGACATAAAGCGCCAAACACAAGACAGAGGCGGGAAAATAGTATATAGAAAACCGCCTGACATAAACCAACGACAGAAATTACAGGTACGAAACCAACACCATTTCTTAATAAAATGACATAAAAGAGTGTAAAACAGGTATAAAAAAGTAGTAAAAAAGCAGTGTAAACGTTATAAATATATATATATATATATATATATATATATATATATATATATATATATATATATATATATATATATATATATATATATATATATAAGTTAATGATGCATAAAAGGGATAAAAGCTATGATATATAAAAATTTATAAAATGTTTAGATCATATGAATGGTTACATAAATAATGAAAAGTGCTAAAATTTTAACAATAAAATCAATCCGAAAAGCAAATGCACTTTATAAAATTAGTACAAAACAAAAAGGCAAAAAGAGAAGGATGGGGTGGTTCCCCCAGCAGATCTGACAAATTGGGTGAACTACAACCGAAAAACCTGTTATAGTGAGACTGCAGACTAGGGCAAGACGTCAAGACGTGTGACACTGAAAGCGGAGCCTTACAGTGTTCACACAGAGGGGCATCCTCACCCATCAGCAAATGCCGATGTGTCAAAAGAGTATGCCAAACTCTCAAACGTGTAAGTACTACGTCTGCACGGCGCAGTCCAGCAGATGGCCAAGAGCCAATGCGAGGTTTAACCTGTCGCAGCTTGTTCTGAACTTGTAGGTCCCAATCTAACTGCCACTCATGCCAAACTAACTTTTTGACAGCGGACTTCAAATCGGTGATAGGAATAGGCTGAACCAGACGATGCATGGCACCTTTAGCCGCAGCATCTGCATGCTCATTACCCGCTATGCCGACATGACCCGGCACCCAGCAGAACGAAACACTGAAACCTCGACGACAGAGGCGACGATGCAGATCCACCACCGGAGATAAAAGGGAATGAGAGTGTGACACTTCACCATTCTCCAAAGTCTCTAATACGCTGATGGAATCTGTATACACGATATATCGTCTACTGCTCTGACGGGAGATGTACTTTACATTGATTTCAGGAACCAAAAATTTAAACTTCAATAATTACCATTTTGTTACACAGAAGATACATTTTAACAGTCGTAAAAATATTTACACATTCTGAAACACTGCAAGTGGTTAAAAAATATTATAAGTGCACATTTTATATAATTAAAACATAATAATACACAAATTATTTAAATGTGTCATGTTACAATCACATTGTTTTATCCTATGAATTTTATATTTCATTGTTAAACGAATTACATTCACACAAAACGATAAAAGTATATTGCAGTTCACACACAGAATTACTTATTGTTTCGTATATGTAATGAAATTTTGGAAAAAAGAATTATTTTAACAACCCAAAATTAGATAATATTAAATTTTAGAATTAAGATTATAACATAATATTCCATTTTTGGCATGATCTCAAGGTTAGTACAAAAAGTGACACATAGTACCCAAAATGACTGCTCAAAGGTTATGCTTGAATATATATATGGTTTATTTACACTACTATACATTTTATATACAATAACACTTTCAAAAAAAAAAAAAAAGAATTCATTAAACTTTCTTCAAATTATTTAATCCTATTCTAAATTTCCTTCAAGTTAATCATTCAATGCAATTTTTCTAGATATTCACCAATGTTAACCTAAATTATCACAATAAATTTCAACAATAAATATTTGCTAATAGATACACACATCATTGATAATCAATTCCAGCAGTTATAAAATTCCTCATCATAACTTTGTTACTACCAATTACATTCATCAATAATCTTTACTAATAGTTATACACCTCAATAATAATAGGTTTTGCCAGTAATTAAATTCCTCAACATAACTTTGTTACTACCAATTAAAATCATCAGTAACATTTATTAATAGTTAAACACATCATATTCAAAATCATCAATCATCATTTCAAAACATAACTTTGTAATTAATATTTAACTTATTTTCAATCTTTCACTCAAAATCTTAAAATTTTAGGAATGCCAAAATCAGAGTTCCAAATGACTTCCCTAAATGACTTCATTAATATAAAATACTCTGAAGCAAATGCGCCTACCTTGGCTGACATCGATGACACCACATGTATACAAATGAGTTTCAGTCCTCGGACTCATTAACACACACAGGTATGAGGATAATAATCCGTTGCGTCATAATTGGCAGTCCACGTAGAATATCAGTAAACACAGTCTGGAAGTCACCACTCAGTTCTTGGTCCTTGTGCAAGGGTGCAGAGTCTCACGGCTGGCATGGAGTTGATCGTTGTGGTCAAGGAAACAGGCTCAAACTCTTAGAGTCAGTTCCAGATCATTGGGCAAGGGTGCAGAATCTCTCAGCTGGCATGGGGTTGATCCTTGTGGCTGAGGGAATAGGCTCAAATCCGTGTAATCTGGTAATCAACTATTTTATCACGCAAGGGTCAACAGCGACATGGTTTCACCCTTGCTTTTAGTTTCGACTCATTTATTCTATATGTTTTCATGACAGTATATTTTCTTTCATATTACAAATGAATAATTATATCGCTAAAAATTTATTAGTTCTTTCTGATGTTACAATTATAGATGCAATGATCTTGTTATAACCTTAATACATAATACCATATTTTCAAGTGCTACAATTTTTTACAACAGAAGATCGATAATAGATCGCTATATCATACACAATTGCTTATTTCTTATTATGTGAAAATGTGATGTAAACAAAGACGTATACTTATTTTGAATATAGAAATATATGTTAAACATTCTATTCTTTTGTATGGTATTTTTCAAAACAGGAAGCGGGGCACAAAGCTTCATCACAAATTTTGCATGAATGGATAGATATATTTTCTGATTCAGAAGAAATGTTTTCTTCCGTTATTCTCTCTATTAATTTCAAACGGAAGTTCAGATTATTAAGATTCCCTCCATTTTTTTTGTAAAGAAGGAATGAATTCCAAACGGAAATATCTAAAAGGTGCCTGACAATTTTTTTAAATATTTTTTCTGTTATCATCGTTTTTCTTATATCCCATAATTTTCTGTTATCGTTTTTCTTATTTTGCCATAATTTGAAATAGATGCATCCATTCTGTCCACACCACTCATTGTATGGTTGCAATTCACAACTGGTACGGGTTTTTTATTAGTTTTCCCATGTTTTGTTATATTTTGCATTTCTGTGGAATGGATCGTGCTTAAAATGGCAACAGATCTTTTATCATGCCACTTCATTATCAAAGTTTTCCCCCGTTGATAAGCAATCAGCTCACCCTTTTTCATTTTCTTATTTTTGATTTCGTCGGGTACATCCCTTCTGTTTGTTCAAAGTGTTCCATATATGTCTGTTTTCCTTGAAATGAGAATTTCTGCAAGGTCTGGGGAGTTGTAAAAATTGTCCACAGTTACACAATAGCCTTTGTCTAACATGGAATCTAACATAGTTAGGACACTTTTTATTCCTACACCATATTTCTCAGACTGCGGAAGATATTTTGTGTTTTTTCCGGTATAGATGATGAAATTTGACACATAGCCTGAAGATGATTCACATAGCATAAAAATTTTTACACCAAATCTTGCACGTTTCGAAGGAATGTATTGTTTCCAGCCAAGTCTTCCTTTAAACAAAAGAAGAGACTCGTCAACGGAAACATCTCTTTCCAGGATATAAACCATCTGGTAATTTTTCAATGGCATTAAAGATAAATTTTCAATTTTTGCCAAGCAGTTTTTTGCCTTAGTTTCACTTTCAGGATATTGCTGATTGTTTGAAAAATGCAAAAATTTCATAATTAGGCTGAATCTTTTTTCAGCCATAAATTTCGAAAAGTATGGGGTCTCTATGGCTGGGATTTTAGACCAATACATTCCTTCTTCCGGTTTTTGATTTATCCCCTCCAGGATACGCAGCGACAAAAATAAAAGAAATTATCTTATTGGTCTCAACCCATTTCAAACATCTTGATTTGGGTGTCAGTTTATTTAAACTGAAGTACTGCAACATACCTACGCGTTTTATATATATAGATACTGGAGGTAATTGATTTGCAGTGCAATAGCGAATTAATAACAATTTTGGAACAACATCCAAAATTAATTTTTATAATATTTATATTGCAGCCGAAAAATTTTGTTGATGAATGAATATTCATGCTTAATTTATGACTTGACAATTTTCATGGTTTTCATGCAGAAAACCAAATTTTTTTAAATATCAGAATTAAAAATTTAGTATTTTCTCGCAACACACATATTGGATTTGAGTTCAATTGAATGCACTATTTAGACGCTATTGCACATACGTACATACACAAGTTTATAGTTAAATACACAATTTTACAAATCAGTTTTGTTTTAATCATATTCTTTTTGTCTATGAAAATACATCTTTTTTTTAACTGTAATTTTAAGATTTTATCGGTCATATCAATGTCCTAGTTAAATGCTGTAATAAAGAAATTCCGATAATTTGGTTGTTTAGAGAGCTTAGGTCAGTTTTTGGTACTCGAAGACTAATTTGACCGGGACTTACTGCTTAATGTCGATACAGATGAATACAAACATTTATATAGAAAAGGGACTCGAACCTGCGAACTCCAGCACCGTAAGGTTCACCCGGAAAATTATGCTTTCATGAATTTGCTTCCGACCATTATCAAAAATCAATGAAATTTTAAGGAAACAGCTACGGGGTCCGAAAATCGTCTCGCTGGGAAGTCGGCTACGCAAGAGAGGGGTACGAAATCAGGAGAAAATTCCTATCTCATGAGGATGATCAAAATTGTGGAGATAACCTCGAATGTGACGCTCTAAACGCCTTACACCTGATAATTTGGGTAGGTAGTTCATCGTGAGTTAAAAAAACAAGAAAAGAAACACCTAAGAATTTCTCACCAATCCCTCCAACCCATTAATTTACAGATTAAAACAAGATCTCAAAAGACCGAGATGAAGAACTAAACAATATTTTGTTACACGAGGGTTAATTAGATAGACTGGAACCTACTTTTAAAGCCGATTACGAAAGGCGGGAATCATCCATGCCAGAAGTAGGATTCGGGACCGAAAGACAGAGCCCTACCATTCAGCCATTTCCCAGTATGAAGCACTGTACAACATCAAATAACTTTTCAAACTTGTATGGAAAGTAATAAAATAATAATGGAAAAGTTTGAAATGTAGCCAAATTGATAAAATAAAATAAAATATGTTTAGACATTATTTTAGTTACTAAAATCGTTATTTTAGTTATAAAAATTATTAAAAGACGATTAATTAAATTTAAATATACATAATTTAAATATACAGTACATGAATTAAATCCTGATTTAAATTAGGATTTAAATCACTTGATTTTTCTAAAAAATCATTGATTTAAATCAAAATTACTTAGGTATATATTTTTACATTATGTTTCATTCAAATGTAATTTTATTAGCTATAATGGCTTTATCTAGATTGTAAAGTAAAAGATAAAGTAGGAGGGAACTTCTATCATTGCAATATCATATTTTATCTATCACTGCGATTAGTAAGAGTTTTGTTGACATAGGATAAAAAAAATCATGGTTTTATTAATTTAATATATAATTTATCATATGTAAATACTAATAGTGCAATGAAAACTTTATCATTAATCGTAATAATAATTTAATCATAATTTAAATTATTGCCTTTGAAATTTTTAACTTGTTAATGTTTAAAAAAATAAAAATTCGCGAATCTCCCAGATTATGATCCTAGGGAAATTCATAAGCGCCCTGTTCTTGTGGCCTTACAACAGCCAGCTAGCCATTCCACACCCTCCATTCTTGACCGTCCTTCTTGGAAACTGATGTAATTACCGAACATCTGTCTTTTCGGGAAAGTCGATCTGCAACCCCCCCCCCTCCAACTTACCAACGTCGCTCTATTCAGACCCCCATCCCGTGAATGCGTCAGAATCGGAGATGTACATGTAGGGGTCTTCATTCCCCAATTTCGGACAATTCGAGGTTGTAAATCAAGCCCCTTTTATCGTTCCGAAAATGGGGGAAAGACTCCGTGCAGTGCTGGAAAAATCACCTGCGCCTGCTCAGGGATACGTCACTGCCCGAATGGTTGGTTGGTTGGTTGGTTAGGGTTTAATGGCGCAAGGTCCAGAGAGGACATGCTGCGCCAAACATATGGTAAAACCAGAAAAACGGTAGTTAAAAAAAAAATAGAAACAAACTGGATGGGGTTTCCCCATCCAGTATACAGCCAGGTATAAGAAAACAATAAAAAAAAAACAATGATTCTAGATCATGAACGAGGAAGACAACATGCAGTACTGGTAATGTCAAAACAACTAGATGGGGGTCCCCGTCTAGATTGCAGGCAAAATTAAAAAAGATTGAAAACAAGGATAAAGTTATTAAATCAACGGGTAAAATCCGGTACATTTCAAAAATCGGAAAATAGCAGGGTGAGGTGTTTCACCTAATAGATCTTTTAAGGTCAGTGAAGCAGAACCAAAATATTTAGAGTAAAAATTGGTTAGTCCTGTACAGTCGGTTAAAATACGTAAACTCGTAAGGTCGCAGTTGCAGTGAAAGCAAATTGGGGTATCTTCCCCCTCCAACAAATGTCTGTGAGTGACTCTAGTATGTCCTATTCTTAGACGGGTGATCATGACGTCAAGTTTCCTTGGATATAGTGGAGGCCAGATAGAGATGACGGGTTTGATGTGATGGAGTTTATTATCTACTTGGAGATTCCATACCGAACGCCAGTTATTGAAAATAAAATTTTTAATGATGTGTTTGACGTCAGAGAAAGGGATAGGGTGATCTAAAACTATTATGGAATCTTTTGCTGCTGTGTCCGCAAGTTCATTGCCAGGGATTTCAACATGAGCTGGGACCCAGCAAAGCAGAATACTGTAACCACGACATTTTAACCGATGATGGAGAGTTATGACAGATGAGACCAAAGGATGACTATTGTTGCCAGACTTTAAGCTCTCGAGTACGCTCAAAGAGTCAGAGTATATGATAAAATTTTTATTCTGATGATTGGCGATAAAATCAAGTGCTTGTTTGATGGCTAAAATTTCCGCAGTAAAAACAGTGCATGATGAATGAAGTTTGAAACTATGAATATCCGAATTAAAAACAAAGGCACAACCGACATGATGTGTTGTCTTCGATCCGTCCGTATAAATATCTAGATATCTAGAAAAATTATGCCGATGAGACTGAAATAGCTGTTTATATATAGATGAATCAGTGTCAATCTTATTAAAATTATGAAAGGGATTAATGTATGATATAGAATTTTTCTTCCAAGGAGGAAAGTCAAATAAGGGACGTTCACACACATTTAAATCATCCAGAGTGGTGTTTTCGATCAAAGAACGCATACGTAACCCAAAGCACGGGATGCAGGATGGCCGATTTTTGCAGAGGGTGTCGTACCGTTTGTCCACTAAGATGTCACGCAAAGGATGCATAGGATGAGTCAGCACGCGAAAAAAGTAGTTCAATGAAAGTTGGTGACGAGTGTGAGATAAAGATGGTTCGTGACAATCTACATAGAGACTTTGAACTGGTGAAGTACGAAAGGCACCAGAACAAAGACGAAGTGCACTGTGGTGCACCGTGTCAAGTTTGCGTAGGACGGATTGGCGAGCAGAGTTATAAGATGCACAGGCGTAGTCAAGCTTTGATCGGATTACCGATCTGTATATGCGGAGCATAGAAGTCCGATCAGCTCCCCAAGATGTATTTGCTAAAATCTTAAGCATATTAAGTGATCTCTCGCATTTTTTACGCAGCTGTACAACATGTGGAAGAAAGGTTAGTTTCCTGTCAAATATGACACCTAAAAAACGTACAGAATCAATAACATTTATCTTCTGGTCTTCAATGAAAATTTCGGGATCCGGATGGATCCCACGTTTACGACAAAAGTGCACACAAGAGGTTTTGTCTGGTGAGAATTTAAAACCATTTTCATTACTCCAAGTCAAAATTCGTCGAATTGCAGTTTGAAGTTGGCGTTCAATGAATCGCATGTCTTTTCCCTGGCAGCAAATCTGTAAGTCGTCAACATAAAGACTTCCCCGTACGGAAGGTGGAAGCTGTTTTAAAATGTTATTAATTTTTATTGAGAAGAGAGTGACGCTGAGGACACTCCCTTGGGGAACCCCTTCTTCTTGGGTAAAAAGGTTGGACAAGACATTGCCAATACGAACTTGAAAATGTCGGGTAGCTAAAAAATTTTTAATAAAAATAGGGAGATTTCCGCGAAACTCCAAGTCAAATAGATCTCTGAGAATTCCATAACGCCAAGTACGGTCGTATGCTTTTTCAATGTCAAAATAAACCGATAT
The DNA here is from genome assembly GCA_907164885.2 of Dolomedes plantarius. Lineage (NCBI taxonomy): Eukaryota > Metazoa > Arthropoda > Arachnida > Araneae > Dolomedidae > Dolomedes > Dolomedes plantarius. The sequence goes on from OU015499.1 coordinate 5,148,975, forward strand.
AAAATGGTTTTTTAGGAGAAATGCTCTCCTAATGTCAGATTCAAGAGCAATTACATTGTCAATGGTGGATCTTCCCTTTCTAAACCCGCTCTGAAATGGAACAATAAGGTTCTTAGTCTCTAACGTAAAAACGAGGCGATTATTTATCATTTTTTCTAGCAGTTTGCAGACGCAGCTAGTTAAGGCAATGGGTTGATAGTTGTTAGGATTTGTAGCATCTTTCCCGGGCTTCGGGAAAGGGATAACGATAGCTTTGTACCAGGCAGCAGGAAAAACATGTTCATTCCAAATCCTATTATAAAAAAAGAGCAGATTTTTAAGGGAACGACGAGGAAGGTGTTTTAGCATATTATAAGTAATGTCATCTGGTCCTGGAGAAGTATTTCGAGTACTATGAAGGCTGCTAATAAGTTCTGTTTCAGTAAAGGGGCTATTGTAGGAAAAAGTGGAGACTGAGTTGAAGTTCAGAGAACGGCTTTCAGATTTTTGTTTGAACTTTAAGAAAGAGTCACGATAAGAAGCAGCAGAAGAGGAAGAAGAGAATGAGGTTCCTATTGCGTTTGCTATTTCTGGTAAGTCTGAGATTATTTGGCCATTGAGATTTAAGCAAGAAAGTGGATGTTGCGTATATAAGCCCATTGCCTTTTTAACCTTTGACCACAATTGTTTAGACGGTGTGTTATACGATATATGGGAGACATACTTAATCCAAGATTCCCTCTGGCTGCGTCGCCGTACTTTCCTAGCATTAGCTTTTGCATGTTTAAAAGAAATAAGATTTTCGGTTGTTGGGTATCTGCGAAAGATGCCCCATGCCTTTTGCTGCTTTTTCTTAGCAATAAGACATTCCTCTGACCACCACGGTTTCCTGTTTTTACGCTTTCTGGAAGAAGACCTAGGTATGGAACCGTCAGCTGCGTTAATTATAACAGAAGTAATATTTTGAATAGCACTATTAATGTCGCCCACTACCATTTGCTTGGTGATGATAGCAAGGGATGTAAAAGTTGGCCAGTCAGCTCTGTCATAAATGTAGCGGGGTAGGGAAGAAACGGCATCCGAATCAGCGGTCAGCAAGGAGAGAAAAACCGGAAAATGATCGCTATTGTGTAAGTCATTTGAAACCCAAAAATTATAAAAGGGCAGAATTGAAGGGGAACCTATGGCTAAATCTATTGCATGGAAGGTTTTGGTAGGTTGATGAAAATAAGTATTCTCACCATTGTTGAAGACACAGAGTGAGAAGTCAGATAAGAATATTTCTATTTCTTGTCCTCTATTGTTAGTGTTCGGGCTACCCCAAAGTGGACTATGTGCGTTAAAATCTCCAATTATTATAAAAGGGGCCGGAAGTTGTGTTAAAAGATGAGCCAAAGAAATTCTGTTAATCGGTTCGTTTGGTGGTAGATAGACGGTGCAAATGGTAGTGAGTTGACGGATGTGGACACGCGCTGCAACAGCCTGTAAATTTGTTTTAAGTGGAATGACAGTGGATGGATAGTCATGAGATATTAGGAGTGCCACTCCTCCTGATACTCTTCCACCAATATCGCGTTCTTTTCTAACGGTGCTGTATCTGCGAATTTTTATATTGTCGGTGTTTTTTAAATATGTTTCTTGTAGTGCGAAAATGGCTGGGTTATGGTCAGAAACCAAGGTTTTAATATTGTCTTGTTTGTTGCGGAAGCCGTGGCAGTTCCAGGAGATAATAGATGCCATATTGAAAGATTTTTTTTTTTTAAAGGAAAGGGAAAAGAAACGGACTATCAGCTAGCGGAATTGGATGCAACTTCATCCGAATCCGAAGAGCTGTCCGTTAACATATCCTCCTCTGGGGAGACATACACTTTAAGGGGTTCATCTGTCTCAAGTTCATAAGGGTCATCTGTAATACGTCTGTTTTTTAGAAAGTCTTTACGAGTCAATTTTGAGGGGATGGGTTCAGATTCCTTTTTGGTTCGTTTAGATCGTGGCAAATTTTGCACATTTGAGATCTGGTCATTAGCAGATTTGGAAGAGTTTCCAGGATTGGCGGTTTGCGTGCTTGTTTTATTTTTATTGTTTCTTTTGGGTTTTGGTTTCTCGTTCGCTCCATTCCGGGAATCTGAGAGTATTACATTTGGTGTCCTATTGCTCTTAGTTTTCTGTGGGCTATTAGAAAGCAGACTCGAATTAGTTTGTGTGGAGGCAGTGCACATGATTTTTTGGGAGGCGACAACAGAAGCATATGAAACTCCGACTCTGGGAGTTCTAGCCTCAACCTGTTTTCGCGCTTCCATATACGAGATATTTTTGTGAGCTTTAAGAGTTTGTATTTCTTTTTCTGCTTTCCATTTGGGACACGAGCGTGAATATGACGTATGGTCACCTTTGCAATTGACACATTTTGGTGCCAAGTTGCAAGTGTCTGAGATATGATCAGATTGACCACAACGAGCACAGACTGGGAAACCACGACAAGATGCCTTCGAGTGTCCAAAGCGTTGGCACTGAAAGCATCTGAGAGGATTCTGTATATATGGTCTAGTAGGGCACTGAAGGTAGCCGGCTATGACAAAAGGTGGTAGCTTCGGTGTGTCGAATGTCAGGATTAGATGTTTAGTAGGGAGGAATTTCCCGTCCCGACGGATTGTTATGCGACGCACAGCAGACACAAGTTGGTCCTGCAGATGTTCTAAAATCTCCTGTTCAGATGTATGGAGGAGATCACCTTCCGATATGACACCTCTGGATGTGTTAAGGTAACCGTGCGGAGCTACGGTTATGGCCATGTTCCCGAACATACTGAGTTTAAGTAATTTCTCAGCCTGTGCTGCATTCGAAGCCTCTACTAACAGTTCTCCAGAACGGAGCTTTTTAACAGTTTTAACGTGTCCGACAGATGCATTTAATATTTTATTTATCAAAAAAGGTGACACCATACCAAAATTACCTTCCTTGCGCTTCAAAAGAAAAAACGCGACATATGTTGCTCTCTCGAAGGGAGAGAAAGAGTTTGATTAGATGAGCGATCCGCCCAGGAAGCTGAAACTAAATTACAATTAGTTGCAGCCATGATTACTTTTTTAAAAAACACGGATTACTTCCAGTTCGATTCGGGGCCCCCGCCAGACCCCGTCGTTCCACACTTTTCTAACGTGACCAGTGTAACCGCCGGATTCTTCGCAACTAAATGACAGACGCCGGGAGGTAACGTGCACCAGGTGCACGGTCCCCGACAGAATCGAGAAGGATTTCTCGCTACCTCGCGACGTCTGCCATGAAGATAAACGCAACCAAGGGCCTCTACCTCTGGGATCGTTTAAGGAGAACGTACCTCAACCATTACCAACATGGAAACGCCACTCCTCTCCACCAACTCAACCCCAACAGGGCCCGTTCCCGAGCCCAAGCGGTGTCCCTCGCGGGAGAGGCCGAAGAGTGGTACAGGGACCCAGTAGCGTCAAGGCTGGGTGGGTCGAGATCGGTTTTGTAACCATGAAGGCTCCGAAGGGGACAGATAGCACAAAACCTTTTTTTTGTCAATTTCATTATTTTTTACATTTTTTTGGTTTTTATTTTTTTCTAACTAAGAAAAGACAAACAAAAAACACACATAGGGGTTAAAAAAAGAAAACAGCAACTAAAGATATTAGTGGACGCTCCAGATGGAGAGGAAAGAAAGCCCAGAAAGAAGACAACAAAAAAAGCCAGGATAGGAGAAGAGAAAACAGACGGATCGCTATGGGACTCTAGGGACGCGACACCCACATTTACCAAAGAAAGTAAACCCCACGGAGAGAGAAAAAGACACTAGGGTACCTCGGGGTTGTGAAGCCCGTGTTTACCTAAAGCAGGTAAACCCCCTGAGGGGTCACTGCCCGAATGAGACGGCTAAGGTCGGACGTAATATTTCGTCACTGCCCGAATGAGACGGCTAAGGTCGGACGTAATATTTCGTCACTGCCCGGATGGGACAGTCAGGGCTCGACGTAATATTACGTCACTGCCGTTGAAAGGGTTAAAAGCGCAAGAGTCTGAACCTGAGGCAAACGACTACGAGTATATTAAGAGATTGTTATTAAAAGGTTCCGTTTGAGTCCTGAACAGTTCAGGCATATATTTGCTACACATAAAAAAGAAGCATCCGCTTCGTGGCGTGATTTTGCTTTTGAAATTAACAACTTGTTCGAGGAATGGATAGGAGGTTTAAAAACATCAAATTATGAGGACTTCAAAGAACTTATAGTGTCCGACCAACTGAAACGCAAAATACTGAGCGATATGCACGAACACTTTATATATGATTTACCCAGAATAACAAAGATTGACGATCTCGTCAACAGGTTAGACGAATACGAAGCAGTGAGGTATCATTTGAAAAAAGAAACGAATCGGGAAGTCAAAGCGTTAGACGAGAAAAATAAAAAGCGCTTCAATAGAGATTTTGATAAAAGGAGAACACAGTCAAGCGTCCGTGCTCGTCAGGATTATACTTACCCAAATTTGAAGTGTTTTAATTGTAATGAAATAGGTCATAAATCGGTAGATTGTAACAACAGTGAGAAAATAAGATGTTTTAAATGCAAGCGTTGGGGTCATAAGGCAATTGATTGTTTGCATAAAGAAGTTAATAGAACTGTAGTTCCTAGTTCTGAAAATTGTACAAGTAAAATTTTAAAGAAGGCTGTAATACTTGGAAAGGAAACAAATTCCTTAATTGACACTGGAAGTGATGTCACAATGATAAAGTGAGAATTTTATGTCGAAATTGGTTCTCCAGCATTGAATTATAACAATGTAACATTAATAGGTATTGGTGGTGAGGTTGGTTGGTTGGTTGGGGTTTTATGGCGCAAGGTCCAAAATAGGACATGCTGCGCCAAACACATGGTAAAACCCGAAAAAAGCGTATCTAAAAGTGAGCATTCTTAGATTCTAAACTAAAACCGATGATAAAAACATATACACATCTTACAGCGATAAAAACAATCAAAATATTAAAAACCCATATAAACACACAGATTAGAGTTTAAAATTCCGTTGGTTTTGAAATTTGATAAAAAATAGACTTACGTAAATAGTGATAAACCAGTCATGCAAAAAGGTTATAAAAGAGGCCAAAAATAATAGTTAATTACACTAATCAAGAATAACGACAAAAGAGCCGTGATATAAAAGAAAAAATTAAAACACAACTAAAACAAGCAACATGAAAACACTGATATGAGATAATATGAAGACATATACAATGAATAAAAGTTGTAAAAGACAAAATTTCATTTAACAAAAAGAGGAGTTAAGACTCCTCCAAATCAACTTCGATGTCCGAGTCCTCGGACACGTACAATTTTAGATCCGAATTTTCCGCGACTCTGCGGACGTACTGATTATTTTTTAGAATGTAATCCGGATCATTAGCTTTCCTAGAAAGGGCAACGCACTTTCTAGGGATAGCCACTTTTTTTCTATTTAGGTTTCGAGGGATAGGTGAGTTCGTATCAATGTGGTATGAACAAGACTGATTGGATGAAGTAACATTTTGATGAGCGGTAGTTTTCACAGTTTTAGATATATTGCTTTTAGATGAAGTATCCTGCTGGGGTGTCTCTTTTTTTTGTTTTGTTGTCTGTTGTGTCTTTCTAGATTCAGTAATATTTGGATGTGCTGGAGGTGATGACGTTTGTCTGGAATTTCTGCCGTGAGAGGTTGCCTGTGAAGATTCTTTATCCTGTTCAGAGTTTTTGTTTGTCAATTTAATTGGCGAGAGAACAACTGGTTCGGTCTGAGTGCTTGCAGGTTTCATTATTTTTTTTAAAGCAGCAGAATATGAAACACCAACCTTTGGGGTTTGGGTTTCCACAAGTTTCCTTGCCTCAGGAAAAGAAATTTTTTTTGTTATTTTTAAGGTTTGAATTTCTTTTTCCAAAAACCACTTCGGACACGAACGAGAATAGGCAACATGATCACCCTGACAATTTACACATCGATGGGGTGCATCGCAGCTATCGCTGTCGTGGCCAACTTCCGAGCAACGGGCGCAGGTAATAGATCCACGACAGGAATCCTTCGAATGTCCAAAACGTTGGCACTTGAAACATCTTAACGGATTCGGGATGTACGGGCGCACAGGGCTACGGATCCATGCCATCTTCACGTGACTTGGAAGGGATGGCGTGTTAAACGTCAAGATGAGGTGCTTAGTAGGAAGTATCTTCCCATCCCGACGTACAGTGATACGTCTAACAGCCGATACATTTTGATCTCTCAGATTCTCAAGGATCTCATCTTCGGGTGTGTTGAGAAAATCCAACTCCGAAATAACGCCTCGCGAGGAGTTTAACGTACTGTGTGCCGATACAAGAATTTGAAATTGGCCTAAAGAGGTACAAGTTGAAAGAACGGTAGCCTGTTGGGTTGAAGAGACCTCAACTAAAAGGTCCCCAGATCGCAGTTTTTTGATGGATTTAACTTCACCAAGTAAACACTGCATTGATTTATAGATCACAAATGGGGAAATATTGTGAAAGTTTCCTTCTGCTCGTTTAATGATAAAGAAACGGGTTGTAGAAAAAGCGGTACATTCGTTTAATTTTGGTGACTTATCCCTCACCGTGGGATTTACAGAAAAAGTGTCCATATAAAGGGGCATAAAATTCAGTTCCCGGCCGCACCACCCACCATGGAGCCCAACAAGGGGATGCACATACGTGCACCGGTGCTAACCGAGAACTATACGCGAACGAAACGACCCTGAAACGACCTCCACCCTTAACGAGATGTCCAGAAATCGGAACGATTGCTTGGTTCCTAGCCGAAGACAAAAGTCAACGACCAGCCGATTGATACAATAGGGAACCACTATGTACCTCCCGTTTACCCGAAGCGGGGGCCGAAGCAGTGTGTTGGGCAACCAAAACTGACCCTCAACTACCAGGATTCCCTTTTCCGGGGACACGGGTCTCCACGCACGGCAAACACGTGGGTGATATACACGTCATTAGAAGCTAGAAGCAAGAGAGGCAACAGCTTCTAATGAGGTGCCCTCGCCTCCGAAGAGGAACCACGCCGAGGGAGAAAAAAGAAGAAAGGAAAGGAAGAGAGGAGAGGAAAAAGGAAAGGAGAGATAGTTCGCTGGGGTACCTCGGGATTGCGACACCCGTGTTTACCTAAAGAAGGTAAACCCCCTGAGGGGATTGGTGGTGAGGAAACGTCACCCATAGGTTATTTCTGTTCTGAAATATTGATTGATGAATGTGTTGTGTGTACTGATATTTTTGTGCTTAAAAATTTATGCAGTGATGTGGTAATAGGTTTAGATGTAATCAATAAATTAAATATTTCTATAACGGGAAATGGAATAAGCATCTCAGGAAAACGCGAGGATATGCGAGTAAACTATGCCCAAATTATGCATAAATAAAACGTTGAATTCCCGCAAATATCCGGAAATAATCCAGTCGGTTTTGCAACGAAATCACAAGAAAAGTGTAATGAAAGTGCTAATACATTCTTGGCTCAAGTGGCAAATGCAGTAAACATTGAAGAAGTTGCTTTGTATCACATTCTGAACTCTTCACTGAGGAATGAATTAATGGGGCTTATCCAAGATTACAGATCGATTAAAAAGAAAACCACTAGACTGGAAATGGAAATTATTTTGACTGACGAAATTCCGATAAGTCAGTCGATAACTCAGGTTACCTTTCGTTGAACAAAAAATCGTTGAGGCTCAAATACAGGAGTGGTTGCGAGACGGTATAATAAAGCCGAGTAGTTCTAATTATTCAGCGCCAATCCTCCTGTGTAAGAAGAAGAATAGATCATCCAGGCTGTGTGTAGACTACAGGAAATTAAAGAAAAAAATCATTAAAGACCATTTTCCTTTGCCTGTAATTGAGGACGTGTTAGACCATCTCGAACAATCAAAAGTATTCACTACCCTTGACTTAAAAAACGGATTTTTTCATGTGGACTTGGACGAGGGAAGTACTAAATATACAGCGTTCGTCACACATGAGGGACAGTATGAGTTTCTGAAGGTGCCCTTTGGTCTCACTGTAAGTCCAAGCGTATTTCAGCGATTTATCTGCTGTGTGTTCAGAGAACTGTTGAGGGATAACACTATAGTCATCTACATGGATGATATAAGAATTCCATCGCGGAATGAAGAGAAGGGATTAGGGAAATTAAAACGCGTCCTTAAAGTAGCGTCAGATTATGGATTAGAGCTCAATTTTAAGAAGTGTCAATTTCTAATGCGCAAAATTGAATTCCTTGGATACGTTATTGAGAATGGGACAATTCGGTCCTCTGAAAGCAAAACCTTGGCAGTCAAAAAATTTTCAGAGCCAAAAACAACTAAACAGGTGCAAAGTTTTCAAAATGATTACTTTGAAACGATAAAAATGATAACTTTCAACTTTCAAAATGATAACTTTGTTCGGTCTTACCGAGTATTTTAGAAAGTTTATTCCTCATTGTAACAGATTGTGATGCGTTCAAAAAGACTCTCGACAAAAAAGACCTTACTTCAAAAGTCGCAAGATGGGTGATAGCACTCGAAGAATTTGATTGCGAGGTTGTCCAACGACCAGGGAAACAAATGAATCATGTGTGCGCTTTGAGTCGTAACACCGTCTTCATAGTCACCCGATCACATAACGAAGTAACTGCGAGAATTGCAGCGGCTCAAGAGGAAGATGAGTATGTAAAAACTATAAAAGCTCTGATAAGGAAAGGAGGAGAAAAGCACGCGAACCGACAAAGAGATTCTCAAGAACCCGCAAAATTTCCCCCACGGGAAATCACGGATACACCCCCAAGTGCGAGCCAGACACCCCTCTCTAGTAAAGGAAACAAATGAGAGTTCAACGACCTCGGTGGTCAGGGGGAAGGTGAAAACAGAGCCGCGAAAGAAAAATGTCGCCCTCCCACATAAGAGAAGAAGGGGAGATAAACGACTATTTAGTGAAGAACGAGGTATTATACAGATTTGAAAATGGAAGAGAATTGTTAGTCGTTCCACAGGCAATGCAGCAACAAATAATAAAAGAAATATACAATAAAGGTCATTTTGCCGTCTCGAAAACAGAGGAAGCTCTGAAACAAGACCTTTACATCCCCAAAGCTAGAAAACAAATAGAATGATTTATAGCCAACTGCGTTGATTGCATTTTGGGTAACAAAAAGCGGGGAAAAATGGAAGGTTTCTTGAATCCCATCCCAAAGGAAGCTACTCCATTGAGCACCTATCATATTGATTTCGTTGGCCCGCTTCCATCCACGAACAAAAATTATAACTACTTTTTTACAGTGGTGGATGCTTTCACGAAATTTACATGGTTGTACCCAGTGAAATCCACTACGACTCGAGATGCACTGGACAAGCTAAGGACACAACAGACTACAGGGTGGCTAATAAATACTGTGACAAATATCGAATCATTTAATTACACACAGATGAAATAGAAAATGGAAAATACAACATTATTATGAACATTATACATGAAAGTTTACCATGAAATAATTTTACTCGAATCGACCGCCATCTTTATCGATTACTAAAGATAATCTCTTATGCCACTGTCCTATTGCGGCACGAATCATTTTATGAGGTAATTTGTCCCATTCACTCCGTATGGAAGCCTTGAGGGAGTCCAAACTTCTGTGCTGCTTAGCATTTACTTTAGACTCTAAAATCCCCCAAATGCAATAGTCTAAAGGATTTAGATCTGGTGAAGAAGGTGGCCAATCTTCTTGCTTGATAAAATTCGGGCAATTGGCATTTAGCCATTCCTGTGTTGTTTTGGATCGGTGGGACGGTGCAGAATCTTGCTGAAATATCCAATTCTTTTTGGGATACAATCTGTTAGCATGTGGTAATAAACGTGTAGCCAATACTTCCTGTTTGTAATATTCAGCATTGATTTTTACCCCTTTATCGATGAATTTCAGAGGCAGTTTTCCATTGTGTGACACTGCAGCCCAAACCATAAGAGAATTCTTGTTCTGAAAGCGTTTAACAGTTCGAAGATTTTCAGGTGTATCCTCGAAGGTTGCTGAATATACAACATCATTTTTAGCATTATAACTTTGTTCTGTACAAAACAGCTTCTCATCAGAGAAAATTATTTTTTCAACACTTTTGCTACCGTGCCGGTTCAGCAATTTCTTACATCTTTGTAACCTTTTTACTATTTGTGCAGTAGTCAAACCTTGAACTTTTCTTTTGCGATAAGGGCGAAAACCCAGGTCTTCATTTATGATAAGTTGCATAGTTCTGCGACTGATGTTCTCTTCTGCAGCCATTTTATTTCCAGAACATTGTGGATTTCTTCGTATCTTTTCACGAATTCTTTTGATACGTTCTTTTGTACGAACAGTGCGTGGACGACCGGACCTTGGTCGATCTTTACAGCTATTGGTATCCAATAATCGATTTATAGTCCTATATATAAACGTCCTATTAAAACCAAGGCATTTTAATTGCTTAAATATTTTACCTGCAGAAAATCCGCAATCAAAAACCTGTTTAACCATTAACCTTTTGGCTTCCATCTTTAAAAATATTCTACATGTTTTACTTTAAACAAAAATCGTCTGCGTTTACAAAAAGTTGCCAATCATACAAATAGATAGATAAATTGTTTTTTCAAACGATTAAAATTAACTCTTATTTTTTGGAGTGTTACAGTATTTATTAGCCACCCTGTACATTTGGCAATTCAGTTGGTTAGTTTATTGGGGTTTAATGGCGCAAGGTCCAGAGAGGACATGCTGCACCACACACGTGGTAGATCCCGAAAAGGACTTATGAGTCAACATTTTAAAATCTTAAACCCTTAAAACGATGATAAAAATTTATACATATGAATATGCAATGGTCAAACCAGTCAAAAGCTATATTAAGAGTAAAAGAGACTATGAATATTAGAAATAAAACGAAAGTTATGTGTAAATGCAAAGACAACGAAGAATGAATATTTAATTATATAAAAAGGACGAGTTACACGTAACACATAAGAGTAGCAAAACCAATACGTGCATATAAATTTTCCGTGTGGCGGAAACAAATAACAAACGGTATAAAAAATTATAAAAACACACAAAACAAACAAACGTAAGGTGATAAAAACAGTCAAGTATTTAATAAAAGAGAGTCTTATACAACGGTAGGTAACAATAAAGTAATACTAGAAGTGATAAGAAAATGAGATAAAAGCAAAAAAGAAAGGAAGGCAGGAAGTTCTGGATGGGGATTCTCCCACCCTGAAAAAGCAATAAAAAAAGAAGAGTGAAGAGGAAACAAAAAAAAGAGGACCAAACAAGAAAAGGGAGGAGTTAAGACTCCTCCAAATCAACGTCGATGTCCGACTCCTCGGACATGTACAATTTTAAATCCGAATTTTCCGAGAATCTGAGGGCGTATTGATTATTCTTTAGGATGTAATCCGGACCATTAGCTTTCCTAGAAAGGGCAACAAACTTTCTAGGAATAGCCACTTTTTTCAATTTAGGTTTCGAGGGATAGGTGAGTTCGTATAAATGTGATATGAACAAGACTGATTGGATGAAGTAACATTTTGATGAGCGGTAGTTTGGACAGTTTTCGATATATTGCTTTTAGATAAAGTATCCTGCTGGGGTGAATCTTTTTTTCTTTGTTGTGTGTTTTTCTTTCTAGATTTAGTAATATTTGGATGTGCTGGAGGTGGTGACGTTTGTTTGGATTTTCTGCCGTGAGAGGTTGCTTGTGAAGATTCTTTTTCCCGTTTAGAATTTTGGTTTGCCAATTTAATTGGCAAGAAAACAACTGGTTCGGTCTGAGTGCTTGCAGTTTTCATTTCTTTTAAAGCAGCAGAATATGAAACACCAACCTTTGGGGTTTGGGTTTCCACAAGTTTCTTTGCCTCAGGAAAAGACATTTTTTGATTATTTTTAAGGTTTGGATTTCTTTTTCCAGAAACCATTTCGGACACGAACGAGAATAGGCAACATGATCCCCTGACAATTTACACATAAAGGGGTGCATCGCAGTTATCGCTGTCGTGGCCAACTTCTGAGCAGCGGGCACAGGTAATATATCCACGACAGGAATCCTTCGAATGTCCAAAACGTTGGCACTTCAAACATCTTAACGTATTCGGGATGTAAGGGCGCACAGGGCTACGGATCCATGCCATCTTCACGTGACTTGGAAGATCTGGCGTGTAAAACGTCAAGATGAGGTGCTTCGTTGGAAGCACCTTCCCATCACGATGTATGGTGATGAAATGTAAAGTAAAGAAGACGTAAGACTCAAGCAGTTACTAGAAGAGGAAAGCGTTACGTGCACTCTAAAAAATCGGGAATAAATCAGGGAAGACGCCAAGAGAAATATCCTGAAAATTCAAGAAAATAGGAAAACGTTCAATAAAAAGAGGAAGAAACCAAATGTATACAAGGAAGGAGAACTCGTCGCCATCCAAAGAACGCAGTTTGGATCGGGACTGAAGCTGCGGTCAAAATTCCTTAGACCTTATCGTATGACCGCTACGACGTAGAGAAACTCGGCAACCACGAAGGGCCGGACGTAACTTCAACGGCAGCCGACCACACGAAGCCGTGGGCCACCGCTGTCTAATAGCCGAAAAATTGGACATCATTATGGGGTCCAGATATCATTTTTTGTTTGTTTGTGTGTTTGTTTTGTTTTATCTGCAGATGAAGTTTGAACTTGATGTAGCGTTCTAGAGAGAAGGTTCCTGTACCTATGCTCCTGCAGAAATGTTCGACATACACCTGAGTGATGGAGGGACATTACCTGCTTCCGAGGACGTCAGCTTATTAGGACGGCCGAGGATGTAGAGCGGGATACAACGCCTGCTATGAGGATTCCCTGCTATGCTTTCAATGCAGACGACAGCTCCCCTTAGAGAGAGCAAAGGAGCGAAGGGTGAACGCAGAGGGGAATGAACTTTCGTCGGGACGAGACGTGTGAATTGAATGCGGCAGACGGCTGCGATCCCTTTCTCCGTTTGGCAAAAATTGCCCAGCAGCAGACGTGCTGCGACGTCACTTTAAACTAAAAACTACTGTAAATAATACTCTAAATGCAATATAGTGTTTGTATTTTAAGCAGTGACTCTTGTTGGTTGGTTGATTTGGGTTTATTGGCGCAAGGTCCAGATATGGACAAGCTGCGCCAAACACATGGTAGGTTCAGAAAATGCATGATAAGAACATACCTTGTCTCTCCACGGATAAAAAAAAGGAGATAAAAACCAAGAAAATCAGGGTAGATAAAAACAAAGTTAAAGAATAAAATTAAAAAGGAATGCACAAACTTGAGGAAATTTATATAAAAGATGATAAAAAGTGATAAAACCCGAAAAACACTAAAGTCCGCATTTTAAACCATAATCCCGTGTACAGATAATAAAAATGCGATTCATAAGAAGAAATGATATACAAAGTTGATGAAAAAAATATATATAAAAGGTAGTGATATATAAAATGTGACTAAAACGATTATAAAACATTGATAAAAGGATTCAAAGGTATGAACGATGATATTTAGAAATGTTTCGCTGGAGTTTTCTGGCACAGAGCCCGAAGAGGATAATGCTCGCCAAACACTCGTCAAGAGTAGGAGATGAGCACAGAAAACACGACAGGCATAATCAACTACAGTGATAAAAAGGGTGATAAGAAAAAAGGATGGTAAAAACAGTGAAATGTGCACGGCAATAAAACACGGTCAAAAATAGCAGATGTTTAGAACAGCAGATGTTTAGTCCCTCGCCTCGGAAGAGGAACCACACCGAGAAAGAAAAGAAAGAAAAATGTATAGGTTTGGTTTGGTTTGGTTGTTTGGGGTTTAGTGGCGCAAGGTCCAGTGAGGACAAGCTGCGCCAAAACACATGTTTAAAAAACCCGAAAAAAACATACGATTATAAATATATATATATTAAGTCAGCAATTCTGGACCCAAAACCCACATGATAAAAATATATATATACAAGGTAAAATGTATAGGAAGAGAGGAGAGGAAAAAAATGAAAGGAGAGATATTTCGCTGTGGTACCTCGGGATTGCGACACCCGTGTTTACCTAAAGAAGGCAAACCCCCTGAGGGGAAGCAGTGACTCTTGTCTTTCATTGAGTACTGTCTTACTGAGTATAAGATAATCGGGTTCCGTCGTGCAGTACGCGGACAGGTTTCTACACACACACACACACACATATATATATGTATATATATATATATATATATATATATATATATATATATATATATATATATATATATATATATATATGTATATAAATATATATATATATATATATATAATATATATATATATATATATATATATATATATATATATATATATATATATATATATATATATATATATAAATATATATATATATATATATATATATATATAGTAGCGAAACTGGTGCGTAGCTGTCGAGAAACAAGGGTAAGGTGTCTGCCTACGGTGCTGAAGGTGATGAGTTCGAGCCCTGCTGGATGCAAGTTGCATAAAATCATTTTTCTGTAATTCCCTTTGTTATCATTTCTCGTTTTATCCAGAATATTCTAATATGCTAATTTATTGTATGCTAATCTATTATATGCTAATTTATAATATGCTAGTTTCTAATATGCTAGTTTCTATCTAGTTACTACCGTTCCAGAAAATTCGGTGACTGTTTATAAGTTGAGCAAGCGTTCAGTTCAGATCGAATAAAGTTCTCTAGTGCAACTCTCGCTTTGATTTCCTGTGATATACATACGAATCATTCGAATCTACGCGACATTTGTGGTGGAGGCGCCGGGTACTACGATAGGTACGACGGAAGATCTACACAGAAGCCAGCGAATCTCGCATGAGTTACCAGATCCTAGAAGAGGTCGAAGAAAAATGCCCGAGGGAAACGAGACCGAGCAAAAGCTTCCAACTGATGCCAGCCCTGCTCCATTCAACATCGCACAAGTGCCGTTCCTTACATACCAGTTATCCCGAAATCCATGCCTCTTCACCGGAGATGACCTACAGGATGCCAGCAGGTGGCTTAAAGACTTTCAACGAATCGCTACCTATAACCGTTGGGATGGACAGATGTGCCTAGCGAATGTCATTTTCTATCTTGCTGGAACGGCTCGACAATGGTTTGATAACAATGAGCACACTTTTATTAATTGGGCGACGTTTAAGCAATCCCTAGACAATACTTTTTGCTGAACAGACGATATGCGGCGCCAAGCTGAAAGGCTGTTGTTCTTACGTGCGCAACATACTGGGGAGACATCTGAGTCGTACATCCAAGATGTGCTTGCTCTGTGCCAAAAAGCTAACCCGGCATACCAGAAGACGAAAAAGTGGCCTATCTCATGAAAGGGATTTCAGAGGACTTATACCAGATCCTATTGGTTCAGGACTATAACACCGTCGATGCATTTGTAAAACGCTGTCGCCAGATAGAAAGCCTTCGACGAAGAGGTATCGTCCGCCCAGTATTTCAGAGACTACCTAATGTCTCTACAGCGTCGGCCGAAACGGAAGTCGGAGACATAGGGTCGTTGGTACGTGCAATTGTCAGGGAAGAACTGCAAAAGATCTTGCCCGAAGCCCAATGTTACACGAGCGAAGAAACAAGTACACCAACTGATGTCGCATCTATTGTCCGAGAGGAAGTTATGGAAGCCCTAGCACCGCTCACAGGTCAAAGAAGACGCATCACCAATTTTCGCCCCTCAGCTCCAGTTAGGCGTAAAACGGACCTGTGTAGAACTTCTGATAATGTACCCCTATGCTATCACTGCGGACGTCCAGGACACGTACTAAGGTATTGTAGGGAAAGACGACGGGTATTTGCAAATGCAAAAGCCGCTAGAACATCCAACACACGACGGAACATGGAACCTACAAGATATGGAGACTTTTCTCAACGTGATATGGACGCTGACTCTTTAAACAGCTTGGACGACAATAATGTGCACCCTACATCTTCCAGTTTTAGAACCGATTCACCCCAACCTCGCCGAGCTTTCAACCGCCGACAGTCGCAATCTCCTATACGCCGCTCTAGCCAATCGCTCCGCCGACTCAGGGAGGAAAACTAACTCCAGCGACCTATGCAGGAGGTGAGGCCGCAGATGAAGAAAATCCTCCGACGTATACTACCACCAAGTTAAAGAGGAACACCACCTATGTCACAGTAAACGGGCAATGTGTGCAAACCCTCGTTGATTCAGGTGCTGATTATTCTGTAATATCTGAAGAATTACGTGGAAAATTGAATGCGCCTATGTTTACTGAGAGAGGACTTATATTGAGAACTGCATACGGAAAACCTGTAGTTGCCTCAGGACGCTGTGTATTAAGAATCAACTTAAATGAGACTGCAAAACCGTTTGAATTTCTTGTTTTCCCGCAGTGTAGCCACCAAATGGTACTTGGATGGGACTTTTTTTGCGTGACTGATGCCATCATAGATTGTGGAAACGAAAAGCTTCAACTTGCCGAAATCCTTCCAGAAAACGTGGAGCAAGTAATTCAGATTGCTCCGTGTTTGCCACAACAGATTACATAATTGGAGCAAAGTCAGCAAGGCAAATATGTGCTATAAATCCAGTGATTATGGAAGCAGATAAAGCTCTAATTATTGGCAACAGACTTCTAATGTGTGAAAGAGAGCTATCTATACCAGCTTCAATTATTAACGTTGAGAATGGCTGCTGTAATCTATGGGTAACGAATTTCTCTCGACGAACTCAGTTGATACCAAAAGGGATGAATATAGCCAACTTAGTCACCATAGCCGACGACGCCATTTGTTCTCTGAAGGATAGAGATCGAGGAGGTTCCAGGGAACACAAGTCCAGAGATAGATTAACTGGGGACAAATTAAAAGAAATTGCAAATACTGAGATGACTTCTGTTGAAGAAGGCGAGTTATTAAATCTTCTGGAAGAATGTAGTAACATTTTAGATGTAAAGAGAACATTAAGGAAGCCCAGATGCAATACTGTGAAGCAGAAAATCTACACAGGAGACACCTACACAATCAAGCAAAGGCCCTGTCGTATTTCAGCCACTTTGACACGTGCGATTGAAGACGAAGTACAACGGATGCTAAAAGAAGACGTGATACAACCATCAAACAGTCCATAGTCGTCTCCAGTCGTGGTGGTAAAAAAGAAGAATGGCGAGTGGCGTTTTTGCGTGGATTACAGAAAATTTAATAAGGTCACTAAGAAGGACGTCTACCCGCTACCACGCATCGATGACGCATTGGACTGTTTAGCAGGTGCGAAAACTTTCCCATTTATGGATTTAAGATCGGGCGACAGACAAATAAAGGTTGACGAGAAAGACAGAAAAGACAGCATTTGTAATATCAGATGGTCTTTATGAATTTAAAGTCATTCCGTTCGGATTATGCAACGCTCCAGCTACCTTTGAGCGAATGATGGACACGGTACTACGGAGTCTCATGTGGAATATCTGTCTTTGCTATCAAGATGATATCACTGTCTATGCGCCGAACTTCCCAGATCACAAAGTACGTTTAAGAAAAGTTTTGAAATGCATCCAAGAGGAGGGACTGGCGCTTAATTTTAACAAATACTCATTCGGCAGGAAGAAACTGACGATATTTGGACACCTGGTTGATCAACATGGGATATATCCCGATCCGCAAAAGATAGCTGCTGTAGCAAATTTCCCTTATCCGGAAAATATCACCGATGTCCGAAGTTTCCTGGGCTTGTGCTCGTATTACCGACGATTTATTAGGCACTTCGCCGATATTGCTAAGCCCCTACAGGAATTATTGAAGAAAGATGCAAAATTTTCGTGGAGCACCGAACAAAATGAATCTTTTCCATCACTAAAAAAATCATTAACTAGTGGTATTGGTTTGGGACATTTCCTCCCAAACGCGGAAACGAAAATGCATGCAGACGCTAGCGGCTATGGATTTAGATAAAAAATTTTTAGTAAAAATGGGAAGGTGACCCCTTATATTAAACTGATAAGGGTCACGTAGGATTCCATGTCGCCAGGTTCTATCGTAAGCCTTTACAATATCAAAGATGGAAACCATGCGATTTTTCCTAAGAGAAGCGTTTCTAATTTGGATTTCCAGATCAATGATATTGTCGGTCGTCGACGTGCCTCTTCGGAACCCACTTTGAAATGGGGAAAGAAACTTCCTACTTTCGAGCATATAAACAAGACGGGCATTCACCATGCGCTCAAGTAGCTTACATAGAGCGCTAGTCAAAGCAATCGGTCGGTAGTTCGAGGGCTCCGTTGCATCCTTTCCGGGTTTTCGAAAGGGAATAACGATAGCCCTGTGCCAAGAGACGGGAAACGTATGTTTTACCCAGATCCTATTGTACAGATGTAATAGATTAAGGAGAGAGGGGCGAGAAAGGTTCTTAAGAAGTGCATATGTAATGCAATCTGGCCCGGAGATGTATCCCTGGTCGAATTTAAACATCTCATAATCTCAATCTCCGTAAATGTACAATTATAAGGCAGTGGACCGAGTGGAGAAATTAACACGTCTCGCTTCTTCATGACGTTTGCGGCGCAGAAAGGCTTGCGAATATGAGTCAGCGCATGAAGCAGAAGCAAATGCGCAACCAATAGCATTCGCAATATCGCTAACGTCCGTAAGTAGTCGGCCATTTTCATTAATGCAAGATATTGGGTTATCTGAATACAACCCCCTCCCTCGCTTAGCTCGTGTCCACAAAACTTTCCTGCGAGTAGATGGTGATAAGCAAGAAACATACTGGATCCAAGATTGCCTCTGACACCGCCGACGCACTCTCCTAGCAAATACCTTAGCTTGTTTAAATTCCACGTAATTAGGTGTGGTAGGATAACGCCTGAAATTATTCCAAGATTTCTTTTGCCGCTTAATAGCCTCTTGGCATTCCGCGTTCCACCAAGGTTTACGATGTTTCGGGACAAAACTCGATGACTTTGGTATCGCTGCATCTGCAGCCTCCATAATGACATCAGTGACTTTTTTGACAGCGTCATCAATAGCTCCTTCCACCATGTTTCTTTCAATGACAGCTCGCTGTTGGTAGAGCGACCAGTCGGCAGCCTCATAAATATAGCGAGGAACACGACATAAGGGGTTGCTGGAACCAGACTGAGAGATGAAAAGGGGAAAATGATCGCTATTTCTCAGATCACTCCCAACGCTGAACGTCCAGAAAGGAAGAAGCGATGGTGAACAGAGAGCAAGATCCACAGAATGGAAACTTCGTGTAGGCTCATGAAAATGGGTAGCCTCGCCGTTCTTTAGCCGACAGAGAGTGTGATCTGAAATCAACTGGTCGATCTGTCGCCCACGGGAGTTGACATTGTCATTCCACCACAGAGGACTGTGAGCATTAAAGTCACCCATGATTATGAAAGAATAAGGAAGCTGATCTACCAAGTCGTCAAGGGACCGCTGATCAACAACTTCATTAGGAGGAAGGTACAGAGTGCATAAAGTAACTAATTTCTTTAAGTGAATTCTCACCCTAACTGCTTGCAAGGTGGTATGCAAGTTCAGTGAGATGGATGGGTAGTCATGAGAGGTGAAGAGAGCAACACCTCCAGACACTCTTCTACCATTTTCATTGTCTTTCCTAATACAGCTGCAGCGTCGTAACTTCGCCGTGTCAGCAGCCTTCAGGTATGTCTACTGAAGGGCGACACAGGCGGGAGTATATTCACGGATCAGTGTCTTTAGATCGTCCAACTGATGGCGGAAACCACGGCAATTCCAACACACCAAAGAGACCATTAAGGCAGAGAAGACAGGGGCGGCGAGGGTGACATGCACCCGACGGAAGGAGAAGTTCGAGACTCCTCAAACACAATATCATGTTCCGAATCCTCGGACACATACAATTTTAATGAAGCCTCCTCTGAGAGAAGCTTCCGGAAGGTCTGTGCGTTTTTGAAAACAAGATTTTCATTTTTCTTTTTCCTAGAAAGGCCGACGCACTTTCTAGAAAGCGCAACTTTTTTCCTATTGACGTTTGGAGGAATAGGTGAATCAGCGGTCAATGTGATATGACGCTGATTCAACAACTTTTTTGCTAGTGGAAGGTGTCGACGATGGTCTGGCTTTCTTATTGCGTTTGATATCAGAAATTCTCGTATTCATGATAGGAAGAGAGTCTGATGTGTACAGGCTGTGCACATCACTTTCTTAGAAGCGGCAACAAAAGCGTACGAAACTCCCACTCTGGGGCTCCGAGCTTCAACCTGCTTGCGCTCCTCCATATAAGATAGATTGTTGTGAGCCTTAACTGTCTGGATCTCTTTCTCCAATACCCACTTAGGACATGAACGTGAGTATGAGGTATGATCGCCCTGACAATTTACACATTTAGCTGGCAAGTTGCAAGTGTCTGAGGAATGGTTTGGCTGGGAACAACGGGCACAAACCACGGAACCACGACACGCTGCTTTCGAATGGCCAAAGCGTTGGCACTGAAAGCAACGGAGAGGGTTCAGCACATATGGTCGTCAGGGCACCGTAGGTACCCAGCGATAACAAATGCTGGTAACTTTGGAGTTTCAAAAGTCAGGATGAGATGCTTCGTAAGAAGTAGATTTTCATCCCGACGTATAGTTATCCGACGTACACCAGACACAAGTTGGACACGTAAGTTCTCTAATATTTCCTCTTCGGTGGTATAGAGGAGATCAACCTCCGATGTTACCCCCCTCGAATAGTTTAAATATGCGTGTGGAACTATGGACACGGTCATATTACCAAACATGTTGACCTTTAACAAATGCGCAGCTTGTGAAGCAGTCGATACCTCTACCAAAAGATCACCAGAGCGGAAATTTTTCACAGAGTTCACATTTCCAACATATGCATCGAGAGTTTTCTGAATAAGAAAAGGCGACACCGTTGCAAAATTTCCTTCCAAACGTTTTATTATAAAAATATTGTCGTTTATTGCTCCCTCGAGGGGAGAGATTTCTCATTTTTTTTAGACAGAAGAGAAGAATCCATAAAAAAAGGAGGGGTCAATTCGGTTCTTGGCGGCACCACCCACCACGGAGCCCAACAAGGGGATGCACATACTTGCACCAGTGCTCACCGACGACTATACGCACACGAAACGACCCTGAAGCAGACCTCCACCCTTAACGAGATGCCCAGAAGCCGAAACGATAGCTTGGTTCCTATCCGGAAACAATGTCAGCGACCAGTCGATTGATACATTAGGGAACCACTAAGTACCTCCCGTTTACCCGAAGCGGGGGCCGAAGCATTGTGTTGGGCAACCAAAACTGACCCTCAAATACGAGGATTCCCTTTTCTGGGGACACGGGTCTCCACGCACGGCAAACACGTGGGTGATAAAGACCCCAATAGTAGCAAGATGCAACAGAACGGCAACAGCTACTAAAGAGGTGCCCTCGCCTCCGAAGAGGAACCATACCAAGGGAGAAAGGAAAGAAAAAAGTAGAAAAAAGAGAGGAGAGGAAAAAGGAAAGGAGAGATAGTTCGCTGGGGTACCTCGGGATTGTGACACCCGTGTTTACCTTAAGCAGGTGAATCCCCTGAGGGGCAAAAATTTCTGAGTTCTATGCGACTGTCTCAGGATAAGTGTCTTCATTAGCTAAAAAATAATATTTTAATTTATTAGAAGTTATTAAAATAATTTATTTACATATTTTTTTTATAATTCCTAGAAAACAAAAGTAATTATCTGTAGACCTTATACAAGTATTCATTGTAGTAACCGCCTGTTTGAGTTCAATATTTTCAGTAATAATTGTGTGGGACACTCTACATGAATAATGCGTAAGAAACATTTTTGAAAGTTAGAAACGCTTAAAACGGAAGGGAAAGTTCCTAACCCTTTTCAGGCCTCATAATCCAAACTGGATCTTATCCTTTTAAATTTAATTACAAATAGAGTAATACATTTCATTAGTGAATTTTTTTTGTTACTCGGAGCAATAAACTTTTACGCTTATTCTTTAAGTGTTTCTTAGGTTATTCCATAAAGGCAAAAAAAAAAAAAATATATTTGAAAGAATACAACATATTCTGTTAATTAAATTAATAAATTAATTTTAATTAATTCATTCATTCTTATCAACATATTAAGTTGAAAACCGCATGCCATTTTTTATTATTGATTTGAAGATTTTGCTGAATTGCATAAACTTTGGTATTAGTGTTTTGTAATATAAATATACTTACATAATAGTGTCCCGCGTTTCTGAAACGGTTCAGAACCGCTGCACTAGACAATTACGTCTTAAAAAAGCGTTTGATTTTCTGAATACCATGATTAATATATACAGATGGTGGACAAAATAATACGAACACATGTGAAATAATGGAAAATCTTTATTAATAGGGGGTTGGACCAACTTTTGACTGAAGTACAGATTTAATGCGACGTGGGATAGATGCATAAAGGTCATGGACAATATTTAAAGGAATATTAAGCCATTCCTCCTGCACAGCGGTCTCTAATTCCGAAAATCCGGAGGGAGATGGAATTTGGGAACGAAGTTTGGACTCCAAATATTGCCATAAATGTTCAATAATATTCAAGTCCGGAGACTGAGGGGGCCAGGCGAGATGTTCAACTGCATCGTCATGCTCTTCGAACCATTCTTGAGCACACCTACCAGTGTGGATAGGGGCGTTGTCGTCTTGAAAAAGCGGTCGTTCTCCAGGGAATAATGTTTGGACAAAATGATGGACATAATCCCCTAGAACGCTTAGATAGTGATTGGATTTGATCCTCCCATGCAGAATAACAAGTGGTCCAAGACCTCGCCTAGATATCGCACCCCATACCATAATGGAGCCACCCCCATACTTCACAGTCGGTAAGAGGCATTCAGGGTGAAACGCTTCTTTGGGCGTTCTCCAGACATAAACGCGTCCGGTCGTCTGAAATAGGGTGAATGACGATTCATCTGACCATATTACCTGTTGCCACTGCTGTGGGGCCCAGCCTTTGTGATCTCTGCACCATTGGCGTCGCTTGAAAGCATTAGTTGCTGTCACCAAGGGTTTACGAATTGTCACTCTGCCATAAATGTTAGCAGCATGAAGTTCCCTTTTGACAGTTTTTGTTGAAACGGGGTCCTGGAGATGACTGTTCATTTCGGATGTTATCTCGGATGACTATTGCTTGTGCTTTTGGGCTACTATGCGCTTCAAGACCCGTCTATACCTATCAGCAAGCTTGGACTTTCGGCCACTGTTGTGCTTTGAAGACGTCGTCTTACCCTCTTTCGTGTACGCTGTCATAACGGCTGATACCGTACTCCTTGCAAACCCCAAAAGGTTTGCTGTTTCCGTAACCGATGCTCCACTTAAACACGCTCAAATTATCATTCCTCTTTGGAACTCTGACAGGTCTGACATTTCAACTTATCACAGACAGTTCGATAGAAGCATGCAACGTAGGTGGCTGCTGTTGAGAGACTGATACCTTCCTTTTCACGCTCACTAGGTGGCAGACTTCTGTTGCAGGTGGCGCGGCTGTACAGCAGGTGTGAAATACATCATACTTTTTCACAGGTGTTCGTATTATTTTGTACTCCATCTGTATATATATATATATATATATATATATATATATATATATATATATATATATATATATATATATATATATATATATATATATATATATATATATATATATATATATATATATATATTTGGCCAATGCGGAGGCACTTGCAATCAAACATTGCCCTATACTACGCCGCAATTTTACTGCCCATTTTATTATGGGGGCACCATATAGGCGGACAGCGTTACCCCCTATGAAGGGACGACACGAACGGGGGCATTTTTCGGGGCGCAACGCCGGGATTTGATCTGAGCATCCTCAGCACCGAAAACCAGCGCGCTGTGCCACAGGGCCGCCACAAGCCCACCATGATTAATATATCGGCTTTTAATCTACACTGGTGTAAGAAATTAAGATAATTTGCAGATTTGGTCGATTATCTCTAGAACTACTGTACCGATATTAATGAAATTTGATATGTACATACATTGATACAATACAAAACAAATAACCATTCAATAATTGTAATACACACGCATGATCGTGCGTAACACTCGTTGGAGTCGGAAGGTATGAAACAGCCGTTGCGGAATAAAAAAAAAATGGTTCTGGCCTGGGGAGTTGCAGAGTTTTCCTTTACTGAATATTGTCTATGGTTGGTTGGTTGGTTGGTTGATTGATTGATTTTTATTTTATAGGCGCAAGGTTCATCGAGGGTTGGTTGGTTGGTTGTTTTGGGTTTTATGGCGCAAGGTCCTGAGAGGACAAGCTGCGCCAAACACACGATGAAACCCGAAAAAGAATATATATATAGTTAAACACTTACTGACCAACAGGGTTCATCGAGGGACAATCTGCGCCAACCATAATGAGTACAAGTAACAACCATACTCGAAGCAGACATATAAAACAGTGTTGCGCTGTATTTTGTACAGTTCAATAAAAGGTGTAAAGTATAAAATTTTTAAAACCAAAAAACATCAATAAAAGATAAAGATAATTAAAAACAACAATGATAAAACCGTGAGGTACAAGATTACAAAAAGCTAAATTTCAGAATAAAGATGTTATGAAAACATCAACGTAAAACTGGTTCCTGAGCATCCAATTTGAAACTAGACGGAACCGGTTTTACTTCACTCCTGATCCCTAAATCGGACATTCTAATGAACTTCCTACAAGGTTTTAAAAAGAACGTTGGCAACAGGAAAGGTGTGGAAATTTTTTCCGACTGAAGAATGTTATGTGAAATCAGTCATCGAATTTTCTCGGCGGTGTCCGTCGGTGTTCTTTTAGAGAGGGTTTTCTGAAGCACGTGGTTGCGCGAGTGGCACAAGGGAGATTCAACTGGTCTACGAAGGATTTGCACAAATGCGGAATCTGAAAGATCTTTAAGATCTGAATTTTCCGCGACTCTGCGGACGTATTGGTTATTTTTTAGGATGTAATCCGGATCATTAGCTTTCCTAGAAAGGGCAACGCACTTTCTATGAATAGCCACTTTTTTTCTATTTTGGTTACGGGGGATTGGTGTGTTTATATCAATATGATAAGAACATGACGGATTGGGTGAGATAACATTATGTTTAACAGAAGTTTGAACAGTTTAAGGTTTCTTATTTTTAGATGAAGTAGCCTGCTTTGGATTTGGTGGACTAGAAGTATTGGGGGTAGAGTGAGAAACGGAACCTTGTTTAGATTCTTTGATTATTTTTTGGGGAAGATTGTGGCACAGATAGCGGAGAGGTAAGAGGCTTTGGTGGTATTTTGTTTTTTAATGGAGAACCAGATAGGGATAACTTCAGCTGAGATTGAGTTTCAGCTGTCGAGCAGGACACAGATTTCAGCTAAACTGAGCAGGGTTGTTTGTGTGCCGACAGAAGATACTGTTTTCGGGGACGCCGCTGCAGCATACGATAATCCAACAGTCGGGGTTCTAGTTTCGATTATCCGTCGTGCTTCGGGGAAAGACATTTTATTTGTTACCTTTAAAGTCTGAATCTCTTTTTCCTTGAACAATTTCGAACACGACCTAGAATACGCTGGATGACTATCATCACAGTTAACTCACTTAAAGTCCGCCAAGCAGCTATTGTTATCATGACCCGCTTGCGCACAACGGGCACAAGTAAGGGATCCACGGCATGCATCATGGGAGTGACCTAATCGCTGGCATTTAAAACAGCGCAGCGGATTCGGTACGCAGGGCCTAACTGGACAGCGTAAGTAGGCGGCTTTAATATGTGATGGGAGATCTGTGGAGTCGAAGGTTAGAATCAGATGCTTCGTAGGAAGCACCTTTCCGTCCCGGCGTATGGTGATTCGGCATACATTTACAACATTTTGATCGCTTAAATTTTCTAAAATTTCCGGCTCAGGAACAGTAATGAATTCTGATTCGGAGATCACTCCTCTTGATGAGTTCAGGGTCTTATGTGGTGAGACTGTTACAGAAAATAAACCAAATGTAATGCATTTGGACAAAGTTTCCGATTGATGTGTCGAAAAAACCTCAATTATCAGGTCTCCGGATGGCAGTTTGTGTATTGACGGTACTTCTCCTATAATTGACTGAATAGTTTTCTGGATAAAAAAGGTGACATATTTTTAAAGGAATTATCGGTAGGTTTCACGATTAAGAACTTATTAAATTTAACATTTGCGTACATTTGTTGCGTGGTTTTTTGTGGTGACTTATCCCTCACCATGGGATTTTGAGAAAAAGAATCCATAAAAAGAGGCTTTAAATTCAGTTCCCGGCCGCACCACCCACCACCATGAAGCCCAACAAGGGGATGCAGGAAACTGCACCAGTGCTGGCCGAGAACTATACGCTCACGAAGCGATCCTGAAGCATCCCTTAGCGAGATGCCCAGTAATCATAACGATTGCTTGGTTCTTAGCCGGAGACAAAGTCAACGACCAGCCGATTGATACATTAGGGAACCACTAAGTATCTCCCGTTTACCCGAAGAGGGGGCCGAAGTAGTGTATTGGGCAACCAAAACTAACCCTCAACTACCAGGATTCCCTTTTCCGGGGACACGGGTCTCCACGCACGGCAAACACGTGGGTGATAAAGACCCCAATAGCAGCAAGATGCAACAGAACGGCAACAGCTACTAAAGGGGTGCCCTCGCCTCCGAAGAGGAACCACACCGAGGAAGTAAAAAAGAAAAAAGTAAAGGAAGAGAGGAGAGGAAAATAGAAAGGAGAGATAGTTCGCTGGGGTACCTCGGGATTGCGACACCCGTGTTTACCTAAAGAAGGTAAACCCCTGAGGGGCAAATTTTATGGAAATTGATATTTTTGTGTTCATTTTTTGTTTCATTTTATGTATTTTTTATGCAGTGTATATATGAATAATTAGTAATTTTCTATAAGGTAGAAAAATGTTCTCAAAAATAGATGTCTTAAGATTAGATTTTAAAGGTTTATTTGATTATGGTACTGAATATGATTTAAAATCAATTTGAAAAACCGATTCATATGTGGTAATGAATGATTGATTTTTTATTTAGCAATCAAATTGAATTTCATGTATATTTGATATCTGCTACTTATGTAGTAAACTCCAAAATTTACTTAAAGAAAAATTCCGCAAAGTTCAAAGTTTTCAAAGTATTCAGCAAAAACTTGCTTGTATTGCTCAGAAACCTGGGCAGAGTTGCAGTGAATTACCTGAGGAGGTACTCAATTTACTAAACAAAATTTGTAAAAAATGACACTGATGATGACAGTCCCACACTCATTGAATCAACTTAAAACTTAAAAATCTCTAAGTACATGGAAGCTTTGAGACCGGACGTTAAAACAAAAGTCCTAAAATTCGGTCCAAAGGACTTTAAGTAGGCTATTGCGAGAGCTAAAAACGTGGAAAATGCATTTGGGCAACAAGCATCAGGCGTCAACAATATAACATCAACTAATAACATAGATATAGTGACATTGCTACAGAAGCAATTTGAAAGCAACAAAAAAAATCAAGAGTTATCAGAAAAAATAAACAGGATAACGCAATCCACAATTAATGCTCAAGCAAAAGAGAACACGCAAAACATAGCGTCTTCCTCACACTATACGGAACCTTTTGATAATCCAACTTGCCATATTTGCTTTAAAAGACATCTTACAACACACTGTTGGAATTATCCAGAGAAAACAATTACCATCAAAATGTTAACTATGGCAAAAACTTCAGACATCATAGATGTGCTTATCACAACAGAGGAAATAGATCCAGGCAGACCCCTTACTACAAAAACTCAAATAAAAATTACGAGACAAAAAATTTAAACTAATTGAGGATTCTTGTGTTAATAAGTATAGTAATCCCCAGTCAAGAATCCGTTCAAAAATATAGATAAAAATAAGGGGAGAAAGAGCAAAACGGAGTCTAAGCAAACAAAAATTCCAAATTATATCTCCAGTGAACAGAATACTAACGACAGAATGGTTTTATCATGCAAAAACAATAGCGTTACTCTACCAATAATTAATGTAAAAATTGCCGATAACTCATTTGAAGCATTAATCGAAACGAGTACAAATCTAAGTCTGATTGAGCCAAGTGCTGTAGAGCTTTTAAAAGAGGTAGTAAAAGTAAACTTCATCTCACGCTCTGTAAATATTAAAACTCTAAATAATAATATAATTCCCTATAATAGTACTATAGAATTGAAAATTAAAATCGAACACAAATGATTTTCTAATGTTTTTTTTTTTGTAACTAGAAATAATTGGCACTCAAATTATCAGTTTATCTTAGGCTATGATTTCTTAAACAGAAACAAAGCTATTGTTGATCTAAACAAAAATGAATTAATTGCTGACAATGTTCACTTTAAATTTCAAAGTAAGGTTCCCTCTCTACGTATTGATAACTCTGAAATAGATAATACTCACAATGATGGACCCGAATTAGACAATTCTTTCAATAAGAGAAGTCACTACAATTCTTCTAGAACAGTGGTGCGCAAACTAGGGGTCGCGACCCCTGTGGGGGTCGCCAGAAGTTTTTTGTGGGTCACCAAATTTTTATTAAATGCATTATCTTTGCATGTTGCATACCATACAGTGTATATATAACGAGTGAAGCGGCTTCACTCACTGTTTAATTGGAATTTCATGCTGTCCACTCTTTCTTTGATCGTAATGTGTAATGTATGTAAAGTGTGAAGACGCAAGTTTTTCACTTCGGTAGATAGCGCCCTCTTAGAGGTAATTCGCCAGTTTTACTGAAAAGCGCCTATTTGTCTAGACGTTAACCGCAAGGAAAGGGCAAAAATTCGCTTCCGTAATCAGCCAATCAGATGGAGAGGTACGCGGTGTATGTGATACTCAGAGTGAAGACGTTAAGTGTTCGCATGAAGTTGTAGCATGTAGCAGTTGGCCTGCAACTGTTTTAGTTTATCCTCGAGTTTTATCATGTGACGTTGTGTAATTATGATTTTTTATATTTAATCGGGCTTTGCTACTCTTTGTTATCAGGTATGTACTATCATTAGAGAAAGATCTCTGTTAATTTTATTGAATTTCTCGAAAAAAAAAATGATAAAATTTTATATATTATTTGTTTTAGTTTAAATAATTTAACCCCTATCTTCATAATGGATAAATGGGTAAAACGTACACCAGGTACATCTTCAGCTAACAAACGAACAAATACTGATGAGGAGTCGCAAAATACTGAACTAAATGCCCGATCTAAAAAAATAAGAAAATACAATGAGGAATTTATTAAGTATGGTTTTACATTTTGTGTTGTTGATGATGAAGAACGCCCGATGTGTGTCATTTGCAACGAAAAATTAGCAAATGAGAGCATGAAACCAGCTAAATTAAACAGGCACCTGAAAACTAAACATAAAGAACTTCAAAATAAACATGCCGATTTTTTTCAAAGACGAGCTGAAAATCTGAAAATTCAAAGTGCACATTTGAAGAAATTTGCGACAATACCTCAGAAAGCATTACGAGCTTCTTTAGAAGTTTCTTATCTATAGGAAAAACAATGTCAGAAGTCATAAAACGCATACAAAATTCATTTGTATTTGCTTTACAACTGGATGAGACTACCGATATCACTAAAATGTCACAACTAATTATTTACGTTATGTTTATTTTTAATGAAGATATAACAGAAACGTTTTTATGTTGCAAAAGTTTGGAAGGAAAAACAACTGGAGAAAAAATATTCGAAGTAATAAATGAATGTTTTGAAACAAAGTCCCTTACCTGGGCAAACTGTGTTGCGGTTTGTACTGATGGTGCTGCAGCATTAACAGGTTCGAATAAAGGGCTCAGGGGCTTAATTCAGAAGGTGGCGCCTCATATGGTATTTAATCACTGTATGATTCATCGGCAAGCTCTCGTTGCAAAAGATATGGATGAAGAGTTGCACAACGTATTACAAGACGCTGTTAGTTCAATCAACTACATTAAATGCAACAGCCACAACAGCCGTCTCTTTTCAATACTTTGCAATGAGATGGGCTCAACGTATGAGAGATTACTGTTACACACCGAAGTCAGATGGCTTTCACGTGGGAAAATACTACGACGAATATTTGGTTTGAGAAATGAAGTATACATGTTTTTAATCGAAAAGAAACATAGATTGGCAAGTTATTATATCAATGAAGTTTGGCTAGGGAAGCTGAGCTATTTAGTTGACATTTTCGAAAAACTTAACGACTTAAATTTGAGCTTGCAGGGTGAGAATTCAACTATCATAACTGCAGCCAGTAAAATTCAAGCTTTTAAGAATAAACTTAGTCTCTGGCAAACTGAACTAAATAAAAACAACTTCGACATGTTCCCTTGTTTTAACGATTTTATAAATGAAAGTAATATAGATATATATACTTTTAAAAACATCATTTCCAATCACATTGAAAAGTTAAAGAAAAATTTTTCGAGACGATTCGAGGATTTTCCTGAAAACTATCTTGGTTGGATTCGTGATCCATTTTCCTTTGACATATGCAGTTCAACTCTTCAAATTAGTGAGAAAGAGCAATTGATAGATCTAATTAGTGATTATACTCTTCGAAATCAATTTAAGACCCAGCCTTGCCAAAAATTTTGGCTATCAGTGGAAAAACAATATCCCGTTTTATGCAAGAATGCCATCAGAGTGTTAATACAATTTGCATCAACGTATTTATGTGAAACTGGATTTAGCAAACTAGTTTCAATAAAAACTAAATACCGCTCGCGTTTAAATCCTGAAGATGATATGCGAATTGCAATTAGCAACATACATACAAACATCGATGAGATAATTAGAAACTTGCAGCCGCATACATCTCATTAAAAAACAATTTACTGATTTTTGTGTTATTTAAAAATCATTTTCTTAAAATTATAAATAAAATTAATATGAGTCAAATATGATGATGTTTTTATTCGATGAAATGAAAGAAATGCGCAAATATACATCGTATTTATGAAAATTTATCTCTAGGGGTCGCCAAAAATTTTCTCTCCACAAAAGAGGGGTCGCAGTCGAAAAAAGTTTGCGCACCACTGTTCTAGATCATTGCTTAATGTAACCCTTGAACTCACTGAGTATAAATTCATCGCTTTAAAAGTCTCTGAAGACTTCAATAGTGATGAAACTGAAATGTTCTCTCCTAATCCTAAGCTAAATAACGTAATTGTAAATAGTAGTATTCACAATATTTATAAAAATAGATAAATCTATTTAATGGTTGAAAATAACACTAATGAAAAAATTGTGTTAAGAAAGAACTCTAAAATTGGTTGCATTGAAAATGTAAATAAATCCCAAATTAAGCAATCCAGCAATAAAACAGTATATCAAATTAACTCTTTAATATCTCAGGAAATAAACGAACTCCGAAAAGAAGAATTAAAACCTGACCAATTTAACTTGAACCATATCTCAATAGAGGATAGGAAAGAAATTTTAAATTTACTCATGTCTAATTATGAGGTGTTTTCAATTTCTTATAAAACTTTGGGTTCAACTGATAAAATTAAACCAGAAATTAAACTTAATCATAATTTTGCTTTGCAAACTAGGCCTTATTCTATCCCAAAGATAGCGAAGGAATTTGCCAGAAATGAGGTTGCCAAGCTATTAGAGGCAGGGATAATTGAATCATCATCTTCAAATTATTCTTTTCCAGTTATCTTTGTTAAAAAGAAAAGCTTACCCAATGATAAATCCCCTCGGTTTCGAATGGTAATTGATTATAGATTCCTTAACTCGATTACGGATTCATATAAAATATGCATTCCTAAAATTAATGATATATTACAAAACATAGCTGGTAAAAAATTGTATTCTGTGTTAGACTTGAAAGCAGCCTTCTTCCAAATTCAACTTCAGGACTCCGATAAGGAAAAACTTGTCTTTTCTACTGAATTTGGTAATTACCAGCCTACACGCTTGCCTTTTGGATTAAAAAATTCGACATCTTATTTTCATGCATTAATATCAAAATGCCTAGATAATTTAAGGGGAAAAATTATTAAAACTATTAAATACTGGGAAAATCGATAAACTCTATTTGAATCTTGTTAACTAGGCGAGTGAAATTAATGAAAAGAAAGCTTTCAAAATTCTAGAATAGAAGTTAATAAAGAGGGTTTGAAATTACCAAAGCTGACGTTACTAACTTTTAGCGCTCAGATAACTGAGTGGCTTACCTT
The DNA here is from genome assembly GCA_907164885.2 of Dolomedes plantarius. NCBI lineage: Eukaryota > Metazoa > Arthropoda > Arachnida > Araneae > Dolomedidae > Dolomedes > Dolomedes plantarius. The sequence continues at coordinate 5,181,220 of OU015499.1, forward strand.
TAGAGACTTGTTTCACGCGAGTGTTGGTTAGTTGTTTTGGGTTTTATGGCGCAAGGTTCTGAGAGGACAAGCTGTGCCAAACACACGATGAAACCCGAAAAAGCATATACCGTAATTTCGCGCGTATAGTCTGCGGACTATCTGTGTTTAAAATGCGAATTTTTGAAGCTGCGGACTATCCACCAGTGCGGATAATACGCTGGTTGTTCACGGTTAAAATCGTTGAAATTTAAAAAACACGCTGTCGTGAACTGCCGATGATCAAATATAAACAACAGCGCGAGATTCCAAGAAAATATTCGTATGTATCGTATCATATCGATAGTAAACCATAGAGCATAGTGCAGAACGAATAAGTAGTAGCAAGTAGAGCTCCTAAAATCCAGGCTGGCGCATCAAACGGTGCCGGGATATGAGCACTCACTTAGCGCAACCAGAGTCTTGTATCCCAGTATCCTTCGCACTGCTTTAGCGCAACAGCCGGGAGGGGGAAAAGAAGTTGATGCGTCAGCTCGGTTTTTAGGAGCCTTAGTAGCAAGTACCTGGAGTACGAAAAAAAAGCGTGACTCATTTACTTATAGCGTGGCTTGGCAACACCGAGTGAGTGGGGTTGAAGGTCACATTTCATTACCACTTATCACGAGGATAGCACGTTAAACAGTATTTTGTTTTCGTATTTTGTCTTTCATTTTCGATAACGTTGATCCAACATTATGTCTGTGAAACATCGCCGGAGTTTTACTACTGAGTTTAAACTCAAGGTAGTTGAGAAAGCTGAAAAAGATGGAAATAGAGAAGCGGGCCGTTATTTTGAAGTGGACGAGAAAGCGGTGAGAAATTGGCGCAAACAAAAGGATGTGTTAAAAAGCATGGGAAGAAAGCGATCCAATCGTCACGGAAAAGTAAAATGGCCAGCTTTAAAGGAAACTTTACTGAGATGGGTTCTCAACCAAAGAAATGGCGGACGCTCCATTTCAACAGTTAAAATCCGTCTCCCAGCGAAGTCCATGGCAGAAGAGATGCAGATAACGGATTTCAAGGGAGGAATAAATTGGGTTTACCGCTTCATGCGTCGTAAAAACTTGAGAGTTCGCAGCAGAACGACAATGTGTCAGGCTGTTCCGGACGACGTAGATGAAAAAAAGCTTCTTTCCTTCAGTTTACACGGAAAGTTATTGCAGAAGGGAAGTATTCCCTAAAAAATATTATAAATATGGACGAAGTTCCATTAACATTTAATTGCCCACCGAATCGCACCGTCGATACTTGTGGAGTGAAAACAGTATCAATAACAACAACTGGTCAAGAAAAGACCCATTTCACAGTGATGCTCGCCTGCTGTGCTGACGGCACAAAGTTGAAGCCGCTCTTAATCTTTAAGAGAAAAACAATTCCCAAGGAAAATTTTCCTCGAAGCGTCGTAATACGTGCAATGAAAAGGGTTGGTGCAACGAGGACATTATGCTCGATTGGTTTCAAGAAGTTTGGAAGAAGAGAGAAGGTGCCTTTTTCAATTCCAAAGGAGTACTAATTATGGATTCCATGAGGACACACATAAAAGACAGTGTAAAGGCGATTGCTAAAAAAAAAAAAAAAAACATCGGTGCTGAACTTAGCGTTATTCCAGGAGGTTTAACAAAAATCCTGCAACCTCTGGATATTAGCGTGAACAAAAGTTTCAAGCCCCACGTACGTGCTTGCTGGGAGAACTGGATGTCGGAAGGTTTACATACTTTCACAAAAGGAGGAAATATGAGACGCGCTTCATACACTGAAGTTGCCGAATGGGTCGATAAATCCTGGAAAAGTGTTAAAGTGTCAACCATCCGATCGGGATTTATAAAAGCCGGGATTGTTAGTTAAAGCGAGGAAATCACTGACGGTGAAGATAGTGATGCTGAAAATGAACTTTCGGACACTCTTCCCGAAAATATATTAGAACTGTTTAATTCTGATACCGATGAATCGGACTTTGAAGGTTTTCGTTAATGTAGTAGATTGTGTGATTAATTAAAATATTATTAATTAGTAAGCACTGTTTTTTATTTGTATTTAGCGTTTTATTTCTGAAGGTATATTAGTAAGTTAGTACTTTTTTTCTATTTATACTTAGTTCTTTGTTTCTAAAATACATTAATATTGCTGTATTAAAATAACGTAATTTCGGACGTATAGTCCGCAGACTATCCGGTGGTGCGGACTATCTGACGATTTTTGAAATTTTTTTAATATAAAATCGGGTCTGCGGACTATACGATGGTGCGGACTATACGTGCGAAATTACGGTATATATATAGTTAAACACTTACTGACCAACAGTGCATTAAAACGATAATAAAATATTTAGAATGGCAGAAAGGTATAAAGACGGGTAAAATACGGGAAAAAGTCATAAAAACACAGATAAAATGTATAAAAAAGGTACGAGTTTTACACATATTTTACAGCTCGAGGTAACAATTAACAAACAGAAGATAAAATGACAAAAACACACAAAGCAAACACAGGTATATACAAAATGGTGAAAACAGTCCAATAGTAAAAAAAACCGTACTTAAAAGTAGGCAATAGTAAAAGTGAAAACCAATTTTATGAAAATATGAAAAAAAGGCAATAAATGCTATAACAAAAGCATCTGGATGGGTAATCTCCCATCCTGTAGACGCTATGAGACACAATGAGGTAAAAGCAATAAGGTAAGTGATAAGAACAAAGGTAAATGAAGAATTGTTCTAAATATAAAAGTAGTATAAAATAAAGGCGGCAATAAAAGCCAAATAAATAGGTGATGACAACAGTTAGAAAAAGGCGTGAGAAAAACAAGTCGATACAAAAGTGATAAAAGATAAAGTACGAAGGTGAGAAAAGCTTTTTTTTTAGGTGTGGGGGGGGGGTGTTAAGACCCCCGCTGTGTCCTCTCACTGGAGGTCGAGAGGAAATGGATGGAATATCCGTGCATTCCAATTCATCAGCGTCAGAGATATCAGAAATGAAATTTGAAGCAAATCGCCATGTATTTTCATGAGGTTTTCATTTCTGATATATTTAGGGTCTTTTTCTTTATGTGATAGACCCAGTCTCGTTCGAGGGTCTATGTCTAATTTATATTTTTGATTTGATTTATTTTTTTTTTTGTTGTTGATCTTTATACTTTACAAGGGTGAAAAGGGGGGGAACTATTTTTAGGGAAATTTGCGTTTGATGGAATAGATTTGTCGGGGGTAAAGTGGGCTACTGTATTTTTTCTATGCGTTGGTTCTGATTTATTTCTATTGGTTTCGCGTATAATAAATTTAGGTTTTTCGGGTGGTTCAGTTTTGCTTGATGTGGAAGCGGATTGGGTTGATTTCTGATGAGATTGTGAAGCAGGTAACGGGCAAGTCAGATGTTTTTGTAGTGCAGGGACAGGATCGGTTTGAATGCCTATTTATGTCATTTTTTAAGGGTCGCCGCTGCCGCATACGACCGTCCTACTGTTGGAGTTCGGGATTCGACAATTCGACGTGCTTCAATATAAGACAATTTATTTGTGACCTTCAACGTCTCTATTTCCTTCTCTGTTAACAACTTCATACAAGATCTTGAGTAGGCTGGATGGTCGCCATTACAGTTAACGCATTTGAAGTCTCCGGAGCAGTTGTCGCTTTCGTGACCCACTTGCGCACAATGAGCACAGGTAAGAGAACCACGGAAAGCCTCCTTAGAATGGCCGACATTTAAAACAGCGCAGCGGATTCGGTACATAGGGTCTCACGGGACAGCGCAGGTAGGCAGCCTTGAGATGCGATGGAAGATTTGGACTGTCGAAGGTCAAGATCAGGGGCTTTGTAGGTAGCACCTTTCCATCAAGACGTATTGTTATGCGGCGAACGTTTATAACATTTTGACTGCTTAAATTTTCTAGAATCTCAGGTTCAGGAACGTTGAGGAGTTCTGATTCTGAAATTATACCCCTCGAATAGTTCAGTGTTCTATGGGGTGTAACTGAAACAGTGAATTTACCGAAGGAAACGCATTTAGATAAGAGTGGCAGACTCTTGGTGCCGTAGAAACCTCAATCATAAGATCCCCGGAGCGGAGTTTACTGATTGCTGGTACATCTCCCACAATTGTTTGCACAGTTTTTTGTATGAGAAATGGCGAAAGTGAAGTAAAAATACTCCTAAAAAGTTTTAAAATGAAAAATTTGACTGGCGTATACGTTTGTTGCTCCCTCGAAGACGAAGGAGAGGAAGATTGATCTTCCAATGGTGATTTATCCCTCACCATGGGATTTAAAGAAAAAGTATTCATACAAGGGGGCTTAAATTTCAGTTCCCGGCCGCACCACCCACCATGGAGCCCAACAAGGGGATGCAGGATCCTGCACCAGTGCTAGCCGAGAACTATATGCTCACGAAGCGACCCTGAAGCAGACTCCACCCTTAGCGAGATGCCCAGTAATCGTAACGTATGCTTGGTTCCCAGCCGAAGGTAAAATCAACGATCAGCCGATTGATACAATAGGGAACCACTATGTACCTCGCGTTTACCTGAAGCGCGGGCCAAAGCAGTGTGTTGGGATACCAAAAATGTCCCTCAACTGCCAGGATTCCCTTTTCCAGGGACACGGGTCTCCACGCACGGCAAACACGTGGGTGATATACACGCCATTAGAAGCTAGAAGCATCAGAGCGGCAACAGCTTCTAATGAGGTGCCCTCGCCTCCGAAGAGGAACCACACCGAGGGAGAAAAGAAAGAAAAAGTAAAGGAAGAGAGCAGAGGAAAAAGGAAAGAAGAGATAGTTCGCTGTGGTACCTCAGGATTGCCACACCCGTGTTTACCTAAAGAAGGTAAACCCCCTGAGGGGAAAGGCTGAAAAGGAGGGTCGCGCGCTGCAGAAGTGACATGATGGACACATGAAAATTCATCACGATAACGCGCCAAGCCACAGCGCCTTCGTTGTAAACGATTTCCTGGCCAGGACCCATACCCCACTGGTTCCCAAGCCTCCCTACAGTCCTGACCTGGCTCCCTCAGACTTTTTTTTTGTTTCCTCGCTTAAAAGGAGTTCTGAAAAGGAAAGATTTAGACGACTGAAAACATCCTGGCTCATGTTACATCGGCTCTAAAGGACCTTCCGGAGAAGGCCTTCCACGATGTCTTCCAGGCCTGGAAACACCGCCTCCATAAATGTATCGACGCAGGAAAGTGCTATTTTGAAGAGTTTTAACTAATTGTACGAATATGTCCAATAAAGGATTTTTTATGAATTTGGTCGCATTACTTATGGAACGCACCCTGTATATCATCACCCATGCCCCTGGCGGTATATTCCTTTTTTGATTTACTTTTATTTCATTCTCCTCTTATATGTATATCATACATTTTTATTTTCTGCCCTTTACAGATTGTACGGAATGTCACGACCACCAGCTAAGAAACCATGTCATGGAAATGAAAATGATATCAGAGAATTTAAAGAATACTGGACTGAAAAGTTTGGCATGATTAAGAAAGGCAATAAAACATTACGCATTTTCTGTTCCGAAACAGTTGTTTGTAGGACTTCTTCTGTAAAGAGACATTTTGAAAGTGTTCATAAGAACTTAAGCAATTAAACTGAGGAGGAACAAAGAGATTTAATTTCTCGTGAACTGAGCAAGACAAGAAAACAGGCTAATACTTTTGTGAATTTTATTTCACGTAGACCCAGTTCCAACTTAGTTGCTGCTAGTTTTGAGGTTTCAAAAGTTATTGCACAACACGGAAAGCCACTCAGTGATGGGGAGTATATTAAAGAAGCTTGGCTAGAATGTGTACCTTCTCTTTTTGACAATTTTTCAGAAAAGAAAAAGATTATTCAGCGCATTAAAGATTTATTTGTGAGTAGGAAAACAGTTAAGAATAGAATTCTTAAGTTGAAAAGAAATACAGCTGAACAATTAACAAAAGATTTCTCTTCATGTAAGTTTTTTTCTATTTGTGTTGATAAAAGCACGAAAATTACATCATCAGCTAGGCTAGCCATATTTTCTCGATTTTGTAGGGATGATGAAGTATGTGAAGAGATGGTTGGTCTTGTAACACTACCTGAGCGTACTACCGGGGCTGAAATATGTAAAGCACTTGTGAAAGAATTATCTACTCGACAAATTGACATTTCAAAAGTAGTATCCGTCACAACAGATGGTGCCCCCAGTATGATTAGTGTAAAGTCAGGATTTGTTCATCTGTTTGCAAAAGATGTTGGTCATCCACTAATAGGCTTTCATTGCATCATACATGAGGAGGCTTTATGTGTAAAAGCTGGACTAAAGGAACTGCAGGAATTGATGCAAACAGTTACAAAGATTGTTAATTACATTTCTGCTTCGCCTTTAAATAAATGACAATTTCAAATTCTACTGAAGGAGGTAGATTCCGTAAATAAAGGACTAAAAATGTACAACAATGTTCGTTGGCTTAGCCGAGGTTTGGTTCTTAAAAGATTCCTTGAATGCTTCGATGAGATAAACCTCTTTTTGAATGACCAACAAGAGTCTTACCAAGAATTATCTGATATCATGTGGGTTTGCAAACTAATGTTTTTTGCAGATTTTTGAGAACATTTATATGAATTAAATATTAAGTTGCAGGGCTCTGGTAAGGTTGGTTGGTTGATTTGGGTTTATTGGCGCAAGGTCCAGATATGGACAAGCTGCGCCAAACACATGGTAGGATTAGTAGAATACATAAAAAGAAGGTATATTGTCACCTCACGGATGTAAAAAGAAGAGAAAAACCAAGATAAATCATAGTAGATAAAATCAATGTTAAGGAAAAAAATAAGAAGTGATGCAGAAACATGAAGAAATTCATATAAAAGGTGATAAAACTATGAACAATTCAAAGAAATTTAAAAAGATGACACAAACAATGAAATAGAAAGGAAAATAACATGCCACGTGATTAGAACAATGGTATAAAAAGTGATAAAAAGGTTCGATGGCTTGAAACGGTGATATAAAATACGATTCGTGTTAGATATTTCAGTCGAAAACTCTAAAAAGGACAAGTCTCGCAAAATACTCGTCGAAAGTATAATAAATGCGCAGAAAATGAGACGCATAAAAATCAAGCAGGAGTGGTAAAAGATGTGATAAGAGCAAAGTTAAAAGCAGTGAAATGTAAACGCGATAAAATCAGTCAAAATATATAAGCTCGTGATAAAAATACTCGTCTTCCAGGTGCCATCTCCACTAACTGTTATATCTACATAATTATTGGCAGATACTTCTTGTGTTGCATTTCTCATGCTGTCAATTGCATCAGCTTTAGATGCAAGATTTATTTTCTGGCATATTTTATCGTAGGAATTTTGCGAAACAGGTGGATACAAGTGTTTTATTGCCTGTCTTAAATTATTTTTCTGGGCATGATTCGTAGTTTAAATGGATTAGTACAAATTATTTTTTAACAAGAAATTATTTGGGTACGTTGTGTTTATTTTATTTGATTGAATACAACCCAAAGCTCTAGACATTGATTGGCAAACGAACAAGTTAAAAGACACCAAAACCTTAACTAAAGAAGAAACCTCTCTTTCCGTAAACTGAAAACCATTGATAACGATTAAAACAGACAAATAGTTAAATTTAAATTAAACTTAGTTTATTTACAATTTTTACATTTTTACATATTATTCCAATCATACCTTTCATAGGCACACTTAGCCATATACAAAAATCAGTTTATAGTTATCTTTAACACTAAAACTCAAAACTACTTGACGAAGAAAATAGGGAGCGCACGACACCAATCAAAGCTCAAATACTTATTCAAAATCTATCACCTTTATAAATTCCTCCTACTCTGCCCCTCAGGGGGTTTACCTTCTTTAGGTAAACACGGGGGTCACCTCCTGCTGGTTGCAAAGACAAATTCCTTGAATATTTCAATGATGGTATGAGCATAACTGAGGCGTCTAAATATCATGAAGGAATTCTACAGCAAGAAGAAAAATTCAGTGAAGAAGACATGGCTAATAGCCAAATCAATCCTCCTTACAGAGCTGTCCAATATTGGTGTAACCAATGGCGCCTTCAAAATCTTGGTCCAAGAACTGGTCAAGGTCTAATTGAAGTAAGTTGTGAAAAAGGAAAGAAAAGAGATTTTTTTAAAAATGAGGCAATTTTGTTTAAAGTCTAATACTCTGTTATGCATACTGATATTTATGTTACTCTTTCTATAATCTTGTCACAAAAGTGGACTTTATCTTTAAACAAAATAAAATAAAAATGCATATATAATTTTATTAATTGCTGTCCCTTAATTTTAGTTTAAATTTAAATAAAAAATACCATTTATTGTTAATAATTTGGTACACCAATAAAATTATTTTTAAAACTTTTATTATAAATGGTTAGTTTACATACCATCAAACACTTTAATAAAATTGTTCATGGATAAAATTCAATCCTTCTTCTTTTCTAATGTTTCAGAAATTAAAGAAGTTAAAAATTTATGAAGAAAATGGAATTACCGTTTGTTTCAGCGAAGATCCTTTTTCTGTGGTTATTATGACTCTTATTATGAAAAGAGCCCACGAATTAAAATCATCAGGGGAAATTGTTTTTGTTGACTCAACCTCTTCATGTGATCCAGACAATCACAGCATTACATTTATGCTGTGTCCCTGTTCAGCTGGAGCTGTACCACTTGGAGTCATCATTACAAAAGTACAGACTGAGGAGTCATATAAATAAGGATTTGAGCTCTTAAATGATACAATAAGCAAACCATTTAATGGCAAAGGATACCCAAACATTGTTATGACTGATGACTCAGAAGCCGAAATTAATGCACTACAAAGTGTTTGGCCTAAGTCAAAAAACTTATTGTGCATTTTCCATGTTGCACAAGCCGTTTGGAGATGGTTCTGGGATTCCAAGCACCAAATTGCAAAGGAGCACAGGAACCATTTAATGAGAATTTTTCAGTTAATCTTGTATGCTCCAACACCCAACAAGCCGAAGAGGCATATAAAAACTGTTGTGCGTACGTTGGGGTTTACTTGCCCACGTACGAAAATTGGAACAAATATATGAAAAATTATTGTAAAAGGAAGGAGTTGTGGTGCCTCGCATTTAGAAACGAGGAAGTAAGGGGCCACAATACAAACAATTTTTCTGAAGTCTGCATACGGATTTTTGAAGATGAAGTCCTGTGCCGTGTGAAGGCTTATAATGTTTTGACGAATTTAGACATTGTGTCGACACATCTAGAGAAACATTATGTAAAAAAATTCAGAGATTTTGCATATAATAGATTTTCAAGTGGCAGATTGTATCTTTTAGCATTAAAGAGTAAAACATCTCACGTAACAAAAAATGACACTAAAATGATAGATTATTGCACCTTTTCTGTCAAAAGTGAAGAAAACTGGTATACGGTCAACACAAAAAGTGGATGCTGCTCTTGTTCAGTAGGCCTGTATGGCCGATTTTGTAAACACCAGTACTGCATCTATCAGCATTATGATATAATTTCAAACAACTTCCCTCCTGTGTTTCCCAAAGACAAACATGAGGTAGCAATCCTTGCTTTAGGAGAGAAAGCACCTCCAAGGAAGTTTTTTGAACTTTTCCTTTCAGAGATTACTGCCACTTCTACTGTACAAGAAGCTGTTCCAACTGCAGTAGAAATTTTGTCTAATTATTGTGATTTTGAAAATGATGGAAATTCATCATATGAAGAAAAGCGTGGGGATATGCTTTAAGAGATTGTTAGGGAAATCTCATTACACGATGAAAAGTACAAATCATCTTTAAGTAGAATGAGCAAATTTCTCAAACGGCTCAAAAATATTAAATCTTCTGGCAGCTGGGAAAGATTTTTGCATACTGCTGGTAGTAGCCTACCTAATAGAAGAAGAAATGGTGCTGCTATTAGTGTGCAGCCTACTTCTATTGCAAGACGCTCTGCCCATATTACAAAGGGTAGCAAATGTTTGCCAGTAGGACGGACAGCTGGAGCTCCACCAAACAAAAAAAGGAAACATTCCTTAACTTTCAACATAAACTTGAACCAGCCCAATGCAAAGCGGCATTAAATAAGTTTTTGATGCAGTATAATACATATATATTGCATGTATAAGTTTAATATAATTCACCCAGTTTCACAAAAATAGCAATTTTTCATTCAATTTCTATTTACTATACGTTCTATTTTCTACACGCGGGGAAAAAAATATGGTGTCTTTTAAAAAGAAATCCAATACAATTAAAAAGCAAAGCAGTGAGACTGTTACATTCCGTTTTTGCCATTTAGTTTAAGGGAGGGCCGTAAGAAAAAAACTAAAATTTTTGTTATTGACTTTAAAGCAACCATTTCTTTTTGTAATATTTAAGCATATATTTATAAGCAAGAATCATTAAAAAAATCATTTTCTATATGAAAGTTTATTTTATATTGGGATTTTTTTTACATGATTTACATACTTTTTAAAAAAACAACTTTGTCAATTTTCAATTTTTTTTATAATTTAAATGTTTATAATAATGTCATAGTATATGCTACAAATCTAGGGAGAGCTTTTTTTAAATATGTTTCTGAATTTTTGTAAAAAAAAATATTTTACTCATTATATGGTAATTTTTGAAAAGAAATTATGCTTTTTCATGTTTATCTATTTGTAAAAAAAAAAAAAATAAAATTAAGCATTAATTAAAAAAAACTCTCCCTATGTTTCTGAAACATTGAATCAAGATTTTAAAAATATAAAAAGTATAACTGTAAGTGCATATTTCTCAAAGCCTTAGTTCTTCAAAGTTAGGCATAATTGCAAAAACATGATTTTGAGAAAAATGCATTTAAAGTATAAAACACAACAGAAATTAAAGAAAAATAACTTACTTTTGTAACAAACATTTTTTTTAGTAATTTATTATGTTTGAAGGTTTTTATGAAAGCAAGAACATATTAAATTAAACATAGAAAAAAATTATTGGCAGTTCCATATGTGAAGGAAATTGGACGATTTGCTAGAATTCATAATAAAAAAGCTTCCTAATTTTATTTTAAACAACTAAAAAACATATAATTTGCTATTTCTTTTATCTTAAAACACACCAGAACCGTAAGTAACAACCTTATGTATATGTATGTATATACACTGCTGGCCACCCAAATTGCAACACCAAGAAAGACAAGAGATATCACAACAAAATTTATTTTGTAGATAACATTTTGACCAAGTATCAAATGATTAAATTTATAGACTTCAATGAAGTGTGGTTCCTGCCAAAATCAGTAGCCAGAGTAGCCGCCATTGTTGGAGATCACTGCTACCACACGCCTCGGTATTGATTCAAAGAGACTTTGGATGAATTCTTGGGGTACACCAGACCAAGCAGCTTCCACACATTGCCAAAGTTGATCTGCTGTGGCAGCTGGGGATGGAATCTGGGTCAATCGTAGAGCAACCATGGACCACATGTTTTCTATCGGCGAAAGATCCGGAGAGCGAGGCGGCCAGGGAAGCAATTCAATCTGGCGATTGACGAAGAACCGTTGGACAATGCGTGCCACATGTGGTCGCGCATTTTCTTGTTGAAATATGGCTGTGGGCAAGCCCTGAAGGTAAGGAAGGACAACTGGCTCCAACACCTCGGAGATGTAGCGCTGGCTGTTTAAAGTACCGGCAATGCGTACTAGAGGTGTGCGAGAGTGATATCCAATACCGCCCCATACCATAATACCCGGTGCAGGACCAGTGTGGCGGTGCATAACGCAGCTGTTCAGCATCCTCTCTTCACGGTGTCTCCAGACTCGAATGCGATCACCGTGGTGTTGCAGACAGAAGCGTGACTCGTCAGTAAAGACAATTTCATTCCATTCTGTCGTCCACATCCTTCTTTTATGCTCCATTGGCGGCGGAGACGCCTGCGGTTCTGCGTCAAGGGTAGACAAAGCAATGGACGTCTTGCGGACAGACCACTCTGCTGTAAACGGCGTCGAATGGTACGCGCAGACACTGGATGATGCGTTACAGACTGCATGTGCTGTGCTATGGTTCGTGATGTGACTGAGAGATCCGGCACTGCCATGCGCACAATTTGCCTGTCATCACGGGAAGTGGTGCGCTGAGGTGGATGCGATCGAACGCGCCGGTCCGTCGTTCCCTCCTGCATCCAACGATCACATAACCGCATTACAGTTGTTTGGTTTCGTCCAACACGACTACCGATTTCCCTGAAAGATAATCCACAATCTCGGTAGGCCACTATCCTTCCTCTGTCGAACTCGGATACTTGATGAAAAGATGATCGCTGTTTTCGATGTGGCATAATTGATCGTTTTTTTTGAAAAAACCACAAGAAAAACACTATTGCCGAACTTGAAATCCTCGAAATCTCCAAGCCTTAAATAGCGCTTTTAAGTGGCGCCACAGGCGCGCGTGATGTGCGTCTGCGCTGAAATTCTAATCATTTGCATATCTCACCTCCGCTAATGCATGTTGTAAATTTCATGTTATTTGCATGTTTCCTTCAGGGTGTTGCATTTACAGTGGCCAGCAGTGTATATATATATGCGTGTGTGTGTGTGTGTGTGTGTGTGTGTGTGTGTGTGTGTGTGTGTGTATGTATGTATGTATGTATGTATATGTATACTAGCTGAAAACCCGCAAATCCCTACGGAGTACATTCAAATTAAATACAACGGTCAATGTATGCAATTAATGCCAAAATAAATAAATATATATATTTATAATAAATACGACGATCAATGTATACAATTGATGTAAAAAAAAATTATATATATATATATTTATAAAAAAACTGTAAGGGATATTTTTCTTTTTTGGATATTATCCAATCATCTGCTGCATTAGAAAGATAAAAAATTTTTTTTTGTCTATTTAGCTGTTATGCACGTGACGATAAATTAATTTAAAGTAATCAAAAAAGAAATCACGTGATCGGCTTTTAATAAATTAAATTTTAAAAATTAATGTTTTAAAATTCCCAGAATATTGAGGTAAAGATTTCATTTTCAAGGAATATTTATGATGTTTCCGGAGATATAAATTTTACAACCTTCAAATTATTATTTTAAATGCAAACTTAAAAAAAGTTACAAAAACAGCTTAAAAATTTAATTTAAAAAATCTAAGAAGAATTTTTCAAAAACTTTCTTAGTGCACCCCTACACCATAAGAAAAATCGGTATGCAAAATTTCAGCCCTTTAGGTCCAGCGGTTTGGTCTGTGCAGTGAGTCAGTTACGGAACTGCTTTATATATATATATGAAAGATATAAAATTTAAGTTGGTCCCCTGTAAATTTTCTTTCCTTCCCATGCTTAAGACGGCATTACCAAATTCTGTTTTCAAGAACCCAGGAATATTTTTCATAGCGTCAGCAATGCTTGGGCAAGCCACGAAACCGTCCGACCACTTTTCTATGCCCAAATAAGGCGATCTTCCTGCACAACTGATGCAGCTTGCAAGAAACATCTTTGCTCAGCAAATTCTTCAACCGCAGATACCTTTTTATGCAAACCCCGGGAATCACTCGGGTGTTGGCTTTCCATTAGATAAGATGTCTGTTTAGCCACTCGGAAATAAATTTCTTATTCTAATAGTTCTGTAATCTGATCTTATTTCATTACAGAATTAATAGCCGGCAGGATGTTCTGCAGTGAGGATACCAGTATTAAATTTTTAATTTCAATATGTAAACGGAGTTTTAATTAATTTTACCAGCACCCGTCGTAAAACTTCATTCGCCCTTTCGTGCGTCGAAAATAGCAGCGAGCAGAAGTGGATTATTACTGACCTTGGTGGATTTACGCTGTTCGGTGACCTAGTTTTGAAGAAGCAATGCAGAAAGGGTAAAAACCCAATTTGAATCAAACCGTGGACTTAACCGGTGAAAATAACGAGCCATCTCACGTCCGATTTTCAGATATAGATGTGTTTAAAAAGCCCTATTCAAATGAAGTGCCAATCGAAAATTACATCGCAGAATATGAGCAGGTTTGTGAACTGTTGACATTAAATCCTATACAAAAAATTATATTCTTTCGCAAGCTGTGTACCTGAAATGTGGAACTATTTCTTCAATCCAAACCCCTCTTTAAAAACTTCGAAGAATTAAAAACAGAACTGCTTAAAGAATTTAAGACGGAGATAAGTAAACTCGAAATACATCAGCAATTGTTAAGACGGAAAAAAGGAAGGGAAGAAACTTACGAAACGTATTACTACACTATCCAGCAAAAGCTTCTTTAGAATCTTCAAATGGTAATATTACGTACAAGAAATTTATGCGATGTCTACGTTTTCACCTCAACGGATCATCCTTTTTTCAATATGAGTGCTCAAGTCTCTGTTTACGCGGCTCTCCTTTTTTCTATATGTCATTTATTACAGCATAAAATTGTTCCGCTTTCTTCACCTGCCCACAACGCCTCACTTTGTTTTGAATTACTCCAATCGTGAAATGCTGCTACTAAATTATGTTGTGCTGCAACCAAAAGAAAAATGTTTGCTCCTGCGTCAACAACTTGTTCCGGATCAGACTTTTTCCCACTCCTTCCCCTACGAACATTTGGATATGAAGTTATGTAACCATTGGTGGCATATTTCCATAAAATTAAATGTTATGCCGAAGAAAAATATTATTAAAATAAATAAATAAAAAAATAAATATTTAAATTAGGACTCTTAAAGGTAAGACGAATTGTCTATAAAATTGCATAACTTTTCACATATCTGTTTTTATGATTAATTGATTATCCTTAAGTAAAAGTTATAATGATAAAATTTTATGAAAGTGTGTAAGTTATGTATGTGAAATTAAAATTCATGTTTTGAAATATGCTGATACTAAAAAGGGTTAGCTAAATCAATTACAAACGTAAATTTAATCATACTTTTGTTCAGAAATTTAACATTATTTTTATTCTTTTTAAACTAGCTAAGATCGTTCTTTGCAGATCGTTCTTTTAAGTATCTGTTTCTCACACGCAGTTTTAAATCTAGTAAAATACGGAGTAAAGTAGGTCAATCCTACTATAAACATGGGTCCAGAGCCAGCGTGCGCGTTATTGTATACACATAGTTGAAGGTTATGTTCCAGAGCAATAAATATCGTTTAGCCATCCGCCGCTCAGACGAATCGGGTGTTTACGGAATTGTACTTGTTTTTCAATTTTATAATGTTTTCCTTTTTCCTTTCTCGCCTCAATAATGAGTGATTAATAAATATAATTTGTCAGAGCCTTTGTAAAAATAAGTCGCGTAAAAGTTAAATTTGCTTTCTTTCATTTTGTATGATGTATGTTCTTTCTTCGTTTCTCTCCCATGTTTTAATCAATGTTTTTTGAATTTGAGTCTTTAAATTATCCACATGAATATTTTCTCATCTTTATAAAATATTTTATAGATTATAAGAGTTAAGAATTTGTTTTATTATATTGAAGTATTAAAGTATGGTTTTGAATCCTCGTAATTTTATTATGTTGAAGGTTAGTCAGGAATATAAGTACTATAGGAGATTTTCTGGTGTAAAAGTAGAAATTCAAGGCGTAGTTTGTCATATAAACGGAGCGTCCTTCTAATAGCTGCTAGGGTACCATAATAAGCCACGGATGATTTTTCACACCCGTCTGCTAATAAATGTTCGCCCACTCCAGAAATTTCTCAAAATAGAAAGAATAGAGAATAAATAAATAGGAAAAAGAAGTATAAAAAGAGATATGTTTGAATATATTGAATAAAGTGTGAGGAATATTACATATTTTATCAATTAAGAGAAGGATTTATAAGTTTTGAACAAGCATGGGCAGTTTTACATGTTTCTTTCAATTCAAATATTGGTTAGAGTTTTAGTTGATTATTGAATGATTATGAGAAGTACATGAATAATAATGAGAAGGAAAGGAAATTGTTTTGAAGATTGTAAAGAAATTTGATGGGCGATAAATTTTGATTCCATACATTTAAAAACAAATACTTTTCTCTTGTATTTTATGATGAGTTTTTGATTTAAAGGAAAATAATAATAGTGATAATAATAATGGTGATAATAATGTGAATGTCAGAGATCCGTTTCCTTTTTCTTTTGTTGGGTGCCTAACACCCCTTTGACTCCACTTATGTGGTTAAACTTTGTGTGTTTAAAAAAAAAAAAAAAAAAAAAAAAAAAAAAAAAAAAAAAAACCTAGTTTAAACTCTCTTTTTGAGCTACTTCTGTGTGTATTTATTAATGTGGATCTCATAAGCAATTGTATAGTTGTAGTATAATTTTGAGAAAAATTTCAGGAACAGATGTGGTCTTCTACATTACATTTGAGTATTATAGGTGTTTTTTATATTTTTGATATGTTAATAACTGATATTGTAATGAAGATTGTTCACACATGATGAAGATAACCTAACTTTGATGCATTTAGATACCTACCTAAATTTCGTAGTTAATTATATTTATTTAGAGAAATTTTGATGCTAGTTTGCCTTCCACAAATTACCATCTGAATTATTTCAAAAGAATATTTATTAAAAGGAATGTTGATGTGCTTAAGTTAAAGAAAAATTTTGTCAATGTTAGGGCTAACATGACATGTCACAGGTTACCCCTAATTTTGTCAAGTGTGTTCATGATCTCAGTTATATTATTTTTGTTGACACCGGAGAACCCTTTTGCTAGCACAAGGGGTAGTTCCTCCCCTAGAGGGATGAGCCTCTTGGTGTCTTTGCACCAAGGCACCCTCGTGATCACTGACAATCTTTCACGTTAGACATCACAGAGGATAGCCCATTTCACCTCCAGGTTTGTCACTTATGTCATGATAGGTACCAATGCTTTTAGAATTTGACTATTTTGAAGTGAAACTGGTGACGATGTTAAAGCACACAATGTTTTGAATATTGCCTAATATGAAGATGATGCCCATTTACTTAATTAAGAAGTTATAACAAGTTATTTTGAGTTGTTTAATTTATGATCTTATATATTGTTAAAAAACTTGACAGGTATCTAAATTCTATGCTGTAATTGAAGTAACACTTTCAGGATAATATAACAAATCAATTTTATAATTATTAAGGTGAATTTTGAATTTTATAATATTTAATTTAATGTCATGATGCATTCTTTTCCTCAGTTGAGTTGTTCTTGTTTTGTTTTTATTTTTCTATATATTTTTTTCAAAAAATTGTCGGGTTGTGATGGCCACACAACTCGAAACATTTTTTTTTGTTCGGCAAAATTTTTATTTTTGGTTTTTGGGGTTTTTCTTTGAGAGCAACTACGGTTGAGAAACTGAATCCATCTACCTACATTTGATCATCCAAAAAAATTTTCTTGAAGTGGTGGAAGGAATCTGTTTTAACCTCCTTTCCAACTTCAGAGTCAGCATTCCTCAGCAAACGTGGGGAGATACACGGTTGTTTGAGAGAAATGTGATTTGTTTGTCAGAAGTAAGGTATGTTTAAAGTATAAAATGTGTATTGCTATTGAAACGAATTTTGCTGTAATGAAGTTGTTTTATTAATGTAACAGTACTTTGAAGAAAAAGAAGAGATATTGATATGAAATGAATGTAAAAATTTATAATATTGTAATTTTGCACGAATAGAGAATTGTAATGAATATAAGAGTACCTAAGGAAGTTAAATAATATAATAGAGTAAATTTTGATTGTGATATAAACAATGTCAGTGTTAATATAATATAATGTGAGAACTAATAATACAATATGTGGACAATTTTAAGAGGTAGTTTAAAGGTAGTGTAAATGTTTATATTGTATTTTATTCATATCAAAAAAATATCAAGATAATGTGTCATGTAATCCTAGAATTTATGTTATCGTCTTATATTTTGAACTTATACTGTAATTATGCTTAAGTGCATACGAAGCAAATAAGATGAAGGATAGTAGGGAAACCGCATGAACCTGCTATCTGGAGGAACCATTGAGGAGTTTGCTAGAAATTTTTGTAATCTTATGTTATATTCTGTATTGTTGTAATATTTTGTAGTTTATTTTTGTATGTTATGTATGAGAGCCTCCACCCGGGTAGACAACAATTTTAAAATGGGGGGATATGAAAGATATAAAATTTAAGTTGGTCCCCTGTAAATTTTCTTTCCTTCCCATGCTTAAGATGGCATTAACAAATTCTGTTTTCAAGAACCCAGGAATATTTTTCATAGCGTCAGCAATGCCTGGGCAAGCCACGAAATTGTCCGACCACTTTTCTACGCCCAAATAAGGCGATCTTCCTGCACAACTGATGCAGCTTGCAAGAAACATCTTTGCTCAGCAAATTCTTCAACCGCAGATACCTCTATATGCAAACCCCGGGAATCACTCGGGTGTTGGCTTTAAATCAGATAAGATGTCTGTTTAGCCACTCGGAATAAATTTCTAATTCTTATTCGGAAATAAATTTCTTATTCTAATAGTTCTGTAATCTGATCTTATTTCATTACATATATATATATATATATATATATATATATATATATATATATATATATATATATACTAGGGGCTTCGCCCCTAGGCTCGCTCCTCTGGTGAATCAAGTGAATGAATGACTCAATAGTTGTTTACAGCGATTGAGTCATTCATTTTGTTTACAGTTGAAGCTTCCCCCCCCTCTCGACGAAATGGATGAAGCCCGGCGAAATGGATGAATGGGTGAAAAATTGGATCTTCTTTCAAAGGAAGCGAATGAGAAGATTTTTTTTGAAGTATTTCTTTAAAATTCCATTAAAAATCGAAATTTTAAGATAGAGACTTGAAATGAAGTTTATATGAATGAAAAAGCTTTCATCTTCCAGTTGATATAAATATTTTCTTTGTAACATAATAAGTCTGAGAGAATCGAATTTATATATCTCGAAACGCATAAATTTTTCCAAAAAGTGAGTTTTCAATTTTAATAAAAATATCAGTCTGTTTTAAATTATTTTTAAACAAATGACGTCTTGTTTGAAGGAGAAATGTCTGTAGTCTTAGATTGTAAAAAAAAAAAAATTCTACGATCCTTTTTTGGCGAGTTATCGTAATCTGAACATGAAAAAGTCAATATTTTTCCACAAAACATAAAATAAAAAAAAACTTAAAGTCCGACGAATATGAGACATGTCTTACTTTCTTCCCCACATTGTTCTGCATCGATTGGTATCGGTCTCGACCCCATACCC
Organism: Dolomedes plantarius; assembly: GCA_907164885.2. Classification (NCBI taxonomy): domain Eukaryota; kingdom Metazoa; phylum Arthropoda; class Arachnida; order Araneae; family Dolomedidae; genus Dolomedes; species Dolomedes plantarius. The sequence goes on from OU015499.1 coordinate 5,200,404, forward strand.
CCAGCGGTTTCGGAGGAGATAGCGTGACAAGCTTTTGACAGCGGCGGCGGCTGCGGCAGCGCCAGTTACTTTCTTTTAGAATAGAGAGATATATATCTATATATATATATATATGTATGCATGTATATATATATATATATATATATATATATATATATATATCTATATCTATATATATATATATGTGTATGTATATACATGTATGTATATATATATATATGTATGTATGTATATATACAGTATGTAACAAAATTATAAGACCACTGTGGATTTTGTGATTTTTACTATAAATAGTATAATTTTTTTAAATTAAATTAGGTTGATGTTAATAAATGAAATATAAAATATATGTATATTATTTTTAAGAGATATTTAAATATACTAATTATTTTATCAACAATTTCATTTAAGGAGAGAGGGGCGAGAAAGGTTCTTAAGAAGTGCATATGTAATGCCATCTGGCCCGGGAGATGTATTCCTGGTCGAATTTAAACATCTCATAAGCTCAATCTCCGTAAATGTACAATTATAAGGGAGAGTGCACCGAGTGGAGAAATTAACACGTCTGGCTTCTTCATGACGTTTCGGGCGCAGAAAGGCTTGCGAGTATGAGTCAGCGCTTGAAGCAGAAGCAAATGCGCGACCAATAGCATTCGCAATATCGCTAACGTCTGTAAGTAGCCGGCCATTTTCATTAATGCAAAAGATTGGGTTATCTGAATACAACCCCATCCCTCGCTTAGCTTGTGTCCACAGAACTTTACTGGGAGTAGATGGTGATAAACTAGAAACATACTGTATCCAAGATTGTCTCTGACAGCGACGAGGCACTCTTCTAGAAAAAGCATTAGCTTGTTTGAATGCCACGTAGTTAGGTGTTGTAGGATAACGCCTGAAATTATTCCAAGCTTTCTTTTGCCGCTTAATAGCATCTTGGCATTCCGCGTTCCACCAAGGTTTACGATGTTTCGGGACGAAACTCGATGACTTTGGTATCGCTGCATCAGCAGCCTCCATAATAACATTAGTGACTTTTTTGACAGCGTCATCAATAGCTCCTTCCACCATGCTTCTTTCAATGACAGCTCGCTGTTGGTAGAGCAACCAGTCGGCAGCCTCATAAATATAGCGAGGAACACGACGTAAGGGGTTGCTGCAACCAGATTGGGAGACGAAAAGTGGGAAATGATCGCTATTTCTCAGATCACTCCCAACGCTGAACGTCCAGAAGGGAAGAAGCGATGGTGAACAAAGAGCAAGATCCACAGAATGGCAGCTGAGGATGGAATCTGGGTCAATCGTAGAGCAACCATGGACCACATGTTTTCTATCGGCTACATGTTTTCTATAGAGCGAGGCGGCCAGGGAAGGAATTCAATCTGGCGATTGATGAAGAACCGTTGGACAATGCGTGCCACGTGTGGTCGCGCATTATCCTGTTGAAATATGGCTGTGGGCAAGCCCTGAAGGTAAGGAAGGACAACTGGCTCCAACACCTCGGAGATGTAGCGCTGGCTGTTTAAAGTACCGGCAATGCGTACTAGAGGTGTGCGAGAGTGATATCCAATACAGCCCCATACCATAATACCCGGTGCAGGACCAGTGTGGCGGTGCATAACGCAGCTGTTCAGCATCCTCTCTTCACGGTGTCTCCAGACTCGAACGCGACCATCGTGTTGTTGCAGACAGAAGCGTGACTCGTCAGTAAAGACAATTTCATTCCATTCTGCCGTCCACATCCTTCTGTCATCGCACCATTGGCGGCGGCGACAACTGTGGTTCTGCGTCAAGGGTAGACAAAGCAATGGACGTCTTGCGGACAGACCACTCTGCTGTAAACGGCGTCGAATGGTACGCGCAGACACTGGATGATGCGTTACAGACTGCATGTGCTGTGCTATGGTTCGTGATGTGACTGAGCGATCTGTCACTGCTATGCGCACAATTTTCCTGTCATCACGTGTGATGGAAGAATACTCACATACTTTTCTTTTTTACGGTTTTTTTAAAGAAAAAAACTTAAGCACGATGCAAATGGCGTCCTAAATATTTGTTTTATTTTGAGTTGCAAACGCACGTTCCATCGGCAGAGTTGAGAGATTTAGGTTCGCGCCAAACGATGTAATATTTGCCGATTGGTGGACGCCATTTGACGCAACCGCATGGAGGAGTGGCCAAGGATTTCATTTCAAGATATCAGAAATCGGTGTGGCAACGGCACCCGCAGGCGATTATGCAAAATAGCAAGAGTATATTTACTCGGCCCATGTGAGTACGGTCGGGGGTTGGTTGGTTGGTTGTTTGGGGTTTTATGGCGCAAGGTCCAAAGAGGACATGCTGCGCCAAACATATGGTAAAACCCTGAAAAGCATATAAATATAATATATATTGTTACAATTTGTATACCAACAAAATCCATTAAAACTATGAGGGAACACACACAAGTAGAGTAAAGTAATAAAACGATCAAAAAATCAATCAAAAAACTATATAAAAACACAGATATAAAGTAAAGTTTAAAAGTGATGGATAGCCATACACAAGGTTAAAATATTCATATTAAAAAGGTGACAAACACAGTAATATAGGTGATATAAAAGTCCAACACAGAAGGTGATAAGTCTAATATAATAGGTGAGACCAGTCATGAAAAGTGAGCCACAGCCATATATACAACAGGTAGTAAAACTAGTCCAGTGAAACTGATATATAAAATGATGAAAGCCGTCAAGCAGTTCATAAAAGTAGTCAGCAGTAAAAGTGATAACTATAGTAATGTGAAAATGAGAAAAGGAATAAAAGCTAAAACATAAAGCTCTGGGTAGGGAATTCCCCAATCCTCTAAAAACCAATGAGAAAACTGAAGAGTTAAGAAAAGGCGATAAAGAAAAAAGAGGAGTTAGGTACTCCTTGCATACAACATTATTTCCCGAGTCAAAAGAGTCATAACACAGGTAATAAAATAGACATGAAAAAACGGAAAAAAATAGTAATGAGAAAACAGAAAAGATTTAATATGGCAACAGCAATTATATACAAAAGTGAAAAAAAGGCATGAGGAGAACTGAAAAAAAAAAAAGGCTGGATAGGGAAACCCCATCCAAATTAGAGTCAAGTACTTGATAAAGACGAAGGAAGAGACGGAGAGACCGAGTGGCCTCTCCCTGCAGGTTTAGAGGCAAGACATAGAATGTCCTTAGATTCTATCTCTTCGGTATCAGAAATACCGGAGGTATAAATATCTAGCGTGTCTTCAGGAGGTGCATCAAGGTTAGTTTTCATTAAATATTTTGGTTCTTTACGTTTACTTGATACGACAGCTATATTGCGTTGTTCAATAGCTAATTTGGATATTAGTTTTTTTTTTGTATTTGACAGGTGGAAGAGCGCGTATGGTCCTGTTCCTATTGGGTTCTAATTCAAGGTATTCAGGTTTCTTTTTACTCAATGAGGAGGTAGACTGTTTGGAATTGGTTGAAGGAATTGGTGAGGACTGTTTAGCTTCAAGAGCATTTTGATGAGCGGAAGGTTTAATTTGGACTGATTTACGGGTATTTGTTTGAGATGAGGTGGATAATTGCTGAGAGTCTTTTTCCTGCTGTGTGGGTTTGCCTGTTATTTTGATAGGCATAAGACCAACAGGTTCTGTCTGAGTTGCTGCTGATTTACTAGGTTTTGGGGTGGCTGCTGTGGCATACGACAAGCCTACGGTTGGGGTACGACTGTTGACGATATGTCTTGCTTCTTGGAATGTGATATTTTGGGTGATCTTTATTGATTGGATCTCTTTTTCATGAATCCACTTCGGACATGACCTGGAGTATGATGGGTGTTCTCCTCTACAGTTCGCACAGTTTGGCGTTTCCATGCAGGTATCACTTTCATGACCTGGTTTCGCGCATCGAGCACAGGTGGGGTTTCCTCGGCATGAGTCCTTCCCATGGCCGAATCTCTGGCACTTGTAGCATCGAAGAGGATTCGGCACATACGGTCGAATACGACATTTAAGATAGGCGGCTGTGACGTAAGGTGGTAGAGACGGGGAATCAAATGTCAGGATAATATGCTTAGTTGGCAAGATTTTGCCTTCCCGTCGAATCGTGATACGCCGGACTGAGGAAACTCCTTGGTCTTTAAGATTTTCACAAATTTCTTCATCTGAGCAGGTGAATAGATCAGATTCAGAAATTACTCCGCGCGAAGAATTCAGTGTTCTGTGTGGTGTTGCAGATATTTTAAAAGCACCCATATTCTTGCAGGACGTCAAGGTTTTCGCTTGGGCAGCGGTCGAAACCTCGACGAGCAAATCTCCGGAACGCAGTTTTTTTGTTGACTCAACATTTCCGATTGCTGCCTGAATAGATTTTTGGATAAGGAAAGGAGACGCTGTGGAAAAGGAACCTTCCTGGTTCTTAATAATGAAAAACTTAGTTTGCGAAGAGTAGTGAGTAATTTTTTTGTCCCTATTGGGAGCTTGTGGGAGACAATTGATGAATTGTTGCGGTGACTTATCCCTCACCGTGGGATTTGCATTTGAAAATTTCATATAAAGGGCCGGATGTTCGGACCTGACGGCACCACCCACCATGGAGCCCAACAAGGGGATGCAGGTTCCTACACCAGTGCTAATCAGGTCTATACGCTCACAGACCACTGATGTAACTATCAAATGTCCAGCAGGAGTCTGATTGCTTGAACCCTGAGCAGGTGACAAAAGTCAAACCCACCAGCCGATTGATACCCCGGGGAACACAGAGTACCTCCCGTTTACCCGAAGCGGGGGCCAAAGCAGTGTGTTGGGCGACCAAAACTGACCCTCAACTACCAGGATTCCCTTTTCCGGGGACACGGGTCTCCACGCACGGCAAACACGTGGGTGATATACACGTCATTAGAAGCTAGAAGCAATAGAGAGGCAACAGCTTTTAATGAGGTGCCCTCGCCTCCGAAGAGGAACCACACCGAGGGAGAAAAGAAAGAAGAAAGTAGGTGAAAGAGAGGAGAGGAAAATGGAAATGAGAGATAGTTCGCTGGGGTACCTCGGGATTGCGACACCCGTGTTTACCTAAAGTAGGTAAACCCCCTGAGGGGGAGTACGGTCGGGGGAGAGGGACCGACAAGGCGCGTTTTCAGCTCGTTCGCCAGCCGCGACGCAGTGTTTTTTTAGCCCGCGAGAATGACGGTGTTTTTAGCGATAGAAGTTTAGCAGACTGGAAAAAGAGGATGTCGCTTTCAACCTAAAGTAAATTTTACCCTTCTTCTTAAGTTTTTTTAATAGTCGCTAATTGTTCTCGAGGCAAAGCAGTGCGGGTATTACGAAGTGAGAAATTTTCCGTAATGCAACTTATGTGATAAATATGTTAGTTTTTAAAAAATGACATCTAAATAAACGTTTTTTTAAAGAAACTTACTCAAGTCTCGAAGAACCTTTTTTTACATAGCATGTTATGACGAAGGACTTTCTCCACTGTAGCACTTGGAAGCAGAATCATTTTTAACTGCTCCCGCCTTTTCGATAACAATGGTTATGGGCCCAGGTCACGGTAACGAGCCTGGAGTAAATGACCCCTGCAAGTTTTAGGGGTATTTGTCATATAGTGAAAGTGCTTTTTTGTCTTATCGAATATATTTTTACTAGAAGAAATTTTATATAGCTATACTAAGATTAGAGTAAGGTGACTGAGGGGGCTACTCGAAGAAATGGATACGAATAACTTAATAATTACTCCTCTGAATGAGGATAACTATGCAACATGGGTAACCGATATGAAAGTCTTACTCCTTAATAAAGAATGTTGGAGCGTCACCTGTAAAGAAGAAACCGAACCAACTGCAGAAGCTGCCGAAAAGGAAAAAAGAAGTTTCAAAAGTAAGCAGATAAAAGCCTTCACCTATATCTATTTATCAGTTAGTCCAGAGCTAAGACAAATCATTGAAGATACTACCGATCCGGTTGAAGCCTGGAGACGTCTAGAGCAACATCACCGACCTGACTCCCGAGCACGCATAATCCAGCTAAACGACCAATTCTTTTCGTGTCGACCGACCGAGGGAGAAAGCATCGATATGTACGCAGCACGTTTAAGAAGAATTTTTCAAGAACTTTCCGATGCGGGTGAACCTGTATCAGTTTCACAAGTCATTTCAACTTATCAGACACCTACCAAGGAAGTATGACGGTTGGTTGGTTGGTTGGATGGGGTTTAATGGCGCAAGGTCCAGAGAGGACATGCTGCGCCAAACATATGGTAAAACCAGAAAACGATAGTTATAAAAGAAACAAACTGGATGGGGTTTCCCCATCCAGTATACAGCCAGGTATAAGAAAACACTAGAAAAAAACAATGACTCTAGAACATGAACAAGTGTAAAAGATGAGAAAAAGTGTAAAAGTGTAAGATTATAAAAGCAGTGACATGTCAATGTATAAAAGACTAACATTAAAAAGAGTGATATATAATAAATATTAAAAATTCATAAGTAAAACAACATTAAATATGATAAAACAAGCCAGTGAGCAGCAAAAAGTTAAAAAGTGAAGGGTGGGGATATTCTCCCAATAAAACATTAAGACTAGGCGAAAAGGAGTTAAAATACTTTTGATAAAAATGTTTCAGACCTCTGCAGTCAGTTAAAAGATGGAGAATGGTCAAGATATCCCCGCAAAAATCGCAGGATGGAGCATTTTCATTCAACAACAAGTGGACATGAGTCAGACGAGTGTGACCAATTCGCAACCGAGTTAAAAGGACATCTCTTTTCCTATTTACAAGTGGGGACCATGATGATATAGTAGGTCTAATTGCGCACAGCTTATTCGACACCTGCGAACTCCAGTGTTCTTGCCAGTTTGCGTATATTGATTTCTTTACGGCCCGATTTATGTCACAATAGTGTATGGGCTCATTTACTGCGTCAGATGGGGTTTTTGCAGCTTCATCACCACGTTCATTGCCCTTGATTCCCACATGGCTGGGAACCCAGCAAAACAAAATACTATATCCGCGACAAGCCAGGCGATGCTTCAAACTGAGCACTTCCGAAATGAGCGGGTGGCTACTATCAACCGATTCTAAGGCTTCCAAGGCACTTAAAGAATCGGTATAAAGGATGAAGTGTGTGGTCATTTGACGAGATATGTATTTTAAAGCTTCACGAATGGCTATTAGCTCAGCAGTAAAGATGGAAGTTGAAGTATGTAGGCTACGGTTTATAACATCTTTCCGACACACAAAAGCGTAGCCCACATGATGCGCTGACTTCGAGCCATCGGTATAAATATCTATATATCTAGAGAAAAGGGCACGATGTGCTGCAAAAAACTGTTGGTAGATGTTGGCACTGGTATTAGTTTTACTGAACCCAACAAATGGACGCAAGTATGAAAACAGAGGCGTTCGCCAGGGAGGAAAAACAAACATTGGTCTTGACCTACTATCAACCCCGTCTAGCTCCGAGTCGCGCAGAATAGATCGCATGCGCAATCCAAAGGATGGGACGCAAGAGACACGATGACTATACAAAATGTCAAGTTGGCGATCGAGTATGAGATCGTGCAACGGATGCGAAGGATGGGACAGAACGCGAAAGTAGTATTGAAGCGACAATTTACGACGAATGGAATCTAAGGATGGTTCTGAGCAAGTAACGTACAAACTTTCTATGGGTGATGTACGAAACGCTCCTGAACAGATGCGGAGTCCCGCGTGGTGCACAGTGTCTAAGCGCCGTAGAACAGATTGTCGCGCAGACCCATAGGCCGGGCAACCATAGTCCAGTTTGGAGCGGATAACTGCTCGGTAAATACGTAACATGGATGTGCGGTCCGCACCCCAAGAAGTGTTTGACAGTACCTTCAGAAGGTTTAGGGAATTCTGGCACTTCTTCCGAATATGGCTGATATGCGGAAGGAAAGTCAGTTTTCTGTGAAAGGTGACGCCCAAAAACCGAGTAGTGTCCACAACCTTTATCTGTGATGCTCCGAGGGTAATTTCTGGGTCTGGGTGAAGTCCACGTCGCCTGCAAAAGTGCACACAGCAGGTTTTCTCTGTAGAAAAGCTAAAACCGTTTTCTCCACACCACTTCACCATGCGGTTTAAAGCCGTCTGTAGTTGCCGCTCAATAAAGCGCATATCTTTCCCCTCACATGATATTTGTAAGTCGTCTACATAGAGCCATCCATTGACTGCTGGTGGTAGATGCTGTAAAATAGCGTTTATCTTCATAGAGAAAAGGGTGACACTTAGGACACTCCCTTGTGGCACACCTTCCTCTTGAACAAAATTATTAGATAAAGTAGATCCAATACGGACATTAAAATTACGTGCGGCTAAAAAATTTTTTATAAAAATGGGGAGATTACCCCTAAAATTCATGTTATATAAATCCCGTAAGATACCGTACCGCCATGTACGATCATATGCTTTTTTAATGTCAAAAAAAATTGTTACCATATGATTCTTCCTGAGAAAAGCATTCCTTACTTGGGATTCGAGAGCGACGATGTTATCGATCGTCGATCTGCCACGCCGGAAACCACTTTGGAAAGGGGAAAATGGCTATTGCTCTCTAGTACATGAACAAGACGAGCATTACACATTTTTTCCATCACCTTACACAGACAGCTAGTAAGGGCGATCGGCCGATAGTTAGAAGCACTAGTCGCATCCTTTCCAGGCTTAGGAAAAGGGATCACAGTTGCTTTGTGCCAAGACGTAGGAAATATATGAGAGTTCCATATCCTATTATAGAGGTGTAAGAGATGACAGAGAGAATCGCGAGACAGACGGGAAATCATACCATAAGAGACTCCATCTGGCCCCGGAGAAGATTTCTTAACTTCTCGCAGGCAGCGAAGAAGCTCAGTCATCGTAAAAGGGCAGTTATATGGAAGTGAGGCTCGAGAGTCGAAACGTAGACGCTGTGATTCAGCACGTCGTTTATACTTGCGGAAAGAGCAAGGATAGGCTTCCGCACTGGAAGAGGCAGCAAACTGGCGTCCAATGTCCAATGCCGTCCCATTCTCTTTCAAACAACAGAAGCTTTGATCATTATACAGCCCCATTGCACGTTTCGCTCGAGACCATAACTGCTTAGAGGTAGTAGACGTGGATATGCTGGAAACATATCTTTCCCACGATTGGCGCTGACTATGGCGACGCACCTTTCTAGCGTTCGCCTTGGCTTCCTTAAAGGATATGTAATTGGCAGTGGTAGGATATCTCCGAAAAATATTCCATCGCTTCTTTTGGTTCTTCATGGCTTTCTGACATTCTTCATTCCACCAGGGCTTACGGTGCCTCGGCGGAAAGGGAGAAGATTTAGGTATTGACATATCAGCTGCCCGCACGATTACATTTGTGACGGTTTCAACCGCATCATCTATGCTACCATCGACCATACTTCTTGTAATTACAGCCAGGGAAGTGAATTTCTCCCAGTTAGCTGCATCAAGGATGTAACGACGCGGACGTAAAATAGGACCATTGTCATCACCTAGAAGTTTTACAAAAAGCGGAAAATGGTCACTATTCCTGAGGTCATTCCCAACAAAAAAGTTAACAAAAGGTAGGATTGATGGTGAGCATATAGCAAGGTCTATGCTATGGAAGGTACGCGTCGGCTCGTGGAAGTAAGTTTCTTCCCCGTTATTCAGGAGGCAGAGACAGTTGTCGGACAGCAACTGTTCGATCTGCCGACCCCGAGGGTTGGTGTCTTTACTTCCCCAAAGCGCGCTATGACCATTGAAGTCACCTAGGAGAATGAATGGTGAGGGCAGCTGATCTACTAAATCATCCAGAAGGTTCTGAGAGACTGGCTCGTTAGGTGGTAGATAGACAACACAGACGCAGATTAAACGTCTTATATGGATCCGTACAGCTACAGCTTGCAAGGTGGTATGCAAAGGGACAACGGTGGAAGGATAGACATGGGAGGTGAAGATAGCTACACCTCCCGAAACTCTCTCACCGGCATCGTTGTCTTTTCGAACACAGTGGTAGCGACGGATCTTAGACGTGTCAGTGCACTTCAGATATGTTTCCTGAAGTGCAACAACCGCTGGGTTGTGTTCAGCCACCAGGGCCTTCACATCAGAAAAGTTACGACGAAAGCCACGACAGTTCCAAGAAACGCGAGCCATTATGGCAAAGAAAGAGGAGGAGAGACCGATCGACCTCTCCCTGTGGGTTGAGATTTCGTGCAACGGACGGAAGGAGCTACAGACTCCTCAAAAACGATATCATGGTCCGATTCCTCGGACACATACAATTTTAATGGAGTCTCCTCCGAAAGGAGCTTCCTGAAGGTCTGTGTATTTTTAACTTCGTATATTTGGTTTTTTGTTTTCCTAGAAAGGCCGACGGTCTTTCTGGGAATAATCATTTTCTTTTTTCTATTTGGATTTGGTGGGATTGGTGAGTCTGTAGTTATGTGGTATGAACACGATTGATTATTATTTGAGATATTTTGAGAGGTGGGGATATTAGATGATTGTCTATTTTTAGTGCAACGTGCAGAACGGGAAGTGACAGACAAAGTCTTAGATGGGTAAGTCTCTGTCTGTGTAGATGCTGTACACATTACTTTATTCGCAGCAGCTACAGAAGCGTAAGAGACTCCGACTCTGGGACTCCTAGCCTCGACTTGCTTTCGAGCTTCCATATATGACAGATTATTATGAGCCCTAATAGTCTGTATTTCTTTTTCCTGAGTCCATTTGGGACATGAGCGTGAAAAAGAGGGATGATCGCTTTTACAGTTGACACATTTAGCTGGAGCATTGCAGGTTTCTGATGAATGGTCAGGCTGAGCACAGCGAGCACAGACCGCTGAACCACGACACGCTGCTTTCGAGTGTCCAAAACGTTGGCACTGAAAGCAACGGAGAGGGTTTTGCACGTAGGGTCTGATTGGGCATCGGAGATATCCAGCCTTAACAAAGTTTGGTAGCTTTGGCGTGTCAAATGTCAGGATGAGGTGCTTCGTTGGACGGATTTCCCCATCCCGACGGATAGTGATACGACGCACGGCAGACACAAGCTGGTCCTGTAAGTGCTCCAAAATTTCTTCTTCGGGGGTATAGAGTAAGTCAGCCTCCGAAATAACGCCTCTCGAAGAATTGAGATAGACGTGTGGAGTTACGGACACAGCTATGTTTCCAAACATTGTTACCTTCATCAATTGCGAAGCTTGTGCTGATGTTGACAACTCTACTAATAAGTCACCAGAGCGAAGTTTTTTTACGCTTTGAACATTCCCTACAGAGGCAGAAAGACATTTCTGAATAAGAAAGGGCGACACCGTTGCAAATGTGCCTTCCTTACGTTTAATTATAAAAAAACGAGCCATTTGTTGCTCCCTCGAGGGGAGAGATTTTTCAATTCCACTAGAGAGATTTGAAGAAGAATCCATAAAAAAGGGGGGGTTTGATTCGGTTCTCGGCGGCACCACCCACCACGGAGCCCAACAAGGGGATGCAGATACTTGCACCAGTGCTCGCCGAGGACTATACGCACACGAAACGACCCTGAAGCAGACCTCCACCCTTGACGAGATGCCCAAAAGCCGAAACGATAGCTTGGTTCCTAGCCGGAGACAATGTCAGCGACCAGCCGATTGATACATTAGGGAACCACTAAGTACCTCCCGTTTACCCGAAGCGGGGGCCGAAGCAGTGTGTTGGGCAACCAAAACTGACCCTCAACTACCAGGATTCCCTTTTCCGGGGACACGGGTCTCCACGCACGGCAAACACGTGGGTGATATACACGTCATTAGAAGCTAGAAGCAATAGAGAGGCAACAGCTTTTAATGAGGTGCCCTCGCCTCCGAAGAGGAACCACACCGAGGGAGAAAAGAAGAAAAAAGTAAAGGAAGAGAGGAGAGGAAAAAAGAAATGAGAGACAGTTCGCTGGGGTACCTCGGGATTGCGACACCCGTGTTTACCTAAAGAAGGTAAACCCCCTGAGGGGAGGAAGTATGACGGAATTATTCAACAGATTTACCGATGGCCCAAGACTGACTTCATCTTCAGTAAGATTATCACCGAATTAAGAGCTGAGGAATCCCGTACCAAGCTGAGGGAAGTAGACGAGGAGGCGATGATCGCTACGTCATCATCACTCGCGGCGAAGCCAAGATCCCGACGAGGTCAACAATCGACGACCAAGAAGCAGACTCAGAGGAGACCGAGGAGCGAGACTCCGCGACGTCAAAAGACCATCAGATGTTACAGATGTCATCAAGTTGGACACTACGCGAGGAACTGTAAGAGTAAGCCGCTTAATTCTCAGAGTAAAACCAACGCCAAAGGTAAGCAAAAGAACTTTTTAGAAAATAATCTGTTAACGGAGGCCAACTCCAGCGAGAGACTGATTCCAGAAAGCGCCTGGATTGTAGACTCAGCAGCAACTAATCATTTCTGTCGCGATAAATCTATGTTTGTTGAAATGAATAATGTTAACAACAAATATTTTTCCGTAGCAATTGCAAACGTTAAATGTCCTATAGAAGGAATAGGGAAGGTTAGATTTAGTATAGGTAAAGAAAACTTCTGTCTATCAAATGTTTATTTTTGCCCTAAACTAACACATAATCTCCTTGCCTGTAACATATTAGATGAAAGAGAACTTTCATTTGTAGGCAAAAATGGGAAAATTACACTCTATAAGAAAAATGGGGAGAAACTGTTTATAGCTGAAAAATGTGCATGTTTATACATAGTAAACCCGACCTACCCGAAAAACAGAGAAATAACTAATCCTGTTGGTTTATGCACGCAGTTAAACAAATTTAAAAATTGGCATGAAAATTATGCCCACATTAACTCCCAATACATTAAAGATACATTTAAAGCAGGAAGTGTCCGTGATGTACCTTCAACTAATATAAAGATTCCAGATTGTAAAGAAGCGAAAAGTAAGAGAATAACCTTTAAACCTCTTTATAAGATTCGCTCATCTGAACCACTGGAACTTCTTCACTTAGATTTATGTGGCCCAATGCCAGTAGAATCGCGAGAAGGTCATAGATACTTTTTAACTATTACGGATGACTATTCACGCAAAACCACAGTATACCCATTAAAAAGGAAATCTCAAGTTTTCGAAACCTTTGACCGATTCAGACGTAGAGCAGAACGTTTTATAGGTAAAAATATTAAAAGCGTAAGGTCTGATAATGGCATGGAATTTGCCAATGAAAAATTTCGGAAAACATTTTAGGAGCTTGGTATACGGCATGAATTTTCTAACCCTTATACGCCTGAACAAAATAGCGTGGCGGAACGTATTAATTATACTGCCGTTGACGGCATTAGAGCGCTACTAAAGGATAGCGGGTTAGGAGAAGAATTTTGGGCGGAAGCATTAATGCACTACATATATTCGTGGAATAGAATAAATCACAAAGGCCGTGATAAAACACTATTCGAACTATACGGAGGAAAACCACCCTCAATTAAACACTTAAGGCCATTTGGTACAAAAGCATATGTAAATACCCCTAAACAACTTAGACATAAATTAGAAATGAGAGCGAAAGTTGGAATTTTAGTGGGATATGCACATAACACCCGTGGTTATAGAATCTGGATACCAAATGAAAATAAGATTGTAGAGACTATTAATGTAAAATTTGAAAATGAGCGACCCCAGAGTGCTAAGTACTCAAATCCAAAAGTGGAAGCCGTCCTGGAACCCCACTAAACAAAATTTCAGTTAGAAACGGACAACGAGGAAGCCGAAGATGTGCCAACTCCTGTAAGGACTCATGATAGCACTCTTGCTGACCCGGCCCTAGTACAAGGGGGGAAACCTTAGCCGAAAGCTTACAAAGTGAGAATGAATCAAACTCAGAACAAAGTGATAGTCTAGATTCAGAATCGCGAAGGCCAATAATTTGGATTAGAAAGGCAGTACCAAGAAAAACGGGTAAACGTATAGATATATATTATTATGCAAAAGGAAGACCATATAGACTTCGCTCACTAGAAGATGTTCGTAAATTTTGTATAACTCACGACTTTCCATTTAACCCTGATCAATTTTGTTTTAAAGGAGATAATCAATATAGTGGCATTGTTGAAATGGATAATAGTGAAGAAATAAACTTTACGGAATCATGACTAGAACATGAGGTAAAAATTCCCAATAGTTTTGAGGAAGCCTGTAATTCACCCCAGAGGGGGGAATGGCTAAAAGCCATGAAAAACGAACTTAAGGTTATGCAAGAAAGGGGTGTATGGGAATTAATTGAAAAACGACCAAATGAAAAGGTAATAGGAAACCGATGGGTATATACTTTAAAAGTCAATGAATTAGGTAAAATTGAACGCTACAAAGCACGTTTAGTAGCACATGGATTTAGACAAATCCAAGGAATTTCATTTGAGGAAGTATTTAGCCCAGTTGTAAACTTTTTAATTATAAGAATGTTTTTTTCAATTTTCATATGTCATTACCATTGGGAACATGTACAGTGTGATATTCGTTGTGCTTACTTATACGCTCCCCTAAAACAGCATATTTTAATGAAACAACCCCAGGGATTTGAGGAAAACCCTGACTTAGTTTGTCGGTTGGTTGGGGTTTTATGGCGCAAGATCCAAATTAGGACATAAAGCGCCAAACACAAGACTAGAGCAAAAAGAGATTCTATAAAGTCGCCACGCTCGAACCAACGGTGAAATAACCAACACTAATAAATATAAAAACGAGTAACCGTGAAAAACAGAATAAAAAGGATGATAAAAATTATGTATAAACAAGTTAGAATGATGATATATACAAGGTAATATAGAAAGATATGTAAAAGGCATAAAAAACGGTGATATATATAAGGTGGTAAAAACAATGATACATAAAATTGATAAAAAGATTTCTAAAAAAAGATATTTGTAAAACGCAATAAAAGTTTAACGATAAAATCAATTGCTAAAGCACAGACTGTGTATAAAACCAGTAAAAAATAAGAAGGCAAACAGAGCAGGATGGGGGGGCTCCCCCAGCAGTTCAGATAAGATAGGTGAACTGGAGCCAAAAAACCTATTATACTGGGCTTGAAGCGAAGGGCAAGACGTCAAAATATGTCCAACCGAAAGTAGAGCCTTACAATGTTGACAGAGAGGGGCATCCTCACCCATCAACAAATGTCGATGCGTCGAAAGGGAATGCCCGATTCTCAACAGTGTGAGTATGACGTCTGCACGACGCAGTTGAGCTGATGGCCAAGCACCAATACATGGTTTAACCTGTCGCAGCTTATTAGTAACCTGCAGATCCCAATCTACCTGCCATTCGTTCCTAACTAACTTTTTCACAGCGGACTTCACATCACTGATAGGCACATGCTGATTCAGCCGATGCACAGCACCTTTAGCCTCAGCATCTGCCTGCTCGTTACCCGATATGCCGACATGACCAGGCACCCAGCAGAAAAGGACACTGAAGCCACGACGACAGAGGCGACGATGCAGATCCAACACCGGAGATACAAGGGAATGGGAGTGTAACACTTCACCATTCTCCAAAGTCTCTAAAACACTGATGGAATCTGTATACACTATAAAACGCCTATCTCTCTGCCGGAAGATATACTTCAGAGCTTCATGTACAGCCACAAACTCTGCTGAAAAGACAGAAAAACAGTCGGGAAGTGAATAGCTCCTAACGTCTCTGCCACAGACGTAGGCACATCCAACATGATCTTCTGTTTTCGAGCCGTCGGTATAAACATCAACATAGTTAGGGTAACTAGCGAGGTGCGACGCAAAAAGCTGGCGAAAAATGACTGGATCCTTATTCGATTTTGTAAAACACTGGAAGGGGCGCAAGTACGAAATCTTGTGGTTTCGCCAAGGTGGAAAATGCAAAGTCGGTTGCAGCATGACATCCACGTCACACAGCGGAGATGAAATCAGAAACGTCCTCATTCGAAGTCCAAAAGGTGGAATGCAAGATGGCCGATTTTGGTAAAGTCGGTTATTCTGACTGTCAAGTAGAGCAGAATGGAGTGGGTGATTAGGTTGCGAGAGGATACGGAAGTACAACTGAAGCGACAAGAAGTTCGCAATGAAAATCGGCAAGTGACCACGAAAGGTGTTATTATAAAGGTCACGAAGGATATATATCGCCACGTCCGGTCATAAGCCTTTTCAATGTCGAAGAAAACAGACACTAAGTGGTTTCTTCTGACAAAGCATTGCGAGCTTCAGATTCTAAGGCTATGATATTATCCATCGTGGACCGGCCACGCCGAAATCCGCTTTGTAGAGGTGACAGACAAAGCTGGGATTCTAACTGATACACTAACCGATTGTTAACCATTCGTTCCAGCAGCTTGCATAAACAGCTGGTGAGTGCAATTGGACGGTAATTGTTAGGGCTAGAAGCATCCTTTCCCGGTTTGGGAATAGGAATCACTATTGCCCTACGCCACGAGGATGAGAAAGCATGTTCCTCCCAGATTCTATTAAATAGATACAGCAAATTACGGAACGAGCTGCGAGAGAGATGCTGTAACATAGCATAACTACTGCCATCGGACCCGGGGAAGTCATCCGAGTCTGCCGAAGGCAATTCTCCAGCTCGTTCTCTGTAAAAGGGCAGTTGTAAGCCAGATTGGACTGAGTTTCGAAGCGCAAAGGTCTTGATTCGGCACGCAGTTTGTGTCGCATGAAAGTGGTCGGATATGACGACGCACTCGACACTAAACTGAAGGCGCTGCCACAGGAGTTACCTATGTCCTCTCTAGTAGAGAGGGTAACACCATTTTGAACAATGCACTGTATTGGCTGGTCTGGATATAGTCCCATGCATTTCTTCACTTTCGTCCAAAGCTGAATGTTGTCAATTCCGAAACATACTTTCTCCAAGATTCTCTCTGGCAACGTCGACACACTCTACGAGCGTTAGCTCTCGCTTGCTTGAACGCAATGAAATTGGCGGTGGTTGGATATCTCCGAAATATTCCCCACATTTTACGTTGTTTTTTAAGGCTTCTCGACATTCAAGGTTCCACCAGGGGCTTCCAATTTCTACGACTATTTGGGGAAGTCTTAGGGATGGCTGCATCGGCAGCTTCTATTATAACTTCGGAGACAAAACGAACCGCATCATCAATATCACCGACGACCGTATGTTGGGTGATGACATCACAGTTTGTAAATCGCAACCAATTCGCAGATTCATATTTGTATCGTGCAGGGCGACACACAACAGATCCTGTGTCGGACAGTGACACAAATATAGGAAAATGGTCACTTCCGCGAAGATCTGTCCCGACCCAAAAGTTACAAGATGGAAAAAGTGACGGTGAACAAATTGCAAGATCAATTGTATGAAAGATTCGAGATGGCTCGTGAAAGTGAGTATGATCACCATTATTGAGGAGGCAAAGATTATGGTCAGTTAGCAACTGCTCCACTTGCCTTCCTCGAGCGGTGTTACAGCTACTCCCCCACAGCACATTATGACCATTAAAGTCTCCGAGTATAATAAAAGGTTCCGGAAGTTGAGTCACCAAGTCGTCTAGAGTTCTTGACGACTTCAAACCGTCGTTAGGTGGCAGGTATATCGCGCAAACGGAAATTAATATTCGCGTCTGCATGCGCATAGCTACTGCTTGAAGTGTAGTGTTCAAGGAAAGGACAGAAAACGGATAGTTGTGAGAGGTCAGGAGAGCGACACCTCCAGACGCTCGCACACCCAAAACATTGTCCTTCCGAATAATACTATAACGACGTAATTTGGCCGTGTCCGCTGACTTCAGGAAAGTTTCCTGAAGTGCGACACAGGCCGGATGGAAATCTGTGATCAAAGACTTCAGATCTGATAGTTTATTTCGGAAACCGCGACAATTCCAGGAAATTAAAGTCGCCATCATGAGGAAGAGGGAGATGGAACACGAACAGGAAGACTGGAGGTGTCCATAGACACTCCAGCATCAGGATCAGAAAGATCCGAGTTGGACGCGCAGAGTTGTAGAGAGTCATCCTCCATACGCGTCACATTGCGAGGGTATTTCACCTTTTGTGAATGACTCACTCGCTTTAAACTCTCTAAACGTTTTAATTTTTTATGTGAATATGGTTTTGAGGTACAGGGTTTCTGGTTTTGGATAGGCTTATTTTGGTGGGAATTAGAGAATTTAGGGGCTTTTTCAGGTGACTTATTTGTGTTTTGTTTTCTGTGGATTATTGTTGGTGGGACACGCTTCTGTTTGTGTGGAAATATTGCACATTATTTTCTCAGTAGAGGCAACAGAAGCAAATGAGACTCCGACTCTGGGACTCCTAGCGTCGATCTGTTTGCGCGCATCTGAATAAGATAAGTTATTCTGCGCTCTGAGAGTTTGGATCTCCTTCTTGACAATCCACTTGGGACATGATTTTGAGTTCGAGGTGTGTTCACCATGGCAATTTAAGGATTTCTCCGGCAAACTACATGTGTCTGAAGAATGGTAAGTTTGGGCACAACGGGCGCAGACAATGGAACCACGGCACGATGCTTTCGAGTGTCCAAAACGTTGGGACTGAAAGCAACGGAGAGGGTTCTGAACGTAAGGTCTTACGGGACACCAAAGATAGCCTGCTATGACGAAAGATGGTAATTTTGGCGTCGCGAATGTAAGGATGATATGCTTCGTGGAAAGTGTCTTCCCATCCCGACGGATAATAATTCGACGCACACCAGACACAAGTTGGTGACTAAGGTTTTCTAATATCTCCTCTTCAGTGGTATGTAGGAGATCAGCCTCAGATATTACACCTCGTGATGAGTTAAGATATCCATGTGGTATTACAGTTATGGCAATGTGGCCGAACATAGTTATCTTCGATAACTGCATGGCTTGATCTGCAGTCTTCACTTCTACGAGAAGGTCTCCAGAACGAAGTTTTTTAACAGTTTTAACACTGCCTATGGAAGAGTATATACATTTTTGTATCAAGAAAGGTGATACTGTTGTGAAGTTTTCTTCGGTACGTTTAATAATGAAAAAGCGAGACGTTAGACTTTCATTCGATGAGACAGATGATGAGACAGATGATGCTTGCTTAGCTTTGGTGGAAATATCCATAAAAATGGGCCGTATGTTCGGTCCCCGGCGGCACTACCCACCATGGACCCAAAAAGGGGACGCCGGTTAGTGCGCCAGTGCTAACCGGGAACTAAACGCGCGCGGCAAATGACCGGTTTTTTCGCCCTGAGCCAGTGAACAATGTCTAACGACAAGCCTATTGGTACACATGGGACCAATGTGCACTTTCCGTTTACCTGAAGCAAGGGCCAAAGTAGTGTGTTGGAGCGTTATCTTACTAAAGTCCACATTATGGCAAAGAATAAAACCCCTCAACTACCAGGATCCCCATTTCCTGGGACACGGGTCTCCACGCACGGCAAACACGTGGGCAGTTGATCGCCATTAGAAGCTAGAAGCAGCAGAATGGCTACAGCTTCTGATGAGGAGCCCTCACCTCCGAAGAGGTAACCGCAACGAGGGAGAAAAAAAGGTAAAAGTAGAAGGACGAGAGGAGAGGAAAAGAGAAAAGAGGGAAAGTTCGCTGGGGTACCTCGGGATTGCGACACCCGTGTTTACCTAAAGAAGGTAAACCCCCTGATGGGCCCATGCCGAAGGAGTCATTCGGAACCCGAGTCCTAGTGCAGCCATCATCAGAATTGAGTGAGTCAAAGTCAAATTTTTGATTAGTTCAGATCCCACTTTGTTGAATGAGTTCTTAATGCGGGAATAGTTAGTCAAAATATATTTTTGGAATGAGCTTTTCTTAAATTAGGCTATTTTCTTACGCTACCTGAATCTAGTAAAGTACCTTAATAAATACGTGTTTTTTAACACAAAGATTTATGCTAGTTGTGCAGTAATTAGTAAACTGTATATAAATATATTGATAAAATTGAGAAAATGTGTAAAATAATATAAATTGTAAATAAATGAAATTTTTTTTGTTATTTTAAATTGAATCAGTTTTCTTCCTTTTTTCAGTTTTTCTTTTTTCTTTTTGAAAATCTAATTTTTAGGTTAACAAAGTTATGACTTGTTCGTAAGCCAATTTAATGTCCAGAGTCTAGTGTTGGATTCAACAAAATAATTTTACATAACGCACCGAACTACCCCTTATTTAAAATATAAAAGTACCACCCACTTAAACTACGAATTCACGTCCAAAAATAAATAAATTTCGGACAGTCATCACGACATATGCCGCCGTGACCATAGCTGGGTGTTAGGGGAGAATTAGAGATTTTAGAAATCAAGTTCAGAAGTGTTTCTTATATTTGCCACATTTTATCTTTGAAAGTAAAACGAAACAGTTTGTGTGAATTTAGAGTTGAACTTTGCGGAAACATATAATTTACGTTAAGAAATATTTTGAATTATTCGAATATATTGCATATAAGTATTTTGAAATGATAGAATTAAGGAGTGTTTTATGCAAATACTTTTTAAAATTATTTAGAGGTAGATTGTTACATAAAATTTGTTGAATCAGTATATAGATAATATTTGTGCGGTTTTTTTGAAAATTTTATTAAATTGAGTACAAGTGTTTTTTATAGATAGTCTTTAGTTGGTATTTTGCATATATGTGAGTTTTTGGAAAAATTGTTTGAATTTAAGTATAGAAATTTTCAGATAGTATTTTGCAAATGAATTTAAAATAGAACTGTGTTTGAATATTGATTATTTGCATATATGTATTTTGGGGGAACAAAGTGTTCTTGAAAATTTAGAATTTTTCGTGTTTGTAATTGTTAGGTGAGTATTAGTAAGTATAAAGGGGTCATACGAATATTAAATCGTCAAAAAAAAGATTTTTTGAAAAAAAACTTATATGAAGGATTAACCTTTTCTGAGTATTTTAAGACAATCAGCTCTAAAAAATTCATATAATTATGGAAGTTATGAATAAAAACGTGTCAGATGTTTACTGTAAGCAGATTTAAAGGGCAATTTCTTCGCCAAACTAATCGCCCAGCTGATTCACCAAACGCAAATAATCAGCTGAATATTCCTTTTTTTCGCAAACGCAATGAATTATTTTTCTTCACGAGGAAGAAAGAAAGAGTTCTACTCAACTTAACAAGTGCTTGTTTACAATTCTAGCGATTTTTGCTTGCTTTTGAAACGTGTTTCACATTTGCTTCTTATCCACATTGGTTTAAATCTTTCAAATTGTTGATTCTTATAAAAGTTTCCTTATTTGTTATATTTTATTACAAAATCAAGTAAATATTCTTGATTTAATTATATTGAAGTGTTATTTAATATGGAACAAATGAAAAGGCCATCTGGTAAACGCCAAAAGAAACGGCGTTTCTATGGTAATCAAGTTTACTAAACGACCGAAAACTGAAACTGTGAATATAGAAAGAACTATATTTTTTGATGAAAATGGTTGGTTGGTTGGTTTGTTGGGGTTTAATGGCGCAAGGTCCAAAGAGGACATGCTGCGCCATACACATGGTAGATCCCGAAAAAAACATACGAGTCAGCATTTTTAAATCTTAAACAATTAAAACGATGATAAAAATATATACATATAAATATACAGTGGTCTAATCAGTCAACAGCTATATTAAGAGTAAAAGCGACTATGTATATTAGGAATAAAACCGAAGTTATGTGTAAAAGCAAAATTAACTAAGACCGACGATTTAATTATATAAAAAGGACGAGTTGCACGTAACACATGAGAGTAGCAAGACCATTACGCGCATATAAATTTTGCGTGTGGCGGTGACAAATAACAAACGGTAGAAAAGGTGATAAAAACACACAAAGCAAACAAACATAAGGTGATAAAACAAGTCAAGTATTTGATAAAAGGAGTCATATAACGGTAGACAACAGTAAAAGTAATACTAGAAGTGATATGAAAATGAGATAAAAGCAAAAAAGAAATTAAGACAGGAACTTCTGGATGGGGGTTCTCCCATCCTGTAAAAGAAACCAAATATGAAGAGAGAAGAGGAAAACACAAAAAAGAACAAAACAAGAAAAGGGAGGAGTTATGACTCCTCAAATTCAACGTCGATGTAAGAGTCCTCGGACACGTATAATTTTACATCCGAATTTTCCGCGATCCTGCGGACGTATTGATCATTCTTTAGGATGTAATCCGGATTATTAGCTTTCCTAGAAAGGGCAACGCACTTTTTAGGAATAGCCACCTTTTTTCTATTTACGTTGGGGGGAATTGGTATATTGGAGCTTATGTGATAAGAGCACGACTGATTCGAGTCTTTCACATTTTGAGCAGCAGTAACTGGCGAGGTATGTCTGACAGGCGGTGATGATAGAGTATCTATTCTAGATTGCATTTCATTTTTGGACTTATTTTTCTTAGTATTTGTATTTGGTGGAGTAGATGTGGAAGGAGTGATACGTGCTATTAAACTTTTCTTAGATGTTGTCTGTGAAGTATTGAACTGTTTTCTGGGAGAAGTCGCGGGTTTGAAGTTCGGAACATGAGGTCTAGGAACAGATTCTGTTTCGGTACTGACGGAAGTAACTGATTTTTTTACTGCTGAGGCATATGATATTCCAGATTTTGGTGTCCGGGACTCGATTTCTCTCCGAGCTTCCATATACAAAACTTTTTTAGTGGCTCTTAAAGTTTGCACTTCTTTTTCAATCAGCCATTTTGGGCACGACCGAGAGAAGGCCGTATGGTCTCCCTTACAGTTGACACACCGAACTGGTGCAGAACAGTTGTCGCTGTCGTGGCCGACCTCGGCACAACGAGCGCAGGTGAAAGAAACACGGCAAGAATTTTTAGTATGTCCAAACCGCTGACATTTAAAGCAGCGCAATGGGTTTGGGATATATGGACGCAATACACAACGGTGATAAGCAGCCTGGATATGCGTAGGAAGTGTCGGGGTATCAAAAGTGAGAATTACGTGTTTTGTACGGATAATCTTCCCGTCACGTCGAATCGCTATTCTAAGTACAGCACTTACGTGTTGTTCCCGCAGTTCTGAAAAAATCTCTTCTTCCGAAGTATGTAAAAAGTCAGGTTCAGAAAAAACACCACGAGAAGAATTCAAATAACTGTGAGGAATGACAGTAACGGGAAATTCGCCTATCTGATTGCAATTTGAGAGAAATGACGATTGCTGTGAAGATACAACTTCTAAAAGAAGGTCGCCTGATCGAAGCCTTTTGAGTGACTTAATTCCACCGATGGCCAATTGGATAGATTTATGGATCCGGAAAGGTGAGATATTTGAAAAATTTCCATCCTTCAGAGAAATAACAAAGAGACTTAGTTTGGCAAATTTCATGTCAATATGTTGCGGTGACTTATCCCTCACCATGGGATTTTGAATAGAAGAATCCATATAAAGGGGGCTTAAAATTCAGTTCCCGGCCGCACCACCCACCATGGAGCCCAACAAGGGGATGCACAAACGTGCACCAGTGCTAACCGAGAACTATACGCGAACGAAACGACCCTGAAACGACCTACACCCTTGACGAGATGTCCAGTAATCGGAACGATTGCTTGGTTACTAGCCGAAGACAGAAGTCAACGACCAGCCGATTGATACATTAGGGAACCACTATGTACCTCCCGTTTACCCGAAGCGGGGGCCAAAGTAGTGTGTTGTGCAACCAAAACTGACCCTCAACTACCAGGATTCCCTTTTCCGGGGACACGG
Organism: Dolomedes plantarius; assembly: GCA_907164885.2. NCBI lineage: Eukaryota > Metazoa > Arthropoda > Arachnida > Araneae > Dolomedidae > Dolomedes > Dolomedes plantarius. Next base: position 5,224,088 of record OU015499.1, read on the forward strand.
GTCTCCACGCACGGCAAACACGTGGGTGATAAAGACCCCAATAGCAGCTAGAAGCAACAGAACAACAACAGCTACGAAAGAGGTGCCCTCGCCTCCGAAGAGGAACCACACCGAGGGAGAAAAAAAGAATAAAGTAAAGGAAGAGAGGAGAGGAAAAAAGAAAGGAAAGATAGTTCGCTGGGGTACCTCGGGATTGCGACACCCGTGTTTACCTAAAGAAGGTAAACCCCCTGAGGGGTGGTTGGTTGGTTGGTTGATTTGAGTTTATTGGCGCAAGGTCCAGATATGGACAAGCTGCGCGAAACACATGGTAGCTTCAGTAAAATAAATGAAAAGAACGTACCTTGTCTCCTCACGGATATAAAGAGGGAATAAAACCAAGAAGATCACGATATATAAAAACAATTTCAAAGAATAAAAATAAAAAGTGCACAAACTTGAAGAAATTCATATAAAAGGTGATAAAAATATGAAGAATCCAAAAAAATTTATAAACATGACACAAACGATAAAATGCAAAGGAAATGACATATAAAGGTGATTAGAACGATGATATGAAAAAAAAGTGATAAAAAGGTTGAATGGCAAGAAACGGTGATGTATAAATACAATTCGTCAGATTTTTCTGGCGCACAGTCCGGAAGGGTCGAGGCTAGCCAGATTCTCGTCCGGAGTAAAATGAAATGCGCAGAAAATAAGACGAATATATACCAAACAGGAGTGGTAAAAAAAGCGGGGGGGGGTTAGAACAAAGTCAAAAGCAGTGAAATGTAGACTTGATAAAAGCGGTCAAAATATAGCTAGTGGTAAAAAAATGTCATAAAAAACAAAAAAGAACAGTCCTATAACACAGGTAAAACAAAAAGGCATATAAAATTATTATACGACAGTCATAAAAAATAGAGTGTAAAAAAGGTAATCAAAATATACAACGCAGATAAGAAAAGCTGATAAAAGGCAAAAACTGACCAAAGAAGAAAAGAGGAGTTAAAACTCCTCAAAAACAACATCATTGTCCGATTCCTCGGACACATACAACTTTAATTCAGTGTCCAAGGCGAGCCTGCGGACGTACTAGTTCTGTTTTATAATGTAATTTGGGTCTTTAGCTTTCCTAGAGAGGCCAACGCACTTTCTAGGAAGAGCTGCTTTTTTTCTGTTTTTGTTGGGAGGAATAGGCGAGTTTGTGTCAATATGGTAAGAGCACGACTCTTTGGGGTGTTTATCATATTGAGAAGCAGAAAGTAGCGCGGGTGTTTTAACATTTGTTTTTTTAGTTTGAGGAATTGGTGAAACCTGTTTTGATTCTGCAGCATTTGGATGAACAGATGGTTGGTTATTGGTGGAAGATTTCAATCGGAATCATTTTAGGATATTTGTTTGAGATGAGGTGGTTGATTGCTGAGTATGTTTTCTGCTGTGTGAGTTTGCCTGCCGTTCTTATAGGCCAAAATACCACAGGTTCTGTCTGTGTTGAGGATGATTTCTTAGGTTTGGGCGCGGCTGCCGAGGCGTAGGACAAGCCTGGGGATGGAGTTCTACTATCTATAATATGGCGTGCTTCAGCATATGATATATTTTGGGTTACCTTAAGAGTTAGAAGTTCTTTCTCTCGCGACCATTTCGGGCATGTTTTAGAAAAGGCGGGATGTTCACCCTTGCAATTAACGCAGCAGGCAATTTCCTGGCAGGAGTCACCCTCATGTCCGGTTTGTGCGCATCGAGCACACGTAGGAGAGCTTCTGCAGGAATCTTTGGCATGGCCGAACCTCTGACATTTATAGCAGCGTAAAGGATTCGGTACATATGGTCTCACACGACAGTTTAGATATGCAGCTGTAATTTTGGATGGTAGTGACGGGGTATCGAAAGTTAAGATAAGATGTTTTGTAGGCAGTATGTTGCCTTCCCGTCGAATGGTGATATGTTTTACTGCGAGAACTCCCTGGTCCTTTAGGTTTTCTAGGATTTCTTCCTCTGAGCAGTTATACAAATCTGGCTCTGATATGACTCCGCGCGAGTAGTTCAAAGTCCTATGCGGTGTGACGGAAATATTTAAATTACCCATAGTATTGCATTTTAATAAGGAAATGCCTTGTGCATCGGATTCGACCTAAGAGATCACCGGATCGAAGTATTTTTATTGATTTGATATTTCCTATAGCGGCTTGAAGAGATTTGTTAATCAAGAGAGATGATACACTTGAAAACGAAGCTTGAAGGTTCTTAAAAATAAAAAAATTCCCATGGGTGACAGGCAATGTAATTTGTTGATCCCTCCGGAGAAGAGGAGATTTAATTTCCAGTGGTGATTTATCCCTCACCATGGGATTTAAAGAAAAAGTATCCATAAAAAAGGGGCTTACAATTCAGATCCCGGCCGCACCACCCACCATTGAGCCCAACAAGGGGATGCAGATTACTGCACCAGTGCTAGCCGGGTCTATACGCGTACAAAACGACCCTGAAGCAGATTCCAACCTTAGCGAGATGGCCAGTAGTAGAAACGATTGCTTGGTTCCTAGCCGAAGACAAAGTCAGCGACCAGCCGATTGATACAATAGGGAACCACTATGTACCTCCCGTTTACCTGAAGCGGGGGCCAAAGCAGTGTATTGGGATACCAAAAACTGTCCCTCAACTGCCAGGATTCCCTTTTCCAGGGACACGGGTCTCCGCGCACGGCAAACACGTGGGTGATATACACTTCATTAGAAACTAGAAGCAACAGAGAGGCAACAGCTTCTAATGAGGTGCCCTCGCCTCCGAAGAGGAACCACACCGTGGGAGAAAATAAAGGAAAAAGTAAAGGAAGAGAGGAGAGGAAAAAGGAAAGGAGAGATAGTTCGCTGTGGTACCTCGGGATTGCGACACCCGTGTTTACCTAAAGAAGGTAAACCCCCTGAGGGGACGTGGGGAAGGAAGGTCAGTTTGTTGTCAAAATGGAGACCTAAGAATTTGATTGTGCTGTCGACTGAGAGCCGTGAAGTTCCAAGGAGGATTTCAGGATCCGGGTGCAAACCACGGCGCCGGCAGAAATGCACACAGCGCGTCTTGTCGGCAGAGAAAACGAAACCATTTTCTGCATTCCATTTCTCCATGCGATTGACTGCAGTTTGAAGCTGTCTTTACACATCACGCTTGTCCTGACTTTGGCACGAGATATACAAACACGTGGCAAACACGGCAAACACGTGGGTGATAAAGACCCCAATAATAGCAAGAAGCAACAGAACGGCAACAGCTACTGAAGGGGTGCCCTCGCCTCCGAAGAGGAACCACACAGAGGGAGAAAAAAAGAAAAAAGTAAAGGAAAAGAGGAGAGGAAAAAGGAAAGGAGAGATAGTTCGTTGGGGTACCTCGGGATTTCGACACCCGTGTTTACCTAAAGAAGGTAAACCCCCTGAGGGGTTCCGATGAAAATAATGCAGCTGAATTTAATACTGATATATCGATGAGTTCTTGTGTTTTTACTACTCGAGAACCAAATGAAATATCTGCTCCAAGAAAGAAGATTGTATTAGAAACTTCAAAGGTGTCTGCTGATAGTAATTTCGAAAGTAACATTATTGTTGCTAAAACATTATTTTTTCATTTTGAGAAAAAAATTTATGCTGCAAATGCTGTAATGGATCTCAATAACATGTGATGACTGTAAACTTGAATCATCTGTTAGAAATTCAAGACTGTTAGGACAAAAGAAAAACATCCCAGAAATAAACCGAAGAATCGCATATGCCTTGCGTTGTGTTGGCCAAGGTTTAGAAGGATTAAAAACATTTTGTGGTGTGATGGACTTGTTGTAATGATGCCCCTTGGAAGATGTGCAAATTTCATAAAAATATTAAGAAGATAAATCGATAGAAGGCTTTCACCATTACATTTATTTGTTAGAATTGGAAACGCCGACTGAGCGGTACAGTATAATTACAGAGTGGAGCGGTCCTGTTGTATCATGTGGTCAACGAATAGATTTTACGAAGGCGGTTGAGCATGGGAGGTTTGATTCGAGACAAGATAAGCAGGACTGGTCGCCGGGGTTGACGTTAAAATACAATAATCATTGTTCAACGATTTATAGCAGTCGGTTGGTTGGTTGGTTGTTTTGGGTTTTATGGCGCAAGGTCCAGAGAGGACAAGCTGCGCCAATCACACGATGAAACCCGAAAAAGAATATATATCTAGTTTAACGCTTATTGACCAATAGTGCATTAAAACGGTAATAAAATATTTACAAATGCCAGAAAGTTATAAAGACAGGTAAAATACGGGAAAAAGTCATATAAAAACACAGATAAAATGTATAAAAAAAGTATGAGTTTTATACATATCTTTTACAACTCGAGGTAACAAATAACACACAGATTTGTTAAAAAAAAAGCACGCAAAGCAAACACAAAATGATGAAAGCAGTCCAGTAGTTATAAAAAACGTACTTAAAAGTAGGCTACAGTAACAGTGAAAAATAGTTTCATAAATATATGAAAGAAAGGCAAAATATGCTATAATAAAAACATCTGGATGAGGATTCTCCCATCCTGTAGACGCAATAAGACACAATGGGGTAAAAGGAATAAGGTGAGTGATAAGAAAAAAGTTAAATGAAGAAATGTTCTAAATAGAAAAGTTGTATAAAATAAAGGTGGCAATAAAAGCCAAATAAAAGCATGATAACAGTTAGAAAAAGGCGTGAGAAAAACAAGTCAATACAAAAGAGATAAAAGGTCAAGTACGAAGGTGATAAAAACAAAAAAAAACAAAAAATGGAGGGGGCTGTTAAGACCCCCCGCTGTTTCCTCTCACTGGAGGTCGAGAGGAAAGGGATGGAATGTCTGTGCATTCCATTTCATCAGCGTCAGAGATGTCACATGTGTAAATTTGAAGCGAATCGTCAGGTTTTTTCCTAAGGTTTTGATTTCTTATATATTTGGGGTCTTTTTCTTTACGTGATGTACCAGGTCTAGTTCGAGGGTCTATTTCCAATTTATATTTTTGATTTGATTTGATTTGTTTTTTTTTGATTTTTGAGGTTTATACTTTACAAGGGTGAATAGGGGGGAACTATTTTTAGGGATATTTGTGTTTGGTGGAATAGGTGTGTCGGGGGGTAAGTGGGCTACTGCGTTTTTGCTATGCGATGGTTCTGATTCAGACACAGGAGAAGTGAGACATTTCGGCTTCGACGGGATGTTAGGTGAGATAGGAGTGCACAGAGTTATCAAGGTTTTCTTAGAAGTTGGTTGGGATTTTAAAATCATATTAGACTGTTTTCGGGGTGAAGTTGCGAATGAAGAATTGGAAACTTTCGGTCTGGGCAGTGATTCAGTCTGTGTGCCAACAGAAGTTACAGATTTTTTAACCGCAGAGGCAAATGATAATCCAGGTCTCGGTGTCCGGGATTCAATCTCCCTACGAGCTTCCATATACGATACATTTTTTGTTGTTTTTAATATCTGTACTTCTTTTTCTGTCTGCCATTTTGGACATGACCGAGAGTACGCCACGTGTTCTTCCTTACAATTAGCACATCGAACAGGGGCAGTGCAGCCTTCACCGTCATGGCCGACCTCGGCGCAACGGGGGCAGGTAACAGACCCACGGCATGCATTTTTTGAATGGCCAAAGCGCTGACATTTGAAACAGCGCAAAGGGTTTGGGATATAAGGTCGAACTGGACAACGGTGGTATGCAGCTTCGATGTGTGACGGAAGTGTCGGAGTGTCAAATGTCAGGATATGCTTCGTAGGAAGAAGTCTACCATCCCGATGAATCGTTATTCTGCGTACGCCACAAACGTGCTGATCACGCAGTTGTGATAAAATTTCTTCTTCCGACGTGTATAAGAAATCTGACTCTGAAAAGACACCACGGGAAAAATTAAGAAAGCCATGAGGCGTGATCGTAACTGGAAATGGGCCTAGATGTTTGCAATTTGAAACTAAAATTGACTGTTGTGCAGAAGTCGCCTCTAAAAGATCACCTGATCGAAGTCTTTTGAGGGACTTCACTTCACCTAAAACAGAGTTTATAGTTTTCTGGATTACGAAAGGTGAAACTTTTGCAAAATTTCCTTCCTTCATAGCTATTACAAAAAAATCTTACATTATTACATTTTGGCTCAACATGTTGTTCTCCACAAGGTGCAGAAAGCTTTTGTGATAAAAACTTGTCATTTTGTTGCGGTGAATTATCCCTCACAGTAGGATTTGCAAATGAAGTATCCATAAAAAAGGGCTTATAGTTCAGAGCCCGGCCGCACCACCAACCATGGAGTCCAATAAGGGGATGCACATTACTGCACCAGTGTTAGCCGGGTCTATACGCGCACGAAACGACACTGAAGCAGACTCACCCTTAGCGAGATGCCCAGCAGTAGAAACGATTGCTTGGTTCCTAGCCGAAGAGAAAGTCAGCGACCAGCCGATTGATACAATAGGGAACCACTATGTACCTCCCGTTTACCTGAAGCGGGGGCCAAAGCAGTGTATCGGGATACCAAAACTGTCTCTCAACTGCCAGGATTCCCTTTTCCAGGGACACGGGTCTCCACGCACGGCTAACACGTGGGTGATATACACGCCATTAGAAGCTAGGAGCAACAGAGCGGCAACAGCTTCTAATGGGGTGCCCTCGCCTCAAAGAGGAACCACACAGAGGGAGAAAAAAAAAGAAAAAAGCAGGAAGATGAGAGGAGGGGAAAAAGGAAATGAGAGAAAGTTCGCTGGGGTACCTCGGGATTGCGACACCCGTGTTTACCTAAAGAAGGTAAACCCCCTGAGGGGTAGAGTAGGAGGAATTTATAAAGGTGATAGATTTTGAATAAGTATTTGAGCTTTGATTGGTGTCGTGCGCTCCCTATTTTTTTCGTCAAGTAGTTTACAGTTTTAGTGTTAAAGATAACTATAAACTGATTTTTGTATATGGCTAAGTGTGCCTATGAAAGGTATGATTGCAATAATTTGTAAAAATGTAAAAATTGTAAATAAACTAAGTTTAATTTAAATTTAACTATTTGTCTGTTTTAATCGTTATCAATGGTTTTCAGTTTACGGAAAGAGAAGTTTCTTCTTTAGTTAAGGTTTTGGTGTCTTTTAACTTGTTCGTTTGCCAATCAATGTCTAGAGCTTTGGGTTGTATTCAATCAAATAAAATAAACACAACGTACCCAAATAATTTCTTGTTAAAAAATAATTTGTACTAATCCATTTAAACTACGAATCACGCCCAGAAAAATAATTCAAGACAGGCAATAAAACATTTGTATCCACCTGTTTCGCAAAATTCCTATGATAAAATTTGCAAGAAAATAAATCTTGCATCTATAGCTGTTGCAATTGACAGCATGAGAAATGCAACACAAGAAGTATCTGCCAATAATTCTGTAGATATAACAGTTAGTGGAGATGGCACCTGGAAGACGAGAGGCCATACATCCCAGATTGGTGTGTGTACTGTAATTGGCGCCGATACTGGAAAGGTCATAGACGTAGAGGTTTTGTCGACACCATGTAAAGGTTGTGATTTGTGGAAAGGACCACGCTCTGGTGATGCCTTCGATAAGTCCAAACATATTGCAGTTTGTAAAAGAAATCATACTGGATCCTCTACAAAAATGGAATCTGATGGTATGGTCAAAATTTTTAAAAGATCAGAAAATGAAAGAGGTGTACGTTATATGAAATATATAGAGGATGGCGACTGCAAAACTTATTTATCCATTCATGAGAGTGAGCCATTTGGTGAAGATATAGTATCTAAAAGAGAATGCATTGCACACGTGCAAAAGAGAATGAGTACACGTCTCCGAAAATTAAAAAAAGAATATGGTTCTAAAAAACTATCTGACAAAAAATCAACTTCAGGAAAAGGCCTAATTACAGACAGTGTCATAAATCAACTATCTGTGTATTATGGCAATGCAATAAGACAGAATTCAAATTCGGTCAAAGATATGAGGAATGCTGTTTGGGCAATATATTTCCATACTCGTTCAACTGAAAAATAGCCTCTACATACTTTTTGTCCATCTGACCCATCATCATGGTGCAAGTTTCAGAAGGCAATTACAAATAGATGTGTACATTTATTCCGCCATAAAAGTAGCTTGCCACCATCTGTAATGGAGGCTATAAAACCAGTGTTTAATGCTTTGTCACATCCAGATCTACTGAAACGCTGTCTTGGGGCATTTACGCAAAATGCATATGAATCTCTGAATTCAGTGATCTGACAAATATGCCCACAAAACATCAAGTTGTGGTCGCACCATTTGCTGTGACCATTGCTGAAATAGCAGTCAACGAAACTCTGATCCTTTTTAATGAAGGTCGCACTGTAAGGTTGTCTGTTATGAAGGAGCTTGGAATCATCCTAAGTAATTATTCTATAGCAGCCCATAATAAAGCTGATATAAAAAGATTATCATGTGCTGATAAGAGACAAAAAGAAAGTACAATTGATAATAGGAGAGGGAAAAGAAGAGCAAAGTTGTGCTCTGACTTGCAGAATTCTAAAAATGAGGGCATACTATATGAGCCTGGAGGTTTTTAATACTTTAATTGTCATTGTTTGTATATATATAAATACATACTTATACATATATACATTGCATTAATTTATTATAAAATGACAACAATCAAATGGAACTGAATATGATGCTCCGTACATTTTATGTAGTTTAGCAAAGTTGAATTTTCTCATTTTTATGCAAGGTATTTATGAAAATTCTTGATATTTTATAAGGAAAGTTGTCATAAAATATATATTTTGATATTATCTTGAAAATTATTATAAATAGGTATGCTAGAATATTTGATATATCAAGCTTCAGCAAAAAAATACTTCAAAGTGATTTATCTCAAAATGTGTTTTTTTCACATAACGCACTTGTTATCTCTAGAACTATTTCATATTTTTAAATGAAATTTTCACAGATGATACATATTATCATTTGCTTGAAACTGAACCTAAATTTGTTTACAGATCTCTAGAGAATGCATTTTTTATGCGTAGATAAAATTTAATTTATTAAGAAAAAAATGCACTATTTTCAGTTTCACGGTACAGATAGAAATATACCTTAAATATATACAAATTTAGGTTCAAATTAAACTTTAGTTTCTGCAGTATGTAATAAAAACAGAAATTTTGTCTTAAACTCAATTTTTGTTGGAGTATTTATGTGCGTTAGCTTTGATATGACTTTTATCCCAAGCAAACTGCTTATTATTTGTGATTATCTCATACAAATTCTTTTTAACTATCAAACAAGAAACAGGTTTCTTTACTTATACGAGTATAAAAGCCTAGAGTAGAAAAGTGTAGGTAACCATTCCGGGACGGACCAAGTCGGGATCATCTTAACATTGCGACGCCATTTTCTGAAATTTTTCTTGTGAACACCCTAGCTCAAAACCGTTTAGTTTTTGAAATATCTTAAAATTAAAATATCCATTGAAAAGAATAATTTATTCAACTGAGTCATTCACTTGAATTTCGAATTCATTCTATTCTATGGTTTTTCATATTCCCTTTAAATAACTACATTTTTAATGTTTAATTTTAATGTTAATTAAATTGTGTTCCATTTTACTAATTATTATAAATTATTATAAATACTGCTGTGTGGTGAGTCATTCACTTTTGAAACTCATTCATCAAAACTAATTGCTGTTTACTGCTGTTTAACATTCGTTTTCAGCAATGCCTACTATGTGGTGAGTCATTCACTTTTGAAACAGTTTTGGTTTAGTTTAGATTTGTTTTGTTGTTTACTGCTGTTTCAGTACAGTTTTCAGCAATGCCCGATGACAATGATGAATCACCTCTTGAATGTAGACGTCGATTAATTAGAAACAGAATAGCAAGATGGCTTGCTCGCCAGTCACCCACATCATTGGACCGCATAAGGGGAGAAAATCGCCAGCGTCTTCAAAATAAACGATCTCAGACGAGAGCCGATCAAATAGAAATTGCAGCACACCAAATAAACCGCGAACATCAACAGAGAGCACTGACTGTTTCTGAAACAGAGGGTGATATTGAATATCACAGTTGTGGTTCGTTAGAATCTGTCTGCCAATATTGCCAGGAGTAGTATTGTTTTGCTGTACTCTGGCACAGGGGCAGGGCTAATGGTGTTATAAAGATTCATGGAGTATATCTGCTATTATTCAAGTCTTTATAACTGTCTCTCGTAACCGCCATATATTGGCAGAAAAGAAAAAATGAAGTATTGCCATGAAAGGCGATGCACGCCAAATCTGGTGGCTTGAGCCCGTATTGCACAGGTGCAAAATACAGCTTGGCGCAGTTCAAGGTTAGCTTCAAAAAGTAACCAGAGAGAGTTCTTGGAAGTGTGGTAACTACGTGACACTTTTGGAGCTGGTGTTCGGGAGTGAGGAGCAAGGCATGGCAGATTTTCATTAAGTATTTACTTTTTCATTATGTTTTGTTAAATAAATTTCTTATTTGCTCCTTAACCCAGAGAGTCAGTCACTTAATTTACTGTAATAGATAATGTTTCACGTGTGTGAATTAATTTGATGAAAATAGTAATCTGCTTAGCACGTGGGTCAGGCTGTCTGTAGGGTTAGCTATTTCTTGCCTGGTTGAGTGCGGTTATCCTAAAACAACTACTTTATTGAATACATATGTTACCTGAGACACCCTGTCTGGGTTATCATTCATATCGCATTGTTTCTCTAAGTTAAATCAGTAATCTAATTCTGTTACACAACGCATTTTCATGTCTCGCCATTTTTGGCTGGCTCAACTTTTTTCTAATCTGCTACCACTTGTTCCGATGCGGCTTCTCATTTGGCGCCGTTACATTGGGCCCCACAACATTTGGTGCAGTTGACCAGTCCTTAAAATTAATGTTAATATTTAAGGGTAATAATTGTCTCATTTATCGGTAACATTCTAAAAATTTTTTAACCTACGTGAGTAACGAAAAAATGCATCTGCTTCATATTCTCCATGTTTATAATGTGTACTAGTTATTAATAATAGTAATATATGTATCTTAAATGCTAAAATTTCATTCATTTTGCTTTTTCTGTACCACACGATGCATTTTTTATAATAGAACATAAACGAAGCTATGTGTTTGTTATGTGCAATTATTTACAGTGATTTTCTGAATATCTGAGTATTTGACATTGAATATTATTTAAGATTGGAATTTGTGTTATATTGATTGATTTTTTCATGTGTAAAGGATATATTTTAATGCTGAATTACAATTTTTGATTTAAACTTCATACATTAAGTGCTAATTATGTTTCATTCATGCAACCTATCATATTTATATGTTAAAATATAATATTTCTGACTGATAATTGACATTTATGCTGAAATTTTTAATGCTAATTAAGCTGTGGTGAACTCAAGCATAATATTTGAAAATTATTTTATTGAATAGTATCCCATTTTGTGTATGCATAACTTTTAATATACCTCTTTTCTTAATTATATCGATAATTCATAATTCGTTACATTTTGTCATTTGCTGGTTCACGGTATCTCCAATGGAATTCTTCTCTTGCATTTTATGGTTCACTGCATTCTGCAAATTTTTTGCTTACATGTTGAATATGTGAAACTCAGTTATGTTATCTTTTGTGTGAACTCTGAGAAAATTTTTGTCCAGTTCTTTTACTTTTTGCTTTCTTGGACATGGCTAGCGAGGTAGACAATAGATTCAATGTAACCATTCAACCTTTTGAAGGTGATGGAGAATTATTGTCATTTTTCTCTAAGCAAGTTAGGGACTTAGCGAGAGTAAATAATTGGTCAGGTGCTGAAACATCAATATTTATCAGGTCAAAATTGGTAGGGCCTGCTTTAAAATATGTCATTGGTACTTCAGAGTTGCTTGAAACAGAGGATTATGAATTTTTGTTGCAAGGGTTGAAATCCTTCTTTGATCCTAATCATTCTGTAAACACTGCCTTATTGCACCCTCAGAACACCATAACTCTTCTTCCTGCAGAGTTAATTAGAAACCTTGCACACAGAATTTCAGTTCAGGTTTCTAAATTACATCCCTCTGTTAAGAATCCTGATGCCCTTAATGACATAAAATTTGTCGAGTTAATTAATGCTGTCCCTCAGAGTATTAAGGTGCAACTATTAAGTGAAAACATAAAATGTTTCCAGGCTGCAGTTGATAGAGCTGATACTTTGCAGAAATTAAAATCTTACTGCACTTCAGCCCAGTCTGTGGGTAGTGCTTTGCAGTTGCAAGAGCTGCTCGCTGAAATCCAGGTTATCAAAGAACAGCTCAATTCACTGAATATGACTAAGAACCAAATAAATGCTATTCAATCATCCTCGACTTTGTCATGTGACACTGAATGCAATGAATATATGCAAACACCTTGTTCTTCAAATGAGACCAGACAGAAAGTTTCAAAGACTGTCTGTCAATATTGCTATAAGACAGGTCACGCTTTTGCAAAATGCTATAAGTTTCAAAAAGATTTTCGTAGGGAGCAATCATCTTCTGGTACAAATAATTTAAGCAGGCAGTTAAATAACTCTACTAGGCAGAACTCACACACTGTGAGAAAGTCAAATCTAAATCCTTATGCCTCTTCCTTTGCTTATGATTCTTCTAACCCTGCAATGAGACAAGCTAATGCTGATGTATCTTCGTCTCTCCAGTATTCTTCATCAACCAACTTTTATAATCCTGATTATCTCAACCTTTCTAATCATAATGGTTTGGTACAACATCAGTGCTCCAATTTTTCTGTAAATAATAGATGTACTGAAAATCTTAATGTGCAGTGTAGTAATAATGTTCAACAAAGTTTTTCTTCTGTTGGTTGTCAAACTTCTTCTGCTATCAAAATTATGAACTCCACTGCTACTCAGTGTGAGATCCCTGTTAATGATAATGCATTACATGCTAGAAGCAAAATTGTCATCGAAAGGATATGTAGTGCTCAAACCTCTGCTAAATTACCTATGGTGAATATAAAATTTCCTCAAACAACTATAATTGGATTAATAGACACAGGTTCTTCTATCTCGTTACTCGACCAGTCATTTTTCCACAGGAACAAGCAGTCTCTTAATTATAAAAACATTTCCAGACAGGTGTCTATATCAACCATCAACTCTTCTGTCAATTTCTCTTCCTGTATCAATTTATCTTTCAAACTTGAAAAGAAATTCTTCATACATCCTTTTTTTGTTACAAATTTGAATGATAAGTCTTTTTCTGCCATAATTGGTTATGATTTTCTTACCAAATTTCATGTGGATATTTCAAATTCGCAAGCTTCCATCACATTTGATGATATTGCCATTCCGTTTATTGATTCTGAAAATCAAGGTGTACATTCTCATGTTGTTGTAAATGCTCAGAATGCTACTCTTGTTTCTAAAACTATAATCAAACCAAATTCTTCTTCTTTTGTTAAAATCAGTGATCCAATAATCAATTCAAATTCTGATTTATTCTTTGAACCTGTTGTTAAAAATCCAAATCTTTTAGTTCATCCATCCATTATTGCAAATAATATATCTGTTGGTGAGCAACCAGGTTTTATAAACGATAATAGTTCAACTCCTTCTAGTCAACAATCCTCTAAAGTGATTAAGTCATTCATTTTAATTGAAAATTTGTCCAATAAGCCAGTTCATGTAAACAAAAATGCTGTGTTGGGTCATGTGTCTTCTTTAGATGAGCAGTTATCTGTTTCCCATGCTCGAACTACCTCAGTCATTGAATCTGTAAATCTTATTACTGCATCTCCTGAAATATTAAATTTAAGAAAGTCAGAATTTAATCTTAATGACTTCAAGCTTTCCCATTTGAATCCTGGAGAAATTTCTCAAATGTCGCAACTGTTGAGCAATCATGCCACAGCATTTTCTTCCTCGTCTAAGTCTTTAGGACACACTGATTGTGTGATTCCAAATTTGAATTTTGATCATGACTTCCCTCTTAAGACTCTCCCATTTCCCATTCCCCAGTCTTTACATGCTGAGACTAAAAAGCAAATTGATGAACTTGTGGAGGCGGGTATCATTGAGAGAACAATTTTTGACTGGGCTTGCCCAATATTGCTTGTTAAAAAGAAGCAATTAAACTCTTCTGCTCCACAAAAATTCAGACTTGCTTTGGATCTACGTCTCATTAATCAGATAATTAAGAATTCGTCTTATCCTTTACCTAAAATAAATGACATAATCTGTAATATAGCTCAATATCGCTACTTCACCACCTTGGACTTAAAAAGTGCTTACCATCAAATTGATTTACCTGAAAAATTTCAAGACTGCCTGAGTTTCACATCCATGTGGGATCAGTTTAAATATAAACGTTTAGTTTTTGGACTGCGTAGTGCAGCATCCTTTTTCCAAGCTTTAGTAGATACTCTCATTGAGGAAACCAATGAGTTGGGTATCTTTGCTTACCAAGATGACATTGTCATCTGTGCGAATTCTTTTCAGGAGTCTTGTCAGAAATTAAAAGCCCTTCTTTCTGTTTTTACTAAAAATAATATTACTGCTTATCCTCCGAAGTGCTCATTCCATCAAACTGAGGTAGACTACCTAGGTTTTAAAGTGTCGCAGAACACTATAAGTCCAATTTCTTCTATCATAAAGGTGACTTCATTTCCAACTCCAAAAACTAAAAAACAGTTGAAACATTTCCTAGGTGTTTGTAATTATTATAGACACTTAATTCCACGTTTTTCTAATTTGGTTGCTCCTCTGGTTTCAATGACTTCTATGTCTGTACCTTTTAATTGGACTGATGAAGCTTCTAATGCATTCCAGTCACTACAAAAGATTTTCTTTTCTTCGCCTTTTATCAGGCAACCTAATTTTGATAATACTTTTTATGTAAACACTGATGCTTCCAAAGAAGCAATTTCTGCAGTGCTATTGCAAGACTTTGATGGTCAACTACTACCTGTCTCTTACTTCAGTAAATCCTTAAATAAAGCTGAGAGGAATTATCCTGCTCTCAAATTAGAACTCATGGCTATAGCAAAAGGTGTGCAATCCTTTAAACAGTATTTGTATAATAGAGAATTTTTTGTTTTATCAGATAGTAAACCTCTTACGCACTATAAGAAAACAACTTCTCGTGCATCCATCACCACAAGATGGTTAATGTCTCTATCTGAATATTCTTTTAAATTTATTCATGTCAGTGGAATTTCTAATGTGTTACCAGATTATTTTTCTCGCACACCTAATGTTATAACCCAAGACCTTAATACCAATGCTAATTTAATTAATTCAAAGCAAATTTTACCTGTAGTTAATTTGGATTCTGAGGAACCTGCTCAGTATGATAAAGTACTTGATAATAATAATAGTAATGTGTTGTATGATAATAGTGATTCTATAGAGGTAGATAATTCACCTCATAAGGTATCTCATGAAAATGCTAGAAATAATGTCAATAGCAATAACACTTGTATTTCTACTCATGTTGTAAAGCCTAGTTCTTGCTCAAACTCATATTTTTCTGAACCTGATAATACTCATGCTAAGGTAATTAATGGTACTTCTGCTCTGACCCACAATAGTAATGTTTATATTAAACCTAATTTTCCTCTCTTTGCTGCCTCCTCCCACTCCTCAAGCTCTACACACACACAGTTCAATCTCTGAATTAAAGTGTGAAGCTGCAAAACAGCTACAAAAGGTATTCAGTATCATAACGTCAGAAGTTGCTGACCCAGAGAATGAAATCTCTTCAGCAACAATCCTGAAGGAACTGCTCAGGGATGATGAACTCTCCCAAATTTACAATAAATTAATCAACAGGGCGAAGGATGAGCCCAAGAACTTTTTTGTGCACCCAGAGTCAAACCTATTATTTTATGCTAGAAAGAGTGGATTACCGAGAGAAGAGTACATTGTGTTACCGTCATCTCTCAGGCCAACGCTTGGCTCATTTGTCCCATTTTGGACTAAAAAACACTTACAAGGCTCTATGCAAAAAGTATTGGTGGCGAGGGGCATACATAGATTGTGCCAACTTTGTTGCCTCATGTAGAGAATGTATACTCCACAAGAAAAGAAGAGTTGCGGTTGCTCCAGTCCAGTCTGCACCACTTCCTACTGCACCAGGCCAACTTGTATCACTTGATCTTGTTGGTCCCTTCCGCAATGGTCACTCGGTCCTCACCATAATTGACCACTTCAGTCGCTTTTTGGTCTTAGAGGACATGCCGACAACCACAGCTGACAGAGTAACCAAGGCTATCTTTAGGTATGTTGCCATGTTTGGCAAACCAAGCCATATTCTTACAGACCTTGGCCCACAATTTACATCTTTGGTGTTCAAAAGGCTATTGGATATGGCTGGAATCAGATTGGCACACTCTTCACCTGGGCATCCTGAGGCAAATGGAGTTTCTGAAAGAATCAATGCCTCTATCAAATCCTCGATCTCGACTTTGCAAGCCCAAGGAGTACCATTTGACACAGCCATCCTAATACATGCCTCACTGTACAACTCTGCCATCCACTCTACTACTGGTCACTCCCCTGCGGTTGTCCATTTTGGAAGAGCTTTAGTCCTGTTAACTGATTCTGAGAGGTTCTTTGATGACTTTCCTCATCTTGACAAAGGGTCCCTCATTAATAATATTATTGCACAAACTAAAGCCATTTGGTCACTGTGCTTCAGCAATACATCCCTAAGTCAAGCGAACTCTCACAGGAAGCTCAATAGAGCAAGAAGAAACACAAGGCTAAAGGAGGGTGACATTGTTTATGTGAGATATAAAACTCACTTCACCCAATTTCTCAAGGGACCATTTGCAATTGAGAAATTCTGCTCGAATGTGACTGTGGTCATTCGACCACTGGAAGATGAAATATCACCGGTTTCTCTCATTCATGTGAACAGGCTTATAAAGGCCCCAACTCGTAAAGGGCATTTAATAGAAAGGCAGACAAATCCATCTCCCACAACTAATAATATTTTGTGCCCTAGCTCTTCTTTTCATCCAGTTGCCCAGATGGCTGTTCCAGTGTCTGATTCAGATCCTGTGCTGGATTCCAGTCTTGCAAGTGTTCCAGAGGAGGACCAATCCATGGATGCCACTGAGGTCATCTTTACTGATGGAGAACAGTTTCCTCCTGCTCCAGACGATGAGTTCCAAGTCCCAGAAGCAAGTCTAGCAGACGAGCAGTTGTCATTTCATCATCCACCCATGCTTCTTGAAACTCCTCAGCTCCAGATAGAATCGCCTCCAGTTCAGGATCCTGTTGGACTCACCCATGCCAGTCCTCCACCGCCAGAAACTGCAATAACCTCCAAGATGCCAGAAATTCCTACTGCATTGAAAAATCCCTGTCCGTACAACCTCAGGCCAAGGAGATGAGGTTCTGGGAAAGATGTTTGTGCGCACGTCTTTTCCAGTTGATGGACAACCCAGCGATTGGCACGTCCAACTCTTCTTCTGCCTGTCTTCCTGTGTGGACTAGGACTCTTGCTGCATACGGTATACCTCTGTATCTTAAAGTTTTTAATATCTCTGAAATTACTCCATTCCTAAAATATCTATGTTAATTATGCACAACCTTGTTTCTTTAACCTCTCTAAGCTGATAATGGTTTCCACTCTTAATTCTAAAGTTCTGTTGTGATCGAGTCTACCAATAATAAAGTAAAATGCTAATTTAACCACTTTGTTGATATAAAATATAATAATATGCAATTAAAATCATTTTGTTCTCTCATATACCATTGTAAATAACCTAGCAATAATCAATATTAAGTTTTGCTTCACACTTCGCCTGAATTGCAGAAAACATCATCTGATATCAGCTATCAGTTCTTTTTTTTTCATTTGTAAGTTTCCTTGACTATATGTTTTTTTTTGTACCTTATGTGCAACCTGTGATATGGTAATCAGCCAAAATATTCTCGATTTTGTCATTTGAGAAATGAAGTTAAGTTTTTTATTGTACAAGGCAATTGTTTTCATTTCTCAGGAATATCTCCTCATATTTATGTAAATATATGTTTTATATTAACTTATTCTTTTGTGTATTTTTTCTGGGTGACCAGCTTTCCAGAAAAGTATCGAATCCTGTTATGTACTGTATACAGGTTTGAAGGTTCTCGACCTCAACATGGTCACTATCTCCTGCAGTTGTACATCACCTGCTTCATATAGGTTAAGTTTTTATAGTTTTCATATTGAATGTAACTCACGTGTTAGCTTTGAAGTGGGTAATGCATCAACAGTTTCTTGACTATAATCATGTATTTTTGTGTTAAATTGTATATTTGTTTGTGAATAACATGTTATTATATCATCCAACAATTTATGGTTCATTTAAATATTTTAGGGTATATACTCATCATAATGTGTATCCCAACACAATTTTTGCACTTGCTTTTTTAAGTTTTTATGTACATTTACTTTTACTTTTTGTACTATGCATGGTACAGTGTGATACACTATTTTGAGGGTTATGTTTTTCATGCAGACGTGTCTTGTAACCTTCCTTGTATAGTAATAACACTTATTTTACTATGCAACCATGCTCTTTGTCACAAGGTTGTCTCTTATAGTGCATTCATTTATGTATGACACCTATTTAAGTTTTGCAATTATTTTGTTACCATTTGTCCATGTGTTTTGAATGAACTTTCTATGTATAATTTACAGGGGTGTTCTTTTCTTTGTTGTTACAATAGCTGGCCAGCCGACGTGAAGTGTTTAGTGTTCTTTTGTATAATGTACATACCCTGTGTAACTTTTATGGTCATGTAATCAAAATTAGGAGCAATTTTTTTCCTCCTTTAGGGTCTCCAATGTATACCATTGTAAAGTAGACTCAATATGAGCATTAATGAACTTTTTTTTTCCTCATCTAGGATCTCAAATGTAACTTTATGTAAGCCTGCCAACTCCCACTCCTAGCACATTGATGGTTGTTATTTCAAACTTAACTCTCTTTGGGAAATTTTCCCTTGTTTTTTTTTTCTTCACTTGGTGAAGGGGGAGAGTGTTATAAAGACTCATGGAGTATATCTGCTATTATTCAAGTCTTTATAACTGTCTCTCGTAACCGCCATATATTGGCAGAAAAGAAAAAATGAAGTATTGCCATGAAAGGCGATGCACGCCAAATCTGGTGGCTTGAGCCCGTATTGCACAGGTGCAAAATACAGGCTTGGCGCAGTTCAATGTTAGCTTCAAAAAGTAACCAGAGAGAGTTCTTGGAAGTGTGGTAACTACGTGACACTTTTGGAGCTGGTGTTCGGGAGTGAGGAGCAAGGCATGGCAGATTTTCATTAAGTATTTACTTTTTCATTATGTTTTGTTAAATAAATTTCTTATTTGCTCCTTAACCCACAGAGTCAGTCACTTAATTTACTGTAATAGATAATGTTTCACGTGTGTGAATTAATTTGATGAAAATAGTAATCTGCTTAGCACGTGGGTCAAGCTGTCTGAAGGGTTAGCTATTTCTTGCCTGGTTGAGTGCGGTTATCCTAAAACAACTACTTTATTTAATACATATGTTACCTGAGACAACCTGTCTGGGTTATCATTCATATCGCATTGTTTCTCTAAGTTAAATCAGTAATCTAATTCTGTTACACAACGCATTTTCATGTCTCGCCATTTGTTGGCTGGCTCAACCTTTTTCTAATCTGCTACCACTTGTTCCGATGTGGCTTCTCATTTGGCGCCGTAACATTGGGCCCCACAACAAATGGGTGGGCGGGGCCTTGCTGTGATTGGTGGAGAGGGTGAATGGTGCGTTGTGATTGGTGCACATAAGTAATGAGCCTAGGCAGTAGGTCTTGTTTTTGTGGGGGCGTGTCGTGTTTCGCGCCGCTTGATTCTAGCAAAGGTTCGTGGCGTCTTGTGATTGGCGGAGTCGTGATTGGTTGGAGGGGGGATCCGTAGCGGCGGCGAGTGGCTCGGAGGGGTGAAGGCGAGGGGGCGCATCGGTCGGTAGTATGTCGATGTATAGAAATCTTTTAAACTTAACTTACTCTGGTCAGTTACTTCGGTGAGAATGACTGCGTGTCAGCTAAAGTGTGTTGAAGTTTTTCTCACTGAATTTTAGGATACTGTGAAATGTGCTCAAGAAAAATATGAGGAACATGAGATTGCGCATAAATCACTGGATAAAAGTATCCGTCAAGGAATTGACGCGTTGATGATGATGATGTTAGTTGTCGTGAAAAAGGGCATTGGACGGTTCACTTGTAAACGTATCCAACGGGAAGTTGTTATAGCTTTGGAAAGTGTTCAACATGTGCGAAGAAGTATGGACATTTTGACAGATGATGTTGGTCGAGTATATCTCGATAAAAGTATGGAATGTATATTTTCTGCGTTGAAAAGTTTAACTTTTGTCAGAGAGGATGAGTCTACAGAATGAATACGATATCAGGATTTTAGAAAAAATGTTAACCATTGTAATTTTTTTCACACTCATAGTTTTTTGTTATGTCTACCTAATTATTGTTTTGCAAGAAATGTGTTAATTTCTACTTATTGCATTAATCATCTTACACTGTTCTTTCTCTCTCTCTCTTCCATCCCCGTTAGTCGAACGGTTAGGATGTTGGTATTCGATAACAGAGAACGTGTGTTCGAGTCACACCCTTGACATGGTGTCGTTTTTGGAATCGACTTTAAACTGTGGATGCTGTTATAATTAGCTTTTGCGTAACAAAAAACTGCAGTGTTCTCGAACCAAAACTTATCTCTCCCCCTTCTCATTCTGCAGTTTAAAATAGAAAAAAATAAGTTAAAAGTGAGGAGAGATCTCTCACGGAGATTTTGGTATTGCGTTAAAGGTTCTGTCGACTCGGGGAGGGAATGCAGGTGCGTTAACCTCCACTAATGAGAGATATCTTTTGTTTATAATTTGAAGTCTTGTGTTGCGATAACACCATTTCTATTTTGTTTCTCGTCAGAGTAGGTAATCGGGAAGAAAAACTACAATGCCAACTAACATATTTGAACAAATGATCATGCAAAATTGTGTTACATTTTTAAAGAATTTGCCAACCCTTACGGAGTCGCAACGGCGCACTTTTAAGGGGACTCACTACTCTTAAATCTTCAAAAGATTCGATTTTTTGAAAAAAATATACGCTAAAGCCTGATCATTTTTGAAGAGAATAAAGCAAACCGCATGAAAACATTCCGTTTAGTTCCGGAGAGATTGATAAAAATATAAAAAGCAAGAATGTAAAAATCATTTAAAAGGACATGTGACACACCCACTTTTTGCATTTCTTCTTCATGTTGCATAGCTAACTTTTTTTTTCACCGAGCTATTTATTTTTTTATTTATTAATGGGAAGCAGTAACGATCTCTCTCAACTCTCACCTTGTGATTTTGCCATGTGCAGTGTGAAGCTTGTTTACATGCTAAAGCGTTGCTTCTGTGCGTCTCATTTTCAGTTCATTTCTGTGGAAAATTTATAATTTACAACGTTCTAATTTTATTATTAAGTGCTTTGCATACGTTTAATTTCTGCGTTAGATTATTTATTAGATTAATTTTAATTATTGTGAAACCTTTCTAAATGGAAAGTCATAAACGAGCTTCAGGATAGCGAGCAAAAAAACGCCGTTTCCATGGAAATAAGTACGTGAAATTCACTCGTGAAAATACTGACAGTACCAGTGCATTGAGTGATATAAATCCACCTCCTTCATCATCTGATGAACAAAATGTTTGTAATCGGGACAGCGCATCGATGAAAAAAATTGGCAGTGTGTGTGCAAGTGAAAGTGATTGTGATCAAGGTAACAGATTTCAAGCATATATCATAATGGATAAAGATATCCTTTTTGCATTTTTAATAGATAATTTAAAGTGTAAAGTGTGTTCAAAATCTTTAAATGTTACTGAGAAACGTAAGAGAGGATTATTTTCATCAATTTCGATGAAATGTGGAAAATGCCACTTCAGTACAAGCTTCAACAATTCCAAAATGATTGGTGAAAAAAAAAATGTGCCTGAATTAAACAGGCGCATCATATATGCAATGCGTTGTATAGGACAGAGTTTGGAACCTCTCACAACGTTTTGTGGTATCATGGATTTTGGTAAACCTGTAACACAGAATGCATATGACAAAATATGCAAACATATTAATACAGCATCAAAAGCTGTTGCTATTGACAGCATGAAAAATGCTGCAATAGAAGAAGCTTCTAAAACAGGTTCGAGTTCTATCACCGTTAGTGGTGATGGAACTTGGAAAACAAGAGGGCATACCTCTCAGATAGGAGAGTGTACTATAATTAGTGCTGATACAGGTAAAGTTATCGACATAGAAGTGCTGTCATCATCTTGCAGAATCTGTTATGCCTGGAAAGGCCAACGATCAGGCAAAGCTTTCGAAGAATGGAAAGCAAAACATTCGCCAAACTGCCTGAAAAACCATTCAGGAAAGATGGAAGTAGATGGAATGGTGAACATCTTTCAGAGATCAGTAAAGGAAAGGGGAGTGAAATATGTTAACTACATTGGAGACGAGGGTGCTAAAACATTTTCTGCAATTTGTGAAAGCAAACCTTATAGTGATATAGCTGTCTCCAAACTTGAATGCGTAGGCCATGTTCAAAAGGGAATGGACACTCGCCTTAGGAAACTAAAGCAAGATTATAGATCTAAAAAGTTGAACGATGGCAAAGGTTTATCGGGCAAAGGACGTTTAACGGATGCCATAATAAACAAACTAACTATATATTATGGAAATGCATTTAGAGAAAATGCTGCATCACTAGATGATATGCGAAAGGCTGTCTGGGCGGTATATTTTCATACCCGGTTGGTTGGTTGGCTGGAGTTTTATGGCGCAAGGTCCAAAATAGGACATGCTGCGCCAAACACATGGTAAAACCCGAAAAAAGCGTTTCTAAAAGTGAGCATTCTTAGATTCTAAACAAAATCGATGATAAAAACATATACACATCATACAGCGATAAAAACAATCAAAATATTAAAAAACCCATACAAACACACAGATTAGAGTATAAAATTCCGTTGGTTTTGAAATTTGATAAAAAATAGTCTTACGTAAATAGTGATAAACCAGTCATGCAAAAAGGTTATAAAAGAGGCCAAAAATAATAGTTAATTACACTATTCAAGAATAACGACAAAAGAGCCGTGATATAAAAGAAAAAATTAAAACACAACTAAAAACAAGCGACATGAAAACACTGATATGAGATAATATGAAGACATATACAATGAATAAAAGTTGTAAAAGACAAAATTTCATTTAACAAAAAGAGGAGTTAAGATTCCTCCAAATCAACTTCGATGTCCGAGTCCTCGGACACGTACAATTTTAGATCCGAATTTTCCGCGACTCTGCGGACGTACTGATTATTTTTTAGAATGTAATCCGGATCATTAGCTTACTTAAAAAGGGCAACTCACTTTCTAGGAATAGCTACTTTTTTTCTATTTAGGTTTCGAGGGTTGGTTGGTTGGTTGTTTGGGGTTTAATGACGCAAGGTCCAGAGAGGACATGCTGCGCCAAACACATGGTAAAACCGGAAAATCATTACACAAATCAGCATTTTAAATAGTAAAAACAAGTGAAAGTCAAAAAGGCAACAGTAATATAATTTATAACAGAGATAGATAAAAGATGATAGGAAAAATGATAGGATAGGAGATAAAACGATTTAAAAACAATGGTTAAAAGGGTGATAAGAGCATTGAAGGTAAAAGCACTGAAATTTAGGTTGGTTGGTTGGTTTAGGTTTTATGGCGCAAGATCCTCTGAGGGACAAGCTGCGCCAACCATATGGTTTACTGATATACCAGGACTAGTAAAGGTTAAGAAAAACAAGCTTTGAAATACTTATAAAACCGATGAAAGAAAATAAAACCAAAACAAATTAAAAGTAAAGAGCATGGATAAAAGGTGATGATGGTTAAAAGTATGATAAATCTGAAGATACAAGATTTAAAAAACTAAATCTCGGTGTAAAAACCAGTCATGCGTAAAAAGTTAAAAAGATTAGGATGGGGATATTCTCCCAGTAAAATATCCAAACTTGGTGCATAACAATTGTATAATTTAAAATAGATAGTTTTAAAAGCAACACAGCTAGTTAAAATATGTAAAATAGTGAGAGGGCATTTGCAATATATACACAAGGGGGCGCTCTCGCGCAGCAACAGATGGACATGGGTGAGTCGCGAGTGCCCGATACGCAACCGTGTCAACAACACGTCTCTCTTGCGAGTTGGCAAAGTCTGCCAAAAAGCGACAGTAGGTTTTATCATATGGAGCTTGTTTTCGACCTGCATATTCCAGTCTTCCTGCCATTTTCGACGAAACATTCTCTTGATTGTTTGCTTTATGTCACAGAAAGGGGTTGGCTTATGAAGTGCGACGTTAGCATTCTTCGCAGCAGCATCAGCCAGTTCATTTCCCCGAATTCCTACATGACTCGGAATCCAACAAAATAAGACCTTATAGCCCTGACCACAGAGATGACGTCTGAGTCTCAAAACCTCAATAGCTAAGGGATGGGTAGGCGCATCTGATTCGAGAGTCTGTAAGGAACTCAACGAATCAGTGTACACTATAAAATTCCTTTCTCTCCGGGTGCAAATGTACTCTAAGGCTTCTAAGATGGCTTCCAGTTCAGCAGAGAACACAGAGAATGACGGATGTAAGCTGTGACTGACCACATTGTTCTTGCAGACATGAGCGCAGCCAACATGATCGCACGCTTTCGATCCGTCGGTGTAGACATCTAAATAGCATGAAAATCTTTCGCGATGCGCTGCAAACAGCTGGCGATACACCACATCGCTAGTGTTAGTTTTGCCCAAATCTACAAAAGGATTGATAAAGGAGAAAGTTAGAGACCGCCAAGGGGGGGTAACCCAGAGGGGTCTATTCATAACATCAACTCCCTCGATCTCAGAATCTCTCAGCAGATTTCTCATCCTTATCCCAAAAGGTGGAATACAGGATGGGCGATTCGTATAATAGTAAACTAACTGGCTATCAAGCAAAAGGTTCTGTAGAGGATGTTTAAAGTGAGACAGTATACGGAAATAATATACGAGCGACAATTCGTGACGGATTGCAGTTAGGGATGGTTCATCGCAGACCACATGCAGACTTTCGATGGGAGACGTTCGGAAAGCTCCAGAACAGATGCGCAATGCTCTATGGTGAACGGTGTCCAGTTGTCGCAGAGCTGATGCTCGTGCTGAGCCATACGCTGCACAGCCATAATCCAGTTTCGATCGAATTGCGGCTCTGTACACTCTCAACATAGATACGCGATCCGCACCCCAAGACGTGTTCGAAAGTACCTTTAAAAGGTTGAGGGCAGCTTCACACTTCTTCCGCAAATGCAAAATGTGCGGAAGGAAAGTGAGCTTCCTGTCAAACAACACACCTAGGAACCGAACACTTTCGACGACGGGAATTTTCGCCTGTCCCAGAAAAATCTCTGGATCTGTGTGAATTCTTCGAAGCCTACAAAAGTGGACAACAGAAGTTTTGCTGACAGAGAACCGAAACCCATTTTTGGCATTCCACCGGACCATTCGATTAACCGCTGTCTGAAGTTGTCGCTCGATATGTCGTATATCCGAGCCTTCACATGAAATCTGCAGGTCATCTACATACAGGGTGCCATTAACAGATGGAGGTAAAACCTTAAGTATATTATTTATTTTTATCGAAAAAAGCGTTACGCTTAAGACACTGCCCTGTGGTACTCCTTCCTCTTGATTAAAAACATTTGATAGAGTAGAACCTATCCGTACAGTAAAAACACGATGGGCCAAGAAATTAGCAATAAATATTGGTAGGTGACCCCGAAAATTCAAGGAGTGGAGGTCACGAAGTATACCATGCCGCCAAGTCTTGTCATACGCCTTTTCGATATCGAAAAAAATAGAAACTACATGTCTTCGCCTAACAAAAGCATTTCTAATATGAGATTCGAGAGCAATGATATTGTCCATGGTGGACCTGCCTTTGCGGAACCCACTCTGGAAGGGTGGGAGACATTCGTTATTTTCTAGGACATGCACTAGGCGTAGATTTACCATCCGTTCAAGAAGCTTGCATAGGCAACTAGTGAGTGCGATAGGTCTATAATTAGCAGGGTCAGTTGCATCCTTCCCGGGTTTTGGGAAGGGAATGACGATTGCCTTACGCCAAGAAAGTGGAAACGTATGCTCCTCCCAGATTCTATTATACAGGAATAAGATGTTACGGAGAGAAGTCTTCGGAAGGTGTTTAAGAAGACTGTATGTTATACCATCAGGCCCTGGGGCTGATTGCCGAGTTTGCTGTAAACAGCGGGTAAACTCGTTCTCCGTGAAAGGGCAGTTGTATGGAAGGTTGGACCGGGTTGAGAAATTAATGGGACGAGATTCTTCATGATGTTTATAAGACTGAAATGAACGCTCATATGAGTCGGCACTTGAGACGTGCTCGAAGACACGACCGATGGCATTGGCTATATCATGAATGTCAGTAAGCTCATGACCATCCTGTTTAATACAGGAGATCGGATACTCAGAATAGAGTCCCATTGCCCTCTTCGCACGAGTCCACAACTGCTTACTGGGGGTATATGATGTAAGGCTAGAAACATACTGTGTCCAAGAATCTTTTTGACACCTGCGACGTACTCTTCTTGCCTGCGCCTTTGCCTGCTTGAAAGCGATATAGTTTGCTGTGGTGGGATATCGTCGAAAAATACCCCACGCTTTTCTTAGTTTTTTAATGGCTTCCGTGCATTCTAAGTTCCACCAAGGTTTCCGGTGCCTATGTATAAAAGATGAAGTCTTAGGGATCGCTGCATCAGCGGCTTCCATTATTACATCGGTAACTCTTTTAACACAATCGTCGATCTCGCCAATAACCATACCTCTGGTAATCACTGCTCTGGCTTCATACAGACACCAGTCAGCTGAGTCATAAATGTAACGGGGGAGACGACGAACAGGCTCACACCCACCCCCAGATACTGAGAGAAAAACTGGGAAGTGATCACTGTTCCTCAAGTCATTCCCTACATTAAACTGCCAGAAAGGTAAAAGCGAAGGACTGCAGATCGCGAGGTCAATAGCGTGAAATGTCCTGGATGGCTCATGGTTGGTTGGTTGGTTGGTTGGGGTTTTATGGCGCAAGGTCCAGAGAGAAAATGCTGCGCCAAACATATGGTAAAACCTGAAAAACGATAGTTAAAAAAAAAGAAACAAACTGGATGGGGTTTCCCCCATCCAGTATACAGCCAGGTATAAGAAAAGAATAGATAAAAAACAACGATTCTAGATCATGAACGAGGAAGACAAAAAGCAGTACTGGTAATGACAAAACATCTAGATGGGGGTCCCCATCTAGATTGCAGTCAAAAAATATAAAAAGAAAGAAAACAAGGATAAAGCTATTAAATCAGCGGGTAAAAACCGGTACTTTTCAAAAAACTGAAAATAGCAGGGTGAGGTGTTTCATCTAAAAGATCTTTTAAGGTGAGTGAAGCAGAACCAAAATATTTAGAGTAAAAATTGGTTAGTCCTGCACAATCAGTTAAAATATGCAAAATCGTAAGGTCACAGTTGCAATGAAAGCAAATTGGGGTATCTTCCCCCTCCAACAAATGTCTGTGAGTGACTCTAGTATGTCCTATTCTTAGACGGGTGATCATGACGTCAAGTTTTCTTGGATATAAAGGAGGCCAGTTAGAGATGACAGGTTTGATATGATGAAGTTTATTATGTACTTCTAGGTTCCATTTCGAACGCCAGTTATCGAAAATAAAAGTTTTAATGGTGTGTTTGACGTCATTAAAAGGGACAGAGTGGTTTAAAACAGTTCTGGAATTTTTTGCTGCTGTGTCCGCAAGTTCATTGCCTGGGATTCCAACATGAGCTGGGATCCAACAAAGCAGAATACTGAAACCACGACATTTTAACCGATGATGGAGAGTTATGACAGATGAGACTAAAGGATGACTATTGTTTCCAGACTTTAAGCTCTTGAGTACGCTCAAAGAGTCAGAGTATATGATAAAATTTTTATTTTGATGATTGGCGATAAAATCAAGTGCTTGTTTGATGGCTAAAATTTCCGCAATAAAAACAGTGCATGAGGAATGAAGTTTAAAACTATGAATATCAGAATTAAAAACAAAGGCACAACCGACATGATGTGTTGTCTTCTATCCGTCCGTATAAATATCTTTATACTTAGAGAAACTGTGACGATGAGAGTAAAAAAGTTGTTTAAATATGGATGAATCGGTGTCGGTTTTGTTAAAATTACGAAAGGGATTAATATATGATATAGATTTTTTCTTCCAAGGTGGAAAGTCATATAAGGGACGTTCACACACATTTAAATCATCCAGAGTGGTGTTTTCGATCAAAGAACGCATACGTAACCCAAAGCACGGGATGCAGGATGGCCGATTTTTGTAGAGGGTGTCGTACCGTCTGTCGAGTAAGATGTCACGTAATGGATGCGTAGGATGAGTCAGCACCCGAAAAAAGTAGTTCAATGAAAGTTGGTGACGAGTGTGAGATAAAGATGGTTCGTGACAATCTACATAGAGACTTTGAACGGGTGAAGTACGAAAGGCACCAGAACATAGACGAAGTGCACTGTGGTGCACCGTGTCAAGTTTGCGTAGGACGGGTTGGCGAGCAGAGTCATAAGATGCACAGGCGTAGTCAAGCTTTGATCGGATTACCGACCTGTATATGCGGAGCATAGATGTCCGATCAGCTCCCCAAGATGTATTTGCTAAAATTTTAAGCATATTCAGTGATTTCTCGCATTTTTTACGCAGCTGTACAACATGTGGAAGAAAGGTTAGTTTCCTGTCAAATATGACACCTAAAAAACGTACAGAATCAATAACATTTATCTTCTGGTCTTCAATGAAAATTTCGGGATCCGGATGGATCCCACGTTTACGACAAAAGTGCACACAAGAGGTTTTGTCTGGTGAGAATTTAAAACCGTTTTCATCACTCCAAGTCAAGATTCGTCGAATTGCAGTTTGAAGTTGGCGTTCAATGAATCGCATGTCTTTTCCCTGGCAGCAAATATGTAAGTCGTCCACATAAAGACTTCCCCGCACGGAAGGTGGAAGCTGTTTTAAAATATTGTTAATTTTTATTGAGAAGAGAGTGACGCTAAGGACACTCCCTTGGGGAACCCCTTCTTCTTGGGTAAAAAGGTTGGACAAGACATTGCCAATACGAACTTGAAAATGTCGGGTAGCTAAAAAATTTTTAATAAAAATAGGAAGATTTCCGCGAAACTCCAAGTCAAAAAGATCTCTGAGAATTCCATAACGCCAAGTACGGTCGTATGCTTTTTCAATGTCAAAAAAAACTGATATAAAATGGTTTTTTAGGAGAAATGATCTGGATGGCTCATGGAAATGGGTAGCTTCACCGTTGTTTAGCAGACAGAGAGAGTGATCCGAAATCAACTTTTCGATCTGTTGCCCACGGGAGTTACTATCATCACTACCCCACCAAGGACTATGCGCATTGAAGTCACCGACAATAATAAAGGGTGCTGGAAGCTGACACACTAAGTCATCAAGTAACCTCTGATCAATTGCACTATTAGGAGGGAGATAGAGATTGCACACGGTAATTAGCTTTCTCATGTGCACTCTAATAGCAACTGCTTGTAAGGTGGTATGCAGTGTAACTACAGTGGATGGATAGTCATGAGAGGTCAGAAGGGCGACGCCTCCTGACGCTCTCCCACTGCCATCGTTATCTCTTCTAGTACAGCTGTAGCGACGAACCTTTGCTGTGTCAGCTGACTTCAGGAAAGTTTCCTGAAGTGCGACACAAGCTGGGTGATATTCGCGGATCAGGGTCTTAATATCTTGGAGCTTATGGCGAAAACCACGGCAATTCCATGAAATTATGGAAGCCAGGATAAAAGTGGTCAGAGAGGCCGCATGGGTGATGTGGACCCTTTAGACTGTGGAATGGGAGGAGTTTCCTCAAATTCCACGACATCATCCGACAGATCGGATGTGTAAAGTTGGATGGGGGCGTCCTCGGCTATATGCTGACGGAACGACTTTGGATTTTTTTTAATTAATTTTTGGTTCCTTTGCTTTTTAGAAA
Source organism: Dolomedes plantarius (assembly GCA_907164885.2). Classification (NCBI taxonomy): domain Eukaryota; kingdom Metazoa; phylum Arthropoda; class Arachnida; order Araneae; family Dolomedidae; genus Dolomedes; species Dolomedes plantarius. Next base: position 5,254,225 of record OU015499.1, read on the forward strand.
GCCCAATGTGCTTTCTAGGGAGTAGATTGACTGTTCTATTAGGATTTGTGGGTATATGTGGAATCGTGTTATAGTTAATTATTTCTGGTATTTTTGATTCTGGAGCTTTCTTACGGGTTGTAGAAGGCGGTGATGAAGGGGTACGTTTTTCATTTCGCGGAGTAATCTTATTATCAATTTTGTTCGGTTCATCTTCAGTCTGAGTGCTAACGGATTTCATAGTTCTGACAACAGCTGCAGCATAGGACAACCCAACCTTTGGTGTCCTGGCATCCATCATTTTCCTCGCCTCGGGATATGAAATGTTTCGCGTGACTTTTAAAGTCTGCACCTCTTTCTCTAAAATCCACTTAGGGCATGATCGAGAGTAGGCTACGTGATCACCTTGACAGTTCACACAACGGGGTGTAGCCGTACAATTATCGCTGACGTGGCCAACATCTGCGCAACGGGCGCAGGTAGTGGTACCACGACAGGAGAGCTTAGAGTGACCAAAACGTTGGCATTGAAAGCACCTTAATGGATTTGGAATGTACGGGCGCACGGGATTCCTTACATAAGCCATATATACATGAGTCGGAAGCTTTGGAGTGTCGAAACTCAAAATGAGGTGCTTCATAGGAAGCATCTTCTCACCTCGACGAATAGTTATGCGACGAACCGCAAATACATGCTGGTCGCGCAAGTTCTCTAAAATTTCGTCCTCTGACGTATTCAGAAATTCAGGGTCTGAAACAACACCGCGAGACGAGTTTAAGAAACCGTGAGCAGAAACAACAACAGGGAATTGGCAAAATGTGGAGGTTTTGAGAAGCTGTGCAGCCTGTTGACTGGTAGACACCTCAACGAGAAGGTCACCAGAACGAAGCTTTTTAACAGATTTCACTGCCCCGATAATTGATATTAGTGTTTTGTGTATTAAGAAAGGTGATACTTCAGCAAAAGAACCATCGTTGCGTTTAATAACAAAAAATTTAGCTTGTGAAGAAGATATGTCTTTTTGTTGCGGTGAATTATCCCTCACCGAGGGGGTTTGGCAAGATTCAGTCTCCATAAAAAGGGGGAGAAAATTCAGACACCGACCGCACCACCCACCATGGAGTCCAACAAGGGGATACAGAATCCTGCACCAGTGCTAGCCGGGGCCTATACGCGCACGAAACGACTCTGAAGCAGACCTCCACCCTTAACGAGATGCCCAGTAGTCGAAACGATTGCTTGGTTCCTAGCCGAAGACAAAAGTCAACGACCAGCCGATTGATACATTAGGGAACCACTAAGTACCTCCCGTTTACCCGAAGCGGGGGCCGAAGTAGTGTGTTGGGCAACCAAAACTGACCCTCAACTACCAGGATTCCCTTTTCCGGGGACACGGGTCTCCACGCACGGCAAACACGTGGGCAGTTAATCGCCATTAGAAGCTAGAGGCACAGAATGGCTACAGCTTCTGATGAGGAGCCCTCACCTCCGAAGAGGTAACTGCAACGAGGGATAAAAAAAAGGTAAAAGTAGAAGGACGAGAGGAGAAGAAAACGGAAAGGAGGGAAAGTTCGCTGGGGTACCTCGGGATTGCGACACCCGTGTTTACCTAAAGAAGGTAAACCCCCTGAGGGGACTGAAATTTAGGCGGTGATAAAACCGGTATAAAAAAAAATTAACGACAGTCTCACATACAGGTGATTATTACAGATATAAAATACAGGTTATAAGAAATGTCATGCAATTCAGATACTAAAGCCAGTCATAATACAGGCAAAAAAAAGTCATATAAAAGAAGATAACAGTAATATAAAACAATACAGTTTAAATATGGTAAGAGCAGTTAAATACATAAGTGAGAAAAAAGGCAAGAGTTATTCTAAAGAAGAAAAAAAATCAAAAATCCTGGACAGGGAAATCCCCATCCAGGTTAGAGTCAAGAACTAGAAAAGGACAAAAGAAAAGAAGGAGAGACCGTAGGTTTCGAGGGATAGGTGAGTTCGTATCAATGTGGTATCAACAAGACTAATTGGATGAAGTAACATTTTGATGAGCGGTAGTTTGGACAGTTTTAAATATATTGCTTTTAGATGAAGTATCCTGCTGGGGTGTCTCTTTTTTTTTTGTTTTGTTGTCTGTTGTGTCTTTCTAGATTCAGTAATATTTGGATGTGCTAGAGGTGATGACGTTTGTTTGGATTTTCTGCCGTGAGAGGTTGCCTGTGAAGATTCTTTATCCCGTTTAGAGTCTTGGTTTGTCAATTTAATTGGGGAGAAAACAACTGGTTCGGTCTGAGTGCTTGCAGGGTTCATTATTTTTTTTTAAAGCAGCAGAATATGAAACACCAACCTTTGGGGTTTGGGTTTCCACAAGTTTCCTTGCCTCAGGAAAAGAAATTTTTTTTGTTATTTTTAAGGTTTGAATTTCTTTTTCCAGAAACCACTTCGGACACGAACGAGAATAGGCAACATGATCACCCTGACAATTTACACATCGATGGGGTGCTTCGCAGTTATCGCAGTCGTGGCCAACTTCTGCGCAACGGGCGCAGGTAATAGATCCAAGACAGGAATCCTTCGAGTGTCCAAAACGTTGGCACTTCAAACATCTTAACGGATTCGGGATGTACGGGCGCACAGAGCTACGGATCCATGCCATCTTCACGTGACTTGGAAGAGATGGCGTGTTAAACGTCAAGATGAGGTGCTTAGTAGGAAGCATCTTCCCATCCCGACGTACAGTGATACGTCTAACAGCCGATACATTTTGATCTCGCAGATTCTCAAGGATCTCATCTTCGGGTGTGTTGAGAAAATCCAATTTCGAAATAACGCCTCGCGAGGAGTTTAAGGTACTGTGTGCCGATACAAAAATTGGAAATTGGCCTAAAGAGGTACAAGTTGAAAGAACGGTAGCCTGTTGGGTTGAAGAGACCTCAACTAAAAGGTCCCCTGATCGCAGTTTTTTGATGGATTTAACTTCACCAAGTAAACACTGCATTGATTTATAGATCACAAATGGGGAAATATTGTGAAAGTTTCCTTCTGCACGTTTAATGATAAAGAAACGGGTTGTAGAAAAGGCGGTACATTCGTTTACTTTTGGTGACTTATCCCTCACCGTGGGATTTTGATAAAAAGTGTCCATATAAAGGGGCAGAAAATTCAGTTCCCGGCCGCACCACCCACCATGGAGCCCAACAAGGGGATGCACATACGTGCACCAGTGCTAACCGAGAACTATACGCGAACGAAACGACACTGAAACGACCTCCACCCTTAACGAGATGTCCAGAAATCGGAACGATTGCTTGGTTCCTAAACGAAGACAAAAGTCAACGACCAGCGGATTGATACTAAAGGGAACCACTATGTACCTCCCGTTTACCTGAAGCGGGGGCCGAAGCAGTGTGTTGGGCAACCAAAACTGACCCTCAACTACCAGGATTCCCTTTTCCGGGGACACGGATCTCCACGCACGGCAAACACGTGGGTGATAGACCTCAATAGAAGCAAGAGACAACAGAACGGAAACAGCTTCTAATGAGGTGCCCTCGCCTCCGAAGAGAAACCACACCGAGGGAGAAAGGAAAGAAAAAAGTAGAAAAAAGAGAGGAGAGGAAAAAGGAAAGGAGAGATAGTTCGCTGGGGTACCTCGGGATTGCGACACCCGTGTCTCCTAAAGTAGGTAAACCCCCTGAGAGGTTTCATACCCGGTCCAATGATGATGAGGCATTGCATTCATTTTGCCCGACTGGTGTACAATCATGGTGCAAGTACCAGCAGGCTGTTTCAAGTGGCACTGTAGATAATTTTCATCATAAAGTCACGTTACCACCTACAGTGATGAATGCCATAAAACCAGTGTTCAAAGATTTGTCAAGACCTGATCTCTTGAAGCGGTGTCTTGGTAGCCATACCCAGAATCCAAATGAATCTTTAAATTCACTGATATGGCAGATATGCCCCAAAATATCTGGATCTGGTAATAGAATAGCAGAAATAGCTGCGTATGAAGCTGCTATTTAATTTAATGAAGGAAAAAAGGGTAGGCTTGCTGTCATGAGGCTGTTGGATATGCATCCAGGAATGAATGCTATTATCTCTCAGCTTCGCAGTGACTTAAAACGAGTTAGCTCTCCTCAAAGAATGGTAAATAGAAATACTTTACATGCTAGGAGAGCAAGAAAATTAGCAAAAATTAAGTTGTCCCAACAACAAAGAGATGAAGAAGGGACGATATATGAACCAGGAGGATTTTGATAAATGTGTGAAATTATAAATACAGTAAAATTCATTTATTTTTGCTATGTGTTCATCAGTAATTTGATTTGGTTCTATAGGATTTCGCTGAAAATATATTTAATATAATTGAAAATTTTATCTCCATTTTCTCAAAATGTCTTTCCTTTTTTGCCTTTTGCAGGAATCTAAATAAGTGAAAAATCAAAATATGTTATAAGTGAGTTTGATAATCGAGGTTGTTTCCCAACATCAATATGGATGATTTTCATCCATAAAAATGCATTATTTTACAAAAATTCTTACCATAATATTAAAACATATTGGTGTAACTAAGTAAATGCCATTAAAGTGATTTTTATGTCCAAATATTTAATAACTGATCAAGTTTATGGTAAGTAAAACTTTAAACTCATTTTTCTCAAAATGTAATTTTGCATCATTCCGTAACTGATATCTCAAAAACTATGAAACATAATTCCATGAAATTTTTATCACTGCATAATCATGTTATTTTATTGTGTCTGAACTAGAATTAGGCCAATCGTGCATATTTTATTATTTTTTCAGGGGTAAATTTATGCAAAAATTTAAGGAAATTTTAAGTATATATTTAGGAGTTTTAAAAAAATTGAAAATATATTTTAATGTTGAATGTTTTGTGTTCAATTGTATTTTGAATTATTTATTTTAAATATAAAACAGGAATTATGCATTTAAATGTAAAATTAATTTCATAGTTCTGCGCGCAAGCCAGTATACAAAAAAAAATACTTAAAAAACAAGGTATATCTAAAGCATTTTTTTAAATATCATTTAAAATTATTTTGGAAATTGAAAATTTGTTTCTTAAAGTTAATATAGCTCTTTATCATATATATAAAATTTATAAAAATTGGGAGTAAATTGAAATAGCTACAAAGGATCGAAAAGTATGAAAATTTGCCTTATTTCCTAGACTTAAGAGTCGTGAGTCCCCTTAAGGCTACATATGCTAGTAGATAAATGTTTATAGAATTTATGAAATATGTCGGCGATTTAGGTTTACACGATTGTATTCGGATTGTAGCGAATTCCCAAGGTGAAGTGCATCTGTCTGATTGTGTGTGGACAAACGACGCCGTTAAGGAAGGTCCGGATATGTGTCACTGTTATACAGCTCTTCGAAATCCCGAAAATTATTTTCAGGATAAATATGGACTCGTGAGCAGTCAAGAAGAACGGGATCTAACGAACAGGCTACAAGAGATTCGTACGGCAAGACCTAATCGATCGGCTATAATGGATTACACGAAGTGTGAATTGTCGCTGTAAAAAAAAAAGAGAAAAAACAGAATACGCTCAATGGTAAGACAATGTTTTTAATTGAATTCCCTTTGTTTTTATGAAATTCTTTAGAATCTCATATTCCTGTTAATCACGATGTGCGTTTTTCTAGAATTTGTTTTTTAAAAACGTAATTTTTTAGATTGATCTCATTTAAAACATGCATGTTTTGAGAATATTAATTAATCAGTGTTTATTATATATTTTATAAGAGTTAAGTTTTTAACAGAGGATGTTTCTTAAAAATCTTTAACGAAAGAAGGGGATCCTATTTTTGTAGGTAAGTGCAATTATTTTATATATAATCGTACACAGATCACATGGAAATCCCATGGCGAGAGCTTTGCGCTTTCGAAAAGTTACAGGCAGTTATTTCAAGAGGTTCCAAGAATGATATTCAGATTTATCATGAGAAAAAAACAATAGTGGACCAAATAATGATTAGACTATAACGGTATAAAGACTGCGAAGCGAGTTTATGCATATCACCTTTTCTTTAAAATATATCATACTATAAGAAATTTATAATCGCCTCCAAAAAAATTCCGTTCATTATATAAATAAATATACACACATGTATTCTTTAAAAATTTTATGTTACACTTATTTTGTAATATTTATTTTGTTTTAAATAACTTAGTTGTATTGAACTCGTGTTTTTGAATGACTCTTAAAGCTTAGCCCTTCGAAAACACGCTTTCTAAAAAAACTATCCCAGTGCTGGAAGGAAGAAACCGGAGACGTAAACTTAGCGGTTAAGCATAACGACGTTAAAAAAGAGGGAGGTTTTTATTCTACTGCTTATTCTGCTAACTTCGAAGAGTTTTTTTTCTCTCCGTTGGCATGTGACGGTAGTAGAGATAATTTAAAAAAATTTTGCTCGGACAAATGGATAGAAGGATATTTTGCAACTTTGCGTTGTTCTCCCCTCCCAGGGATTTATCTCTCGAATGAGATTCTCAATAGTTTACAAGGATTTATTTTATTTTGGGTTACTATGGCGGTGGGGGTTTTCTCTCCTGCAATGTTTTCTTTGTGTGAGGCAAGATAATTTTGAAAACATCATAGTTTAGAGGAGGTAAAAAGCTATTTATTGTTTTTTTACATACAGGCGTTGTTCTCTCTTATTTTCCCGTAATTCCCCTTTCACAGCTTAACGGAAATTTTATTAAAAATAAGTGAATGAAGGGGGAATTATTATAAATAGGCGCGATTGTATTAGATGTAATTCACAATCCTTAAAGCTTTCAGAGCGTCATCTTCCCTTCAGCGCTTTCCAGGCTCAACTTAACGTAACGATGGAGTCCAATGGCAAGGGTGAGTATTTTCTCAATTTTTATAGCGATTGAGAATAGGAATCGTGTTTTAGATTACTTTTATATTTTAAAAAACAGATATTTATTCAGTGATGATATTATGAAAGTTTTAAAAAATAAATTTATTATTTGAATCAGAAAGAAAACTTAACGCACACCGACGGTACAACGAAATATTGATTTCCGAAAAGGAAGACGAAGGTGGTCATACTGAACCATTCCCGTTGGCTTCTTGCTGTTCATCGCCTGTCAACACCCCTAAAGGAAAACTTAGTAACATAAATTACCTTGAATCTCTACAAGAAAAGCTTCAGAATGCACCGACTCGAAAGTCGGTAAAAAAAAAAAAAAAATTTCCAGAGTTATCAACGTCATCTACCACATTTAACACGGCGACTAGTGAACCCCCTCATAAAATTCCACGTACAAGTTCGAATTCATCACTTTATATGCCAGAAAAAAAAAGTATTATGCGAGCTGAACCTGGCTCCGGACGAAAAAAAATTATCTGGTGATATTTCACCCTTTTGTATTTATTTAGGTAGCGGTTGCTACATGGAAACAAAACAATATAGATATTGCAGTTATTTAGGAATTTTCAAAAAGGATATTGAAATAAAAAACCGCTTCAACCTTCCGCTTGCGTTAATGAATAATGTTGAAAGAGGATTTGAAATCATTAAATCTCGCATTCAATCAGGTGAAATATAATTGTTTAATGTATACTCAATGATTTTCTATCTTATATTCTTCAAGGACTTTAATCTACAAAAAAAATTTTGATTTGTTAATGAATACTTAAAAAAATTATGTTTTCGATTCGAGGGGGAATCACACGGTCATTCTGAAAAAAAATATATAAAGTTTTGTGTTTCATTTGCATGTTTTTAAAAAAAATGTATTCCGATCTCATTTTTGAATGTTTTTTATCTTTTGTGGGTTGCAAAATGTATTTTATATTTTTTAAGTTACTTTTATATATTTTAGTAATAAATTTTTAAAAAGTTTAAAAAATAGTAAAAGGTTTTTCAATGTAATGTATATTTTTAAAAAAAATTAGTGATTGTTTTAAAACATAATCTATTCATTCTCAAACTTTAAAAAAAATATGGCACATTTTGAATTGCTAAATTCCGCCCATAAAGTTAATTTGCAAAGTTACAGTGCTGTTTTTAGAAATGAACGTGACCCGCATATTGTATATCAAAAAACAAAACTAAAAATTAAACAAATTATAAATAGCACATTACTTTTACGTATACGTTTCTCGATTTGTCTCAATATCTTATTTGTAAAAAATGAAAACGACTAAAATGAAATCAAACAAAATTTCTACTTTTGCTCCAAATGCGAACGAATATTGTCTTCCTACCAAATCAACGAAAATATTTCTAAATGTTTTCTAAAAATATTTGATTCTATTGAGCAATTTTTGAAAAATGAATCCGGGTGGAAAATTTTCTAGGTTCAGTTTCTTGATGTCCATCTGGGAAATTACAGAGATATGAGTGGCGGTTGCAGAACTATTTCTCTACCACCTGTCTTAAAAAATAAAAAATGTTTGATCGATATAAATTGCAAATCTAATTTGTTTTTTGTATTCTGTGGCTGCTAAATTATTTCCCCACGTTAGAAATCCAAATCATGCACAGCATTACACAAAATATATCAAGTTATTTAAAACGACCGGTATGTCTTTTCCTATGCAAATTAAAAATATACCTCAATTTGAACAGTTAAATAAAATAAGCATAAATGTTTTTGCTTATGATGATGGTAGTGTATGTCCCATTTACATTTCCAAAAAAGAATCATTTACTCATATTGTCGACTTACTCTTATATCAAAATTATTACTATTTGAATAAAAATTTTAAAAGGCTAATGAGCAGCAAAAAAAATTGTAAACATTTTTGCAAATCATGCTTAAATGGATTTTCTAGACTAAGTGCGCTTCAGAGACATTAAAATTTATGTTTCAGAAATAAACCCCAGAGAACAATGGTGCCGAAGGATCTTTTTTTTTTAAATTTAAAAATTTCTCAAAAATGTTATACCACCCGTTTTGTATCTTTGCGGACTTTGAATGTATCACGGAAAAAATACAAACGGCATTACCGTGCAGTTCAAAAGTTTCACAGAAGGACTCGAGAAACATAAGCCAATTAGCTATGCCATTCTAGTAACTGATTATGACGATAGACCAATATTTCACGAATATTATTGTGGATTGGATTCGGTTATTCATTTTTTAAATAATTTTTAAAAAAATATGTAAAAAGTTAATTTGTATACTGAAACAAATAATGCCCATGCAGGAAATCTGTTTATATGATGTCAACAGAGATCAATGTCATATTTGTAAGAAAGATTTCCTACCGTCGGACTTAAGAATAAAAGCCATGTCCACTTCGGACAAGGTCAATTCAGGGTTTACGCTCACCAATCGTGCAATTTGAACTATAGATCTACTTACTTTATTCCAGTCATTATTCATAATTTTAAAAATTACGATAGTCACCTCATATTAAAACATATACCCCTGCAGTATGCTAAACACATCGAAATCATTCCATCTACGATAGAGAAATTTTCAATGTTTACTCTCGATGAAATTAAATTTCTTGATTCCTACCAATTTTTGGATGCGTCGTTAGAGAAACTCGTCGAAAATTTAAATAACTCAAACCATCATTTTAACATTTTTAATTCATTTTTTCAGAAATATCCTGATACACATCTATTGAGAAAGAAAGGAATATTTCCGTATAGTTATATGGACAGTGTAAACGTTTTAAAACAGAAATCTTTACCGCCGCGGGAAGCTCTTTTCAATGTGTTGAGTAACAGTACTATATCCGATGAAGAATATCAACATGCCCAGTTAACTTTTGAAAATTTTAATTGTAAAACATTTGGCGATTACCTTGAATTCTATCAAAATGTCGACGTGGTTCTGTTAGCAGAGGTTTTTCTTTCTTTCCGTCGCACATCATTAAAATATTACACGTTAGATCCGGTACATTTTATTACCGGCGCAGAATTATCTTGGAATGCTGGATTAAAATTTAGCAAAGTGGAATTAGAATTACTTTCCAATATCGATGATTTTTTGTGGGTTGAAAGTGCAATGAAGGGTGGGGTCACTTTATTAGGTCAGAGACATATCGTGGCAACTAATCCTCAACTGTCCGACACGTATAATCCCGATATTCCGCATACATATATAGCGGCTCTTGACGAGAATAATTTATATGGATATGTGATGAGTCAATCGCTTCCAATAGGAAATTTTCGTTGGTTGGATGAAAATGATATTCGAGATTTTGAAATTTCACATACACAAGCCGATTCACAAATAGGATATTTTCTCGAGGTTGATTTAGAATATCCCGAAAATTTTTTTATGAGACATGATGATTTCCCTTTAGCTGCCGAACATCTGACGGTTACTTATGAGATGCTGTCCCCCAGCATGAGAGCATTGTGCGACAAATTTAACCTAAAATCTGTATTACCATGCAAAAAATTGATTCCAAATTTTTTCCCCTTAAAAAATTACATTACACATTATTTGAATTTGAAATTTTATGTAGAAGAAGGCATGATAATTAAAAAAATACACAGAATTTTAAGCTTCTCCCAAAAAATTTTTTAAAAGATTACATTGCATTTAACAATGATAAAAGAAACCAATCCACAAATCATTTTGAAAATTCATTCTTCAAAAAGTTAAATAATTCTTTCTATGGGAAGAGTTGTCAAAATGTCAGAAAACGTATTTCTGTAAAAGGTGCCTTAAATGTAAAACAATGTAAAAAATATTTATCCAGCCCACTACTCGAAGAATTCCAAATTGTAAATGAAAATTTTTCGTTGCTTAAATTAAAACAGTTCAACTTAGTTTTAAATAAACCAATATATGTCGGATTCTCCGTTTTGGAGCTCAGCAAATTACACATGTACAAGTTATATTACAATTATTTCAAAACGTATTATAATGAAAATATCAATTTAATTTATATTGACACTGATAGTTTGTATCTTAAGATACAATGATGATTTGTACGAGGATTTAAACAGTCCATTTTTTAAAAATATTTTAGACATAAGCAATTTCCCCGAAAATCATAATCTTTATGATGTTACAAACAAAGGTAAACTTCGAAATCTTAAATTTGAAGTTACTTTGCAGATAATTGAATTTCTTGGTTTGAGACCAAAAATGTATAGTTATAAATCGGTTAATTTAGTTTCTAAAATGACAGCCAAGGGCATAAAAGTCTGCTTTAAAAGATATCTGTTTTGAAAGTTACAAAAACACTTTAATGAAACAAACATTTTTTTATCATCACCAATGTAACATAATTTCCAAGAAACACGTTTTAAAAACTGTCATTCAAAATAAAATTGGTCTTAGCGCATTTTATGATAAAAAGTATGTACACTCCGACATGATTACTACAAGTAGCTATGGAAATACTCTATGTATCAATGATTAATTTTTTTTTACTTTATATGTCATGTAAACTTTTTAGCCACATTTAAGAAACCTGATAATGAAAATCTTAATGAATTTAGATATTTACAACATAATTTAGGAACACAAAACAAAGCTATATTCAAAAGAATTGATATTAGTGAATTTTATGATTTAATGTCAGAAAAACTTCTAAAGGAAAAAGCAGAAAGTGAAATGCAATAATCGGGATGGAGTTTTAGCCATGTAAATTGGCTCGAACAGCGAATAGGTTGGTTGGTTGGTTGGAGTTTTATGGAGCAAGGTCCAAAATAGGACATGCTGCGCCAAACACATGGTAAAACCCGAAAAAAGCATATCTAAAAGTGAGTATTCTTCGATTCTAAACTAAAACCGATGATAAAATATATACATATCATACAGCGATAAAAACAATCAAAATATTAAAAAACCCATATAAACACACAGATTAGAGTATAAAATTCCGTTGGTTTTGAAATTTGATAAAAAAAGTCTTACGTAAATAGTGATAAACCAGTCATGCAAAAAGGTTATAAAAGAGGCCAAAAATAATAGTTAATTACACTAATCAAGAATAACGACAAAAGAGCCGTGATATAAAAGAAAAAATTAAAACACAACTAAAAACAAGCGACATGAAAACACTGATATGAGATATGAAGACATATACAATGAATAAAAGTTGTAAAAGACAAAATTTCATTTAACAAAAAGAGGAGTTAAGACTCCTCCAAATCAACTTCGATGTCCGAGTCCTCGGACACGTACAACTTTAGATCCGAATTTTCCGCGACTCTGCGGACGTACTGATTATTTTTTAGAATGTAATCCGGATCATTAGCTTTCCTAGAAAGGGCAACGCACTTTCTAGGAATAGCCACTTTTTTTCTATTTAGGTTTCGAGGGATAGGTGAGTTCGTATCAATGTGGTATGAACAAGACTGATTGGATGAAGTAACATTTTGATTAGCGGTAGTTTGGACAGTTTTAGATATATTGCTTTTAGATGAAGTATCCTGCTGGGGTGTCTCTTTTTTTTGTTTTGTTGTCTGTTGTGTCTTTCTAGATTCTGTAATATTTGGATGTGCTGGAGGTGATGACGTTTGTTTGGAATTTCTGCCGTGAGGGGTTGCCTGTGAAGATTCTTTATCCCGTTTAGAATTTTCGTTTGTCAATTTAATTGGCGAGAAAACTGTTTCGGTCTGAGTGCTTGGAGGTTTCATTATTTTTTTAAAGCAGCAGAATATGAAACACCAACTTTTGGGGTTTGGGTTTCCACAAGTTTCCTTGCCTCAGGAAAAGAAATATTTTTTGTTATTTTTAATGTTTGAATTTCTTTTTCCAGAAACCACTTCGGACACGAACGAGAATAGGCAACATGATCACCCTCTTTTAATGAATCAAAAGGGATATAGAATTTTATGAAAAAAATTTGTGTTGTAAACTGTATATATAACTGCATATCAGACTTATTATGCATATAAAGTATATATACAGTTGTGGCCAAAAGTGTGGACATTTTTTGAAAGTTTCATGTTTTTCAACTTTGTGTGCTTGTAGAATATATTAATTTTCACTTAAATACAAAAGTTTATACAGTGGACGCTCGTTAATTCGAACTTTCGGTTAATTCGAACTAATCCAAAGGCCCCAAAAAACTTGTATTGGAGTTAATGTTAAAAATATCTCATTAATTCGAACTAAATTTTTATCACTTCGGTTAATTCAAACTAAAAATTTGACAAAAACAAAATTCTTTTTCCTCGTTTAATGGAGAAAATACACACTGTATTTATTATTTTGTGTGTCAAAATTTCTTTTCTGTGTAAAGAGGCACATGCCTGCATTCCTAGACTATTGCATGTCCGCTAAACGTTAGTAGCTATTGTCCTTCTTATTAGTGCTAAACCGAAAAAGCAATTTTCCTTTATTTGGATCGATTTTCTTAGAATTTCAGAAAAAGTAGTCTTTACGACAGATTCCAGGGAGCTGCGTCAGTTATAACTGCCGTGCAGACAAGTTAATGTGGTCTAGTTTTTCTTCCTCATTGTGTGGTGTGAACGTGTAAAAATTCAGGATGTCTACACGTGGAAAGTACAAAACCCTAACTTTGAAGACAAAGGTAGAAATTTTAAAGAAAGTAGAGAATGGCGAATGTAAAACAAAGTTAGCAGCTGACTATGGAATTAAAAAAAATGCCTTGTCAACTAATTTGAAAAACAAGGAGTCAATTTTAGATTCATGGGAAAAGTCAAAATTTGCTAGAGGAAGGAAACGCATGGGAAATGCGTCCCAAGTAGTTCTAGAAAAAGCTCTACTGCTATGGTTCCAGGATGTTAGATCTCGAAATTTTCCGATAAATGGACCCATAGTGCTGACGAAGGCTGATGAATTGGCAAGTCGAATGGGTATTGAAGATTTTAAATGCAGTGATGGTTGGCTTTCTCGATTTAAGTCAAGGCACAATATTTCTTATCAAACTGTATGTAGCCAAAGCTCTGGTGCAAACAAGACCTATGCACTAATTTCGGTAGGAAACTGCCAGGGCTTTTCTCTACTTACCTGCCGCAAGATATTTTTAATGCGGCCATAATGGAAAAAGCCATAATGGTCTCTATTAAAACTCTGAAAGCATTTATTCAGATGGAACCTTCCTCTGAAAATGATTTGAAATGTTTACTTCAAATCGAGAAGCTGGCTCAACAATGTAGGCATCATAAACAGAACCAAACATCCATTTTACAGTTTTTCCCCAAAGTGTAATTCATATTTTTAATAAAAGTTTACTTTATACTGCATATCTTCTGCTTTATTTTATGATAAAGGTAAGTCTGTATTGCTTTTTAATATGTTTAACTTTAGATAACATGGTATAATATACTATTTTCTTGGGTTATACATACTAGGAGAGTTTCTTCTTCAGTGATACACATTTAAAGTTATATATTTTCTCTTAACATCGGATAATTCGAACTTTTTTCTGAGAACCTTTGAGTTCGAATTAACGAGCGTCCACTGTATATCAAATTGAAGGTAATTTAATTTAAAATTGAATAACAAAAACAGTATTACAATATCTGTATTACAAAAAAAGTTATGCTCATTTTAGTAGAACAAACAAACACAAATCGTTTTGAATAAGGACGTGTTTTGTATAAAAGCGTACTAGCCAATCACAAACACTGTTCTGAGGACCAATCAAATGTCTGTATCTTTAGTTTAGGTTATTTGGATGGTAAAAGAATTATTGTTGTGGAAATATTTTGCGGAATGATGCATACTAGTACAATTAAATAGAGTATTGCTGTTTTTGAATATTTAAAGTCCTTTTTTTAATTAAACTAATTTTAAACAATGTCATCAACAAGAAGAATTGATTGGACATCTACAAAAAGAAGTCGAATTGTCATATTGAGAGAAAATTGCCTCTCTTATGCTGAAATTGCAAGACAAGTTGGTGGTTCAGTGACTTGTTCTGGTGTACGAAATTTCTGTTTACGTTATGAAAAAACAAAATCAGTGGAAAATAAGGCCAAATCAGGCCGAAAAAAATGCACAAGTGCTACTGCCGATAGAAAAATTAAACGGCTATGCCTTCAAGATAGAAAAATTTCATCAGATGCCATTAGATGTGAAATGAATGCAGCAGGTATTGCAGTAACTTCAAGAACAATAAGAAGAAGGTTATCAGGATTCGGACTACAAGCTAGAATTCCAATGAAAAAAACCATATTTAAATCAAAAGCAACGCGAAAAACGAGTTAAGTGGGCAAAAGAACACATTAAATGGTCAGAAAATCAATGGAAGCAAGTAATCTGGAGCGATGAGAGTAAAATATCGCTCTTTGGTAGTGAGGGTAGAAAATACGTGAGACGTAGAGTAGGTGAAGCACTTCATCCTGATTGCATTGAAGCAACTCAAAAAAACCCAACAAATGTCATGATTTGGGCATGTAAGTCTGCAGATGGTGTGGGCCGAATTCAAGTGATTGATGGCATCCTGAATGCCAAAAAATACATCGAAACTGTCCTGGAACCAAAATTGATACCTTCCATCAGGGATCTCTTCCCCAACAACGCACCATTTATTTTTCAGCAGGATTCAGCTCCATGCCACACAGCAAAAGTATGCAAAGCATGGTTTCGAACTAAAGGCATAGATATATTACCATGGCCAGGAAACTGCCCTGATCTCAATCCAATTGAAAATTTGTGGCAACGTTTGAAAATTCTTCTACGAAAAAAACGTCCATCCAATAAAAGACAACTTATTGAAGCTATAATTGATTCTTGGCACCATGTGATTACGAAACATGAACTCCAAACACTCGTTCACTCGATGAAAAGACGCTGTGAGGCTGTCTTAAAAAATAAGGGTTATCCTACTAAGTATTGATTGTGTAAGTATCACTTTAAAAAAATGCAAATCTAAGATAGATCATACTATTAGTTGAATAACTTTTTTTGTAATACAGATATTGTAATACTGTTTTTATTATTCAATTCTAAATTAAATTACCTTCAATTTGATATATAAACGTTTGTATTTAAGTGAAAATAAATATATTCTACAAGCACACAAAGTTGAAAAACATGAAACTTTCAAAATATGTCCACACTTTTGGCCACCACTGTACGTTATGAATAACAGTAAATTAATGTTTAAATAAAATTTGTGATTATTACCCCTAAGCTAGAGTTTTGTTTTTAATTCCTTTTTGAAGAGCAAGTTTTAGTTATTTTTTTTATTTCCATTTTATTTTCCTTTAGGTTTAATTACGGATTCGTTAAGATACTCGCAACTCCCTTTGAACCTGGATATTGCGAATAAAAGTAAATTTTAATTTATTGAGGTTTTCACAATGCGCCTCAATCTAATTTTAATCTTTAAGATAAGCTAACTTTGAATCTATAATCTATAAGATAAAATCTTTAGTAAAAATTAATTATATTCCTTAGTCCAAATAAGTAGAATAAAAACCCTTTTTAGTTACAACATAATTAGTTGTTTTTAATTGTTACTAATGGTTTTAAGTCTTTCGAAAGAGAAGTTTTTTTTAGTTAAGGTCTTGGTATGACTCAACTTGTTCGTTTGCCAATTAATATAAACATAACACAACGCAACCAACTACCATACTTTATGTACTAACCCAGGTAAATAGGAATCACGTCCAATTAAATAATAACAGAACAGGCAATACGACAGATACCTGCGGAAAACTGTCTGCGTTGTTCCCGTGCGACGTTTGCCCGTGGATGAGGGATATTTTCTAAGTTGGAAGACTCTGATTATGCCCTACGTCGAACTTTACAGCTGTGGTGTTTTTCGCATCAACAAAACAGTTTCGTGTGATTACCCCATCAAGTCTCTCTCACTTTTTCTTCAAAAATGACTTTTTTTTCCGCCATGCAAGACTGACTTGGCAAAGGACTACCAGTGACCGAAGGAAACTTAAAAATATGATTTAAAACCGTGTGTGTATTAATTCCTTTAAATAGTGACAAAAGTAAATATTAATTCTAATGGATTAACAAGTAAAGGTAAGCTGAAATAAATTTTAACTCTTGTAACTGAGATAAGTTAATGACTTCTGATTTTCTTCATGGCATTTTTGATGTAAAAATAGAATGTTTATTCAGGAAGTGACATCAGAACCTAAACTACAATATTTAATCCAGCTTTTTGTTTCTGAGAGGGGAAAAGCAAAGTAGACTATCAAATTATGAACAATTTGGAAAAAAAAATAATAATAATAATAGTAATAATTCCTGCATATTCTTCAGAGCTGGTGACAGCCTTTTAGTTTTTGTATTTGATCCTTATGTTTTTATATTTTGAGTTTATAAAGTGTTTTATTTTGATTTGCATTTTGATAAAGTTAGAATTTTAAGTGTATATTTTTTTTCATATTATAAGAGTACAAAGTCTTACGTAATCTCTTGAAAATAAATAATCTCTTAAAAATTTGATATTATGGTTGTATTTTGATACTAGGATTAAAAACGATTATATTTTAGTGATTTATATGTCATTATGTTTTGTGTCCAGATAAAAAGTATGTACAATGTTCTTTGCGGAGTAGATGAGGTCAACTCGGCGCCAGCTACGCATTAAATCTGTCAAGTCATCAATAGTTTCGGTAAACACGAGTCGCGTCGAAGTTGAAATTGTTTTCATCTATTTATATCATGGTATATTTTTGTTTTCGTGTTTCTTTGCCGTGTTAAAGGTTACGTTTTCTAGATTTTCGCGTAGGATTTGAGCATGACTTTTATAGTTTGAATAAATTTTTTTCCATTGAGTGATTTTTAACATTTTCAGTTTATTAATGATTTTTTTGTGTTATGATATTTTAAGTGAAGTTAATAATTGAGGAAGATATTAAAAATTTAGGATGGTTATATTTTAGTGATTTAGTCATTATTATATGTAAAGATGCAAAATAATATTTAGTGTCCGTTCCAGTGATGTAATTCTTTTCATTTTTATTTTGTATTTTTGTGGTAATATCTAGTGCAAAGCCTGGGACTTTGTCAGACAATAAAGACTGAGAGTGTGTGTATAAAACAAGAACTGAGAAATTTTTATTATAAACTCAGTTAAGAAGTTTGATTGGACTAAAATAAATTCTCTCAGGTACCAGCAAGTTATTTAGTGTAGTTTTGAAACTATTTTAATGTTCCTATTTCATAATGAAAATTTTGGTATTTTTTAATTTTGATGGCCCTTAGTTATTTAAAGTTTGATGATTTTGGTATCCGGATACTCTCGAATTAAACCAAGACCACACCTTCAAGAAGAAATCAGGCCATCCGTTCAAAATAAAACCAAGAAAGTAAATTGGAATTCCCTGACATGTGTTTTAAATTTGATCCTGTGTTTCACTACTACATTTTATATATTTGACTCTGAATTTCCCTAAATTACCCTACCATTACCTGAATGTGCACTATTCTAACTGAATATCGAAAGTATTGAGAAATTAATGAACCCGAATTAAGTCAAAACCAGTTTTCTCCAATAACATACCCTCAACCAAATTATAATTTAACTCCCAACTGATTCTGTTAGACCCAGAACTCAAATTATAATAATTCCAAGTGATTCTGTTAGACCCAGAACTCAAACTGTAATAATTAAAACTGTAATAACTCAAACTGTAAATAGCCATAAACTTGTTGATGAGCATTAAAAAATTGCCAAGTTATAGGGACTATTGGTCATCGTCTGAGGTACTGCACGATTCTTACATCTCAAAGCTAATGCCAGTAAAGAGAATTTCGTGGATTTTAGGACATTTGCACCTAAATGATAATAGCATTCAACCTAAAAAAGGAGATAAAAATTTTGATAAACTGTTCAAAATACCTCTGATAACTCATCTTTCTGAAAGATTTCTGTCTGTTTTCAGGCCTGGAAGATATCAATCTGTCGATGAGTCAATGGTGAGATTCAAGGGTCGCAGCTCATTAAAACAGTACATGACAAAAAAACCAATCAAACGTGGGTACAAAATTTGGATGAGATGCGACCAGAGTGTCTTTGCATGTCACTTTTAAAGATACACAGGCAAAACAATTCAAAAAGTGGAAAGACATCTAGGTGAAAGAGTTGTCTGGGGGTTGACTGAAACTCTAATTGGTAAAAATCATTGTGTTTTTATGGACAATTATTTCACCTCGTATAGTGTTTTCAAATTTCTGGAAGTTCAAAAACTTTTCGCTTGCGGCACTGCTATTATATCTAGAAAAAACTTGCCCAGAAATTTATCAGATGAAAAAAGCTTACAACGTGGGGAATTTGACTGGGCAGTGAGCAATGATAAAATTTTATATTTGAAATGGTTGGTTGGTTGTTTTGGGTTTTATGGCGCAAGGTCCAGAGAGGACAAGCTGCGCCAAACACATGATGAAACCCGAAAAAGGCATATATACAAGATAACAATAAACCAAAGTGCATTAAAACGATTATAAAATATTTACAAATGACAAAGGTTATAATTACAGGTAAAAAATGGTAAAAAACAATGATAGAAACAAAAAGACATAAAGTCAGCATTTCAAGACTTATAACCCAGTAAAACATGATAAAATTATTATTTATAAAAAGAAATGTTGTATAAAGATGGCACAAACGATGATATGTAAATGTCAATGACATAAAAAGGTGACAAAAATGATAATATAAGAAAAGCTGATAAAATTATTTAAGGGGGGCTCAGGACCTTGAATCCTTCAAAAAATCCGATTTTTTGTTTTAAACTTTTTATGAATCTCTGAATATTTCTAAACAGATTGCAAAAAACCGCGTTAAAAAATTCCTATTAGTTCTTGAGTTATGAGTATTTTTGTATGACGCTATGCGATTGCCACACCCATTTAAACAACTGTCATCGTTTGTTTACGTTTTGTGGTGGTCATCCTTTCAGTGTTTCGTCACTGCTTTTACCCATGTAAATGATTCTTTTTTGTTATTCTTTCCTCTGTGGTTTTTATTTTTCATACTTTTCAGAAAAAGGAGTAAAATTTCTCAACTTTACTCGCTATAACTGTTTACATGTAGATTTCCCTCGTGTGTTTCACTCTCACATTGTACGTTAGAGCTGTTCTGTGCTACAGATTTTTACATCGTTTTAATCGTTTTACTTTACTGTTTTCTTTTGATTTCTTCATTAAAAATGAGCGATAATACTAAAGTGAAAAGATCATCTGGTCAAAGGCCAAAGAAAAGGAGACGTCATCAATTTTATGGGAACCAGTATACTGAACAATCTAAAGTTAATGGTGAGAACTTTTCTGCATCAGCCAAAAAATTGTCTACTGGTGGAGAGCTGCAAAATGATGAAAAATCAAATTTTCAAGGCTACCTTTTAATGGATAAAGGATTATTATTTTCTGCATTTGACGAATGCCTGTGCTGCTTTATTTGCCATAATAAAGTAACAATATCTACTGAAAATGATTATGGGCTTGTGGTGAATTTGAGTGTTTTGTGCTCTGTTTGTGGAGTGATTTCTTCATTCAAAAACTCTATGATGATAGGGAAAAACCAAAAGGCCTCTGATTTAAACAGAAGGTTTACATTTGCCATGAGGTGTATTGGCAAAGGACTTGGAAGCATCAAAAACTTTTTGTGGTGTTATGGACATACCTATCCCTGTCTCGCAAAAGTCATATGATAAAATCATTAGTCATATTTATGCTGCAACACATGCTGTTACAAAAGCAAGTATGAAGCAAGCCGTTGAAGAAGAAGTGAATCTAACTGGCTCTTCGGATCTAACAGTGAGTGGCGACGGAACCTGGAAGACCAGAGGCCATTCTTCTCGAGTTGGAGTGACTACTGTTATCGACAGTGAGACAGGAAAAGTGATTGATCGGTATGTTTCAAGCTCATATTGTAAAGGTTGCGAAGCTGCCAAAAATATCCCCAGAGAAAATTTATTATAGTGGAAATCTGAACACCAAAAAGTTTGCAGTAAGAACCATTCAGGTTCAGCTGCTCTAATGGAAGTGAATGGCATGATTGAGATGTTTTCTCGTTCTGAGGAGCAATATGGAGTAAGATATGTAAATTATATAGGTGATGGAGACTGCAAAACATTTACAGGCATCACAAATAATAATTCGTACAATGTCCCAGTGTCTAAAATTGAGTGTGTGGGCCATGTGCAGAAAAGGATGGGTGCACGCCTGCGAAAACTGAAAACTGATAAGGGTAAAAAACTATCCGACAATAAACCACTTAGTGGTAAAGGTCGGTTAACAGATGGTCTTATAGACAAATTAACTACCTATTATGGTAATGCAATAAGGAAACATTCTGATAATGTCAGAGACATGCAGAAAGCAATATGGGCCATATGGTATCATAAGGCTTCAAATGATGATACCATAATGCACGATTTCTGCCCTGATGGGGTCGACTCCTGGTGTCCATATCAAAAGTCGGTTGCTAATGCAACACTAAAGGATTTTAAACATAAAAATCCAGTTCCTTTAACTGTTATGGAATGCATTAAACCTGTTTTTAAAGATTTATCACATCCAGATTTGTTAAAAAAATGTCTTGGGGGTAAAACCCAAAACGTGAATGAATCTTTAAATGCATTAATTTGGTCATATTGTCCCAAAACATCAAACACTTCTAGAAAAATTGTACAAATTCCAGTAAATGTTGCTGTTTCCTAATTTAATTATGGAAAGCAGGCCACATTACACATTATGAAGGAGCTCAGCATTATACCAGGTGTAAATGCTATAGCAGCTGCTGAAGAAGCTGATAAACAACGTGTTAAATTAGCAAACAAACGAGCTCTAAATTCAACTTTAGAGGCTCGAATAGCTAATAGAAGAAAGAAAAAGAAAGAAGAGGAAAAACATCTATTAGCAGAAGGGGGTGTTTATACCGCAGGAGCATTTTAAGAAAGTTTGGAGCCAGTTAGTAGGTTATAAACAGAACTTTAAACTTTAAAGTGCTTTTTCTCAAAATGATGATTTTGAACATTGTGCACACTCTTACCCTTAAGCTATGCAAGCAATATTGATGAAATTTTAACCACATGTTCATTATAAGTCATTCTCTAAATTAAAACCAAAAAAATAGAAACTCATTGGAAAATTTTTGGATTTCACTTACAAATATGCATTAAAATTCATCAAATTTTATTCATTTCATAATTTATGCATATAAAAAATGTTTAGTAGTATTTTATTGCCATATTTTGGTTTTAAACTGAAGGTAAGTGTGTTTTAATTATTTTGTAACAAACATTTTTTTTCTACATGCATACTTTGTTAAATAATGCTGCGCTCAGTGACTTTTTACTTTTTGGCCCTTTAACAAATTGACATTTTTTAAATTGAAAAATTTATCTTAATTATCTAGTTTTAAATTTCATTTCTGATGCGCATAATAACTCATAATGTCTTACTTTAATATAAAATCAAAATAATCTTTCTTTTTTTAATTTTACTGAAGTTTGGAGTGTTCGAACTGCACATGTTTCTTAGCTTTTTCAACCAAATCGAAGGTCCTGAGCCCCCTTAATGGTTTAACGGTAATAATGATATTTATAGTTGTTAAAACTATGACATTTCATGATGTCATAAGTGCAAAGTCAAATAAGAGTGATGAATCACTGAAAAGGAAATGATAAATCAAAACAGAGAATATAAATTAATCCGAGTCAAAATCGCCTTAATACAAGTAATCAATAAAGACAAAGAAAAGGGCAAAAATATAGATTAAATATGACAACATCAATTATATTCAAAAAGTGATAAAAAAAAAACAAGAGGAAAACTGAAAAAACAAAACCTCTGGATAGGGTAACCAATATCCAGATTAGAGTCAAGTACAAAAGATGGCAAAGGCAAAGAAATAAATGAGTATAGAAATGGTAAGAGCGGTAAATACAAGAGATAAGAAGAATAAAACTGATAGAAGGCAAAAAAAAACGAAGAACAAGGAAAAGAGGAGTTAAGACTCCTCGAAAATAACATCATTGTCCGATTCCTCGGACACGTACAGCTTTAATTCGTTGTCCTCCGAGGCGAGCTTACGGAAGAACTGGAAATTTTTCAAAACATGTTTAGGATTTTTCATTTTCCTAGAAAGGCCAAAGCACTTTCTAGGAATAGCTCGTTTTTTCTCTTTAGGTTAGGAGGAATAGGTGAATGTATGTCTACGTGGTATGAACAGGATTGTTTGAGTTGAGTAACAGTTTTGTGAGCAACAGGTAGCGATATGTTGTTATAATTAATTATCCCAAGGTGGTTATTAAATAATCTCCATGTAAGTGTTTGTATATAATTCAGTAAACCTTGCTATGAGTAATTGATATGTAAGTCTAAACAGAAAAAAAAGAGTATAAGTGGATGAAAAACAAACACACACACATATATATATATATATATATATATATATATATATATATATATATATATATATATATATATATATATATAATTTAGAGGTATGTGCATTTAAAAATTAATAAGGTGGCTGAGTTTGGCTGGTGGATCTACGGTGGTTAATACAGGCTAGCTAGTTAAATAAATAAAAATAGTAATTTCTTGTCTGGCCTTAAAAGCTGAATATGCTTTAATCTTCTATGCTAACTTCTACTTAAGTCTGTATGTAATACTATAGCTAAGTCCTCGCCATTTCGTTACACCATCCGGTGTACCGATTCCCTGGCTGTCCGGGATGAAATTCACAGGCGAAAGGAATGTTAACGAGTTTTTCAATCTTGAGCCCGGCAGAAGGGGTTCCCGCGCAGTGATACAGTGTCCGGTCAGTCGTCGCTTCGCACGTTATCAGTACGCGGCGCACGAAGAGGAGTATTGTGGAAAAATAACGTCTCGGAAGGAAAATTGAAAAGGAAGATAATTATTCCTCTAAAATCTGTGCTAAAAATTCAAATTGGGGTTTCCAGAGTGCTTTCGCGGAACCCCAGTACAAGGCGCCAAGTAGAACTATATATTGTCTCTCTTCTGCTTGAGCGCATGCGCCAAAGTTTTCCGGAGAGAGGCGAGAGAGAGAAAATATATTCGCTCCACCGATTCCCGTGAGGGAAACATCTCTCCCTACCTACTAACTGTTCCGGATCTCGTTATCGAAGATGACCATCTCAAAAGAGCGAATGGACCTGAAGGAGGTGCCCGGTTGGGTCTTCTAACTTAGTATGCTGGCCAGCCAAACTTCTTTTCTCTTTTATTTCTCATCCTTAATTTCCTTTTCTCTTTCAGCTAAACCCGGGGATCCGTAATTTTTATTTTATTTCTTTAATTTTATTATTTGATTTTTTTTTAATATTTTTTTTTGAGCTCATAGAATGATACAGCGGACTAAGATAAGTACTTTAACTTCCTCTAAGGTATTACTCCTCTAACTTGTATTTACGTATATATATATTATATGATGAAGTAACCTTTTCAAAAGGGGTCAATTGTATTGTGAATTTTACGAAAAGCTAGTGTGTTAGCCAAGTTGCTCTAAAGGATACCTCCCTTTAGTGCCGTTTACATGTGCCAAAAACCCGGGTCAAAGCAGGGTTGAATCTTGCTTTTTCACTCCTCGTCCCTACGATAGGGAAAAATGCAGGGTTGATTTTCGACCCTGCTTCGAACTAGGATAAAACCCGCTAATTACCCATGATGCATTTCGAAACAACAAACATGGCGGATCGTTGCATGGCAGATCATTTAAACAAGTGCGAATCGAAAATGCTGCAAAATGATCGATGGAGGGATCCAGAGGTTAATAATCTTGTCGAAATGTATATTGAAAATATAAGAAACGGAAAATTTGACGGAACTGTCAGGGACAGTGAGATATACAAAAATATATCTCAAGATATGGCGAATAAGGGCTTCACAAAATCTGCCTCGCAGATAAAAATTAAAACAAAAGCCTTAAAAGAACTGTACAAAAGTACGAAAGATAAACTAAATAAAAGTGGTGCTGGATCTCGGCATAATTTTTAATTTATTGAAGCATTTGATCAAGTACTTGGATGTCGAGACAGCACCACGCCAAAAATCCAATGTGACATTGGATTAGAAGATATTGAAATTCCCGCTATTGGTAAGTGTCAGATTTATTACTTTTATTGCATATAATTTAAACACAAAAATTTGTTTTAAAATTTATTTTCAACTGGTCATTTTCCTCTAAGCACTTGTTTTTTAGTATATAACTGTTTAGATTACTGCACTCATTATTATTAGAATTGCTACATTATACTTGGTTGATTTAATTTTACATTCATGATTTTGGCACTGTATAAATCCATAACAGACTGTAGTGTAAATTCCCACTAACTCATAGATTTTAAATTCAGGAAATTTTAGTCGAATTCATTTCTTCATGTATAATTT
The DNA here is from genome assembly GCA_907164885.2 of Dolomedes plantarius. Classification (NCBI taxonomy): domain Eukaryota; kingdom Metazoa; phylum Arthropoda; class Arachnida; order Araneae; family Dolomedidae; genus Dolomedes; species Dolomedes plantarius. The sequence goes on from OU015499.1 coordinate 5,279,471, forward strand.
CAATAATGTAACTGAATTATTAATTTCTTTGAACTAAACACAAAGGTATAAGGAGATGAAACTTATGCCATAAACTCATTGTTATGTAATATATGTTATAGGTTTAAAGCATAAAATAATTTTTTTTTTCTTCTAAGAAACTGTAGCATTTACAAACTCTTCAAAAGGTTGCAATATAAAATTATTATACCTCCCGAAAAAATAATCCTGGCTAATTTTGTGTAAAGTGCAGATGATATTTGAATTTATATGTAACTATGTATGTATGCAATAAACCCCCCCCCCCCCCAGGAGAAAATTCTGAAATAATATTCCTGGATGTTGAAATTAGGAATGCAACGAATAGTAATTTGGCCGAATAGCCGAATATTCGGTCAAATTTTACGCCGAATACCGAATATTCGGCAGCCGAATACTTACTTTTTAAAAAAGTTTCACTTTTTATTGTAATTAAAATAATTTTCAAATTTTAAATTATAAATGAAATAAATATTAACAAATTTGCTTTTTTAATCTTTGTATATTTTAAAGATTTTTAACAACTTCACGTATTTTTTGTAATATTTTAAATATCTTGATGCCAATAATAAGGCAATACGGATTTCACAAATCTAAATAATTAATAATAACATATTTTAAGTATAGTTATACTTGTAATTTATATATTTTATTTAAAATAAGAACTCATTACTACTGTTAAAGGTACTTTTTAACTCTTTTTTTTTTGTCGAAAAAATTATTAAAACCCAGAAAATTAAGAACTTGCATGTCAATTTTTTTTATCATATAACAAATTAATTTTCTTTAATTCAGGATGTTAAGTTATTTACATTAAAATATAAATATTCTTCTTCACTTCTACTTACTACCCAGTGAGACATTTCTCCTTTCTTACTTTCAAAGTTGTTAACAAGTGCCTCATATTGCTTACTCTCCCCCATAATTCACAATGAGATAGCCCCTAAAATAGCCTAGTAAATGACCCTGGTCAAGCAGGTTCTATTGTGAGAAGTTTGTGGCTCCCTATTGGTCCAAAAGCCTGTAGGAATGAAAGTCTTTGTTGTGAAACCAGTACCCATCCCAGTTCATTCTTTTGAAAATGAAAAGTAGATAAGCTTTCCTGTTGCACATGGAAAAGTAATTTTAGACCTTGAAAAGCAATCTTAGCTGACTGATGCTCATGCACCGAGCAAAATAATTTTACCTGGTATACTGGAAGCAGTTGTTAGTTTATAGCAAATAGGAAGTAAGCAAGTAAGTTATTATGAGTTCACTTCGCAAGAAAAGTTTTGTTTGGGAAGTCTTTGAGCCCCAAGTAAATGATGAAACTAAAGCTAAATGCAGACTGTGTGATAGTATATTATCAAGAGGAGGCATTGGGGAAAAGAGCTACAACAACTTCATTGGTAAATCATATAAAAAAAAAAACATCCAACGATTTACAATGGAATAAATGAGGAAAGCAACTCAGATTCAAAGAATAGTTCATTGGAGCCAAATGTTGTAATCCAAGGCATCAAAAGAAAGCAAGAAACTTTGGAAGGAATTTTAGACAAAAAGAAACTTTGGGACATAAATGATCACAGAGCAATAAAACTGCATAAAATCATAGGAGAGATGATCGCTTGTGATAACCAGCCCTTTTCTTTTGTAGAAGACATAGGCTTTATCAAATTAATGAGAGAAACAGAACCAAGATATAAAGTTCCATGCAGAAATTATTTCCAGGGCACTGTGTTGCCAAGTATGTACAAAGATTGTAAGGGGAAGATTTCATCTCTACTAGCAACAGCAGATGAGATTTCTCTTACCTCAGATATCTGGACCAGTTCTTTGAATAATCACAGCTTTATAAGTGTGACAGGACATTGGATAAGCAACAATTTCGTTTATTATGATGCTGTTCTTTGTGCAAAACACTTTCCTGGCTCTCATACGGGAGAAGCTATTAGTGCCATAATCAAGAAAGTGTGGAATTTAAATGAAATTCATCTTGTTCTGAGGGATGGTGGCAGTAACATTACAAAGGGTCTAAATATTGCAAATATGCAGTCTGAATGGTGTTTTTTACATTTGTTGCATTTAGTGGTAACAGATGCATTATCTACACAAAGAACTGTAAATGACCTTATTGCAACAGCTAGAAAGATTGTGGGCCACTTCAATCATTCATCTCTATCATGTTCTAGATTGAAAGATATCCAGATTGAGAAACTTGGCATGCAAGAGAAAAAATTGATCCAAGATGTACCAACACGGTGGAACAGCACATTTTATATGCTAGAACGTTTAAACGAACAAAAAAGTGCAGTTTCCTTATATGCAGCCGATTATGGAGATATAAATAATTTAACTGGAAATCAGTGGATGCTTTTGGAAAAACTTTTGAATTTTTTGAAGCCTTTTGAAGCAATAGCAAAAGAGGTTAGTTCTACAAAATGCTCAATTTCTGTGGTTATACCGATGATTAAAACTTTGAAAGTATACCTCTCTAAGTCAGGAGACCATTTTTTTGGTGTTAGAACAGTAAAAGATGTTCTTATACAAAATATAGACAAACGATTTTCATCATTTGAAAATAATGAAAATTATGTGATTGCAACAGCTTTAGATCCAAGATATAAACTAGCTTTTTTTAATCAACAAGATGTTGAAGAAATAAGTACTATTAAAAGAAAGCTCACTTCATTTCTCAAAACTATGGGCACCAATTGTGCAGTTAACAAAACAGCTTCAGATGTTGGAATCACTGATGAGAAAGAGAAACCCTCGTCGTTTTGGGATTGCTTTACAGAAATAAAGCATTCGCAGAACACGACAAATACAAATGAAAATTCAGCCGATAAATTATTAGAGGTAAATTCCTATTTTGATAAACCTCTAATAGGCAGGATGGAGTGTCCATTTAATTGGTGGAAAGCAAATGCAGAAAACTTTCCAAGACTTGCAAATTTAGCAAGAAAATATCTTTCAGCTCCTGCAAACAGTATACAGTGAGCGTTTATTTTCTGAAGCCGGTAATATGTATGAAACCAAACGGAACAGACTTCTTCCTGTAAATGCTGAAAAATTATTATTCTTGCATCATAATTTCAGACTTTACAATGATAAATGATATTTTAAACCTGTAAAGTTTACTGTGTAAACCATTTTTAACCATTAAATATTTTTTAAATCATGTAGCTTGTTCCTCTATGTATCTAAAGGCATTCATTAAATGAATAATTAATGTTTTAATTTTATAATTAATAATTACATAAGCATATATTTGTAGTGCATATTATTGATAAATTGATATTATCAAGGGTATTCATTATGAAGAAATGTTAATTGCTGATTCAAATAGTATTCAGACTTCTATTTAACAAACTATATATATATATATATATATATATATATATATATATATATATATATATATATATATTAATAATGCATTTTATATAAAAAACTATTTGCAATAAGAAAACGTTTTTATTTACGTAACATTATGAAATACACTTAAGTATTATACAACTCAAATTGAGTAAATGTTATATTGCACTGCATTAATTATTAGAAAATCTAACTTTGCAATATTCTTCAATAAATATATTTTAAAGCACATTTAAAAAAATATCTTTTTTTATTATCATGAATTTATTTAGCCAAATGTCAAACAACATTCGGCCATAGGTATTCGGCCGAATATCTGTTCAGTATTCGGAGAGGCAGAATATTCGGCAAAAGGGCCGAATAGGCCGAATACCGAGTAGTGGCCGAATATTCGTTACATCCCTAGTTGAAATGTATCGGTTGGTCTTATGTTGCTCTCTGAAATTGGAGGACATTGATTTTCATTAAATGCATGTATAGTAATTAATATGTAATTCATGTATACAAATTATTTTGCTTGATCTTGGTTACATGTATAATTTTAAATATGAGTATTTTTTTTTTCAGGCTGTGATGTGATTGTTTGCCTCGACGAGGAGTCTGGTGATCTTGGGAGTAATATATTAGATAACTCCATTGAGTAAGTTATAAAAAAATTTACTTAAGATTACTCTTTAATAAATTTATATATCATTAACATAGATTTTGTTGTGATTTTGTCCAATGGACAAAATGTTGTATTTACTTCATAAAATTTCTGGTGCTCATAAAATAAGCACTATATATTTCTACTTTTTTTCCCAGGGAAACAGTAATAGATTCACCACAGCCCAGTTCTTCTCAGCCCAGTACATCTCAGTCCAGTAGTCATGAATCGTTCTCTCAGATGTCAACCCCAATCATAAAACGGAGTTATACAGAAGAAAAGGTAACCTGATTATTAAAAATATCCTTTCAACTACATTATGACAAAAACTGATACTAGATAGTTTTGTGTTCAGGTTTATCACATGGTTTCTCTATTTAGCTTGAATTGATTAATGTTCACAATATTTTACATTATTGATTTACAGAGCACAAAATTTTTCTTTAATTATTGTGATGGAGTTGCAATAATTACAGTCGAGTGAATTTATTGCTTGTTACAAAGAGCTTGAATGTTAAAAAATCTCATGTTCTAAACTATAATCAGCACTATATATTTTTTTCTATCTATTTAATATTGCATACTTAAGAATATGGGCTAAAACAGCATTGTATACCTTCAATTTCTCTTTTCATTTGGCAAGTATCTTTCTCATTTTAACACTTATGTCTTTATCATTATTTTTTCTTTTGAATATATTTATTATTATCCAACAAGTGAACTCTTGAGTTACAAATCTTTATAGAAATATTTTATTATAGTAACATATTTTTTTCACAAAAATTTTCTTCAAATTCGCTTAAATTTCAGCAGATACTTTGCAGATAAAAAATATGTTACTTAAATCATAATTTTTACTTGTGTTATAGGTCGAGGGAGGAAGAGGAGGAAGATGAACCAGATGGAGGAATCGTTGAGAAATGTCATGTCTGAAACGACTGACAGAATTTTAAGATTTGAGGAAGCTGCAGAAGAAAAAAGGGAAGCCTTCAGAGCAAAGATCATTGAACAAAATGAGACAATGATACAATTGATGAAATCATTTATAAAATAAAATTTTAAAAATCAATGGAAATTTTTTGTTATTATTTTTACAGTTTACAGCTAAAAAATTTTTTAATCCCGTTTAAAAATTATTGCACCATTTCACAAGTTTTCCTACTGTTCTTTGCTATCTGTAAAGTCCAGGTTAACATTGGCGGTTGTTTCTGGGTATGTTAAACAATTATTATTATGCCATGTATAATAGAATCTCAATCTATCACTTTTCAAAGGACTGATTCTACTGTATATAAATATTCATTTCAAATACCTTGACCGATATGTAAAGAGCAGAGAAATAACCTGTTGTATCATGTTACTCAAACTTGACTCTTTTAATTTCATAAGTAATCATAAATGTTGTAACTAAAACTTTTGATACTTATTTATTTAATTTAGTTATATTATTTAAAACAAAGAGTATTTATAATTTAATATTTAATGAAGAAGTCTTTAAGGCACTCAAATTGATGACAGACACAATTTTAACTGAGGGAACAAACAAAAACATTTATTCAATTCTTTTAACACAAGTTAGTAATACAAGTTATAACACAAGTTATAATATTTAATTTATAAACTGATACACAACATAAGTATGATAATGCAATATATGATTATAGTTTATAAATTTAGCAGAATGAAAAAATGCTTCATTTGTTAAAAATCTTCTAAAATAAAACAAACAAATTACAGCATAAATTACCTTTTTTATTAATACAATTCCTTTAATTTGAAATACTGTATTCATGATTGTAAATTATTACACCAATTAACCAATAGTTCTCGCAGCTCTCGACTATCTGTAGGGCTTTGACTTATATTAATTGAATCGTCATAGTAAGACAATCCATCATTGTCATCCCAATCAAGCAAATATTCATCTTGGATGTCTTGGCAAATGTTGTGTAAAATACAACAAGCAATGACTTGAAATTTGATGTTAGTCAAATTTGAATCATTGCTTTTTAAAAGACATCTCCATCTACCTTTTAACATACCAAATGCATGCTCTATGTATATTCTACATGCACTGAGCATTTTATTAAATAGCAGTTGTTCTGCACTTACACCACCAGTAAATGGTTTCATAATCCATTTTTTTTAGCAGATACGCTGGATCTGCAACAAGATATGGGGAAATCGCTGTTTCAGTTCCAGGTATCTTAAATCTATATGAATTAAAAAAACCATTTTCACATATTTCGCATAAAGGTGAATTGGCCCAAACCCTAGCATCATGCACAGAACCTGGCTATCCAAAATTTAAATTTGTAAATTTCTTCTTGTGGTTTACCACAGCTTGTAAAACTACACTGTAGAAATTTTTACGATTAAAATAGTCTCTGCCATTTTTGGCAGGGGCTTTAATGGGAATGTGTGTGCCATCCAAAGCACCACACACTCCAGGCGCTATAGTCTCGAAAAAGGGAATCCACCACAAGGTTTAAATCAGCACCTTGTGGGAATTTAACTTCATCTGACAGGTGATGAACAATTGCCTTGCATGTGTTTCTTACTGTGATACAAACAGTTGAACGTGCCATTCCAAATAATTCTGAAAAGTTTCACAGTTCACCACATGTTCCTAATTTGGCGAGCATAACTGCTAAGCACCTTTCAACTGAAATTGGAGCACGAATCACTTTCTTTCTTTCTAAGGCAGGTCTTAGTCTGTCACACAGAATAGAAAATGTTGACCTTAAAAAAAATAAATAAATAAATAAATTTTGAGCTAACATTTAATTTTTAAAAACAGTTTATTATAAGTTTGCACATATTACATATTGGAAAACTATTACTGTATATAATATTCTTTTGTTCATGCTTTTATGATAAATAACATATAAGACTGTTTATGATAAATAATATACAAGACAAAACATGTTAAAAAAATATTTAACTCTTCAGGAAAAATATTACTCTATATCATATCTTGATACTTTTTGAACCTAATATTTTACAAACAGCATAAAGCTTATTATTGATGAAAAGCGATTTATTTGCATTAATTATGTTAATTTTTTCATAGCTTTTTAGCACTTAAATGAAAGGCAACATTATCATTTAAGTGTTATATTAAAATTAATAAATTTAATAGGTATAATAAATAATTAAACATAACATTAAAATTTATTTATAAATTAATTATTTCAGAATTCACAGATAAAAATTAATTTATAACTATTTATGATTATTTTTTATTTTTACATGACTAAAAATTACTGAATCAAAATTGAAATCAAAATTACATTTTGATTTTATAAAAGAATTTATTAAAACAATAAGTATCTTACAATTAATCTTATAATTGTAAAAAATGTACCTGTCGATTCGAAAATTTTCTTTCCAGTCTTCATTACCCCAGGAATTCAAAACAATTTCTTCCCACCAAACAGACCTCCGTAATTTTGCCCACATTCTTCTTTTTGGGAAAGCTAAATTTAAAGATGAAGCCACAGATCGAACAATAATATCTAAGATACGTATCAATCTTTGACTTCTTATGTTCCTTTCTTCTAATCTATTTTCTAAATTTAACTTTATAAACAACAGAAAAAATCGTAGGTGTTCCAAGATCACAAACAGCGACTGACGTGGTACATGTGTTGCATCAAAATAATAAATACGCAAGGAATGATGGTATATGATGACCACTTCCGCCGAATCACGTGATTGTCTTTACTTCCTTTAAGGCGGGTAAAAGCAGGACGAAAATTTGTCATGTGTAAACGGATTTCGAAGGTTTTCCCTATTAGCGGGTAAATCCCGGGTAGTATTGTTGTCCATGTAAACGCAGCTTTAGTGTTTTGGTAAAATCCCTAGAGAGGGGGAAGAGGAGTTGCTATATGTAGTCTTGTTCATAAGTTGTGTAAATCAAGTTAGTTGGCCTAATGGCTATTAAATAAATTTGTACTTGCCTCTAAAACTGCATTTAAGTTTATTTCTGTGTGTTTGTCTTTATGGAGTTAGAGAAAAAAAAAACTAAAAAGTATACGATCAGGCCTTTAACCTATTAAACTTATTCCAAATTATGATTGTCTTTATGGGGGGAGCTAACCAACAAGGTAAAGAGGGGAGTATAATAATAATAGAAACATAACATAGGTTCAGATGGAGTAAAATGTGTGATTTGTTTCTTTTCTATTGGCTGGGACTTAGAGATTTTACTGATTTTATTATTTACAGATGGGGTTGAGGCACAAATGCCCAAAACGTTGACACTGGAAACAGCGCAATGGGTTAGGAACGTACGGGCGCACAGCTAAACGATGATATGTTGCATTGATATGAGATGAAATTGTGGGCATGTCGAATGTCACGATGATATGCTTCGTAGGAAGTAACTTACCATCCCGCCGTATCGTAATACGACGAACGCCACATACATGTTGATTATTTAGTTCACTCAGAATCTCATTTTCAGGGGTGTGCATGAAATCGGGTTCTGATATGACTCCGCGAGAAAAATTCAGGGTTGGTTGGTTGGTTTATTGGCACAAGGTCCAGGGAGGACAAGCTGCGCCAAACACATGATGAAACCCGAAAAAACATACACTCAAGAGCCCAAACATTATGACCACCCCTACATTTTGCAATGAATTCGCCTGGATGACGTGGAAGGCACGTGATCAGGTGGAAGTGGTATTTAACTGCTGCTGGAGAGTCTGAAGAATCATACTTTCACTTACTTCTGTGTGTGATGGGTAAGGCTGCGGATCTAAGCGACTTTGATAGAGGGCAGATTGTAATGGCTCGAAGGCTCGGAACAAGTATTTCCGAAACTGCTCGACTCGTGGGTTGTTCGCGACCTACAGTCGTTAGTACTTATGCAAAGTGGATGAATGACGGTGAAACCAGCAGTAGACGACATGGTGTTGGACGTCCACACGCCATCAAAGAAAAAGGTCGTCGGAGACTGTCTCTCATGGTGAAGCAAAACCGGAGCCAGACAGGCTCAGCTGACAGCCCAATACAATGCAGGGCCAAGTAGAATAGTATCGCAGCACACTGTTCAGCGGACACTGTTGGATATGGGGCTAAGGAGCAAACGTCCCACTCGTGTGCCTTTGCTGACCAAGCGTCATCGCCAACTGCGCCTGCGCTGGGCCCGGGAACATCGCGACTGGTCCATGGATCGGTGGGAGAGAGTTGCCTGGTCAGATGAATCACGGTTTGTCATTCATCACGCCGATGGCCGTGTCAGGATACGCCGTCTTCCAGGCGAACTGTTGCTCCCTCAATGTACAGTAGGTCATACACAGGCCGGTGGTGGCGGTATTATGCTTTGGGGGACATTCTCTTGGGCATCTCTGGGACCCGTGGTTGTGGTAGAGCCGACCATGAATGCTACAGGGTATCTGAACATCATTGCGGACCAGTTGCACCCTTACATGGCCTCTGTTTTTCCAGCTGGAAATGGAATGTTCCAACAGGACAACGCCCCGTGTCACAAGGCTAAAATTGTGTTGGAGTGGTTCCAGGAACATGATGCTGAATTCCAGTTAATGTCCTGGCCGCCTAACTCACCGGATCTCAATCCGATAGAACACATTTGGGATGTCATGGGACGGCAGCTCAGAGTTCAAAGACCACCAATTCGCAATATCTCGGATTTGCGTGACCGTTGCTTAAACATCTGGTACAATCTGTCTCCGGCCATCTACCAAGGACTTGTGGCATCCATGCCAAGGCGGGTTGAAGCTGTGTTGCGCGCCAAAGGTGGGCCAACTCGTTATTGACAGGTGGTCATAATGTTTTGGCTCTTGAGTGTATATACAAGTAAATAATTATAGACTAAAAGTGCATTAATAAGATAGTAAACTATTTACAAATGACCGAAAGTTATAAATACAGGTCAAAAAAGGTGGAAAAACAACGATACAAACCAATTTACAAAAAAAAAACAGGGTTACCGGATATAACCGAAGTGACGGAATAAAGTGCACAGTGTAGACAGTAGTATATACAATATGAGAAATCCAGCACATACAAAAGTTGATGAGAACAGCGAAATGTGTAAAGTAGTAAAACGTCATAAATAAAAGGGAGGGAAAAAGGTCTAGTATAAGGGATGGTTAAAAAATCATTGATGGTACCCGATAGTGTTTAATCCAATCGGGAGTCAAAACACACTACATAAGACACAAAACAATGTCGAAGGTATACAAGGTGTAAATGCAGTAAAATATAAGATGTTTAAAAGTTATAATAAAACATGAGAATACAATGGTGTATAAAAGTGTGAAGACATGATATAAAATATAGTACTGATACCCAGTAGTGGTAAGATAAAAGACAAAGCTAGGACATTTAGTCATATCTATACTTATATATAAAAAGAGAGCGGATTTTGTACGTGGAGGGTAATCTCCGGAACCACTGCACCTATTTGAAAAATTCTTTCACAATTTGACAGGTACATTATTCCAGATGGACATAGGCTATATATTATGTATATCTGATCAGTAGAAATAAAGTTAGAGGGGAATACTCTAGATTTGTGTGCACGGCCGCCATCTTGGATTTTTCCGCCAGGGTTTGGCGCATTTCGCATGGCGATAATTATTGAGTTCTGGTAAAAATAACCCAATGTCAAATTCTCTAATTTTAAGATCAAACAGTTATTTCTGATGTGATCTTTTAATTACAGTATAATAATTTTAGGTCAGATCTCGGCCTTGAACTGGAAATCTGAGTCAAATTGACTATACTCAAAAGAGTAAATTATTTTTAAAACTAAGAGTCTTTTTGTTGAAAATTTTTGAATCCATTATCAGTTTTTCGTTAACTTATTAAATTTAAGTTGCTTTTAATTTTGTTTATCGATTGTCAATTAGTATACTATAATGATACACCATTTCATTTATTTGAAGTAAAAATTATCTGCCATCATTTTTTCGTAAAATGTAAAATACAGTATACATTTTAAATACAATATATTTTAAAATATTTTATAATTCCAAGTTGTAGTGGATTACAAATAAATTTAAATAACTGAAGTTCAACTTCTCTCTCCCCAGGAACCTAAGTTAAGAAATTAGTTAAGGTTAAGTTATTGGTTTAGGAAAAGGGTTTTTTTTCCTTATTTCCAACACAGCAGGATAAATGGTCAAATAATCCTTGTCCCGATTTTATTGTATGCACCAAATATTTGGTTAAGGTCAAATCTGAAGTAACATTTCATTACCACAATGCCCTAACCCCCCCCCCCCCAAAAAAAAAAGAGTATCTGGTTACTCACCATAAATTTATGGGTTCATAATTATTTTACATTTTTCAAAGCTGAAGTTGAGATAATTTTTAAATTGCAAGTTATTTAGGTGGTACGAAAATGCTGTATTTTTTTTCTAATTAACAATATATTGGCATAATATTTTGGTGATTCATTGCTATTAGTCAAAGAGTTAGGGCAAACTGAATACATGGCATTGAAATTTTATCTGTAAGTAAAATTCATTTGACCAAATTTTTCATATGGATCATAATTTCAAAAGGTAGTTTTTAATTAAAAATGACAAAAAAAAAATCTCAGTCCAACGATTAAATGATTTTTCAAAAATATTTCTAAGTTTCATAGTTTAAAAATGTTGTTTTTATTAAAAAAGCTAAAAGAAAAACCCAAAATTTCCAACATTTGAGAATGATTTTTTCAAAAAAATTTCCAAGTTTCATAATTTAAAAAACTGGTTTTTATTAAAAACCCAAAAATAAATGTAAGTCCAACGTTTAAATGATTTTTCAAAATTTTTTCTAAGTTTCATAATTTAAGCAGGTGGTTTTTATTAAAAAAGCTAAAAAATTCAAAGTCCAGCGTTTTGAAAACACCGCTTAAAACACATTGGCGAGAATTTTTCCACTCCTCAAAACACGGTAAAATCGCCAAGTTGGCGCAAAAAAATCCAAGATGGAGGAGTGCACACAATTATTAAGTAACGTAATATTAATTTGAATATTATTTTAGGTGCTTAAAATAATTAAAAAAACATTCTTTACTTAAAATCCTTTTTTTATTTTTGTATTTTTATTTCATCTCTTACTCTAATTTTGAGATACCCATGTGTATCTATACTTCTATAATCTATCTATACTTATATATAAAGAGAGAGAGCGATTTTGTACGTGGAGGGTAATCTCCAGAACCACTGCACCTACTATTTGAAAAATTCTTTCACTGTTTGAAAGGTACATTATTCCAGATGGACATAGGCTATATATTATGTATACCTGATCAGTAGAAATAAAGTTAGGTGCTTAATCCTAACAATCTCCATTGTTACCGCTACTGTCCTCTACCGCTTTTTGTGCCGAAGTCTTCAACGACCCTTAGCGTGGTGCTATCGCGGTGGGCTTCTGTTCTGACGATAGTGGTTTGAACCTAGCCGTTCTCCGGCACGCCTTTTTCTTTTAAAAAATTAACTTTAATTATTTACTAACGTAATATTAATTTGAATATTATTTGAAAAAATTTAATGTTATTTAAAAAAAACATTCTTTACTTAAAATCCTTTTTTTATTTTTGTATTGTTATTTCATCTCTTAACTTCTCTCTTTTAAAAAATTAACTTTAATTAATAACTAACGTAATATTAATTTGAATACTATTTTAGGTGCTTAAAATAATTTTAAAAAACATTCTTTTTTAAAATCCTTTTTTATTTTTGAATAAAATTACGGTCTCAAGCACACCTCTTTCTTTTATAAAATTAACTTTAATTAATAAATAACGTAATATTACTTTGAATATTATTTTAGGTGCTTAAAATAATTTTAAAATATTCTTTATTTAAAATCCTTTTTTATTTTTGTATTTTTATTCCATCTCTTATTCTAATTTTGGGATACCTATGTGTATCTATACTTCTATAATAATATATAAAGAGAGAGAGAGCAGATTTTGTATGTGGAGGGTAATGTACAACTTTTGTACATTAAAATGTACCTTATATATTTTCCTTTGTCAACCGCAGTCAAGTAACCATAGCAATACGATTTAGCTTACGGGGTCCGTTTTTCGAAATCGCTCTTTACAACGGGAAAATGTTATCTACTTCCTATCCCCATTTTACGTGGGGGACATTCAGCGTCGGAGGTATTGCTTTCTTACTATTAAAGAAGAATTTCAATAGTAGTTCATCGGCACTCCTTGTCTCTTTCATCTCCCAAAAGGCTGAAAATGGATGAACCGCGGGTGAATCGCCCTTCTGATGTCTCTCGTCTGTAAAGAAATAGCCTCTAGCTAGAACGACAAAAGATTATTATTCAGCCCTTTTCGGCAAGATTCACCCTCCGTTCCCAGAATGTCACCCAATTGTTCTTTGGGGGCAAAGACGTTAGGAAAGTCACAACGAAGTGGAATTCTAGACTATATCTCTGCCGACATCAAACTGTATTTTTCGAGAGTATGTGCTTCGGATATATGCTATCCTACCCCGTAAGGAAAAGGTTTAATATTTTTAAGATTCAAGTAGAGGAGGTATTGATAAATACAAAAAGGATTTTTGAAACTGGCAACGTTAAAGGGTTTATTGAAGAAAACTACATTTGGAAGTACGCTTTTTATTGGACATTTAAGGTAAAAAAAGATTTACAATTTATTGGCTATCAACTGGAAATTTATTGGTATAATATTTTGTTCAACCCGGACAAAGTCGGGACGGGCCGCTAGTATAAAAATAAAGCAATTGAAAAGATGTGATAAATAAAAGCAGTGAGCTATAGAGTTTTTAAAACTCATACATAAAGAATGAAAGTACAAACAGGTATAAGAATACAATGAAACGGAACTAAGAAAGCAAAATAAGGAAAAAAGAGGAACAAGTCAAAAAAGAGGAGGAGTTAAAACTCCTCAAAAACAACATCATTGTCCGAGTCCTCGAACACATACAATTTTAATTCAGTGTCCAAGGCGAGCCTGCGGACGTACTGGTTACGTTTTGAATTACAACTTGGATCTTTAGCTTTCCTAGAAAGGGCAACGCACTTTCTAGAAGTAGCTGCTTTTTTTCTGTTTTTATTAGGAGGAATCGGGGAGTTCGTGTCTATATGGTAAGAGCGCGACTGTTTGGGGTCTTTAACATATTGGGAAGCAGAAAGTGACACGGATTGTTTGACATTTGTTATTTTTGTTGCAGGATTTGGTGAAGGATGTTCTGATTCAACAACGTGTGAATCAACGGAATGTTGGTTATTGGTAGGAGGTTTAAAACGGAAAGATTTTAGAATATTTTTTTTAGATGAAGAGATTAATTCCTGAGAGTCTTTTTCCTGCTGTGTGAGTTGGCCTGCTATTCTTTTAGGCGAAAGTGCCACAGGTTCAGTCTGGGAACCCGCTGATGAAACACTTTTATGAGACGTTGCAGCAGCATACGAAAAACCTATAGTTGGGGTTCTTGAGTCAATAATTCGCCGGGCTTCTAGATACGATAATTTATTTGTGATCTTCAATGTTTGTATTTCATTTTCCCTCGACCATTTGAGACATGACCTAGAGTAGGCCGGGTGATTTCCATTACAATTTACGCACTTAGATTCTGCTGAGCAGGTTTCGATGTTGTGACCACCTTTCCTACAAAGAGCACAAGTAAGGGTGCCGCGACAAGAAATCTGGGAATGGCCGAACCGCTGGCATTTAAAACTGCGTAGCGGGTTCGGTATATAAGGCCTAACCGGACAGCGCAAGTACGCAGCTTTAATATGTGACGGCAGGTTTGGACTGTCGAATGTCAAAATCAAGTGCTTAGTGGGCAGCACTTTACCATCACGACGTATGGTAATTCTGCGCACATTAATGACATTTTGGTCTTTTAGATTTTCTAAGATTTCTGACTCGTCAACATTAAATAGTTCAGACTCAGAAATTACTCCTCTTGAGGAGTTCAGAGTCTTATGCGGTGTTATTGTGGCGGAAAACGAACCGAAAGTTGTGCAATTAGCTAAGACTGAAGATTGCTTAGTTCAAGAAACCTCTATCATAAGGTCTCCGGATTGCAGTTTGCGTATTTGGGGCACTTCTCCAATAAGTGAGTTTACAGTTTTCTGTATTCGAAAAGGTGAGACAAACGTAAATGACTGATCAATAAGATTCACAATAAAATACTTAATAAATTTTCCAGACGTGCAAATTTGTTGCTCCCTCGAAGGGAGAGAAGAAAGTAAAGAATCCATAAACAGAGGCTCAAAATTCAGTTCCCGGCCGCACCACCCACCACGGAGCCCAACATGGGGATGCACATACGTGCACCAATGCTAACCGAGAACTATACGCGAACGAAAATACCCTGAAACGAAATCCACCCTTGACGAGATGCCTAGAAATCGGAACGATGGCTTAGTTCCTAGCCGAAGACAAAAGTCAACGACCAGCCGATTGATACTATAGGGAACCACTATGTACCTTCTGTTTACCTGAAACGGGGGCCAAAGCAGTGTGTTGGGATACCAAAACTGTCCCTCAACTGCCAGGATTCCCCTCTCCAGGGACACGGGTCTCCACGCACGGCAAACACGTGGGTGATAAAGACCCCAATAGTAGCAAGAAGCAACCGAACAGCAACAGTTACTAAAGGGATGCCCTCGCCTCCAAAGACGAACCACACCGAGGGCGAAAAGAAAGAAAAAGTAAAGGAAGAGACGAGAGGAAAAAGGAAAGCAGAGATAGTTCGCTGGGGTACCTCGGGATTGCAACACCCGTGTTTACGTAAAGAAGGTAAACCCCCTGAGAGGAGAAATATTTAGGGAATTGTGAGGTGTAACGGTAACTTTAAATTGTCCCAGACACGTACATTTTAAAAGGGTCCTGGCGTGTTCCCGCGAAAAAACTTCCACAAGTAGGTCACCTGAACGAAGTTTCTCGAGATTTCACCTCTCCAAGCACAGACTGTATTGTTTTATTAATTAAAAAGGGAGATAAAGTTGCAACATTTTCATTCAACATTGATATAACGAAAAACCTTGCCTTTACTGAAACCATGTCCATTTGTTGCGGTAAATTATTCCTCACCGTGGGAGAAAAATTTGAAGCTTTCAAAGAATCCATAAAAAAAGGTGGAAAGATTCAGTTCTCGGCGGCACCACCCGCCATGGAGCCCAACAAGGGGATGCAGATACTTGCACCAGTGCTCACCGAGAACTATACACACACGAAACGACCCTGAAGCAGATCTCCACCCTTAACGAGATGCCCAATAGCCGATACGATAGCTTGGTTCCTAACCGAAGACAATGTCCGCGACCAGCCGATTGATACATTAGGGAACCACTAAGTACCTACCGTTCGCCCGAAGCGGGGACCAAAGCAGTGTGTTGGGCAACCAAACCTGACCCTCAACTGCCAGGATTCCCTTTTCCAGGGACACGGGTCTCCACGCACGGCAAACAGGTGGGTGATATACACGCCATTAGAAGCTAGAAGCAACAGAGCGGCGACAGCTTCTAATGAGGTGCCCTCGCCTCAAAGAGGAACCACACAGAGGGAGAAAAAAGACAAAAGTTGAAAAAAGAGAGGAGAGGAAAAAGGAAAGGCGAGATAGTTCGCTGGGGTACCTCGGGATTGCGACACCCGTGTTTACCTAAAGAAGGTAAACCCCCTGAGGGGATTTGAAATGGAGAGATAGGGGATTCAAAAAAAAATGTGTAGACATTCTATCGACTCTGGGTAATGAAACAAATATTTCAAGTGTGTCGCAGAAGAAAAGAGATGGGACAGTGATCCAAGTGCCTTGTCCTCAGGCCAATATTATGTATAACAGAAACATGGAGACTTTACGAGATTGATCATAACAGCCGAAAATGATGGCAGACTTTTTTTTCATTTTATTGATATGGTTGTGACAAATGCATTTATTCTGAACAAATAGCTTCCAGATGATTGTGAGTGTAAAAATATGAAAGAATTTCGTTTATCTGTTATAAGTGAACTAGTAGCTCTAGGAAATTTACAAGTAGAGACCAAAAAACACTCCTCCAATAGCTTTACAACTGAAATCAAACGCCATAAGCCTTTTGTGCCTGAAGAAAGACGTTTAGAAAACATCGGACATTTGCCAGTAAAATGCAAACAAATAAGATGTGCATATTTGTAGCATATTAAGCTAATCACCGTACAACAACATTTATGTGCAAAATATGTAATGTGGGACTTTGCAAGCATCAAAAAGGTCCCACTACTTGCTTTGAAAAATTTCATACCAAATGATATATTGATAAATGATATATTGATAAATAATATATTCATAGAGACTGACAAAATGTGTATTCTTTTATGTATTTCCCCAAACTGTTTGGAAAATGCATGAAATAATGACACACGCCTTATTACCCCTCTAGAGATACTCTGGCCTAATTAGAGATTCAGCTAGTAATACGGAGTATGACTCGGTTGGTTGAGGTTTAATGGCGCAATGTCCTGGGAGGACAAGCTGCGCCAAACACTTGTTAAAAGCGAAACTACAATCCATATATAAAATCCGACATACCAAAAAACAACAGCATAGGAAGCAACAGGGTAAAAATAGTCATAGTATAAAATGTGACAAAAATGGTGAGATGTATAAGATGACAAAAATGGCGATATACAAAAAGTAATAAAAGTCGTACATAAAAGGTGATAAAACATCGAAATAAAAAGGATGATAAAAACAGTTCCGGTACCCAAGTGGGAACCACATCAAAAATTAAAAACAACACATAAAAAAAAGACAAGTTATCAAATTTGATAAAACTTACCAGTGTGCCATAAAAAGTTAAAAAGAGAAGGATGGGGAGATTCCCCCAATAAAACATTGAGACTAGGTGAGGAAGAATTAAAATATTTTTGATAGAAACTTTTAAAACCTTTACATTTGGTTAAAAGGTGGAGAATAGATAGAGCTTCCCTACAAACCTCGCAAGATGGAGCGTTTTCATTAAACAATAGGTGTGCATGAGTCAACCGGGTGTGCCCAATTTGTAAACGTGTTAACAGGACGTCTTTCTTCCTGTTTACGAGTGGGGACCAAGAAGATATCGTCGGTTTAATGCTATAAAGTTTGTTACACACCTGCATGCGCCAATGCTCTTGCCAGTTCGTATATATTAGATTTTTTACAGCATGTTTCAAGTCACACAGTGGTAAGGGCTCATGCATAAAATCAGACGAGGCTTTTGCAGATTCATCAGCTAATTCATTGCCCTTGATTCCCACATGACTGGGAATCCAGCAGAACAAAACACTATACCCACGACATTCCAAACCATGCTTCAAAGTAATCACTTCTAAGACAAGAGGGTGATTATTTCTGTCCGATTCTAAGGCTTCAAAGGCGCTTAGGGAATCGGTGTAAAGTATGAAACGAGAGGTTGTTTGTCGGGAGATGTATTTCAGAGCTTCACGAATGGCTACAAGCTCGGCAGTGAATATCGAAGCAAAAATATGTAAGCTTCGATTAACTACCTCATTCTGGCATACTAAAGCGCAGCCCACGTGGTCTACTGATTTCGAGACATCTCTATACACATCTATATACCTAGAGAAAAGGGCACGATGAGATTCAAAAAGCTGTTTGTAAACAATGGCAGGGGTGTTTGACTTATTGAATACCGCAAAAGGACGCAAGTATGAAAAACGAGGCGTTCTCTAAGGTGGGAACACATGCATTGGTGTTGACTGAACCTCAATCTTCTCCAGCTCCGAGTCCCGCAAGATATTTCGCACACGCAGTCCAAACGGTGGGACACAAGAGGGACGATGGCTGTACAAAATATCAGGTTGACTATCTAGCAGGAGGTCATGCAAAGGATGCGAAGGATGGGAGAGAAAGCGAAAATAGTACTCTAGCGACAACTGACGACGAATGGAATCTAAGGATGGTTCTGAGCAAATTACATAGACTTTCCACGGGTGAGGTACGAAATGCACCTGAACATATGCGGAGACCCGCGTGGTGCACAGTGTCTAAGCGCCGTAAAGGCGCAATTCCACTGAGGCAACTTTTAGGCAACAAGTAGCATGCGGCATTGACGCATGCTACACTCAGTCTTTCCACTGAAGCAACACGAAGCAACAAAAAAAAAAGTCTCCCTGCCGCATGCTACAAGTTGATTGTTGTTGCCCGCGCGCATGCGTCACCTTTCGCCATTTTCAACACGTTGAACAGTGTTGCCGTTATCCAACAGTCAGCGGATCAGTGCGGCTTGTAGCGTGCGACATGGAATGGAATATAGAAAAAACCACGTCATTTATTGAAGATTACCATAATTCCCCCGAATTATGGAATAACAGGATTGCTGATTATAAAGATATCAGAGTAAAAAATGACAAGTTAAAGGAGTTAGGTAGTAAATATAATTGTACGGTGGTTGAAGTGAAGAAGAAAATTAAGAATTTGCGTACAGCATTTCATCGTGAGAGAAAAAAATTGCTGTCAAAAAAGAGTGGCTCATCTCCCAGCAAAAAGAAAAAATGGTTTGCATTTGATCTTTTAAGTTTTTTAGTGGACGTCGATGTACCAAAATCAACACTGTCAACTGCTGTCAGTGATGCCGAGGACTTTGAGGTGAGTTTTTATAAAACTAAGTTCATACAAATTATATATTATATTACTATTAGTATACTAGATAGTACCCGTCAAAACTTGACGGTAAATAACTGAACAGTTCCAATAAAAAAGGGTTCATAACCTTGTTAAAATATTAGAAATTTTTATAGAGTATTAGCTGTTTTGCAATCCGATGTTATAATTAAAAATGTTCAATTAAAAATATATAAACTAAGGAAAATCAGATTAAAAAATCATACAAATTACTCACGTGCAAAAAAATTTTTGCATGTGTATTTCAATTTAATGTACATATATTATATATTATGCTATATATATGTATAAATATATTAAGCAAAAATAAAATATATAAACTAAAGAAAATCAGATTAAAAAATCATACAAATTACTCACGTGAAAAAAATTTTTTGCATGTGTATTTCAATTTAATGTACATATATTATATATTATGCTATATATACTATGTATAAATATATTAAGCAAAAATAAAATATATAAACTAAAGAAAATCAGATTAAAAATCATACAAATTACTCACATGCAAAAAATTTTTGCACGTGTATTTCAATTTAATGTACATGTATTATATATTATGCTATATATATATGTATAAATATGCTATGTATAAATATATTAAGCAAAAATAAAATATATAAACTAAAGAAAATCAGATTACAAAATTTTTGCATGTGTATTTCAATTTAATGTACATATATTATATATTATGCTATATATGTGTATAAATATGCTATGTATAAATATATTAAGCAAAAATGAAATATATAAACTAAAGAAAATCAGATTTTATTTTTGCACGTGTATTTCAATTTAATGTACATATATTATATATTATGCTATATATATGTATAAATATATTAAGCAAAAATAAAATATATAAACTAAAGAAAATCAGATTAAAAATCATACAAATTACTCACATGCAAAAGATTTTTGCACGTGTATTTCAATTTAATGTGCATGTATTATATATTATGCTATATATATGTATAAATATATTAAGCAAAAATAAAATATATAAACTAAAGAAAATCAGATTACAAAATTTTTGCATGTGTATTTCAATTTAATGTACATATATTATATATTATGCTATATATATGTATAAATATGCTATGTATAAATATATTAAGCAAAAATGAAATATATAAACTAAAGAAAATCAGATTTTATTTTTGCACGTGTATTTCAATTTAATGTACATATATTATATATTATGCTATATATATGTATAAATATGCTATATATAAATATATTAAGCAAAAATGAAATATATAAACTAAAAAAAATCAGATTTTATTTTTGCACGTGTATTTCAATTTAATGTACATATATTATATATTATGCTATATATATGTATAAAAATGCTATGTATAAATATATTAAGCAAAAATAGGCGGATAATTCCAGGAAATTTAAAATTAATATATTTATCTAGTAATTGCATTTTGTAATTGCAGGGGGAAGAACAAGAAAGCAATCTATATTCTCAAGTGGAAGTCAACGAGTCTGGAAAGCTAGATGGAGTGACTAATAAACGAGACAGAAACGGCTGTGAAGAGAAAGAGGAAATATATATAGCCCCCAAAAAGAAACGCAAGTGTTTATCTTCATCAGATCGCGAAGAGGAGGCGTATACAATTTTAAAAAATGCCTGTCAAAGGGATGATTGTTCTACATATGGCGAACATGTTGCCAATGAGCTGCGAAATTTAAGCTGTAGAGCTCGAACAATGGTAAAACATATTATAAATAATACGTTATTTGAAGCCGCTATGGGCAAGTATGATGATGCTAGTCTGGCCAGTACACATCTTTACAGCTGCGACATTAATACATCTGGAACCGAGACTATGCCCATTAATAATAGTACACCCTCAAGTACACCTCTTCACAGCGCTGTTATACCCTACACTGTTATACCCGAGACATCTGCATCGTTTTCTCAAGAACAATCTGAAGAAACATCAGAGCACTCTGACAATATTCTGGTCTTTCCAGTACTTCCTGAATACCTAATTGGTAATTCTGCCAAAGTTACTTGAATAAGTATTTGTATAAGTATTTGTATAATAAAAAATGGTTTAATATATTCATATTTTTCTGCTGTTTTGTTTTAACGTCTGCTTAAGAAATCTGTTAAGGTAAGTGAATTATTATTTTAAATAAAACAGAAAAGATAAATATCAGATAATTTTGTAAAGATGGAATTAGTATATTATGGTTGCCAACTACTAAAGTTTTTTTTTTTTTTTTAAATGACAGCCCTTCTATATGTGATTGATATTCCCATTCTTGTATGAATTATAATTTTATTTTCTTCATATTAAAAGAGTAAAACATGATTAAATTACAATTTGAGAGGTAAAACTTATGGAATTATTTATATAATTCATAAAACTTATGAATGAAGACTGTTTGGATTATTTTTTACTATTTTTATGGAAAAAATAATCCAAACAGTCTTCATTCACACTACAGGTAAAACATATCTACTGTAGGATGCTGAGCTTTAAATTTTAAAGATTTAATTATTCCAAATTTAGCTCCTAGTAGCAAATACTTGAGTTTATGTTGATGCTATTCACTTTCTGATAGCATTGCTGGTTCTCTGCTCATTAAAAAGTTCCAACATCAAGTTAATCTTTAAGTTTTTAACCTTTTGTATAATTTTTATGCAAAATTAGGTGAGTTTTTATAAAAATAAGTACATACAAATTATATTACTATTAGTATATTGAAATATTTATTTGAATATTACATATAAAAGTTAAGCGTAATGGTCCTGCCAAGGCACACGTCCTTCATCTGATTGAAAATATCTTGTAAATTCATTTCTCACTTCTTTAGCTTCAAAAGTTGACTTTCGTGCTCTATGTGGCAAATCCTGCAGACCAGTATTACCTTGGACAACTGCCCTCCATGATCCAGGAATAATATTTCCATCTTGCGTTTCGATATCTAAAGTTCCTTGAGGACAGTGTAGTGATCGCGATGTTTTACTCCTTCTCAAAAAGTTATGAAGATGAATGCATGTATTTGTGACAATTTCAGCGTTTTCCAAATTAATCATTAGTGGTTTTCTAAATACACGAAACACACTTGCTAGCAACCCAAAAGTATTTTCCACTACTCTTCGAGCGCGTGAATGCCTATAATTGTATACTCGTTGACAAGTGCCTTTGTCGTGGTAGCCGCTAAAGGGTTTCATGATATGTTCCTGTAGAGGGAATGCATCATCCGTCAAGATTACATAAGGCGATAACTTGCTACTACCAGGAAGGGGTTCTGGGTCGGGTAATTTTAGCTTTCCTTTGGCCAACTTCTTATAAAATGATGTTTCTCGAAAAACACCTCCGTCAGATATCCTGCCTTGGCAGCCAACATTAGCATATATAAAATTATAATTTGCATCAGCAATGGCCATCAAAACAGTGCTAAAAGTCCCTTTGTAGTTGTAAAACATACTGCCACTATTTTTTGGGTTTTGGATGACAACGTGTTTTCCGTCACAAGCTCCAACACAATGCGGATAATTCCAGGAAACTTCGAAATCTCTTGCTATCTTTCTCCACTCATCTTCAGAGCATAGCATCTGAAAAAAATTAAAAATTAATATATTAAGGGGTCATACGACCTTCAAATGGTCAAAATATTCGATTTTTCAGAAAAAATATATTTGATAGCTTAGTTGTTTCTGTACAATTTAAAACAAACCGCGAGAAAAAAGCACCAGAATTTTCAAAACTATATATTTGACACTTTTAATACAGTTACTTTCTATTCATTAAATATTTTTTATTCCAAGGAGAGGATAGGAATACCCTGAAACTAAGTATATTAAAAAATTACCCTAGACATGAACTGCAAGAATGCAGACATAAATTTTGCCAGTACAAAATAATCTATTGAATATATAAGAATTTCAATTTTAAATATCAAGTATTACTTTTAAATCCTCTTTGAAATACATTGATTTAAAACTTTAAACAAGCATATTATAATAAATGATACGCATAAAATTATGAATATTTAGGAGTATTATATTTAATGCTGTTGCTGTTGTCTTGCAATGAAAGATGAGCATGACTGTTATTTATAAAATCTTGTCATCAAAAATGTTAACATTGAATGAATACAGAAACAAATAACATAATATCAAAAAAGGTTTCAAATGCTATCATAAATAAAAAGTTCTGATAGAAGAATGATACAAGAAAGTATCGCCTAAACTGAAGATTACTGCATATGGTGCCAAACAATAAAAACTCGCCAAATTTAGTACCAATTCATAATTAATGTGGAAAATTTAATTATTTTAATAGTTCTATCTATAACATTCATATCAAATTAACAATGCATATCAGTTTCATTGTAATTTTTAAAAATTTAAAGCACATAAATGATGGTTTGTTGCCTTCGATAAGATTGGATGTTTTAACAATTTTAATATATCTTATGCATGGAATGAAATTTAAAAAACACCAAACACATGAATATTGAGGAAAATTCTGAATTATTTATAGCCTTGAATTTGGTGATTATATAAGTGGTTCCTTTATTTATGTTCTGCTACAATTCGGTTGTAATCTATATAATAAATGTTTTTATTATTCAGTTTAATGGCTTAATACTCTGCAATCCTGATTCAGCTAATCTTCACACTTACATCACCAAAGGTCAGTCATTATATCTCAGAAATGTCACTTGGTTTTTGCCAGTTTTAACAAATTGAATCTGAATGATGATCATTTACATGTTTTTAGATGATGACATATGAAATTACCTTCAGATAACAAATTTTAGTTCAGTGAATAAAAATCTTGAATTCTTTTCATAACATTTTTATTTTCTTTCAAGGAATACAATCAGGAAGTTGAGAGCTTATCCTTGACCTATTGCATTTATATTTATGATATTTTTCCAGTATATAAAGTAAATCAGAACTGTTAATTTGAACCAGATTTTAGGCATTTGAGATGAAATAAATTTTTTTTATAGCTTCTGAAATACTTGCAAATGGGCTCTATTTTTATAGTAAAAAGCATCTATTTTTAAAAAATATAAGATGAATTTTAAATTAAAATATTTCTGATTCAAAATGACATTGTAACTTTACAAAACATATTTCAAGTGCTATATTGCATACAAAATGTAGAATAAAACAGTAATCATGTGCGCAAGCACATATTATAGATTTGGATTTTTAAAAGTGATATTCAGTTTTTATCAAATTTTTAAAATTTCTAATTCATTTAGTGCATATTAAATAACATTTTTTCTAAAGCAGAGAGATTCTTTTATATTTAGTTAAAATATTGTATTTATTTGAAGCTTATTTTGTGAGATATAACAAGTCGAAAACTGTTAAAATTTGCTCATCAATTTCGTGTTTAAAGGTCGTATGACCCCTTAATATACTAATAAATTAATAAATTTAAAATAAAAAATTTTCAAAAATGGTTTAATATATTCATATTTTTACTTACCCTGACAAAATCATGTAGAACGTCGATCAAAGCTCTGCATACCTCTGGATTAATTCGAGAAATGCTTGGCTCAGATATCCGAAACAGATACATAAGTGATGGATAGCTATCACCCGTAGCCAAATATCTCAATGTCACTAACAACCTCACACGAGGTGGTATTGCTTCCCGAAAGTTGGTATCATATTTTTTTATAGTAGGTGAGATTTTTTCAAGCAAGTACTCAAAATCTTCTTTACTCATTCGTGTAAAATTTCGAAATAAAGCTTCATCGTCAGCAACCAACTTTTTATATAAATTATACTGAGTTTCTTGACCATCAACATATAGTTCTCTTCTCCACCACCGTGGCTTTCTTCTTTTTTTTTTACGATTCAAAGCTATTACCAAATAAGCAGCTGCCGCGACTGTTTGTAAAGACATGGTGCACCAAACTGAAGTTACCTTCTGAAGTTACCAACTGAAGTTAAAGGGCTACTTGAAAAGTTGCCTTGAAATAGTTGCCTAAATGGAATCGTTTTAAGTCGCATGCTACACGCATAGACGACAAAGCGCATGCGATAGGGGGAGACAAATTCCGCATGCGACATTATTGAATTTTGTGGCACGTAGTCGCACACCTATGATCAGGCAACACTAGGAAACAAGTAGCATGCCTCATGTCGTTCAGTGTTGCCTCAGTGGAATTGCGCCTTAACCCTTTCAGGGGCGGTGTCAGTGTGAATATGTCACCTTTTTAAAAAAATTTCTAAAGCAAAATATCGCTATTAAATAATACAATTAAATACCATAGTGTTCTTGCACTCTTTCAGTTGCCAATAGATAGCAGCACTACATTTCAGAGGCAAAAAATTTTGGCGGACATATTGTTTCAGTCTGAAGGAAATTATCTCCAATTTATTTCACTAAACAATGGTTTTTACAGTCCACATCCATTTTTTGGGGTATCTTCCATGATAATGTACATCTATATTCCCTAAATATCTGTTTTATTTATTAAAAAGGCCTTCAAAACAGCTACTTTTTAAGGTGTCACATCCAACCTGACACCGCCCGTTAGCGACACAAACATATCAACACTTCTCCTAAGAGCCTCACCGACTGGGTTCTTGTTTACTGGAAGTAATAAATTTGGTTTGTTGATAGTAGGGGTGGTTCGCCGGCTGGATTCTTGTTTACTGGAAGTAATAAATATAGTTTGTTGATAGCAGGGGTGGTCTCAGTTGAAAATAAATCGTTTTTGTCAGAATGGTTGAGTCAGAATGTTAGTTGGTTGGTTGGTTGGTTGGGGTTTTATGGCGCAAGATCCAAAATTGGACATAAAGCGCCAAACACAAGACTAGAGCAAAAACAGATTACATAACAGTCGCCACGCTCGAACCAACGGTGAAAAAACAGATTTCTAACCAACACTAATAAATATAAAAACGAGTAACCGTAAAAAACTGAATAAAAGGGATGATAAAAATTATGTATAAACATGTTAGAATGATATATACAAGGTAATATAGAAAGATGATATGTAAAAGTCATAAAAAACGGTGATATATAAGGTAGTAAAAACGATGATACATAAAATTGATAAAAAGATTATAAAAAAAGAAATTTGTAAAACGCAATAAAAGTTTAACGATAAAATCAATTGCTCAAGCACAGACTGCGTATAAAACCAGTAAAAAATAAGAAGGCAAACAGAGCAGGATGGGGGGGGCTCCCCCAGCAGTTCAATTAAGATAGGTGAACTGGAGCCAAAAAACCTATTATACTGGGCTTGAAGCGAGGGGCAAGACGTCAAAATATGTCCAATTGAAAGTGGAGCCTTACAATGTTGACAGAGAGGGGCATCCTCACCCATCAACAAATGTCGATGCGTCAAAAGGGAATGCCCGATTCTCAACCGTGTGAGTATGACGTCTGCACGACGCAGTTGAGCTGATGGCCAAGCACCAATACATGGTTTAACCTGTCGCAGCTTATTAGTAACCTGCAGATCCCAATCTACTTGCCATTCGTTCCTAATCAACTTTTTCACAGCGGACTTCACATCACTGATAGGCACATGCTGATTCAGCCGATGCACAGCACCTTTAGCCGCAGCATCTGCCTGCTCGTTACCCGATATGCCGACATGACCAGGCACCCAGCAGAAAAGGACACTGAAGCCACGACGACAGAGGCGACGATGCAGATCCAACACCGGAGATACAAGGGAATGGGAGGGTGACACTTCACCATTCTCCAAAGTCTCTAAAACGCTGATGGAATCTGTATACACTATAAAACGCCTATCTCTCTGCCGGAAGATATACTTCAGAGCTTCATGTACAGCCACAAACTCTGCTGAAAAGACAGAAAAACAGTCGGGAAGTGAATAGCTCCTAACATCTCTGCCACAGACGTAGGCACATCCAACATGATCTTCTGTTTTCGAGCCGTCGGTATAAACATCAACATAGTTAGGGTAACTAGCGAGGTGCGACGCAAAAAGCTGGCGAAAAATGACAGGATCCGTATTCGATTTTGCAAAACCCTGGAAGGGGCGCAAGTACGAAATCTTGTGGTTTCGCCAAGGTGGAAAACGCAAAGTCGGTTGCAGCATGACATCCACATCACAGAGCGGAGACGAAGTAAGTAACGTCCTCATGCGAAGTCCGAAAGGTGGAATGCAAGATGGCCGATTTTCAAAAAGTCGGTCAAACTGACTGTCAAGAAGAACAGCATGGAGTGGGTGATTAGGTTGCGAGAGGATACGGAAGTACAACTGAAGCGACAATTGCTTGCGAATAGATGGTAAAGAAGGCTCGCCGCAGATGACATTTAAACTCTTTACGGGAGATGTTCTGAAAGCACCAGAACAGATTCGAAGGGCGGAATGATGAATCGTGTCCAGTTTTCGTAGCACGGAAAAGCGTGCGGAACCGTACACGGCGCATCCATAATCCATTTTCGATCGAATGACCGCGCGATAAACCCGGAGCATAGTAGATCGCTCAGCTCCCCAGGACGTGTTGGATAGAACTTTCAGCAAGTTTAGAGCCTGCTCAGACTTCCGCCGTAGATACATTACGTGCGGAAGGAAAGTTAACTTACTATCGAACAACACGCCCAAGAAACGAACCACGTTCTCTACGGCTATCAGGGACTCACCTAGGAATATTTGCGGGTCAGGATGCAAACCTCTGCGCTTACAAAAATGCACGCAAGAGGTTTTTTCGGCCGAAAACGTAAAACCGTTCTCCGAACACCATGTCATCATGCGAGATATTGAAGCTTGCAATTGTCGTTCGATGTAACGCATATCCTTACCTTGACACGAGATCTGCAAGTCGTCGACATACAGATTGCCACGAACAGATGGTGGCAAACACTGTAAAATTCCATTAATTTTCAGGGAAAACAGTGTAACACTCAATACACTGCCCTGAGGAACTCCCTCTTCTTGAATGTAAACATCGGAAAGCGTCGTACCAATGCGAACTTGAAATTCTCGTAGTGACAAGAAGTTCGCAATGAAAATCGGCAAGTGACCACGAAAGGTGTTATTATAAAGGTCACGAAGGATACCATATCGCCACGTCCGGTCATAAGCCTTTTCAATGTCGAAGAAAACAGACACTAAGTGGTTTCTTCTGACACAGGCATTGCGAGCTTCGGATTCTAAGGCTATGATATTATCCATCGTGGACCGGCCACGACGAAATCCGCTTTGTAGAGGTGACAGACAAAGCTGGGATTCTAACTGATACACTAACCGATTGTTAACCATTCGTTCCAGCAGCTTGCATAAACAGCTGGTGAGTGCAATTGGACGGTAATTGTTAGGGCTAACAGCATCCTTTCCCGGTTTGGGAATAGGAATCACTATTGCCCTACGCCAAGAGGATGGAAAAGCATGTTCCTCCCAGATTCTATTAAACAGATACAGCAAATTACGGAGCGAGCTGCGAGAGAGATGCTGTAACATAGCATAACTAATGCCATCGGGACCCGGGGAAGTCATCCGAGTCTGCCGAAGGCAATTCTCCAACTCGTTCTCCGTAAAGGGGCAGTTGTAGGCGAGATCGGACTGAGTATCGAAACGCAAAGTTCTTGACTCGGCACGCAGTTTGTGTCGCATGAAAGTGGTCGGATACGACGACGCACTCGACACTGAACTGAAGGCGCTGCCAATGGCGTTACTTATTTCCTCTAACGTAGAAAGTGTAACGCCATTTTGAACAATGCACGGTATTGGCTGGTCTGGATATAATCCTATGCATTTCTTTACTTTCGTCCAAAGCTGTTTACTGGGGGTGGATGGTGTCAATTCCGAAACGTACTTTTTCCACGACTCTCTCTGGCAACGTCGACGCACTCTACGAGCGTTAGCTCTTGCTTGCTTGAAAGCAACGAAATTTGGAGTGGTGGGATATCGGCGAAATATCCCCCACATTTTACGTTGTACTTTCAATGCTGCAGAACACTCAAGGTTCCACCACGGTTTCCAGTTTCTTCGACCATTAGGTGAGCTCTTGGGAATGGCTGCATCGGCAGCTTCTATTATGACGTTGGAGACAAGACGAACCGCATCATCGATATCACCGTCGACCATAGCCTGGGTAATGGTTGCAATGTCTGTAAATCGCGACCAGTTCGCAGACTCATATTTGAATCGCGCAGGGCGACAGACTACGGATCCAGTGCCGGACAGTGACACAAACACAGGAAAATGGTCACTTCCGCGAAGATCTGTCCCGACCCAAAAGTTGCAAGATGGAAAGATTGACGGTGAACAGATGGCAAGATCAATGATGTGAAAGGTCCGAGATGGCTCGTGGAAGTGAGTAGGATCACCATTATTGAGGAGGCAAAGATTGTGGTCATTTAGCAACTGCTCCACTTGCCTTCCTCGAGCGGTGTTACGGCTACTCCCCCACAACACATTATAAGCATTAAAGTCTCCAAGTATAACAAAAGGTTCCGGAAGCTGAGTCACCAAGTCGTCGAGAGTTCTTTGATCAACAACGTCGTTAGGTGGCAGATATATTACACACACGGAAATTAATATCCGCATCTGCACACGCACTGCAATCGCTTGAAGTGGAGTATTTAACGATAGGACAGAGTAGGGATAGCTGTGAGAGGTCAGGAGAGCAACACCTCCAGACGCTCGCACACCCGAAACATTGTCCTTTCGAATAATACTATAACGACGTAATTTGGCCGTGTCCGCTGACTTCAGGAAAGTTTCCTGAAGTGCGACACAGGCCGGATGGTAATCTGTGATCAAAGACTTCAGATCTGAAAGTTTATTACGGAAACCGCGACAGTTCCAAGAAATTAAAGTCGCCATCAGGAGGAAGAGGGAGAAGGAGCACGAGCGGGAGGAGTTGAGGTGTCCATAGACACCCCAGCATCAGGATCAGAAAGATCCGAATTGGACGCGCAAATTTGGAGGGAATCCTCCTCCATACGCGCCACATTGCGAGGGTCTTTCACCTTACGTGAATGACTCACTCGCTTTGCAACTTCAGCACTTTTTAATTTTTTATGTATAGCTGGTTTAGGTGTGGAAGGTTTTGAGTTGGAAGAACGGGCTGTTTTATTAGGTTGTGAATTAGATTTTGAAGGTGGGGTTGTTTGAGTTTTACTATTGTTTGGTTTATTGGTTGTAATAATAGGCTCCGTTTGGGTTGATGAGTTAGACATAACTCTCTTGGAAGCGGCAACAGAGGCGTATGAAACACCAACTCTAGGGCTTCTAGCCTCGACCTGTTTGCGCGCTTCTAAGTATGACAGACTATTGTTGGCTCTTACGGTCAGAATCTCTTTCTCAACTATCCATTTTGGACAGGAGCGTGAGTATGATGTGTGATCTCCTTGGCAGTTGACGCATTTAGCTGGCTTTGTGCAGGTCTCAGATGCATGGTCAGGCTGGGCACATTGGGCACAGACCACGGAACCACGACACGATGCTTTCGAGTGTCCGAAACGTTGACACTGAAAGCAACGGAGAGGGTTCTGAACGTAGGGCCTGATGGGACACCGAAGGTACCCAGCAATAAGGAATGATGGTAATTTAGGTGTGTCGAAAGTCAAGATGAGATGCTTCGTTGGAAGCACTTTCCCATCTCGACGGATATTAATACGACGAACACCAGACACATGTTGGTCGTGTAGATGCTCCAGGATTTCCTCTTCGGGGGTATGGAGGAGATCGGCTTCCGATATTACTCCTCTCGAAGAGTTCAAATAACCATGAGGAGCCACGGACACAGCAATGTTTCCAAACATATTAATCTTAGACAACTGCGCAGCTTGTACTGCAGTCAATACTTCAACAAGGAGGTCACCAGAACGGAGTTTCTTTATTGAATTCACATCGCCTATTACAGAATTTATGCTTTTTTGAATGAGGAAAGGTGAAACAGTGGAGAAGTTGCCTTCCGATCGCTTAACTATGAAGAAGCGAGAAGTTTTATTGACGGTATATGAATTAGATGATGCACGATGGTTACTAATTGCTTTGCTTGAGTTATCCATAAAAATGGGCCGTATGTTCGGTCCCCGGCGGCACCACCCACCATGGAGCCCAACAAGGGGACGCCGGTTACAGCGCCAGTGCTAACCGGGAAGCATATTACCTCTCCTTACATGAATTCACACCATTACAGCGTTTGGCGGCTGCTGATTGGTCAGTTGAGTTTACATCGGTATTTGTGTATTTGGTGCGCTGTTGCTTATGAAATCTATTTTTCAAGTTTGAGTTTGCATCGGTGATTGCCATAATATTTTATCCTAATCTCATTTTAAATGAGATAAATGCTAAAATATATTTCTTAGTTGCTTTCATTTCGATAATTTCGTAATATTTGATCCTAAGCGTATTTTAAATGAGATAAAATCTATTACTTAGGTGCTTTTATTTTATATATTTTTTTAGGTGGCGCCACCTATTAATGTAAAAGTAATTTAATTTGACAAGCTATTTGTAAAAGAAATTTTCGCTATAAATGCCTTTATTTTTTGTGCATGGAAAATTTTAATTACCAATTTCCGTAGTAATTTCACTGTAAAATTTTATTTATTTACTTTTAAATTTAAATGTTGAATTTTTTAAAATTTAATTTGACAAGCCATTTTTTTTAATTTAATAAAAGTAATTTAATTTGACAAGCTATTTGTAAAAGAAATTTTCGCTATAAATGCCTTTATTTTTTGTGCATGGAAAATTTCAATTACCAATTTCCGTAGTAATTTCACTGTAAAATTTTATTTATTTACTTTTAAATTTAAATGTTGAATTTTTTTTTAAATTATTTTTTTAAATTAAAATCTTGCAAGATGCAAATTATATATTTTTTGCTGTTTTGCACACTTTAGTTTTTTAACCTTACTCTTAAAATATAAAAATTATAAATACTTTTCTAAAAATTACCAAAAATAGACTGAAAATAAAATGACTTTATTGTATAAATGCATAAATTTTATAATGCACAAATATATAATTTAATGCCGTTTTGCATTAGGCTGATTAAGGCATATATTTGCTGCTAGGGAATGTTTTCTCTTTTTACTTGGTGGCACACCAGTTGGTCGTCCTGCTGGCAAACGTTTGCTACCCTTAGTAATGTGAGGAGAGCGTCTTGCAATAGAAGTTGGTTGAACTCTAATTGCAGCACCACTTCTTCGTTTTATAGGTATGTAACTACCAGCTGTGTGCAGAAAAGTTTCCCAGCTTCCTGTCGACTTAACATTTTTAATTCTTTTTAAAAAAGTGTTTAGCCCATTTGTTGAAGATTTATAAAGTTCATTTTTCTGAGAAAAAACATCAAAAATCTCCTTAAGGAGTTCTTCGCGCCTTTCACCGGAAGATGTAGATTCAACATCTTTGTGAGAATGTTTCATGTTTTGGGAAATTTCTTCTGAAGAAGTTGAAGGAATATCTTCTATAGTACGAGTGTCATGAATCTGAAATCGTAATGGCTCAAAAAATTCCTTAGGAGGTGCCTTTTCTCCTAAAGCCAAAACTGCTATTTCGTGTTTATCCTTCGGTCTCACTGGTGGAAAATTGCTTGTCACAATGTCAAAATGTTCAAATATTGAACATTGATGCTTGCAAAATCTACCATATAAACCAAAAGGACACGAGCAGCAACCACTTCTTATATTAACGAAATAATAATCGTTATTGACTTTAACGGAAAATGTATTATCATTTTCCATTTTTATGTCTTCTTTTTTTATTATGGAGGCTTTATTTTTTAGTGAAAGGAGAAATAGTCGAGCACTTGCACACCTATTATTAGCAAAATCTCTCAATTTTTTTACGTAGTGCGCCTCTAAATGTGTGGCTACAAAATCTAAAAGGGTCAAAACATTGTATGCTTTGACCCGACATAAAACTTCATCCTTAAAAATACGCACACACACTTCTGAAAAATTGTTGGTGTGATGGCCTTTCACTTCCTGATTTCTATATGCCAGACACCACACTTTTCTTCTTTCCCAATATGATTGCAAATATTTGTTCCAATTTGCATATGTTGGCAGATAGGCCCCAACATAGCCACATGCATTTTTGTATGCTTCATCAGCTTCTGCAATAGTCCGCGCATATAGAATGCGCTGAAAAAATTGCATCAGTATACCCCTGTGCTCTTTCGGAATTTCATGTTTTGCCTCCCACAGCCATCTCCATACTGATTGGGCTACATGAAAAATGCACAATAAATTTTTGGAAAATGGCCAAATTTTTTGCAGTGCTTTAATTTCCGCTTCAGAGTCATCTGTCATAAAAATATTTGGAAATCCTCTACCGCAAAATGCCTTCTCTAAAGCTTCATTTACAAGCTGAAAACCTTTTCGATATGATTCTTCTGTCTGTCCTTTTGTAATTAGGACAGCAATTGGTACAGCACCAGCAGCACACGGACATAACATAAATGTTATACTGTGATTTTCAGGATCACAGGAAGAAGTAGAATCCACGAAAATTATTTCACCTGCGGATTTCAATTCATGGGCTCTTTTCATGATTGGTGTCACAATCACCACAGCAAATGGTTCTTCACTAAATCGAACAATAATACCTTTATTTTCATATACTTTTAACTTCTCTTTTAATTTCTAAAAAAAAAATTTAAAAAAAAGCATTATTATATTTTATCATGAATATTTTAAGTTTCAAAGAATATAAATTGTATAAATTTATTAAAACACCAGGTACTGCCTTAAATTTTCAGGTTTAACTCTAATGCACAAAATTTTGTTTCATGCACAAACATAACATTATTTATATCTACGAACTAAAGGATGCCATTAAAATTGAAAACAGTTATTTGAAAATCTTTTAGTAATTACCATTACAGTGCTGAAGTGGTATACATATTATACCATCGTGCTACTAATGCATATATAGATTCAAATGAACATACACATATGTTTTACACTGATTAATTGTTTCTCGTCTTTAAATTCTTTTTACAACACTGTAGAACATCTAAAATAATAAACGCAGTAATACGTTTTCGGAAGAATATGTTATGCAATCTTTTAATTGCAGTAAACCCTCACTTATAAGTACTTCAAGGGACCTCGAACAAGAAATGCATAATTGAGAAAACATATTACTAATATAACATTAAAACTTAATGAAAATGAAATGGATGGAATAAAAATAAATAAAAAGTGAGAAATTGTTTTCAAAATGTCCTCTAAAAGATTATGTATAATTACAAAAAAATAATGTAGAAGCATATGCCGAAATGAAATTTACCATTTTGCATACAATTATAGAAATCTACAAATGTAGTAAACGTATGAGGTTTTACAGTACATATTAATAAATTATTTATATTAACTTGTCCGTTTATCCACTTTAATATTAATGTTTTTCAAGTTTGCATGTTTGAATATACATACTTGGATAAATGCATGATGGTATGGCTTTATTACCATCTCATGTTTAACAACGTAATATAATTATTATTGTAATTAAATTAATAAATCAAATGTGCATACCTTTTATCAACTTATCTTGATATGATATCAATAAAAATAAGCCTGTGTAACAATCAATTTAAGTAAAATATACCAATTTATTCAGACCCGAGTACACAAGGGCGACAATATGACAGTCTCAAAAGAATTTTGAAAAGCATCTGCAGAAATGGACAACTATCGCCAACTATACTTGAAAAATAGAAGTATTTGAACTTTGATAACAATTGGTAGCAAAAATATACCAACATGCAATAACCCTGAAAAAGCCTGAATATATGGTATGCTTTTCATACCACTATGCTCTAAAGAGTTAAATAATTGATGACAGCCTGGGTGATTCAATAACTCTTATTTTACAAAGGGATCAAAGTGAATCAACACAAACAGTGACAGCTCGTGGATATGAAAAGTGTGTTTGTGTGAGGGGAGGGGGGACTCTTTATGGTAACATTCCTCCATTACTATAAATTCCTTAAATGTAATTTCTACCTGAAACAAACAAATATCTAGTCTGGGCTCAATAGGAAACTTCCTTCTCACTTAACATGAAATTTCAAAAATAACATTATATCATTGTTTTTTATAACTTACCTCAATCACACCTTGACCACTTCTTGGACCTAAGTGTTGAAGACGCCACTGATCATACCAAAATTGAACAGATCTGTAAGGAGGGTTGATTCTACTGTTAGCCATATCTTCCTCGGTAATGTTTTCTTCCAACTGTAATATTCCTTCGTGGTATTTGCATGCTTCAGCAATGCCCATGCCATCATTGAAATATTCAATGAATTTTTCCCTACAGTTACTTGCAGGAAGACTCTTCAATGCTTCTGCTGTATTGAGGCTATGGTTATGTACACCATTAATTCTAATGACAGCAAAAAGTCCTTTCTGAAAATAAATATAACTTAGAATTTTTGTTTTATAAATACATCACTAAAGTAAACTACTGAATCACATCACTAAAAAAAAAAAACTGTATTTTCAATTGTGATTTTTAAGTTTATAAGTTACATTGAATAAATACTTGACATCTTTATTATATTTATAAACTTTTTTAAAAATTATTTTGAATAAAATTATTATTGGCAAAACTACATGTTCATGCACATAAAAAGTTAATGGAATAATTAGTACAAAGTTCATTAGTCACATTCATTATGTACATTTTTATTACTTACTTTTACAAAAGAATCCTCTTTCTTAGTACTAGCTGTGTTTAATTTCACTTTGATCTTAATTGTAGCTTGGCAGCCTGAATTTTTCGAGAAACTTCTTTTATTTACACTAGGTGATAATTTCATAAAAGCACTGTGATGACAAACGAATATTTTGCTACAATTGAGATAGAGAAACATAAAATTAACAACATCAAAATTAAAAGTACAAGAAAATTGGAAAATATATGGCTGTTGGTAATAATAATAATTGGGTATTTAATAGAAAAATTTGGTTTGATACTTTTAGAGAATAAAACCTAACTTCTTTCATTTAAATATTCGGTATATTCTCTTATGAAATTCATACATGAGAAGTTTTGCTTCAATTAATTAGTTGTATCAATCAGTTCCTATTTAACTGTATTTCATACACATCAAACCTCCACATCAGTATAATTTTAAAATTTAATAATACATAAATATAATCAGAAATCATGCAAATTGCTTTAAAAGAAAATTTTGATTTAAAATGCTTAGTTACATGGAACTATGAAAGGATTTCAGTCAAAATTTTTAATATGCAAATAGCTTGTCATTTTAATGTATACATGAATGCATATGCTTTTGCTTTTACATTAACAGACAGCGTTACTTAATAAAAAAATTGAAATAATCAACGTTCCTTGTCATTCAAGATGAAACATTTTATTATTTTAAACGCATAAGAAATAAAACTATATTTGAATAATGAAAACAACTTAATAATATAGCAAAGTAATACTTACGAGCAAACAAAACGGGTACCAGATGGATTTGACGATCTTGAGTTCCACTGCGTATTTGTCAATTCGCCAAATTGCTTGACCCATTTATTGCAATCCGCTATATTTTGAACGTTACTGCGTACTACGATACTATTATTTGAAATAGATTCTATTTCGTTCAAAAATAGTGATGGAAGTTTTGATTGTTGAAGAATAGACATCATTCTTGAAAAATAGATTTCATAAGCAACAGCTCACCAAATACACAAATACCGATGTAAACTCAACTGACGAACTGACCAATCAGCAGCCGCCAAACGCTGTAATGGTGTGAATTCATGTAAGGAGAGGTAATATGCAACCGGGAACTATACGCGCGCAGCCAATGACCGGTTGCTTAGCCCTGAGCCAGTGAACAATGTCTAACCGACCAGCCGATTGGTACACACGGGACCAATGTGCACCTCCCGTTTACCTGTAGCAAGGGCCAAAGTAGTGTGTTGGAGTGTTATCTTACTAAAGCCCACATTATGGCGAAGAATAAAACCCCTCAACTACCAGGATCCCCATTTCCTGGGACACGGGTCTCCACGCACGGCAAACACGTGGGCAGTTAATCGCCATTAGAAGCTAGAAGCACAGAATGGCTACAGCTTCTGATGAGGAGCCCTCACCTCCGAAGAGGTAACCGCAACGAGGGAGAAAAAAAGGTAAAAGTAGAAGGACGAGAGGAGAAGAAAAGGGAAAGGAGGGAAAGTTCGCTGGGGTACCTCGGGATTGCGACACCCGTGTTTACCTAAAGAAGGTAAACCCCCTGAGGGGGTCAGAATGTTAGAAAGGGAGTTTTTCGAATCTCTTTCGCATTTGGATTCTCTTTCGTTTACACGCATTTTCTGTGCGTCTTCATTTGCAATAATAATTTTTCAATTTATACGTTTATTTTTTATATTTTTATAATATTTTTAAATTTGTAAAAACTTAATTATAGTTGTTTGCAAATATACGTGTTGTAAAAATTTGTAAAAATGCCGAGAAAATCTCTCGAAGTGCATGAAGCTCTAGCCCTTTTTGAGACTCTCCCATCTCGTGAGGGATCTGAAGCAAGTGATGATAATTCATCAGATGATGAATACGTACCACTTCAGCCTGATATAACAGAAATAGATGAAAGTGAGAGCGATTCTGAGGAAGAGTCCGGTGATGTGCAAAATATAGATATGCCTGGTCCTTCGCAAGCTGATGAAGTTGTGTGGCAGAGTAAAGCAGTTCCGAGAGCAGGAATTCCGGAGTTTTTGACAGAATTCGGGCCTTCCGAAGAGATTTTATCACTGGAAGATAAATCCCCTGTTTCATTGTTTTTATCAATGCTAACTATTAGCTTTTTGGAAAGCATAGTCTTCCAAACTAATCTCTATGCAACACAGGAAGGTAAGCCATTTTTGCCTTTGAAATTGGGAGAGCTGTACAAGTTTTTAGCCATAAATTTGTTGATGGGCGTTAAAAAATTGCCAAGTTATAGGGACTATTGGTCATCGTCTGAGCAACTGCATGATTCTTATATCTCAAAGCTAATGCCTGTAAAGAGATTTTCATGGATTTTAGGGCATTTGCACCTAAATGATAATAGCATCCAACCTAAAAGAGGAGATGCAAATTTTGATAAACTGTTCAAAATACGGCCTCTGATAACTCATCTTTCTGAAAGATTTCTGTCTGTTTTTAGGCCTGGAAGAAATCAATCCGTTGATGAATCAATGGTGAAATTCAAGGGTCACAGCTCATTGAAACAATACATGCCCAAGAAACCAATCAAACGTGGGTACAAAATTTGGATGAGATGAGACCAGAGTGGCTTTGCATGTCAATTTCAAATATACACAGGCAAAACAATTGAGAAAGTGGAGAAAAACCTTGGTGAAAGAGTTGTCAGAGAGTTGACTGAAACTCTAATTGGTAAAAATCATTGTGTTTTTATGGACAATTATTTTACCTCGTATAGTCTTTTCAAATTTCTGGAAGCTCAAAAAGTTTTCGCTTGCGGCACTGTTATTATTTCTAGAAAAAATTTGCCCAGAAATTTATCAGATGATAAAAGTTTACAACGTGGGGAATTTGACTGGGCAGTGAGCAATGATGAAATTTTATGTTTGAAATGGAGAGATAGGGGATCCAGAAAGAAATGTGTAAACATTCTTTCGACTGTGGGTAATGAAACAATTATTTCAAGTGTGTCGCGGAAGGAAAAGGATGGGACAGTGCTCCAAGTGCCTTGTCCTCAGGCCATTATTCTTTATAACAAAAACATGGGTTTTGTTGACTATTTCGATCAATTAAAAAGTCTTTACGAGATTGATCGTAAGAGCCGAAATTTTATTGATATGGTCGTGACAAATGCATTTATTCTAAACAAAGAGCTTCCAGATGATTGTGACTGGAAAAAAAATGAAAGATTTTCGTTTATCTGTGGTAAGTGGACTAGTATCTCTAGGAAATTTACAAGTAGAGACCAAAAAACGCTCCTCCGTTAGCTCTACAACTCAAATAAAAACGCCATAAGCCTTTTGTGCCTGAAGAGAGACGTTTAGAAAACGTCGGACATTTGCCTGTGAAATGCAAACAAAGAAGATGTGCATATTGCAGCACAAAAGCTAATCGACGCACAACAACATTTATGTGCAAAACATGTAATGTTGGACTTTGTATGATTCAAAAAGGTCCCACTACTTGCTTTGAAAAATTTCATAGCAAATGATATATTTATATTTTATTATTATTTTTAATATTATTCAGGAAAAAATGTTCGTATTGGTCTATAATATTGTCAAAAAATATATTACATGTTTTTATTATTAGAATATTAAAGAAATTATGTTCATAAAAGTGTATATATAAATATTCATATTTAGAAAAAATTCAAGTTTGAATAAAAATAAAATAAATAAATAAATTAAAAATGAAGATCCCGTGCAAGGTAAGAGATATTTATTATATATAAATAGAAAACAAATTTATCATGTGTATTTTATAATATAAAATGTGTTTTCTTTTAAAATACAATTTTTGTTGAGTAGCGCCAAAACATGGTCGCTAAATGTGCGGTGTCAGTCCCAGGCTGACACCTCCCCCCCATTCCCCTGAAACCTTATATTTTTTTTAGCTGCAAATTATATGTTTGTAGGCTTGAATAATTACATTTAGCTAGTTTTTCTAAAATAAAACTCATTTTTGACATAGCGCCCCGCAAAGGGTTATGGCCGGGCGCAAGTTGAGACGCAGCTTGGTGAGGTGAGGTGAGGTGAAGCAGGGTGACGCAGGGAAGCAAGATTCAATCAACTGCGCGCTGGGAGAGCGAAAATTGGGAAGCAGTTCTATCTCAACTGCGTGCCAACGAGGGTGTTTAAACGAAAATGTGAGCGATGGCAATGTATATGCAATCATAACTAAGTTCGGAATCTGATTCCGGTGAATTCGAAGACCAAGTAATTTCAACATTACTTCGTGAAAAGCTTCCGAAAAGCAATTAATTATCTAAAGAAAAGAAAGACGCACGGAGAATTCATTCTCAAGAATGAATTTTCTAATGAAAAATATAGAAATTATTACCGTGTAAACTATTTCGCGGGATAGGCAAGTTGTGGAGTGCTCTTTTGGTATTCTTGCTTCGCGTTTTCGTGTTTTTCGTTCACCTTTTGAATGTAAAGTAAGCACTGTAGTAAAAATTGCAAAAGCATCTTGCGTACTGCACAACTATTTGAGAAATTCTGCAGTATTGCAAACAGGAGGTGATATCACCGAACAGCATTTCCCTCAGTACCAATTACGTCCACTGCATCAAACCAATGCAAGAAGTGGATCTTAAGCGTTTTGGATTCGTCAAAAGTTCACGGAATACTTTAATTCACCCGGAGGTTCAGTTCCTTGGCAGAGAGATTGCGTGTTGAATGGAAAGTGCTGAGAATGTATAATAATTAAAATATAAAAATTAATCATTAAAGCATTATATATTTATACTTTTTAATAAATATAATACATTTTTAATGCTTATTTTTTTAATGTTGTAACACCTTTCTTTTCTCAATCATTTAAATTTAAATTAAGGTATCCGACTACGTTTGAAACGTCGATTTTGATGAAAATGTCGAAATTTTTTTTATTCGTGTTTCTTAAAGACTGTGCATTTCTCTTTCCAAATCTGCTTTTATCTTTTCTCTACGATAAATAGAGATGAAATTATAGCGATTTAAAAAATAGTCGCAGCTGTCAGTTTAGACCGGAAGTGAAGAATCCAAAACCGGAAGTAGTTCGAAAATCGTATTTTTTTAAATAGTTTTGGGATATTTTTAGGTTTTAAAGTTTAAATTATTCATAACTCATTGCTACTGTATGGCCTCACCTATTTTTGCTGTTTTACAAGTAACGTTTTCTATCAGAAATTTGGCAACAACTTCATTCTCAGCGATCGTGTTTACATTTCTCTACGCAGTTGTCCGCAACGTGAGTTCGCTAATTACTTGCATTATAAAGCTATTTTTCTCTTACAATTTGTTTGGGAAAGTTTATTTTCTCTATTAACATGGGAAATTCAAGGAATTATTCCCGAAAGAAGCGTAAGTTTACAGGAAATCGCTTCACAAAAAATGATCAACAAACAGAAACTGTGATGATATCTGAAAGCGTCAGTAGTGCGAGTTCGTCAAAACTTCTTGGAAATAAAGTTATTCCCGAAATTTTAAAGACAAATTCAGAAAATGAACTATACGGTAATCGTATTTTCGATCTTGAGACATTAATAACTATTTTTTCATTTCTTTGCTGCCCCATGTGTTTGAATAATGATCTAGTTTTGACTGAAGATTCCACTTTTGGTCTGTGTTCCAACTTCCAGCTAAAATGTAATAAATGTACATTTATAAAAGGTTTCTCCTCAACTAAGAAGGTGCAAAATAAAAAATCTTATCAATACTCAGTTGGTATGTGGTCTGCGACTTATTGGTAGAGGATTTTGTTCAGGGAAGAAACTCTGCAGTATTTTAAACCTACCCTATCTTTCAAAGGGAACTTTTCGACGAACAGAAGAAAATATGTTGAATGTTGTTTCAAAAGTTGCAGAAGAAAGTATGATAGAAGCTGCAGAAGAAATTAGAAAAAATTCTAAAGATGTTGTTAACTGCGGGGTGTCAGTTGATGGCACCTGGCAGCGACGTGGGTTTTCATCTTTGAATGGCTGTGTGACTGCTGTCTCCATCAACACAGGGAAGATTTTGGATCTTGAAATGTTATCTCAGCATTGTAGAATTTGCCAGAAATCCAAATCGAGTGGTACAAAGCGCCCACATGTATGTAGCAATCACAAGGGGTCAGCCGCAAGTATGGAGACTGTG
Source organism: Dolomedes plantarius (assembly GCA_907164885.2). NCBI lineage: Eukaryota > Metazoa > Arthropoda > Arachnida > Araneae > Dolomedidae > Dolomedes > Dolomedes plantarius. The sequence goes on from OU015499.1 coordinate 5,321,869, forward strand.
GGAGTTTATAGAATCTTTGAAAGATCAAAAGCATTACGAATGCTTCAATATACCGACTATTATGGTGACGGGGATTCTAAGGCTTATATAAATGTTAAAGACATATATGGACCAGATTCCGTCACTAAATTAGAGTGCATTGGCCATGTGCAGAAGAGAGTGGGAAGTCGGTTGAGGAAGCTAAAGAAGACCCAGAAAGGCCTCGGGGGAAAAGGTAAACTTACGGATGCTTTCATAGATAAATTGCAGAACTACTACGGAATAGCTATCAGAAGTCACAACGGTGGCGATGTAAAGGATTTACAAAGCGCTGTAATTGCCGCATTCTTTCACGCCTGTTCAAATAAAAAGCAGCCGATGCACGGTCAGTGTCCTATAGGACCAGATAGCTGGTGCAAGTACCAAAAGAACAGAGCGTTAGGGAAGAATTATGATGATAAGTCTGCTGGTCTTTCTAAAAAAATTATGGATGTCGTAAAACCAGTCTATATGGAACTCTGTGATCAGCATCTGCTTAAAAAATGTTTGCATGGCATGACACAGAACAATAATGAAAGCTTCAATAATGTTCTGTGGCAAATTATACCAAAATCTACATTTGTGGAGATAAAAACATTGAGATTAGGGGCATACCTTGCTGTTTTACAGTTTAATAAAGGATTGACGAGCATAATAGCTGTATTGGAAGCAATGGGCTTAACTTCTGGACAGTATATGGTTGAGGGATTGCGTCTTATTGATAAAGAGCGAATCCACGATTCTCAGAGACATTCCTTACCAGAAGCAAAAATGCTCCGGAAGAAATTACGGGCTAAAAGAAAAAAAAAATATGTGAAGGATGAGGATGTGGAAGGATTAAATTACGAAGCTGGAGGATTTTAAGCTGTTTTTTTGTTTAACTATATACTAGTAAGTACATGTGAAAACTTTAAATGCGTTTTCTGAAAAACTTGTTTTTCATCAAAAAGACTACACGACTATTGTGATATCTCAAAATATAATCAGGATATATCTATGAAATTTTTCAGGTATGTTTTTCATAATACTAAGAATGTAATGACCTACAGATTAGGCTCTAGGTATATTATTTGTTGATTTATAGCTATATTTATAAAAAATCTCGTGAGAAATTACTGAAATTTTATATGTAACTGTATACGAACACCTGAATTTTTTCTAAATTACAAAATAGAGATTAGTTTATAGGTCATTACACTCTTGAGTGCCTTACGCACGTATGATAAAAAGAAAGTAATGTTTTATGCATAATTTATTTTTTTTTTGTAGAGCAAGAGCCGTTTATGCTAAATTTTGCAAAATTTTCACCCAAATTTTTCAATTTTGTAAAAAGTCGCATAGTTATGGTGTATTTTTTCCTCATTTTCCTATTTTTATACTATATTCCACTGAAAAATAACAAATAAATTTTCACGGGTCAAGTTTTTGAAAAAAAGTGCTCCGAACGTAGTCGGATACCTTAAAGTTACTTTTAAAATACCGGTTAGAGAAAGTTTCTTTGTGAAAAATTTTAATACCTAAATCCGAACGGAAAAACATGTTAAAGGGGAACGTATCTAATTGGTAGTTCCTAGAAAATAAAATCATTCCGAGAAAATGCATCATTTCAAATCGTCTGTACGGAACATGGAGCAATGTTATTATTTTACTGTACATAATTATAAAATATTTGTAGAAGTTGAAATTAAAGTTCAAGATTACGTGTTCATTTTATTTTTAATTACAAATCTACATCTTTTCAACTAAATAATTCTTGTCATTTATTATACTAACTATGACACACATCTGTATAGAAAATAAAGAAATATACCTACAAAGCAGTTTTGTTTTCGCCGAAAATCTACTGTCCATAAAATGTTATCTAAAACAAATAAAGGGCGCAGCGGAAATCGGTAGTAGTCCAAAAGGATGAATTTACATGAGAACAAATTGAATACATTGTAAGCAAACTAATTCTAGAAACACTTTTAATTGAAAAGAGCAACCGTTTTCCCATGTACACTTCAAATAAATTAATCTTAAGTAAAAATATTATAAAAACTTAGCAGATTTTATTCCAATTTCTTGGGCTATTTCTTCCCAAATCAACAATTTTAGTCAGCATGTGACGTATCGTATAGTACTGTTTTCCCTCGAACTGCCTATATTTATTTTTCCTCCATCATGGACTTCACTTCCAATACAACTTTTCAGTCGCAGGTCGTAGTCACTAGTGACAAACTGCGGCACAAGCACAAACCTTCGCAGCTCACGGGTGCTCTGAAACTGAGTCACCAGACCCTGCGTTCGAAAATCCAGTGTAGTATTCACTTCTTTGTTTCACAGAATCTCACGGTGAGTCACCTCACCCCACCTCACCAAGCTGCGTCTCAACTTGCGCCCGGCCTTAAACCGACTGCCGCGCACACCCATAAGCCGGGCAACCGAAGTCCAATTTAGAGCGGATGACTGCTCGGTAGATACGCAACATGGACGTGCGATCCGCACCCCAAGAAGTATTTGACAGTACCTTTAGTAGGTTTAGAGATTTCTGGCACTTCTTCCGAATATGGTTTATATGCGGAAGGAAAGTCAGTTTCCTGTCAAATATTACGCCTAAAAACCGTGCAGAGTCCACAACATTTATTCGGGATGTTCCAAGGAAAACTTCTGGGTCTGGGTGAAGTCCACGTCGCCTGCAAAAGTGCACACAGCAAGTTTTCTCCGTGGAAAAGCTAAAACCGCTTTCGCCACACCACTTTATTATCAGATTTATAGCCGTCTGAAGTTGCCGCTCAATAAAACGCATTTCTTTCCCCTCACATATTATTTGAAAGTCATCGACGTAGAGCCAACCATTAACTGCAAGAGGTAAATGCTGTAAAATGGCATTCATCTTAAGAGAGAAAAGGGTGACAATTAGCACACTCCCTTGAAGCAATGCCCTTGAGGCAATTCCCTTGAATAAAATTGTCAGATAAAGTTGATCCAATACGGACATTAAAATTACGCGTGGCTAAAAAGTTTTGAATAAAAATGGGGAGATTCCCCCTAAAATTAATATTGTATAGATCCCGCAAGATACCGTATCGCCATGTACGATCGTATGCTTTTTCGATGTCGAAAAACACCGACACAATGATTTCACCTGACAAAAGCATTCCTAACGTTGGATTCTAGAGCGAGGATGTTATCAATCGTCGATCTACCACGACGAAAACCACTTTGGAAGGGCGAAAAACGGCCGTTGCTCTTTAGTACGTGGACAAGACGAGCATTGCACATTTTTTCCATCACCTTACACATACAGTGGTAAGAGCGATGGGTCGGTAGTTGGTAGCATTCGTCGTATGTTTTCCAGGTTTGGGGAAAGGGATAACAGTTGCTTTGCGCCAGGACATAGGGAACGTATGAGAATTCCATATTCTATTGTACAGGTGTAGTAGGTGTATTAGAGAATCATGTGACAGATAGGAGAGCATACAGTAGGAAACTTCGTCTGGCCCCGGGGAGGAATTTTTAACTTCTCGGAAGCAGCGGAGAAGCTCAGTCATGGTAAAATCGCAGTTATAGGGAAATGTGGTTCGAGTTTTGAAACGTAGACGATGGGATTCAGCACGCCGTTTATAATGGAAGAAAGGGCACGGGTAAGAATCAGCACAGGAAGAGGCAGCAAACTGGCGACCAATGGTGTTAGCGATGTCTAACTGCGAACCGATATCGACACCATTCTCTTTCAGACAGCAAACAAATTGCTCACTGTAAATCCCCATTGCTCGTTTCGCTCGAGACCATAACTCCTTAGAAGTAGTGGACGTGGAGATGCTAGAAACATACGTTTCCCACGACTGGCGCTGACTACGGCGACGCACTCTTCTAGCGTTCGCCTTTGCTTGTTTGAAGGCAATATAATTGGTGGTAGTTGAGTATCTGCGAAACATATTCCATAATTTCTTTATGGCATTCCGACATTCTTCGTTCCACCAAGGCTTACGGTGTCTTGGAGGAAAGGGAGAAGATTTAGGAATAGACATATCGGCTGTCGCACGATTATATTCGTGACGGTGTCAACCGCATCATCAATGTTACCATCAACCATGCTCCTTGAAATCACAGCCTGTGAGAATAACTTTTCCCAGTCAGCCGCTTCAAAGATGTAACGGCGTGGCCGGGACGGCGCAGGACCATTGGCATCACCTAAAAAGGTCACAAAAAGTGGAAAATGGTCACTATTTCTAAGGTCATTTCCCACGAAAAAGTTAAAAAAAAGTAGGAGCGATGATGAGCAGATGGCTAGGTCGATGCTATGGAAAGTGCATGTCGGTTCGTGGAAGTATGTTTCCTCTCCGTTATTCAGGTAGGTTGGTTGGTTGGTTAGGGTTTAATGGCGCAAGGTCCAGAAAGGACATGCTGCGCCAAACACATGGTGAAACCCGAAAGGAATTCAGTTCAACAATTTAAAATCTTAGTCCAATGTAAACATGCTAAAAATGATTTATAAAAAAGTAATGAAATAAAAACATGATACAGACGATGATATATAGACAATGATATAGATGGTTATAAAACTATGAAGAGTAACACCGTCTTAAATAAAAAGTGACGTTGGTTTTCTTAAAACGATGATAAAAATATATACATATGAAAATACATTGGTCAAACCAGTCAAAAGCTATATTGAGAAAAAACGCGACTAAGTAGAAATAAAACCAAAGTTATGAGTAAAAGCAAAGGCAACTGAGACTGACGATTTAATTAAATAAAAAGGGCACGTAACGCATGAGAGTAGCAAGACCATTACGTGCATATAAAGTTTACGTGTGGCGGTAACAAAAAAATGGTATAAAAGATGATAAAAGCACACAAAGCAAACAAACAAGGTGATAAAAACAGTCAAGTGTTTGATAAAAGGAGTCTTATATAACGATAGGCAACAGTAAAAGTAATACGAATAATGAAACGAAAATGAGATAAAGGCAAAAGAAACAAAGACAGGAACTTCTGGATGGGGATTCTCCCACTGTAAAAAAATCAAAAAAGACGAGTGAAGAGGAAACACAAAAAAGGAACAAAACAAGAAAAGGGAGGAGTTAAGACTCCTCCAAATCAACGTCGATGTCCGAGTCCTCGGTTGGTTGGTTAGTTGTTTTGGGTTTAATGGCGCAATGTCCAGAAAGGACAAGCTGCGCCAAACACATGGTAAACCCCAAAAAGAAAGTACAAAATCAATATATAATTATGTGATAAGAGCCATAACGGTAAAAACACTCATATATTAAAAGGTGACAAAAACTATAAAGTGTAAAAGATGAGAAAAAGTGTGGATGTGTAAGATTATAAAAGCAGTGACATATCAATGTATAAAAGACTAACATTAAAAAGAGTGATATATAATAAATATTAAAAATTCATAAGTAAAACAACATTAAATATGATAAAACAAGCCAGTGTGCAGCAAAAAGTTAAAAAGTGAAGGGTGGGGATATTCTCCCAATAAAACATTAAGACTAGGCGAAAAGGAATTAAAATACTTTTGATAAAAATGTTTGAGACCTCTGCAGTCAGTTAAAAGAAGGAGAATGGTCAAGATATCCACGCAAAAATCGCAGGATGGAGCATTTTCATTTAACAACAAGTGGACATGAGTCAGACGAGTGTGACCAATTCGCAACCGAGTTAAAAGGACATCTCTTTTCCTATTTACAAGTGGGGACCATGATGATATATTAGGTCTAATTGCGCACAGCTTATTCGACACCTGCGAACTCCAGTGTTCTTGCCAGTTTGCGCATATTGATTTCTTGACGGCCCGATTTATGTCACAATAGGGTATGGGCTCATTTACTGCGTCAGATGGGGTTTTTGCAGCTTCATCAGCACGTTCATTGCCCTTGATTCCCACATGGCTGGGAACCCAGCAAAATAAAATACTATATCCGCGACAAGCCAGACGATGCTTCAAACTGAGCACTAACGAAATGAGCGGGTGGCTACTATCAACCGATTCTAAGGCTTCCAAGGCACTTAAAGAATCGGTATAAAGGATGAAGTGTGTGGTCATTTGACGGGATATGTATTTTAAAGCTTCACGAATGGCTATTAGCTCAGCAGTAAAGATGGAAGTTAAATATGTAGGCTACGGTTTATAACATCTTTCCGACACACAAAAGCGTAGCCCACATGATGCGCTGACTTCGAGCCATCGGTATAAATATCTATATATCTAGAGAAAAGGGCACGATGCGCTGCAAAAAACTGTTGGTAGATGTTGCCACTGGTATTAGTCTTACTGAACCCAACAAATGGACGCAAGTATGAAAACAGAGGCGTTCGCCAGGGAGGAAAAACAAACATTGGTGTTGACCTAATATGAACCCCGTCTAACTCAGAGTCGCGCAGAATAGATCGCATGCGCAATCCAAAGGGTGGAACGCAAGAGACACGATGACTATACAAAATGTCAAGTTGGCGATCGAGTATGAGATCGTGCAACGGATGCGAAGGATGGGACAGAACGCGAAAGTAGTATTGAAGCGACAATTTACGACGAATGGAATCTAAGGATGGTTCTGAGCAAGTAACGTACAAACTTTCTATGGGTGATGTACGAAACGCTCCTGAACAGATGCGGAGTCCCGAGTGGTGCACAGTGTCTAAGCGCCGTAGAACACATTGTCGCGCAGACCCACAGGCCGGGCAACCATAGTCCAGTATGGAGCGGATAACTGCTCGGTAAATACGTAAAATGGATGTGCGGTCCGCACCCCAAGATGTGTTTGACAGTACCTTCAGAAGGTTTAGGGAATTCTGGCACTTCTTCCGAATATGGTTGATATGCGGAAGGAAAGTCAGTTTTCTGTCAAAGGTCACGCCCAAAAACCGAGTAGTGTCCACAACCTTTATCTGTGATGCTCCGAGGGTAATTTCTGGGTCTGGGTGAAGTCCACGTCGCTTGCAAAAGTGCACACAGCACGTTTTCTCTGTAGAAAAGCTAAAACCGCTTTCTCCATACCACTTCACCATGCGGTTTATAGCCGTCTGTAGTTGCCGCTCAATAAAGCGCATATCTTTCCCCTCACATGATATTTGTAAGTCGTCTACATAGAGCCATCCATTGACTGCTGGTGGTAGATGCTGTAAAATAGCATTAATCTTGATAGAAAAAAGGGTGACACTTAGGACACTCCCTTGCGGCACACCTTCCTCTTGAACAAAATTATTAGATAAAGTGGATCCAATACGGACATTAAAATTACGTGCGGCTAAAAATTTTTTTATAAAAATGGGAAGATTACCCCTAAAATTCATGTTATATAAATCCCGCAAGATACCGTACCTCCATGTACGATCATATGCTTTTTCAATGTCAAAGAATATTGTTACCATATGATTCTTCCTGAGAAAAGCATTCCTTACTTGGGATTCGAGAGCGACGATGTTATCGATCGACGATCTGCCACGCCGGAAACCACTTTGGAAAGGGGAAAAATGGCTATTTCTCTCTAGTACATGAACAAGACGAGCATTACACATTTTTTCCATCACCTTACACAGACAGCTAGTAAGGGCGATCGGCCGATAATTAGAAACACTAGTCGCATCCTTTCCAGGCTTAGGAAAAGGGATCACAGTTGCTTTGTGCCAAGACGTAGGAAATATATGAGAGTTCCATATCCCATTATAGAGGTGTAAGAGATGACAGAGAGAATCGCGAGACAGATGGGAAATCATACCATAAGAGACTCCATCTGGCCCCGGAGAAGATTTCTTAACTTCTCGCAGGCAGCGAAGAAGCTCAGTCATCGTAAAAGGGCAGTTATATGGAAGTGAGGCTCGAGAGTCGAAACGTAGACGCTGTGATTCAGCACGTCGTTTATATTTGCGGAAAGAGCAAGGGTAGGCTTCCGCACTGGAAGAGGCAGCAAACTGGCGTCCAATGGCGTTTGCAATATCCAATGTCGTCCCAAGGGTAGTCCCATTCTCTTTCAAACAACAGAAGCTTTGATCATTATACAGCCCCATTGCACGTTTCGCTCGAGACCATAACTGCTTATAGGTAGTAGACGTGGATATGCTGGAAACATATCTTTCCCACGATTGGCGCTGACTATGGCGACGCACCTTTCTAGCGTTCGCCTTGGCTTCCTTAAAGGATATGTAATTGGCAGTGGTAGGATATCTTCGAAAAATATTCCATCGCTTCTTTTGATTCTTCATGGCTTTCTGACATTCTTCATTCCACCAGGGCTTACGGTGCCTCGGCGGAAAGGGAGAAGATTTAGGTATTGACATATCAGATGCCCGCACGATTACATTTGTGACAGTTTCAACCGCATCATCTATGCTACCATCGACCATACTTCTTGTAATTACAGCCAGGGAAGTGAATTTCTTCCAGTTAGCTGCATCAAGGATGTAACGACGCGGACGTAAAATAGGACCATTGTCATCACCTAAAAGTTTTACAAAAAGCGGAAAATGGTCACTATTCCTGAGGTCATTCCCAACAAAAAAGTTAACGAAAGGTAGGATAAATGGTGAGCATATAGCAAGGTCTATGCTATGGAAGGTACGCGTCGGCTCGTGGAAGTAAGTTTCCTCCCCGTTATTCAGGAGGCAGAACCAGTTGTCGGACAGCAACTGTTCGATCTGCCGACCCCGAGGGTTGGTGTCTTTACTTCCCCAAAGCGCGCTATGACCATTGAAGTCACCTAGGAGAATGAATGGTGAGGGCAGCTGATCTACTAAATCATCCAGAAGGTTCTGAGAGACTGGCTCGTTAGGTGGTAGATAGACAACACAGACGCAGATTAAACGTCTTATATGGATCCGTACAGCTACAGCTTGCAAGGTGGTATGCAAGAGGACAACGGTGGATGGATAGACATGGGAGGTGAAGATAGCTACACCTCCCGAAACTCTCTCACCGGCATCGTTGTCTTTTCGAACACAGTGGTAGCGACGGATCTTAGACGTGTCAGTGCACTTCAGATATGTTTCCTGAAGTGCAACAACCGCGGGGTTGTGTTCAGCCACCAGGGTCTTCACATCAGAAAAGTTACGACGAAAGCCACGACAGTTCCAAGAAACGAGAGCCATTATGGCAAAGGAAGAGGAGGAGAGACCGATCGACCTCTCCCTGTGGGTTGAGATGGCGTGCAACCGACGGAAGGAGCTACAGACTCCTCAAAAATGATATCATGGTCCGATTCCTCGGACACATACAATTTTAATGGAGTCTCCTCCGAGAGCAGCTTCCTCAAGGTCTGTGTATTTTTTACTTCATATATTTGGTTTTTAGTTTTCCTAGAAAGGCCGACTGTCTTTCTGGGAATAATCATTTTCTTTCTTCTATTTGGATTTGGTGGGATTGGTGAGTCTGTAGTTATGTGGTATGAACACGATTGATTATTATTTGAGCTATTTTGAGAGGTGGGGATATTAGATGATACTTGCACCAGTGCTCGCCGAAGACTATACGCACACGAAACGACCCTGAAGCAGACCTCCACCCTTAACGAGATGCCCAGAAGCCGAAACGACAGCTTGGTTCCTAGCCGGAGACAATGTCAGCGACCAGCCGATTGATACATTAGGGAACCACTAAGTACCTCCCGAAGAACTTTTAAATTATCTAATTGAAGAACTTCATAATTATCTAATAAAGTGGGAGGAGTTCACTAAAGAGAGAGACTATAAATTCCTATCTAATTCAACAGCTACAGCTCTCAAAGTAACCTAAATGCACACTGGAGGTTATGTAGTATTTAAGGGGACTCGGTACATCTCATTTTGTCGAAAAATGACGAAATTGACGAATTTCATATTTTTATTCTAAATTATTCCTTCACATGACTAGAACATTCACCCAAATTTCGTGCCATTCTGATAAATATTTTAGGGTTTTGATTAATTTTCGTAACCCATATCTTTCATTTTCCCTTTAAATGTCCCGTTAAATCCCAGCTGCTTCAATGTTTACAACTGAGATTTGATCGTCTCCCTGGTTTATTATAAAAATAATTATTTTTATATCGATGCTGCTTTCAGAGTTAGATAAATCGCAACCGTAGTGCCAACTTGTTTACATTTTACGTGTGCTGAACACTGTTTTTTCGTGGATTGCGTTTTACATTCGAGTTAGTTTAGAGAAGTGAAAGCTTCGTTCATTTTTATTTATTGTGTGTTCTTCTGAAATCATGCCTAGAAGAAAAAAAAATCTGTTCTTGCAACAGAAATTAATAATAAAAGATGGAAAAAAAGCCAAGGTAACGTAATAAGTGATAGCAGTTCAGAATCACGTTGCATGAACTCAAGTATGTCATCAAACAGTTGTGCTCGATTATAGAATTTTCAATCTTGTGATCAAATAGAAACAGAAAATATTAATGGTGAATATATTTTTGTAAATACCACTGAATTGTGCAATTTGTTTTCGAATGTAAAATGTGTAGATTATGGAAACATCTCTCTTAAATTAGAATGTAGCAGTGCAATTGGATTTTTACAGGAATTTAAAACTTGATTCTTCAAAGTGCTCCAATGTATTATCAGACACTAAAAGGAAACAAGAATGTTCTAATTTAAATATTCAAGTTGCCACTGCCTTTTCTAATATTGGGAAAGGATAAACTGCTTTAGAAAAACTTTGTATGAAAATGAATATGGCCCCATTTTCTCCACGAACTTATATGAGGTGTGTTGAAAAGCCTAACTTTGCAACTTGTATTTTATCAAAAAATATGTTCGAACAAGTTCATAAGGAAGTGAAAAAAGCTTATATATCAGGTTCAAAAACTGTACCTATTTGTGTTATTCTTCTTTCCTTTGATGGCACATTGGCTGATTCGAGGCCATTCATCTTTAATAGGGGTGAGCTGTATCATACTCGTAGACCATTTTAACTGGATATGTTACTTTGAGGTAATGAGCAAAATATGTTCTTCATGCAAAAGAACTCACAATGAACTAGGGAAAGATTCAGTTGAATTTCATATCTAGTATGAAGGTCATAAACAATTTTGTGAGATGAATCATTTTGGTTCTTCCTCATCGATGGAAATGGAAGCTGCAGCTACAATATTATGACATGGAATTCGACTTTGTAAATATATTTTCTTATCTCATAGTCTTGATAGAGCATTGATTCGGTTCCATGCACATTTTAGTGTAACTGTTTTATTATGTATGTCCTATGATGTATGTGTGTTTGGGATCGCGCCTGTGGCTTATTTTGTACCGGTTTCTGGAAGAAAGGTATGTACCTCCCGGAGGCAAATTTAGCTTATCGTGTAGAAAGTTTTTGTGAAAGAATAAAGGAGTGACTTGCCACCCCTTCTCGGCTGTAAAGGGGTCTTAGCGACCCCATAGCAACGGCCTAGTAACATCTTTTAGCCAATGAGAGCTGAAAGGTTTTTGTTCGAGGACATAGCTGACCTCTGCTCTCCCCGGTTCTAAAAGAAGTTAAAAAACGTGTTTTTTAGCGAGTCGAACATTAAGCAGCGACAGTGGATGGATGGATGGGGTTTAATGGCGCAAGGTCCAGAGAGGACATGCTGCGCCAAACATATGGTAAAAACTGAAAAACGAAAGTAAAATAAAAGAAACAAACTGGATGGGGTTTCCCCATCCAGTATACAGCCAGGTATAAGAAAACAATATAAAAAAACAATGATTCTAGATCATGAACGAGATAACATGCAGCACTGATAATGACAAAACATCTAGATGGGGAACCCCATCTAGATTGCAAAGAAGACTCGGAAAAAGGTTAAAATAATAATATAAGCGGAAAACAAAGGCAAGAACAGAAACCAGCAACACAACAGAGTAGAAAAGTTAAAAGGATAAAATTTTAAAAAAATAAACAGGAGCGAAAGCAACAAAGCACAACAGGAACAAAAACCAAATTAAATATGGGGATAGAACCCAATACATTTTAAATAATTAAAAATGTTCTGATGGGGAGGAGAGCTCAGCAAATCCTTCATATTTATTATATTAAACTGAAAAAATTGGCGACGTGGGTGATTAAAATCTGGGCAATCAATGAGAATGTGTTTTACAGTCAAGGAGGTCTTGCAGTTCTGACATAAAGGTGCTGGCTCTGCAAGTAGCAGGTGACGGTGAGTAAAACGAGTATGGTTGGTTGGTTGGTTGGGGTTTTATGGCGCAAGGTCCAAAATAGGACATAAAGCGCCAAACACAAGACAGAGGCGGGAAAATAGTATATAGAAAACCACCTGACATAAACCAACGACAGAAATTACAGGTACGAAACCAACACCATTTCTTAATAAAATGACATAAAAGAGTGTAAAACAGGTATAAAAAAGTAGTAAAAAAGCAGTGTAAACGTTGTAAAAAATATATATATATATAAGTTAATGATGCATAAAAGGGATAAAAACTATGATATATAAAAATTTATAAAATGTTTAGATGATATGAATGGTAACATAAATAATGAAAAGTGCTAAAATTTTAACAATAAAATCAATCCGAAAAGCAAATGCACTTTATAAAATTTGTACAAAACAAAAAGGCAAAAAGAGAAGGATGGGGTGGTTCCCCCAGCAGATCAGACAAATTGGGTGAACTACAACCGAAAAACCTGTTATAGTGTGACTGCAGACTAGGGCAAGACGTCAAGATGTGTGACACTGAAAGCGGAGCCTTACAGTGTTCACACAGAGGGGCATTCTCACCCATCAGCAAATGCCGATGTGTCAAAAGAATATGCCCAACTCTCAAACGTGTAAGTACTACGTCTGCACGGCGCAGTCCAGCAGATGGCCAAGAGCCAATGCGAGGTTTAACCTGTCGCAGCTTGTTCTGAACTTGTAGGTCCCAATCTAACTGCCACTCATGCCAAACTAACTTTTTGACAGCGGACTTCAAATCGGTGATTGGAATAGGCTGAACCAGACGATGCACGGCACCTTTAGCCGCAGCATCTGCACGCTCATTACCCGCTATGCCGACATGACCCGGCACCCAGCAGAACGAAACACTGAAACCTCGACGATAGAGGCGACGATGCAGATCCACCACCGGAGATAAAAGGGAATGAGAGTGTGACACTTCACCATTCTCCAAAGTCTCTAAAACGCTGATGGAATCTGTATACACGATATATCGTCTACTGCTCTGACGGGAGATGTACTTTAAGGCTTCGTGAACAGCGACAAACTCTGTTGAAAACACGGAGAAACAGTCGGGAAGGGTGTAGCTCCTAACGTCTCTGCCACAGACGTAGGCACAACCAACATGGTCTCCTGTTTTTGAGCCGTCGGTATAAACAGCAACATAGTTACGGTAAATAGCGCGGTGCGATGCAAAAAGCTGGCGATACACAACAGGATCCGTACTTGACTTTACAAAACCCTGGAAAGGGCGCAAGTATGAAATCCTGTGATCACGCCAAGGTGCAAAAGGTAAAGTCGGTCGCAGCATGACATCCGTATCAGAGAGAGACGTCGAAGAAAGGAACGTTCTCATTCGAAGTCCGAAAGTTGGTATACAAGATGGCCGATTTTCGAAAAGCCGGTCAAACTGACTGTCAAGAAGAACAGAATGGAGTGGGTGAGCAGGATGCGAAAGAATGCGAAAATACAATTGAAGCGACAATTGCTTGCGAACAGATGGTAAAGAGGGCTCGTCACAGATGACATTTAAGCTCTTAATAGGCGATGTTCTGAAAGCACCAGAACAGATTCGGAGGGCGGAGTGATGAATAGTATCAAGTTTCCGCAACACTGAAGAGCGAGCGGAACCGTATACGGCACAACCATAATCCAGTTTCGATCGGATGACGGCGCGATAAACTCGGAGCATAGTACATCGATCAGCACCCCAGGACGTGTTTGACAACACTTTTAACAAGTTTAGGGTTTGTTCTGACTTCCGACGTAAATGCATAACGTGCGGAAGGAAAGTGAGCTTTCTATCGAACAATACTCCTAAGAAGCGAACAACGTCCACAACGGTGATAGCTGAATCACCGATAGATCTGCGGGTCAGGATGCAGTCCTCTTCGCTTACAAAAATGTACACAAGAGGTCTTTTCCGTCGAAAAAGTAAAACCGTTCTCCGAACACCATGTCATCATGCGAGAGATTGCAATTTGCAGTTGTCGTTCAATGTAACGCATGTCCTTGCTTTGGCAGGAAATCTGCAAGTCATCCACATATAAGTTGCCATGAACAGAAGGTGGTAAGCACTGTAAAATATTATTTATTTTCAGGGAAAAAAGTGTCACACTGAGGACACTTCCCTGCGGAACTCCCTCTTCCTGTATGTAAACATCGGAAAGTGTGGTACCAATGCGAACTTGAAATTCTCTTAGAGACAGAAAATTCGCAATAAAAATAGGCAAGTGGCCTCGAAAGTTGTTACTATAAAGGTCACGAAGGATGCCATATCGCCATGTCCGATCATATGCCTTTTCGATGTCGAAGAAAACGGACACAAGATGGTTACTTCTGACAAAGGCATTGCGAGCTTCGGATTCTAAGGCAAGGATATTGTCCATCGTAGACCGACCACGCCGGAAACCGCTTTGTAAAGGTGACAAATAAAGCTCGGTTTCTAGTACGTACACTAACCGATTGTTTACCATGCGTTCTAGCAGCTTGCACAAACAGCTCGTGAGTGCAATTGGACGGTAATTATTCGGGTTAGTAGCATCTTTTCCCGGTTTAGGAAAGGGAATCACTAATGCCCTACGCCAAGAGGTTGGGAAAGTATGTTCCTCCCAGATTCTGTTAAATAAATACAGCAAATTACGGAGCGAGCTGCGAGAGAGATGCTGTAGCATAGCATAACTAATGCCATCGGGACCCGGGGAAGTCATCCGAGTCTGCCGAAGGCAATTCTCCAACTCCTTCTCCGTAAAGGGGCAGTTGTATGACAGGTTGGACTGAGTTTCAAAACGCAAAGGTCTAGACTCGGCATGCAGTTTGTGTCGCATGAAGGTGGTCGGGTAAGACGACACACTCGACACAGAACTAAAAGCGCTGCCAATGGCGTTACTTATTTCCTCTACGGTAGAGAGAGTAACGCCATCTTGGACGATGCATTTCAGTGGCTGGTCTAAATATAAACCCATGCATTTCTTCACTTTAGTCCAAAGCTGCTTACTGGGAGTGGATGATGTCAGTCCCGAAACATACTTCTTCCATGACTCTCTTTGACATCGTCGACGCACTCTACGAGCTTCTGCTCTAGCTCTTTTGAACGCCACGAAGTTAGCAGTAGTGGGATATCGGCGAAATATCCCCCACTGTTTTCGTTGTTTTTTCAGGGCTTCTCGACATTCAAGGTTCCACCACGGCTTCCAATTTCTACGACTATTTGGTGAACTTTTAGGAATAGCTGCATCGGCAGCCCTTATTATAACGTCGGAGACACGACGAACCGCATCATCAATAGCACCGTCGACCATAGACTGGGTGATTTTTGCACTGTCTGTAAATCGCAACCAGTTCGCAGATTCATATTTGAATCGCGCAGGGCGACAGACTAAAGATCCCGTGCCGGACAGTGACACAAAAACAGGGAAATGGTCACTGAAACGAAGATCAGTCCCAACCCAGAAGTTACATGATGGAAATAGCGACGGTGAACAGATGGCAAGATCAATTATGTGAAAGGTTCGAGATGGCTCGTGAAAGTGAGTAGGATCACCATTATTGAGGAGGCAAAGATTATGGTCAGTTAATAACTGCTCCACTTGCCTTCCTCGAACGGTGTTACAGCTACTCCCCCACAACACATTATGAGCATTAAAGTCTCCAAGTATAATAAAAGGTTCCGGAAGCTGAGTCACCAAGTCGTCCAGAGTCCTTTGATCAATAACATCGTTAGGCGGCAGGTATATGGCGCAGATGGAAATTAATGTTCGCGTCTGCACGCGCACAGCTACAGCTTGAAGTGACGTATGCAAGGAGAGGACAGTAAACGGGTAATTGTGAGAGGTCAGGAGAGCGACACCTCCAGACGCTCGCACACCCGAAACATTGTCCTTCCGAATAGTACAATAACGACGTAATTTGGCTGTGTCTGCTGACTTCAGGAAGGTTTCCTGAAGTGCGACACAGGCCGGATGGTAATCTGTGATCAAAGACTTCAGATCAGAAAGTTTATTTCGGAAACCGCGACAGTTCCAAGAAAGAAGAGTGGCCATTATGGTGAAGAGGGAGAAGGAACACAAGGTGGAACAGCAGAGGTGTCCATGGACACCCCAATGTCAGGATCAGAAAGATCCGAATTTGAGGCGCATAATTGAAGGGAGTCCTCATCCCTTCGCGCCACATTGCGAGGATCTTTATTTGAGGCGCATATTTGAAGGGCATCCTCATCCCTTCGCGCCACATTCCGAGGGTCTTTCGCCTTACGGGAAAGACTCAATCTCTTCACTAATTCAGAATGTTTTAATTTTTTATTTACGAGGGGTTTTGAAGTAGGTGTCTGGGTACGATTAATTTTGGTTTTGTGTGATTCAGATTTAGGAGATGGACTTAAGGAGTTTTTATTGTTGTTTTGTGGCTTATTAGAAGGTGGGTTAAATTCTGTCTGAGTGGAAGCTGTACACATAACTTTTTTGGTGGTAGCAACGGAAGCGTACGAAACTCCGACTCTAGGAGTCCGAGCCTCCACTTGCTTTCGAGCCTCCATATATGATAGATTATTGTGGGCCCTGATAGTTTGGACCTCTTTTTCCATTATCCACATTGGACAGGAACGTGAGTAAGATGGATGGCTACCACGACAATTAGCACATTTAGCTGGCGCGTCACATGTATCAGACGGATGTTCCGGCTGGGCACAATGAGCACAGACCGCGGAACCACGACACGCTGCTTTCGAGTGTCCGAAACGTTGGGACTGAAAGCAACGGAGAGGGTTCTGGACGTACGGTCTCACGGGGCATCGCAGGTACCCAGCTATGATAAAGGATGGCAATTTAGGTGTGTCGAATGTCAGGATGAGATGTTTCGTTGGAATTACATTCCCATCCCGACGGATATTAATTCGACGCACGGCAGAGACATGCTGATGGCGTAGATTCTCCAAGATTTCTTGTTCGGTAGTGTGTAGTAAATCAATTTCCGAAATAACACCTCTCGAAGAATTTAGGTAAGTGTGTGGAGCTACAGATACTGCCATATTACCAAAAGTTGAGACTTTTAACATTTGCGCTGCTTGTGCTGATGTCGCAACCTCTACTAAGAGATCACCTGAACGAATTTTTTTTATGCTTTTAACTTCTCCTGCGGATGCATTAATGCATTTCTGAATTAGGAAAGGGGACACCGTTGCAAATGTCCCCTCCTCACGTTTTACAACAAAAAATCGAGACTTTTGCTCCCTCGAAGAGAGAGTCGATGTACTACTACTGCTGGTTTCAGAAAGTTTAGTATCCATAAAAATGGGCCGTATGTTCGGTCCCCGGCGGCACCACCCACCATGGAGCCCAACAAGGGGACGCCGGTTACTGCGCCAGTGCTAACCGGGAACTATACGCGCGCGGCCAATGACCGGTTGCTTAGCCCTGAGCCAGTGAACAATGTCTAACCGACCAGCCGATTGGTACACACGGGACCAATGTGCACCTCCCGTTTACCTGAAGCAAGGGCCAAAGTAGTGTGTTGGAGATTTACCTTACTAAAGCCCACATTATGGCGAAGAATAAAACCCCTCAACTACCAGGATCCCCATTTCCTGGGACACGGGTCTCCACGCACGGCAAACACGTGGGCAGTTAATCGCCATTAGAAGCTAGAAGCACAGAATGGCTACAGCTTCTGATGAGGAGCCCTCACCTCCGAAGAGGTAACCGCAACGAGGGAGAAAAAAAGGTAAAAGTAGAAGGACGAGAGGAGAAGAAAAGGGAAAGGAGGGAAAGTACGCTGGGGTACCTCGGGATTGCGACACCCGTGTTTACCTAAAGAAGGTAAACCCCCTGAGGGGGTAAAACGAGTATGACCAATGCGGAGTCTAGTTATTATAACATCATGCCTTCTTGAAGTAAGTGGGGGCCAGTATTCAATGTTGTGCTTATCGAATTTAATTTATTTGAATTAAGGATATCCCAGGAACTCTGCCACTTAAGATGAATGAGAAAATTTAAATATTTCTTTGCATCACAGTAAGGGATGGGAAAATCAAGGATGTTGCTGGCAGACTTAGCTGCTTTGTCAGCGAGTTCGTTTCCACTAATCCCCACGTGAGACGGGATCCAACAAAATAAAATTGAGAAGCCATCAGAAGAGAGATTGTCCAATAACAAAAGAATTCTAAAAATCAGAGGGTGACTATGTTGATGAGGGTAAGACAAAGACTGTAGAGCACTCAAGGAGTCTGTATAAAAGATGTATTTTCTCCTAGGTTTTTCATATATATGTTCGAGAGCTTTAAATATAGCTATTAGCTCAGCGGAGTATATAGAGAAAGCATTGTGTAGTTTGTAGCTATAAGAAATGTCCTCAGCGACAAAAGCGCAGCCTACGTAGTTGATTGACTTGGATCCATCAGTAAAAATTGGACTATAGCTGCAAAAGCATTGTCTGTGATGCATAAAAATTTGTTGATAAATGATATCTGCAGTGGAGTCTTTGTCATAAGAATTAAAAGGATTTAAAAATTGAAATCCTGGGGTATTCCAAGGCGAAAAATTATAGTCAGCTACCATTATGTCTATATTGCTAAAATCCAGATTTGTTAAAATTTGTTGGGTCCGTGAATGAAAAGGTTGAATGGAAGAAGACCGACACTGGTATAAGCGAGTGAGGTAAGGGCTGACAGTATAATTATGCATAGGATGGTTGGTATGAGATAAAATTCTAAAATAATACTGTAGAGACAAGGTCTCGCGTCTTAGGTTTAATGGAGCCTCACAGCAGTCAACATACAGGCTCTCCACTGGAGAGGTCCTAAACGCTCCCGAGCATAGTCTTAGAGCTGTATGGTGAATAGTATTCAACTTCCGCACAACAGAGTTACGAGCCGAACCATATACAGTGCAACCGTAATCCAGTTTGGACCGTATAACAGCATGGTAAATTTTTAAAAGAGTAGAACGGTCTGCCCCCCAGGTGGAATTGGAAAGGACCTTCAAGATATTCATTGCTCTTTCGCATTTTCTACGTAAGTAAAGGACATGCGGTAAGAAGGTTAGCTTTTTATCAAGTATAACACCCAAAAATTTGATTTCCTCAATAACGTTAATAAAATGACCATTAAACTGGATTTCCGGTTCAGGGTGCATACCCCTCTTTCTGCAGAAGTGTACGCAACTAGTTTTCTGGCTGGAAAAATTAAAACCATTGTCATCTGCCCATTTTACAATTTTGTTAACTGCTGTCTGGAGTTGTCTATTTATAAAGCGCATGTCATTACCTTCACAGGAAATGTTCAAGTCGTCTACATATAAGCTTCCTTTTACGGTGGAAGGTATCACTTTTAATACGTCGTCAATTGAAATGATAAAAAGAGTAACACTTAAAACGCTGCCCTGGGGCACACCCTCCTCTTGAATGAAGTCGTCAGATAAAGTATTGCCTATACGAACATTAAAATTCCGGAGCGATAAGAAATTACTAATAAAAATAGGCAGGTTTCCCCTCAAGTCTAGTTTAAAAAGCTTACGCAGTATGCCGTACCTCCAGGTACGGTCATACGCCTTTTCAATATCAAAAAATATTGAAACCAAGTGGTTTCTCTTGACGAAAGCGTTGCGGATTTTGCTCTCCAGATCAGTGATGTTATCTATTGTACACCTACCACGGCGAAAACCACTTTGAAATTCAGAAAGGCAGCTATTCTCTTCCAAATAATACATGAGGCGCGCATTTATCATTTTTTCCAATATTTTGCAGAGGCAGCTTGTAAGAGCGACTGGTCGGTAATTTAGAGGGTTCGTGGATTGTTTCCCAGGTTTGAGGATCGGAATGATAATAGCAGTTCTCCAAGAAGACGGGAATAAATGTTCTTGCCAAATTCTGTTATATAGAATCAGGATATTGGATATAGATGAATAAGACAGGTTCTTCAGCATACAGTACGAGATGTTATCGGGGCCAGAGGCAGATTTATGAGTATTTTGAAGGGCTTTCTTAAGTTCATGATAAGTAAAATCACTATTGTACGATAACTGAGTATTTGTGTGAAAATTAATTGGTTTTTTCTCTGCTATTGCTTTTATTTTATTGAACGAAGGAGTGTAACTAGCGGACGATGATACATTTGCGAGAGAAGAAGCAATGGTATTTGCAATATCTTTTACTGAGGTTATGGCTTGGTTATTATGATGCAGAATATGAATTTGGTTATTGGGTTAAATGCCAGAGCAACGCCTGACTTTACTCCATAATTGTTTACTGGAGATGCTAAAGGAGATGCTGTTTACGTATTTCTGCCACGAATCCCTCTGGCTGCGTCTTAGCGTACGCCTGAAGGTTGATTTAGATTTTTTGTATATTATAAAGTTCTCCGTGGTAGGGTACCGTCTAAAGTTATTAAAAGCTTTCCTCTTTAGTTTATAAGTTTCTTTGCAGTCTTGGTTCCACCATGGCTTTGATTGTTTTCGTGGACGAGAAGAGGTTTTGCGAATTGCGGTGTCAGCAGCGGAAACTATTGTATTAGTAATGTGTTGAACAGCTTCATCAATGGTATTATTCACGACCATGGCCCTGGTGATGTTAGCGAGGTTGCGGAAAGTTATCCAATCGGCGGACTCTAGTACATAACGAGAAATCCGCTCGTTGGTAGTAGTACGAGCAGTGTGAGACAGGATAATTGGAAAGTGGTCACTATTATACAAATATGAATCGACAGAAAAGGTCCAAAAAGAAAAGATTTGTGGGGAACTGATTGCAAGGTCCAGGGAGTGATAAGTGCGAGTGGGCTGGTGGAAATAAGTAATTTCTTCATTATTATAGAGACAAAGACCATGGTCGGAAATAAGCTGTTCAATTTGACCTCCACGGTGATTGATGTTAGTACTATCCCAAAGTGGGCTATGGCCATTGAAGTCACCAATGATAATGAAGGGATGTGGAAGCTGGTTAATAAGATTATTTAATGATTGTTGGCTGATGTTATTATTTGGTGGAAGATAAATATTGCATATGGTAACGGCGGAATGAATATGAATTTGTACCGCGACGGCCTGTAAATCAGTCTGCAGGTTTATAGGAAAAATGGGATAGTCAAAAGAGGTCAAAAGAGCCACACCGCCGGAAGCTTTGCCTCCATCGGTGTGGTCTTTTCTAATGGTTTTGTATCTCCGTAATTTAGCACTGATGCCATCACGGAGGAAAGTTTCCTGCAGAGCAATACACACCGGATTATATTTATTAACCAAATCACGGAGATCGGAGACGTGATGTTTAAAGCCATGGCAGTTCCAAGACAAAAGAGCCATAATGGAAAAAAAGAACAAAAAAGAAAGGAGAAGAAATTAAGGAGGAGCAGTACACTGCCGATCAGCCTCCGAATCAGACGAGACATCAGTCAGCATGTCCTCCTCAGCGGAAACATACATTTTTAAAGAATCGTCCATTTGGAGGACGTTTTGGGATTGATTTGGGGGAGGGTTTTTTAAAAAATCAGTTCGAGTTAGAGTTTTCTTATTAACATTAGGTTGCGATTTTACACATGGAATTTTTGACGGTAACGTTTTTTTCATATTTATCTTTCTCGTTGTGGAAACTGTAGTTTTACTATTTTTAGTATCTGTAGTTTTACTATTATTATTATCTGTAATCTTACTTTTTTTATTGATATTACCAGAATTGGTTTGCTGAGAACTGTCCACGGACACTGAATCCCGGAGGGGTATGTTATGAGGTTTAATTTGAGTTTTAGTGGGTTTCGATTCATGTAGAGCACGCGTCTTATTTTCATCATTCAGAAAAGATTCAGTTTGAGTGCATATAGATTTCATGATTGGTTCAGAGATTACAGCTGCCGAATACGAAGTGCCATTTTTTGGTATGCGTGATTTAACAAGATTTCGTGCTTCGACGAAACTCATACCTTTTTCGTATTTAAGTGCCTGGACTTCTTTCTCCATCTGCCAAGAAGGACATGAACGTGAAAAAGAAGGGTGTTGTCCTTTACAGTTAACGCAGAAGGGAATTTCTTTGTTGCAGTTGTCACTGTCGTGTCCGACTACTGCGCAGCGAGCACAGGTAGTGGAACCCCGACATTACAATTTGGAATGGCCGAAACGTTGACAGTTAAAGCATCGGAGTGGATTTGGGATATACGGTCTTACAGGGCAGCGTAGATAACCAGCATTTATATGAGATGGTAATGTGGGTGTACTGAAAGTTAAGATAATATGTTTCGTTGGAAAGATATTACCATCCCGTCGGGTGGTAATCCTCCGTACCGCGCAAACCAACTGTTCCTGCAAGTTCTCTAAAATTTCAGATTCCGGAATATATTGTAAGTCAGATTCTGATACAACCCCTTTCGAGAAATTCAGTGTCCTGTGAGCTGAGACGTTTACAGGTAAGTTCCCAAAGGACTTCATTTTTGAAAGAATTGAGGCCTGACTAGTTGTGGTGACTTCAACAAGAAGTTCACCAGAACGTAATTTTTTTACTGATTTTGCATCGCCTATTGTGCTTTTTAAACATTTCTGAATAAGGAAGGGAGATATCTTATTAAAATTATTTTCTATGAGTTTTATGATAAAGAATCTGGCTCGGGAATTATAAATTTCTGCTACATTCTCTAAAGAATGTTCCGCGCGATCCGCCCAGGAAGCTGTAACTAAATTCTCTTTAGTTGCAGCCATAATCACTTTATTAGAACCACGGATTGCTTCCAGTTCGATCGGGGCCCCCGCCAGACCCCGTCGTTCCACACTTTTCTATCGTGACCAGTGTAACCGCCGGATTCTTCGCAACTAAATGACAGACGCCGGGATGTAACGTGCACCTGGTGCACGGTCCCCGACAGAATCGAGGAGGATTTCTCGCTACCTCGCGACGTCTGCCATAAAGATACACGCAACCAAGGGCCTCTACCTCTGGGACATTTTAAGGAAAACGTACCACAACCATTACCCACATAGCACTCCACTTCTCTCCGCCAACACAACCCCAACAGGGTCGGTTCCCTAGCCCAAACGGTGTCCCTCACGGGAGAGGCCGAAGAGTGGTACTGGACCCAGTAGCGTCAAGGCTGGGCGGGCGGAGATCGGTTTTGATACCATGAAGGCTCCGAAGGGGACAGATAGCACAAAAACTTTTTTTGGAAATTTTAATAATTTTCACATTTTTTTGATTTTTTATTTATTTTTTTAAACGAAGAAATGACAAACAAAAAAACACATAGGGTTAAGAAAGAAAACAGCAACAAAAAAAATTAGTGGAAGCTCCAGTTGGAAAGGAAGAAAAGTCCGGAAAGGAGAAAACAAAAGAAATAGGACAGGAGAAGCGAAAGAGAGATGGATCGCTATGGGACACTGGGGACGCTACACCCACATTCACCAAAGACAGTGAACCCCACGGAGAGAGAAAAAGACACTAGGGTACCTCGGGGTTGTGAAGCCCGTGTTTACCTAAAGAAGGTAAACCCCCTGAGGGGAAGCAGCGACAGTGAGAGGACCTCGTGGTGTCCCGATCTTGAATTTTTAACCATTTTTTTTTCTTGCTGGTCGACTTATGAAAACGTGATGCTTCAGTTTCAAACGAAGGTGGTGGTAAGTCATAAATATTTTGTGTTATATTTATCAGGCGAGAGCACTGTGTTAATTTATTATATGTAATTTGAATTTTATGTGTTCTAATAATTTTTTTAATGTATGATAACAATTAATATGATTATTTCCGTATAAGTTTGTAATCAGTGTTTAAATTAATGTTAAGTAATATTAAGAGAAATTAAATGGTAACATTAGATATTAAATTTGAGTACGTGTCCTTCAGTTATTCTCAGACATGTGTCAGAGTGTATTTCTCATATTAATAATTTAGCCAAAGAAAAAATAAATAAAAAAGCCACTATACAAAATATTCTAATTATTATATGTTCTAACTTAATTTAATAAATATGTAAAAGATAATTAAATTATGGTTTATGCTAAACTACTATTTTATCAGATGGAGATGCTAAAACATTTAATCATCTCTGTGAAAATAAAATTTATGGTCCTTCTGTAGAAATTAAAAAGGAAGAATGTATAAATCACGTAAGTAAGACAATAGGGACAGCTTTGCGAAATGCTGGGGTGTTCGTGGTGTCAATTTAGGAGGCAAAGGGTATGGTAGTCTAAAGAAAACGACAATAAAAAAGGTCAAAAAATACTATCAAAGAGCAATTTTACAGAAGGGAAATGTAAATAATATGAAAACTGCAATATATGCTACATTGTTCTAAAATGTGTCAAGGGCGAAAAGTCCTTGACACATTTCAGAAAATAATATATAAAATAGAAATTGCAATAAAAGAGTTCAGTTTGCGGTCACTTCTTTAATAGAATGTTAAGTTTTTTTATCAACAGAAAATTTCGAACTGCTGCCAAAAGAGGGCGCCACAGGACCAAAAATCCATACAATGACATCCTCGTTTTCGAATGCCATTTCTTCGCTTTGTTTGCAAATTGCGTCATTCTTAAAATGACTTCTCCCACTGAAAAGGCGAATTGTGTTGGTTGGTATTTTGAAAGCAAATCAATTGTAAAAGTGCAACGTCACTTTCATACTAAATGTAAAAAACCACCTCCAAGTCGGAACAGCATTTTGTCCTGGCATAAAAAATTTCTAAAGACTGGTAGTGTTCTGGATAAACCAAGAAGTGGTCGACCATCAACCTGTGATAGCGATGTCGAACGAATACGTGAAGCTTTTACTCGTTCTCCTACGAAATCAAAAAGACAGGCTTCCATTGAATTAGGAGTTGCCCGATCATCAATAAGGGATGTGCTCCTTATACGACTGCACTTTAAACCATACAAAATGCAACTCGTACAGCAATTAAAACCGAGTGATTTGCCAATCCGTTTCAACTTTCCTGTTGATATGCTGCATCGCATTGATGTTGATAATGATTTTTTACAAATGATTTTTTACAAAGCATTATCTTTACAGACGAAGCAACTTTTCATTTGTCGGGCCACGTCAATAAGCACAACACCAGAAAATGGGGATCTGAAAATCCACACTTTATAATTGAAACGGTACGTGATAGTCCAAAAGTTAATGTTTGGTGTGGTTTAATGGCAGATGGTGTCATTGGTCCGATCTTCTTTGTCGAATAGACTGAAACTAAAGTTTATTTGGATATGCTGCAGCTTTTCACAATTCCACAAATATCACATATACCTAACATCTTTTGGCAACAAGATGGAGCTCCACCACATTGGTGAAAAATTGTACGCAGCTACCTCGATACACAATTCCCTCACTGATGGATTGGACGAGGTGGTCCACTAGTATGGCCACCTAGGTCACCAGATTTAACTCCGCTGGATTTTTTCTTGTGGAGATATGTCAAGGACAAAGTCTTCGCTTCGAAAATGACCGACATTACACAGCTCAAGACACGGATCATCGAAGTCATTGAGAATATTCCTCGCTTCGAAAATGACCGACATTACACAGCTCAAGACACGGATCATCGAACTCATTGAGAATATTCCACAATCCATGTTGACAAGCACGTAGAATGAGATCGAGTATCGCCTAGATGTGACACGAGCTACGAAATGTGCCCATATCGAAATTTGGTAACAAGAAACTTGTTCTGTAAGGTTGGTTAGTTTGAGTTTATTGGCGCAAGGTCCAGATATGGACAAGCTGCGCCAAACATATGGTAAGCACCCGAAGAAAAAGGACGATATTATACATATTATTTGGACATTTTTAGACCAAACAAAAAACCTTGATAAAAGAGATACATTAGTCTAGAAGTTATGTTTAGCGGGAAAACAGGCATAAAAACAAAGTTGCGCAGTATTTTATAAAATACAATAAAAGGACAAAGTGTTAAATTTCCTAAAAGCAACAAACACGTGTAAAACTGTGAAGACCATTAAAGACAGTAGTATTAAAAACCATGAGATGCAAGATGAAAAAGAGTAATATCCAATAAGCCAGACACTAAATGTGGCGGATGAAAGAAAAAAGGTGATGAGAAAAAAAAAGTAAAAACAGTGAAAAGAAGACGGTGATAAAATCTTCCAGTTCCAAGTTAGGTTGGTTGGTTGGTTGGGGTTTTATGGCGCAAGGTCCAAAATAGGACATAAAGCGCCAAACACAGGACGGAAGCCAAAAAAAGGTAAAAATAAAAGTTTCTGCAGCGGAACCGATGACGGAGGTCACCAAAAAAAACTGCATCAACTTTTCTTTCTAAAATACAAATATGAGAGTAAAACTGGAATAAAAAAGCATAAAATGCAGTGTAAACGTTATAAAAATATATGTATAGAAGCGATGAAAAAAAGGTATATAAAATTCATAAAATGATTAGGTCAAATGAGTGGTGATATACAAGAAAGTAAAATAATGCAACAATTTTAACATTAAAATCAATGCGAAAAGCAAATGCCCTTTATAAAATTGGTTGAAAATAAAAAGGCAAAAAGACAAGGGTGGGGCAGATCCCCCAGCAGATCAGGCAGATTGGGTGAACTAGACCCAAAAAAACGATTGTAACAAGGCTGCAGAACAGGACAAGACGTCAAGATATGTGACACTGAAAGTGGAGACTGACAGTGTTCACATAGAGGGGTATCCTCGCCCATCAGCAAATGCCGATGTGTCAGGAGGGAGTGCCCAATTCTCAATCGTGTGAGCATGACGTCTACACGACGCAGCGGAGCACATGTCCAAGCACCAATGCATGCCTTAACCTGTCTCAGTTTGTTATTGACTTGCTCATTCCAATCTAATTGCCACTCCTGTCGAACTAGATTTTTGACAGCGGACTTCATATCGCTAATAGGAACATGCTGATTCAGACGATAAGCGGCACCTTTAGCCGCAGCATCTGCCTGCTCGTTAACCGTTATGCCGACATGACCCGGCACCCAGCAGAACAAAACACTAAAACCACGACAACAGAGGCGACGATGCAGATCCACCACCGGAGATAGAAGGGAATGGGAGTGGGACACTTCACCATTCTCCAAGGTCTCTAACACGCTGATGGAATCTGTATATACGATGAAACGTCTACATCTCTGACGGGAGATATACTTCAATGCCTCGTGTACGGCGACAAACTCTGCTGAAAAAACAGAAAGACAGTTGGGAAGTTTGTAGCTGCTAACGTCTCTGCCACAGACATAGGCACATCCAACATGATCTCCTGTTTTAGAGCCGTCGGTTTAGACACCAACATAGTTAGGGTAACTAGCGAGGTGCGACGCAAAAAGCTGGCGATACACGACAGAATCCGTACTTGACTTCACAAAACCCTGGAAAGGGCGCAAGTATGAAATCCTGTGATTACGCCAAGGTGCAAAAGGCAAAGTCTGACGCAGCATGACATCCGTATCACGGAGAGACGTCGAAGAAAGGAACGTCCTCATGCGCAGTCCAAAAGGTGGAATGCAAGATGGCCGATTTTCAAAAAGTCGGTCAAACTGACTGTCAAGAAGAACAGCATGGAGTGGGTGATTAGGTTGCGATAGGATACGGTAATACAACTGAAGCGACAATTGCTTGCGAGTTGATGGTAAAGAAGGCTCACCGCAGATGACATATAAACTCTTAATGGGAGATGTCCTGAAAGCACCAGAACAGATTCGAAGGGCGGAATGATGAATCGTGTCGAGTTTCCGTAGCACGGATAAGCGTGCGGAACCGTACACGGCGCATCCATAATCCATTTTCGATCGAATGACCGCGCGATAAACCCGGAGCATCGTAGCTCGTTCAGCTCCCCAGGACGTGTTCGATAGAACTTTCAGCAAGTTAAGAGCCTGCTCAGACTTCCGCCGTAGATATATTACGTGCGGAAGGAAGGTTAACTTGCTATCAAACAACACGCCCAAGAAACGAACAACGTTCTCCACGGATATCAGAGAATCACCTAGGTATATTTGCGGGTGAGAATGCAAACCTCTGCGTTTGCAAAAATGTACACAAGAGGTTTTTTCGGTCGAAAACTTAAATCCGTTCTCCGAACATCATGTCATCATGCGAGAGATTGCAATTTGCAGTTGTCGTTCAATGTAACGCATATCCTTGCTTTGGCAGGAAATCTGCAAGTCGTCAACATATAGATTGCCCTGAACAGATGGTGGTAAACACTTTAAAATTCCATTAATTTTAAGAGAGAACAGTGTAACACTAAGTACACTTCCCTGAGGAACTCCTTCTTCCTGAATGTAAACATCGGAAAGTGTGGTACCAATGCGAACTTGAAATTCTCGTAGTAACAAGAAGTTCGCAATGAAAATCGGCAAGTGGCCACGGAAGTTGTTATTGTAAAGGTCACGAAGAATGCCATATCGCCAAGTTCGGTCATAAGCCTTTTCGATGTCAAAGAAAACTGACACTAAATGGTTTCTTCTGACAAAGGCGTTACGAATTTCAGATTCTAAGGCAAAGACGTTATCCATCGTAGACCTGCCACGCCGGAAACCGCTTTGTAAGGGAGACAGATAAAGCTCGGTTTCTAGTACGTAAACTAACCGATTGTTTACCATGCGTTCTAATAGCTTACACAAACAGCTAGTGAGTGCAATTGGTCGGTAGTTGTTAGGGTTAGTGGCATCCTTTCCCGGTTTAGGAATGGGAATCACTGTTGCCCTACGCCAAGAGGTTGGGAAAGTATGTTCCTCCCAGATTCTATTAAACAAATACAGCAAATTACGGAGCGAGCTGCGAGAGAGATGCTGTAGCATAGCATAACTAATGCCATCGGGACCCGGGGAAGTCATCCGAGTCTGCCGAAGGCAATTCTCCAACTCGTTCTCCGTTGGTTGGTTGGTTGGTTGGGGTTTTATGGCGCAGGATCCAAAATAGGATATAAAGCGCCAAACACAAGACTACAGCCAAAAGAGAGTAGAAAAAGAGTCGCCAAGCACGAACCAACAGTGAAAAAACAGGTTTATAACCAACACTATTTAATATAAAAGCGAGTAACCGTGAAGAACTGAATAAAACGGATGATAAAAATTATGTATAAACATGTTAGAATGATGATATATACAAGGTATAAGATAGAAAGATGATAAGTAAAATTCATAAAAAACGTTGATATATAAGGTGGTAAAAACAATGATACATAAAATTGCTAAAAAGATTGTAAAAAAGATATTTGTAAAATGCAATAAAAGTTTAACGATAAAATCAATTGCTAAAGCACAGACTGTGTATAAAACCAGTAAAAAATAAGAAGGCAAACAGAGCAGGATGGGGGGGCTCCCCCAGCAGTTCAGATAAGATAGGTGAACTGGAGCCAAAAAACCTATTATACTGGGCTTGAAGCGAAGGGCAAGACGTCAAAATATGTCCAACTGAAAGTGGCGCCTTACAATGTTGACAGAGAGGGGCATCATCACCCATCAACAAATGTCGATGCGTCAAAAGGGAATGCCCGATTCTCAACCGTGTAAGTATGACGTCTGCACGACGCAGGTGAGCTGATGGCCAAGCACCAATACCTGGTTTAACCTGTCGCAGCTTATTAGTATCCTGCAGATCCCAATCTACTTGCCATTCATTCCTAACTAACATTTTCACAGCGGACTTCAAATCACTGATAGGCACATGCTGATTCAGCCGATGCACAGCACCTTTAGCCGCAGCATCTGCCTGCTCGTTACCCGATATGCCGACATGACCAGGCACCCAACAGAAAAGGACACTGAAGCCACGACGACAGAGGCGACGATGCAGATCCAACACAGGAGATACAAGGGAATGGGAGTGTAAAACTTCACCATTCTCCAAAGTCTCTAAAACGCTGATGGAATCTGTATACACTATAAAACGTCTATCTCTCTGCCGGAAGATATACTTCAGAGCTTCATGTACAGCCACAAACTCTGCTGAAAAGACAGAAAAACAGTCGGGAAGTGAATAGCTCCTAACGTCTCTGCCACAGACGTAGGCACATCCAACATGATCTTCTGTTTTCGAGCCGTCGGTATAAACATCAACATAGTTAGGGTAACTAGCGAGGTGCGACGCAAAAAGCTGGCGAAAAATGACAGGATCCGTATTCGATTTTGCAAAACCCTGGAAGGGGCGCAAGTACGAAATCTTGTGGTTTCGCCAAGGTGGAAAATGCAATGTCGGTTGCAGCATGACATCCACATCACACAGCGGAGATGAAATCAGAAACGTCCTCATGCGAAGTCCGAAAGGTGGAATACAAGATGGCCGATTTTGGTAAAGTCGGTCATTCTGACTGTCAAGTAGAGCAGAATGGAGAGGGTGATTAGGTTGCGAGAGGATACGGAAGTACAACTGAAGCGACAATTGCTTGCGAATAGATGGTAAAGAGGGCTCACCGCAGATGACATTTAAACTCTTTACGGGAGATGTTCTGAAAGCACCAGAACAGATTCGAAGGGCGGAATGATGAATCGTGTCCAGTTTCCGTAGCACGGAAAACCGTGCGGAACCGTACACGGCGCATCCATAGTCCATTTTCGATCGAATGACCGCGCGATAAACCCGGAGCATAGTAGATCGCTCAGCTCCCCAGGACGTGTTGGATAGAACTTTCAGCAAGTTTAGAGCCTGCTCAGACTTCCGCCGTAGATACATTACGTGCGGAAGGAAAGTTAACTTACTATCGAACAACACGCCCAAGAAACGAACCACGTTCTCTACGGCTATCAGAGAGTCACCTAGGTATATTTGCGGGTCAGGATGCAAACCTCTGCGTTTGCAAAAATGTACACAAGAGGTTTTTTCGGTCGAAAACTTAAATCCGTTCTCCGAACACCATGTCATCATGCGGGAGATTGCAATTTGCAGTTGTCGTTCAATGTAACGCATATCCTTGCTTTGGCAGGAAATCTGAGAGTCGTCAACATATAGATTGCCCTGAACAGATGGTGGTAAGCACTTTAAAATTCCATTAATTTTAAGAGAGAACAGTGTAACACTAAGTACACTTCCCTGAGGAACTCCTTCTTCCTGAATGTAAACATCGGAAAGTGTGGTACCAATGCGAACTTGAAATTCTCGTAGTGACAAGAAGTTCGCAATGAAAATCGGCAAGTGGCCACGGAAGTTGTTATTGTAAAGGTCACGAAGAATGCCATATCGCCAAGTCCGGTCATAAGCCTTTTCGATGTCAAAGAAAACTGACACTAAATGGTTTCTTCTGACAAATGCATTACGGACTTCAGACTCTAAGGCAATGACGTTATCCATCGTAGACCGGCCACGCCGGAAACCGCTTTGTAAGGGTGACAAATAAAGCTCGGTTTCTAGTACGTACACTAACCGATTGTTTACCATGCGTTCTAGTAGCTTACACAAACAGCTCGTGAGTGCAATTGGACGGTAATTATTCGGGTTAGAAGCATCCTTTCCCGGTTTAGGAAAGGGAATCACTATTGCCCTACGCCAAGAGGTTGGGAAAGTATGTTCCTCCCAGATTCTATTAAACAAATACAGCAAATTACGGAGCGAGCTGCGAGAGAGATGCTGTAGCATCGCATAACTAATGCCATCGGGACCCGGGGAAGTCATCCGAGTCTGCCGAAGGCAATTCTCCAACTCCTCCTCCGTAAAGGGGCAGTTGTATGACAGGTTGGACTGAGTTTCAAAACGCAAGGGTCTAGACTCGGCACGCAGTTTGTGTCGCATGAAGGTGGTCGGGTAAGACGACACACTCGACACAGAACTAAAAGCGTTGCCAATGGCGTTACCAATGTCCTCTACGGTCGACAGGGTAACGCCATCTTGGACGATGCATTTTAGGGGCTGGTCAGAATATAATCCCATGCATTTTTTCACTTTCGTCCAAAGCTGCTTACTGGGAGTGGATTATGTCAATTCCGAAACATACTTTTGCCAAGACTCTGTCTGACAACGTCGACGCACTCTACGTGCGTTAGCTCTTGCTTGTTTGAACGCAATGAAATTAGCAGTCGTGGGATATCGCCGAAATATCCCCCACTGTTTTCTTTGCTTTTTCAGGGCTTCTCGACATTCGAGGTTCCACCACGGCTTCCAATTTCTACGACCATTTTTGTGAACTCTTAGGAATAGCTGCATCGGCAGCTTCTACTATAGCTTCGGAGACAAGACGAACCGCATCATGGATATCACCGTCGACCATAGCCTGGGTAATGATTGCAATGTCTGTAAATCGCGACCAGTTCGCAGACTCATATTTGAATCGCGCAGGGCGACAGACTATAGATCCCATGCCGGACAGTGACACAAAAAATGGGAAGTGGTCACTCCCGCGAAGATCAGTCCCCACCCAGAAGTTACAAGATGGAAAAAGTAACGGTGAACAGATGGCAAGATCGTTGGTATGAAAGGTTCGAGATGGTTCGTGAAAGTGAGTAGGATCACCATTATTGAGGAGGCAAAGATTATGGTCAGTTATTAACTGCTCCACTTGCCTTCCTCGAGCGGTGTTACAGCTACTCCCCCACAACACATTATGAGCATTAAAGTCTCCAAGTATAATAAAAGGTTCCGGAAGCTGAGTCACCAAGTCGTCGAGAGTTCTTTGATCAACAACGTCGTTAGGTGGCAGATATATTACACACACGGAAATTAATTTCCGCATCTGCACACGCACTGCTACCGCTTGAAGTGGAGTATTTAACGATAGGACAGAGTAGGGATAGCTGTGAGAGGTCAGGAGAGCAACACCTCCAGACGCGTCTTTCGTGTATAGATTTTACGGTAGAAAACACAATAAAACACCCTTGGGTATGACATACCCAGCGCGAGAATTTACGTTCGTTTTGTCGCGCAGGTAATGCCGGGTTAATGACGGTACAGAAGCAAGACCTATACCTACTCGTGTGTCTGTAACATCTAGTGTTCCGAAAATTCCATTTTATGTTAGTTGGGATGAAGCTGGAAGATGAACTGTGGTTGGTTGAGATTTAATGGCGCAAGGTCCTGAGAGGTTGGTTGGTTTGTTGGGGTTTTATGGCGCAAGGTCCTGAGAGGACAAGCTGCGCCAAACACTTGTTAAACGCAAAACCACAATGCATATATAAAATCCGACATACCAAAAAACAACAGTATAGGAAGCAACAGGGTAAAAATAGTCATAGTATAAAATCTGACAAAAACGGTGAGATGTATAAGATGACAAAGATGGTGATATACAAAAATTAACGAAAGTCGTACATAAAAGGTGATAAATCATTGAAATAAAAAGGATGATAAAAACAGTTCTGGTACCCAAGTGGGAACCACATTAAAAGTTATAAACAACACATAAGAAAAAAGAAAAGTTATCAAATTTGATAAAAAGAGAAGGATGGGGGAAAAAGAGAAGGATGGGGAGATTCCCCCAATAAAACATTGACAAAAGGTGAGGAAGAATT
This sequence comes from Dolomedes plantarius, assembly GCA_907164885.2. Classification (NCBI taxonomy): domain Eukaryota; kingdom Metazoa; phylum Arthropoda; class Arachnida; order Araneae; family Dolomedidae; genus Dolomedes; species Dolomedes plantarius. The sequence continues at coordinate 5,355,374 of OU015499.1, forward strand.
AAAATATTTTTGATAGAAACTTTTAAACCTTTACATTCGGTTAAAAGGTGGAGAATGGATAGAGCTTCCCCACAAACCTCGCAAGATGGAGCGTTTTCATTAAACAATAGGTGTGCATGAGTCAAGCGGGTGTGCCCAATTCGTAAGCGTGTTAACATGACGTCTTTCTTCCTGTTTACGAGTGGGGACCAAGAAGATATCATCGGTTTAATGCTGAAAAGTTTATTACACAACTGCATGCGCCAATGCTCCTGCCAGTTTGTATATATTAGATTTTTTACAGCATGTTTCAAGTCACACAGTGGTAAGGGCTCATTCATAAAATCAGACGAGGCTTTTGCAGATTCATCAGATAATTCACTGCCCTTGATTCCCACATGACTGAGAATCCAGCAGAACAAAATACTATACCCACGACATTCTAAACAATGCTTCAAAGCAATCACTTCAAACATAAGAGGGTGATTATTTCTATCCAATTCTAAGGCTTCCAAGGCGATTAGGGAATCGGTGTAAAGTATGAAACGTGAGGCTGTTTGTCGGGATATGTATTTCAGAGCTTCTCGAATGGCTACAAGCTCGGCAGTGAAGATCGAAGCAAAAATGTGTAGGCTTCGACTAACTACCTCATTCTGGCATACAAAAGCGCAGCCCACGTGGTCTACTGATTTCTTGTCAGCGTCATGTCAATATATATGAATTTCTTCCCCGATAGGCCACATCTGCACGCATTCGTCGGACTCGACGCAGAGTTGTACTTTTATGTCAAACAAGTAGGTTAAAACAAGTTTTTAAAATATCGAAATACAAAATATTTCCTAAAAATGTATGGAAAAAGAAAAGCCGCGAGTGTGCATCCAGAAACGTCGATGGCAAATGAATTTATATTTACTTTTTTGGAGATGTTGACTCTGATGTCTATGAAACAACAGTATATAGATAAGTTAGATGAATTTTTATTTATTTGGACTTATGGTTCTATATCACCTTATTATACTGACTTCAAAATGCCCGTCTCGATAACCTTTGTGAAAGACGGCAATCCAGAAGAAACATTCCAAAATTGGTTAAAAAACTATAAAATTCAAGCTTTAAATTTCTATTATTCAAAGAATACCTTGGATATTTGTTCTTCATCTATATCAGATAATGTAGATAAAGACCGCGACGAGAAAGTGAACCAGATTTTAAAAGAATTATATGATGTTCCTTCAAAAACCTTAAATATTGAAATTTTGACTTTGACCGAACCCACCGAGATAACTATCAACATTTCCAATTACCCTGACAAGTTACCCGAGTTGTCCTTGACAATCAAACCACTTTGAATTTTCTTTGTCAACGTTTGAAGTTAAAGTTTATTGTAAAACAATTGTGACAGTAAATCTACTATTATAAAATGTGTTCTATTTTTTTTATATGTAAACTTGTATTTAGTCATAAGTAAAAATTTTGTTTGTAATAAAAGAATTATTTTGGGATTTTAGTTTTATCATTGTTTGAAGTCAAATTAATTTTAGTTTTATCATTGTTTGAAGTCAAAATTATATAAACAAAGAAAATTTGTTTCTTTTTTTGTAGCTGAAAATGTGGCGGCAATTACCCAGTTTTCATGACAGAAGATTTAGCATAGCATGTTCGGCAAGGAAAATGTCTACTAATTTACTAGATAACATTTGTAAAGACATTTTTGACATTGAAAAAAACAGTCATTTGCTTCCTTCAAAAAAAAAAACAATTTAATTAGTATTTTGAAAAAACTCGCGGATCTATGCAACGGAATATCGCGATTTGCTTCAAAGATAGAAAGCTACGTGAATTCAGTAAAATCTGAAGATATTAATATAACTATATTGGATATTAAAATTCAATTGCTCCGAATAAAAGAAGAAATTATGCCAAACATGAACTTATCAAGTTACACGTGCAACATAAATGTAACTTTAAAACCATTTATGAAATTAGAAGAATTGGCCGTGGAGGAGAAAGTTGAATTTGGATCCCTAGTCTTCAGTGTTCCGGATGAAATTACACTATTCACGCGCATGCAATTGTGTTGACGTTTGAAAATATGTAATTATTATTGTCAATTCGGGAGAAAATAACTTTTTCTTGTAAAAAAAGAAAAAATATCGCCGCTTTTGCGTGATATGAAAATTTATTCGAAATGAATTTTATAATGTAAAGATGAACTTAATAAATATTACTTTAAAAACATAGATTCCTTTCATTAAAAACTAATAAACACACAGATATACATATTTATATATTCATTCGTTATATTTGTATGTTGAATATATTTGTTCGTTAATCTCTTGTAAATATTATTTAAAAAAAATTTTATAGTTAAAAATTCTCTTTGAGACTCAATTTTCATTTATATTGTTTATAAATACATTTCGAACAAAGTTATGTATTACTTTTGTTAAATAGTTAATTTTTTTGGAAAATTTTTATGATTGTAGTATGACGTTTCGTAGAATTTTTGTGTTTTTCCACACTTTCATGTATTACAGGAGTACTTATTATAAATTTCGTCAAAAATATGACGCGAGGAGCATTTTAAAGACTTACAAATCTGAAATTTTCTCATTTTGAGAAAAACCCATTTACAAGATGCTTTTTCACTTAACTTTTAATATTTACTACTTTAATCTAAAGCTAAAAAGTTTTTATTTTCACTATATATTTTAAATGTATTTCATTTCAATATTTACATGTTTTTAAAATTCCCTCAAAAAAAATCCAATTTTTGTTCGATTTTTGATAATTTAAAAATCCGCTATCCCCTTAATTTGTTTGGGATTTCATATATCCGATATTAAGCATTAAAAGATTTAATTCATGATTAAGCTATTATTGTCTACGTCCTTGTAAAACTGCAAAACAAGTTCAATAAATGTTATAACCCAGGAACTTAGTGCATAAATATGTTTGTCGAATATATTTACATCGTTAACCACTTCCAATCTAGGAGCATCCAAGTGACGATGCTGAATTTTGAAAGTTTTCTCGGGATTAGGTAATCTCAAAAGTCCGTCGTGAAACATACTAATCATCTTAAAAAGGTGATGAGAAAAAAGAAAGTAAAAACAGTGAAAAGAAGACGGTCATAAAATCTTCCAGTTCCAAGTTAGATTTTATGGACAATCATATATATCAGGTGATAATAAAAAATAAACAGCCGTATAAAATAGGTAATATAAACATTCATATAAAACAGGTAAAAGAAAGAGGCGTATAAAATGATGAAATGACAGTGATAACTTCAAATACTAAAACTGCCGTATAGTACAGGCATAAAAGAAAAGTCATGTAAAAGTAGAAGATAACAGTGATATAGAACAAAACAGTTTAAATACAGGAATAGCAATTAAAAAAGAACAAGGAAAAACAAGAGTGAAACTGTTAAAAGTCAAAACTTCTGGACAGGGAAACCCCCATCCAGGTTAACCCGCCGTTACTCGCACCGGGCCTCCGAGGCCCGATCAGTTTGTTTAAGGTCTATAAATCCTACCCCTTAATAGTGAAATGGACCACACCCAGTCTAGCTGAGTTCAGGGTGACCTTCGACACAAAGGAGACTTTTCCGGAAGTTTGATTTATTTTGTTTGGAGGAATTGCCATTTAGCGGGTCGCTCAGGCCCGGCGCGAGTAAACGTGTTGCTCATTTCCAGTCTAAAGTGTATTGAGTTCGTAGCACAATATGGCTCGCAAACTAACGTATGATGAAGAAATGGAGCGATTGCGTACTTTGTTAGATGAAGTATCGACTGATGACGAATCTATAAACGAAGATGATGATGCAATTTCTAATTGCGATGAAAGGTTTAGTGAGCATAATACATCGTCTGAAGAAGAAATCGAGTCTGAGGAAGAGGACGCTACTGATTCTAATTCAGTTGATTGTTTTATTGGAAAAGATGGAAAAACAATATGGAAGAAAACAATGTTTCGTCAAAATGTTCGAACTTTATCGCGAAATATTATTTCAAAGGTACCTGGCAATATTGGAGAGGCAAAAAACGTAACTTCCCCTCATGAGTCTTTGAGTTTATTACTGGATGAAAACATCTTGAATACGATCGTCAGTTGTACAAATATATACATTGACAGTATCAAAGACAAATTTCAGAGAGAACGTGATGCCAAAAAAACAAAACTCTCCGAAATTAAAGCTTTTATTGGATTATTATATTTATGTGGTATACACAAATCATCCCATGTGCATGTGAGAGATTTATGGCGCACGGATGGAATGGGAATAGAAATATTTCATAGGACCATGTCCCATATTCGTTTTTTGTTTCTTATGAGATGCATAAGATTTGATGATATTACAAACAGGCAAATGAGAAAAGAATTGGACAAACTTGCCCCAATAAGGTATGTATTTGACTCATTTGTGCATAATTGTCAGAAGTTTTACACACCTGGATCCTATGTTACGATTGACGAAAAACTCGAACCATTTCGAGGACGCTGTTCATTTCGACAGTACATGCCAAAAAAGCCAGCTAGGTATGGGATAAAGATTTTTGCTCTTGTTGATGCAAGAACTTTTTTTACATGGAATTTAGAAGTTTATACAGGTACCCAGCCCCAAGGTCCGTATCATGTAAATAATTCATCAGTTGAAGTCGTAAAGAGATTAACAGAAAACTTAAATTCTGGGAGAAATGTAACAGTCGACAACTGGTATACAAGTTATGAACTCGTAAAATATCTTCTTCAGAAAAAAATTACTCTAGTGGGTACCATAAGAAAGAACAAGAGGGAACTACCCAAAGAATTTGTCAACAGTAAAAATCGTATGGTGTATTCATCATTGTTTGCATACCAAAAAGACATGACTTTAGTGTCGTATGTTCCTAAAAAAAACAAATTTGTTAACCTCTTATCCACAATGCATGGTGACAACGCTATTGATCAAGCAACAGGTGAGGCAAAAAAGCCTGAAATAATAACATTTTATAATTTGACAAAAGGAGCTGTTGATGCGGTGGACGAAATGTCTGCAGCTTATTCAACTGCAAGAATCAGCAAAAGATGGCCGATGGTTCTGTTCTTCACACTACTAAACACTGCTGCAATCAATGCTCGAGTGTTACTCCAATGCTCAAAACACCCATCCTCACAGTACAAGAAGCGTAGTCAATTTTTGAGAGATCTTGCTATAGAATTGTTGAAAGAACACACAGCGGAGAGGTGCACTGTATCATGTCTCCCTCGACATTTGCAAGAAAAACTAGCTTCCAACAGCCAAGAACCTGCTGCTAAAAAACAGAAAGTTGTTGAGAGAAAAAGGTGTTATATTTGCCCAAGTTCAAAGGACCGAAAATCTAAGATAAGTTGTCCAAAATGCGAAAGAAATGTCTGCGGAGAGCATTCTGTTTTTACATGTATCAATTGTACATAAAATTTGGTAAGTTTTTTTAATTCTATACATATATTGATTAAAAAAAATGCCCTAAACATTGTCTTAAATTATGTTTTTAGTACATGCTTAATATGGTGTTTAATTACCTGCATAAAATATAACTATTTTAAACGGGCCTCGCAGGCCCGGCGCGAGTAATCATGTCCGTACGATTGGCGCGAGTAACGCCGGGTTAAGGTCACGTTCTTGATGAACTTTTCATATGCCAACGCACTAGCTAAGACCCAAAATAATTACAATTCGCCTCAAATAACCCTCCCCTCCCCTCCTCTCCTCAAACTAATTATCAACAAACTCAAACCCCAGCGGAGAACAAAACAATCCCCTTAGTGAAGCCGCCTCAATAATAAAAGAAATTAATAATGAAATCAACACTTTAGATTACTCCCCTTCGTGAGTATAAGTGTATTAACATTCTTCCTTTGGATGTGAAGACCGATAGTGGAAAAACTTTACATAATTTTAATGCTAATTTTTTTAAACATGATCTAACTGTTGAACAATTCAAGGAGCAGTTTGAATCTTTAACAGCTGGCTTTGGGCAGGGGAAAATAAATTGGATTCGTGTAGAATATAGACTTATAGGTATAGAAAGATCGATTACCAGATCATTTAACCCGGCAATACCCGCGCAGGGTATGAGATACTCACCACGCCGCTTTTTTCATTGTTCCTTCCTAACCTTTTTTGGAAAATGGGTGAGTCCTGGTGTAGCTGACTCTAAGGTAATGACCTTGGTGGGGAACAACTTGAGGGCGATTTCTAAAAATAGATCTTTGGATATCACCTTGCCGTGTGTGTCATACCCTGCGCGAGTATTTCTGCTATAGTTCCTAGTACGCGATCACACTTTAAATTCGTTCTTCCGATATGGCGCGTTATCGCAGATATGATGAAGAAAGTTTTAGCGAAGATGATGAGGAACCTGATGATGAAGAATATAATAGTAATCATGATTCATCAACTGAAATCGACTCAGATTTAGATGATGTTGATTCTCATGAAAATAACTGTTGTATAGGAAGAGACAATAAAACAGTTTGGAATAAAGAGAAATTCCGTCCTAATGTTCGAGTTTCTGCAGAAAACATTATTACGAAATTCCCTGGAAATACATGGATTTCAAAAGATGTCACTACTCCTTTAGAGGCTTGGAATTTACTTATCTCTCCCGAACTAATTCAATGTTTAGTAACATGCACAAACATTTTTATCAAATCGATAAAAGAAAGTATTTCCCGAGAGAGGGATGCAAAAGAGACCAATGAAACTGAAATTAAAGCATTTATTGGATTGATATATATTTGTGGTGTACATAAATCGTCACATGTAAATGTAAAAGATCTCTGGGCAATAGACGGCACAGGAATAGAAATATTCCGTAAAACAATGTCCGCAAACCGTTTTAAGTTTCTGATGCGATGCCTACGCTTTGATGATATTAGAAATCGTCAGAGCAAGAAAGATTTAAATAAGTTGGCTCCGATACGAGAATTCTTCGAAACATTTGTGGAAAACAGTCAAAAATCGTATAATATCGGGGAATACGTAACTATAGATGAGAAGCTGGAATCCTGTAGAGGGTGATGTCCATTTCGGCAATATATGCCGATGGTTGGTTGGTTGGGGTTTTATGGCGCAAGATCCAAAATAGGACATAAAGCGCCAAACACAAGACTATAGCAAAAAGAGATTATATAGAGTCGCCACGCTCGAACCAACGGTAAAATAACAGATTTATAACCAACACTAATAAATATAAAAACGAGTGACCGTGAAAAACTGAATAAAAGGGATGATAAAAATTATGTATAAACATGTTAGAATGATGATATATACAAGGTAATATAGAAAGATGATATGTAAAAGTCATAAAAAACGGTGATATATAAGATGGTTAAAACAATGATACATAAAATTGCTAAAAAGATTATAAAAAAAGATATTTGTAAAAAGCAATAAAAGTTTAACGATAAAATCAATTGCTAAAGCACAGACTGTGTATAAAACCAGTAAAAAATAAAAAGGGAAACAGTGAAGAATGGGGGGGGGGCTCCCCCAACAGATCACACAGATTGGGAAAAACGCAACCAAAATACTTATGGTTACTCCACACCAACGGCGACGGACACGAAATAGAGACACATTTTGCCACCTGTCTCCGTGGCTTTCACAAAAGCCTTCTCACCGCCGGAGACGGGCAGAAGCGGCAATTTATTTGCGCATGCGCATAATCTTCTTTTTTTCGAAATCAAAATATTTACATGTGCTTCTATTCTGCAACATGGCTGGCAAATCGCGTCCACGTTTATTAAAGCTCCTTCTACACCGTAGAAGACTGCTTTTAATGCTTCTGGCGGAAGAAAGCACTGGAAATGAAAGAAAGCACTGGGTTAAAAAGATCAACAGGAATAGAATTAGGCAAGGTGCTCACGAAAACTTAATCGCTGAGATGCGATTGAGCGACGTTGAAGGTTTCTTCGCCTATTTCCGTATGAACCCAGTTGTTTTTGACAAACTTTTAAGTTTGATCGGACCGAGCATTCGAAAATTGGACACCAATTATCGAAAAGCGATTACGGCTTCAGAGAGGCTTTCGATTACTCTCCGGTGAGTATTTTTTTTTTTCCTATCAAAATAAAATCTTATTTGCATGTATTTTTAGATATGTATTATGATGAATTTATCCCTAAGCAGAGAGTTTTAAGATTAATATTGCTGAATTTAAAATTTTTTTTCATTTCTAAACTTTTATTTCAATAGTATATGTAAGAAATTGAACGTTTCTCCCTATTTCACTGTAGCTGTATTCTAATTTCAATTTCTTTTCACTGTAGCATTTAAATTATTTTTTTCTTTCTTGCCATTGGTCGAAGTGTTTTTAAATGCAAATTTTTGTAATTTTAAGTTTACAAGTTATTGTAGTATGTTTTTAAATTTTAAAGAATTGTTCGTTATTTTTATACCACCTACAGAATGCTTTTACTGAGAAAAGTGAATCTAATACTCGGTAATTATTAGTATATATTTAATTATACACGAATAAATGTTTCCCATCTGTGTATTAATAATTTTGAAAGACGACAGATTTTTAACTTTCTGAATTGTAATAAAATAAAAATATGTCAACATGTTTATTTTTTCTCAGTTTTTAATTGTTATCAGAGTCCTCTTGTTTTATCTTAATTTTTATTTCATGCTTAGAAACCTCATTATAATTTCTAAACCTTACAAGTCCACGACCCATTTAGCCAATCCGTTTCAGTTTGACATACTGTATTAAAGTGTTTGGTACTCTTAAATTTTTAATTAAACTCGGTATTATATTGATGATATGAACAAATGCTTTTCAAGACTCATCACAGAAAATTTTTATTCTTACTTTTTTGCAGATATCTGGCAAGTGGTGACTCAATGACCAGTTTGGCGTATAGCCACAGAGTTGGTCTGTCATCAGCTTCAAAGATCATCCAAGAGACTTGTCAAGATCTTTGGGATTGCCTGGCCAGTACATATATGAAAATGCCGACAACAGCAGACTGGGAGAGATTTGCTGAGCAATTTGAAGCCCAAACAAATTTTCCCAATTGTGTTGGTGCTGTGGATGGGAAGCATGTTGTCATCCAAGCACCAATGCATTCAGGCTCCCTTTTTTATAACCACAAGGGAACATATAGTTTGATTTTAATGGCAGCATGTGATCCAACATATTACTATTCCTTTGTGGATATAGGTGCATTTGGGAAGCAGAGTGACTCAACAGTATTTGCTGACACTACATTTGGCACAGCAATTCTGGAGGGGAAGCTTAACCTTCCAAATGATAAAAAATTTTTTCATTTGGGCAAACCATTACCCTTCGTGTTTGTGGCTGATGAAGCCTTCCCATTAAAAAGGCATTTGATGCGGTCATATCCTGGGAAGGATTTGACACAATCCCGCAGGGCTTTCAATTACAGGTTGTGTCGAGCACGAAGGATGGTAGAAAATACATTTGGTGTTACCGCAAACCGGTGGAGGATTTTAAGGAGGCCAATTATAGCTTCAGTCCCAACTGTGGAAAAAATTATCAAAGCTATAGTTTGCCTCCACAATTTTGTCAGCCAGAATGAAGTAAATTCTAGCATATATCAAAGGTATTATTGCCCACCAAATTATACAGACAGAGATGTGAATGGCATAATTGTACCTGGCATGTGGCGTAAAGAAAATGCTACAGAAGGGGGATGGCTGGACTTAGGAAGAATTGCTTCAAATACCTACAGCCAAAGTGCAAAGGAAATTCGAGAAGAATTTGAAGCATACTTCCATGGAAATCCTCTGCCATGGCAAGGTACAATTGTAAATAGAGGCTAATTTGCTCTGAAACAGGCACTGGAGCGATGATTTTGCGTATGATTTTATTTGTCTTGTACCACTCTATATCTGGTCATTTCCAGTTCTTCCCAGACCTGTGCCGTACACTGCAGGAAACTTCTCCTGTACTATCAACTACTTCTTGGACTTAGCCAGGATACTTCTCACCATTGAAATCGATTACAATATAATCAATAAATTCACTGTCATCATCAGATTCACAGATAGTATTTGCACTAAGTTTGGCTAGTCTTCCAGTAGTATCACCAGAGTTTTCAAACTTTGTGACTATGTTTTCTTGAATGGGCTTGACACACCTTGCAGCTTAGATTCCCACATCTTTAGATCAAACTGTCATCTGCTTTTATAAGATAGTATACCATATTATGAATGATGAGATAGTATTCCATACATAAATGTGAGATTTGAAATGTTAAATCGAATTTTAAAATGTTGTGCTGCACCTTCGCCCCAATAGCTTACTAAACTCAGATCTTTAACAAACTCTTTCACATCACATAAAATTGAATGCATAAAAGCAAATACTTCCATTGTGCCATGATGTTTAGTGTCACTGATAATAGCATAGCTTTTCTGGTCCAGTTTACCATCACTATTGATAAAGTATACTACTCCTGTGAAAATTATCTGCATTTTCATTATCTTTAATGTTGGTATATTTTTCAAAAGTGAAATAAAAATTAATGAACTATAATTAATATAATAAAATAAGACTTAAATTAACAACTTATAAGTTGTTTGACTTGTTGAATAAATTTTTATAATGCAAATAATGTGTAACAGATGCTACATACAAGTCGAAATGTCCGTTACAAACTTTTGTAACATCTGTTACATGTCTGTTTCTGCAAGGATTTTATTTCAATTATACAAATTTTGGGAGTTATAGTTTCTGCACATTTAATTTAAATAAAATAATTAAGAAAAAATTAAAATAATTATTTTTTACAAAGTGAGAAGAATTTATTTACTATTTGTAACAGACGTTACATATAATACATCATGTTGCAACTGTACCCTTAACTAGGCTATTTATATTCAAAACAGTCACAAACACTCATTTATTTTACTTTTATAGTTTTTACATTAAAATTAAATTTACTCCAATTAAATTCAGTGGTATAATTTACATAAGTAATAAGGTATAAAAATGATTATTATACTTGCTAAAAAAACTTACAAATGGATATTTTCCCATTACTTCCCCCACAAAACAAACCTAATGTAAGGGAAAAACAATAATAGGTTCTCGTTCTAGAGGCCATAAGCTTTCCAATGATAGGATGTGTTTAAAATGATTTTCTTTCCTAAGTTTCATGTTAGGTGGAATTCACGTATATGTGGCCTTTGATGTAACTCGTGATCTCATTACTAAAACCTTTGTTATTCATATTAGTGCTACTAGGTGTAAAACAAATATTTTTAAAATTGCTGGCTATGGGTATGCCTGAAATCAAAATTAAAGAAATATTTAAATTTATGAAGTTATACTTCATTTTAACCAAATGATTTATTCCCTCTCAACATTATCTGTGTATTAATGAGAAACAGTAATAATTGAAATTCAGATATTTATTCATTTCCTTTATTTAATTCATCTTGTACTACATTTAATAATCTTATCATAACTTCAACTTTTCTGCTGTCTGATATTTTTTCTAGAAGAAGTTCGAGGACTTCACTAAAAGCTTGTGGCAAATTTTTTTCACTTGCAAGCTCTCTTTGAAGTAATTTGTCTGTCAGTTCCAGAGACTTTTGTATGCTCCCTTGCATTCTCATGCGTTTATTTCTTTTTGTTAAAAAATGTTCATCCTGTATTCTCTTTGATGTACTGGCCATGGGCGTACAGGATGTGCTGGCCATCGGTGTACCTGAAAAATAAAGATTTAAATTCATAAAGTTATACTTCATTTGAACTAGTTTATTTTTTTCATTCTTAATATAATGGTGGTATGAATTCTTTCAAAGACCATGTCTCATGTATTCCATATTTTCATTTTTGTAAATTGAAATGAAAATACATAGGCTTGGAATGGATATCGAAACAGTCATAATGTTAAAAGGGTTATTTTACAGTGATAAAAGCATTTTGCTTTGATCAAACATGTAAATATTCTCATTTAGTGTATATATATTTTCTTTTCTTTTTAAATATTTCATTTTTGTATTTTGAAAGGAAAATGCATTAATAAAAACTGTTACTTACTTTGAAGAACTTCTATGTCTTCCTCATTAACGAGGGAATTCCTCATTAGGGTCTCCATCTCAGTATTAGAATCTATAAAAGTATCAAACATTGTAGATGTGAAAATTATCTCTAAAATAGTATCATATGCATGACATTTATATTCTCAAACTGTAAATAGTAATAAATGATATGTATTTAATACAATATGAACAAAAGCTAAATTATGTGTTTAAATATAAAACACTGTAAACAAATTTAAAATACTTCTTAAAAACATTAAATTTAGATTAAAAATTGTTTGTGTGTATTAAAAATATTTTTGTTGTGAGATGTTTGGTGATTTAAAAAAAAGAGTACATATTTATATCTCACCTGTATTGTTTGTTCTAAAAAGAACTAATAATCTTTGGTGGATTTTAATACAGTTTGAAGGATAAACAATTAAATTATCTTAATCTAAATAATACAAATATGTTTGGAATGGAATAAGGACATTCCAATGGCATAAATATTTTTCTCGACTTTTTTAATAGCACATTAAAGAAACTACATTAATTTAGAAGTTTTAAGTTTTTCACATTTTATTTTACAAACGAGAATAGCAGCTTTCCAAAAATTCTATGCTTCATTTTTAAAGTAATACATTAAATCTAAGCTTTCATTTTAAAAGGTGTTGCAAATTTTTTTGTCACTAGTAAAGTGGTACACATCTGTGCATTTCTTCTATTTTTTAAATTCATTTTATTTTACCTGAATGTCTCTTTGCGATAAATCTGATATTATGCAGGACAAGTAAAAATATTGCTGTAGAGATAATTATTGTTGTATAGGAAGACATAATACGTTAACATAATGTAAATAAATACTGTATCTTAAAGAATAAAAACATACCTACCTAAATTCAGTGAAACTTCCATAATATTGTGATTAAGTGGAACTTCTACAGTATTGGGATTAAGTGGAACTTCCATAATATTGGGATTAAGTGGAACTTCCATAATATTATGTGAGTCCAAATCTTTATTCGGAAGACAGAAGTTGGAGTATGTTCTGAAACCAAATTCATAATATTAAAAAAAATCACATAGTATTTTTATGGATATATATTTTTTAAACTGCAGTATACGCATATTTAGAAGCATTTTTTCTTTCATATTACTTAAATGCTTGAAACATTTTAATTACAACAATAATTAGAAAAAAAAATTTTTAAGGTGACTGTCTACATTGAAAATGTCATTTTTTGACTATTTTGGTCAATTTTATTTCTTGCAAGAATCATGTAATTCAATCTTTTATCTTTTCAAAACTGTTTTGATTTTCATTATATATCAATTAGAAGCAGAGATATAGCTATTCTAAAAAACATCATTTGCTACAAAATTGAAGGGACAAACAATTTTAAATGCTTTTTCTGTTTTATGTTTTTTAGCACAAATCTCTACCGTTATCATTATATCTCACATAATAATGCATATAATTTGATAAAATTTTCAGGAAATGTTTTAGATGTAATTGTTAATGAAATGACTTACAATAATTGATGTATAACAAATAGTTTTTTTATTTCGGGTTCTTTTTATAAGGAAAGGAATGACAAATCGGGGGAAAATTTTCATATTGGAGCATAAAATTGTCTGTATTGTTTTTACATTTTAAAATTTCTCTTAGATTTTAGGTCATTTTGAAGATAACTGTCGTATGAATCATGTGTGAGAAGGAATTTAAAATAGTAGCATTAGAATTCTGTGTAGAGTAATAGGCGTTTTAGCTAAATTTCATCAAAAATTACTTCAAATTGATCAATTTATAAAAAGTATGGTATTTACAGGTACGTTTTTGTTAATTTTTAATTGATACTTTACCATAAAAGACCAAAAAATCCTTAAAAAATTTATATTCTTTAAAAATTGGCTCCGAACTAGGCAGTCACCCTAATCATAATTTACAAAAAACATTTATTGCTTTCTTAATTGTTTGGAAATTAAAAGAATTGAAAAATATATTTAGTTTCATCTTTTAATAAAAGCTACATACTTCTTTTTTTCTTTTACATGGCCAGCTAAAAAAGATAGGGACTGTGTAAACACCCATTCCTTCTTTTTCCCTCCACTGCTCCCACTCGGCTTTATTCGTTTTTCTCTAACATACGAACTTCTCAGATTCTTCCATTTTTTTTTAACCTCAACAACTGAAAATAATAATGAAAAGTATATCATTTAAAAATAATATGAATGCACTTATCTTCAAGAATAGAGCCAATGTAATAGAAAAAAAACAAGCAAAACTTACCATCCAAATTTAAAACGGTGGCTATTTTTTTCCACGAATTTTCTTTCTTTTCGTTGTCCCTGAAGTCCGCTCTTGAGTAGTCGTAAATCCAGGGACATTCTCGGACAAAATTAATTAAAATTTCTTCCATCGTGATAATGCAATGCACTTGATTTTTACAACTGAAAGGTTCGCTGGGACGCTATCTGCAAGTCAAAACAAACATGCACGTGTATCGGTTCGGTCAGCGAGCGAGAGCCACAATCTTTCTATTCTGATTGGCTGTCGAGCACGGCGGCAGAGACAAAAGTTGAACTTTCTCCAAGAGTTGAAACCGCGAAGACCGGATACGGAGACGAACCGAGGGAGTGAAAATTTGTTTGTAATACGCATGCGCAACAGCGAAGATACATGATTTTCGTGTCCGTCGCCGTTGGTGTGGAGTAAGCATTAGTGTAGTGGGAAAGCAAACTAGGGCAAGACGTCAAGATGTGAGACACCGTAAGATGTGAGGAACAGTGTTCACAGAGAGGAGCATTCTCTCCCATCAACAAGTGGCGATGTGTCAACAGAGAATGTCCAATTCTTAAACGTGTTAGTATAACGTCTGCACGGCGCAAAGAAGCAGATGGCCAAGCACGAACATTTGGCTTAATCTGTCTTAGCTTATTGTTCGCTTCAATGTTCCACTCACTTTGCCACTCATGCCAAACTAACTTTTTGACAGCGGACTTCAAATCAGTGACAGGAATAGGCTGAACCAGACGACACACGGCACCTTTAGCAGCAGCATCTGCTTGCTCATTACCCGTTATGCCGACATGACCCGGCACCCAGCAGAACAAAACACTGAAACCACGACGACAGAGGCGACGATGCAGATCCACCACCGGAGATAAAAGGGAATGGGAGTGGGACACATCACCATTCTCCAAAGTCTCTAAAACGCTGATGGAATCTGTATAAACGATGAAGCGCCTACTTCTCTGACGGAAGATATACTTCAATGCCTCGTGTACAGCGATAAACTCTGCTGAAAAAACAGAAAGACAGTCGGGAAGTGTATAGCTCCTAACATCTCTGCCACAGACGTAGGCACAGCCAACGCGGTCTTCTGTTTTAGAGCCGTCAGTATAAACTTCAACATAGTTAGGGTAATTAGCCAGGTGTGACGCGAAAAGCTGGCGATACACGACTGGATCCGTACTTGACTTTACAAAACCCTGAAAGGGCCGCAAGTACGAAATCTTGTGATTACGCCAAGGTGGAAAAGGTGAAGTCGGTCGCAGCATAACATCCACATCACAGAGAGACGACGAAGAAAGGAACGTCCTCATACGAAGTCCAAACGGTGGTATACGGGATGGCCGATTTTGGTAAAGTCGGTCATTCTGACTGTCAAGTAGAGCAGAATGGAGTGGGTGATTAGGTTGCGAGAGGATACGGAAGTACAACTAAAGCGACAATTGCTTGCGAATAGATGGTAAAGAAGGCTCACCGCAGATGACATTTAAACTCTTTACGGGAGATGTTCTGAAAGCACCAGAACAGATTCGAAGGGCAGAATGATGAATCGTGTCGATTTTCCGCAGCACAGAGACGCGTGCGGAACCGTACACGGCGCATCCATAATCTATTTTCGATCGAATGACCGCGCGATAGACCTTGAGCATAGTTGATCGCTCAGCTCCCCATGACGTGTTGGATAGAACTTTCAGCAAGTTTAGAGCCTGCTCAGACTTCCGCCGTAGATGCATTACGTGCGGAAGGAAATTTAATTTGCTATCAAACAACACGCCCAAGAAACGAACAACGTCCACAACGGTAATAACTGAACCTCCAAGGTAAATCTGCGGGTCAGGATGCAAACCTCTGCGTTTGCAAAAATGTACGCAAGAGGTTTTTTCGACCGAAAACGTAAAGCCGTTCTCCGAAAACCATGTCATCATGCGAGAGATTGCAATTTGCAGTTGTCGTTCGATGTAACGCATATCCTTGCTTTGGCAGGAGATCTGTAAATCATCAACGTATAAGTTTCCACGAACAGATGGAGGTAAGCATCTTAAAATTCCATCTATTTTTAAAGAAAACAGTGTCACACTAAGTACACTGCCCTGAGGAACTCCCTCTTCCTGAATGTAAACATCGGAAAGTGTTGTACCAATGCGAACTTGGAATTCCCGTAGTGATAGGAAGTTCGCAATGAATATAGGCAAGTGGCCACGAAAGTTGTTCTTATAAAGGTCACGAAGGATGCCATATCGCCACGTCCGGTCATAAGCCTTTTCGATGTCGAAGATGGTTGGTTGGTTGGTTGGGGTTTTATGGCGCAGGATCCAAAATAGGATATAAAGCGCCAAACACAAGACTACAGCCAAACGAGAGTAGAAAAAGAGTCGCCAAGCACGAACCAACTGTGAAAAAACAGGTTTATAACCAACACTATTAAATATAAAAACGAGTAACCCTGAAGAACTGAATAAAACGGATGATAAAAATTATGTATAAACATGTTAGAATGATGATATATACAAGGTATAAGATGGAAAGATGATAAGTAAAATTCATAAAAAACGTTGATATATAAGGTGGTAAAAACAATGATACATAAAATTGCTAAAAAGATTGTAAAAAGCAATAAAAGTTTAACGATAAAATCAATTGCTAAAGAACAGACTGTGTATAAAACCAGTAAAAAATAAGAAGGCAAACAGAGCAGGATGGGGGGGCTCCCCCAGCAGTTCAGATAAGATTGGTGAACTGGAGCCAAAAAACCTATTATACTGGGCTTGAAGCGAAGGGCAAGATGTCAAAATATGTCCAACTGAAAGTGGCGCCTTACAATGTTGACAGAGAGGGGCATCATCACCCATCAACAAATGTCGATGCGTCAAAAGGGAATGCCCGATTCTCAACCGTGTAAGTATGACGTCTGCACGACGCAGGTGAGCTGATGGCCAAGCACCAATACCTGGTTTAACCTGTCGCAGCTTATTAGTATCCTGCAGATCCCAATCTACTTGCCATTCATTCCTAACTAACATTTTCACAGCGGACTTCACATCACTGATAGGCACATGCTGATTCAGCCGATGCACAGCACCTTTAGCCGCAGCATCTGCCTGCTCGTTACCCGATATGCCGACATGACCAGGCACCCAGCAGAAAAGGACACTGAAGCCACGACGACAGAGACGACGATGCAGATCCAACACCGGAGATACAAGGGAATGGGAGTGTGACACTTCACCATTCTCCAAAGTCTCTAAAACGCTGATGGAATCTGTATGCACTATAAAACGCCTATCTCTCTGCCGGAAGATATACTTCAGAGCTTCGTGTACAGCGACAAACTCAGCTGAAAAGACAGAAAAACAGTCGGGAAGTGAATAGCTCCTAACGTCCCTGCCACAGACGTAGGCACACCCAACATGATCTTCTGTTTTTGAGCCGTCGGTATAAACATCAACATAGCTAGGGTAACTAGCGAGGTGCGACGCAAAAAGCTGGCGAAAAAAGACGGGATCCGTATTCGATTTTGCAAAGCCCTGGAAGGGGCGCAAGTACGAAATCTTGTGGTTTCGCCAAGGTGGAGAATGCAAAGTCGGTTGCAGCATGACATGCACATCACAGAGCGGAGACGAAGTAAGTAACGTCCTCATGCGAAGTCCGAAAGGTGGAATGCAAGATGGCCGATTTTCAAAAAGTCGGTCAAACTGACTGTCAAGAAGAACAGCATGGAGTGGGTGATTAGGTTGCGATAGGATACGGTAATACAACTGAAGCGACAATTGCTTGCGAGTAGATGGTAAAGAAGACTCACCGCAGATGACATATAAACTCTTAATGGGAGATGTCCTGAAAGCACCAGAACAGATTCGAAGGGCGGAATGATGAACCGTGTCGAGTTTCCGTAGCACGGATAAGCGTGCGGAACCGTACACGGCGCATCCATAATCCATTTTCGATCGAATGACCGCGCGGTAAACCCGGAGCATAGTAGATCGCTCAGCTCCCCAGGACGTATTGGATAGAACTTTCAGCAAGTTTAGAGCCTGCTCTGACTTCCGCCGCAGATACATTACGTGCGGAAGGAAAGTTAACTTACTATCAAACAACACGCCCAAGAAACGAACAACGTTCTCCACAGATATCAGAGAATCACCTAGGTATATTTGCGGGTCAGGATGCAAACCTCTGCGCTTACAAAAATGAACGCAAGAGGTTTTTTCGGCCGAAAACGTAAAACCGTTCTCCGAACACCATGTCATCATGCGAGATATTGAAGCTTGCAATTGTCGTTCGATGTAACGCATATCCTTACCTTGACACGAGATCTGCAGGTCATCGACATACAGATTGCCACGAACAGATGGTGGTAAACACTGTAAAATTCCATTAATTTTCAGGGAAAACAGTGTAACACTCAATACACTGCCCTGAGGAACTCCCTCTTCTTGAATGTAAACATCGGAAAGCGTTGTACCAATGCGAACTTGAAATTCTCGCAGTGACAAGAAGTTCGCAATGAATATCGGCAAGTGACCACGAAAGGTGTTATTAGAAAGGTCACGAAGGATACCATAGAGGTGACAGACAAAGCTGGGTTTCTAACATATAAACTAACCGATTGTTCACCATGCGTTCCAACAGTTTACATAAACTAGTGAGCGCTATCGGACGGTAATTGTTAGGGCTAGAGGCATCCTTTCCCGGCTTGGGAATAGGAATCACTATTGCCCTACGCCAAGAGGATGGAAAAGCATGTTCCTCCCAGATTCTATTAAATAGATACAGCAAATTACGGAGCGAGCTGCGAGAGAGATGCTGTAACATAGCATAACTAATGCCATCGGGACCCGGGGTTGGTTGGTTGGTTGGATGGGGTTTAATGGCGCAAGGTCCAGAGAGGACATGCTGCGCCAAACATATGGTAAAACCTGAAAAACGATAGTTAAAAAAAGAAACAAACTGGATGGGGTTTCCCCATCCAGTATACAGCCAGGTATAAGGAAACAATAGATAAAAAAACAATGATTCTAGATCATGAACGAGGAAGACAAAAAGCAGTACTGGTAAAGATAAACATCTAGATGGGGGGTCCCCATCTAGATTGCAGTCAAATAATCCAAAAAGAAATAAAACAAGGATAAAGCTATTAAATCAACGGGAAAAATCCGGTACTTTTCAAAAAACTGAAAATAGCAGGGTGAGGTGTTTCATCTAAAAGATCTTTTAAGGTGAGTGAAGCAGAACCAAAATATTTAGAGTAAAAGTTGGTTAGTCCTGTACAATCAGTTAAAATATGCAAGACCGTAAGGTGACAGTTGCAATGAAAGCAAATTGGGGTATCTTCCCCCTCCAACAAATGTCTGTGAGTGACTCTAGTATGTCCTATTCTTAGACGGGTGATCATGACGTCAAGTTTCCTTGGATGTAGTGGAGGCCAGATAGAGATGACGGGTTTTATGTGATGGAGTTTATTATCTACTTGGAGATTCCATACCGAACGCCAGTTATTGAAAATAAAATTTTTAATGGTGTGTTTGACGTCAGAGAAAGGAATAGGGTGATCTAAAACTGTTGTGGAATCTTTTGCTGCTGTGTCAGCAAGTTCATTGCCAGGGATTCCAACATGAGCTGGGACCCAGCAAAGCAGAATACTGTAACCACGACATTTTAACCGATGATGGAGAGATATGACAGATGAGACCAAAGGATGACTATTGTTGCCAGACTTTAAGCTCTCGAGTACGCTCAAAGAGTCCGAGTATATGATAAAATTTTTATTGTGATGATTGGCATTAAAATCAAGTGCTTGTTTGATGGCTAAAATTTCCGCAGTAAAAACAGTGCATGATGAATGAAGTTTGAAACTATGAATATCCAAATTAAAAACAAAGGCACAACCGACGTGATGTGTTGTCTTCGATCCGTCCGTATAAATATCTTTATACTTAGAGAAACTGTGACGATGAGAGTAAAAAAGTTGTTTAAATATGGATGAATCGGTTTTGTCGGTTTTGTTAAAATTATGAAAGGGATTATGTATGATATAGAATTTTTCTTCCAAGGAGGAAAGTCAAATAATGGACGTACACAGACATTTATATCTTCCAGAGGGGTATTTTGGATGAAGGAGCGCATACGAAAGCCAAAACACGGTATGCAGGAAGGCCGGTTTTGATACAGGCGATCATACTGCTTATCAAGAAGCAAGTCATTTAAAGGATGATTAGGATGAGATAAGACACGATAAAAATAGTTCAATGAAAGTGTATGGCGAGTATGATACAAAGATGGTTCGTGACAGTCGACATAGAGACTCTGAATGGGTGAAGTTCGGAAAGCACCAGAGCATATACGAAGTGCACTGTGGTGCACAGTGTCAAGTTTTCTAAGAACGGATTCACGAGCCGAACCATATGATACGCAGGCGTAGTCTAGTTTTGCACGGATTACCGATCTGTATATACGTAACATAGATGTCCTGTCAGCACCCCACGATGTATTCGATAAAACTTTAAGAAGATTAAGACATTTCTCGCACTTTCTTCGCAGCTGTAAAACATGTGGAAGATATGTCATCTTCCGGTCAAAGACAATGCCCAAGAAACGAACCGTGTCCATAACATTTATTTTATGATTTTCAATAAAAATTTCGGGATCCGGATGGATCCCACGTTTACGGCAAAAGTGCACACATGAAGTTTTATTAGAAGAAAAACTAAAACCATTTTTATCACTCCAAGTCATTATACGTCTGACTGCAGTTTGCAGTTGACGTTCGATGAATGCCATGTCTTTACCTTGACAGCAGATCTGCAAGTCGTCAACATACAAGTTTCCCCGCACAGAAGGTGGTAATTGTTTTAAAATATTATTAATTTTTATTGAGAAGAAGAGTTACACTGAGGACACTCCCTTGAGGAACCCCCTCCTCTTGAATAAAAAAGTTGGATACGGCAGTGCCAACACGGACTTGGTAGTGTCGGGTAGATAAAAAATTGTTTATAAAAATAGGGAGATTTCCCCGGAAATCCAGTTCAAAAAGGTCTCGTAGGATGCCATAGCGCCAGGTACGGTCATACGCTTTCTCTATGTCGAAGAAGATTGAAACTAAATGATTTCTTAGGAGAAAAGCTCTCCTAACGTCAGATTCCAGAGCAATAATGCTGTCCGTCGTCGATCTACCCGTTCTGAAACCACACTGATTCGGAGCAATGAGGTTTCTGGTTTCTAAAACATAAAGACTAGTCGGACGTTTATCATTTTATCTAAAATTTTGCAAAGGCAGCTGGTTAGGGCAATCGGCCGATAATTATTGGGGTCAGAGGCGTCTTTTCCAGGCTTTGGAAAAGGGATAATAGTGGCTCTATGCCAAGCTACAGGGAAAACATGTTCTTCCCAAATCCTATTATATATGAATAACAAGTTATGGAGTGACCGGCGTGAAAGATGCTTTATCATGCTGTAGGTTATTCCATCTGGTCCTGGAGAAGTGTTGTGTGTGCTATGAAGGCTCTGAACGAGTTCAGAATTTGAAAATGGGATATTGTAAGGAAGAGAGGTACGTGTATTGAAGTTGAGATTTCGGCGTTCAGATTGGTGTTTGTATCTTAGAAAGGAGTCTTTATATGAAATGGCTGAAGAATTGGAAGCAAGAGCTGTGCCTATTGCGTTTGCGATTTCTGTAGGGTCTGATATTGTTTGGCTATCTTTGACAATGCAGGAAATTGGATGATTGGTGTACAAACCCATTGCCCTTTTTGCTTTAGTCCACAACTGCTTAGACGGAGTGTTGTATGATAGACTGGATATGTATTTCGCCCACGACTCTCTTTGGCTCTGTCGACGTACTTTTCTAGCATATGCCTTAGCATGTTTAAAATTTAGTAGATTTTGGGTCGTCGGGTATCTACGGAAAATATTCCAGGCTTTCTGTTGTCGTTTCCTGGCATCACGGCATTCGTCTGTCCACCAAGGTCTTCTGATTTTGCGTTTAACTGAGGAGGTTTTTGGTATGGAGGTATCAGCTGCTTGAATTATTACATTAGTTATGTTATTTATGGCATCATTAATGTCACCCACCACCATTTGCCTGGTGATGTTTGCAAGAAAGGTGAAGGTCGCCCAGTCAGCTCGGTCGTAAATGTAACGGGGTTGAGTAGCTGTAGTATGAGAGTCACTGGTTACTAGGGAGAGAAATACTGGAAAGTGGTCACTGTTGTATAGATTATTTGATACCCTGAAGTTATAAAATGGCAGAAGAGAAGGGGAACATATGGCTAGATCTATTGCATGAAATGATTTTGTCGGTAGATGAAAGTATGTGTTATCACCGTTATTGAGAATGCAGAGTGAGAGATCGGATAGAATGGTTTCTATTTGTTGTCCTCTATTGTTTGTGTTTTGACTTCCCCAAAGGGGGCTATGGGCATTGAAGTCTCCGACTATTATGAATGGGGTAGGTAGTTGGTTAATAAGATGTACCAAGGAATTTTGATCTACTGATTCGTTTGGTGGTAGATAAACGTTGCAAATGGTAGTGAGCTGACGTATGTGGATTCGGGTTGCGACTGCCTGCATATTTGTATTTAATGGTATGATCGTAGACGGGTAGTCATTGGATATCACGAGGGCAACGCCTCCAGATACCCTACCACCAACATCATGATCTTTTCGGATAGCACTGTAACCTCGAAATTTAAAATTATCAGAGTCTTTAAAATAGGTCTCCTGTAGCGCAAAGACGGCCGGAGTGTGGACAGAAATCAGATTTTTAATTTCGTCGAGCTTATTACGAGCGCCGTGACAATTCCATGAAATGATACCTGCCATGATGAGAAATTTTTTTTTTTTTAAAAAGGACGAAAGTCCACCAAGTTACGGACGCCATCATGACGACGAGGGGGAAGGAACACGAGCAGGAAGACTGGAGGTGTCCATAGACACACCCCCATCGGAATCAGAAAGATCCGAATTAGAGGCGCAAATTTGGAGGGAATCTTCCTCCATCCGCGCCACATTGCGAGGGTCTTTCACCTTACGGGAAGGACTGAAACGCTTTACAACATTACATTTTTTTAATTTTTTATTTATAACGGAGCTTGATGTAGTTGGAACGTTAAGTCGAGGGATTTTGGTTTGTTTTGTGGCAGAATTGTTAACGGATGGTACTGTATTTTTGTTTTCGTGAGGTTTATTGGTACTATTGTTTTTACTTGTTTGTGTAGAGGCATCGCACATAATTTTTTTAGGAGCGGCAGCGGAAGCATACGAAACGCCTATTCTAGGTGTTCTAGCTTCCACCAATTTGCGGGCTTCCAGATAAGGTATATTTTTATGGGCTCTGATTGTTTGAATTTCCTTTTCGGCTATAAATTTAGGGCAAGAACGGGAGTAGGAGGGGTGGTCACCCTTACAATTAATACATTTTGCCGGTCAGTTGCAGGTCTCAGAAGAATGGTTTGGCTGGGAACAACGGGCACAAATGGCTGAACCTCGGCACGATGCTTTCGAGTGTCCAAAGCGTTGGCACTGAAAGCAACGAAGAGGGTTTTGCACGTACGGTCTTACGGAACACCGAAGGTATCCTGCTGTGATAAAAGATGGTAGTTTAGGTGTTCCGAATGTCAGTATGAGATGCTTCGTACGAAGTATATTCCCGTCCCGACGGATGGTAATTCGACGGACAGCTGTTACAAGTTGATCCTGCAAGTGTTCTAAGATTTCCTCCTCGGTGGTATGGAGGAGATCGGCCTCCGATATTACCCCTCTTGATGTATTTAGATAACCGTGTGGAGCGATGGACCAGCCATATCACCGAACGTTTTGATTTTTGACAGTTGCGCAGCCTGGTTTGCATTTAATACCTCGACCAATAAATCGCCCGAGCGCAGTTTCTTCACAGAATTTACTTGTCCCACGGATGCAGAAAGACATTTTTGTATTAAGAAGGGCGACACCGTTCCAAAATTCCCTTCAGTACGTTTAATTATAAAAAATCGAGACAATTGTTGCTCCCTCGAGGGGAGAGGTTGCTCTCTCGAAGGGAGAGAATGAGTTTGAGAATCTGAGCGATCCGCCCAGGAAGCTGTAACTAAATTCTCTTTAGTTGCAGCCATAATTACCTTATTAGAACCACGGATTGCTTCCAGTTCGATCGGGGCCCCCGCCAGACCCCGTCGTTCCACACTTTTCTATCGTGACCAGTGTAACCGCCGGATTCTTCGCAACTAAATGACAGACGCCGGGATGTAACGTGCACCTGGTGCACGGTCCCCGACAGAATCGAGGAGGATTTCTCGCTACCTCGCGACGTCTGCCATAAAGATACACGCAACCAAGGGCCTCTACCTCTGGGACATTTTAAGGAAAACGTACCACAACAATTACCGACATAGCACTCCACTTCTCTCCGCCAACACAACCCCAACAGGGTCGGTTCCCGAGCCCAAACGGTGTCCCTCACGGGAGAGGCCGAAGAGTGGTACTGGACCCAGTAGCGTCAAGGCTGGGTGGGTGAAGATCGGTTTTGATACTATGAAGGCTCCGAAGGGGACAGATAGCACAAAAACTTTCTTTGGAAATTTTAATATTTTTCACATTTTTTTTATTTTTTATTTATTTTTTAAAACGAAGAAATAACAAACAAAAAACACATAGGGGTTAAGAAAGAAAACAGCAACAAAAAAAATTAGTGGAAGCTCCAGTTGGAAAGGAAGAAAAGTCCGGAAAGGAGAAAACAAAAGAAACAGGACAGGAGAAGCGAAAGAGAGATGGATCGCTATGGGACACTGGGGACGCGACACCCACATTCACCAAAGACAGTGAACCCCACGGAGAGAGAAAAAGACACTAGGGTACCTCGGGGTTGTGAAGCCCGTGTTTACCTAAAGAAGGTAAACCCCCTGAGGGGTCGGGACCCGGGGAAGTCATCCGAGTCTGCCGAAGGCAATTCTCCAACTCGTTCTCCGTAAAGGGGCAGTTGTAGGCCAGATCGGACTGAGTATCGAAACGCAAAGGTCTTGACTCGGCACGCAGTTTGTGTCGCATGAAAGTGGTCGGATACGACGACGCACTCGACACTGAACTGAAGGCGCTGCCAATGGCGTTACTTATTTCCTCTAAGGTAGAAAGTGTAACGCCATTTTGAACAATGCACGGTATTGGCTGGTCTGGATATAATCCTATGCATTTCTTTACTTTCGTCCAAAGCTGTTTACTGGGGGTGGATGGTGTCAATTCCGAAACGTACTTTTTCCACGACTCTCTCTGGCAACGTCGACGCACTCTACGAGCGTTAGCTCTTGCTTGCTTGAAAGCAACGAAATTTGGAGTGGTGGGATATCGGCGAAATATCCCCCACATTTTACGTTGTACTTTCAATGCTGCAGAACACTCAAGGTTCCACCACGGTTTCCAGTTTCTTCGACCATTAGGTGAGCTCTTGGGAATGGCTGCATCGGCAGCTTCTATTATAACGTTGGAGACAAGACGAACCGCATCATCGATATCACCGTCGACCATAGCCTGGGTAATGGTTGCAATGTCTGTAAATCGCGACCAGTTCGCAGACTCATATTTGAATCGCGCAGGGCGACAGACTACGGACCCAGTGCCGGACAGTGACACAAACACAGGAAAATGGTCACTTCCGCGAAGATCTGTCCCGACCCAAAAGTTGCAAGATGGAAAGATTGACGGTGAACAGATGGCAAGATCAATGATGTGAAAGGTCCGAGATGGCTCGTGAAAGTGAGTAGGATCACCATTATTGAGGAGGCAAAGATTGTGGTCAGTTAGCAACTTCTCCACTTGCCTACCTCGAGCGGTGTTACAGCTACTCCCCCACAAAACATTATGAGCATTAAAGTCTCCAAGTATAACAAAAGGTTCCGGAAGCTGAGTCACCAAGTCATCGAGAGTTCTTTGATCAACAACATCGTTAGGTGGCAGATATATTACACACACGGAAATTAATATCCGCATCTGCACACGCACTGCAACCGCTTGAAGTGGAGTATTTAACGATAGGACAGAGTAGGGATAGCTGTGAGAGGTCAGGAGAGCAACACCTCCAGACGCTCGCACACCCGAAACATTGTCCTTCCGAATAATACTATAACGACGTAATTTGGCCGTGTCCGCTGACTTCAGGAAAGTTTCCTGAAGTGCGACACAGGCCGGATGGTAATCTGTGATCAAAGACTTCAGATCTGAAAGTTTATTTCGGAAACCGCGACAGTTCCAGGAAATTAAAGTCGCCATCAGGAGGAAGAGGGAGATGGAGCACGAGCAGGAAGAGTTGAGGTGTCCATAGACACCCCAGCATCAGGATCAGAAAGATCCGAATTGGACGCGCAAATTTGGAGGGAATCCTCCTCCATACGCGCCACATTGCGAGGGTCTTTCACCTTACGTGAATGACTCACTCGCTTAGCAACTTCAGCACTTTTTAACTTTTTATGTATAGGTTTAGGTGTAGAAGGTTTTGAGATGGAAGAACGGGATGTTTTATTAGGTTGTGAATTAGATTTTGAAGGTGGGGTTGTTTGAGTTTTACTATTGTTTGGTTTATTGGTTGTAATAATATGCTCCGTTTGTGTTGATGAGTTACACATAGCTTTCTTGGAAGCGGCAACAGCGGCGTATGAAACACCAACTCTAGGGCTTCTAGCCTCGACCTGTTTGCGCGCTTCTAAGTATGACAAACTATTGTTGGCTCTTACGGTCTGAATTTCTTTCTCAACTATCCATTTTGGACAGGAGCGTGAGTATGATGTGTGATCTCCTTGGCAGTTGACGCATTTAGCTGGCTTTGTGCAGGTCTCAGATTCATGGTCAGGCTGGGCACATTGGGCACAGACCACGGAACCACGACACGATGCTTTCGAGTGTCCGAAACGTTGACACTGAAAGCAACGGAGAGGGTTCTGGACGTAGGGCCTGATGGGACACCGAAGATACCCAGCAATAAGGAATGATGGTAATTTTGGTGTGTCGAAAGTCAAGATGAGATGCTTCGTTGGAAGCACTTTCCCATCTCGACGAATATTAATACGACGAACACCAGACACATGTTGGTCGTGTAGATGCTCCAGGATTTCCTCTTCGATGTCGAAGAAAACAGACACTAAGTGATTTCTTCTGACAAAGGCATTGCGAGCTTCGGACTCTAAAGCAATGATATTATCCATCGTAGACCGACCACGCCGGAAACCGCTTTGTAGAGGTGACAGACAAAGCTGGGTTTCTAACATATAAACTAACCGATTGTTCACCATGCGTTCCAACAGTTTACATAAACAACTAGTGAGCGCTATCGGACGGTAATGCTTAGGGTTGGTGGCATCCTTTCCCGGTTTGGGAATGGGAATCACTATAGCCCTACGCCAAGAGGATGGGAAAGCATGTTCCTCCCAGATTCTATTAAATAAATACAGCAAATTACGGAGAGAGCTGCGAGAGAGATGCTGTAGCATAGCATAACTAATGCCATCGGGACCCGGGGAAGTCATCCGAGTCTGCCGAAGGCAATTCTCCAGCTCGTTCTCCGTAAAAGGGCAGTTGTAGGCCGGATTGGAGCGAGTTTCGAAACGCAAAGGTCTTGACTCGGCACGCAGTTTGTGTCGCATGAAATCGGTCGGGTATGACGACGCACTCGACTCTGAACTAAAGGCGCTGCCAATGGCGTTACCTATGTCCTCTACAGTAGAGAGGGTAACACCATTTTCAACAATGCACTGTATTGGCTGGTCTGAATATAGTCCCATGCATTTCTTCACTTTCGTCCAAAGCTGTTTACTGGGAGTGGATGTTGTCAATTCCGAAACGTACTTTCTCCAAGACTCTCTCTGGCAACGTCGACGCACTCTACGAGCGTTAGCTCTAGCTTGCTTGAACGCAATGAAATTTGCAGTGGTTGGATATCGGCGAAATATCCCCCACATTTTCCGTTGCATTTTCAACGTTGTGGAACACTCCAGGTTCCACCACGGCTTCCAATTTCTACGACTATTTGGCGAAGTCTTAGGGATGGCTGCATCGGCAGCTTCTATTATAACTTCGGAGACAAGGTGAACCGCATCATCAAATGTCACCGTCGACCATACGTTGGGTGATGACTGCAGAGTCTGTGAATTGTGACCAATTCGCCAATTCATATTTGAATCTCGCAGGACGACAGACAACGGATCCAGTGCCGGACAGTGACACAAACACAGGAAAATGGTCACTTCCGCGAAGATCTGTCCCGACCCAAAAGTTACAAGATGGAAAGATTGACGGTGAACAGATGGCAAGATCAAAGATGTGAAAGGTCCGAGATGGCTCGTGAAAGTGAGTAGGATCACCATTATTGAGGAGGCAAAGATTGTGCTCAGTTATTAACTGCTCCACTTGCCTTCCTCGAGCGGTGTTACAGCTACTCCCCCACAAAACATTATGAGCATTAAAGTCTCCAAGTATAACAAAAGGTTCCGGAAGCTGAGTCACCAAGTCGTCGAGAGTTCTTTGATCAACAACGTCGTTAGGTGGCAGATATATTACACACACGGAAATTAATTTCCGCATCTGCACACGCACTGCTACCGCTTGAAGTGGAGTATTTAACGATAGGACAGAGTAGGGATAGCTGTGAGAGGTCAGGAGAGCAACACCTCCAGACGCGTCTTTCGTGTATAGATTTTACGGTAGAAAACACAATAAAACACCCTTGGGTATGACATACCCAGCGCGAGAATTTACGTTCGTTTTGTCGCGCAGGTAATGCCGGGTTAATGACGGTACAGAAGCAAGACCTATACCTACTCGTGTGTCTGTAACATCTAGTGTTCCGAAAATTCCATTTTATGTTAGTTGGGATGAAGCTGGAAGATGAACTGTGGTTGGTTGAGATTTAATGGCGCAAGGTCCTGAGAGGTTGGTTGGTTTGTTGGGGTTTTATGGCGCAAGGTCCTGAGAGGACAAGCTGCGCCAAACACTTGTTAAACGCAAAACCACAATGCATATATAAAATCCGACATACCAAAAAACAACAGTATAGGAAGCAACAGGGTAAAAATAGTCATAGTATAAAATCTGACAAAAACGGTGAGATGTATAAGATGACAAAGATGATGATATACAAAAATTAACGAAAGTCGTACATAAAAGGTGATAAATCATTGAAATAAAAAGGATGATAAAAACAGTTCTGGTACCCAAGTGGGAACCACATTAAAAGTTATAAACAACACATAAGAAAAAAGAAAAGTTATCAAATTTGATAAAAAGAGAAGGATGGGGGAAAAAGAGAAGGATGGGGAGATTCCCCCAATAAAACATTGACAAAAGGTGAGGAAGAATTAAAATATTTTTGATAGAAACTTTTAAACCTTTACATTCGGTTAAAAGGTGGAGAATGGATAGAGCTTCCCCACAAACCTCGCAAGATGGAGCGTTTTCATTAAACAATAGGTGTGCATGAGTCAAGCGGGTGTGCCCAATTCGTAAGCGTGTTAACATGACGTCTTTCTTCCTGTTTACGAGTGGGGACCAAGAAGATATCATCGGTTTAATGCTGAAAAGTTTATTACACAACTGCATGCGCCAATGCTCCTGCCAGTTTGTATATATTAGATTTTTTACAGCATGTTTCAAGTCACACAGTGGTAAGGGCTCATTCATAAAATCAGACGAGGCTTTTGCAGATTCATCAGATAATTCACTGCCCTTGATTCCCACATGACTGAGAATCCAGCAGAACAAAATACTATACCCACGACATTCTAAACAATGCTTCAAAGCAATCACTTCAAACATAAGAGGGTGATTATTTCTATCCAATTCTAAGGCTTCCAAGGCGATTAGGGAATCGGTGTAAAGTATGAAACGTGAGGCTGTTTGTCGGGATATGTATTTCAGAGCTTCTCGAATGGCTACAAGCTCGGCAGTGAAGATCGAAGCAAAAATGTGTAGGCTTCGACTAACTACCTCATTCTGGCATACAAAAGCGCAGCCCACGTGGTCTACTGATTTCTTGTCAGCGTCATGTCAATATATATGAATTTCTTCCCCGATAGGCCACATCTGCACGCATTCGTCGGACTCGACGCAGAGTTGTACTTTTATGTCAAACAAGTAGGTTAAAACAAGTTTTTAAAATATCGAAATACAAAATATTTCCTAAAAATGTATGGAAAAAGAAAAGCCGCGAGTGTGCATCCAGAAACGTCGATGGCAAATGAATTTATATTTACTTTTTTGGAGATGTTGACTCTGATGTCTATGAAACAACAGTATATAGATAAGTTAGATGAATTTTTATTTATTTGGACTTATGGTTCTATATCACCTTATTATACTGACTTCAAAATGCCCGTCTCGATAACCTTTGTGAAAGACGGCAATCCAGAAGAAACATTCCAAAATTGGTTAAAAAACTATAAAATTCAAGCTTTAAATTTCTATTATTCAAAGAATACCTTGGATATTTGTTCTTCATCTATATCAGATAATGTAGATAAAGACCGCGACGAGAAAGTGAACCAGATTTTAAAAGAATTATATGATGTTCCTTCAAAAACCTTAAATATTGAAATTTTGACTTTGACCGAACCCACCGAGATAACTATCAACATTTCCAATTACCCTGACAAGTTACCCGAGTTGTCCTTGACAATCAAACCACTTTGAATTTTCTTTGTCAACGTTTGAAGTTAAAGTTTATTGTAAAACAATTGTGACAGTAAATCTACTATTATAAAATGTGTTCTATTTTTTTTATATGTAAACTTGTATTTAGTCATAAGTAAAAATTTTGTTTGTAATAAAAGAATTATTTTGGGATTTTAGTTTTATCATTGTTTGAAGTCAAATTAATTTTAGTTTTATCATTGTTTGAAGTCAAAATTATATAAACAAAGAAAATTTGTTTATTTTTTTGTAGCTGAAAATGTGGCGGCAATTACCCAGTTTTCATGACAGAAGATTTAGCATAGCATGTTCGGCAAGGAAAATGTCTACTAATTTACTAGATAACATTTGTAAAGACATT
Source organism: Dolomedes plantarius (assembly GCA_907164885.2). Classification (NCBI taxonomy): domain Eukaryota; kingdom Metazoa; phylum Arthropoda; class Arachnida; order Araneae; family Dolomedidae; genus Dolomedes; species Dolomedes plantarius. Next base: position 5,386,691 of record OU015499.1, read on the forward strand.
TTTGACATTGAAAAAAACAGTCATTTGCTTCCTTCAAAAAAAAAACAATTTAATTAGTATTTTGAAAAAACTCGCGGATCTATGCAACGGAATATCGCGATTTGCTTCAAAGATAGAAAGCTACGTGAATTCAGTAAAATCTGAAGATATTAATATAACTATATTGGATATTAAAATTCAATTGCTCCGAATAAAAGAAGAAATTATGCCAAACATGAACTTATCAAGTTACACGTGCAACATAAATGTAACTTTAAAACCATTTATGAAATTAGAAGAATTGGCCGTGGAGGAGAAAGCTGAATTTGGATCCCTAGTCTTCAGTGTTCCGGATGAAATTACACTATTCACGCGCATGCAATTGTGTTGACGTTTGAAAATATGTAATTATTATTGTCAATTCGGGAGAAAATAACTTTTTCTTGTAAAAAAAGAAAAAATATCGCCGCTTTTGCGTGATATGAAAATTTATTCGAAATGAATTTTATAATGTAAAGATGAACTTAATAAATATTACTTTAAAAACATAGATTCCTTTCATTAAAAACTAATAAACACACAGATATACATATTTATATATTCATTCGTTATATTTGTATGTTGAATATATTTGTTCGTTAATCTCTTGTAAATATTATTTTAAAAAAATTTTATAGTTAAAAATTCTCTTTGAGACTCAATTTTCATTTATATTGTTTATAAATACATTTCGAACAAAGTTATGTATTACTTTTGTTAAATAGTTAATTTTTTTGGAAAATTTTTATGATTGTAGTATGACGTTTCGTAGAATTTTTGTGTTTTTCCACACTTTCATGTATTACAGGAGTACTTATTATAAATTTCGTCAAAAATATGACGCGAGGAGCATTTTAAAGACTTACAAATCTGAAATTTTCTCATTTTGAGAAAAACCCATTTACAAGATGCTTTTTCACTTAACTTTTAATATTTACTACTTTAATCTAAAGCTAAAAAGTTTTTATTTTCACTATATATTTTAAATGTATTTCATTTCAATATTTACATGTTTTTAAAATTCCCTCAAAAAAAATCCAATTTTTGTTCGATTTTTGATAATTTAAAAATCCGCTATCCCCTTAATTTGTTTGGGATTTCATATATCCGATATTAAGCATTAAAAGATTTAATTCATGATTAAGCTATTATTGTCTACGTCCTTGTAAAACTGCAAAACAAGTTCAATAAATGTTATAACCCAGGAACTTAGTGCATAAATATGTTTGTCGAATATATTTACATCGTTAACCACTTCCAATCTAGGAGCATCCAAGTGACGATGCTGAATTTTGAAAGTTTTCTCGGGATTAGGTAATCTCAAAAGTCCGTCGTGAAACATACTAATCATCTTAAAAAGGTGATGAGAAAAAAGAAAGTAAGAGGGGGTAAAGAAAGTAAGGGGGGGAAAGTAAACGGGAGTACCTCCCGTTTACCCGAAGCGGGGGCCAAAGCAGTGTATTGGGCGACCAAAACTGACCCTCAACCACCAGGGTTCCCTTTTCCGGGAACACGGGTCTCCACGCACGGCAAACACGTGGGTAGTTTAATCGCCATTAGATGCTAGAAACAACAGACTGGAAACAGCATCTGATGGGGAGTCTTCACCTCCGAAGAGGTAACCGCAACGAGGGAGGAGAAAAAGGCAAAAAGAGAAGGATGAGGGGAGAGGAAAAAGGAAAGGAGAGATAATTCGCTGGGGTACCTTGGGATTGCGACACCCGTGTTTACCTAAAGGTAAACCCCTGAGGGGTAAAAATAATTGGATTGATAGATAAAAAACTGGTTCAAAAATTGGTTCTTGGCTTGGAAAAATTTCAAATGAAAGTAATTTTCGAGCTCCTCAGACTGTATGGGGAGTTTTTGGTAAAATGTTGCACATGTGGAAGTACCATGCTTCTACACAATTGTATCCTAATCCTATTGGTGTAAGTGATGTTCCTGCTTCTGATTTTATATTGGAAGAGAAATTTGTAAACATAACTTGTGAAGATTATATGAGTTAAATAAAAGCAGTGGCTTACCACAAAGCAGATGTAAATACTTGCGTCTGTTTTTATTGCGAGCCGCGCCTGCGATGTACGTGTGGAGTTACGGACACAGCTATGTTTCTAAACATTGTGACCTTCATCAACTGCAAAGCCTGTGCTCATGTTGTTACCTCTACTAATTAGTCACCAGTGAGAAGTTCTTACGGTTTGACCGTTCTCTACATAGGCATAAAGACATTTCTGAATAAGAAAGGGCGACACCGTTGCAAATGTGCCTTCCTTACGGTTTATTATAAAAAAATCTAGCCATTTGTTGCTCCCTCGAGAGGAGAGATTTTTCATTTTTCTAGAGATTTAAAAAATCCATAAAAAAAGGGCATTTAATTCGGTTCTCAGCGGAACCACCCACCACGGAGCCAAACAAGGGGGTGCAGATACTTGCACCAGTGCTCACCGAGAACTATAAGCACACGTAACGACCCTGAAGCAGACCTCCACCCTTAACGAAGTGCCCAGAAGCCGAAACGATAGCTTAGTTCCTAGCCGGAAACGATAGCATAGTTCCTAGCCGGAAACGATAGCATAGTTCCTAGCCGAAGACAATATCAGCGACCACCCGATTAATACATTAGGGAACCACTAAGTACCTACCGTTTACCCGAAGAGGGGGCCGAAGTAGTGTGTTGGGCAAACTAAGCTGACCCTCAACTATCAAGATTCCTTTTCCGGGGACACGGGTCTCCACGCATGGGAAACACGTGGGTGATATAACCCCGTTAGAAGCAAGAAGCAACAGAACGGCAACAGCTTCTAATAGGGTGCCCTCGCCTCCGAAGAGGAACCACACCGAGGGAGAAAAAAAGAAAATAGTAGAAGGAACTGCTGATACATGCTGATCGCGGAGATTCTCCAGGATTTCGTCTTTGGGAGTGTCTAGGAAAATATTTTCGGAGACGACGCCACCTGATGTGTTGAAAGAAGTATGGGCAGAAACAAGAACGGGAATTTGACCCAGAGTTTCACAGGAGGAAATTAGAGATGCCTATTGCGGTGATGAGACCTCAACCAACAAGTCTCCAGATCGAAATTTTCTTAAGAACTTTGCTTCACCTAGTAATGATTGTAACAATTTATGTATAAGGAAAGGAGACACATTATTAAATGAATCATCTTTACGTTTGATTATGAAAAATTTCAAAAAACTTAAATTATCCTATACATGCGACGCTGGTGGCTTATCCCTCACCGTAGATTTTTTTTTTTTTTAAGTATCCATACAAGGGGGCTTAAAATTCAGTTCCCCGCCGCACCACAAGGGGATGCAGATACGTGCACTAGTGCTAACCGAGAACTAGACGCACACGAAACGACCCTGAAGCAGATTTCACCCTTAACGAGATGCCCAGTAATCGGAACGATTGCTTGGTTCCTAGCCGAGGACAAAATCAGCGACCAGCCGATTGATACAACAGGGAACCACTATGTACCTCCCGTTTACCTGAAGCGGGGGCCAAAGCAGTGTATTGAGATACCAAAACTGTCCCTTAAGTGCCAGTATTCCCTTTTCCAGGGACACGGGTCTTCACGCACGGGAAACACGTGAGTGATAAAGACCTCAACAGAAGCAAGAGACAACAGAACGGAAACAGCTTCTAATGAGGTGCCCTTCCCTCCGAAGAGGAACCACACCGAGAGAGACAAAAAAGAAAATAGTAGAAGGAAGAGAGGAGAGGAAAAAGGAAAGGAAAGATAGTTCGCAGGGGTACCTCGGGATTGCGACACCCATGTTTACCTAAAGTAGGTAAACCCCCTGAGTGGTATAGAGTGTTTACAAAGTCCAACTCGGAGATAACGCCACGCGACGAGTACAAGAAACTGTAGATGGATATGAGAACCGCAAATTGACCGAGAGAAGTGCATGTAGATAGAAGACTGGCCTGTTTAGATGATGACACTTCCATTAACAAGTCTCCAGATCGGAGTTTTCTTACAGATTAAACTTCGCTAATTAAAGACTGTAATGATTTCTATATTATAAACGGAGAAACGTTGTTGAAATTACCTTCTCTACGTTTGATTATAAAAACACGGGCTGTAGACAATACGGTACAATCATTTGGTTTTAGCGACTTATCCCTCACCGTGGGATTTTTTTTTTTTAAGTTTCCATGAAAAAGGGCAATAAATTCAGATCCCGGCCGCACCACCCACCATGGAGACCAACGAGGGATGCAGGATCCTGCACCAGTGCTAGCCGAGAACTATACGCTCACAAAGCGACCCTGAAGCAGACTCCACCCTTATCGAGATGCCCAGTAATCGGAACAATTGCTTGGTTCCTAGCTGATGACAAAGTGAGCGACCAGCTCACTATAGGATACTATAGGGATTGATACTATAGGGAACCACTAAGTACCTCCCGTTTACCTGAAGCAGGGGCTAAAGCAGAGTATTGGGATACCAAAAACTGCCCCTCAACTGCCAGGATTCCCAATATCCACAGACACAGGTCTCTGGGCAAACACATGGGTGACATATACGTCATTAGAAACTACAAGCAACAGAGCGACAGCAGCTTCTAATGGGGAGCCCTCGTCTCCGAAGTGGAACCACACCGAGGGAGAAAAGAGAGAAAAAAGTAGAAAAAGAGATGAGAGGAAAAGGGAAACGAGAGGGAGTTCGCTGGGGTAGCTCGGGATTGCGACACACGTGTTTACCTAAAGAAGGTAACCCCCCCCCCCCTGAGGGGCTTTAATACAGGAGATCGGATACTAAAAATAGAGTCCCATTGTCCTCTTTGCACGAGTCCACAACTGCTTACTGGAGATATATGATGTAAGACTAGAGACATACTGTGTCCAAGAATATTTTTGATACCCGCGGCCTAGTCTTCTTGCCTGCTTGAAAACGATATAGTTGGCTATGGTGGGATATCGTCTGAAAATACCCCACGCTTTTCTGGTTTTTTTTTAATACCTTTCGTGCATTCTAAATACCACCAAAGTTTCCGGTGCCTATGTGTAAAAGATGAAGTTTTAGGGATCGCTGCATCTGCGGCTTCCATTATTACATCGGTAACTCTTTTGACACAATCGTCGTTCTCGCCAATAACCATACCTCTGGTAATCACTGCTCTGGCGTCATACAGACACCAGTCAGCTGCATCATAAATGTAATGGGGAAGACGACGAACAGGCCCACACCCACCCCCAGAAACTGAGAGAAAAACTGGGAAGTGATCCCTGTTCCTCAAGTCATTCCCTACATTAAACTGCCAGAAAGTTAAAAGTGAAGGACTGCAGATCGCCAGGTCAATTGCGTGAAATGTCCAGGATGGCTCATGGAAATGGGTAGCTTCACTGTTGTTTAACAAACAGAGAGAGTGATCAAAAATCAGCTTTTCGATCTGTTGCCCACGGCAGTTACTATTATCACTACCCCACCAAGGACTATGCACATTGAAGTCACCGACAATAATAAAGGGTGCTGGAAGCTGAAACACTAAATCATCAAGTAACCTGTGATCAATTACACTATTAGGAGGAAGATAGAGATTGCACGCAGTAATTAACTTTCTCACGTGCACTCTAACACCAACTGCTTGCAAGGTGGTTATGTAATGTAATTGCAGTGGATGGATAGTCATGAGAGGTCAAAAGGGCAACGTCTCTCCCACTGCCATCGTTATCTCTACTAGTGCAGCTGTAACGACGAACCTTCGCTGCGTCAGCTCACTTGAGAAAAGTTTCCTGAAGTGCGACACAAACCGGGTGATATTCGCGGATCAGGGTCTTAATATCTTGGATGCTTATGGCGGAAACTACGGCAATTCCATGAAATTATGGAAGCCATTATGAAAGATGTCAGAGAGGCAACAAGGGTGAAGTGGACCCTTTAGACTGTGGAATGGGAGGAGTTTCCTCAAATTCCACGACATCATCCGAAAGATCAGATGTGTCAAGTTGGATTGGAGAGTCCTCGGCTATATGCCGACGGAACGACTTTGGATTTTTTGGAATAAGTTTGGGTTTTTTTTGCTTTTTAGAAAACCCAATGCGCTTTCTAGGGAGTAGTGTAACTTTTCTATTCGGATTTGGTGGTATATGTGGTATAGTGTTATAGTTAATTGTTTCTGGTATTTTAGAATCTGGAGCTTTTTTACGGGTTGTAGAAGGCGGTGATGAAGGAGTACGTTTTCCATTTCGCGGAGTAATCTTATTAGGTTCATTTCCAGTCTGAGTGATGACGAATTCCATAGTTCTTACAACAGCTGCAACATAGGACCGTGGACATTTGGTGTCCTGGCGTCCATCAATTTCCTCGCCTCGGTATATGAAATGTTTCGCGTGACTTTTAACCCTCTGGCTACTCATCCCGCGATTTCCACGGGCAACTCAAATGTAGCAAAATTTGCTCATCCTGCGATTTTCGCGGGCAGGAGTTTTTCTTCCTTTACTGAGGAGCGCCTCCCGCCTTTTCACCATTTAACCAACGAAATAAATTACATACAGTGTTAGACGTTTAATTTAGGTTTTGAAAAACAGATGTCGTTTGTCATCCATTAAATTGCGGCATTTGAAGGTACTTGGTATTTACCGCTCTAACTTCACTATGTTTGCCGCCTTTTTCTAATCAGAAATGGCTGCTAGAAAAGGTTCAGCGATTGACAGAGCATATATTCCTGATGACTTATCAGATTCTGAAAGTGATTTTAGTTTAGATAGTGATAGCGATATAGATTTTTCAGACTGCTCCTCAGATGGCGATGAATCTGATCATGATTTAATAAACTTGCAAAGCGTTAGGCAGTGGTGCAAAATTGATTTGAAGAATATTCCTCCACCTCCTCCTCCAGTTCCTTTTCGTAGAAATCCGGGAATTACTGTGAATATAGCTAACAATGCAAGTACATTGAATTATTTTGAACTTTTTTTTTTGAAGATCAAATATTACGAATGATAGTCCAAGAAACAAATAGATACGCTCAACAATATACCCATACAGCAGTTTGTAAAGAGAGATCACGCTGGAAAAAATTGACAGAAACGAATGAAGAACTAAGACTATTTTTTGCAGTTTTGTTACTCCAAGGAGTCATAAAGAAGCCAGAACAAGAGCATTATTGGTCTAAGCGTCAAATATCATCCACACCAATTTTTGAAAAAGTAATTTGAAGAAATAGGTTTTTATTGCTTATGAAGTTTTTTCATTTTACCAATAATGAGGAATTTGATAAAGACCGACACCCATGGCCGAAACTGAATAAAATTTATGAACAAATGGAACATCTTCAATGCAAATTTCGAGAAGTCTATATACCAGGGGAAATTCTTAGTTTAGATGAAAGCTTGATGCGGTTCAAAGGCAGGCTGAACTGGAAAATGTTTATTGCCAAAAAAAGGGCAAGATTTGGCTTGAAGTTTTTCGTTCTTTGTGAAGCAGAAAGTGGATACATTTCAGATTTCCTCATATACACAGGTGATAGAACAGTGTATAATCCGAAATACAGCCACTATCCAGTTTCCACCAAAATAGTTTTACACTTGATGGATCGATTCCTGGGAAAAGGATAATTTTTATGTCGCCACAGCTAGCAGACATCTTAGTTACAGAAAAGACGGACACTTATGGGACAGTGAATAAAACCAGATAAGACCTTCCTGTCAATTTTTTAAAAGAGAAAGTCCCCAAGGATGAAATTTTTGCTTATCAAAGAGGTAAAGTTATGGCCCTGAAGTGGCAGGACAAGAAGAGTGTTTGCCTTATTAGTACTATTCATGATGCAAGCTCTTATTTGGTTACATGCAAATCTAACAAGGCTGTTATGAAACCAGTTGTCGTTTGTGACTATAATAATACAATGGGTGGCGTCGATTTATGCGACCAAGAAATGTCCTACTACCCAACGCTCCGAAAACAACAGGGGAAGTATTATATCAAAATTTTCAGGCAGTTTTTAGATCAATTGTTGTGGAATGCCTATGTACTTTACAAAAAGCAAAACCCAACACAAAATATAAAGCTCTTGGAATTTCGTTTGCAAATGGTTGAAGAAAGTATCCAAAAGTATTCTGATGTAGATAAAAGCAGTTGTCTCTGGAAAACCGAGTTCTACTCCGAACCCTTTGAGACTGACAGCTCGTCATTTTGCAAGGCACATATCGCCTAACCCCATAAAAAGTGAACCTGGAAGACAGTGTGCTGTTTGCTGTTCAAGAAAAGAAGCAATGGAAAAAAAATTCGCAAAGAAACACGAATCTGGTGCAAAGACTGTGAAGTTGGACTTTGCCTTGAACCCTGTTTCGAACTCTATCATACTTAACTACATTTCTAAGGTATTTTTTTCTCAGTGCATTATACTTTCTTAAAATTTATACATTTTACTTTTTTATATTATGTAATAAATAGAAATTAACTGCAATTCAATTGAAATTTATTTTAAAAACTTTTTTGTGTGCGATAACATCTGAAATTGTTTTTCTGATAGCTTAGTTTCTCATGATACAAATCTATATAAAAAATCTTTTCTAGAAAGAAAAAATGCATATTTCAATTCTCTAAAATGTATATAGATTTTAAATATGCACAAAAAAATACACAATTTTTTAAGCGATTTTGGTCCACAAATTGAGCAGTCAGAGGGTTAAAGTCTGCACCTCTTTCTCCAAAATCCACTTAGGGCATACTCGAGAGTAGGCTACGTGATCACCTTGATAGTTCACACAACGGATGCAGGATCCTGCACCAGTGCTAGCCGGGTCTATATGCTCACGAAGCGACCTGAAGCAGAATCCACCCTTTGCGAGATGCCCAGTAATCAGAACGATTGCTTAGTTCCAAGCCGATGACAAAGTCAGCGACCAGCCGATTGATACAATAGGGAACCACTATGTACCTTGAGTGCTAACATTAGTCACGCTAGTTTTGACCTCTTGGTAAAGGTAGCATGTTTTTAAAGAAATGCATAGGTTGAAAATTGATAGCTTCACCTGAGGCCTTAATACAAATTTAGGCCTGCCAATTTAATAGCTAATTAGCCCCGTAGTCCTGGCAGATGCATTTTAATCAGTAAAATCTTATTTTAAATGTCATCATTCAGCACTCTTAGAATAATAGGGTAGAAATAGCATATTTCTTGTTTCATAACATTCCACAATGCTATTTTATTGATATAACACATTGAGATATGTCTCTTCTACATGGTTAATTACACTTGTGAACTTTATATATTAATGCTAGGTCTCTTTTGAATTTAGGTTTAAATGTGTGTTTTATATTTTTGATCATGCTATAACATCATACATGTAAATTAGGTTTCTTTCAGAAAACCATATTAAAAAAAATGTGCCTTGGGTGGTGTGGAAACAAACTTCTTACAAATTTGACTTTTCAAAATTAGACTTTTTTGAAAAAGCGTTTTATAATGATTTTTCAAAAACTTTTCAGAGTTTCATAATTTAAAAAGGTGATTTTTATTCAAAATGCTTAAAAAAAAAAATTTAAGTCCAGCATTTTCAAAACACTGCTTGAAACATGTTGGCGAGAAATTTTCCATTCCCCCAAACACAGTAAAATCGCCAACATTGGAGCCAAAAAAAAAACAGATGGCAGACCTGGCCCTCAAACCAAGAGTAGTCCCAAACCCTTTGTTAAGTTTAATAAATTGTTTAATTTGTTAATCTATTTCAGATCTGAGCAATTTTAAGTAGGTATCATAATTCAGTTATTCATAACTTAACAACATGTCACCAATAAATTAGAACACATCATTATAGATAAACCGCAAATGCTGTAGTATTTACTTAAGTGTCCAATGTTTCAGTAATTTTCCTGTTGAATTTCAATTGCAGAAACCTACGGTATAATCTCTGTATACTAAAATATTTAATGTTCTCAATAAAATCGTTAACACAGGTTCTCTCATTTCAGTTAGCTAGTCTTAGACTGCAATTGGCTTATTTATTTGAACAAGCCACAGATGTTTCAGTGATTTTTATGTTGAATTTTAACAGCAAAAATCTAAGGTCTCTGCAGATTCAAATTTTAATAATTCTCAGTAAACACTGGTTTTCTGCTCCATCTCAGTTGACTTTTCTTAAACATTCATCAGTGTAACTTGCTAAGTAATTTTCTTTTTCACAAAAAGCCTTATTCATGATTTTATATGTATTTAAATAAAAAAGAAGAAAATAATATAAATCTCGGTATCTTTAAATAAGTCATTTTGGTTTATACTATCTTAACTTTTTGATGATCCCTGAAAATCTTATAGTCTTACAAGCCTACTAGTCAAACTTTGCATAAAAAACTAAAGTCCATAGAATTTAAAGATAATAAATAATAAATTCTATGATTTTCGAACTAAATATCTAATCAGTTGCCTTTACATCAAAAACAAGTTGTAAACAATTGTAAATTATTTTTACATACCAAATACACACTGAACTATCAGTCATGTTTATCAATAACAGGCTGCGTCTTAACTTCACAAATAGTAGCAAAGGCAGTAATTTGCTCTCTTCCCAAATATGGGACTTAATGTTATGACATCTTAATGATTACATTCAAAATTTCCAAATTCCTAACAGCCTTTCATACCGAGTAAATTCATATTTATTTTGAAAAAAAAAACTATGCATTTTCATTTTATCATTTGAAGCGGAATTTAAAAATAGCTCCAAATTCAAAATTTCTAGTTAGTTAATCAAGTCTAAACAATATTACCAATCAAAGTTTAGAACTTCTGAAATGCAAATTAAGAGAGTTTATAGTTTTTGTGCATCTAGTTTTTGGCATAAATATAACTTTCTGTATAACTAAATCAAATACTAGATGGATATAAATAAAAAAGGAGGATAAGGCTTCATTGTATCAAACAAAATTTCAAAATATCACAAAACAAGATGATCAAAATTTGAACCATACTTAATAACTCTCTTAAAACTTTTTTCAGCTGTAATGTTTATCTTAACATTAATGTTACAACTATAAGATGGCTCTTGCATTTAATACGAGAGTAAAAACACAAAACTTTTTAAATTATGTATATATAGGGGAGATGGGGGATGAATGAGACACTAGGCAATTAAACAATTCTTCTGATTACTTTTTATCCCAATAGATAGCTGTAGTGTAGCTTAAATCACAACAGGAAGTGCAGGAATATGGCTGCTGAATTTTTCTTGTGAAGCTGAAAAGTTTAAGATCAATATCAACAGTAAAAATTTCATATTTTTTACTTTTTTAATTTTATAAGTACTAACCAAAACCAATAATTCATATTGTGTTGATTACTTATCTTATACTTCAGTTGTAGAAATATACGATATATAATATTGTCCTGTGAATAAACATTTTTAAAAAATTGCTACAAGCCAAAATCTACAGGTTGGGGATAAATGGGACTGTCCTATTCATCCCCCAGTGTAGTAATTACAGGTATAATTGGAACAGATGTAGTATACGCAACGGGCCATCGCCAATTTGGTGCCAAAATCCCGTTTGGAGACCTGTTAGGCCTAAACTGTGAAATGTAAACAATAAATTGGAAAACAAACTTACTGCTGGCTTTATGAAACTCATCGTTCACTTTGCTCAGATACCCTTGCTTCACTCCGCTACGCTCCGTTACGCATCCGTCCAAAAACATTACAGAAAATCCCCAGCCGCTGGCTTCGCTACATACCGCTGGCTGTTGTACAGTAAAAAAAAGTTTCCACTGGCTGTAGTGGTCAGTAAAACAAAGCTTATTGCAAAAAAAATACCATCCGATCTTAAAATCCTCCCTGCCAGAATATAAAAACCGCCAAACAACCATCTGATTTGGCGAAAAATCGCCCCTTGGCGTTCGTTGCATATACTACATCTGTACCGAAAAATGAGCCAGACAATCAAATTATATAAGAATTAGTTCTAGGAATGAATTTATTTTCAGAAATATTTATTATGTGTTATTCACTTTACTAATTTATAAGCCTATAATTTATAAATATTAATAAGCCTATTATTTATAATTTATACATTAAAATCTATGGCAAATTAACAAATTATTAAAAATCAAAACTTAATATTTTATTTCAGCTAAAGGTGTAGGTTAGGTATAAAAAAATTTTAAAATAATGCTTTTTCAAAGATTTTGTTTTTAAAAGAAGTATTTTCTGTGTACATTCATTTGCCCATAAAACTATGAAAACTTATTAAAGTTTTTGGATTTTCCAAGAAACTGTACCGTTATTAAATGATTACGGTTCATAGGTAACAAAATTCTAGCTCATTCTGCAACTGAGCATAAAACACTAAATACTAACAAGTAACGTTGAGCATTTTGTAGCAAGAGTTTTAAATGTTCAAGCAAATGCTAGCTACGTGGTCCAATCTTTAAAGAAAAAATTTGATAGTTATGGTTTTTTATACCGAAAAAAGTGAAATTTGCGACTTTTTAAAATCTGATGTGTCTCAATTGCCAAAACCACAATGCCAAGGGGGTACAGAAAGAGTAAAAGCATTTATGACATTTGACTTTGATTTTACCAGCATCAATATTAAGTAAATCTTAACTGATGTCTCGAAAAATATATCTGTCCCATTCATCCCTTGAAGTGTCACATTTATCCCTCATATGGGGATGGATGGGACAATATGGACTCTTGTGAAACATTTTCTGAAATATGTTTAATTATGTAACAAGAATATTTCTAATTTGTAACTTTATAACTAATGTGTAAAATTTATATACAATTTATATTTTTTATATGTATTTTGTGAAAAAATAAATGTTTTGATTAAAAATGTCCCATTCATCCCCCACCTCCCCTACATATCAGAATAATTTTATAAATTAACCTTTAAAACCTTAAAAAACTGAAATCACAAACGACTCTGTCTTTCACCTTCAAAATCAGAAAGCATATAGGCAGGTTTATAAGATTGAAAACCATTTTTTTCACGTTGTAAAAGCAATGGATTTTGCACTGTTTTAGATTTGAGCCCTAATGATGTATATCCTCTGTCATACAAAACACAGTAAGGTATCTGAAGCTTCCGAAGAAAGAACCATACATCAGAATACGTCCAGCTTAAGAGGGGTAAAATTCTTATTACAGTTGGCCAGTGTGAATCAGTAACACTAAAGTGATGTAAATCATATGCTCCAGGATCACATTTTCTAGTTCCCATAAACATAGCTTTTACATTGTTATGACTCTTTAAAAAGACTGAAACGGCATCTCTCAAATCTCCATCTAGTATTGTAAGATTAAAATTATAACGATTTGCTGTACTTCGAATAAAGCATTCAACTTCTTCAAAAGATTCTCCACACTTTACATATAAAAAATGCAGTTTACTCCATTCTTTTGGCTTAATACCTTGTACACATGAAAATAATAAGTGCAATAAAGCAGTGCAATCTTTCCCGCCATTGAAGCACACACAAACATCTGATAAAGAGTATTTACCTAATGCTTCTTCAATTACTGCGATTGCTGTAGCAACAGTTTGAGTAACTTTGCACAGTGAATAAACATCATCTACCGCAGTTAACATGAAATTATCTCTTACACTCACAATGCTACCACTGGGCAAATTATCATACAGATAACTAGAGGCTTCCTCTATGTAATTCCTGCAAGAACTCTCTAAAACAAGTCTGACCTTGTGGTAATTATCAGAAAATGTTGGATATGATCCAAATTTCACCTGACCTCGAAATTTTTCTACTGCTGTATTTAAAATCATAGTTATTGAGAATTCGTCAAGATCAATGAAAATATTCTTTGTTAAAGTTATCTTGTTATTCATCCAAAATTTCGTTTTAAAATGCTCAAAACATTTCTGAAGTAAAACTGGTACTCCTGGAAATATGTAAATATTTCTCAGGGACACAACAGGATACTTTACGAGTTTACTATTATGAGCAAAATCAATATAGTCAACCACAGCTGACTTTGGAATACAAGAGTACTTTATTATGCCTGGATTTGTTCTAGACGCAGGCCCAAAAAAGTTAACTAAGTGATTAAAAAGATATTTGTTCATCTGTAACTCTTCATCATATGCTTTGGCAATCGCTTCATAAGTAACATCATCATGTGTTGGTCCAATGCCTCCACTTGTAATTACTAAAGAGCATTTAGAGGAAAGTTCACGAACTTCCGCAGCTATAGCATCGACATTATCAGGAACAATAGCCACTTTACTTACAGACACATTAGCATCGTTAAACTGTTTGATGAGGTACGGGGTATTAATATCGGTTAAGCCTTTAAGTATTTCGTCGCCAATTATTATTATTCCAGCGGTAGTTTCAGATGATAAACACTTCTGTGACATTCTTTTACCAACCGTAACATTTTGAAATAATCCGATTTCAATGTTCGTAGTGATACGTACGAACGTTCTTAAATACGTAGAGTACATTATATATCAAAATGCACCGTTTTAAACTCGGATTACTGCGTCATATACAGTGTTGCCGTCGAGAGAAGTGTCCTCCAATGGTTCCTAGTTTCCTTTTCAAACATTCAAATCCTACTGACAATTCAACTGTAACAAAGCGATCATCATCGCTGCCTAATCACCTTCCTACTGTTAAGTGAGGCGGCCATCATGGAGACATTTGGAGAAAAAAACTAAGAAACGCGTAATTTAAGCTAACTTTTTTTCTTTTTTATTAAATTTATTTATTTATTTTTCTTATTTTTTTTTTCGTTTTTTTTCATTTTTTATTTATTTAGTCTACTATAATCCTGCGAACGGTAACCATGAAACATCCCACTGTTGATACCGAGGATAAGGGGCTAATGCTCTAAGGCACCTCGCAAGCTTTAACTACGACGACGACGAAACCCTATGGAGATTAACATGGCCACTATTTTGCAGAGACTTTTATTCGAAATCTATTCATACATGGCGGAATTCCTATTATGTAAACCTTTAAATATTGAAGATCTTGATTTTTGAAAAGATTAAGCCTGGAAATGCCGTTTTTAACGAGAAAAACAATAAATATTATTCAGTTTCAAATGTTGCTATGCCAAAATCCGCCAAGAAGGCGATATCCGTATTCAAATAGAATATTATGACAACCCTTGTATGGTAATCTTGTATATCAAAACTGTACGAAAAAGATGCCAAATCATTTTGGGATTGTTAGAAAAGCTCGTTTTCTTGTGAGAGTGACGAGTTGTGTGTCTACGTAAGATATACAGTGGCTCCCAAAAGTGTTCTTACA
This sequence comes from Dolomedes plantarius, assembly GCA_907164885.2. Lineage (NCBI taxonomy): Eukaryota > Metazoa > Arthropoda > Arachnida > Araneae > Dolomedidae > Dolomedes > Dolomedes plantarius. The sequence goes on from OU015499.1 coordinate 5,401,931, forward strand.
CTTACGCTTTTCAATGAAATAGGGGTCTATCCATTAATTAAAATGAATATTTCAAAATGGGTATTTAATAATAAGATTTTTAATCTATTCTTAACAAAACTACATGAAATATTTTGAAAACATAGTAAAACTTTATTTTTAAGAAACCAGTAATCAAAAAGTAACAAAAACTTTATCTCACAAAAATCATCGTACACTGAAATATTTTCGGATAAACTCATAATTAAAATTATCGTCTTTTTATTTTTGAATTGTGGTGGCATTTAAAATATCGTTTAACTTTAATTTTTGCTTGCCTACTCCGTAATATTCTACTTATTATTTAAAAATGGCTCGTAGTCGTAAAGAAATAACAAACAGCATTCAAAAATTGATTATATTTCATCATAGTAGTGGTAAATCAGTTCGGAATATTGCTAAATTACTTAATTTATCCCATTCTACTGTGCAGTATGTGATAAAACGCTTTAAAGAAGAAAATCGGATCGAAAACAAGGTAAGAAAAGGTCGTCCGGCACAGTGGCATGGCGAGGGATGGGCAAGGGGGTCTATCATGCCCCGGGCGCCACTCGCACAGGGGCACCAAATGGTGCTTTTCACTAATTATATATATATTATATTACTATATGTTTTTCGAAAAGGGGGAGGGCGCCAAAAAGGCATCGTGCCTCGGGCGCCAGTTATGTTCGCTACGTCACTGGTCCGGCAAAGTTAACAAAACGTGATCAGAGATTTATAATTAGAAAATTTGTGAAAAATCCACGTTTGAGTGCTGTAAAAGTTTCTGCAGAATTTAATGAAACATTTTCTGTTTCAATTTCACCTGAAATTGTTCGACGAGTTCTCAGAGCAGATGGATTACATGGGCGTTCTGCCCGTAGAAAATTTTTTGTGAGTAAGAAAAACAGAAAGCTTAGGCTTTCCTTCGCACTATCAATGATAAATAAGCCCCAAACGTATTGGAATAATGTCTTATTTGTCGATGAAAGCAAGTTTAACATTTTTTGTTCCGATGGGAGTATAATTGTATGGAGAAGAAATAATGAGGAACTTAATCCTAAGAACTTAGTAGGAACAGTTAAGCATGGCGGTGGAGGTGTCCTTGTGTGGGGGTGCATGTCAGCATCAGTACTACGTAATTTGGTATTTATTGATGGCATATTGAATCATGCTGTTTATATAAATATTTTGGGCTGATATTAAAATTATCAGCCCAAAATTTGGGTATTGGAAACAACTTTGTTATTTTATCAAGATAACGATCCTAAGCACACGGCTCTCAACGTTCGCCCCTGGTGTCTATAATTGTCCACGAGTTTTGAAAACACCACCACAATCGCCAGATTTAAACCCAATAGAACATATTTGGAGTGAACTGGAGGTTCGAGTACGAAAACACGACATTCACACGAAAAGCGAACTAAAATCAATTATGATGGAAGATTGGATGAACATTGATGCAGAAATTACAAAAGAACTAGTGCAATCTATTCCCCGACGTTTAAAAGCTGTTGTGGATTCTAAAGGATATCCTACTAAATATTAATTAAACGAAAAATTAGAATATTAACTAATATGTAGAGATGTTTTACAAGTGCACGATGACTTTTGTGAGATAAAGTTTTTGTTACTTTTTGATTACTGGTTTCTTAAAAATAAAGTTTCTCTATGTTTTCAAAATATTTCATGTAGTTTTGTTAAGAATAGATTATAGATCTTATTATTAAACACCCATTTTGAAATATTCATTTTAATTAATGGATAGACCCCCTATTTCATTGAAAATCGTAAGTGTACGAACACTTTTGGGAGCCACTGTAGGTACTTTTTGTGCGAAAATTCAACTTAATTAAACGAGAGGATTAAGATGCTCTTAAGCTTTTCAATTATAGACGTTCTATTACGACTTGTCTGGATTAATACATGCTTGTGTTCATACATCAATGAAAAATTAAAACTTACCATACTGTGTTTAATTTTGTTTCTGATTCTTTTTTCTCAAATCTTGGTTTGCATTTTAAAAAACTCATTATGCTCTGCTAGAGATCAGTAAGTATTTAGAGATATTTATAAATTTTATTTTTTTTTATTTGAAGCAATTTAAATTCTCCCACTCACGATAACTTTCGAAGAACTTTCCTGAAGGTTTTCGAAATCAATCAATAATCATCGTTTAATTAAGTGCGAAATGTGGTGTTTATATACTATAGGTCATAGTTATAAAAAAATTAAAATGCTTTATTGCATAAAACGAAATTGTTTGCTTTTATTAACTGCTTATGCAACTTGTATATCATACCTAGCTAGCTGGTGTTACACTTTTTAAATAGATTAAATTATATCTGTTTTAAGTGTTAAGTCTTGCTGGCTGATGAATTAAAAATGTATATATAATGAGACAGTGACGCACCCAGGATTTTTTCTTGGGGGGGGGGGGGGGGGGGGGGGGGTTGCGAGATGAACGGATAAAATATTTATAATGCATTGGGGGGGCGAGATGAACGGATAAAAATATTTATAATGCAAAATCAATATTCATATTGCAATTTCTATTTCTTTAGGGTGGAAGGCCCATTGCCCCCCACCTGGGTGCGCCACTGTATTGAGATAATCCACAGGATTCTTGAAATCTAACTATCAAGAGTATAAATGTCTTGTTTATATTATGTTTGTCTTTGCTATCATGAAAATTCTTTAATTGTAAAATTTTAGTATTTCTTCAGTTTATTACTGGATAATTTCATGTGGGATATTTTGTGAATAAAACACACTCATTATACAGAAGTAATTTATTTAATGTTTACCCCTAGATACTATTTCCTGTGGTAATTAAATGAGGTTATAAGTTGTTAATGATAAAATTTCACCCATGACTCACCCAATTACTCATGTCTACAAAGAATTACTATATACCTGTATTTATAAATTAATTATGAACACAAAACAAAAATGGTGAATTTTATGCACAAAACAGAATTACTTTAGACTCTCTTACAATATGATATGTACTAATACACAGGATTAAGTATCAAATTTACTACTGATCACTCACAAATAAATTTTAATTTTTACAAATTTATATTGGAGGTCTGAAATAAGTGAGATGGAATTTGAGAGAAATAAAATGATGACAAATAATCTGTTAATACCAATGATTAAAATTCTAAATAATATAAATTTTAAATAATATAAGTAGTAAATAATATAAAGTTTTAAATAATATAAATTTAAAGGTTAATTTTAGAATATATTTTATTCATGTAATCGTCAGAAATATATGACACTGACTGAAAATTATTTTATTATAAACATAGATTTTCAAAGGTAATTGCAGTATGTTAAAAATCCAGAACTGTTTAGAAAATTTCAAGCATTTTGATGAAGTTCTTGACATTTTAGATATCAGATGGAAGTCAATTCAAACTTTTGAAAATTGGATCATAATTCTGAGATCATGGCTAAACCTTCCAGAAAGAGCAAGAAGCATAATTACATAGATTTTGATCTTTGATACTTATGTCAGAATGGGGAAATGACGTAATAACCATATATTTTAGTCATGAAATGTGGAACACACTATTGAGTTTACTAATATTTGAGAAATGTTAACAACGAATAAAAATACGAAAACTCTTAACTTTTAAATTGCCTGTCAAGTTTCAAACAGATCTAGCTAAATAATTTCAACAATCAATAAATTAATTATCGACATAAAACTTAAAAAGTTAATTTTATACACAACATAGAATTACCAGAATATAGTAAAGAAATATTGATACAATTCAGTCCACTTTTTTCTTTACAATAAAACATTCAATGGGAAATGGAAAAATTAGTTTCTGTGCTTCTAATTCTGATGACTGCAATCAACAGCAAAATAGAGCTTATTTAAATAAAGTGTGAGGTAACAAATTCCGTTTTGTACTGAACGTAAACTAGTTTTACGATAAATTGTATTTAATTTTTGTGGAAATATAAAATACTTTTGAAACAAATACTTTGGCTGTACAATAATACTTCTAGATATACGTTGCATAAAAAATGATAAGTACATTATTAAAATGAAATACTTTCGATAATCGCGACGGAGAATTCTAATCCAGAAACATAAATAACCCATGAGAATTATAGCTTTCGCCCGTTCATTTCCAAGCGAGATATAGCGCCAATACAGAGCGCCAATACAGAGATAAATATGAGATGTACAAAAGCATTCGCATTTGGCGACAAACTGCCAACTTTGTTCCAAATGTTTGAGCACAAAGCGTAAAACAATCGATTCCCAAAGAAACCTTCCAATTTTCTTTAAATATTGCGTTTGGAACAAGGTTAATTGTATTTTTAAAATTAAGTTGACGTTCTTCGGTATACATTTAAAGAGGTTTCACGAGTTTAAAAATATTGGCTTTGAAGTAAAAAATCGTCGAAATTTTCCTGTATGGACGTTAACGCGGGAGCAGTTAGTTCTGGTCTCCAAAGCTGAAAATGGTGTCGCACTCCGATGGCGTATTCCTATTTCGTACACTGCCGGCCGAATTCAATGTAACGTTTTAGCTGTTTAGCTGCTTAGCTCGTTATCTGTTTAGCTAATCCGTATTCAACAGTCCAAAAAGAGTGAAATATCCAATTGCTGGTTAGCTAACACTATCTAAGTGGTTTCTCTGGTGGCATTTTTGTTTTGATTAAGGTATCTCACCACGTTGAAATGGCCAATTTTGCTCAAAATTCATGAATTTTTATTTTATTTTATTGGATAGAACATATATTTAGCTTTATAAAACAGTTTTTGTTTTGCTTTTACGATAATTAGAAGGGGAATTATGAAGGATCTTATAAAAGTCTTTAAATGCAGATAAACCGGAAGTGGGCATTTAAAAATGCTTTTTTCTCAAAATGTGTTTTTTTACATAAGTTACTTTTTTGAAGTCCATAACTCAAAATATTATTGATATATCCCTTAGAAATTTTTCGTGCTTTGTATCTATACTATTTTCTAGCGCATGAACTATGAGTAAAAGAAAAAGTTAAACGCATTTTGAATTATGGCTGAATACTTGAAGATTTACATCAACAATTTTTGAAAAATGACATACAGTCGAACCTCCATATATCGAACTTCCCTATATCGAAATTTTCTATATATCGAACTCTGAGCAAATCTCCATGTTCAACACATAGAAAAACTGTTTCTATATATCGAAAAAATCTCTATATATCGAAATTTTTTCACGACATATTGGGAGATTTTATTCCACTTTAGAATAAAATCTCCCAATTTTTGGCGTTTGAAACAATACTTCGAGGACCCCCTGATAAAGTTTTTAGTGGTCTGAATAAATGCGAGCATTTCTTTGATGAACTTTCCGCAAAACTGGCTGTTCAGCAAGATATTCGTAGTTTTTTTTTAAAGAATGTAACTGATCACTGTAACCACTGTCTGGATTATTGTTTTTTTAAAGGTATATAGTACTCAATAAATCTTTCACATTAATTCATTTTTTAGTTAACTTTCATTTAATGTGATTCGCATATAAATTGAAAATGGAGATTCGTATACGAAAATAGCTTTAATTTTAATGTTTTAGGAGAATTATGATAAAACTAAGATCAATTCTATATATTGAAATTTCTATATATCGAATTTTTTTCCGGCATTTTGCTACTTCGATATATGGAGGTTCGACTGTATATTATTTTCGATTGCTTCTAAAATTTTTATTTATGCATATATGCCTTAAATTATAGTTCATTGACTAGAAAATACCATGTTAGTTATATTAGCAATAAAATTTTTTAAATATATTTAATTTTAATTTTTTTTTTATAATTTTTGAAAATGTTGCTATTTTTCTTCAAAATTTCATATATTTTATTGATTTTCATAAAATTATGTAAGTTTACTTGAAATATAAATAGGTAAATCTAAATTTGGATTGCAAAAGTATCCGAAAACTTAATTAAATTTTTTTTTGAAGTGAATTTTTAAAAAAGTGCTCCGAATGTGGTTAGATACCTTAAAGTTTCAAAACTTCAAAACAGTAGAATCAACTAGTTTCTACTGTTTTGAAGTTAGTAATTAACTCTTTCTTGTATTTTTTACTATTCTAAATTCTATTTATTTAGCTGTTACGTAAAACACGTTATAAATAAGCAAATTATCTTTTGTGAATTAGATTAACCTTTTGTTACGTACACTTAAAAAAATTTTCATGTTTACCGTTAAGTATAATGATTTGGAAATTACAGTACAGATATTATGGTATTAGTGATTTTATGTATAATGATTTGAGAATTCCTGTAGCTTTAACCGCTTTCACTCTTGGTGTAAAATGGAGGTGGTATGTTATATACAGTTCACACACACAAACGAAATATAGATTTCAATTATCAAACATTTGATCTATTCTCAGTTTAGATATCCGTAGTGGAAGAACACAGAAGGATTTCAGAAAATACGTTTAATTAATCATTGTTCATTTTACAGAATGAGAACGGTTTAATATTCCAATAACCGTCAATAATAGTTATTTTAACCTCTTTCATCATGTTGCATATAAAAATCGATTAAATACCAATACTGAAGAGTCCTAAAATAAAATTTACAATAAGCCCATCATGTAAAATTTTCCCAACAACATATGGGTAATTCTAAACAAATATTTTCTTTATACTTTAAAATACAGATGCAAAAAATTCATTGATTATAAATTAGTGGACTTACGGCCGAATTCAATGTAACGTTTTAGCTCCTTAGCAAACCCCAATTTTGCTAACTTTTAGCACATCGGCATACAAATGGCCCGTTCGCTCTCCAATCCGAGCACCACTCTCCGACGAGGGAATGTTCGGCAAACCTCGGAAGATTTTAAGCGATTGCTCTCAGTAAGCCAATCAGACAGATAGTCCAGTCAATGAATGCATTGTAGAGTTCATGGAATATGCGAGAATTTTTGACTTCAGGACTTTGTTAGAAGTAGTTAGTAGGTAAACATACAAAAAGTCCCCGCCCCTGGGGGGTGAGCTAAAGGGGGGAGGGGAGTGGAAAGGTCCCATTTTTTGGTTTTTCACTTATATCTCGGAAACGGTGCACTGTAGAAAAAAATGTTAAATATAAAAATGAAAGCTAATTCAATTTCGTATAAAATTGTTAATATACATATTTGTCAAGTTCCCAACGGTTTTCGAGATATACGTTATTGAAAATCGATAATTTTCGAAAATATCATTTTAACCTCACTCTTTTTGTCAAACATTTGCTTCTAGTGCCTTCCACGATCGTTTCTCAGAAAAATTGTCAAAATCGAAGTTGTAGAGCATTAAATTTCCTTCAATTTGATATAGACTTTTTCTACTTTATTTTCAACCAATCAAAAGTTATAGTATTTCTAACATGTAAGCTCAATTTCGATGTTCCTCTAGAAATGAGTATGTTGAGAGTCTGTTGCGTTTTAACTGCTGTAACTTGCTATCATGATGAATAACACTTTAACAATGGAAATATGGTAATTGCAATTGAAAAACAACGCATTTTTATAATTATATCTTTTATTATATTATTACGAATCATATAATGAAAGTATTTACATGGACTGATAGTAATTCTAAAATGAAAAAAAAGTGCATTCAAGCTAACATCTTGGTTTTTTTTGAGGCGGAAGTGTCGAGGCTCATTCATCTTCGTCAACAGTGGAGACTTCGTCCAAAGAGATTGGTAGAGTATCGATGTCGTCGTCACCTTCTTCCTGAATTAATATTGCGACTCCGTTTTTGCAATTGACCTTACAATTCAGGCATGTGACAGAGCAGTTTAATGATGCTTTTCTACAACCCCACCTGCCACTGTCACATCCTATCGTGCATCGACAAAAAATCCTCTTCAAGATTTCGTCAGGGACAGCATCCAACTCTGAGAGTTTCGGAACTAGTTGGTCATTCCTCCTCTTCCAGCCCCAATTCGGCGCCCCACCATTAGGTTCCTCCCCTAACAACAGTTTCTTGGTGGTACGTCCGGAATTCATGCTGCTTAACAGCTCCTTCAGTTGGAGCTGGAATTAAGAGATCAGGCTTCATGTTTGCAGCTACTTTGATAAATGATTTGTAGCGGAACTCGTTGAGGGATTTTTCTGTGGCAAGAGCGCCATATCATGAGAGAATACTCATGAACCCAGCTGTCTCAATGGAGTCAGGGGAAGAAGAACCGCAGACAAATACCTCAGCTGCACGTTGTATGATTTTGGACATCTGGTAGATTTTGACAAAACCCACTTTACTCTTACGATACGCTGCGGATGTTGTGTCACAGCCTGTGAATGCAAGTAGGAATAACGAATGGGCATTGTCCTTCATTTTCACCCCCTGCTGCAGCTGTTGTAAGGAATATACACTCGTATTGACCTTTCTTCTTAAAGGTTTCACCAGCAGAATGTTACTTTCAGTTGGAGTTTGACTACCAAGAAAACAGCCAAGTCGACGTCCACTCCAATAACAGCAATCGAGGAATTTTGCGATTTGTTGATAGCTGTCTTCACAATATCAACGTCAGCATCATCTGAAGCTTGGAGCGTATTATTTATCCCATTTTTCTGCAGCTGCATCATCAGCAGGTTTATCAACTGACTCTTATTATGAAAGTTGGAAAGGAAATCCTCTTGTTAGACTTTAATTTCACTTTCCAAACTGACATTGATGTCCACACATCTCCTGAGTCGATATCGTCAACTCTGTTCAGCTGCATTTGTGCCCTCTGATGTGTCAGTGTACCCATCAAAAACCATTGTACAACCTCATCCATGATAATAATCTAACATAACCATCACAAATGGTTGATACAGTTCTATCTTTTTGCCAAACAACTTTGTGGACTAGGAATCCCCCATCAAGAACAAATTCAAAAGTAGTTAAATCAACATCCTTATCAGTTTGCTTAAACATTGTGTATAGTGCTGACTTTTTGCCCTTTCTCATTCCACTTTCGCTGAAGAATGCCAGGGGCGTCAGTTCGTATTGCATATAATTCTTCAAATCCTCGTCCGATTTCTTGGTAATGGAGATTCGCTGAAAAAGCAAGAATGGATCCACAACAACTTTTTCATTGTCAATCTTGATTGTCCAATTCATTGAGGAAAGAGGAAGTGCGCGATCTTTCCGTGACAGTTTGATAATTGTGAATGGCAAGTTTTCAATTTTTGCCATTGCTCGTTTGCCAATTGTAACTGCATCATGATATAAGCTTGTATCATCTCCCATGACTCCTGTCGCTATTAACATGATTTTCTCTGCCTTCAGAAGAGGAAGGTAATTATCAAACCATTGTGTAAGCTTGCCAATGCCACTTGCGTCTCGACTTTGGAGATCTTCTCCAAAATCCTTGTGCTACTCTCTTGGTGAAAACAAAACACCACAATATTCTTCGAGTGAAGCACATATGTCTTGAGTTTAAGTCATTCCAATTACCCATTTACTGAGAACACTATCTGTCATACATCTACCACGGGTCATGCTATCTCGGCTTGAGAATGACCACATCAAGGTTGTATCGATGGTCTTGTCTGACCACATGCCTCACCAGAACCGGTCATTTCTTCTCATAGTGAAGTAGCCTTTATTCATGAACTTCTCGTACTCCTCTGGTATCAATAGAGTAGGGAGGCTTTCCATATCCTGTACATATAAGTGGTAAGACTTGACATACAGGAAGTGTCCAGTAGCGTGAAAATTGGGTATCATTCGCTTACAGCAGTTCAGGTAAGCAAGGAAATCACCAGACCTCTCTGCATGGATGTACTCCTTTATCAAATTCATCATTTTGAAATACTGGATCCATAGAATTTCAGTGAGTCCATTGTTACTGATCATGTCCTTCGCTTTTCCAAATTTGATAGCCACTGATTCGAGTAATTTGTTTTGGAACAAAGAATTCAATGAGGGAGGCTCGGAGAGGAAATCTGACATAAGGGTGCTGATGCATGTCTGCTCTTCCTCCGAGAGTTCGACTTCGTCTAATATCATGTTTGACAAGGTATTTTCAACAAGAAAATCACTCGCACTACTCTGGCAAAGGCGTACCCATTCATTAATTTTCAAGAATTATATTTTTGATAATATTAAATTAAATTTTTATTAATTGTTTTTAAATAATAATTTTGATTCATTGAATATCAAGAATTTTATTTTTTAAATTAATTTAAATGTATTAATTTTATAACTTAAATGTTGTAAAAGCGAAATAGTGAAAATAATTGTCAAGAAAATAACTGGAAATAAAAGGGTGGAAGGGTATGGAACGGGCGGCTTGTGCCTTCAAAGAAGATAAGAACGTAACAGAAGAAGGTGGAACATTCTAGCCTGTCGGCGCCCTTTTGATATCGAGGGAGAAGCTTAGAATACTCTCGAACTTTCTACCCCTACCACCCTTAGTTATTAATCAACTTCACCTAATAAAAACATTACAATAATAAAAGCTATAATTATAAAAAAAGTGTTGTTTTTCAATTGCAATTACCATATTTCCATTGTTAAAGTGTTATTCATCATGATAGCAAGTTACAGCAGTTAAAACGCAACAGACTCTCAACATACTCATTTCTAGAGGAACATCGAAATTGAACGTACATGTTAGAAATACTATAACTTTTGATTGGTTGAAGATAAAGTGGCAAAAGTCTATATCAAATTGAAAGAAATTTAATGCTCTACAACCTCGTCTTTAAAAAATTTTTCTGAGAAACGATCGTGGGAGGCACTAGAAGCAAATGTTTGACAAAATGAGTGAGGTTAAAATGATTTTTTCGAAAATTATCGATTTTCAATAACGTATATCTCGAAAACCATTGGGAATTTGATAAATATGTTTATTGACAATTTTATAGGAAATTTAATTAGCTTTCATTTTTATATTTAATATTTTTTTTCTTCAGTGGACCGTTTTCGAGATATAAGTGAAAAACCAAAAAATGGGACTTTCCACCCCCTCTCCCCTTTAGCTCACCCCGCAGGGGTGGGAACTTTTAGTATGTTTACCTACTAACTACTCCTAACAAAGTCCTGAAGTCAAAATTTCTCGCATATTCTATGCACTCTACGCCCCTCTTTTGAGCACTCATTGACTGGACTAAGACCAAATTCATCGTCAGCGCGACATCAAAAGTAAACAAACATGGAAACTTCGGAACTGATAAAATAATAGCAATAAAAACGAGTAATGCCTGGATACGCAACAAGAGAAAAATTAATCAAATGATTTTAAATTTGTGGATAGAATACTTACAAATATTTTCATAATTCCATGTTCAACTTCATTTGAAATTTTTATAATTAACTATGTTAAATTACCGGAAGCTTTTTTTCTTTTTTTTAGAGCAAGTGCCACATTTTTTTCAAGCAACTATTAGAGAATACAGATGATGAAAAATATTACGAATATGGAGGATATGAAGTAAAATATATTTAAAACAAAGTTTAGCTAAATGTTAAAATATCGTTGTATTCAGTAATCTAACCTTCCAAAAGCTATTTATTTTGACATAAAAAAGTTTCTGATTAAGTGATACACTGAACTTTATGTGATGTCCTTGTTTCAATTAAATGCATTTAATAAAAACTTTTAAAATAGTTATCCATTGATGTGTTTCCCATCTGAAATAAAACACATTCAAATCTCTGAAGTTTATACTAACAGCATAGTATTTAAAACTAACAGTATTGTATTTAAAATTTTCAAATATACACATTATATTATACAGACAAACTTTAAATTAAATAGTATTATTTAAGATGTACTCACCTGATTATTCTCAGTTAAGATTTAGAGCTCATAACATTCAAATTATGCATCACAATTAATAGTAGCCAAAAAAATTACAAGTACAGACACTGCTTCAGTATAAATACAGCACTGCACAAGAATTCATTTAGCTCAATCTTTTAAATGCTGATACAGCATCCTTGTAAGAAAATCGATAGATTTACACTCTTTTAAACATATCCATGTGTAAATGAAGAAAATGCTAAATCTAGTTCAATTGCAGTACAAGGGAATACAATTGATAGTACTTTGTTTTTGTCGACAACTGATTTTGGTTCATAGCAAATATACAATTTTAAAATATTCAATTCATACCTTACATTTGGTGCAAAGAAGCAGTGTTTAAAAGATAAAGTATTCGAAGTACTATATACTTAAGTTATTACCTTTTTTCAATTTCTGGCAATGCAGTAAAATACTCAGCTGCATTGTAGTTTTGTAGTTTAGTATTTTCATTTACAGAGTGACACATAAATAATCATGAGTGACATAAATTTTCCCTCTGTAAATGAAAATACTAAACTACCACACAGCTGAGTATTTTACTGTCCTATTCCTTGTAGTTCAGTAATTTAATCCACAATTCAATGAGTACAATTAAGTACAATGGAATAAAATTGATAGCACTTTGTTTTGGTCGACTATCATTAATTTTGGTTCATAGCTATGCAATAAATATACAATTTTAAGATAATCATTTCATTCGTTATACTAGGTGCAAATAAGCAATATTTAAAAGATAAAGTAACGAAGTACTGCATAGTTACTATATTTATTCAATTTGTGGTGATAAAAATTTTAAATTTCAAGTTACCTTAAATTTTGTAGCCATGCAGAAAAAAATACAATTTCACAAATATTTTAGAATTTTCTGAAGAAACACACAGAGCACAATCAACAAGCAGTTGATTGAATCACATTATAAACATAACAGTTAAATAAACATGGTTTGTACCAAATTTCATTTCAGGAAGCTTTATTTTTCTTTTCTTTTAGCAAAATGCCACATTTTTTTAAAGCAATTAGTAGAGAATACAGATGAAAAAAATATTACGAATATGGAGGATATGAAGTAAAATATATTTAAAACAAAGTTTAGCTAAATGTTAAAATATCGTTGTATTCAGTAATCTAACCTTCCAAAAGCTATTTATTTTGACATAAAAAAGTTTCTGATTAAGTGATACACTGAACTTTATGTGATGTCCTTGTTTCAATTAAATACATTTAATAAAAGCTTTTAAAATAGTTATCCATTGATGTGTTTCCCATCTGAAATAAAACACATTCAGATCTCTGAAGTTTATACTAACAGCATAGTATTTAAAACTAACAGTATTGTATTTAAAATTTTCAAATATACACATTATATTATACAGACAAACTTTAAATTAAATAGTATTATTTAAGATGTACTCACCTGATTATTCTCAGTTAAGATTTAGAACTCATAACATTCAAATTATGCATCACAATTAATAGTAGCCAAAAAATTTACAAGTACAGACACTGCTTCAGTATAAATACAGCACTGCACAAGAATTCATTTAGCTCAATCTTTTAAATGCTGATACAACATCCTTGTAAGAAAATCGATAGATTTACACTCTTTTAAACATATCCATGTGTAAATGAAGAAACTGCTAAATCTAGTTCAATTGCAGTACAAGGGAATACAATTGATAGTACTTTGTTTTTGTCGACTATCACTGATTTTGGTTCATTCCAAATATACAATTTTAAGATATTCGTTTCAGTCCTTACACTAAGTGCAAATTAGCAATGTTTAAAAGATAAAAGTATTTGAAGTACTGTATACTTAAGTTACTATCCTTTTTCAATTTGTGGCGATAAAAATTTAAAATTTCAAGTTACCTCAGTTTTATTTCTTACTGTGAGCACGAGGCCTAAAATGACATATTACACATAAAATAATTAAAATAAATGTTCATTGTAAAACCTTTTATGGAACAATATCTGCAACAATACTGAGCTAGTTTCTATCTTTTTTTTCCATGAAGCATTAGATAACAATAAAATAATTACAAGAGAAAAAGAACTTTTTATATACCATGTTTTTAAAATTTCTGTTGAATCATATAAACTTGACAATTCTATGTATTAATAAATACTTTTTAAATTTTTTTTGATGAATTATCCCATCAACTTGAAAGAAAATTAAGTTAATTGGAAGTTAACTTGCATTTAACTTTTCGTTCCCGTTCCAGCCAATAGATGGCTGCACCAGTCTATAAAACAAAATTAACTGAAAATAACTGAAAATTAATATAATTCTGCTTAAAGTTGGTTAAAAGTATTAAAAAAATGCATTGTCATCGTGTTCTGAGCTATTCTAAAAGTTTCAAAAGTCTAGCTAGTCGGGAAGTTAGTTAAAAATCGATTGCAAGATTTGCACGGGACAAACACACAAACACACAAACAAACAAGAAAGCGAGTTAATAAAAACATGGTAAAAAATAATAATGCATAAAAAATTAGTCAATGTATCAATTTTTTTCAATTAAAATGTAATACAACCCACATGTTGATAAATTTTTTAATATGCATATCATCAAGCTTTTTTAAACTATTGCCGTAAGATAAGTTTCTGGTATGTAATAAATGGAGAAGACATGTGAAATTGATCAGTTCACTAGGAAATTTCTCTATTAGGAATAACAAAATATTGATTTTCAAATAAGCGTTAATTTAAGGAAATTAAAAAAATCTTGTAAACAGAATAAAATGAAAGACATTAATTGAAAAAACAACCTAACCTGTGCTCCTCTACCTGCAAAAAGAAAAAAAAACTGTTTACAAGCCGTACAGTAATAAAAATACTTGCGTGTTTAAATTTCTACCATCATTTTTGACTTGCTTCATATCAAAACATATTACAAAATTTCCCTCGTTCTCTTACCTGGAATGAAAGCATTACACCTCGCTCCGATTGTCAAATCGCCCTTAACACGATTAGTGATAAACAATGCCCAACACGCCAAATAAACGCTAACACTTTGAAGTTACTGTACACATTCGGCGACAACAACAGCCTGTTTACTATTGCTTATTTTCAATCGGGTCTAGTCTCAGCCCTTTTGAAAAGAGCTCGCATTCGAGATTCTCCCGGTCCGAGATGCAGTTCGCCTCGAAGGCTGTTCTCGCTTGAGAGCAAAATCGGTAGTCTCAGCCACCTTTTCCGAAGGCAGTGAGAAAGCTTTTACCGGTCGAATTCTGGATAAGCACCGCCCACTAGCTACTACGTTTTTTCTGATAACGATTAACGATAAGCCAATAACATTGCTTCATTTTTCTGTAATTTCTATATCGTTACTATGGGAACAAATAGTAAAGCGCTATGTCTCGGAAAAGAATACAAATGACTGCAGAAAAACAGCAATTTGAATTATTTCGTTACACATTTGTTTAATTTGAGTTTTATACATAAGTGCGCATTTATACAGAAGAGGATGAAAAATTGATATTAAATTAAATCTGACCAAAAGAAATTGAATAACTAGCAAATAAATTCTATTTAATAGGTAGATACAAAGTTAATAATAAAGGTCTAAATAAACAAAATTAATTTGTATATAACAAATTTATCCATGTGTGTCTACACAGATGAATACATTTTACATATATGTGTGTGTGTGTGTGTGTGTGTCTGTGTGAAAGTAAGTATTTGAAAGTGTATTTAGTATATATATTCATACATAAATTAAATAAAAGTAGAACTATAATATTTTTAGTTTTATGTACTCATCACAGTGATAATTCAAATTTAGTATGTCTAACAATAATGTTAAGATAAAACTTCTTCATGATTACAAGCATAATTGAAAAATTCCTTTTTGTAATGGACTTTCTAAGGGGGTCTATAGTATTTAGGTTAAATGCTGGGGAAGTTAAATAAAAATAATAAATTTTCATTAGAACTTTAAAAATCTATAATTCTTTTTTTAAAGAAAGATTCTGCTTGCAATTACTTTTATCCAGAGGTCATCTCTCCAGATAATCCTTTTCAAGTGATACAGAAGAAAAGCTCTAATAAGTTTCAATCAAATTAACTTTTATTATATGACTAACTTCATGTTGAGAAAGCCAGTGGAATAAGCAATATCTATCCCCTTGATTAAAACCTGTATATTTAACTTGATGTAATAAATGAAGATATAATAAAATATTAATTAACTAACATTAATTTTTAATGATTTATTTATTCTCTTTAGATATTAAAAACAGAAAATATAGAAATCTGTGTGCATGTATGTTGAAATATATAAATTAAAGCTAAAAATGTGTAAAATTTTCATTGTTCTCTTTAAATAAGATCAAGAAAACTGATATTACCTTACAAATAGGGGGTAATGCTAGCTACCCATACGGTATCCCTTAAATGAATGGCCAGCAGTATCGGCAGTGTATAATTTGTATGGATTTAGTTCCAAAAAAATTGCCATATATAACAACAACATACAATCTAAATATTATGTTTTTCAAACTACTACAGCAACGGGGAAATGTAATCAACATACTAATTATTTGTAAGCTTTTACTAGATACAAAATTTCCAAGAGCGAAAAAATGAAAGCTTGCCTTATTGAAAGAAAATTTACACAGGGATATTAATTCTCTTATAACCTGACATTGATTGGTTAAATAACAATAGAAAAGCAAAATAGAGGACATAATTTTTACTATAATTCCTGCATGTTCATAGTTCAACACACGAGTTTCTTAAAACTTTTAACATGATATAAGGGCCCTTCCATGAGTAACGGAATGACATTTGGACAATCATTCACAACATATATCACAGATTCTACTAACTTAAATATTAAAATAAAAAAGAAAATAGGGCAAACTATAAACATCTTAATGACTTAAAATGAAAAATGCAGATAATTTAAAATTACACATTATCTATATTTTAAAAATAGCACTTTTTTGTGGTAACGGAATGACATATTTTGGACATAACAAATAAAAACATCCAATAACAAATAAAAATTGCGCCAACTGTTGCAGTAACAAAACAAAAAAATAATATCAGCAGCAAGACCTGATTCAGTACAAAAAGTTTCAGTCAATTTTCAACATGAAAATAACAATCAATATTATAAAATTAATTTGACATGGTAACGATATGACAAAAGTTATGTTAAGAATGGCGTGAAATATCAAATACAAATTTATTATAATTAACTTACAAAAGATCACATTTTATGAATAACATTGAAACTGAGTTGATTTTCATACATTACTCAGCACATATACGTTTTCAAATTCAAACCGGCTTCTAATTCTAGTGTTTGAACCATCAGTTACTATTGATGGTTCTTTCAGCTTTTGCTTAATTTAAGTTTTTGTGATCCAACACTTGTCGTATTTGTAAGGAAATGCATAAATTAGTCCTAGAGTATCCTGTTTACGCATACAGAAAACTTCGATATCATCATCTTCAATAACGAGTACTTGGGCACATATGTGCGAACAGTTTTCATTCCTAACCAGTCAATAAAAATGTAGTCTCCTACTATTTTGGTTTATCTTCAGTGATAACACGAAATAAAGCCGTCAATTTGATATTCTCCTTGCATAACTCAAAATTTACCGACCAATTATACCAAAATTTACCGACCAGTAATAAACCAGAAATAATAAGTTTTTACAATTCAACAAAATCAGGAATGGATAATTTAGACAAAATTATCGCAAACTATTCACCGAATAGAGGTCGAGACGGTTGCCCCTGGCAGTATTTTACAATATGATAGCGGTTAGTCTTGTAAATTCTGGCATTATCTATGCCAGCTATGATGAGACGCCTGTAATGACACGTTTTGACTTTATAAATTCATTAGCAAACAGTTTGTTAGAAAAACAAGTGCAACGTCGGTTGTCCATCACAATCCTTCCGGATGACCTAAAAAAATAGCACGAGACATTCTTGGAGAACCTGAGGAAACACATAGCACCTCTCAAATTTCTGATAAGCTTCCTACGAGAAAAACGTGGCGATATTGTCTGTAGTATATTATTATCACAGTGGCAACACTGTTTTTTACAACGGTCGTTTTGGCAACAAGACCGAATGTTTTATCATCGTAAGATGGCTGCTATGTCTCTTGTGCACGTGTGTTGTTAATGTTGATTAAAGCTTATGTTAAGTTTAAAGAGAAGGAATGTTTAGTTAACTCGACTCACATTACAATTTAATCAACATTAATTTTACTTGTTCTACATTCCTTACGATAGATCAGCTCTTGAAACCTGAAAAGTTTGACGTCGATCCCACGAGTGTTGGCGCAGAGGCTAAATGGAAACACTGGAAATGAACTTTTTCAAACTTCTTACGTGAAATTCCTAACATAACGGAAACAAGTAAATTCCCGCTCCTATGCAATTACGTTTCTTCAAATGTGTTCCTGTATATTAACGATTCGACGGACTATGATGCTGCAATTACTGTTTTGGACTCAATCTATGTTACGAAACGAAATGAAATTTTCGCAAGACATTACACTCTAGAATGCAAGAAACTGGTGAGTCTATTACTGAATTTTTACAAACACTCAAGCAACAAAAAGGATTGTAACTTTAAAGCGGTGACTGCCGATCAATAGAAGAGTGAGTACATCAGAGACTCGTTTATCCGCGGTTTAAGAAATCCACGTATCAGAAAACGTTTGTCGGAAAATTCTACGATTACCTTGGAAAATGCTTTCGATCAAGCTAGGGCGTTGGAACTAGCTGAATCACACTCATCATCGTACTTGAATGCCTCACATCCTATTTCTGTGGTTGCAACTGGTTTTTCTAACAAACATCACTCAGCATCGTATATGAATACCTCGCATCCTATTCGCATCCTATGTGGCTGCCACTGATTTTTCTGACAACAATATTGAGGATAGTCATTCAGCTGCAGCTACGCAACTTCAATCTGGAAAGTGTTTTTTTTTATGGAAATGATCGCCACCTAAGAAGTTTGTGTCCTGCGAAGGAAATACTGTACTGTGTAGAAGATGTGGAAAAAGGACACTATCAAAGAGTGTGCAAGTCTAAATCACAGAGTGTCTCCCACAATCCTGTTGCATCAGTTCACACCTTAGCTACAGTATCGGTCTCACCTAGTTGTCTGCAAAACTCTATGACTAAAATACAAATTAATGGGATAGAATTGAATGCCCTTATTGACACCGGTAGTTCGCTCAGCTTTATAAATCAATGTTTCGTTAAAAGGTGTAACATAGAAGTGAAACCATACTCGAGTAAAATAACTATGGCTAATTCCTCTCTAAGCTCAGATGTCAAGGGTTGCTGTGATGTCACTTTGAAATTGCAATCACATGTGCATAATGATGTAAGAGTATTAATCATGAAAAATCTCTGTGCTGATTTTCTCATTGGTCATGACATTCTGAAGAACCATTCTCTGATTGAGATCCAATTTAATGGCGAGAGTCCACCCCTTAAAATCTGCTCCCTAGCTGTTGCTCAAATACCTCCAGTCTCACTGTTTGTAAACTTAACCCCTGATTGTAGACCGGTGGCCACCAAATCCAGACGCCAAACTGAGGAAGACCAAAAATTAATTGCTGCAGAGGTAAAGAAGTTGTTGGAAGAGGGAGTTATTGAACCTAGCAACTCACCTTGGCGTGCTCAAGCATTTGTAGTGAAAGGAGAACATCACAAACCACGTATGGTAATTGACTATTCTCAAACGATAAAGCGTTTCACGATGCTTGATGTCTATCCTCTTCCAAAAATTGAAGAATTAATCTCTAAAATATCCAGGTATGACTTATTTAGTACTATTGATTTGAGAAGTGCATACCACCAACTCCCTATAAATGATGCTGAAAAACATTATACTGCCTTTGAAGCTGATGGTAAATTATACCATTTCCTTCGGGTTCCTTTTGGGGTCACTAATGGTGTTGCATGTTTTCAGAGAGTCATTGACAAGATCATTCAAGATGAAGGCCTAGAGGGTACATTTCCTTATCTGGATGATTTTACTGTCTGTGGAAGAGACTCTGATGAACATGATCGGAGCTTAAAAAGATTCCTAAAAATTGCCGAGAAGTACAATTTAACTTTAAATGAAGAAAAGTGTCAGTTTTCTTCTAAATCTGTTAAGCTATTAGGATACACTGTCGAAAACAAAACCATCAAGCTTGATCCCGACAGACTTGCTCCTTTGATGAATTTGCGTATACCTAACAATATTGCATCTCTCCGAAGAGCATTAGGTATGTTCGCTCATTACTGGCGTTGGATACCAGCATTCTCAAAGAAAATACGCCCATTGCTATCAAACCATCAGTTCCCTATTTCAGAGAAGGCTGTAAATGCATTCAATGACTTAAAGTCAGATATAGCCAAAACATCATTAGCCGCGATAGATGATACCATACCATTCAGAGTTGAGACTCATGCATCTAAGTTTGCTATAGGAGCAACTCTCAGTCAAGCTGGTAGACTCATAGCATTTTTTTCCAGAACACTGAACATGTCTGAAATTAATCATCCATCTGTTGAGAAAGAAGCATATGCTATCGTGGAATCTTTGCGCTTCTGGCGACATTACCTGATTGGTAGACCTTTTGAGGTATTAACCGATCAAAGGTCTGTCTCATTCATGTTTGACAAATATCATTCCAGCAAAATCAAGAAGGAAAAGATTATACGTTGGAAGCTAGAACTGTCATGCTTCAAGTTCGATATCATCTACCGTCCTGGAAGTAAAAATGCTACTGCAGATGCATTTTCAAGAATAACTGCATTAATTAAACCTGAAGTGGATTTGAAACAATTGCATGAGGACTTATGTCATCCTGGTATTGTTAAGATGCATCATTGGATTAGATCCAAAAACTTGCCCTTTTCCTTGGAAGATATTAAAGGACTTACAAATTCATGCTCCATCTGCTGTGAAGTAAAATCTAGATTCCTTAAAAATCAAGGAAAATTGATAAAAGCAACTTCTCCGTTTGAAAGATTGAATTTAGATTTTAAGGGCCCCTTGCCATCAAAGTCCAGAAATCGATTCCTTCTTACTGTAGTTGATGAGTACTGCAGGTTTCCTTTTGCAATTCCTTGCTCAGACGTTTCGTCAACTAAAGTAATTTCGCATTTAAATAATATCTTCTCCATATTTGGCATGCCGGCATATATTCATACAGACAGAGGGTCGTCTTTCATGTCCAGAGAGTTAAAAATGTTTCTATCATCTCTTGGTATAGCGACCAGTCATACCACTGCCTAAAATCCACGAGGGAATTGCCAGGTGGAGCGTTACAATGGTATCATATGGAAAACGATTCAGTTGGCATTGAGATCTAAAGGCAAGAAAATTGAACTATGGGAAGAGGTCCTACAATCTGCATTACATTCTGTTCGTTCCCTTTTATGCACGACAACTAACGTTACTCCACATGAGCGCATGTTCTCTCATCCTAGGAGGTCATATAATGGGAACTCTTTACATACTTGGCTTTTCAGGCTGGTCCAGTGTTGATGAAAAATCATTCACGAACCAGTAAGTATGAGCCACTTGTTCAAGAAGTTGAACTTCTGGAAGCTAATCCAGAATATGCATATGTAAGGCTTCCAGATGGACATGAGACTAGTGTGTCCATACGACACTTGGCTCCTAGAGGGGAAATCATCGAACCTACCTATGAGAGTGACAGTGAGAGAGCTTTGCTTGTTAACCAGAGTGGTAAGGAGTTTGATGGTCATTTGAAACAATCAACAGAGAGTTTGGAAGAAACTGAAGGATGATTTGCCCTGTGAAGATGTCTCTCCTGAACTATCTAAACCTCAACAGAGAACTTCTTGTGATGGACCAACGCGTCCTGGAAGACTGAAACAAAAATCTGCCTACCTGTCTGACTATATTTTAAATTAACATTTTGGTAGGGGTGAATGTAGTATATTATTATCACAGTGGCAACACTGTTTTTTACAACGGTCGTTTTGGCAACAAGACCGAATGTTTTATCATCGTAAGATGGCTGCTATGTCTCTTGTGCACGTGTGTTGTTAATGTTGATTAAAGCTTATGTTAAGTTTAAAGATAAGGAATGTTTAGTTAACTCGACTCACATTACATTGTCCTTATCAAAAAAGGAAGCAAACTGCATACAAATGTATAAAATGTGACAATCCGTGTTGCCTAGAGTGCTCGAAAAAGTGTGCAATTCTTGTGCTCCTTTTTTTCTTTTACGTGATGCCGATTTTAATTGTATTGTGAACAATCAAATAAAACATATTTAGTTAATTTATATGTAGTTTCATTAAATTTGCACCTCTTATATAAATTTTTGTTATGTACACGTCTCACAGACGCATGTTACTTGCAACGAACAAAATATGTGTGTTACCAGTTAAGGGTTAAATGTATTGTAAATAGTTAATACAATACATATTCTAAATAGTTAATATAATACATATTCTAAATAATTAATAGCATCAAGATGTGAAAAAGAAAATATTACTCAGCAATGTATTAAGTTTTACACAAGATACATCAAACTCAAATATACTCTAAACATCAAATCTACTCTAGCACATGATCTCTAAACACTACATTACAGTTAAAATTAAATTTATGGTTAGTTAAAAATATTCAGCAGTTATCTTTGTGGTTAAAGTAACAAAAAATAAATAAAATTTGCAAATAAAACAAAACTAATTTCACAGTTTAAATGGTTAAAAAATAGTTTCAATAAAAATTATCTTAATTTTGCATTACAAAACAAAAGAATAACAAATTTTATTGTTAGTAATATTAAAGATTACATAGATTTTTTATTTTCATTTTATTAAATTTATGTGCATGAAAAATTGTGCTATAGTTTTGTACTGTCATTCCGTTACCATGCATCTACGTCATTCCGTTACTTTATATTGTCATTCTGTTACCTACAAATACTATCAGAAAAATTAACAATATTAAAGATACAAACTTATCATAATATTTTAGACTTAAAACATGCTTTAAAAACAAAAATTTAAGTTTAAATAAATAAAATTTAAATTATCACCCAAAAAAGTATTTGTTTTTGGTAACGGAATGACACTCTCATATCATATAATTAATTACCCCCTCAAATAAAAAAATAAATAAATAGCAAAGATTTTGATGCTACATTTATAAGAAAAAGGGTGAGAGATCATAAACAAATAATTGTTAGGCTTTTTAAACATAAAATAAGCACCACAATGAGTATGCAAAAAATGGGTGTAATGATGCGCCTTCGAATATGCAAAAATGTCATAAAAATATTAAAAGGTTAAGTTTATCGAAGGCTGTCATCATTACATTTATTTGATAAATTTGGAAACGCCAGCTGAACGAGACGATAATTACAGAGCGGAGCGGTCCTGTGTTTGATGTGACAAATGCATAGATTCTTGCAAGCGGCGGTGAAAGTGGGGGGTTTGATCGCCAGACAAGATAGGCGAGGATGTCGCCGAAGCTGACACTAAACGACAATAAGCATTGTGTAAGGATTTATAGCAGGCGACAAGAGAAGTTAAACCACAAGCGTCTTGGGAGGTGGTTGTGAACTGACCCATGTGGGCGCACGTTGGTGAAGCAGGGGCGGCCAATTAAATAATGTTGGAGTTAAACAAGCGAATGAGATTGTTGCAGAATCGGAAATGGATGAGAAGTCATAAGAAGGAAGAGACAAGAAAGAAGAATGATTTTTAAAAGTAAAAATTGGGGAGTTTGAAAATTTAAAAAGACTCTCTCTAAATCTCGCTCTCTCTCTCTTCTCGAGTCTCAGACTCAGACTTTTTGTGGCGGGTCGAGCTGCGTTTCCCCGTTTGATTCCTGAGAGTTTGCGTAGCAGGTAGAGCTTACGTTCCCCGTGTGAAATTTACTGCGTTGGGTCGAGTTTTGATTTCCCCACACATCCTTGCTGATAAAATAGAAGTTTCATTGCAACATATAAAATAATAGTAGAGTGAGTGGTGTAGCGTCCCAGAAATATTAAGCGAAGAAGAAACAAGAGGTTTTTGCCCCCGACCCAGCGAAGGAAGGATTCAACAGACCCCTGCTAGAAGAGTCAGCTGAACCAACAATCTGCTAAATACCAAGGGAACCGAGTGAGTGGCATAATTTATTGATTAGCTCAGTCCTTTTTGTTTTTGGTTGTTTTAAATAAGCTTTGTTTATTGTCAGAATAGGAGAAATTTGATATAAGAAATAGAATTGAATAAGTATTTTGAGTTTTGGTTATTTTGTCGTGCACTCCCTATTTTCCTTGAAAAGTAATTTTTGAATTTTAATATTAAAGGACGAGAAACTGATTTTGTGTATGGCTAGGTGTGCTTACGAAAGTTATCATTAAAATAATATGTATAAAATGTAAAATATTGTAAATAAATTAAGTTTAGTTTAAATTTAACTATTTGTCTGTTGTAATTATAACGGTTGGTGTTTTCAGTGTAAAATGAATGAAAAGTTTACTCTTTAGTTTAGGTTTCTGCTATCTTTCAAATTTTGTTCGTCATTGCTAATCACGTCCAGAACTTTGGATTAAAAACAAATAAAGCTAACACAACGCACCCAACTACCTCTTTCTAAAATAATAACAAGTGTACTACCCCAAATAATCACACCCTAATAAATAAATCTTGGACGAGCAATACGACAGTGGGTTTTTATATCAATAAATGGTCAATGCAAAAAGATTATTTTCTGTTGTATTTTAAGGCGTGTTTCGTGAGAAATGGAACTATTCTTATCAAATTACAAAAATTCAGTTATTTTTTAAAATAATGATGTATAACAGTTGCAGCAAAAAAAATTTAAAATTTTTTCATCTGATGATCACTTATTCATGGAATGCCCCATAATCTATTAACATCATGCAGTAACTCTTAAAGTACACTGCTGGCCACTGTAAATGCAACACCCTGAAGGAAACATGCAAATAACATGAAATTTACAACATGCATTAGCGGAGGTGAGATATGCAAATGATTAGAATTTCAGCGCAGACTTCAAAGCGCTATTTAAGGCTTGGAGATTTCGACGATTTCAAGTTCGGCAATTGTGTTTTTCTTGTGGTTTTTTCAAAAAAACGATCAATTATGCCTCGTCGAAAACAGCGATCATCTTTTGATCAAGTATCCGAGTTCGACAGAGGAAGGATAGTGGCCTACCGAGATTGTGTATTATCTTTCAGGGAAATCGGTAGTCGTGTTCGACGAAACCAAACAACTGTAATGCGGATATGTGATCGTTGGATGCAGGAGGCTACGACGGACCGGCGTGTTCGATCGCATCCACCTCAGCGCACCACTTCACGTGATGACAGGCAAATTGTGCGCATGGCAGTGACGGATCGCTCAGTCACATCACGAACCATAGCACAGCACATGCAGTATGTAACGCATTATCCAGTGTCTGCGCGTACCATTCGACGCCATTTACAGCAGAGTGGTCTGTCCGCAAGACGTCCATTGCTTTGTCTACACTTGACGCAGAACCACAGACGTCTCCGCCGCCAATGGTGCGATGACAGAAGGATGTGGACTGCAGAATGGAATGAAATTGTCTTTACTGACGAGTCACGCTTCTGTCTGCAACACCACGATGGTCGCATTCGAGTCTGGAGACACCGTGAAGAGAGGATGCTGAACAGCTGCGTTATGCACCGCCACACTGGTCCTGCACCGGGTATTATGGTATGGGGCGGTATTGGATATCACTCTCGCACACCTCTAGTACGCATTGCCGGTACTTTACAGCCAGCGCTACATCTCCGAGGTGTTGGAGCCCGTTGTCCTTCCTTACCTTCAGGACTGGCCCACAGCCATATTTCAACAGGATAATGCGCGACCACACGTGGTACGCATTGTCCAACGGTTCTTCGTCAATCGCCAGAGGGTGGAGTTTCAAATAGGATATCTGATTGGGGAAAAAAAAGGAAATTTAGGTATGGTCAAACCACTGATGACGTCACATACGCAACTATTAATGACGTCATTGAGACAGAAATTACGGAAACCGTTGTTAATTTGAGTACATATAGGAAATTTTCAAAAATAGGTACAACTTAATACTAAATTAGGGAAACCCATAATTTTGGGGGCCCTGGGCAAATGCCCCACTTGCCCATGCGGAAATCTGGGCCTGGGCCTGGGCCTGAGTCTAGAGGAAATCCAGGCATAATAAAGTACTTTTGCATTCCAAAGTCAGTTGTGGTTAACTATATTGATTTTACTCATAATAGTAAACTCATAATGTATCCTGCTAAGTCCCTGAGAAATATTTTCTTATTTCCAGGAGTACATGTTTTACTTCAGAAATGTTTTCGGAATTTTAAAACAAAATTAAGACGAATAACAAGATAACTAACAAAGATATTCATATGATAGAGGATATATATGATTAGGGCTGAAATCTAAAACAGTGCAAAATCCATTGCATTTACAAGGTGATAAAAATGGTTTTCAGTCTTACAAACCTGTCTATTTGCTTTCTGATCTTGAAGGTGAAAGACAGAGTCGCTTGTGATTTCAGTTTTTAAAGGTTCTAAAGGTTTATTTATAAAATTATTCTGATATATAAATATACATAATTTAGAAGAGTTTTTTTATTTATTCTCTTATTAAATATGAGAACTATCGAATAGTTGTAAAATCAATATTAAGATAATCATTACAGCTGAGAAATCTTTTAGAAAGTATGATTCAAATTTTGATCATCTTGTTTTGTGATATTTTAAAATTTTGTTTGATACAGTGAAGTGTTATCCTCCTTTTCATTTATATCCATCTAGTATTTGATTTGTAAACTATAGTTATACAAAAAACTATATGCAAAAGAGTATGAACTCTTAAATTCAGATTTAAATGGTAAAATAAAAATGCAGAGTGTTGGGATACTCCCCACTTTTTTTCGTTTTTCCAATTTGGGAAATAAACTTTATGTTGTTTTTCCCGCACAGCGTACGAGGTACCAGCTTCAGGAATGACGTAATGTAACTGTTTCATTCCGATCGCAAATTGCGATGTTCAGTTGCTATCGCTAATTGCGATGTTTAAATTTAATACGCGGTCGAAGTGGTGACGTCACGTCCGCCATTAGGGCACCTCCGCAATGGCGGCCTATGTTATTCTCCCATAGGACGGAAAACAAATATTAATATCTCTTAAACTAATGAATATTATCTCCCTGCACGTCCTGAAATCGATGAAGGAGCCAAAAATACCCAACCTCAAAAATTGAGGAATGTGATTTCGTACAGGAATAAGAGCAAATGGTGTTTTAAAATGTCATTTCGGTAAGCCTATCGATGTGAAACATAGGCTTAGATGGAGTGATACTTTTGAACTTTTTTATTTAGTGTTTGTGAATAGTTTTATATGTTGTTTCTGTCTATGTGGATATTCTAACATAATCTAAGATGAATTGGTAAGTAGATTTTATTCCCACTAACACTGATTTATCCCTAGTGCCATTGTGTTTACAATTTGAATGTGTCGCTGATGGTAAAGGTATTAAAATGTCACTTTCGATAAACATTATTACTGTAAAACTACGTATGTACCTTATTGTTCATTCGATTTTCCTCAAATATTTGTATGGTAACATTCTTAAAGCACTATAATCCACTTTGCAGAATGAAAGGGTTCTTGAAGTTGATATATTGGCTAGTAAAGTATACTGTATTGTTGTTGTTTTTTATGTATTAGATGTATGCTTTTATTAATTTCTTTACCTGTGTACTTGATTCCATTCCCTTAAAACTGAATGGGTGTCTGAGTAGGATAGATTTAAGTCAATCTATTCTATGTCAGATTTCTTTTCAGTTAAATCCATGAAACTATAAGATTACTAACAGACTTTATGGCTAAGTATTTTTTCAGCCATTGATTTCATGCATCCTTTTTGTTGCTGGCTGGTTTTATGATGGGATTATTTGATTTAGTATTAGTGTGTTATCAACCTTAGTTTAATGCAGTACTCTTAAAGTATGAAGCATGAAATAATTGATTTCTTTTGCATTGTACTTATATCATACAGTTAGTAGAAGTGATACTCATCAAATTCTTTATTTAATGTTTATTAACAGCTTATTTTTATGTTGTATCTGTTGATGTGAATAATGTAACATTCAGTAAGTAGATGTTTTTCCGAATAATATGCCTGTTGAAGCTTACTTGTTATTGTTTTGAATTATAAATATTGATAAGTAGTGTTTGGTAACATTGTTTCAGTTATATATTCTTTATAACTCTTTATGCTTCATAAATAACAGACTTTCATGGCTGTGTTTTTTTTTTTTTTTCAGCCATTGATTTCATGTATCCATTTTGTTACTGGTTGGTGTTAAGACGGATTTGTTTTATTTAATGTTAGTGTTATCAATTACTGTTTATATATATATATATATATATATATATATATTTCTTATAAATACATACACAATGTATGTTTATATATATGAGGATCTCGGGGGGTAAAAAATGATAACCCACATGATGGTGAAAGTTCATCAGAACTTGTGCAGGTACATTTTGCAGATTGTATGTAGATATGTTTGACACCATTGTCTGCAATATTGTTTGTAACTATTTACATATGTTAATGTAAAATGCTTATTAGGACAGTATTTTACTAATGTATTGTACCATTATTAGGCATTATATGAATAATGTTTTTGTCTTTTTACAATGTTGACACTGTTTGCACTCATTATTTTTAAGTCACTTAAATGAAAAGATATTACTGTCTGCTAATCACATTATGAATTTTTACAATATAAAAAGTACACAATTTCTTGTGCAAAAAAAAAAAGCAGTGGCCATCCCATCTTCATTCTTTAACTGCTATTGCATGTAAACAATTATAACCCTCATATTTATACCTACATTAAATTGTTCAGTGTGTTAAAATTGTAATAAATGTTGATTTTATTACTTTTTCACTTAATGACATTTTTACGGAGGGTATTATGTACAAAAAATGTTTAACAACAAGTTTTGCAATTTGAAATATGTAATAGCAAATATTTTATGAAAATATAAATCTGTTTATCTCTAAACTACAATAATGTGGTTTATCACTTTTTACCCCCAAGGTCTTCATATATATATATATATATATATATATATATACATATGTATAAACAGTTGATTCTTTTTCAATCGTTTTTATATCGTTAAAGTCTGTACATCTTTGTTGGTTTAAAATGTAGCATTATTTAATAAGTAAAGATTATAAAATTCATTTGTCCATGTTTTGAGGGAATAATGTGTTTATCATTTAGATGTTTAATACAGGTGTTTTTTTTTTTTAAGTTAAAAAATGGTCATATGCTTTGCTGCAGACTGCAAGTATAAAATGGTTAAAATCATTGTTCCTTCTACCGCTTTCCAAAGGATGTAAAGCACGCTCTTTGGACCTGAATGGCAAAGTAAGTTTGAAAATAGAAGTTTTAATATTCTCATTTTTAATTTATGAGTACATTTTTCCACATATGTTAATTTCACATTTCTTGGTCTCCATGTTATAGTAAATCTATGGTATTCAATAGCTATTTAATTTTTTTAAATGTTTTAGATGATACATACTGAATTTTTGTTGTATTTAAGCTTTAAAAAATTCTTAATTTAGGATGAAATTTTTTTTTATTTAGAAAATTTTTCAGGACTTCTATTATAAACAGAAATCTACAATAGTTTCTTTGTCTTAATTTTTATAGTTATTGTTTGTCAAATTGTCTGCAAACCAAATAATAATAGATTTTTTTGTATGAAAATATATATGGAGCGAACATGTAGGTTAGATTCATAAAATTAGTGAGCTTCAATTCAGTGATACGAGGGAAACCGAATAATTATAATTTTAAATGTATATGTAATAAATAAAACATGCAAATGTTTTAAAGTTTATTGATCTTGGTATTTTTCAGGCATAGTGACAGAAAACCTGGTAGAGATTCCAGATTATATAGCTACCATTTTAAAGGAGGGGATAAAAGAAATAATCCAACAATTTTTGACAGTAATAAAGTGCAACAAATTAAACTTCCTGCTCATAAAGGAAAGAAGTAAATGTGTTTTTAACAACAGCTTTTTTAATTTCACATGTTTTCTTTACAATAAGTGCTAAATGTACTTGATTCTCAGAACTGAGGACATAGTCATTTTATACATTGAAATTAAACATGAGAGAAGGAGGATAACGCATCTGATCCAAATTACAAGTAATTTTATTGTTTATGTTATGTAGTAGTATTATAGATAATATATTAATCTCATAAATAATTAAAACTTCTATTTGTTGTACTTAGCTTTTCACAAATCAAATGCACGTTTTTAACAATAAATTTATTATGAGTTTTCTTAATGTTCATTTATGCTGTTATTTAATATTCTTAGTATTATTCCTTTAGAAAACAGTGTGCTGTGATGAAGAACATTGAAGGTGTGAAAGATAAAAGTAGAGTGGATGGTAAAAGCAGAGATAGACCAACTAAAGGAAAAAAATAAAGAGCTGCAGTTATTGTTGGCAGCAAAAAATGTGAAATTTCAATTTTCTCAAATCAGTGAGAATGACAGTTTAGTGCTAATGTCAATAATAAAATTCAACATTCAATAAACAACCCTGACTTCCCTAATTGCTACTTTTTAATAAACATGACAGAAATATTTATTGAAAATCTCTGCAAAGGCTCAGAGGTGAACTTTTTCACAGTATAAGAAAAGGCAAACTTTAAAAGGACTGATAGCCTAGCTCCTAATGGTGCAATTTGTTTCATTAGTAAATTGTGGCCAGGATCTACTTCTGATAAAACCATTTTCAAGGAATGTGGTTTAATAAAATTGTGGAATCCTGGAGATCTAATATTAACAGATAAAGGTTTTTTAATACTTGACCTATTGCCTCAAGGTGTATCAGTAAATATTCCCCCATTCTTAACGAATCCACAATTCACAGAAAGTGAGGATAAATTTACCACTAAATTAAAACATATACATGTTCATGTTGAACGAGCTATACAAAGAATAAAAAGTTTTCAAATTCTTGATAACATCCCATATTATTTTAATCAATACGCTTCAGTAAGTTTTCAAGTTTGTGCCACTTCGGTAAATTTGTAAAATCCATTGATGAAAAAATAAAATCTTTTTGTTTATATCTTAACATGTCTTTGTTTTTTAGATAAAAAGTTTACAGTTTCCATTACATGTATTTTAATAATAACTATGCTTTAACCATTTATTTGCATTTGAAGGTTACACATAAATTCTGAGTTATGTTTTGAAATCTCTTCATTTTGGTCACTTTATTTAAAATGTTACTCAAAATACGGAAAGTCAAGTTTTACAGAACTTATATCACATTCCATTCATAGTGTGAAAGAAAGAACACAGAAATCCCATTATAGAATTTTTATTAAAAATACAAAAAAATATATATACATTAACAACAGAAATGAAAAAACAATTTAAAAATAATAACGAGACAAAACAAAATGTACTGGTTATAATCTCTCTCATAGGTCTATATTTGGCAAAAAGGTATACATATAAATTAACATCAGAAATTAATATAATTTAATATGAAAAGGAAAAACAATTATATTAATTACTACCATAAAATATAAATATTAAAGAAACAAAATGTTACTACATGTACAACTTACTGTCACATTATATATCTGTCTCTCATAGAGGATTGAACTTTAGATAAAATCAAGCTGTTTCCAGGATTGTTATCAAACAACTGAATATCACTAGCCAGAGCTTTTTCTCCTCTGTCTATGAAACTTTTTTGATTGTTAAAAAAGGTGAAAATTTCAAACCAGCATATCATGATGAAGTGTCTTGTATAAATTAATGAAATAAAGAAGAAAAACATGACTATGAATTTGAACAAAACATGTTACAGTTGAAACAAATTACGAAACGTTAAAAATAAACACTACTTCATTTAAAAAAAAATAAATGAGAATGTTGCAGCAATCAGTTTATTTTTTTTTTGTCTGCTAATGTAAAGTTATTGTTTATGAAGCATAAGTAGTTATAAAGAATACATAGCTGAAACAATGTTACCAAACACTACTTTTCAATATTTATAATGGAAAACAATAACAAAAAAAGCTTTAATAGGCATATTATTGGAGAAAACATCTATTTACTGAATGTTACATTATTCACATAAACAGATACAAAATTTAAAAAAAGCTGTTGATAAACATTAAATAAAGAATTTGAAGATTATCACTTTCACTAACTGTATGATATAAGAACAATG
The DNA here is from genome assembly GCA_907164885.2 of Dolomedes plantarius. Lineage (NCBI taxonomy): Eukaryota > Metazoa > Arthropoda > Arachnida > Araneae > Dolomedidae > Dolomedes > Dolomedes plantarius. The sequence goes on from OU015499.1 coordinate 5,434,033, forward strand.
CAAAACAAATCAATTATTTCATGCTTCATACTTTAAGAGTACTGCATTAAACTACGGTTGATAACACACTAATATTAAATCAAACAATCCCATCATAAAACCCAGCCAGCAACAAAAAAGATGCATGAAATCAATGGCTGAAAAAATATTTAGCCATGAAGTCTGTCAGTAATCTTATAGTTTCATGGATTTAACTGAAAAGAAATCTGACATAGAATAGATTGACTTAAATCTATCCTACTCAGACACCCATTCGGTTTTAAGGGAATGGAATCAAGTACACAGGTAAAGAAATTAATAAAAGCATACATCTAATACATAAAAAACAACAACAATACAGTATACTTTACTAGCCAATATATCAACTTCAAGAACCCTTTCATTCTGCAAAGTGGATTATAGTGCTTTAAGAATGTTACCATACAAATATTTGAGGAAAATCGAATGAACATTAAGGTACATACGTAGTTTTACAGTAATAATGTTTATCAAAACTGACATTTTAATACCGTTACCATCAGCGACACATTCAAATTGTAAACACAATGGCACTAGGGATAAATCAGTGTTAGTGGGAATAAAATCTACTTACCAATTCATCTTAGATTATGTTAGAATATCCACATAGACAGAAACAACATATAAAACTATTCACAAACACTAAATAAAAAAGTACAAAAGTATCACTTCATCTAAGCCTATGTTTCACATCGATAGGCTTACCGAAATGACATTTTAAAACACCATTTGCTCTTATTCCTGTACGAAATCACATTCCTCAATTTTTGAGGTAGGGTATTTTTGGCTCCTTCATCGATTTCAGGACGTGCAGGGAGATAATATTCATTAGTTTAAGAGATATTAATATTTGTTTTCCGTCCTATGGGAGAATAACATAGGCCGCCATTGCGGAGGTGCCCTAATGGCGGACGTGACGTCACACTTCGACCGCGTATATTTCTTATTTTCGATGTTTATATAGTTTTGTAATATTCGTTATTTATTGTAAGTGTATTTTTTGTGTGACAATTATATAGATGTTTATTTGCCATACACTTTCTGCATATGTAATTACGTTTATGCAAATCAGCCAGATGCACACGTGATTTTTAATTTGGGCTACGTGGTCGAATACATGCTTGCTTAGCAATGGGTGGTACTTCCGCTCTCCGCTGACATTCTCCTGAAATATCTGTGTTTGAAGGCGTTGGCCTAGGTAACACAGTTAACCAATTATTCCTATGGTCCTATGGTAGCTCTCGGGACAATTCGCGATGGATGCACCGACGTTGATGGACGTGGAAGGGGAGACGTAGAAGCGGCGTACACAAGTCTAGGAGGTAAGCCTGATTATTATTTGTCAGTGGAGCTTACCAAAAGCCATAATTTCACATCCAACAATATCCCAAACTCAACCAATAATAATCTAACTGATGACCCTAACCCTAAGCGTCCTAGAAGACCAAATATTTCTCTAGAAAACGTAAGAAATAATAATCCCAGCACAAGTAAACCGAACGACGGTTTCATATTCCCAAATGCTAGAAATACTGCTCGCCAGTATAAACAGCATCTAATTACCCCTACACCCACTCATATAACTGCAAATAGATTCAGTAATCGTAATGAAACCATTCTTAACGATCCTAACATCCCTGATATTAATGATTCTAAATCTACTGTAACTAAAATAAAGCCAATTTGCATAAAATACAATACAAAACTGTACTCCAAAAGATCGGTGAGGCATTAGGAAATTGCTTCTATGCTAGGCCCGCTAACGACATTGTCAGGATTTATCCTGCCAGTGTTGAATCCCACAAAAAAAATTGAAAAATACCTTCAAGACAACAATATTCAAGGCTACATTCTCCCCATGGGAGTTATAAAACCGGTCAGAGTAGCTATCAGAGGTCTGGATATTGATATCCCTATACAAGAAATCAAAGATGAACTGGATAAATTAAACATTCAAACATCTAAGTAGTGCAGATGGTTTACAGGAAAACCAAAAATATTATACCACTTTTCCAAATCACTCTTCCAAACATATCTGAAAGCAAAAGAATTTAGTAAAATCTCTAAATTACATTGGTATTAAAGTTGAGGATTACATACCACCCAGAAGAATCGTGCAGTGATTTAAGTGCCAACTATGGCACCACCATCAAGTAAATTGCTTCGTTGCACCTAGGTGTGTGAAATGCAGCGAGGATCACTTACCCAATGGATGCACAGAAGGGAAAAATATAGAAAACCCCATTTGCTGCAACTGCAGCGGAAACCACCCTGCAAGCTACAGAGGATGTGAGAAATTCCCTAAGCTCAAAATTTAAAAAGATGAAGAAAACCTAACAGACCCCCGTAAAAAAACAAAATGCTGCAGTTGGGTCTAACTTTTCTTACACCAATGCAATGACAAGCACCCACAACAGTTATAATACACCTCAATCAAACATCCAACCCCCCCAAATAAATTATCAGCAAATCCAAGCCCCCAGCAGAGAAACCTACAATCCCCTTAATGAAGCTGCATCAATTATAAAAGAAATTAATACAATAGACTACTATGCCATAATTCCCCAACTAAAATTTATTCAAAATGAAATTAGACAACAGCAAAGCCCTGCTAAGTTGGAGATTTAACTCCGATATCTCCCAACATTAATCACCATCCCCCATCATGGCTAATTGCCAAGCTTCTTGTCTCACCGTTCATTCATGGAATGCAAATAGAATTAAAAATAAAATCCTCGAATTTCGGGATCACTTAGATGAGCACTCCCCTGATATTATCCTTGTACAGGAAACACATCTCCAACCAGGTGACAGACTAAATGTCATAAATTACACCACTTGCAGAAATGACACTTCACCTAACCCTTTTTCATTTAGAGGTACTGCCATTTATATTAAGAAAAACATTCCCCATCATGAAATTCCCCTCCTCAATCTTAACGTTATCTACGCCACAGCACTTAAAATCACACCTAACAATAAAACCCCCTTCTAAATTGTCTCAACTTACATTTCCCCTCACCAAAATTGTACATGGTGAGTTGAAAATGACCTAAAAAAATCTTGCAAATCTTGACAATATCATTATTTTTGGTGATTTAAATGCTACTCACACCTACTGGAACTGCAATAGCAACGACACTCATGGAAACACCATCTACAACTTAATAAATAACTATGACATTGAACTACTTACCCCTGATTCACCAACACACTACAGTTATCAAGGTAATGGAGCTATAATAGATTTTGCTCTCCTTAAGGGAGTCCCATACCTCATGAACATGCAAACTCTAAATGCAATTAATTCTGACCACCTCCCTATTCAACTAACTATTAACTTGAACTTAAAAATTACCCAAACCACTCGCAAAACAATCACCAACTGGAATTACTTCAACCACATACTTAAAAATACACCCTATAACTTTCATATCCCAAACTCCCCTGAGGAACTTGATAATTACACTAACTACATCACCAACACAATCACTAATGCCTACAACAATGCAACACAAACTATCCAAAATAATTTAAACAGAAAGTCCACCAACAAAACTCTTAACCACCTAAAACACCAAAGAAACAAAACAAGGAAAACCTGGCACCCACAACATAAAACACTCATGAATCAGGCTCAAGAAAACTTAAAAAAACTACATCAAACACAAATCCAATACCAGCTGGCAATATTATGTCGCTAACTTAACTACTGAAAACAACTCCATATGGAAAGCCACTAAACAATTTAGTTCTAAAACCTTCAACATGCCACTTCTCTATAACAACACAAATACACATGCTCTTACCCAGGAAGATAAAGCAGCACTAATTGCCAGGAGCCTAGTAAATCAGTTCACCCCCCATAAGATTTCTCACTGCCCTACTGAGAAGTAAATAATAATGTTGAAAACCTTCTTGACACCCCCATCACCCCTTATGATTCTCAAATCCCCCCCCCCTCAGAAGTAATCAATCATATTAGAAAACTTAAAAACAATAAAGCACCTGGAATGGATAATATAACTGGCTTCATGCTCAAAAACTTACCCTTAAAAATCTACATTAATACTGCCACCCTCATAAATACCATTATTCGCACAAGCTACTTCCCCTCCCCCTGGAAAAACTCAATAATTATCCCCATTCATAAAGCTGGTGAATCCCTCCACTGACCCCTCTAACTATAGACCCATTAACCTTTTATCCACCATCAACAAACTTAACACAGACAAATGTGTTGCTGTCATGTTTTCTAGATACTCACTTAAATCATACAGTGAACATAAAATCATAATTAATAACACTGCTCTGCCCTGGTCCACCTCCTGTAAATATCTAGGAATTATCCTTGATTTAAAAAATCTCTCATGGCGTCCCCACATAAAACATACTATTGATAAATTTCAAGCTGATAAAAGAAACTCTTCCCCTTAATTGCTCAGAATAGCTCTTTGAACCTAAATATGACGCTGCTCATCTACAGTGCATTCCTTAGACCAATTTTAACCTATGCTTGCCAGTCCTGGTCCTACTGTCCTAACTACCAAATAACTAAAATCTGTGCTGCCCAAAATAAAATAATTAAAGGTATTGTAAATACCCCCTACTATTTTAGAAACTATAAAATCTATGAAGAATTAAACTCCTCCCCCCCCCCCCCCCCCCAACCAAATTTATGCACTCCCTTAATATTAACTTCTACAATAGCATTGAATCAAATAACATCAATCTCTTAACTGATTTAGCCAACTATGACTATAAGACCCCCTTCAATAGGAAGAGGCCCAGAGCCTCTCTTGCTCTTGACTGGTAATTTCCCCTCTCTCACTTGTCTGTTTGGTGGCACAGAAGTAGAGCACGCTACTCCGGTTCAGTAGGTTGCGGGATCAAATCCCCAACACAATATTTTCCCTCCGCTGTCTCTCATTCCAAACTTGCACCCTAGGCTTGGACCTGGCAGGCTCACCCTTTTTAATGTCTCTTTCATAATTTAATTAAAAAAATTTATAAAATCAAAAAATTAATGTGTAGACCTCAGTCTACGGTAAAAAAACTTAATAAAACTTTTAAAATCATACTTGAGTTATGGAAACATAACTCATGGTAAAAAATATTTCTTTGACTAACAGCTTTTGATATTTTCCTACTCTATACTAAACTTTCTCTGGTCACAGAAATTCGAGGATCTTTAAACAACACATCTACCTCTTTTTACTAACAACTCCACTGGCAAATGTATTAAGGCAAGCTCCCAAAAATAAAGATAATTTTAGAAGTAGAGGGTATTCTATACCCAGGCACTTCTACACAGATGGTTGCTGTTAGCTCTCGGTGGATCAGTCGGAGCATTGTGTTAGGCAGTAAGCTATTAACAATGCTCGACATTATTTCAAGTTTGTCTTTGTGGTGGCTTGTCTTTTAAAGACCAAATGAATCCACGTTATGTTTTTAATGGAGATTGCTTCTTTTGCTTGCTGTTGCTTCGGCCCACTGCTGCATTTTGCGGTAATGTTTTAATATACCTACCATATCTTATTTATTGTTTTGACGTCACCAACACAGTTTTTTCCTCCTCGGAATGAATATCAATTTACTAGGTATGAAAGGCTGTCAGGAATTTGAATGTAATCAAGATGTTATAACATAAAGTCCCATATTTTGCAAGAGAGTGAATTATTGCCTTTGCTACTAAGTAGGTGAAACATGAAATTTGAATGCGGCCTGTTATTGATAAACATGACTGAAAGTTCGGCGTACAATTTGTTAATGGTGTAAAGGCAGCTGATTAAATATTTAGATCTGTAATCAGAATTTATTATTTATTATCTTTGAATTGTATGGACTTTAGTTTTATGCAAATTTTGACTAGTAGGCTTGTAAAACTTTTGAAGATTTTCAGGGATTATCAAATAGTTATGATAGTATAAATCAAAATGACATATTTAAAGAATTCTTTTTTATTAAAATACATAAAATCATGAAGTTTTTGTGAAAAAGAAAAGTACTTAGCAAGTTACACTGATGAATGTTTAAGAATAGTCAACTGAGATGGAGCAGAAAACCAGTGTTTATTGAGAATTATTAAAATTTAAATATGCAGATACCTTAGATTTTTACTATTATAATTCAACATGAAAATCACTGAAATCATCTGAGGCTTGTTCAGATAAATGCTAAACCATTTGCAGTCTAAGAATAGTTAACTGAAATGAGAGAACGTGTGTTAAAGATTTTATTGAGAACATTTAATATTTTGTATACAGAGATTATACCTTTGGTTTCTGCAATTGAAATTCAACTGGAAAATTACTGAAACATCAAACTCTTACTGAAGTAAATGCTACAGCATTTGCAGTTTATTAATATCTATAATGATGTTACGCTCAAATTTATTGGTGACATTATGTTGTTGCTAAGTTATGAATAACTGAATTATGATACCTACTTAAAATTCCTCAGATCTGAAATAGATTCACAAGTTAAACAATTTATCAAACCTAGCAAAGGGTTTAAAAGACCAGAAGATTACTTTCAAGCAATGAAAACTGTTACATATTGCATTAATTCCTTCAGTGTTCTTACTAGCCGCAGACAAATCTAAATTGTCAGCAAGCTACTAAACACCAGATGTTGAATATGATCTTTGATCTGTAAGACTGAACTCTCTAAAGAATTGTTGTTCATTTATTTTCTACCATGAATAGAGCTTATTCTTAGCTCTACATTCTTCTAGTAGCACATGGCACCAGACCAGTCCTGAAACTGCAGTCAGCTAAGAACATCTGACTGGGGTCCAAGGCAGCCTAGTGGTAGCACGTTGGGCTTTGGACTGAGGGTAATCAGTTCAAATCCTGATGAGCACCATTGAATGTGTTTATGTCTAGGCCAGGTATGGGCACATTAAATCTGTAGACCAGAAAGTCCTTCCATGTATCAGAGGGAAAGGGAATGTACAAGCCCTCCAGCTGTCACCCCTGGTGGTGCTCGGTCAAAATTGACGTGGCACCTGGCTGTTGGACTCTAACCCTTGTGGTGCCATTGTAAACTAGAGCTGCATTCCTCTGCCCACAGCTTTTGTTGTACCTGGTTTAGCATGTTCTGTCAAGGGCAGCATAAGTCACAACAGTAATATCAGACTGTTTAACTTGTGGGCCATTCTCCGCTGTAAACCCTCTGAATCCCAATTTTTTTTTACTTGTATATTTTTTTATTTATGCAATATTAAAGTATAAAAGTTAAACCTTTGCAATGAGATAAAATAATTTGTTTTAATTAATTTTTAATATGGAATCAATTCTTGAAAGTCAGCATTTATAATTTTTAAGTTTTTTCATTACAATCGAACTTATTTACTACATGCTTTTCCTGAATTGGAAAAATATTGTTTCATTTCAATTTTTTATATACATGACTGATAGTTCGTAAAAATATATTTACATAATGTTCTTATTTAGTAATGACAGAAAAAAATAAAATATCACAATAAAATTTTTCAAAAAAGGACTATTTATTTGAACAAAATTGGATGTCCTGTACATAACACAAAAACGAAGATTTTTTAAAATTTTTCACATTTTTATGGCAAAACAGAAATTGTAATTGTATAAATTTACTTTGTTTTCCTTAGTACCAATTTATACTGTAGAGAAATTTTCTGCAAGTTTAATACTACATTAAATATTAGCACTTGTTTTTATGTCCCGTGCATAACTCAGATTTATCTGAAAATCTGGAAAGTCAAACTCCACGAGCATTTATAACTGTAGGTGGCTGAATTACTTTTATGACTTCACTCATGTTGTAGAACACTTGTTTAGGCCATTTCCAAAATTTTCCTCATTTTTCCATGGCAGAAACTTCAATATCATTGCCTAAAACTTGTGTAACTTCTCCAGCATATAAACTTTCATAACTCACCACAACCCAATTTCCTGTTGAAATATTTACAGTGTTAACTGGCATGGTTTCAACATTTTGTTTTAATGGTGTTATAGCATTTGTAAAAAAAATCTAAACCAGAAGATGAACATTTAATTCCATGAATTTTTGAAATGCCCTGTATTGTTTTTGCTTTACCCCATACACTGTTATCTCTATTTATGTCTTTATCTAAAAATAACATAACTGTTGTAGATTTACCACAAATTCCATCCACCACACCTTTTCTGTGGACCGTTGCAAAATATTTCCAGTGGAAAGTTTTTTAAATTTAATTCTAAGATCTTGTAGCAGCAGGGTCATGTATCTACTTTTAAACTCAGATGAAGGGTCATCTGACCATATTATCTCTTCAAAAAAAAAATTGTTTTCCCTTGCATTTGGCTGAATTTCTTCATAAATTTTTTTTTTCAATGAAAGCTCTCACAGTATTTTTTCCTTTTCAGAACATATTCAAGTAAGTATTGCATTTTCCATGTACAATTACTGCAGCTGTAAATAGGGTTATGCTATTTCGTGATCAAAGTGCACTCTGGACTTCATCCTGGTATGAGCAACTGTAGTTCATGGCAAAATCAAACTGTAAGATTCTTGATTTAGGAGAATTTTTATCGGTTTGGAGTTTTTGAAATTGTATCCTTTTGTTTATATGAGAACTTACTGCTGAAAAATAGTCACAGATACAATCCAAACTTCCCAATGCATGTCTCTTTCACTTGGTAATTTATTTTTGCATCTTTATTTTTTCCCACTTTTTCCAATAAACTTTACTAGAAAGATCTTCAGTACATTTTAATTTTTGTCCTTTACAACAAACTTCAAATTCCTTGCCAACATTTAGTTTAGGGAATCATCACGAAGTGTTTCTTTCCAAAATAATTTTGAATCATATGAAATTTTTAGTGCCTTTAGCTGGAGAAAGTTGTTTTCACATATTATGCATTTGCACTGATTTTCTGGTGTCTGATGCATAAGAAACACAAGCTGTTTTTCTTATGCATCTGAAGCTGTTTTTCTTATGAAGCTGATGGAGCAGTTTCGATATTCATCTTTAAAAATGGAATATGCTTCTTTCAGATATGTAACCAAATATTTTCTCAATTTGATTTTTGTACCATTTTTCCAAACTGTAATTTCATCTTTCATCCCCGGTGCTGTAAAATCAATATCTGGGTAGAAAAAAAACCTCTCATACTAAATTATGTAACTCTTCATGACTGACAGTATTTTTGTGAATGGTTTGCATGTTGAAGCCCAAGTTTGTTGCAATTGCAGAAACTACAGCCATATTTTTGGTTGTAGATTTGGGTAAAGATTTCAATGATTTACTCATTGCTTTTCCAAAAGTTTGAGGACTGGAGCTATTTTGAAATTGGCTTGCTGATGGTGTATTATTCCTTAACTCTTTTTTTTTTTTTTTTTTTTTTCTTTGGCGATACAGTTGTTTTCTATTTGTTTCCTTACTTTTATTTTTTTCATATTCATCTCTTATTCTGTCTTTGAGTCTTTTCTCTTGCACGTATAGCTCTCGTGCATTTCTTTTTTCTTGCTTCCTCACCATGTCTGTGCCTAAAAAGCTTAGCTCTTTTCCTGTTAATTTTGATTGAACAGGGGTCATCTGTAATTATAAAATGGGAAAAAATTAAATATTTAAAATAAATATGATTTGAGTTTATAATTTTATTAATCATCAATCAGAAAAAGAAGCAACTTATATTAATAAAATTCTGATTTCAATATTTATGTTCATGGCTTCCAAACAGATAACACATGGTTCTCAAACAAAGAATTAGGCTTAACAAATTTAAACAATAAATAGCTTAGTAAATAATAAACTTAAAGTTAAAATAGTAATAAACAGTAAAAAATATTCACTTATCTTTGCTTAGAACAAAAAAAATGTTCAATTATCCTTTCTTTATAAAGTTTGATATTCAGGTCACTAAATTAACCACCTGTTTACTCAAAACTATGAATTAGTGATGCCACTTTCCTGTTAAAAATCCCTAATAAGTCCAGTTAATCCAGTATCGCTAGTAAGTCTGCTTCTGTGTTTCCATTTGGTCCATGGTTGCAATGTTTGTGACGTCGGTCTTCTCGTAGTCTCCTTAACTTCCACTTTGTCTGGTGCCGGGCTTGGTGTTCTATGATAAAGCAACTGATTCTCTTCTTTTTCTTATGGATTGTACAGTGTCTAAGTATGTTTATTGCTCAGGTCATACTTATTAGAAACAATCCATTGGTTTTTAGACAGTATCGGCACCGCTGACGAAAAGATGCTGTCAAAAACCTATTTTTCACTTATCTTCATGTTTTTAGTTCCTGGCTGTAGTGGTTTTGGCCATATACTGGTTTTTCACTTTAGATTTCTCACAATTACCCTATCCCTTCTGGGTATTTTATGGTTTTATTACTGATTTAAACTGTTCACTCCTTATACATGTTCATTGCTATTAGTCTGTTTACATGTTGAAATTTGATTTTACTGGTGTTACTTTTTATTAGGTATCACAACTTCATCTATCTTTAGTAGAGTTTGTTTTATTTGTGGTGCACCATATGATTGGCATAGCTTGTCCCTTGGTGGACGATGTGCAATTAAATTTAATTCATCCAACAAACTTCACAAATACCTACTCTCCTGATATTCTTCTCCCTCTTGTTTTATTTTTTGACTCCATATTTACTTTTATTGATTTTAACCATTTGGCCTGGTCTACCAAGCTTATGATTCAACCAAAATATGAGGCGTTGAAAGGCAAAGTGGTGAAAGTCACATTTTCAACTTTTTTCATTTGAGGGCAAATATATAATCTCCATGTTTAATTTATAGTGGAATTGTAAATAGTTATTTGCAGTATTGTAATAATTGTTATGAATTATAATTTGTTCAATTTATGGTGGAATTTTTTGTAGTTTTTGCACTGTTGACTTACACCACTTTGCCTTTCACTGCCTCATATGATAACTTATATGCAGCTTATTCATAATAAACATTCTCTTCTGTAACTACTTTGCCATCTACAGGATTAGAACTGTGAATCCTTTTGAACTCTTTCCTTCACATCGTGTTTATTATCATTGAACCCCAGACACCATTAAATCCTTGTTCTCTTTGTGTTATGATCTGAGTTTTTTTTCTAACCTCAGTTATACTAATTTTCAGAGGTACTCTGTCATTTAAAATTTTTCTTGATTTGTTGGGTTCTTTTTAATGGCTGTATAAGTATGTGCAATGACTGAACTATCTGGCAACCCCATCTCAAGCCCTCATTTTTTTTGGTGACATCACTTGTTGTGAAAGTATAAATCTCTGACTGGCTATACCGCATTATGAGTTATATTCAATTTTTATTTCCAAAGCATGCATATTTTCCCATATTTTTGAAAAATTGAGAACATAGCTATTTTTCTTCATATACCGGATTCCAAAGTTTGAATTTTTCACAAATTTTCTAATCACTCTCATAGAATGCATTGTTATTTGGTTGGTTTTAGTTTTTATGTATTGATGGATAGATTGAGTGCTACCACAAAATAGACAGATAAGATCAGTTGTACTGATATTACAATGAATATTAATTGGCAGCTGGGACATCATCAAAAGTGAGTTAGGATTTTTAGCATTTTCTACTTGCGTTAGAGTTTAAAGTAAAATAAAAGTTAAAAGCATAATTGTCTACAGGCAAAAGTTGATATTATTTTTAACATGTCTTAGCTTTCAAAGAAGAGGTTTATGATTTATAAAAGATCTCAAAACATATTGGGTTTTTATCTTGTTTATACTTAAGATTTTAAACGTTATATCTGTGGTTTTATATGGTCTTTCTGAACTTGTATTGTTTTTATTTGCATCACTTCTTAGTATGTATATATTTTTATTGATTTTATGGATTTTTAGCCTAAAAATGATAACTTATATGTATATTTGTTCTTTGTTTACCACATGTTTGGTGCAGCTTGACCTGGTCTCGACCTTGCACCAATAAACCCAAACAAACCATCCAAAACAAATTGGGCCAGGTGATTGCCAAATGGCTTGGGCACTGTGGCATTTGGTACCAGAGTCTGAGGGTTCGAGTGTCATTGTTGGCATGGATGTATGTAGCCATCTGGAATTGGCTATAAGCTAGTGATGCGACATCGATAACAAAACATCGATGTTTTGAAACATTGATATTCAATATTAAAACATCGATGCTAATAAAACATCGCCCAAAAACCATCGATGTTTTAGAACATCCATTTTTTAAAACTGGTTTAGTAATATCTAACATTAATGTTACTTCCGTTAGTCGTGGGGGGAGGGGGGGATTTAATTTTACTCTTATTGGGCAGGCACAAATGACAAAAACTTGGTTGCTTTGGGTTACATTGATGGCTCAAAATTCTCGTTGTAAATACCGCCATGTTTTGCCTTCAAATGTCTAGATAAATTCGTGGTATTGCCAGAAGTTTTGAGGGACTTAAGGCAAATATTGCATTTTGCCAATTTGTCAGTGGTTTTGTAAAAATATTTCCATACGGTACTTTTGGGAGGCATCTTACTAGTAATATTAACGTCAACTTATATAAAACCAGAACAAAACAAAAACTTAAATGGATGCACTCGTGTATATACTATTTGTAAAATAAAACCCCATGGAAGGTTCTGGAGTGTCAGGAACATTCCAAGCTCTCTGATTGGTTCATTGGTTAATTGCCATTTGTCTGTTTGCTAAGGAATCATTCCCCCTTTTGTATTCGTCCTTTTCAGAATTCAGACTTACATTTACTGAGTGAAAATTATGCTACGTGGTTAATTTTTTTTATTACTGTACTTTTTCATTAAAAAAACATCGAGACAACGTAAAACATCGATGTTAAAAAAAACATCGGCTTCAATAAATCGATGTTTAAAACATCGGCTTCAATAAATCGATGTTTAAAACATCGATGTTTTTATCAAAACATCGATGTTTTGAAGACATCGATGTCGCATCCCTACTATAAGCAGTAGGTCCTGGTTTAGGCAGCCCTCATGTAGTAAAAAGTGACCATAGTGCTCTTAATCTAAAAAAGAATAAAAGTTGAAATTTTTTTTCTGCATTGGTTAGAAATAACATTAGACTTATTCTCCATCAGATTGACTAATTTGGGATTTTTAAAAAAGTATTTAAAAAAATTGAAACATTGTTTGGGAAACTTTAAAGTATCAAATTTACATTAATTTGATTTCATTGCTAATTATATAGTTTATATTCTAATAGATTTTTCATGTTTTGAGTTTTTAGGAGCACCATATTATTTCTAAGACTATTTTTGGAAATTTTATCTTTTTTTCAAACTATCCCCCTGTGAAAGTCTATCCCTGGCTTAAATATACAGAGATTCATGGTTTTTCCCTGTCAACTCTATGGTTTCCTGATGTAAGTCTTGGATGTAGGAATGAAAAAATCAGTTCCAAGGTTCATTAGACCTTTTTAGATTTTAATGAAGGATAAGCTTAGAAAAAGTTACTTTTAAAACATCACATATTGCTAGATTATAATTGCTAGATTGCACTTAAGGTGATTGTGCAATTAAAAAAAAATAATGGTATGTTAGGTAAATTATTATTTGACATGGGGATAGTGTTGTAGCATATATGGCCAAAAGTGTGCTGAATGTTATGTATATGATTTGCAAAATTGATTAAAGCAAGCTTTTAAAACTGTTAACTTACTATGTGAAAGGGAGTTGAAGAATAATGAGTGTTTGTTGAGTTTGAAAGGGAGACTTAAATGTTGTGGGAGAATTCCATTGTAACGGACGTTACATTCACACACAAAATAAATGATAAAAAGATTATGAGATGCATATTAATGCTTCAAAATAGGAGTACGTTATTTTTTCTTGATAAAACCAATACTAAAGATAAACTTGACAGGTTTCAAAATTTATTTCTGGTGTATTTAAGCTGCAACAAAAAGAAAACTTTAATGTAACGGATGTTACATACAATGGAACATCATTTGTACTATAGCGTCATAAGATAAAAAAAATCTGTGAATCTATTATGTAAATTTGTCCAAGAATTTTAAAAATAACATCACAAGACATGCCTGTAATTTATCAGAACCTTGACATAAAAATTCAGTCTTTTTTTTTTTTTTTGTAATAAAGATTTTAAAAACTTTCGTAACAGGCGTTACGGGTTGTGACGGATGTTACATTGTATGACAGACATGTTATATATGCACTGAATGATAAATTAATACTTGAAAGGTAATACCTAAACTCCTTATAAACTATAATGGAACCACAAAAGTCAAAGTAAAAACATTTTAAGTTTAATCATTTCATGCAATAATGTTCAATGATAAACCTAATTTTATAATTTTAATATTAAAAAAATAACTTTGACAAACACTTTTAAGCACAAATTATGAAATTTTAATGACATATAATTCTTTACAAATGTAATTTTTACATTACACGAATTTTAGAAAATGATTGCATTTCATCTACATTAAATGCAAATAGTCCTCGAGCTGACCCCTCAGGGGGTTCACATTCTTTAGGTAAACACGGGTGTCGCAATCCCGAGGTACCCCAGCGAACTATCTCTCCTTTCCTTTTTCCTCTCCTCTCTTTTTTTCTACTTTTTTCTTTCCTTTCTCCCTCGGTGTGGTTCCTCTTCGGAGGCGAGGGTACTTCTTTAGTAGCTGTTGCCGTTCTGTCGCTTCTTGCTGCTAATGGGGCCTTTATCAACCACGTGTTGGCCGTGCGGGGAGACCCGTCTCCCCGGAAAAGGGAATCCTGGTAGTTGAGGGTCAGTTTTGGTTGCCCAACACACTGCTAAGGCCCCCGCTTCGGGTAAACGGGAGGTACTTAGTGGTTCCCTAATGTATCAATCGGCTGGTCGCTGACATTTCTTCGGCTAGGAACCAAGCTATCGTTTCGACTACTGGGCATCTCGTTAAGGGTGGAGGTCTGCTTCAAAGTCGTTTCGTGTGCGTATAGTTCTCGGTCAGCACTGGTGCAAGTATTTGCATCCCCTTGTTGGGCTCCATTGTGGGTGGTGCCGCCGAGAACTGAATCTTTCCACCTTTTTTATGGATAAATCTTCTTCTCTTTAAACATCGTCTCATCAAACGTCACGTTATCTTTTATGTTAATATCTGTCCTTTCATTTGTTTTCTTGCAATCGACTGTAATCTGGATGGGAATTTCTTCACCCAAAGGGTCTGGCTTTTATCTGGACCTTTTAACTCTTTGTATGTGATTGCTGTTTCCATATTTACACTTCTTTTTAAATTACTGTTACATCATTTTATGACTCTTTAATAACCTGTTTTATGAGTGATTTTAGCACCTATTATGTATACTATTTTTTATCACCATCTATATACAATTGTTTTTATCTCTATTCGTGTAACCTTTATTACCTCTGTAGGCTATGGCTACTCTCCGCTATGGCTACTTAGTCGCTCTTTCTTTTAATATAGCTGTTAACTGATTGGACCACTGTATTTCCATATCTATATATATTTATCATCGTTTTAATTGTTTAAGGTTTTAAAATGCTGACTCATATGTGCTTTTCGGATTTTGCCATGCGTGTGGCGCGGCGTGTCCTCTCTGGACCTTGCGCCATTGGACCCCAACAAACCAAACTAAACCTATAATTTTCCGGTTCTTACAATGCACCGGACTTTGTCTTTAGTTTAATCTAATACAGCTTTCGACACCCTCGTGTGTATCTCTAACCTTTTTTTTATCACTGGTTTTATGGAATTCATTTTAATCACTGACTTATCACTCTTGTATTTTAGTGATGTTATAATTTTTTCTCATATCATTGTTCTTTTATTTATTCTTGACTAGTACTACCTGTTATATATGGTCGTGTTCATCACTTTTTATGTATGACTTTTATATCACCTTTTATATTTGACCCCCTTTTTTATCACTTCTCAAATATTACTTTTGAAATCTCATTGTGTGTACTACTGTTCCTTTCACATAGTACTTTGATTGTCTTTAATTCACATGTATACAATTTTAACATCGTTTTTGAGGTTTTAACTTATATGTATCTTTTTTTCGGGTTTCACCATGTGTTTGGTGCAGCATGTCCTATATCTGGACCTTGCGCCATTAAACCCCAACTAACCAACCAACCAGTCCTCGAGCTGAATCAGGCACCGAAGTGCTGATTTTGCGTATGATTTCATTTGTCTTGTACCACTCTATATCTTGTTTTTCTGGCCATTTCCAGTTCATCCCATCCCCTCTGGGGGTTTACCTTCTTTAGGTAAACACGGGTGTCGCAATCCCGAGCTACCTGTTAGCGTACATGTAAAACATGTACGTCAACAATTCTTAGTTCTTCTATTATATTTAAATAGCTGTGCAGTAAAAGCTGTTTGTTAAAAAAGGTATACGTTAAAACCATTTAAGATGCTCAAAATAATGTATAGACGACAAGCCTTTTAACAATAACATAAAAGTATTTATTCATTTGAAAAACTAGTTAAAATTAGTTAAAAACGTCAATATCTTCATTTTTCACTAGTAATACTTGGTAATATACTCCGGGTTTTCACATTGAATCAATTTCTAAAAAAATAACTTTCCCATACTGTGATGGATTATCAAAAGGATTTAAATGTCGAAGTAATACAAAAATATCTTACTCTCAGCAGGCTTGATACAACATCTTGTTATCTTATCAGATCAGACACAAACTTTTTGATAAACGCATTGATGACAGAGCAGCTTGATACTTGTTAATCGATCCTTGATAATACTCGATCATTGCTACTACATCCTTGATACTAGGTCCTTGATACTACCTGATAATACCCACTATCTCACCGATACTCACTACTGAAAGTGTTCACGACTTATATACACGTGTCAAAAGCTGATATTCAAATATCGGGTCCCCTCAGGGGGTTTACCTTGTTTAGGTAAACACGGGTGTCGCAATCCCGAGGTACCCCAGTGAACTATCTCTCCTTTCCATTTTTCCTCTCCTCTCTTCCTTTACTTTTTCTTTTTTTCTCCCTCGGTGTGGTTCCTCTTCGGAGGCGCGGGCTCACCATTAGAAGCTGTTGCCGCTCTGTTGCTTCTAGCTTCAAATGGCGTGTATATCACCCACGCCGTGCGTGGAGACCCGTGACCCCGGAAAAGGGAATCCTGGTAGTTGAGGGTGAGTTTTGGTTGCCCAACACACTGCTTCGGCCCCC
The DNA here is from genome assembly GCA_907164885.2 of Dolomedes plantarius. NCBI lineage: Eukaryota > Metazoa > Arthropoda > Arachnida > Araneae > Dolomedidae > Dolomedes > Dolomedes plantarius. Next base: position 5,451,207 of record OU015499.1, read on the forward strand.
GCTTCGGGTAAACGGGATGTACTTAGTGGTTCCCTAATGTATCAATCGGCTGGTCGTTGACTTTTGTCTTCGGCTAGGAACCAAGCAATCGTTCCGATTACTGGACATCTCGTCAAGGTTGGAGGTCGTTTCGTTCGCGTATAGTTCTCGGTTAGCACTAGTGCACGTATGTGCATCCCTTTGTTGGGCTCCATGGTGGGTGGTGCGACCGGGAACTGAATTTTAAGCCCCTTTATATGGATTCTTTTCAAAATCCCATGGTGAGGGATAAGTCAACCATGCCCGCAACAAATTGACATGAAATTTGCCAAAGTAAGTTTTTTTTGTTATTTCTCTGAAGGATGGAAATTTTTCAAATATCTCGCCTTTCCGGATCCATAAATCTATCCAATCGGCTATCGGTGAAACTAAGTCACTCAAAAGGCTACGATCAGGCGACCTTCTTTTAGATGTATCTTCACAGCAGTCGTCATTTCTCTCAAATTGCAATCAGATAGGCGATTTTCCCGTTACTGTCATTCCTCACAGTTATTTGAATTCTTCCCGTGGTGTTTTCTCTGAATCTGACTTTTTACATACTTCGGAAGAAGAGATTTTATCAGAACTGCGGGAACAACACGTAAGTGCTGTACGTAGAATAACGACTCGACGTGACGAGAAGATTTTCCCTACAAAACATGTTATTCTTACTTTTTATACCCCGACACTTCCTACACATATCCAGGCTGCTTATCATAGTTGTCCAGTGCGTCCATATATCCCAAACCCATTGCGCTGCTTTAAGTGTCAGCGGTTTGGACATTCTAAAAATTCTTGCCGTGTTTCTGTCACCTGCGCTCGTTGTGCCGAGGTCGGCCACGACAGCGACAACTGTTCTGCACCAGTTCGGTGTGTCAACTGTAAGGGAGACCACACGGCCTTCTCTCGGTCGTGCCCAAAATGGCTGATTGAAAAAGAAGTGCAAACTTTAAGAGCCACTAAAAAAGTTTCGTATATGGAAGCTCGGAGAGAAATAGAGTCCCGGACACCAAAATCTGGAATATCATATGCCTCAGCAGTAAAAAATTCATTTACTTCCGTCAGTACCGAAACAGAATCTGTTCCTAGACCTCATGTTCCGAACTTCAAACCCGCGACTTCTCCCAGAAAACAGTCCAATACTTCACAGACAACATCTAAGAAAAGTTTAATAGCACTTATCACTCCTTCCACATCTACTCCACCAAATTCAAATGCTAACAAAAATAAATCCAAAAATGAAATGCAATCTAGAAAAGATACTCTATCCTCACTGCCTGTCAGATATACCTCGCCAGTTACTGCTGGTCAAAATGTGAGACTCTAATCAGTCGTGCTTTTATCACACAAGCTCTAATATACCAATTCCCCCCAATGTAAATTGAAAAAAGTGGCTATTCCTAGAAAGTGCGTTGCCCTTTCTAGGAAAGCTAATAATCCGGATTACATCCTAAAGAATGATCAATACGTCCGCAGGATCGCGGAAAATTCGGATGTAAAGTTATACGTGTCCGAGGACTCTTACATCGACGTTGAATTTGAGGAGTCATAACTCCTCCCTTTTCTTGTTTTGTTCTTTTTTGTGTTTTCATCTTCTCTCTTCATATTTGGTTTCTTTTACAGGATGCGAGAACCCCCATCCAGTAGTTCCTGTCTTAATTTCTTTTTTGCTTTTATCTCATTTTTATATCACTTCTAGTATTACTTCTACTGTTGCCTACCGTTATATAAGACTCCTTTTATCAAATACTTGACTGTTTGTATCCCCGTATGATTGTTTGCTTTGTGTGTGTTTTTATCATCTTTTATACCGTTTGTTATTTGTTATCGCCACACATACAATTTATTTGCGCGTAATGGTCTTGCTACTCTCATGTGTTACGTGCAACTCGTCCTTTTTTATGTAATTAAATCGTCGGTCTTAGTTACTTTTGCTTTTACACATAACTTCGGTTTTCTTTCTAATATACATAGTCGCTTTTTCTCTTAATACAGCTGTTGACTGATTGGACCACTGTGTATTTATGTGTATATATTTTAGTCATCGTTTTGGTGGTTTGGGATTTAAAAATGCTGACTCATGTTTTTTCGAGATCTACCATGTGTATGGCGCAACATGTCCTCTTTGGACCTTGCGCCATTAAACCCCAACAAACCAACCAACCAATCAAATATCGGGTTGTAACTTCTACGAAATACGCCATCTACTACAGACTTTTATATTTAATTATATGACGTACGGCCAAACATGACGTAATCAAAAGAAACTTGCGTCAGTGATTGTGTCAGTGATTGTTTTTAGATTACTAGGAAAAGCAAAAACGAAAAACATATTTATAAAAACCCTCAGTCTTTCCGGAAGCTCCTCTCTGAGAATTCCTTAAAATTGTGTCGGATGACTCGGACCATGACGTAACATTTGAGGAGCCTGTAACTCCTCCTTCCGTAGGTTGCATGTCATCTCAACCCGCAGGGAGAGGCCAACTGGTCTCTCCTCCTCTTGCTTTGCCATAATGGCTCTTGTTTCGTGGAACTGCCGTGGCTTCCGCCGTAACCTTTCTGATGTGTGGCTGAACACAACCCCGCGGTTGTTGCACTTCAGGAAACATACCTGAAGTGCACTGATACGTATAAGATCCGTCGCTACCATTGTGTTCCAAAAGACAACGGTGCCGATGAGAGAGTTTCGGGAGGTGGAGCTATCTTTACTTCCCATGTCTATCCATCCACCGTTGTCCCCTTGCATACCTCCTTGCAAGCTGTAGCTGTTTGGATCCATATCAGACGTCTAATCTTACCTGCGTTGTTTATCTTCCACTTAATGAGTGCATCGCGCATAACCTCTTAGACGATTTAGTCAATCAGCTGCCTTCACCTTTTACTCTGATAGGTGACTTTAATAGTCATAGGGCGCTTTGGGGAAGTAAAGATACCAACTCTCGTGGGCGGCAGATTGAACAGTTGCTGTCCGACCACTGTCTCTGCCTCCTGAATAACGGAGAGGAAACATACTTCCACGAGCCGACATGCACTTTCCATAGCATCGACCTAGACATCTGCTCACCATCCCTACTACCTTTTTTGAACTTTTTCGTGGGAAATGACCTTAGAAATAGTGACCATTTTCCACCTTTTGTGACCTTTATAGGTGATGCCAATGGTCCTGCGCCGTCCCGGCCACGCCGTTACATCTTTGAAGCGGCTGACTGGGAAAAGTTATTCTCACAGGCTGTGATTTCAAGGAGCATGGTTGATGGTAACATTGATGATGCGGTTGACACCGTCACGATAATCGTGCGGGCAGCCGATATGTCTATTCCTAAACCTTCTCCCTTTCCTCCAAGACACCGTAATCCTTGGTGGAACGAAGAATGTCGGAATGCCATAAAGAAATTATGGAATATGTTTCGCAGATACCCAACTACCACCAATTATATTGCCTTCAAACAAGCAAAGGCGAACGCTAGAAGAGTGCGTCGCCGTAGTCAGCGCCAGTCGTGGGAAACTTATGTTTCTAGCATCTCCACGTCCACTACTTCTAAGGAGTTATGGTCTCGAGCGAAACGAGCAATGGGGATTTACAGTGAGCAATTTGTTTGCTGTCTGAAAGAGAATGCACTTTCCATAAAAAGCTTTCCCCAAAAAACTATCTGTCCCCCATAGATGTCCTGTCATCTTTATTGGCAGCAAAGTCCGCACCAGTGTAAACTATAAACTAGGTTCATTGCATGTAAGTCTAAGTTTATAATTGCGTGTGTGTATGACATAGCCCAAAAGTTTTATCAGACCGTCCGAGTGAAACTTGCCAGGATTACTCTGGTACTGGCTAAAAATGTTAACGGCATAACTTATGTCGGGCCTGGTTCTACTAGCAAGAAAATATAGCCTAATAAATTCCTATAAGGAAAATGTGACATTTCCTCGATTTCAACATCTGATTGTGGACACTGTTTCTTTGAGAAGACTGTACCTTTGCTTATTGGAAGTGATGAAACGGGTATGAAGAAGCTAGTAAACCTTTTACGAATATCGTCAATATAAATCGACTGGCTTAACAAAACTTCACCCCTTTTTTCTTAACTCAACCCCCAACTACTTTCTAATCTTTCCCAAAATTTTTGAATCAATGTTTTTCCAACAATCCAATGGCCTTGTCTATTATTTTCTCGTCCTTTCCAAACAAAACTATGTCATCAACATATAGCAGCAAAATTAATACACAATTAAAATTATATGCACAATTACACCAATTCAATTTGCTAAAACCAAGTTCTGTCAATACTTTATGGATCTCGATAAACCATTCTCGACCACTCTGTAGTCCATAAATAGCTCTATCCAACTTGCAAACTAAAGTCTTACCTTTCACAGCAAAACCGGGTGGTTGAGACATGTAAATATTGTCCTTGAATGGCGCGTATAGATAAGCTCCTCTTACGTCACACTGCCTGTGGGTCCAACCTTGCAAAACTACTAAAGCGAAAAAAAGAAACTAATTAGACTGAAATTAATGACTGGGTTAAAAGTTTCTTCATAAGTCCTCTCCCTTAACTTGTTTAAAACCCTGTGTCACCAGTCTTGCCTTATACCTGGCCACCTTGCCTTTTTCATCTCTTTTCAGTGTAAAAACCCACCGGCATCCAATTACATCTGTATATGACGGTAACTTTTCAAGGTGCCACACATGTCTTTCTACCATTTCTTCTCCCATGGTCTCTACCCATTGCTTATGTAGTGGGGATCTCAAAGCTTGTTTATATGTGTTGGGAATATGGATTTCATCTAGTCAGGAACTGGCATAACTCGTGGAGGCGGTAACTGGTTTATCTGAAATTATTCCCTGATACGGATTTTCACCGGAAAAATCGAAAATGTGTTCCGTGAATTTTATACCATTTTTCTTACAGTACTTTAAGGCATCATTTACAGACCTAAGTCTAGTGTTGGAACCTACTTCATAATAGTACACATCTATACGGGTACTCTTTGTTCGTGGGACAACCTTTCTTTCCCAATCGACGCGTTTTAGATCTTGGGCTGGTAAGGGGCTTTCAATCTCATCACTGTGGGTTTCCCCAGAAACATTCCATTCCACTAAGTCCTCATCACTCTCAAGGGGTAGGTTCTGACCTAACGGAATAACTGAAATATCCTTTTCTCCCTTATCTTCGGAGTGTGGCTCAGTGTTGGAATTCTCATTGGGGCCCATCGATGCTACACTGTCGCCCTCTACACCTTGCGAATATTCACAAAATCTGACGTTTATGGTTTCTACCACACTGTCGGTATCAGGGTACCATATCCTGTAACCCTTGGTGTTAAAGGCGTATCCTATCATAACCCCCTTCCTTGCCTTGGCGTCCAACTTCGCTCTATGCTGCCGTGGCACACCATCATATCCGATGGACCCAAACGGCTCCAAGTGGTTTAATGATGGTTTATATCCACCAAAAAGTTCAAAGGGAGTTTTCCCTAAATCTTTATGGACGACCCTGTTCCAGACATAGGTGAAACTCAAAACTGCATCATGCCAAAATTTTGTTTCTAATCCACTATCTGCTAACAAGCATTTTGTTTTATTTGATACTGTTTGATTATCTCTCGAGATTATTTCTAAAAATTCTAAATACTTCAGATTTTTCGCACATAGGGTAGACAGAGGATTTACCTGAATGATTATCTATGATTGATAAAAAATACTTTTCACCGTTCCGACCGATAGTACTGCAAGGACCCCAAACATCCATATAGACCAAATCATTGGGGTGTTTAAAACGTCTAAAATTTATAGGTTTAATACTGGCTCTTTTAAATTTATTAAGTGTACAGGTTTCGCAGACGAAATCATGCCCCTCAAATTTTTCTAGACCCCTTATGGCATTCTTCCTAATCGTGTTCCTGATTACATATGGACTAATGTGTGCCAGCATTCGATGTATTTACTCATCGTCAACCTTCCTGGACACACAGGCTCTGTAATCTTCCTACTGACGAGCGATCCGGGGATTTTTAGGATTAACCTGTATATCATACAAGCCATTTTTTAATTTAGCAAAAAAATCGTTTTTCCATACCGATTTTTGACTCTTAGGGCCTGTTCACATAGGAGTCCATTGCGTAGCGTTAAGGAAAAGATGACGTTGAGACGAAAATAAACCAATCATAGGCCTCCAGACGATTAGCAATGAAATTCTTAACGACTATGATTGGTTTATTTTCGCCCTAACGTCATCTTTTCCTTAACGCTACGCAACGGACTCCTATGAACAGGCCCTTACCCTGCTCTGACCACCTTCGAATCTGAGACCTCGGCTGTCCAAAACAGAACCTAAAATCAATTTAACATACATAACATTATATAAATGAAATTCTGGAACCAAACTGAAGCTGAATAGTTCCTTTGCCAATGATCGGGAAAGTCATACCCTCGATAGCTACGGACAACTTATCGTCACGCATCTCTTCAAAGTTCTTGAACCAGTCCTTTACCTTACAAAAATGATAGCTAGCTGCAGTATCGAAAGTCCACGAGTTTGAAGATTCTTCGAAATTGCTTACATAAGCTTGCACGAAATTAGCTGGCTGAGAGGTCACCTTCTTAATAGGTCGTTTTGATCCTGACTTATGTGTCGTATTGCTCGTCCAAAAGTTATTTAATCGGGCGTGATTTAGTTGGGGTAGTACATTAGTTATTTTTGAAAGGGGTAGTTGGGTGCGTTGTGTTTAAATTATTTGTTAATAACCCAAAGTTCTGGACGTAGTTAGCAAGAACGAACAAGTAAACTGAAAACCAATGATAACCATTAAAACAGAACTAAATAAATTTAAAATTAAACTTGATTTATTGACAATTTGAACATTTATTTTGTCCACAAAATTTTCCACGGCTATTCATTATCCACTTCCATGCAACCAAGAAATTCTAACGTAAACGTCTCCCTTGCTGGCAGGTCAGACGGAAGCAACTCCTGCACATGGACAATTTTGTACGGATAGCATTGCAGGATGTTTCGTACAATTTTCAGCACCGTGCTCGTAGGCCTGTCCAATGTTCGGGCAATTCCTCGTGCACTGCACGGTTGCACACCACCGGCCGACCCCTCCTGTAATGTGGCCACTTCTTCAACTACCGTCGAATGCACTCGTTTTCTCCCTCTACCAGATTGCACATCAAACGAACCTGCCGTTTCGAATTTTTGCATCATTTTTTTCATTGGACCAACGCCGCCTTTTATACCCTTCAGTGTCCTGAACTTTCGCAGAGCTACTCATGCACAATCATTGTTCTTGTAATACAGCTTTACTAGCAGAGCGCGGTCCTGCAGTGAGACACCCATGGCGAACGTCTGAGACGCGAAATGAGGAACAGCTGTGTACCTGGTGGTTTTATCACTGAAATGTGTCGTGCGCATGACATGTATTTTAATTTACTTCTGCCGCTTACAGTTAGCAGCCATCTGTTGCTAACTTTTGAAACTAAATTTTTTCTTCTGCCATACGCTTTGCGCCTTCTTCAATAACATGCCGTTCAAATTTGACGTCATTCTCATCAGTGGTTCTTTTTTTATAGCGTTTTGAAACTTAAACTTCAATTATAATCACCCTGAATATAAATTAAATACGTGCATACTCAAACACTGGCATTAGTTACCTTTGGTTAAAACAAATTAGTGGAATCTAATTTTCCCCCTTTTTGAGGCACCCTTTAAGAATAAAAATAATGTAAAAAGGAAAAGGTTTACTTATCTCCTGCATGTCCCTGTCATCGGAAAAGACGTCATCTCGGCACGGAATTTAGACAGTTCGTTGACCTGACCAGAGGGGTCTCCACTCCGCTTCCTGATCATGTGGGGAGAGGCCTGAATGTTACGCGTTCTAGGATTTGAACTTGGAGGGTGTCAGTTCTTAAGTAGAGAGAGAGAGAAATCGGGAACTGGAGGGAGGGGGGTGGCTCGAATCGAAGCCGGAACTTGAATGAAACATCCTTCTAGCGTGCAGACTCGGGAACAGGCGGGCGATTAGCGTGGAAGCAGGTATCGGGATGAAACATCTTTGCAGCGTATAGATTCGGGAATAGCTAAGCGTTTCGCACCAGCTCAATAACTTGGCGTAGGCATCATTCAAGAACACTCTCTGCCACCCTCGGCTGGTCTCTGCCTTTCGTTGCGTCTCTAAAATTCCTCTAAAATCGTCTCAAAAAATCTCCTAAGATTGTCTAAAATTGCGTCGAAATCGTCCAGAATTGTGCGGAAAAAATCTCCTGAATTGTCTCGAATTCCCCGGAGCTCTCGTGTAGCCCCCTTAAATATGGGCTTAGTACCAGACAAGCTTTTTAAAAGGAATTTTTAAAAGCTCCATTTAAAAGGAATGTCATCTATAGTCAGTTGGGTTATGGGCAAAGCCAATTCTGAATAATCCTTAATAAATTTTCTATAAATCCCGTCCGACCTAGAAACGCCCAGACTTGTTTTTTTAGCTTTCGGAGGTATTGCATTTCGAATTGATAGTACATTTTTGGGGTCTGGCATTAATTTTCCTTCCGACACCTTATGTCCCAAGTGCGTAATCTCGTGATGGCCTATCTTGCATTTCCTGGGTTTTAATTTTAAGTTTGATTCATGCAATCTATTAAATACCATTTCCTACCTCTCCAAATGTTCCTCAAAAGTTTTAGACGCCACCACCACGTCATCAATGTACACTGATATGGAAAATTCAGATAAACCCGACAAAACTATTGACATTTATCTTTGAAAACTGCTGCTAGCATTTTTTAGCCTAAACGGCATTCTTTTAAATTCAAATGAGCCCATGTCCGTGGCAATCCCCGTGATGTGAGCATCGCGAGGGTCCATACTCATGTGGTGAAAACCAGAGGTTAAATCCAGCGTGGAAAAAATTGTTGAACCACTCAATAGGTGTAGCATTTCCTGTTAATTACGGATAAGAAAATTATCAGGGAGTGTTTTCTCATTAATCTTTCGCAAATCTGCTACTAATCTAAAAGACCCATCTTCCTTCTTTACCAACAGAACTGGTGACGCATACGCTGATGTTGATGGCTGAATGATTCCTGCTTCTAACAGACTTTGAATTTGGTTTTTCATCTCATGTTTTAATTTATAAGGAACCCTATAAGGTCTTTGCCCCACCGGTCTCTCGCCAGTTAAATGTATCCTATGTTTAATTATATCACACGACCCAAGATCTTTTAGATCCTTGGCGAAAACATGTGAATATTTATCGAGCAGTCTTTCCACTTTTACTGTCTGGTCTCCTTCTAAATGGGAAATATCTATATCTCCTCCCCACGACTCAAAATCGTCTGCCTCATCAACTTGTTGGGGGTTCGAAAAATTTACATCTGTTCATATTGGCTTTTGCAAAAAAAATAGGAAAAAGTTTTACTAACTTGGTGTACTTATTTAATGTGACTGTAGTATTTGAAGTATTTAAAATCTAAATAGCACATTTATTATCTCCAAATTAATTTCGCTGCAAAACATGAATCTAATATTCCATCATTAGGCTGTACCAACACTAAGTTGTTTTCCGAATCAAATTTAAACTGTCTTTTCGTTTTCACCTCTACTATGGTCTGCGATCTAGGTAGCAATTTTATCTTTTTCACTTAATGCCCATAAACTGCATTCGCTTCTAAACTTACCGATTTTTCTGGGTCTCTTATCCATCAAATTCTCTGAATCTACCATATCGTTACCCTGAAAGCTCACTTCATTCACATAGTTTATCCCGGTCGGCTTACTCTGCGTATTACTTCGCCTACCATTTTCATTTTTCACATTCTTGTTCTTTGTTTCGGGGGAATTTACCGGTATTTTCCTAACTATATCATCCTTAATTCTTGCCTCATCATTAAACAATGACGCCTCCTCATTACCTACTTTCAGATCAAGCTCAATATTTACTACTTCATTAGAAAAAAACATTTCTTGAAAAATCTAGAACAAAATCATTTCTACAAAAAATCCAGCCCCAAAATTGCCTGAAATTTTGGCGATAATTCACAAAGCGACACTAAAAACTCTTAAAACTAACACCATTCAACTTCACATATGTCTGAACACACTTGCTTAACGGCACACTGATCCCAGTCAGTGCTCGCAGTTCAACGTGCGGGATTTCTATTTCCTCGTAGTATATTAATTTCTCAAATCTCTGGTGATAATAAATTAAAAGAAGCTCCTGAGTCCAAAAGACAATTAACCGAGAACTTATTAATCATCACTGAAATAATCGGTAATTCGGTAGACATGAAACATGCTTTGCTCTGAAAGGAATACGCGAGACACTTATTGTCAACGGGTGCAAAGGGGGTTTGTATATCAGTCCCCTCCCGTTTAGCGAGACTCCCCCTCATCAGTTTGGGTTACCGGGAACTGATAGGAGTACGTAAGAATTTTGTGGGGACGACGCTACCGTCGGCTGCTGAGGTTGCGGACCTTGCATCGCATTCCCGTTCGACGGCGGATGGTAAGTTAGTGCATAGGGGTTCATCTGAAAAACTTCTCTCTTCCCCGTAACTTTGGCGGGGGGGGGGGGGCTTAATTTGCCTACCCTGTCTCACCTCAATATTGCGTCGGCTATCATCTGACTGTCTCTTTCTGCAGTCTAGCAAAATGCCCTACCTTATTACAGTAATAGCACTTCATATCTCTCCGTTGGGGAGTCGATAGCCTTTTATTCAATTCAACCGCTTGTTTTATATCAACTTTTAGTTTTAGAATATTTATTTCGGACGTTAGTTTTTCTATCATTTGATTATATGACGCTGTCGTCGACTTCAGCAAATCCCCGAATTCTTTAAAATTTTCATTTGAACTCACGGGAATGGCCGCTGTATTCACGGCGTGAGATTGCATTTACATGCATTCCTCAACGCGTAAGGCACACTCAATGGCCTGCTCTAAATTTTTCGGGTTTTTTAACCTGTCCTGCAGTTTTAGAGAGGGCAGTAAGCCATTTACAAATTCAGAGAATATCAACTGATTTCTGAACTCTTCATTTGGCCGCTCTTCTAGTCCCTCCGGCTGCGACATGCACTGGTGTGCCAAACCCTTCACCCGGATCGCATAATCTCTCATATTTTCATTTGGCCTCTGCGCGCATGCCGTGAAGTCAGCCAAGGTATAAGTAAAAGGCTTCTTATTCTGGAAATTTTTCACTATCTCCCTTTTTATGCCCTCGAATGTTTTTGCAGCCTCCGCATACCGGAGACTGTACTCAAAATATCTTTTCACTTCTGATTCCATTTTAAGAATGGTTATGTGTCTTTGTTGCGCATGGGTCCAAGGCTGAGATATGAGTTAAAGCATCCAAATAACCTACTACATTTCGTTCATTCAAGTTGGGTAACGCATTTATCATATGTGAGCTGGGGAATCCCTGTCTTCCCGCCTCGGCTTCCTCGTCATTAGACATAATATAAACTACATTAAGCGCTACTCTCACACAATTATTCAACTAATTCAAAATAATATATTGATAGAGAAGAAATTGTATATCTATATACAGGGTGGTCCTAAAATATGTCAAAAATGTAAAGGTAGGTAGAGGGGACCTAATTAAGCATATTTCGTATAGGAATGTGTGTGCGGTAATGACACATTAAAGCACTAGCTTGTAAAGCAGTATGAATCTAAGGAAACTGAAAAGACAAGTAAAGACAAAATAAAAGAAAAAATTATTAATAGTTTACAAGAGGTGCTCGAAAGTGCGGCCACCAACAGCGATACAAGATTCACAGCGACGGTGCATAGATCGGCGTACATCAGAAAAGACGTCAGGCATGTCGAGCACATGTCCAGCAGCAACAGACAAGCGGGCAACAAGATCCTCTGCAGATGTGAGAGGACTCTCGTACACCAGGCTTTTAATATGTCCCCAAAAGAAAAAATCCAAGCAGGTTAAATTGGGAGAACGCGGTGGCCAGGGAGCTGGACCGCCCCGTCCTATCCAATGTTGGCCGTAGACAGCGTCCAGGTGATTCCTGACGTTTCGACTGAAGTGAGCTGGGGCTCCATCGTACTGGAACCACATTCGTCTGCGAACAGCTAGAGGAATATCTACCAGAAGTTCAGGTAAAACCTCCTGTAGGAAGATGTATGTATGGCCAGTTAAACGACTAGGTAGAATGTACGGTCCTACTAAGTTATTGTGCACAATGCCTGCCCAAACATTAATGGAAAACCTTTCTTGGTACGCGTGTGCTATTGTGCCATGTGGGTTGTCATGAGCCCACAGATGAGAATTATGGCTGTTAAATATACCCGACCGCGTAAAGGTAGACTCATCAGTAAATAAAACATCTGCTGGGAAGGTTGGATTGGCTGCAGTCTGTAGGTACCAACGAGCAAAGTTGAGACGTGGAAGATAATCGGCAGGGGTCATTGCTTGAACTCTCTGTAAATGATACGGATGCATTCCGTCTTCATGTAAAGTCCTCAAAACACTTTGATGGCTCACACCCAACGCACGTCCTACAGATCTCGAGCTTGTCGAAGGATTATCCTCTACTGTGGTTAGTATTCTGGTTTCCACTGCAGGAGTTCTGCGATATCTTCCAATGCTAGCTCCACGCCTAAAAGCATAAAACGATCCACTTGTGCGTAACTCCCGATGAAAACGCTCGAATGTTCGACGATCCGGCTGATTCCTATCCGGGAATCGCTCCTTGTACATCCTCTGAGCAGCTAATCAGTTTCCTTGTGCAGCGCCATACATGAAATGCATGTCGGCCAGCTCCACATTGGTGAAACGATGCATGCTGTTGGAGATCCGTGCGGGAAATGATGAATCCAGCTAGGGAAGCGCTTTTATACGCCGCAGTCATCAGCGCTCTCTACCGGCTCAAGGCGTCATTACCGCACACACAATCCTATACGAAATATGCTTATTTAGGTCCCCTCTACCTACCTTTACATTTTTGACATATATTTTAGGACCACCCTGTATATAAATACCATCACTTCGTTTCTCCACACCCAGCACTTATTTCTCATTAAGGGGACTCAGTACCTCTCATTTTGACGAAAAATGATAAAATTGTCGAATTGCAGATTTTTACCCCAAAATGAACCTTAACATCTGTAGAACATTCTGACTAAATTTCTTGATGATCTGATTAATAGTAAAGGAGATATGGTTAATTTCGCAAACCTCTGTTTTTAAATGTCCCTTGGTGTCCCACACCTACTTCATTGTTTACAGTTGAAAAACTAACCAACTCTCTGGTTTTTACACTCTCTGGTGTTTCATGTTGGTACACCAATTAACCAGGAATATTTGCCAAAAATATTTCCTGTCTATCAAAGACTGGCATCAAATGGTCTTTTAGAAAGATGTATCAGATGCAAAACTAAAAATGCAAATGAAAGCTTGCATAGTATGATATGGGCTAGGTGTTCGAAAGACATATTTGTGTTCAAAAAGCGTGTACATAGATCAGTGGGGGAAGTGATTTGTGAATATAATAAAGGTGTCACTTCTACTCTAAGAGAAATTCATAAAACTCTAGAACTAAAATTCGGGTACCAGACTGCCAGACTTGCAAAAATGTTAGACTTGCGAAAAAATTCTTTTAGATTGCGAAGAAGCACATTTAAGTACCAACGAGCAAGAACACTTGTGAAAGATGCCATAACTAAAAGAGAACGTTTAGAAAAGAAACGAGAAGGCATTACATATAGACCTGGTTATTTTTAAATTTATAATTGGTGCCCTTTAAATAATTATGAAATTTTTTAAGTATTGGTATTTACATTTAATTTAAATATAAATATGAGCTATGATTTTATTTTATTAATAATTTATCATGATTTATTGAATAAGTATAATTATTATACACACACACATATATATATATATATATATAACAAATTAAAAATGATTATAATGTCTACTTTTGCAATTGTGGGGTATTTTTCTACTGAAAATGTGCAATTTTGTTTATTTAATAACTAAGTGCTACCATATACATTAGCTTCTAATTCCATGATTTTAACATCTAACACTTTCTTCTGGTGAGGAAAACTAAAAAAATGTTCCATTATTCATTGAGAAAAAGTTTGGAGACATTTGGATAAAATTTAGTATTGTTTCTTTGTAAATGAAATGTTTAAACTCATTTTTCTCAGTTCGTAATTTTTCAGATTTCCTATATAATCAAAATGCTAAGGCTTCCAGAATATTTCAGCAAATTGTCTCAAACTTTTTTTAGTGTATCTTTAGATGCTATTAATGATAAGTAAGCATCTTATTTTTTGATATCTTAAAAAAAAAAATTTTTTTAAATGTGAATTTGAAATATATGCTATTTTCAAGGGGTTTTTCCATAGACATCCAATTATTAATTTTTTTCTTCCGATCTAATTTTTATATCAAAAATTCTGATGCTTACTTTTGTAGAAAAGAGTACCCTGAGTATAAGATAAAAAAAATCTTGTTTCAAACACCAAAATTAAAAAAGAAGAAATTTTAAAAGTGTTAAAAAATTTTAAAAAAATTAAATTAAAAAAAAAAGTTACTATTGTATTATCAATTTAAGGTCTATTATTGTATGGAATGATTATGCTTTATTGAAACATCATCCAAAAACTTAAATATTATTGTTATTTACAAAAATAAAATTTTTGGTACCGAGTCCCCTTAAGGTTTCACTTATATTTAGACAACTCGTGCTTGGATCATAGGGAGGGAATACATCATCTAATGACACTCAGTCACTATTGCATTTTAACTCTCTCTTGGGCCAGCTTCACCAACCAAAACACACATGACCATACAAGCAATTTAGCAATTATTTTCATATTTAATAACTGAAAATTTCCAATCCTGGTCATGGCACCATTTTTCTTGTCATATCCGGAGCTCTGAGGGACTCTTAATATTTTAGAACAAGGGAAAACATTGCGTTGTGTGGTCCTTCAAATGGAGGAACAGAGTTTGTAACCAGTCACTCAAAAATAAGCTCACCGATATACAACATATAATTATTAAAGTAAAAATCATTTATTATTACCCAGGTTGTTCCAACAAGTTTGTTGGGTCATGCAGTGCACTTTGATTTGTGTAAAATAAGTTTCACGGAAGCATATTGTTAATGGGCCCATACACATATTTAATCAAAACAAAACAAAAAAAATCACTACATGCACAATAAATTACATTGCAATACTAAAGACATCCAGATTCCACTTGTATAGTAACTGTGTCTTACTCAGTTAGTTTAGACAATTTATCTTGTTCATCTCTTCATGAATCTGCAAAACTTGCACAAATAACTCATTGATTTTACAAACAACAAAACTTATAATCATAATAGTACTAATATTAAATATCAATATATATATATATATATATATATATTGATAAAAACAAATTAGTGGAATCTAACTAATGCCAGTGTTTGAGTATGAACGTATTTAATTTATATATATATATATATATATATATATATATATATATATATATATATATATATATAAATTAAATACGTTCATACTCAAACACTGGCATTAGTTAGATTCCACTAATTTGTTTTTACCAAAGCTAATTCCCTCCCCCCTTTTTGAGGTACCCTTTAAGAATAAAAATAATGTAAAAAGGAAAAGGTTTGCTTATCTCCTGCATGTCGCTGTCACCAGAGAAGACGTCATTTCGGCACGGAATTTAGACAGTTCGTTGACCTGACCAGAGGGGTCTTCACTCCGCTTCCAGATCATGTGGGGAGAGGCCTGAATGTTACGTGTTCTAGGACTTGAACTTGGAGGGTGTCAGTCCTTATGTAGAGAGGGAGAAATCGGGAACTGGAGGGGGGGGGGGGGCTCGAATCGAAGCCGGAACTTGAATGAAACATTCATCTAGCGTGCAGACTCGGGAACAGGCGGGCATTAGCGTGGAAGCAGGTATCGGCATGAATCATCTCGGCAGCTCACAAAAAACGGGAAACAGGAGGGCGTGTAGAGTAGAAGCAGGTATCGGGATGAAACATCTTTGCAGCGTATAGATTCGGGAATAGCTAAGCGTTTCGCACCAGCTCAATAACTTGGCGTAGGCATCATTCAAGAACACTCTCTCTGCCACCCTCGGCCGGTCTCTGCCTTTCGTTGCGTTTCTAAAATTCCTCTAAAATCGTCTCAAATCTCCTAAGATTGTCTAAAATTGCGTCGGAATCGTCCAGAATTGTGCGGAAAATCTCCTGAATTGTCTCGAATTCCCCGGAGCTCTCGTGTAGTCCCCTTAAATATGGGCTTAGTACCAGACAAGCTCCCCAGGGGGAGCTATAGTCGCATCCGTCTTCACCCTCTGATTGTAGAACAGCTATTCGCCCGCGCTTCTTATCACGACGACTCCACTTAAATTGAGGGTTTGCTCGTTGGCATTTATCGACCGTTGAACCCAGCAAACTTCTCGGAACCCTACGTTTCCTAGTAGACGCCTAGGTTAGCGTCATGACGCATAAAAGAAATCATAAAACGACGCCATTTTGTATACCGTGGAGAGGCTATCCCGTAATATTCTCAATCTTACCCTCAAATCAAGAGGAAATCAGATCCTTTACATATTACCACACATCATATGATGGAGAAGAACAAAATATATAAAAACACTAATCAAAAATATAAAAATTTAAAAACATTATCACACTATAACATATAATATATATAAAAATGCGTTTCCATGATCCAAGTACTTATATCTAAAATGACCGCTATTGTAGAATCCAACTGCTGAATTTTACAATAACTCCGCTTGCCCATAACCAATCTATTGTTAGCGTACATGTAAAACATGTACGTGAGCAATTCTTATAGTTCTATTATATATATTTAAATAGCAGAGTAAAAACTGTGCAGTAAAAGCTATGTTTGTTTAAAAAAAAGGTATACGTTAAAACCATTAAAGATGCTCAAAATAATGTATAGACGAAAGCCTTTTAACAATAACATAAGTATTTATTCATTTTAAAAATTAGTTAAAATTAGTTAAAAACAAGTGTCAATATCTTCATTTTTCACTAGTAATACTTGGTAATGTACGCCGGGTTTTCACATTGAATCAATTTCTAAAAAAATAACTCTCCCATACTGTGATGGTTTACCGAAAGGATTTAAATGTCGAAGTAATACAAAAATATCTTACTCTCAGCAGGCTTGATACAACATCTTGTTATCTTATCAGATCAGGCACAAACTTTTTGATAAACGCATTGATGACAGAGCAGCTTGAGTCTACGGCCACACGAGCGATTTTTCCCTGAGAAACACAGCTGGAAAACAAGCCCCAAAATATAGATAAGCTTCTGTAACATAGGGGTGGCCAAACACAGCTGTTTTTTCCCTTTAGCGGGGGAGTTGTCTGTCGCATTCTCAAGGTCGGCCGCTGGAGGATAGAACCAGACCTATTTTTTCTAGCTGGATTTCCAGCTAAATCGGTGGCCACACGTGCATGAGAACAGTCGCTGGTAGTATTCAATACGTTTACGTAAAGATAGGGTATAATGTACAGAGCCTGATTATAATAATTTTAATCCGATTTTTTTAATTATTCCCATTTCTCTTGCTGCTATATTCGTGTGTTCTAGTAATTTTTTATACTTAAATTTTTTATATTTAAAATATCATGGATTATTACTTGGATAGCGAACTTTTGATCTTAGAAATAGAAAAATATCCATGTCTTTATGATGCACGGACAAAGGATTTCAAAAACTGGGAACTAAAAAGAGAAACATGGATGACCGTAACAAAGAATGTTATTGGGGAAAAATGGGACCAGATGGACGAAAATGGAAGAAATAAAATTGGTAATTAGTAAAACAAATTAAATTTTATTTTTTAAGTTACAAGTTATAACCTAAGTTCTAAGTAGGTGATAGTTATAACTAGATCGTGGATTATATACAATTGCATACAATATTTTCTGATTTGCATGTGTCTTTCTATTAAGTATATTATAAATAAAAATTGCATTCGCTTCAGAAAAAATATATTATATAAAAGTTATATCCCCGCTTTACACATCTGAACAACAACAGAAAAGGTGACTGCCTACGTTCGGAGCCAATTTTTTTAAAAAATTGCTTTTGTAAGGATTTTTTGGTCTCATATGGTAAAACAGCATTTAAAAATAAAAAATAAAAAAAAACTTTCCTGTAAACACCATACTTTTTTATAAATTGGTCAATTTGAAGTAATTTTTAATGAAATTTAGCTAAAACGCTTATCACTCTGAACAAAATTCTAATGCTACTATTTTAATTTCCTTCTCACACATGATATATATAACAGTTATCTTTAAAATGACCTACAATCTAAGAGAAATTATAAAATGCAAAAATAATACAATTTTATGTTCCAATATGAAAATTTTCCCCAATTCGTCATTCCTTTCCTTATAAAAACAGCCCCAAACAAAAAACTATTTATTATACATCAATTATTGTACGTCATTTCATTAACAATAGCATCTAAAACATTTCCTGAAAATTTTATCAAATTATATGCATTATTATCTGAAATATCATGATAACGGTAGAGATTTGTGCTAAAAAACATAATTCTGAGAAAAACGCCTTTAAAGTTGTTTGTCACTTCAGTTTTGTATTAGACGATGTTTTTTAAAATAGCTATAACTCTGCTTCTAATTGATGTAGAATGAAAATCTAAACGGTTTTGAAAAGAGAAAAGATTGAATTACAAGATTCTTGCAAAAAATAAAATTGACCAAAATGGTAAAAAAATGGACGCATTTAAAGCTGTTTGTCACTTAAATTTTGTATTAGACGATGTTTTTTTAAAATAGCTATAACTCTACTTCTAATTGACGTAGAATGAAAATCAAAACTGTTTTGGAAAGAAAAAAGACTGAATTACAAGATTCTTGCAAAAAATTAAATTGATCAAAGTAGTCAAAAAATGGCATTTTCAACGTAGGCAGTCACTTTAAGTATATTATAAATAAAAATTGCATTCTCTTCAGAAAAAATATATTATGTAAAAGTTATATCCCCGCTTTACACATCTGAACAACAACAGAAACCTTATTTTAAATATGTTCTTTTGTTCAGGTAAGTAATATTTAGATCAATATTTAGATAAATAAGTAATATTTAGACCTATTTCTATATGAAGTGCATATTTATATTTTTAAGTGTATATTTGCATGGATATTTTGCCATTTTTAAGTGTATATAATCCGCTGTCTTGTTATAACAAGAGGGCATTATACAAAACTTGCTAGTATACAATTTTAAAGAATTTGATACAAAATTATTGCTGTTATTAGTTAGTAGCTTGTACTGTGTACTCGTAACAAAACAGTGAGCAAGAATTAAAGGTAAAATGAATTTATATCCATTTGTCTTTCATTTTTAATTAGTTTAATTAGTATTGTATCAGTTTAATGTTATCGATTTTAGTCAATTTAATTCATTAATGGTCATTTTTAATAGATTTTATCGTTTTTTAATACATCATTATTGAATACACATAGCAACTAATGAATTCTACATTTTGTGAACATTTTTCTTAACGGTTCGGATATAGCGAACCACCGGATATAGCGAACCAAACCTTTGGTCCCTTGAAGTTCGTTATAACGGGGTTCGACTGTACTAACATCGATTGCAACGATCGATATCAATACTAACATCGCATTACAGTATCACTTTTTCTAATTGCAACTTCAACCTTAGATAATAGAGTTTCAAATGAAGATATCGACATTCTATAATACTCAAAAAACTTGTCTGGGTATCCTTTCAGCTTACTGTGTAGAAGTGTAAATTTTCCCTTTACTGATCTCTCACTTATAAGAGGATGTACCCAGTACTTTCTTTGACGTCGACGACGTTGTCGGCGAACAATTAATAAAGCACATAACGCGTTAACAGCATTTTCATTTATTGAAACTGGATTCATGTTGTACTGCAAAGCACAAACGACTGACCTCGCATGAAGAAACCGCACGTGTGGCCGGCGTAGATTTTCAAGATGCGGGTAAAGTCCCAGCGGGGGAAAAAAATGTCACATGCACGTGTGGCCGGCTGGTGTAGATTTTCCAGCGCGGGGAAAAGCCGTACCGGGAAAAATCGCTCGTGTGGCCGTAGCCTGATACTTGTTAATCGATCCTTGGTAATACTCGATCATTGCTACTACATCCTTGATACTAGGTCCTTGATACTACTTGATAAAAGCCACTATCTCACCGATACTCACTACTGAAAGTGTTCACGACTTATATACACGTGTCAAAAGCTGATATTCAAATATCGGGTTGTAACTTCTACGAAATATGCCATCTACTAGAGACTTTTATGATTAATTATATGACGTACGCAGTTTGCCAAACATGACGTAATCAAAAGAAACTTGCGTCAGTGATTCGGCTTAGTTATAAATTGAATCGGTTTAACTTGAACCGGCTTGAAATGGAATTGCAAACTATGACGTCAAACTTCGGAAAGGCAAGTAATTAATGGACCTTTAAATTAATTCTTAGTTCATATTGCTATCAGTACCCCAGCGAACTATCTCTCCTTTACTTTTTCCTCTCGTCTCTTTGTTCTACTTTTTTCTTTCTTTACTCCCTCGGTGTGGTTCCTCTTCGGAGGCGAGGGCACCTCATTAGAAGCTGTTGCCTCTGTTGCTTCTAGCTTCTAATGACGTGTATATCACCCACGTGTTTGCCGTGCGTGGAGACCCGTGTCCCTGGAAACGGGAATCCTGGCAGTTGAGGGACAGTTTTGGTATCCCAATACACTGCTTTGGCCCCCGCTTCAGGTAAACGGGAGGTACGTAGTGGTTCCCTATTGTATCAGTCGTCTGGTCGCTGACTTTGTCTTCGGCTAGGAACCAAGCAATCTTTTCTACTACTGGGCATCTCGCTAAGGGTGGAGTCTGCTTCAGGGTCGTTTCCTATATGTGCTAGATGCGCACAAACCGGACATGAGGGTGACTCCTGCCAGGAAATTGCATGTTGCGTAAATTGCAGAGGTGAACATCCCGCCTTTTCTAAAACATGCCCGAAATGGTCGCGAGAGAAAGAACTTCTAACGCTTAAGGTAACCCAAAATGTATCATATGCTGAAGCACGCCATATTATAGATAGAACTCCATCCCCAGGCTTGTCCTACACCTCGGCAGCCGCGCCCCAACCTAAGAAATCATCCTCAACACAGACAGAACCTGTGGTATTTTGGCCTTTAAGAACGACATGCAAACCCACACAGCAGAAAACAGACTCAGTTGACCTCATCTCAAACAAATATCCTAAAATCATTCCGATTTAAATCTTCCACCAATAACTAACCTTCTGTTCATCCAAATGCTGTAGAATCAAAACTGGTTTCACCAATTGCTCAAACTAAAAAAACAAATGTTAAACCATCCGCGCCACTTTCTGCTTCTCAATATGATAAAAGACCCCAAACAATCGTGTTCTTACCATATTGACACAAACTCGCCTATTCCTCCCAACAAAATCAGAAAAAAAGCAGTTCTTCCTAGAAAGTACGTTGACCGCTCTAGGAATGCTAAAGACCCAAATTATATTTTAAAACAGAACCAGTACATCCGCAGGCTCGCCTCGGACACTGAATTGAAATTGTATGTGTCCGAGGAATCGGACAATGATGTTGTTTTTGATGAGTCTTAACTCCTCTTTTCTTCTTTGGTCAGTTTTTTGCCTATTATCAGCTTTTCTTATCTTCATTGTATATTTAGATTATCATTTTTACACTATTTTTTTTTTATGAGAGTCGTATAATTTTATATGCCTATTTGTTTTACCTGTGTTATAGAACTGTTCTTATTAAGTATTTTATATGATTTTTTATCACTAGCTATATTTTTGACCGCTTTTATCAAGTCTACATTTCACTGCTTTTAACTTTGTTCTTATCCCCCCCCCCCCTTTTTACCACTCCTGCTTGGTATATATTCGTCTTATTTTCTGCACATTTCATTTTACTCTGGACGAGAATCAGGCTAGCCTCTACCCTTCCGGACTCTGCGCCAGAAAAATCTGACGAATTGTATTTATATCTCACCATTTCTTGCCATTGAACCTTTTTATCACTTTTTATATCATCGTTCTAATCACCTTTGTATGTCATTTCCTTTGTATTTTATCGTTTGTGTTATGTTTATAAATTTCTTTGGATTTTTCATATTTTTATCACTTTTTATATGAATTTCTTCAAGTGTGTGCACTCTTTTTATTTTTATCCTATGACATTGTGTTTATATATCGTGATCTTGGTTTTTATCCCTTTTTTACATCCGTGAAGAGACAAGGTACGTTCTTTTCATGTATTTTACTGAAGCTACCATGTGTTTGGCGCAGCTTGTCCATGGCGCAGCTTCTCCATATCCGGACAGAATCCATTTTTGGACAGAATCTTTGCCATAAATATTCTTTACAGATAGGTATCCTTTGGAATCCCTTTGTGCGCTTCAATCCTCCATGATCCAAACACTTAGTGTCTATTTTGATCGCTATTGTAGAACTGCTGAATTCTACAAATAAGAATTCAGCAGTTGAATTCTACAAATGGGTTTCCTGTAGTACAAATTTAGATGTTCCTAAAACTCCCGATAAGAAGAGCGGCAAACATCCGTTGCAAATACAAAAATGTAACCACAAAGTTATATACTCAATATTTATTCAAACGCAAAGAGAAGGTTGTTACATAATTTAAAGCTTTAACGCATCTTTTCTTAATATTTATTAAACTATCATGATTCGTTTAAAAAAAATCAACAACAGTCAAGCTATGAAACTCTAAACGTGTTGATTCATAAAAGTGAATAACAAATAAATTAGATTTCAATTAATTGAACGCATCTTCCTTAAAAGTCAATAAACATATTTGTCAATAAACATACAGTACTGCTAAAAATTGTTTTTCATAACCTTCTTTACTTGTAAAGCATTCACACAGTTCTTAAATTTTTTAAACTTAACGGTCCAATACTCGTAAACATCTGTTAGTTGAGACATTTCATACTGACCGAACGAGTCCATCTGCAGCGTACTCACAGTTTCGGGATTTAGTTACGCGTCTCAAATATTACGTTTCTGTGGAAACGGACAATCCAAAACTTTTTCACTTACAGTCAAAGCACATTCCTTTAACTTTTGCATCTGATTGTATATAATCGTAACAAAATCATCCTAATTCTGCCATGTTTGATTTTTTTCGTTGTGACATTTTCTTAAGAGTAAATTACTTATGACTATTCCTCTGGTGGCTAGAAATAATTAAATTATTATCAATAAAATGCCTGAACTTATTATTAACTATAAGAATATCAAGCTTATGTTTAAATAGTTCCACGTATAAGGTGTCATGGTAACGCTACTTTTTGGCGGACGTGCATAACCATCTTTGGCTTCTTATCTCCATATATGTATCCGTGTATTGTCCAAGAAAAACGCCACACACACAAAAATTTTATCACCAATACAAAAAAGAAGTTGTTAAATTTTCTATACTAAAATATCTTTTCATTTTAAATTCAGGCAATTAAAAATTGTAACAGAAACGTATGTTGTTCGTTCTCAGCACTAAATCTTGTCCAAGCTAACAATTTCTATAACACCAGCTGTGTAAAATCGCACAAATGTTTTTTCAAGTGTTAGATTGCTTTACTTATACATGCTTGATAGGAAGTTAATCGTTTATCAAGCAAGAATTTGTTTTTAAAATAATCATTGATGCTACCACACTGCAAGAATATTAATTTTCTGAAAATTCGTACTCAAATTTTCCCGGTAACAAAGTAATAAAACGTCTGTTTACAACTAACATGTTTAACGATACAAATTTTGTGTAATGATGAAACAACCAACTAATTATATAAACTATACTTACCAAACATGTCTAATAGTATCAATATTTCGTCAGCACACACTCTCATGTAAATGTCTAAAAATTCTGTTTAATTTTAACCCTTTAACTGGCATAAACATATTTTTTTTACACTTCATATTCATAATAATATGAAAAATTAATATTTATTTCATGTGTACAACGTATCTATAAGTATATCAAAATATTCATCATTAAACAAGAACTTCAAAAACACTTAAATATACACTAAATTGTTTGTCGTACTGTCAGAGTTTTAAGTCCAGTCAGAATTCTTATTTAAGGTTAATACATCTCAGTCTTTTTTCTTTAACATACTCAGCATCCTTTGATAAACAAAGTTCCAGACTTTGCGAAAGAATACAATATGAAAATTAAAAGCATTTTAATCATTGAAACTAAAAATATCAAAATCACTCAATGAGAAGAAAAATTATTTTCGTCACTCTCACAAACCCGCGCGAAAATCCAAATTACGTAATGAAAACGGAAACAAAATATATCATGGCATAAAAAAATGATAATAGTTTCATCTTCTGCGTGATTTCTGTTTTACCGAAAATAATGATGAGCAAGTAATTTACAACTCTCAGCCATGCGTTTGTGTTAATGGTGCCTAGTTGACTTCCAACTCAAAAATGTCTACGATTGTTTACACCCGTATTTCATCAGCGGAGCGGATTTTATTTTATTTTTTTCTTTCTCCGCGACGATTTAGAATTGGTGCGATAAACAGATACTTGCATAATTTATACATTTTCATCAAATTGAAATGAAATTATCAAAAATTCTCAATAATTACACTAAAACACTCATAACACTTATCAATATATAAATTTCGAAAATCTTTTTAAAACCTTAAACTCTAAATCAATCATATTTTATAACTCAAAAGAAATTATTTAGAAATATTCATACAATACACCCTTTAAAACTGATTTAATTTCTTCATCATACTCTTAACTAATCTAGAATTTATGTCTTAACGAATCATGTCTTAAGGGGACCAAGACATTCTCGACAGTCGTAAACAACCAAAAAATTGGCTGTTACGTAAACCTTTATATCTCTTTAAAATATGAATGGATTCTTATGATGTTTTTTACCAGTGATTAAGAATATTTTTGTGAGTATTTCAACAGGAATTAATATTAATAATATTGGTAATTTCTTTTAGAATACCTTCTCAAACAGGATGAATTCTTTTTCAAAAAATTTTACATGTCTATAATTAGATACATTTTTCTAGAAAAATATAAAAGTACTTACCTTGAAATTTTCAAATATTATCAAAAACATTTTATTTGATGTTGTAAACCTGTTTTTGTAATTATTTTCATGACTGTATGAAAAAATAAAAAATTCTAACTTCGAGTTCAAAATAAAGCACATTTTTGCCACTAATAATTGGCTGTAAGAAAAAATTATCAGCACTGTATAAAAAATTTTTAGCTTCACTAGTATTACTTATACCATATCTACATTGCTATAAAATTTCAAATTTATATATGCAGTAGAATTTATAAAAAGTGTATCTAAGCAAAGAAAAAACACATTTTGAGAAAATTCAAAAAAACACTTTGGATACAAATTTTTTTTATATTTCTTTGCCATCAAAACATTCCTGGCCCATATTCATTTTGGGACATTGCTTCTAAATTGTCTGACTGCTTTTTGAGTCTTTTTTTGTGTATTGAAGCTTCTTTAGACAGTTTTTGAATCTTTAGTTCAGCTTCACAAATCCGAACTGTGTCTATTTTCCTGAGTGATGCTCTCATATTTTTCCCAGGAGTGATACCCATTTTTTCAAATACTTTTACTCGACTGCCAACACCCTCATTAAAACAGATTACTGAATCCATTACACCAATATTCAGGCATGTAATTCCAACAAATGTGGTTTTGGGCAGTCTTTCCCAAATACAGCTATTGAAGCTTTCATTAGGATTTTGAGTGCGACCATGTAGACATTTTTCCAAAAGCTTTCTATCTGTCAAGCTTCTGAAAATTGGTTTTATAGCACTAAGTACTGCTTCAGGTAATGGGTGTTTGTGCGAATACTCAGCACCGGTTTCTTGAGCTTTATTGTATCCGCACCATGTTTCAGATCCTGAAGGACAGACACCATGTTGAGGGTTGGCATCTGTTGACAGACGATGAAAATAGATAGCCCATACTGCCTTAATCATATCTGTTACAGATTTTGAGGTATTTTGGCGGATTGCCCTACCATAGTAATTCTGAAGTTTATTTATTTCTGTTTCTGTTAAACGTCCTCGACCAGAAATACTTTTCCCATCAGAAAGCTTTTTTTTCTTCATCTCCTTATACAGAGATCTCAAACGTGATCCCATTCTTTTTTGAACATGGGCGATGCACTCTAATTTTTCAATATGTACATCACTACCATATACGTTAGATTCAGAGACTTTTGTGAAACCTTTAGAATCACCATCCCCTAAATACTTTATGTATCGAACATGACGTGTCTCTTCTGAGCGTTGGAAAATAGCTAGCACACCAGCTGATTCCATACCTCCACTATAACCAGTAAAATTTTTTTGGCAGTCATGTTCCTTACCAGATTTATTTTTACAGTAAAAGCAGTATTTAGTGAGGCACTCGAAGTCAATTACTTTCCCAGTTTCTAAAGAAGTAGCACACACAACACCGTTTAGAGAAGTATGCCCTCTCTTCTGCCAAGTGCCATCGAACACTGCAATAATATCCCTGTTTCCCTGCTGTAACTGCACAGTCTCATTCACAGCATTTAACATTGAATCCCTGCATACATCAGACAAATGATCAATTATAATTTTATTAAATCTTTCAAATTTAGTTGGAGGTGGTGGTAGATTCATCATGCCACACAATATCTGTGCTGCTTTCTCACCTTTGCCAATGGTTCGCATACCATAGACAAGGCGAATATTTATATCATAATTGTGATTAGATAAACGGGAAGTCATAGAACTTGTAGATGTGCTGCATGATGTACACAAAAATACTAAATTTGTTGCAAGGCCCTTACGACTGCTGACCTCTTCATAAACATCAAAGTTACCTGAAGAATTACAATTTTTACATTTACTAAGAGTGTTCAACAAACTCCGAAGCACATTTAATTCCACAATAACATTGCAATTATTTTCCTCGGCAAACACATGATTGCTTTCAAAATCAAATTTAATTTTCTTACTTGAAGAGCTCATATTCAGATTATCACTTGATGTAGATGCAGTAGATAAATTATCAGATTTTGTATTCCGATATTGATTACCGTAAAATTTCCTTTTCCCAAATTTCTTTATGCGTGTCATTTCAATATTATGACAATTTAACACAAATATATCAAACAAATAATAAAGTTAAGCACACTTAAAATGATTTTAACTGATTCAAAATGTGAAAAATGCAAACCACTGTTTCACAAACCACGAGGTAAACAAACCAAGCAAAGCCGGAAACGGTGAGGGAAATTCACACAGCTTCAAGAATTTGAGCCAGTTAATCTCGAAGTTAAGAAAAAAGGAGTTAGTGATAAGAGAAACAAAGATGTATTTGCAACAGAATGAGAATCTCATGTTTACGGTTTAAATGGGCGTGGCAAGCGTGGCTTTAAGTAGGAGGGGCAAGTTTGTTTACAATATAATTGACAATTAAATCAAGTTATATTACTAGAAATGTATATAAATTATATATATTTAGAAAGCTCAGAACCTCCTCTATTTTTTAAGATAAAAAATGAAAAATCAATTTTTTGAAGCAAATTTATGTCTTGGTCCCCTTAACTAATCTAGAATTTCATGAAAAGAGTTTCCCATTTCACCATCAAAACAAAAACAAACTTTTAGACTACTGATTTTCTTCTTTTTCTTTTTTTAAAAACATTTTTACTTAATCAAATCAATAGCTAGAAAATATTTCGCTAAAACACATATTTATAATAAGTAGTAACAATAATAATATTAAAAAGCATTTTACTTTCAAAGATTTTTTCACAACCCTTGCTTACCTGTTTCCGTGGTACTCACAAAAGTTATTTATTATTATTCCCATCATAATTATCTTTATTATTTTTAATAAACTATAGGCATTTTTTATTTTTTCGAAACACTGCAGTTAAATTCGGAAATTATTTTGAAGTCCTTGGCTTGTTTAGTCCCAAGAGGCAAGATGAAAATTATTCATGAGAATAGAACGCGACACATCATCCTTTGACACAATCTGGAATACTTTAAGTCACACAAAACGCGCACACGCGAAATATGACTGTCGATCAGCTCGCTGGGAAATATCCCTAGTCACGTATGTTGCTCAGATAACGCACACGTTCTTCAGTACTGACACTCAAGAGATGGCTTGAAACTTAAAGTTGTCGTTCGCAGTTAAACATCACTGGAACATCACTGGTCATATGTTATTAAGTCCATTGTTATTAAGTCCATTGGGAAATCTTCACGCGCTGGTAAGTAGGACTGGGCGATGTTACATTTTTGACATCGCGATACATCGTCAGTCTAACATCGCGATGTGACGATGTATCACGATGTTAACCACGAACGTAGCCAGCAGGTGGCATCCTGCCACCCTAAAAAAAGTAACATAGATTCATACATAAAAATGAGACCAGGTTGTTGTCCTGCAACAGACTAAACTAATTAAAGATTCAAATATCTTATTTTGAGCTAAGAATTTCTGCATTTTTTGGAAGCAATGCAGCTCTTTGTCTTGTAATAACACTCCCACCTGTGCTGAATTCTCTCTCTGAAGGTACACTTGAACCTTGAATTGCCAAATATTTTCTAGCAAGTACTTTTAAAGATGGAAAGGAGTTGCCATGTAACTTCCACCAAGTTAGTTGGTCTACATCTAAACCAACCCTAGGCATTGCTAGATAGTTATTTAGTTCAGTTTCTGCCTTTTTCTCTGGCAGTGTTGAATCAAAATCATTTGTAGATGCATCCTCAAACTCTAGTAATTTTGCTAGACCTTTTTTCACTGATACATGCATTTGGCTGCCCGAGGTACTAGGTTGGCTTGTCGAAGACTCATCAGGGGTAGTATAAATCTCAGTCATCTTTTCAATGGCAGTTGTTTTAATCTCATCTGCAGAATCTGTGAAAAGAGACGAAATCTGGGATCACAAAGTGAAGGCATCCATAGGATAGATTTTACTTCCTGTTTCTCGTAACGTTGAGCTAATGAAGATAAAATTTCATTTTTGATTTGTTTACATACGGCACTATCTCCATCTTGTAACAGAAGGCTTCTTTTTAATTTCCTATATAAAGGTAAAACAGCTGAGGCAGTTACATATTCTTCTCCAGAAAGAGTTGTTGTAATGTCTTAGTATTTTGTAGTAGACACAAAATCTTCTAATGCTGAAACATCACAACCCTCTAGCATAAGGTGTTTTTTATAAGGGTAGTCCTGTAGCAACTTGGATATAGCTAGGTGATTCTCCAGGAATCTACGGATAAGTTTTAGTGTACTCCACCACCTTGTCGGACAAGCGCTTGGAAGTGTCATAATATCCATTTGGAGGAATTCTTGAGCTTTTGTAAAATCCCGCCTCATTTTCCAGCTATGTGAAATTGCACTTTGAAGTTTTTTTAGCCTTCCAATTCCCCTTTGTAACTGGGAGAGTCCCAAAGCACGATTAATCCCAATATTTATGTTATGGCCAAAACAAGAAATGTGTGTTAATTGAAGATGCGACATGGCTTTTAAAATGTTTGATCCATTATCTGTAGTACAGCATGCAATATTTTTAATGTTAATATTCCAATCTGACAAGAGGCTCGTCAACATATCACTTATGTTGCCATAAGTATGATTTTCTTCAAAATGTGCACAACTCAAACACGCAGATCTTAGATTCCATTGGTGATCAATAAAATGGACTGTGACCGCAATGTATGGGGTGTTTGCTACAGATGTCCAACAGTCTGTTGTTATTGATACCTCCTCTTCTTTAACCCTAGTCAACTCTTTTTGCATGTTCTCTACAGTATCATTATACAACTTTGGAATTCCAGTCTTAGAAAAATATTTCCGGCTAGGGAGTTTATATCTTGTATTTAGACTTTTAACCATATCAATAAATGGTTTCCGCTCAACTAAATTATATGGCTGCATTGTACATGCAAGAAATTTTGTCACAGCTTCAGTGCAAACTTTTGAAGAATTGGAGTCTAAAGGTTGAAAGTCCAGCAAAGTTTTCTGTTTTTTATTAATGGAATTGCTACCAAATGACTCCAAAGTAGATTGCACATTTTCTTCTGCATTAAAACAGGGCAAGGAATCAGCAGCATCTGTCGTCAGACGGCAGTGGGAAACTTCATTTGCAGCCATTTGACATGTTCGTGTATTTTAACGGGTGGTGCAATTTTAAATGACCAATCATATTAGAAGTGCTTCCCCCTTTTGATGATACAACATTCAGGCAAATTTTGCAAACTGCAATATTACTATCAACAATCAGTCCATCTTCATTAGCAGGTAATCCAAAATGATTCCAAATAGGACTTTTAGTATTTTTCTTAGTGACTAACTTGTCATACTTTGGACAAACTATATACGAGGGTTGATCCAAAAAAAAGTTTACAAGGCAAATGAAAAAGTATTTGTTAACAATAGAAAAAGATACAAATGTGAATCAAGAGACACATCTGGCCTTCACTTTTCCACATAGTCGCCAAACCTGTTTAGGCATTTGTCAGAACGTTTGACCAGCTTGTTTATCCCGGCTTGGTAGTAATCAGGGCCCTGCTCATTGAGCCATTTCTCGGCAGCTGTTTTCACTGCATCGTCTGAGGTGAACCGTGTTTCGGATAAGTTTCGCTTCAACGCCGGAAAAAGGAAATAGTCACTTGGAGCCAAATTGGGGCTGTATGGGGGGTGATTCCAGACCTGCCACTTGAACCTTTGCAGCAATTCCTGAGTCTGGCGAGCTGTATGGGGCCTGGCATTGTCATGCAGAAGAATGACGCCTTTGCTCAGTAATCCAGGCCGTTTGCGTCGGATGGCTTCACGCAATTTCGTTAAGGTGGCACAATAACGATCGGCATTAATGGTATGGCCACGCTCCAAATACTCGATTAGGATAACACCAGTCGTATCCCAGAAAACGGTTGCCATCACTTTACCGGCAGAGGGTGTAACCTTAAACTTCTTCCTCGTCGGTGATCCAGCGTGTTTCCACTCCATCGTGGCTCTTTTGGATGTGGGGGTGAAGTGATGAAGCCATGTTTCATCACCGGTAACGACGCGATCAATGAAGTGTTGTCCGTCTGAATGGTATCGCTGAAGAAATGTGAGGCTGCACATCATTCCAGTGGCTTTATTCTCCTCGGTCAACGCACGTGGAACCCAGCGGGCACAAACTTTGGAATATCGCAACTCATCGGTTACGATACGCTGAACGTTACCATAACTCAGGTCCAACTCAGGCAATCTCACGCACGGTTACTCGTCGATCCCTTTGGATGATTTCATCAACACGGCATCCGTCCTTGAGCATCTTGGACGGCCGCTCGCTTCCATATTGCGGTTTTCCACTTGCTCCCGGCCCGCTTGATAAGAACGACACCATTTCGCTACCTGTTGTCTACTCCTTGCTTTGTCCCCGTATACCTCAACGATTTGTCTGTGAATTTCGGATGCGGCCACATTCTTGGCCCTTAAGAATCTAATTACGGCTCGCATCTCTATGCGAGACCACTTTTCTAGACGTCGTGCCATTACTGTCGCTCTTAAGTGACTGCGTACTGACGCTACTTACTCGTAGAACCGCTGTAGGACAACTAGCGCCATCTGTCAACCACCCTGGGTGGAAATATTCGCTCCACAGTTATTACGTTTCAAATGCTTCTGCTTGTAAACTTTTTTTTGGATCAACCCTCGTATTTAGATGCAGACCTGATGTAGAATGTAGAACTACTGAAATTAAAAGAAAGAAAAAATATTAAGCAATCATGTTATTATAACATTCATAAAATATTGGTAGTGGGAAAAGAAAAAATGCACCCACAACCAAATATGTTTCTTTGCCCCGCCCTTCCATGTAACAATATTTTGTTTTTAAATTGGTAAAATATTTTATTACTTGTAGTTTTCAAATTTGTTTAGTTAAAATCAAGATTACCCTACCACCACCACCACCACCACCAATTGGGGCGATAACAGGACTTGGTTTAGCAAACTTGGAAATTATAATTAGGAAAAAATGCTGTGTTATAATTAAATTAATGAAATCACAAAATGTACACTGAAAAAAAAGACAAAATTATATTTTCTTTAGATTTAACCAAATTTTAAGAAAACGAATACTTTTTTTTTATGGATTCTTTTTTTCAAAATCGCACGGTGAGGGATAAGTCACCCAATAAAACAGACCGCTTATGTTTCTGCTCGATTTTTTGTCATAAAACGAAAAGAAGGTAACTTTAACAACGTTTCTCCCTTCTTAATACACAAGTCGCTACTGTCATCAACAGGTGAAGTAAAATCTATAAAAAGACTGCGTTCTGGAGACCTTTTAGTTGAGGTCTCTTCGAACAAACAAGCTGCTCTTTCTGCCTGCACCTCTCTAGGCCACTTTCCTGTCATTGTGTCTGCCCACAGTTTCCTAAACTCTTCACGTGGTGTTATTTCAGAGTCTAATTTTATACATACTCCAGAAGACGAGATCCTGGAAAACCTCCGGGAACAAAGTATGTGTGCTGTTAGACGCATTACTCTACGTCGAGACGGGAAGACACTTCCAACGAAGCATCTAGTCTTGACGTTTGAAACGCCGGATCTCCCAAATTACGTAAAGATGGCGTGGCTCCGACCTTCAGTACGACCATACATTCCAAATCCTTTAAGGTGTTTCCAATGCCAACGCTTCGGACATTCGAAAGTTTCTTCTCGTGGGTCCATTACCTGCGCCCGTTGTGCAGAAGTTGGCCACGATAGTGAAAATTGCGAATTATCCCCCCCGATGTGTAAACTGTCGGGGAGATCACGTAGCTTTTTCTCGTGCTTTTCCCAATTGGATAATGGAAAAAGAAATGAGACTCTGAAAGTAACTAAAAACATGTCATATGCGGATGATAGGAAACTGATTCTAAAACCCCAAAGGCTGGCATATTGTATTCATCTGCTGATAAAAAAGTTTATAAAACTACTAGTACCCAGACTGAAACTCATCGTGAGCCCTCATCTATCACTGCAGCTTCAGGAACTGGTAGAAATGTTCGACAACCTTCCTCACCTTCCGCTCACCAGAAAAGTGATTCTAAACGTAATTCCAACAATATCTCACCTGATAAACATATTCCTCCCAACCCACACAGCGTTAAACAATTCGGTTCCTC
The DNA here is from genome assembly GCA_907164885.2 of Dolomedes plantarius. Lineage (NCBI taxonomy): Eukaryota > Metazoa > Arthropoda > Arachnida > Araneae > Dolomedidae > Dolomedes > Dolomedes plantarius. Next base: position 5,484,486 of record OU015499.1, read on the forward strand.
ATCAAATAAAAATAAACCAGTCCGAACAACTGAATATCTAGAAATAGAACCCAATAGAAATAGAACAATTCGTGCTCTACCACCAGTAAAATACCAAAAAAATAGGAAAACAAGAATAGTTGTTGAAAAACGCAATAATTCTGGCTTACCAATCAAACCAAAAGACCCTAAATATTTAAAAGAAACCAATCTTCAAGCAACATCTCAAGACATGCTGGAGATCTACGGATCCGGTATCTCTGATACCGAGGAGATAGAATCTCGTTAGAATCTATCTCTTGTCTCTCAGCCTGCAGGGAGAGGTCACTCGGTCTCTCCTTCTTTCCCTTCGACTTCATTGAGTACGTGACCTTAATCTGGATGGGGGTTTCCCTGTCCAGAATTTTTAGCTTTTATCAGATTCAATCTTGGTCTTTTTTTCATTGTTGTATCTAATTGCTGTTACGATATTTAAACTGTATTTTTTATATCACTGTTATCTTCTCTTTTACATGACCTTTTTTTTTGGTCTGTACTAAACGGCAGTTTTTAGTATTTGAATTATTTATTACTTGTATATGACTTACTATCACCTGTATGCTAGTCGCCTGTACTTAATCACTGTCTTTTTATCATTTTAAATGACTATTTCTACTACCTGTATTATATGAAAGTTTTTATCACATGTTTTATATGACTGTTAATTATCACGTGTTATTTATAGAAATGCACATAAAATCTGCTAACTTTGTTTTTATCACCGTCTACTTTTCTTTTGATTTGATCACTTGTAGCTTTTGTTCACCCTCGTTTATTTCTTCGTGCTTTATCACTGTTTTGATAAAGTTAATTTCATGTGTCGGTGTTTTAATGACTCTTATATTAAAGTACTGTTATTAATTTTCTTATATCACTGTTCTTTTGTCCTTTATTCTTGAATAATTTTTACCTATTATATATGGCTTGTCTTATCACTTTTTATACATGACTGGTTTATCACCATTTATGTATGACTTTTTATCATCTTTTAAAATCAACCAATTTTTGTACTTTTTATTTGTGCGTTAATATGGCTTTTCCCATATTTTGACTTTTTTTTATCACATTTTCACATGTATATATTTTTAGCATCGTTTTAATTGTTTTTAAGTCTAAAATTGCTCACTTATATATATATATATATATATATACAAATATATGTATTCTTTTTTCGGGTTTTACCATTGTTTGGCGCAGCATGTCCTTTCTGGACCTGGCGCCATTAAACCCCAAACAACCATACCTTTTGCTATTTCTGCGCTGGGAGATTTTCAACGGATTTGCCTTCAATGATGATATTGCACACTTCTCTTCAATTATGTCAATCAGGTTAAATTAAGATACTTTATTTACAAATTAAGATTAGTTTACAGTATTTACATTAAAGATTACTTAGAAATTACTCTCCAACGAGAGTTCCATTATTACTGAACTCATCGGTTCTTATGCGCAATGCATTCTGATTCAAACATTTGAAACGGGGGTGATTCGCGGTACGGCGCTCGTAGCGCCACCAAAGATGAACTGCAACACCTTTGAATCCTTTTATCACTGTTTTATGTCATCGTTTTAGTCACCTTTTATCATTATCCTTTGTATATCATTGTTTGCATCAACTTTGTATTCCATTTCTACTTATGAATCACGTTTTTATCATGTTTGCACAGGACTTTTTTTTTAATGCGGACTTAAATAGTGTTTTTCGGATTTTACCATATGTTTGGCGCAGCATGTCCTCTCTGGACCTTGCGCCATTAAACCCCAAAGAACTAACCAATAGTTAAATGCCAAACTCTTCATTACCTGCAATGCTAAAGCACCGGGAAGAGTCAACCGGGCCCGCACGCAGAAGTGAATCTTTAAAAAAAACTCATAAGTCCCCTATTTTTTTCATTTTTCAAATCGTTGTCCACGCCTCTCAAAATTCTATATCCATTCAGGAAAGCCTTTCAAAAACCACCACTTAGCTCCCAATTTCATTTTTTTGATTGGATAAACTCTCAAAATAGGTACGCCCTTCAAATTCTTCACTCAAGACCACCCAAAGTCCATACCATGTGTCCTGCGGTATATTCCCCGCATTGACTCATAAATTTGTTTACAAAAGGCTTTGTAGTTTAACGTCAAACTCCAGTGCCACATCACTATCTACGTCTGCGATCAGAGACCCCCCAAACGCGCTCCGGCGTTTTTAAATTGACTAACCACAAAGGCGTCGGTCCCGTCCTCTAATTAAAGTCGGTTTCCTAACTTTCTAACAAAAATGTAATGAAAACAGCCTTCGATCACTTTAGCTTTCTAAAAAAATTTAATTTTTCTTTAAAATCGAAGGCGCTTCATTACAATGACCGACGCATTACGAGATGTCTGTGTATACGAAGAAGAGGAATGGTAAAACATATTAAACTTGCTTATTTGAAAAAAAAAATAAATTTTCAATTAAAGAGCTCTAGTGACTGTTTAAGATAGTTGATGATAAATTTATTGGATATTGTCTACAAGAAATGAATATGTTTGTTCCAGTTGTTTTATATGATAAAATAGAAAAATGAATGAACTGTTAAAATAAATTTTTTTTAATAACTAGTCAGTTGACTTATGTATCTTTCCTAAGATTCCGCCGCACCATCCTCCATATTTCATTTCTCTTTTTAACTGTATAGCTGTATTACTTTTGAACCTATCGTTTCTTTTACGAATGACGTGCCCGTCTGTCGAAATTTCATACACGCTTCCGTTTTCCAATGCAGCCGAAGATTTTAGTCGCAATTCCGATGACCAGAAATACCCGTCATTATATACTAAATCAATAGAATGATGTGATTTGCATTTGAATATTTTATCGTTTGTTATATTGTAGGCAATATACCCGTCTGTCTTAAAGGGTATATTTTTCGCAAGTCTCTTTAAACTACTATCATATTGTTGAACATAGTATCCTTCAGGTAACTTGAGTTGTGGTAAAAATTCAGTCAATATTAATTTACGAGTCCAAGTAGATACATTGTTACCTCGTTCTTGATAAACGTCCAATAAAAACACTGCCGTTTTCGAGTTTTTCAGCTGTGAACACGAAACCGTCTCCAAGTGTTATTCCATTACGGACTACTCGAGAATAATCTTCCCATTTTTGTGGGATGTTATCTCGATAACTGTATACAATTCCAAACATACCGTCCAATTTATTAGAATAGATAATTATTTTTAGAATTTTTCGGAATATTCGGAGCACTTATTACTGGTTTCCTAAACAATTTTTCGTTTATTACGAAAGAAGGTGATTCGAAGTGACTCATATGTGTAGATTCGTCGATAATTTTTCAGAGCTTCGAAGAAATATTTAAAGTTTTGCTGTGGATTTGAAAAAGATCCGTATTCCCATTCAAATACCAGCCTATAATCGTTTACGGTATGCTGAAACGTGTAGAATTTAGCGTGTTTGTCCAGTTGTACAACCTGACGATTCTCCACGCGAAAAGGATTTTGAAAATTACCGGCGGCATGCACAAAATTGAAACACTTTTTTTTACCATTTTTTGAAAGGAACTTCCAGAGAATGCACCCATTTAAACCAAGTACCACCATAATATACGCATTCTATAGAAACTAGACGTTTTTTCTCCCATCGTTTGTCTCGAAAACGGAAGTGAGGTCTAACATACAAAACACTTTCTTCTTCAACATGTCCAAGGGGGGGGGGGGAGTAGTTGGACGAACGGATTAGGAGCTCGAACTACCAATCTAAATTCATATTCGTGTATTGAAAAATTCTTGGAAATACTGATATAAAGAAATAATCCAAGCGATAATAAATGACGGCTAAAAATCCAACAAATAGCGCCGTCAATATAACAGTAGACCAATAAATACTTTTCTTAAGTAACGTATATATGAGAGGCAAGAATAAAATAGGTGTATGTTAAAAATGTAACGGCATAAAGTATACTCTTTTCCGAATTTTCATATGAAATACGATTTCGATCATCTGCTTCAAAAAGATTTTCTAAATATTTCATTTATAAGCTTTATTATATTAAATTATACTATATATTCATATATATATGTCGGATTTGTCTTCACGCCCATTTTATTAACTTATACTCTGAACATAATCGTTTTTCATTTGGCAGTCGGTGGTCCGGTGGCTAGGAATTATGTAGAATCTTACCAGTAATTACAGACATCTCACTCCAATATACAATGACGACAAATCCAGTATCATCCAATAATATTTATTATATTCTTTCAAAACTCTCAGCTCCAGATCTAAAATAAATGGCGTCCCAATCCCATTAAAATCTGTGTGCCTTCGGCACACTTCTTTACTCGATGCTATCTCTCCATGGCTCTGCCAATTTTTCTTTGTTTCAACGTTAAAACCAACGCTTAGTGACGCTCATTACTTATGCGTGATGTCATATCGTACATGTTCTTTTGCAAAGCTAAGCATTTTCTTAGCGCCAAACTGCAAGGCTATACGTCTACCTAAAAATTCTCCCATGTGGTTCTGCGGTTCTTCGGAGATTGAATCAAGCCGACCCATTAATTCCATTTTCACTGCAATACATTACGTCGCTTATTTGAACTCCCAGACTTTTAATTGTTAAATCCTATATTTTAATAACTAAAATCCCATTTTAAGGTCGCGTGATCGCCCCCCATATTTAATAGCGTTACATATATATATTAAAAAATATTTTTTTTCTTAATTTTAATTTATATATTAAAATAAATAAAAATTATTAAATAAATAAAGTCTCTTTATTGTAAAAAATACTAATTATAGCTAGTTGTCGGTAAAGTAAAGTTATCATCTGAAAATATTTTGTCATATTTATAATCAAATATATGAAGACTCAAATGCGTTTTTGAGGCATTTTGATGCGTTTTGATGCGATTTTGAGGCTCAAATGCGTGATACACATTACGAGATGGTGGTGGCATCATATATTCGTCCAGCCTGTCCAGCGCCGGAGTTTGGGAAACATTGTCGTAAATGTCCCGTTTCAACGGAAGCACTCGGCCGCGAAATATTTTCAGAGATTACCAAATAGAATCCAATCTAAAAATGACGTCATCATGGCGACGTCATACAAATTTACAGGTCGTGGTCCTTCCGGCTGGGAGCTCTGGGCCGAAAAATATTTTTTCCGAGTGACGATTCTTTTAAAAACATTTAATGGCGAATTGGATCAATCGGAAACTTGATGATTCTGGCTATGCCCCCGACGGTAGCCTTCCATCTGAGGCAATCTTCCTCTCTGCAATCGCAACATCGTCCCGCTTCGAAAGGTCTCATGTGCATGAACGTTATGTTGGAAAAGTAGATTTGGAACGACCGAACCATCTCCTCGCATCTTTTCATGGTGTAAGGGTCCACGGCATAGATCCTGTTCACTTTGAAGCGGTCTATGCACTTGGTGACGGAAGCGTTGCTCTGTAAACCGTCCATGGATATGCTGAATTTCCCCGTCGCTGATCATGAATCCCTTTCTCATGATGCTCAATACGGTCGTCGAAAAATGTCGCGTCACTTATTTAAGGATCGGCTTGTGATCGTGCCGGATGGGAGGGGCGATGGCGAAAGGAATGTTTCGGGCGATGCCGCAGACGGTCGCATTCCACCTGTAGCTATTCAGTCGACGGCAATACCTGCACTCCTTCCTTTTTGATATTAAAAATTTAATATCAAAAAGGAAACCGAACGAAATTCTTTTCTACATACTTCTCCATTTCTTTACGACAATATTCATCGTTTTTTTTGTTTTCTCACATTGTGTACAATTTTCAGTCGTGCATACACTGATGGAAAAATTGGTGTTTTTCATCCCATTTTTACATTTTCTACCTCTTCTTGAATCACAATTATCCACACGGATTGCGTGTCTGAATTGTTCTAAGGCCCCGGCTACGATAAAGGCGGTGCGGTGGAGCAGAGTGACACAGCGACGATGGCTACGATAACAGCGGCAGTGCGGTAGAGTGGCGGCGGCTACGAGCAAAATAAAAAGCTGGGTGGAATTTTCCGTCAGTTTCTAACATGCCGTCATCCCGTGAGCTAGCTAAGCTCCTCATTTTGAGTGAAAAAAAGCTTTTTGGAAGCGCGTTATTAAAAGGCAAGAGGAATCATGGAGTTCATCCTATTAATAGGAGACGAAATGTTTTAGGAGAGTACCATAATCTGTTTCATGATTTTTTAAGAAATGATGAAAAAAGAATTTTAAGAAAATCGAACTTAATAAAATAAAATTTAACTGAACAGAATCAATCAGTAGCTAGGACTTATAAAAGCAATTTCTTTTATGTCAGATGGGAAATTGGATTATGTAAGATACATAAAATTTTCATTTGGTTGAGGTGTTCGAGGCGGTTGGTTCCCAAAACAGTTGTTTTCTGAGTGCTCGAGATCAAAACAGCTGCGAGAGGTTGACGATGACTCAAAGTTGGATGTACATTGCTGTCGAGCCCTCCTCGTTTCATGCTGTCTGACAGCCTGCAAAGCGCAACTCTGAATATTAGAGCGGAGCTGTAGTTTTTCAAGATGATCTAAAGGAGTTACGTATGGAATCAAATTTAAGAAGAAATGTTGGTCATCTCCCATTTCGTCTGTTTTCCCCCCATATTTAGAATTGCACTTATTTTTTTTTTCCTCGAGTTCCATCATTCGCTGTTCTAGATCTTCTTTTTTTCCCGTGCTTCTCTTAGAACGGTGGGTTCTGGAAAATGTCGTCGTCTTCTAGACAGGAAAGTGTTGTGCCCTGTTGCTTGCTAGGTTCTACATTGGTGTCTGCGATTTCGTCATCTATGCCAGTGGCGGCGTCTTCTCCCACTGAAGGAGACGTAAGGTTTCGTACCATAGGGTTTGGAAGAACAACGTCCCGGATGAATTCCATCAGATTTTCAAATTTCCACCTTTTTTTGCGGGGACTGGCGGCAGGACCAGATTTAGAATGAGAAGTTTGCACTTTCTTATTGAACGTATCTTCAAGTTTTTCCATTTTTTTCTACATTCGTCCCCTAGAAGAAAGAGTATTTATCTTGTCAGAACAAAATTTTTTTGTTGAAGATGACTATACCCAAGTATACAACCAAAGTAATATATCTGATATTTTTAAAATTTTTTTTCCTAATGCGGAGGCACTTGTAATCAAACATTCGCCCTTACTACGCCGCAGTTTTACTGCCATTTAATTATGGGGGCACCCTATAGGCGGACAGCATTAACCCCTATGAAAGGACGACACGGACGGAGGCATTTTTCGTGGCGCTGCGCCGAGATTCGATCCGAGCACCCTCAGCACCGAAAACCGGCGCGCTGTACCACTGGACTTATTTTATACTGAAACACTGTTTTCTTTTCTTTCAGGTTTTTGGCAACAGGGGCAACTTTTAGACATCTAGCATTTGAATTTAGACTAGCTTGATAGTTTATGATACATGTTCAGCGATTGTGCTAGAATTTGGACCTGAAGTAATGCCGATACCCACCAAAGAGCACCTCAAGAATGTAGCAGAACAATATTTTCTGTTATGGAAATTTCCAAACTGCATTAGTGCAATAGATGGATGCCATTGTGAAATTAAATGTCCTCCGCATAGTGGGTCGAGTTATTTCAACTATCTAAAATACTTTTCTGTAGTTCTAATGGGTGTTGCTGATGCCAATAAAAAGTTTTTGGTTATTGATGTAGGTGCTAGAGGAAAACAAAGTGATGGAGGGATTTTTACGGCCGCCGAATTATTTAGACGGCTGGAGAACAACTAATTTAATGTACCTCCCCTAAAAGTCTTACCCAATATTTCAACACCTCATGTTCTCATTGGAGATGAAGCATTCCCATTAAAATCGTACATTCTACGTCCATTTCCGGCAAAACTTATAACGGTATCTCAGGAAAACTTCAATACTAATCTATCAAAAGCTAGAAAAACCATTGAATGTGCTTTTGGGATTTTACGGGCAAAATGGCGATTTTTAGGAACATGTTTAGAAGTACCAAACGTTTCAAAAATAAATAAGCTTGTACAAGCTGCTTGCGTATTGCACAATGTTATCAGAGATAGGAATGGCATTAACGATGCGGACAACATATCATTTTTCCGTGAAGAGACCGCGAATGAATTGAAAAGGCCAACGGATCCTGTTCCAGATCAATATCGAAGGCCAACCGCAGAAGCAATACAAAAAAGGAATAAATTTGTGACCTATTTTAAACAATAGCCATTTTCCTTTCGAAATTATTGGTGACATATTTAAATATTTAAACATGTATGAAAATTGTTAAAATAATAAATTATTCTTACCTGACAAGTTTATTGTTTTTCCCACTTCTTCCCACAGTTTCTTTGTGACAACACTATTTTTGTAATCACCATGTCTGTTACTCCACAAACATGGCCTGGATTCAACCTTGGAGATGAAAGCCTCATACTCTAGTTGGTTGAATTTTCTTTTTTCTGCCATCTTTTAGGACAATCTTTTAGGACAGGAGCTTTCAGACAACTGATAAGCCGCTGTGCGGTGCCGCGAAAATTAATGTCTCGGGGGAGCGTTCGCGGTGGAGGCGCGGTGGTCTCAAATTTCGCGCAGCCGCAGTTGGTTATCTAGCCAGTAGTCAAATTCCATTGCAAACAATGTAAACATACATTCAAGAGCCAAAACATTATGACCATCTGTCAATAACGAGCGTGCAACACAGTTTCAACCCGCCTTGGCATGGATGCCACAAGTCCTTGGTAGATGGCCGGAGACAGATTGTACCAGATGTTTAAGCAACGGTCACGCAAATCCGAGATATTGCGAATTGGTGGTCTTTGAACTCTGAGCTGCCGTCCCATGACATCCCAAATGTGTTCTATCGGATTGAGATCCGGTGAGTTAGGCGGCCAGGACATTAACTGGAATTCAGCATCATGTTCCTGGAACCACTCCAACACAATTTTAGCCTTGTGACACGGGGCGTTGTCCTGTTGGAACATTCCATTTCCAGCTGGAAAAACAGAGGCCATGTAAGGGTGCAACTGGTCCGCAATGATGTTCAGATACCCTGTAGCATTCATGGTCTGCTCTACCACAACCACGGGTCCCAGAGACGCCCAAGAGAACGTCCCCCATAGCATAATACCGCCACCACCGGCCTGTGTATGACCTACTGTACATTGAGGGAGCAACAGTTCGCCTGGAAGACGGCGTGATCCTGACACGGCCATCGGCGTGATGAATGACAAACCGTGATTCATCTGACCAGGCAACTCTCTCCCACTGATCCATGGACCAGTCGCGATGTTCCCGGGCCCAGAGCAGGCGCAGTTGGCGATGACGCTTGGTCAGCAAAGGCACACGAGTTGGGCGTTTGCTGCGTAGCCCCATATCCAACAGTGTCCGCTGAACAGTGTGCTGCGATACTATTCTACTTGGCCCTGCATTGTATTGGGCTGTCAGCTGAGCCACTGTCTGGCTCCGGTTTTGCTTCACCATGCGAGACATTCTCCGACGACCCTTTTCTTTGATAGCGTGTGGACGTCCAACACCATGTCGTCTACGGCTGGTTTCACCGTCATTCATCCACTTTGCATAAGTACTAACAACTGTAGGTCGCGAACAACCCACGAGTCGTGCAGTTTCGGAAATACTTGTTCCGAGCCTTCGAGCCATTATAATCTGCCCTCTATCAAAGTCGCTTAGATCCGCAGCCTTTCCCATCACACACAGAAGTAATTGAAAGAATGATTCTTCAGACTCTCCAGCAGCAGTTACATACCACTTCCACCTGATCACGTGCCTTCCACGTCATCCAGGAGAATTCATTGCAAAATGTAGGGATGGTCATAATGTTTTGGCTCTTGAGTGTATATGTGAGCGGCATCGCTCTGTCGCAACTCTCTGACGCACCGCCTGTATCGTAGCCGGGGCGGGCCTATCACATCTAAGAGGTGTGTTTCTTGAACCAATATCCCGCCCAATGTATGTGGTCGTTTTATGCTGCTGTTGTCGCATGCGTATCCTGCGAAATGCACCTTTTTAAAAACAATCTGAGTTTGCAATATCATTGATAATTAGACAATTACCATATGAACAATTTTTTAGACCATCACACAGCCTATACTTTTTATCGTAGAATGCTGATAAACTGACTTTATTCTGAAGAATTGCAGAAAGTTCGTGTTTTTTAGAAATATTAGACCGTTGTTGGTGGTACATTTTTGATTTATCGAATAGTTTTTTTTATACATTTCAAAAGTGATGTTTCAATGTAGATTTTTTAATACCTGTAGCTCTTCGTTTAGTCTCGGATCCGCAAATATGAATATAGTTTTGGAGATAAACCAAGAAATTGCGAAATTGGGCTGAGATTTTAATGTTTCAAAAAGGTAAAAGTAGAAGGACGAGAGGAGAGGAAAATGTAAGGAGGGAAAGTTCGCTGGAGTACCTCGGGATTGCGACAGCCGTGTTTACCTAAAGAAGGTAAACCCCCTGAGTGGCCAAAAATGATGGATTTTGATGAATGCGTAACTACGAGATTGTGGAAGGAAGTGAACGAATATAAAAAGATTTTTTTTTCCAACTAATGTGGGAAAAGATACCAAAAAATTCCTGAGAGGAATCGAGAGGAACCTTGAATAACCAAATTTTTTTATTTTAACAGCTTATACACACGTTTCGTGTCGTTTGCGAAATGGAACAACAATAAATCTGGTGCTCTCGATATACAGGGTGTCTATAAAAGAACTCCGGGGTTTTGAGGCAAAATATTTTAATGAAATAAAAAACATACATACATGTAAGCTTTTCAGTCATGTATAAAACATTTTCAAGTTTTTTTTAACACTTAGTAAAGTTCTATATGAGCCCCGTTAGTGGCACGGCAGACGTCTAAACGGTATTCTACCTCTTCCCATGTCCTGGCGAGCATGTCTGGGGGGACGGTTGCCACACAATTGACTATTCGTTCCCTGAGATGTTGAACATCACGAATTTTCTCTGCATACACAAGATTCTTGATATGCCCCCAGAAGAAAAAATCCAACGGAGTCAGATCAGGGCTCCTTGGAGGCCATGGAATAGGTCCCTCCCTTCCGATCCACTTGTTGCCCAGCCGAGCGTCCAATGCCCTTACGCACACGTAAACTGAAGTGTGGCGGGGCCCCATCTTGTTGAAAGTAAACTAAACCCTTCTCCGCCTCAATGTCATCTAACTGAGGAAAAAGATACTCCTCCAACATATCACAGTAGACATCACCATTGATATTTCTTTCAATAAAAATAAACGGACCTATGATTCTGTCATGCATAAGCGCACACCAAACATTTACTTTGGGCGTGTCGCGTTCGTACTCGACGAACTCATGGGGCGGCTCAGAACCCCAAATTCTGCAATTATGCCGGTTTACGTGACCATTCACATGAAAAGAAGCTTCGTCACTAAAAATTACACTTTTTAAAAAAACATTATTGTCATCAATTTTATCTAGCATTGAAACAGCAAAGTCGTATCTCTTAACCTTGTCTGCTGGTTTGATGTGGTGTACAAGTTGAATCTTGTAAGCAGTTAAACGTAGTCTTTTATGAAGTACCTTACCGACAGTTGATCTTGGTAACCCCAACTCCAGGCTGCGTCTTGTCAACGATTTCTTAGGGCTTCGAAGGCATGAAGCTCGGATTCTGTCCACTTTCTCTTGAGACACACTCGGCCTACCCGGCGACTTTTGCTTCAAAACACTTCCTGTTTCCTTAAATGCACTGAACCATTGACGAATGGTTTTGTCAGAAGCCGGGTTAACACCATAGTTACGTCGAAAGTTTCTTTGTACGGTAACTACAGACTTCGTTTCTATGAGCCAAATAACACATTGAGCCTTTTGTTGCGGAGTCGCCATCATTTCAAATTTCGCGACGTCATTTCAAGGTCAACGCCCTGCAGCGCCGCCAACAGTTGATACAAACATTCCCAATTGGTATGTGTTTTTGAGCTACTCTTTTCAGAGAAATCGACTAAATTTTGCTATCTTTTATAGTTAGTGAGATATGAATTTTTAAAACCCCGGAGTTCTTTTATAGACACCCGGTATAGTTACGCTTCAGTGTGAGTACATCTAATTGCTTATACCTAGTAGTTTCGATCGGATTCACTGTTGAATATTCCTCTGCCATGGTTGAACCTTCCTCTGTCATGGTTGAACCATCCTCAGCCATAGTTAAATATTCTTCCTTTGCGATGGTTTCCATGCGGGACATTTCCTCCATCATGGTTTCTTCTGTCACGGTTGAAGCTATCGATTCTCTACCTTCTTTATAAGAGGTCAAGACAAACTGTTTAAATTTGCAAATCTAATCTTGCAACGGGTAACTCGAACCCCGCGGAGTTTCCAACCGGGGACAGATCTTGTGAGACGACGAAAAGAATATGCCGGAATTCTCTCGTATTTTACCCGCTTCCCTCAATCTTTTGTAAAATTCGGCGTCGAATCTGGAAAGGGTCATGATGCTGAGAACTTGATCCAGAGTGCACAACGGAGTAGGTTGGTTTGACGAAAACGTGAGGCGGAACGACTTCCGAAGAATTCTTCGTTATTTCTTCGTATTTTTTGGCAAATTGGTAAGGATTCCTATACCGGAGGAAATGTTCAAACTGTATAGCCCTGAAATACATGACCCCGTCCATGCCGATCAACACCGATAAGTCTTTTCTGGACATAAGGGCCACTTTAAACCACATGTCGAACGATAGAACAGTTCGGGTAATGGAACAATTCAAGCAATAAAATCCTGCAGGGTTTATATACAAGAAATTTGAACAGCTACTTCCAAAGTTAGAGTTCAAGCTGTGGGAAAGCAATGAATGATTCAAGTCGAAATGATCGAGTATTTATAAGGCGTGAAAAAAGAAAATTAAGAGCTATCGTTTTGTGCTCTTGTACTACTTTGGGAATTTTGTAAAATCCCCATTCCATCGCTGGCAATTCCAACATTTTTCTGACTAGACCTTGTTCTATCACTGCCTTGTTCTATCACTATTCCACATCACTGCCTACAGAAAAAAAATATTTTCCTCTCTATTTTTTTTTTTTAAATGAATTTTTTGTTATGTCAACAAGTATTGAAAACAAATCTTAATTTCGCAATTCAATTGAGCCAGATTTGCTTTTTTCGAAAATATTCATGCGAAACACATCTCCGAAAATTAACTTTTGACAACTGTTGAATATATCTTCGAAATGCCCGCACAGCTTGTTGAACTGCTCTCTGTTTAAGCTCACTTTCACACCGCTGAGTTGTCCTATACGATTTCCGTGCACACGAATTTGTTGGAAAGAATAACACGCGTAAAGTGACGATGGTAGGCAGGCGATGAACAGTTCATCATTGAAGATGGTGCTTTCCCTCCAGTTTTCTATCTTGTTGAAATTTCTTGAAAATTGAAAAAATGTCAAGGTTGACATGGTTATACTATATTTTGTAGGGTGAAACTGCTCATCATAATGAAAGCTTCTCAGGTGAATCTTCACTACTCCGGCATAATCGGTGACTTTAACTATTTTATTCCCCCCTAAGGGAAAATTATTTGGTGGCAAACTCTCAAAAGAAGGCATAGAAGATTCCATATTGGCAATCATTTCAACAAACGAGGCACAAAAGATCTGGTAAGCGCAAACAGTTCAGCTCTCAAGTCGAATTTTGATAATGACTGTTTGTACGACATGTTTAAATATGATTGAGGCCGGATATGTTTCCTGTTGTTCATTCTATTTCTGTATAAAAATAATTCTAGAATATCCTGTTGGCCACCTAATCTTCCGGTATTCTTCAAAAGATAATTTAAAAATTCTCAGTTTACCGATAGCAAAAGTCCTTCGAGTGAATATATATTTTATAACAAATTTGTTTGAAATAATTAATTTAGAAATTTCAATATCATACAACTTTTACATTGTGATATATATATTTAATAAACTTAGTAAAAATTAATAAATAATGAAAACACGATTTATAAATATATTACACATTTAAAGCTTTATCGTTTTAAAGGGAGGTTCAATAGATGAATCCAACCTGAAATGCCAATTAGGAAGATTATGAATAAAATCGTCCAATATGACACGCTTATTATCATCCGCATTTAACGAAGTTTTATTGGATTTCATAGTGTATAACCTCACGTTTAATGCTACGGATGGAGCTACAAGGAAGTTTCAATGTGTTTCTTTCTAATAGATAAGATTTATAATCCGAAAAAGTAATTTGATTTGATACGACTGATTTGTTAACACCTTTTGCTTTTTTAATCTCTGATTTGACAGATTTAAAAGCATAAAGTTTGGAACGTAAACCCGCAAAATTAATTACAATTTCCCCATTTAATTCGTCTTTAAATTTTCGTAAAACCTTTTTATTTTTATTGCTATATAATGCGTGATTCGAATCATTATCACTGGTATCCAAGAGATCCGAAATTTTTAATGAGTCATTATAAAGATCTTAATACGGTTCTCGTAAAAAAAACTGTCTGTATCCATATATAAAATATTTAGATCATTATACAAATTTTTCATAATATCATAATGAAACTCGTACATTTTTGTTTTGGATATATCTAAAATTGAGGTACCTAAGTAAATAGGTTTGTTAAATCGCAGTTATGTCTAAGTGAACGGATACTAAATATTTGCCAATATTCTCGCATTTTAATACTATCGTTCTATCTTTAAAGTTAGGTTTACATAGTAATTTGTCTAGTCTATTATCGCATGCTATTGAATCTACATCCGTTTAATTTCGAATATTTTCCATGGTTTTCCGAAAAACACTATTGTTCATTAACTTGTAAAAAATTTTTTCAAAATCATTTTTAGCCTGTTGACAATTTTTTTCTTTTTTTGCATTTAGAGAAATGTATGGAGATAACCATTTACTTTGTGAAAATTCCACACCTCTATGAAACTTGGTGATTCTTTAGACCGTGTTGAACTGCTTGCTTTAAAACGCGATAATGGGCAACATAATTTTTTTTATTGCGTAAAGTTGTTAACAATGTAGATTATCTTGTTCCAGGAACGATTAATGATTCGGGGCAAAAAGGTAAATCTCGATGCAAGTCGTGTAATTTTGGCGGGTATTCCAAATCGGTCTCGAAACTGAATCCGGTATCACCATCATCATCTATAGAACATACATCAACTTGGTTCAATTCCTCTGTTGAAACCTATTTACCCGTAGGAAGATATTCACTCATGCTCCATCCGCACAAATTATTTTCATCAACATAAAATAAATAATTGCTTTCTTTTTTCGGATCTAATGATGGCATATATTTGTTATTAGCTTCGGCAAAACGTTTCATGCATTGGCACAATCCCCCTCTTTTCCCTTCCTCAATAAAAAAACATCTTGTCGTAATCTGTTAATAGTTCTAAATTGATTTTTGTATATTTTAGCATGGCAGGCCACGGTTTTTTAAAAGACTTTCAAAATCTGAGATCTATAAATAATGTCTTGTTGTTTCGTTGGATAAAAATAATAAATCCCGGTGATCAGACAGGTCCTCATCACAAACTTTAAGGGGGAAAATCTTATTCTTATCTAAACCAAATACATTAAAGCTTATGTTGTTAACTTTTTCAATTTTTTTTATGTCGTGTATGCTTGTGGGATATAAAATATCTCAATTGTATTCGTTCTCAAAATTAAGGTCATTTGTGTATGTATATACTGTTTTGTCTGTGAGTGCAGTTTATGAGTCGTGGGATCCATACTGCATATTTTCAAGAAAAATAATAAGAAATTTTAATATTTATAAAGGCTTTCCCGTTTTGTATGCTTTTGGGTAACTCGATATATGAATTTCCCTTTAAAGGATAAAACCTGTTTATTCGCAGTTCGAGCCAATTTACATGGCTAAAACTCCATCCCGATTATTGCATTTCACTTTCTGGTTTTTCCTTTAGAAGTTTTTCGGACATTAAATCATAAAATTCACTAATATCAGTTCTTTTGAATATAGCTTTGTTCTGTGTTCTTAAATTATGTTCTAAATATCTAAATTCATTAAGATTTTCATCATCAGGTTTCTTAAATGTGGCTTCCATAAAAATATTACATTTAATTGAGTTAAAAGATTTGACATTCATTTTAATTATATCTATTGCTTCATGTTTTATAGTGTTAAGAAATGTTTTAAGACATTTTGAATTTACAGGACTCGTTTTATAAGTTTGAAGTCTATTTTTCGCTACTTATTCTATTACACCAAATTTGTCCATTTAAAAAAACTGCTACTCGAGGTACCAGCTA
Source organism: Dolomedes plantarius (assembly GCA_907164885.2). Lineage (NCBI taxonomy): Eukaryota > Metazoa > Arthropoda > Arachnida > Araneae > Dolomedidae > Dolomedes > Dolomedes plantarius. The sequence goes on from OU015499.1 coordinate 5,500,792, forward strand.
CCAGTTCTACGGAATTTTTAGAGACATTTGCACCACCTTTCTGGATGACTTGATTTGATATTTTTTTTAGATTTGTGAATTTCAGAATGTCTTCTGAGGTTATATTTACTTGAAAAAGTCTTTTCACATTCTACATAGTCGAACCGGATCTGACCGTGGATATTTCTATTATATGCCTCATGGAATTAAATTTCGATGAAAACTGCATGTGATAAATGTCACATTCAAATTTTTTCCTGTGGTTTCTCAAATGCAATTTATATTGCGTTTCGTTCTCAAATAATTCTGAACAAGTTGTGAAAACGAATAGGCAAGTAAGGTTTTCGAAAATGTTCATGTCGTGCTTCCACCAATCAGGGTTGTCAATCTATAAAAATAGTGCCTACTGTTAGTAAAATACAAAACTATTGTAAGTATTACAACGAAAAAAAAATAAATAAAAAAATCCATTATTCGAGTGAAAAGATTTTTTTTTCTAAATAAACTACTCCATTCAAATCGATTAAGCTGGTGTAACTCCATGAAGTATATATAAATGCTTGAACAAATTTCTTTAAACTGAAGCTTTTTTTCGCAGAACTCGCATCTGAACTTTTCCTTCACATGATTTCTTAAATGAGATTTATAGTGTATTTCATTATCAAATAATTCTGAACACGTTGTGCAAAAGAATGGACAAGTAAGGTTTTCAAAAATGTTCCATGTCTTGCTTCCACCAATCTGGGTTATCAATCTGTTAATGTAAAAAGGGTCCTATTGTTAAAAATAATTCCTTAATTTAACGAATTATTTTTTTAAATAAAAGAAAGAATAATTGAAAATAAAATAGCAACACTCACCAAGTTTTTATGTTCCATCACGTAGCGAGAAGAAGTACACTCAGCTAGAAGAAGACCGCACCTGTTAATACCCAGGTGCTGTCTCCAGTCGACGAACTGCCGATAGCGTCTCTACGTAACTTTAGGTGTGCGGGAAGCCAACAGCTTCACCCGGCAAAAACTCAAATTCAAATTTTACGGAAACACAGGGATGCGGGGAATCTATAGCTTTCCCCGCAAAATCTCAATCTCTTCTTTTAACTCTATATAACGTATATATATTCCTTAATCCCCCTTTCTCTAAATTCTTCTCAGCCTTTGTCACGGTTCTTGATGCATAAGTAATTACTCTTTCCTTTTCCTTCTGCATTTGGACTAAAACTGCTCCTAGCCCATAGCCAGTGGGGGCGACATGTATTTCCGTATTGCCCAGTAAACTTCCTTTTAAAAGAAACGTCTCGATGTCAAGCTAAAATTTCTTCAAATCCGCGTCCTGGATCTCGTCATGGGGCTTTTGTAGGAAGTGTTCTCTCAAGAAGCGTCAGGAGCAGTATCTTCATCGTGCCTTTTAGACTCCTAGGCAATGTCTGGAGTGGCCGAAGTCTCCGAGACTGAAAAGTCATTTTTGACGCCTACCGAAACCGACAAGTAACCAACGGTCAGCCGCAATCACGAAATTTCATGGATGAGTTCAGCCGACAAGATGCCAGAGAATTGACATCCAGCCCACGCCGAGGAAGATCCCATCGAATCGATATAGATATCCATCTCCATATGGCCGTCGCAGTTGCAGCCGATTTTCAGCCGCCGGAGTGAGGGGAAAACTAAGCGATTCGACCTTTTGTGGGGGTGGGGCCGCTGGTTTCTAAATCCTCCGGTCGCCGCAAAGATGAGATGGAATCAGCTTGACGTTACTGTCGACAACTTCCCGATGAAAGCACTTGTGGAATTCGGAGCGTCATCATCTGTGGTGTCCGAGAATTTCCGTCACCATCTTAAGAAAGTGATGTTCCCCATTCCTAACTCCACCGTCCTTAAGGTCGCCAACGAAAGTTATGTACGGCCGAAAGGGAAATGCACCCTCCAAATTGGAATAAAGGGCCGAATCCACCCTTTTGAGTTCGTCGTATTGCCAGGATGCAGCCATGACGTCATCTTGGGATGGAACTTCTTGCAGGCGTCAGGAGCTCTCATAGACTGTGGTCGATCGGAACTTACTCTTTACGACGTTGAAGTTGATCTAGAGAAGGCATTTGTCAAACCTTTAGGTCTGTGTTCAATGAAAGACTACGAAGTACCCGGCGCCTCCACCAAATTGTCGCTTGAAAACTGACGAGATGGTTAAATACACAGACGTGGAGTATAGAAATTTTTTGGAAGCAATGAAGTGCTATCGGAGTGATTGTACAGAGCAGAACTGCCTCTCAACTGGAGTGCAGCAACTTATATCCTAACAGAACATTCAAATTAATTCAATTTGCATATACAGGAATATTCTGGAAATTTCCAGAAAGGAGATTTAAATTAAACGCAGCCCGTGACCGGCGGGATTCGAACTAAGGACCGAGCGCTCCGAAGGCAACATCGCTACCTCACAGCCACCGGATCACTCTCAAGAAATTTAAAATGTTGCAATATATGTTTTGAAAAATTTCATATTTTATTTTTTACCTTTGACGGTAGCTCAACGGATTTACATCCTCCGCGCGGGATCGAATACCGACCGATATGTAGGTCTAAAAAATTTATTTTTTTGATTGTCCATCCGCTGCCATTTTTTATAAATTGATCAATTAAATAGAATATCTTGTTGAAACAATTTGAAACAGAAGTGTCGATTTCAAACCTGGACAAAATACGTTCACATTTTGAACAGAAGTAAAATGCATGGGTGATTTCAGACGATTCGCACTCGTTTTTGACAAACAGTATAGTAACACAATAGTCCAGTCAAATTAGGTTTTCATTTCGCACTAAATAAAGGGGCCTACCTAAATTGGAATAGTTTCTGCATAAAAACATACACTGCGTAAAGAACCAAATATTAACTTAATTTACGTAAGAACATAAGATTTCCTTTTTGATAGCTTAAATATACATATACATGTCGCTAAATTAAATTTCTTGGTATACTTTCGTATAAGATAGTTTTCTACATACAAGTAATAGTTAGAATTAAAATTACTATTAATTCTAATATTAACATGAAAAACGTATACGTTATAAAACATATTACGGAAACTTTAAATTAATTTATGATAGACTTAATATCTTAATCATTTAAATAGTATCTAGTCTATTAGTAGTACGCATTTAATAAAGTTTTAATATTAAATGAACATCAAACATATATTAACTTAGAAGTTATAACCAAAAATAGTAATTATTAAAAATAATAGTAATTAAAAATATAAGATTCGAAACTTTGAAACATACAATTATATATACAATGGAAGATGTTAAATTTACGTCGAACTTAAATTATAAGATTGTTTCTAACACCGTCGCTTGATATATAACATTGAGGTTTTAAATATTCTGCAAATGCTATGAGACATTTGGTATAGAAAATAATTAGCATTAGATCTTACCTTTAAAATCTATAATTTATACAAAACTGTACATATAATATTTTCAAAACACGATTTAAATAAATAATATTCACTAATTGATCAACTAAATTGAATAGTGAATTCTTTGCTATCGAATGGGTAATTACAATAGTTCTACCAAGATATGCAATTTTATATGTCGATAAAGGTAGTTTAACTTCACAGTTATGATATTAACAGATAACAAAACCATAAATAGTTAACATTTTTACCTCAAATATAGACTTATTTTTACTTTAACGTTAGGAAATTGCAATATTTATTGAAATATAGACATGTAAAATGACTTCCTACCGTTAAAAGTTTTAGCAAGAAATTTAACAACACTTTAAAAAGTATATTTCTTCTTCAAACATACATAAAAGCTTTTAATATTAGTAAAACAGTTAAAGTAATTCTGAAATGGTTTTATCTAAATTTGCATTCATTATATTAAAAGTTACCATAAAACCATTTGAATATATTAATTTCCCTGAAAACATAGATATACAGTTTTATTTAAATTAGGTATATCTAACCGTTTAATGTTAAAAAACCAGTTCAATATCAACTGAGAAACATTTTAGAAATATATACACATTTACACACCTTAAAAATACATATCAAACAATTTATTAAATTATGCATACTTATATTTTTTAGTTTAGAAATTTTTAAATTTTATATTAATCAAAATTCTCTGAAAACACAGACATATAGTTTAATATATATACCAAGTAGTTCTCTGAAATATAGACTTATTTTACTTTGCGTTATGAAATTGCAATATTTATTGAAATATAGACATGTAAAATGACTTCCTACCGTTAAAAGTTTTAGCAAGAAATTTAACAACACTTTAAAAAGTATATTTCTTCTTCAATCATATATAAAAGCTTTTAATATTAACACAAAACACAATTAATTCTGAAATGGTTTTATCTAAATTCACATTCACTAAAAATTGTTTTATTCTTTAAAAATTATTTTTAATATTAACACAAAACACAATTAATTCTGAAATCGTTTTATCTAAATTCACATTCATTAAAAATTGTTTTATTCTTTAAAAATTATTTTTAATATTAACACAAAACTTAAGCAATTTTATCTAAATTCATTCAAATATATATATTTTAACTTAACGCAGTATAATAAAATTGTATACACCTATAACATTTACATTGAAAATTGTTTGATTCTAAAATTTCTTCTTTAAATAAGAGGTTTTAATATTCACACAGCATTTTAAATAAGATGTTTTACTAGAAAATAAATTTTCAAAACGTGTATAAACTTACGCGGCCTTGATGTGAAGTGGTCTTACGTCCTTGATGTGACGCGGATGGACCTGGTGCAGAATCGGTTAGAGGCCTGGATTCTTCATTGTTCCACGTCGGCTGTGAAATGCTACATTCGTAAGGAACTTCAATCCCGTTAATTGCTATTTCACGAGAAAAAAATTAATCTTTTAAAGCGAGAACCAAGAGTAAAATATGCAAGTGACTATATGTTATCAGCGGTTAAACTTCCGTTGAAGTTACAGTTATCTCCTTAAAATGAATCGATGTTAAGATAATAATTATTTTGCTCTCAGTTAAGGAATGGTATAACGTGAATGATTCAATTTATTTATTTTTCAAGAGTTCCCAAGAGATGTACTCCGATGACTTGCATTCCGTTATCTTTGTGTGTTTTAGTAAACAGGAAGTAGATTGTAACCGTTTATCTTGTACATGGTAAAAGATCTGATAATATGTTTAATCAAAGTTAATCAATTGATAAGAACAACGGCTGAAACATATACGCTGTAAAAATTAGTTATAATTGAAATTTTCAATTGCAAGGTTGATTCCGATTCTAATTCAAGTTTTATAAAGTGCTTGTGCTGTTTTAGTAGTGTCATAATAGATAAATTTCCAAGTTCATATGCTGATATAGACGCTTCTATTAATGAAGCGTATAGTAATTATAGCATACAGCTAAAACCCACAGGGAAACAGTCATATAAATGCTTATTCTACTACGATAGGAGAATATGTGCAGATAATATTTTTATATATCAAACAGTCGTAGTTAACATACTACTTGTTTAAATACTGTTTATAAGACTGTAAATAATATAAACTTAACTTGAATACTTTAAATTATACAATTACCATCTAGAACCTGAAAATTAAAAAAAATATATATGCGGTAATCTGATCATGTTTATATAGTTTTAAATATATTTAAAACGTTTAGCGCTTTTATCAACTTTAAAACTGTATTATAAGTTAAGACGTTTACTAAAATTAAAAATATTTTATGACTTAAAAGATAAAATTTACAAGTTTTAATCCTAAATATTATATCTTATCCATAAATGTAGATTATTAATACATTATTTTTAACCTTATATGCTTTGAAAGATTATCCAAATTGTGATATTTAAATTCCACAGATTATTTCACAGGTTTTAGGATGTTTATTTTACATAAGATGTTTATAAATCCTACCTAAATTGAAACAGTTTCTACACATCAGTCAAATATTAACTTAATTTACATAAGAGCATAAGACTTCCTTTTAATAACATAAATATACATATCATAAATGATGCTAAATTAAAATTCTTGGTATACTTTAGTATAAAATAGTTTTTTACATGCAATTAAAAATAATTATAAATCGCTACTCACGAAGTATACTCTCCTGAATAAGCCTGTTTATATTATATATACTCATTTAAGTATATTTAACTGTTCTACATCTAATTTTATAGATGTCGGTTGCAATTTAAATCCGTCACAATCTTCATCAAAATGCATCTGCTGTATATGACAACATTGTCCGCTGTCTATGATGTAAAGTTCCTCATTCGCGATAAACGATGTACAATTTAATCCTATAATAAAGTCCGATATTTTATACGCAAAATCCCACCATGTGGGTAAGCATATTAGCATCTCATCTTCCTTCAATATATGAGGTTTGCTGGTATATTTTTTAATCTTTATATAAACTTCTTTCTTACGATCTCGAATAACATAAATATGTGTTGTTTATCAACTCCCAACAGGCTTGAACTTCTTGTTTTTATGTACTTTTGTCTATCTTTAAACCATTTTTCTCGTAATATGTATGGATGTGAAATACGTGCTTTATATTCCTGCCTTAATCTTTCTACGTTACCATTATCTTCTTCTCCAGAGGAGATAATCTGAAAAAATATATAAATTAATAAGAATATAATTATAAAAATAAACTTTTTAAAATAAGCAGACTATACAACTTCATTTTATTAACTTAATTTGCGTTAAAAAATAATCGTAATATGTTTAGATTAAAACAATTCATAATAAGTCATCATTCCTAACACTTTAAAACTGTTATATTCAATTTGAAAACATTGCATAGCGAAGTACGAGTTAACATATTATGGTAAAGTTTAAAATATATATGTATAATATATATATATATATATATATATATAAATAATGGATTATTACATTAAAAAATATATGTCTAAAAATATACTAAATAAACATCATTTGTGTTTAAAACATATAATTAAAAATAAAATACTTACAACGAAGTTGTCAGAGTCATCGGAAAAATTAGAAGTATCTCCAATAGATGTATCCACCAATTCCTCATTTTCTTCTAAGCAGATAATCTAAATAAATAAAAATATATAGCGCATTATAATAAGTTAATATTTATTTTAATTTTAAAAATATAACCATTTATAACAAGATCAAATTTAAAATATATTATCCAGAACACTGTAATAAAGTTAATATATGTATATATATTAAAGTTTAAAATATACAATATAATAAGTTTACATTAATAGTCATCTATATTCAAAAAATACAAGTTTAAATTAAAAAAAATACTAAATTATTATTATCATTATTCTTTTTCAAACATCCAAATAGAAATAAAATTTAAAAATATTTACAAGAATATCATCATCAGAACTAGCATCTTTCTCTGCAAAATTAGACATCTTAGTAATATATGTACTATACTAAAACTACCGTTAAATACTAACTAGTAAAAATTAAGATAATATAATCTTCCAATCTTATACCAAGTATTTATAATTAGTTTAAAGTAGAAGTAGGATTATTTAAATTTAAACTCCGGAATGAGTGCGATGCATTAAAAATATTCACTAACTATTCCTCATCAAGCAGATACCAAGAACGAAATAATTCATTTTCTTATTTTTCAAAAGCTGGCAACACTATCGCATAAATTTTATAGAATTGATACAAAACCATCTTCTATCAGCTACTAATTTAAAAGCTAATATACGAATTACCCGTTCAGAAAATCTTTTATCACTATAGACTATCTACACGTGCATATCTAATCATTAAATATCAGCTTCACTGATACACAACCATTCCCCCTTCTTACATTAAAGATAGTAGTGTTTACACGTAAATTTAACTTAAATGCAATTAACTTAAATTAATGTCTCGGGGGAGCGTTCGCGGTGGAGTGCGGTTGTACCAAATTTCGCGCAGCCGCAGTTTGTTATCGTAACCAGTTCCCCCCAAATTCCATTGCAAACAATGTAAACATATATGTGAGCGGCAACGCTCTGACGCGCCGCTTGTACACGCCCCGGCTACACATTTAAGTTCACAATGGCGTCCATCTATTGCACCAATGCAGTTTGGAAATTTCCATAACAGAAAATATTGTTCTGCTACATTCTTGAGGTGCTCAAGGAACATTTCTTGAGGAAATGTTCAAACTGTATAGCCCTGAAATACATGACCCCGTCCATGCCGATCAACACCGATAAGTCTTTTCTGGACATAAGGGCCACTTTAAACCACATGTCGAACGATAGAACAGTTCGGGTAATGGAACAATTCAAGCAATAAAATCCTGCAGGGTTTATATACAAGAAATTTGAACAGCTACTTCCAAAGTTAGAGTTCAAGCTGTGGGAAAGCAATGAATGATTCAAGTCGAAATGATCGAGTATTTATAAGGCGTGAAAAAAGAAAATTAAGAGCTATCGTTTTGTGCTCTTGTACTACTTTGGGAATTTTGTAAAATCCCCATTCCATCGCTGGCAATTCCAACATTTTTCTGACTAGACCTTGTTCTATCACTGCCTTGTTCTATCACTATTCCACATCACTGCCTACAGAAAAAAATATTTTCCTCTCTATTTTTTTTTTTTAAATGAATTTTTTTGTTATGTCAACAAGTATTGAAAACAAATCTTAATTTCGCAATTCAATTGAGCCAGATTTGCTTTTTTCGAAAATATTCATGCGAAACACATCTCCGAAAATTAACTTTTGACAACTGTTGAATATATCTTCGAAATGCCCGCACAGCTTGTTGAACTGCTCTCTGTTTAAGCTCACTTTCACACCGCTGAGTTGTCCTATACGATTTCCGTGCACACGAATTTGTTGGAAAGAATAACACGCGTAAAGTGACGATGGTAGGCAGGCGATGAACAGTTCATCATTGAAGATGGTGCTTTCCCTCCAGTTTTCTATCTTGTTGAAATTTCTTGAAAATTGAAAAAATGTCAAGGTTGACATGGTTATACTATATTTTGTAGGGTGAAACTGCTCATCATAATGAAAGCTTCTCAGGTGAATCTTCACTACTCCGGCATAATCGGTGACTTTAACTATTTTATTCCCCCCTAAGGGAAAATTATTTGGTGGCAAACTCTCAAAAGAAGGCATAGAAGATTCCATATTGGCAATCATTTCAACAAAACGAGGCACAAAAGATCTGGTAAGCGCAAACAGTTCAGCTCTCAAGTCGAATTTTGATAATGACTGTTTGTACGACATGTTTAAATATGATTGAGGCCGGATATGTTTCCTGTTGTTCATTCTATTTCTGTATAAAAATAATTCTAGAATATCCTGTTGGCCACCTAATCTTCCGGTATTCTTCAAAAGATAATTTAAAAATTCTCAGTTTACCGATAGCAAAAGTCCTTCGAGTGAATATATATTTTATAACAAATTTGTTTGAAATAATTAATTTAGAAATTTCAATATCATACAACTTTTACATTGTGATATATATATTTAATAAACTTAGTAAAATTAATAAATAATGAAAACACGATTTATAAATATATTACACATTTAAAGCTTTATCGTTTTAAAGGGAGGTTCAATAGATGAATCCAACCTGAAATGCCAATTAGGAAGATTATGAATAAAATCGTCCAATATGACACGCTTATTATCATCCGCATTTAACGAAGTTTTATTGGATTTCATAGTGTATAACCTCACGTTTAATGCTACGGATGGAGCTACAAGGAAGTTTCAATGTGTTTCTTTCTAATAGATAAGATTTATAATCCGAAAAAGTAATTTGATTTGATACGACTGATTTGTTAACACCTTTTGCTTTTTTAATCTCTGATTTGACAGATTTAAAAGCATAAAGTTTGGAACGTAAACCCGCAAAATTAATTACAATTTCCCCATTTAATTCGTCTTTAAATTTTCGTAAAACCTTTTTATTTTTATTGCTATATAATGCGTGATTCGAATCATTATCACTGGTATCCAAGAGATCCGAAATTTTTAATGAGTCATTATAAAGATCTTAATACGGTTCTCGTAAAAAAACTGTCTGTATCCATATATAAAATATTTAGATCATTATACAAATTTTTCATAATATCATAATGAAACTCGTACATTTTTGTTTTGGATATATCTAAAATTGAGGTACCTAAGTAAATAGGTTTGTTAAATCGCAGTTATGTCTAAGTGAACGGATACTAAATATTTGCCAATATTCTCGCATTTTAATACTATCGTTCTATCTTTAAAGTTAGGTTTACATAGTAATTTGTCTAGTCTATTATCGCATGCTATTGAATCTACATCCGTTTAATTTCGAATATTTTCCATGGTTTTCCGAAAAACACTATTGTTCATTAACTTGTAAAAATTTTTTCAAAATCATTTTTAGCCTGTTGACAATTTTTTTCTTTTTTTGCATTTAGAGAAATGTATGGAGATAACCATTTACTTTGTGAAAATTCCACACCTCTATGAAACTTGGTGATTCTTTAGACCGTGTTGAACTGCTTGCTTTAAAACGCGATAATGGGCAACATAATTTTTTTTATTGCGTAAAGTTGTTAACAATGTAGATTATCTTGTTCCAGGAACGATTAATGATTCGGGGCAAAAAGGTAAATCTCGATGCAAGTCGTGTAATTTTGGCGGGTATTCCAAATCGGTCTCGAAACTGAATCCGGTATCACCATCATCATCTATAGAACATACATCAACTTGGTTCAATTCCTCTGTTGAAACCTATTTACCCGTAGGAAGATATTCACTCATGCTCCATCCGCACAAATTATTTTCATCAACATAAAATAAATAATTGCTTTCTTTTTTCGGATCTAATGATGGCATATATTTGTTATTAGCTTCGGCAAAACGTTTCATGCATTGGCACAATCCCCCTCTTTTCCCTTCCTCAATAAAAAACATCTTGTCGTAATCTGTTAATAGTTCTAAATTGATTTTTGTATATTTTAGCATGGCAGGCCACGGTTTTTTAAAAGACTTTCAAAATCTGAGATCTATAAATAATGTCTTGTTGTTTCGTTGGATAAAAATAATAAATCCCGGTGATCAGACAGGTCCTCATCACAAACTTTAAGGGGGAAAATCTTATTCTTATCTAAACCAAATACATTAAAGCTTATGTTGTTAACTTTTTCAATTTTTTTTATGTCGTGTATGCTTGTGGGATATAAAATATCTCAATTGTATTCGTTCTCAAAATTAAGGTCATTTGTGTATGTATATACTGTTTTGTCTGTGAGTGCAGTTTATGAGTCGTGGGATCCATACTGCATATTTTCAAGAAAAATAATAAGAAATTTTAATATTTATAAAGGCTTTCCCGTTTTGTATGCTTTTGGGTAACTCGATATATGAATTTCCCTTTAAAGGATAAAACCTGTTTATTCGCAGTTCGAGCCAATTTACATGGCTAAAACTCCATCCCGATTATTGCATTTCACTTCTGGTTTTTCCTTTAGAAGTTTTTCGGACATTAAATCATAAAATTCACTAATATCAGTTCTTTTGAATATAGCTTTGTTCTGTGTTCTTAAATTATGTTCTAAATATCTAAATTCATTAAGATTTTCATCATCAGGTTTCTTAAATGTGGCTTCCATAAAAATATTACATTTAATTGAGTTAAAGATTTGACATTCATTTAATTATATCTATTGCTTCATGTTTTATAGTGTTAAGAAATGTTTTAAGACATTTTGAATTTACAGGACTCGTTTTATAAGTTTGAAGTCTATTTTTCGCTACTTATTCTATTACACCAAATTTGTCCATTTAAAAAAACTGCTACTCGAGGTACCAGCTACCAGTTCTACGGAATTTTTAGAGACATTTGCACCACCTTTCTGGATGACTTGATTTGATATTTTTTTTAGATTTGTGAATTTCAGAATGTCTTCTGAGGTTATATTTACTTGAAAAAGTCTTTTCACATTCTACATAGTCGAACCGGATCTGACCGTGGATATTTCTATTATATGCCTCATGGAATTAAATTTCGATGAAAACTGCATGTGATAAATGTCACATTCAAATTTTTTCCTGTGGTTTCTCAAATGCAATTTATATTGCGTTTCGTTCTCAAATAATTCTGAACAAGTTGTGAAAACGAATAGGCAAGTAAGGTTTTCGAAAATGTTCATGTCGTGCTTCCACCAATCAGGGTTGTCAATCTATAAAAATAGTGCCTACTGTTAGTAAAATACAAAACTATTGTAAGTATTACAACGAAAAAAAAATAAATAAAAAAATCCATTATTCGAGTGAAAAGATTTTTTTTTCTAAATAAACTACTCCATTCAAATCGATTAAGCTGGTGTAACTCCATGAAGTATATATAAATGCTTGAACAAATTTCTTTAAACTGAAGCTTTTTTTCGCAGAACTCGCATCTGAACTTTTCCTTCACATGATTTCTTAAATGAGATTTATAGTGTATTTCATTATCAAATAATTCTGAACACGTTGTGCAAAAGAATGGACAAGTAAGGTTTTCAAAAATGTTCCATGTCTTGCTTCCACCAATCTGGGTTATCAATCTGTTAATGTAAAAAGGGTCCTATTGTTAAAAATAATTCCTTAATTTAACGAATTATTTTTTTAAATAAAAGAAAGAATAATTGAAAATAAAATAGCAACACTCACCAAGTTTTTATGTTCCATCACGTAGCGAGAAGAAGTACACTCAGCTAGAAGAAGACCGCACCTGTTAATACCCAGGTGCTGTCTCCAGTCGACGAACTGCCGATAGCGTCTCTACGTAACTTTAGGTGTGCGGGAAGCCAACAGCTTCACCCGGCAAAAACTCAAATTCAAATTTTACGGAAACACAGGGATGCGGGGAATCTATAGCTTTCCCCGCAAAATCTCAATCTCTTCTTTTAACTCTATATAACGTATATATATTCCTTAATCCCCCTTTCTCTAAATTCTTCTCAGCCTTTGTCACGGTTCTTGATGCATAAGTAATTACTCTTTCCTTTTCCTTCTGCATTTGGACTAAAACTGCTCCTAGCCCATAGCCAGTGGGGGCGACATGTATTTCCGTATTGCCCAGTAAACTTCCTTTTAAAAGAAACGTCTCGATGTCAAGCTAAAATTTCTTCAAATCCGCGTCCTGGATCTCGTCATGGGGCTTTTGTAGGAAGTGTTCTCTCAAGAAGCGTCAGGAGCAGTATCTTCATCGTGCCTTTTAGACTCCTAGGCAATGTCTGGAGTGGCCGAAGTCTCCGAGACTGAAAAGTCATTTTTGACGCCTACCGAAACCGACAAGTAACCAACGGTCAGCCGCAATCACGAAATTTCATGGATGAGTTCAGCCGACAAGATGCCAGAGAATTGACATCCAGCCCACGCCGAGGAAGATCCCATCGAATCGATATAGATATCCATCTCCATATGGCCGTCGCAGTTGCAGCCGATTTTCAGCCGCCGGAGTGAGGGGAAAACTAAGCGATTCGACCTTTTGTGGGGGTGGGGCCGCTGGTTTTCTAAATCCTCCGGTCGCCGCAAAGATGAGATGGAATCAGCTTGACGTTACTGTCGACAACTTCCCGATGAAAGCACTTGTGGAATTCGGAGCGTCATCATCTGTGGTGTCCGAGAATTTCCGTCACCATCTTAAGAAAGTGATGTTCCCCATTCCTAACTCCACCGTCCTTAAGGTCGCCAACGAAAGTTATGTACGGCCGAAAGGGAAATGCACCCTCCAAATTGGAATAAAGGGCCGAATCCACCCTTTTGAGTTCGTCGTATTGCCAGGATGCAGCCATGACGTCATCTTGGGATGGAACTTCTTGCAGGCGTCAGGAGCTCTCATAGACTGTGGTCGATCGGAACTTACTCTTTACGACGTTGAAGTTGATCTAGAGAAGGCATTTGTCAAACCTTTAGGTCTGTGTTCAATGAAAGACTACGAAGTACCCGGCGCCTCCACCAAATTGTCGCTTGAAAACTGACGAGATGGTTAAATACACAGACGTGGAGTATAGAAATTTTTTGGAAGCAATGAAGTGCTATCGGAGTGATTGTACAGAGCAGAACTGCCTCTCAACTGGAGTGCAGCAACTTATATCCTAACAGAACATTCAAATTAATTCAATTTGCATATACAGGAATATTCTGGAAATTTCCAGAAAGGAGATTTAAATTAAACGCAGCCCGTGACCGGCGGGATTCGAACTAAGGACCGAGCGCTCCGAAGGCAACATCGCTACCTCACAGCCACCGGATCACTCTCAAGAAATTTAAAATGTTGCAATATATGTTTTGAAAAATTTCATATTTTATTTTTTACCTTTGACGGTAGCTCAACGGATTTACATCCTCCGCGCGGGATCGAATACCGACCGATATGTAGGTCTAAAAAATTTATTTTTTTGATTGTCCATCCGCTGCCATTTTTATAAATTGATCAATTAAATAGAATATCTTGTTGAAACAATTTGAAACAGAAGTGTCGATTTCAAACCTGGACAAAATACGTTCACATTTTGAACAGAAGTAAAATGCATGGGTGATTTCAGACGATTCGCACTCGTTTTTGACAAACAGTATAGTAACACAATAGTCCAGTCAAATTAGGTTTTCATTTCGCACTAAATAAAGGGGCCTACCTAAATTGGAATAGTTTCTGCATAAAAACATACACTGCGTAAAGAACCAAATATTAACTTAATTTACGTAAGAACATAAGATTTCCTTTTTGATAGCTTAAATATACATATACATGTCGCTAAATTAAATTTCTTGGTATACTTTCGTATAAGATAGTTTTCTACATACAAAGTAATAGTTAGAATTAAAATTACTATTAATTCTAATATTAACATGAAAAAACGTATACGTTATAAAACATATTACGGAAACTTTAAATTAATTTATGATAGACTTAATATCTTAATCATTTAAATAGTATCTAGTCTATTAGTAGTACGCATTTAATAAAGTTTTAATATTAAATGAACATCAAACATATATTAACTTAGAAGTTATAACCAAAAATAGTAATTATTAAAAATAATAGTAATTAAAAATATAAGATTCGAAACTTTGAAACATACAATTATATATACAATGGAAGATGTTAAATTTACGTCGAACTTAAATTATAAGATTGTTTCTAACACCGTCGCTTGATATATAACATTGAGGTTTTAAATATTCTGCAAATGCTATGAGACATTTGGTATAGAAAATAATTAGCATTAGATCTTACCTTTAAAATCTATAATTTATACAAAACTGTACATATAATATTTTCAAAACACGATTTAAATAAATAATATTCACTAATTGATCAACTAAATTGAATAGTGAATTCTTTGCTATCGAATGGGTAATTACAATAGTTCTACCAAGATATGCAATTTTATATGTCGATAAAGGTAGTTTAACTTCACAGTTATGATATTAACAGATAACAAAACCATAAATAGTTAACATTTTTACCTCAAATATAGACTTATTTTTACTTTAACGTTAGGAAATTGCAATATTTATTGAAATATAGACATGTAAAATGACTTCCTACCGTTAAAAGTTTTAGCAAGAAATTTAACAACACTTTAAAAAGTATATTTCTTCTTCAAACATACATAAAAGCTTTTAATATTAGTAAAACAGTTAAAGTAATTCTGAAATGGTTTTATCTAAATTTGCATTCATTATATTAAAAGTTACCATAAAACCATTTTGAATATATTAATTTCCCTGAAAACATAGATATACAGTTTTATTTAAATTAGGTATATCTAACCGTTTAATGTTAAAAAACCAGTTCAATATCAACTGAGAAACATTTTAGAAATATATACACATTTACACACCTTAAAAATACATATCAAACAATTTATTAAATTATGCATACTTATATTTTTTAGTTTAGAAATTTTTAAATTTTATATTAATCAAATTCTCTGAAAACACAGACATATAGTTTAATATATATACCAAGTAGTTCTCTGAAATATAGACTTATTTTTACTTTGCGTTATGAAATTGCAATATTTATTGAAATATAGACATGTAAAATGACTTCCTACCGTTAAAAGTTTTAGCAAGAAATTTAACAACACTTTAAAAAGTATATTTCTTCTTCAATCATATATAAAAGCTTTTAATATTAACACAAAACACAATTAATTCTGAAATGGTTTTATCTAAATTCACATTCACTAAAAATTGTTTTATTCTTTAAAAATTATTTTTAATATTAACACAAAACACAATTAATTCTGAAATCGTTTTATCTAAATTCACATTCATTAAAATTGTTTATTCTTTAAAAATTATTTTTAATATTAACACAAAACTTAAGCAATTTTATCTAAATTCATTCAAATATATATATTTTAACTTAACGCAGTATAATAAAATTGTATACACCTATAACATTTACATTGAAAATTGTTTGATTCTAAAATTTCTTCTTTAAATAAGAGGTTTTAATATTCACACAGCATTTTAAATAAGATGTTTTACTAGAAAATAAATTTTCAAAACGTGTATAAACTTACGCGGCCTTGATGTGAAGTGGTCTTACGTCCTTGATGTGACGCGGATGGACCTGGTGCAGAATCGGTTAGAGGCCTGGATTCTTCATTGTTCCACGTCGGCTGTGAAATGCTACATTCGTAAGGAACTTCAATCCCGTTAATTGCTATTTCACGAGAAAAAAATTAATCTTTTAAAGCGAGAACCAAGAGTAAAATATGCAAGTGACTATATGTTATCAGCGGTTAAACTTCCGTTGAAGTTACAGTTATCCTCTTAAATGAATCGATGTTAAGATAATAATTATTTTGCTCTCAGTTAAGGAATGGTATAACGTGAATGATTCAATTTATTTATTTTTCAAGAGTTCCCAAGAGATGTACTCCGATGACTTGCATTCCGTTATCTTTGTGTGTTTTAGTAAACAGGAAGTAGATTGTAACCGTTTATCTTGTACATGGTAAAAGATCTGATAATATGTTTAATCAAAGTTAATCAATTGATAAGAACAACGGCTGAAACATATACGCTGTAAAAATTAGTTATAATTGAAATTTTCAATTGCAAGGTTGATTCCGATTCTAATTCAAGTTTTATAAAGTGCTTGTGCTGTTTTAGTAGTGTCATAATAGATAAATTTCCAAGTTCATATGCTGATATAGACGCTTCTATTAATGAAGCGTATAGTAATTATAGCATACAGCTAAAACCCACAGGGAAACAGTCATATAAATGCTTATTCTACTACGATAGGAGAATATGTGCAGATAATATTTTTATATATCAAACAGTCGTAGTTAACATACTACTTGTTTAAATACTGTTTATAAGACTGTAAATAATATAAACTTAACTTGAATACTTTAAATTATACAATTACCATCTAGAACCTGAAAATTAAAAAAAAAATATATATGCGGTAATCTGATCATGTTTATATAGTTTTAAATATATTTAAAACGTTTAGCGCTTTTATCAACTTTAAAACTGTATTATAAGTTAAGACGTTTACTAAAATTAAAAATATTTTATGACTTAAAAGATAAAATTTACAAGTTTTAATCCTAAATATTATATCTTATCCATAAATGTAGATTATTAATACATTATTTTTAACCTTATATGCTTTGAAAGATTATCCAAATTGTGATATTTAAATTCCACAGATTATTTCACAGGTTTAGGATGTTTATTTTACATAAGATGTTTATAAATCCTACCTAAATTGAAACAGTTTCTACACATCAGTCAAATATTAACTTAATTTACATAAGAGCATAAGACTTCCTTTTAATAACATAAATATACATATCATAAATGATGCTAAATTAAAATTCTTGGTATACTTTAGTATAAAATAGTTTTTTACATGCAATTAAAATAATTATAAATCGCTACTCACGAAGTATACTCTCCTGAATAAGCCTGTTTATATTATATATACTCATTTTAAGTATATTTAACTGTTCTACATCTAATTTTATAGATGTCGGTTGCAATTTAAATCCGTCACAATCTTCATCAAAATGCATCTGCTGTATATGACAACATTGTCCGCTGTCTATGATGTAAAGTTCCTCATTCGCGATAAACGATGTACAATTTAATCCTATAATAAAGTCCGATATTTTATACGCAAAATCCCACCATGTGGGTAAGCATATTAGCATCTCATCTTCCTTCAATATATGAGGTTTGCTGGTATATTTTTAATCTTTATATAAACTTCTTTCTTACGATCTCGAATAACATAATATGTGTTGTTTATCAACTCCCAACAGGCTTGAACTTCTTGTTTTTATGTACTTTTGTCTATCTTTAAACCATTTTTCTCGTAATATGTATGGATGTGAAATACGTGCTTTATATTCCTGCCTTAATCTTTCTACGTTACCATTATCTTCTTCTCCAGAGGAGATAATCTGAAAAAATATATAAATTAATAAGAATATAATTATAAAAATAAACTTTTTAAAATAAGCAGACTATACAACTTCATTTTATTAACTTAATTTGCGTTAAAAAATAATCGTAATATGTTTAGATTAAAACAATTCATAATAAGTCATCATTCCTAACACTTTAAAACTGTTATATTCAATTTGAAAACATTGCATAGCGAAGTACGAGTTAACATATTATGGTAAAGTTTAAAATATATATGTATAATATATATATATATATATATATATAAATAATGGATTATTACATTAAAAAATATATGTCTAAAAATATACTAAATAAACATCATTTGTGTTTAAAACATATAATTAAAAATAAAATACTTACAACGAAGTTGTCAGAGTCATCGGAAAAATTAGAAGTATCTCCAATAGATGTATCCACCAATTCCTCATTTTCTTCTAAGCAGATAATCTAAATAAATAAAAATATATAGCGCATTATAATAAGTTAATATTTATTTTAATTTTAAAAATATAACCATTTATAACAAGATCAAATTTAAAATATATTATCCAGAACACTGTAATAAAGTTAATATATGTATATATATTAAAGTTTAAAATATACAATATAATAAGTTTACATTAATAGTCATCTATATTCAAAAAATACAAGTTTAAATTAAAAAAAATACTAAATTATTATTATCATTATTCTTTTTCAAACATCCAAATAGAAATAAAATTTAAAAATATTTACAAGAATATCATCATCAGAACTAGCATCTTTCTCTGCAAAATTAGACATCTTAGTAATATATGTACTATACTAAAACTACCGTTAAATACTAACTAGTAAAAATTAAGATAATATAATCTTCCAATCTTATACCAAGTATTTATAATTAGTTTAAAGTAGAAGTAGGATTATTTAAATTTAAACTCCGGAATGAGTGCGATGCATTAAAAATATTCACTAACTATTCCTCATCAAGCAGATACCAAGAACGAAATAATTCATTTTCTTATTTTTCAAAAGCTGGCAACACTATCGCATAAATTTTATAGAATTGATACAAAACCATCTTCTATCAGCTACTAATTTAAAAGCTAATATACGAATTACCCGTTCAGAAAATCTTTTATCACTATAGACTATCTACACGTGCATATCTAATCATTAAATATCAGCTTCACTGATACACAACCATTCCCCCTTCTTACATTAAAGATAGTAGTGTTTACACGTAAATTTAACTTAAATGCAATTAACTTAAATTAATGTCTCGGGGGAGCGTTCGCGGTGGAGTGCGGTTGTACCAAATTTCGCGCAGCCGCAGTTTGTTATCGTAACCAGTTCCCCCCAAATTCCATTGCAAACAATGTAAACATATATGTGAGCGGCAACGCTCTGACGCGCCGCTTGTACACGCCCCGGCTACACATTTAAGTTCACAATGGCGTCCATCTATTGCACCAATGCAGTTTGGAAATTTCCATAACAGAAAATATTGTTCTGCTACATTCTTGAGGTGCTCAAGGAACATTTCTTGAGGAAATGTTCAAACTGTATAGCCCTGAAATACATGACCCCGTCCATGCCGATCAACACCGATAAGTCTTTTCTGGACATAAGGGCCACTTTAAACCACATGTCGAACGATAGAACAGTTCGGGTAATGGAACAATTCAAGCAATAAAATCCTGCAGGGTTTATATACAAGAAATTTGAACAGCTACTTCCAAAGTTAGAGTTCAAGCTGTGGGAAAGCAATGAATGATTCAAGTCGAAATGATCGAGTATTTATAAGGCGTGAAAAAAGAAAATTAAGAGCTATCGTTTTGTGCTCTTGTACTACTTTGGGAATTTTGTAAAATCCCCATTCCATCGCTGGCAATTCCAACATTTTTCTGACTAGACCTTGTTCTATCACTGCCTTGTTCTATCACTATTCCACATCACTGCCTACAGAAAAAAAAATATTTCCTCTCTATTTTTTTTTTTTAAATGAATTTTTTTGTTATGTCAACAAGTATTGAAAACAAATCTTAATTTCGCAATTCAATTGAGCCAGATTTGCTTTTTTCGAAAATATTCATGCGAAACACATCTCCGAAAATTAACTTTTGACAACTGTTGATATATCTTCGAAATGCCCGCACAGCTTGTTGAACTGCTCTCTGTTTAAGCTCACTTTCACACCGCTGAGTTGTCCTATACGATTTCCGTGCACACGAATTTGTTGGAAAGAATAACACGCGTAAAGTGACGATGGTAGGCAGGCGATGAACAGTTCATCATTGAAGATGGTGCTTTCCCTCCAGTTTTCTATCTTGTTGAAATTTCTTGAAAATTGAAAAAATGTCAAGGTTGACATGGTTATACTATATTTTGTAGGGTGAAACTGCTCATCATAATGAAGCTTCTCAGGTGAATCTTCACTACTCCGGCATAATCGGTGACTTTAACTATTTTATTCCCCCCTAAGGGAAAATTATTTGGTGGCAAACTCTCAAAAGAAGGCATAGAAGATTCCATATTGGCAATCATTTCAACAAAACGAGGCACAAAAGATCTGGTAAGCGCAAACAGTTCAGCTCTCAAGTCGAATTTTGATAATGACTGTTTGTACGACATGTTTAAATATGATTGAGGCCGGATATGTTTCCTGTTGTTCATTCTATTTCTGTATAAAAATAATTCTAGAATATCCTGTTGGCCACCTAATCTTCCGGTATTCTTCAAAAGATAATTTAAAAATTCTCAGTTTACCGATAGCAAAAGTCCTTCGAGTGAATATATATTTTATAACAAATTTGTTTGAAATAATTAATTTAGAAATTTCAATATCATACAACTTTTACATTGTGATATATATATTTAATAAACTTAGTAAAAATTAATAAATAATGAAAACACGATTTATAATATATTACACATTTAAAGCTTTATCGTTTTAAAGGGAGGTTCAATAGATGAATCCAACCTGAAATGCCAATTAGGAAGATTATGAATAAAATCGTCCAATATGACACGCTTATTATCATCCGCATTTAACGAAGTTTTATTGGATTTCATAGTGTATAACCTCACGTTTAATGCTACGGATGGAGCTACAAGGAAGTTTCAATGTGTTTCTTTCTAATAGATAAGATTTATAATCCGAAAAAGTAATTTGATTTGATACGACTGATTTGTTAACACCTTTTGCTTTTTTAATCTCTGATTTGACAGATTTAAAAGCATAAAGTTTGGAACGTAAACCCGCAAAATTAATTACAATTTCCCCATTTAATTCGTCTTTAAATTTTCGTAAAACCTTTTTATTTTTATTGCTATATAATGCGTGATTCGAATCATTATCACTGGTATCCAAGAGATCCGAAATTTTTAATGAGTCATTATAAAGATCTTAATACGGTTCTCGTAAAAAAAACTGTCTGTATCCATATATAAAATATTTAGATCATTATACAAATTTTTCATAATATCATAATGAAACTCGTACATTTTTGTTTTGGATATATCTAAAATTGAGGTACCTAAGTAAATAGGTTTGTTAAATCGCAGTTATGTCTAAGTGAACGGATACTAAATATTTGCCAATATTCTCGCATTT
This sequence comes from Dolomedes plantarius, assembly GCA_907164885.2. Lineage (NCBI taxonomy): Eukaryota > Metazoa > Arthropoda > Arachnida > Araneae > Dolomedidae > Dolomedes > Dolomedes plantarius. Next base: position 5,522,819 of record OU015499.1, read on the forward strand.
TAATACTATCGTTCTATCTTTAAAGTTAGGTTTACATAGTAATTTGTCTAGTCTATTATCGCATGCTATTGAATCTACATCCGTTTAATTTCGAATATTTTCCATGGTTTTCCGAAAAACACTATTGTTCATTAACTTGTAAAAAATTTTTTCAAAATCATTTTTAGCCTGTTGACAATTTTTTTTCTTTTTTTGCATTTAGAGAAATGTATGGAGATAACCATTTACTTTGTGAAAATTCCACACCTCTATGAAACTTGGTGATTCTTTAGACCGTGTTGAACTGCTTGCTTTAAAACGCGATAATGGGCAACATAATTTTTTTTATTGCGTAAAGTTGTTAACAATGTAGATTATCTTGTTCCAGGAACGATTAATGATTCGGGGCAAAAAGGTAAATCTCGATGCAAGTCGTGTAATTTTGGCGGGTATTCCAAATCGGTCTCGAAACTGAATCCGGTATCACCATCATCATCTATAGAACATACATCAACTTGGTTCAATTCCTCTGTTGAAACCTATTTACCCGTAGGAAGATATTCACTCATGCTCCATCCGCACAAATTATTTTCATCAACATAAAATAAATAATTGCTTTCTTTTTTCGGATCTAATGATGGCATATATTGTTATTAGCTTCGGCAAAACGTTTCATGCATTGGCACAATCCCCCTCTTTTCCCTTCCTCAATAAAAAAACATCTTGTCGTAATCTGTTAATAGTTCTAAATTGATTTTTGTATATTTTAGCATGGCAGGCCACGGTTTTTAAAGACTTTCAAAATCTGAGATCTATAAATAATGTCTTGTTGTTTCGTTGGATAAAAATAATAAATCCCGGTGATCAGACAGGTCCTCATCACAAACTTTAAGGGGGAAAATCTTATTCTTATCTAAACCAAATACATTAAAGCTTATGTTGTTAACTTTTTCAATTTTTTTTATGTCGTGTATGCTTGTGGGATATAAAATATCTCAATTGTATTCGTTCTCAAAATTAAGGTCATTTGTGTATGTATATACTGTTTTGTCTGTGAGTGCAGTTTATGAGTCGTGGGATCCATACTGCATATTTTCAAGAAAAATAATAAGAAATTTTAATATTTATAAAGGCTTTCCCGTTTTGTATGCTTTTGGGTAACTCGATATATGAATTTCCCTTTAAAGGATAAAACCTGTTTATTCGCAGTTCGAGCCAATTTACATGGCTAAAACTCCATCCCGATTATTGCATTTCACTTTCTGGTTTTTCCTTTAGAAGTTTTTCGGACATTAAATCATAAAATTCACTAATATCAGTTCTTTTGAATATAGCTTTGTTCTGTGTTCTTAAATTATGTTCTAAATATCTAAATTCATTAAGATTTTCATCATCAGGTTTCTTAAATGTGGCTTCCATAAAAATATTACATTTAATTGAGTTAAAAGATTTGACATTCATTTAATTATATCTATTGCTTCATGTTTTATAGTGTTAAGAAATGTTTTAAGACATTTTGAATTTACAGGACTCGTTTTATAAGTTTGAAGTCTATTTTTCGCTACTTATTCTATTACACCAAATTTGTCCATTTAAAAAAAACTGCTACTCGAGGTACCAGCTACCAGTTCTACGGAAATTTTTAGAGACATTTGCACCACCTTTCTGGATGACTTGATTTGATATTTTTTTTAGATTTGTGAATTTCAGAATGTCTTCTGAGGTTATATTTACTTGAAAAAGTCTTTTCACATTCTACATAGTCGAACCGGATCTGACCGTGGATATTTCTATTATATGCCTCATGGAATTAAATTTCGATGAAAACTGCATGTGATAAATGTCACATTCAAATTTTTTCCTGTGGTTTCTCAAATGCAATTTATATTGCGTTTCGTTCTCAAATAATTCTGAACAAGTTGTGAAAACGAATAGGCAAGTAAGGTTTTCGAAAATGTTCATGTCGTGCTTCCACCAATCAGGGTTGTCAATCTATAAAAATAGTGCCTACTGTTAGTAAAATACAAAACTATTGTAAGTATTACAACGAAAAAAAAATAAATAAAAAAATCCATTATTCGAGTGAAAAGATTTTTTTTTTCTAAATAAACTACTCCATTCAAATCGATTAAGCTGGTGTAACTCCATGAAGTATATATAAATGCTTGAACAAATTTCTTTAAACTGAAGCTTTTTTTCGCAGAACTCGCATCTGAACTTTTCCTTCACATGATTTCTTAAATGAGATTTATAGTGTATTTCATTATCAAATAATTCTGAACACGTTGTGCAAAAGAATGGACAAGTAAGGTTTTCAAAATGTTCCATGTCTTGCTTCCACCAATCTGGGTTATCAATCTGTTAATGTAAAAGGGTCCTATTGTTAAAAATAATTCCTTAATTTAACGAATTATTTTTTTAAATAAAAGAAAGAATAATTGAAAATAAAATAGCAACACTCACCAAGTTTTTATGTTCCATCACGTAGCGAGAAGAAGTACACTCAGCTAGAAGAAGACCGCACCTGTTAATACCCAGGTGCTGTCTCCAGTCGACGAACTGCCGATAGCGTCTCTACGTAACTTTAGGTGTGCGGGAAGCCAACAGCTTCACCCGGCAAAAACTCAAATTCAAATTTTACGGAAACACAGGGATGCGGGGAATCTATAGCTTTCCCCGCAAAATCTCAATCTCTTCTTTTAACTCTATATAACGTATATATATTCCTTAATCCCCCTTTCTCTAAATTCTTCTCAGCCTTTGTCACGGTTCTTGATGCATAAGTAATTACTCTTTCCTTTTCCTTCTGCATTTGGACTAAAACTGCTCCTAGCCCATAGCCAGTGGGGGCGACATGTATTTCCGTATTGCCCAGTAAACTTCCTTTTAAAAGAAACGTCTCGATGTCAAGCTAAAATTTCTTCAAATCCGCGTCCTGGATCTCGTCATGGGGCTTTTGTAGGAAGTGTTCTCTCAAGAAGCGTCAGGAGCAGTATCTTCATCGTGCCTTTTAGACTCCTAGGCAATGTCTGGAGTGGCCGAAGTCTCCGAGACTGAAAAGTCATTTTTGACGCCTACCGAAACCGACAAGTAACCAACGGTCAGCCGCAATCACGAAATTTCATGGATGAGTTCAGCCGACAAGATGCCAGAGAATTGACATCCAGCCCACGCCGAGGAAGATCCCATCGAATCGATATAGATATCCATCTCCATATGGCCGTCGCAGTTGCAGCCGATTTTCAGCCGCCGGAGTGAGGGGAAAACTAAGCGATTCGACCTTTTGTGGGGGTGGGGCCGCTGGTTTTCTAAATCCTCCGGTCGCCGCAAAGATGAGATGGAATCAGCTTGACGTTACTGTCGACAACTTCCCGATGAAAGCACTTGTGGAATTCGGAGCGTCATCATCTGTGGTGTCCGAGAATTTCCGTCACCATCTTAAGAAAGTGATGTTCCCCATTCCTAACTCCACCGTCCTTAAGGTCGCCAACGAAAGTTATGTACGGCCGAAAGGGAAATGCACCCTCCAAATTGGAATAAAGGGCCGAATCCACCCTTTTGAGTTCGTCGTATTGCCAGGATGCAGCCATGACGTCATCTTGGGATGGAACTTCTTGCAGGCGTCAGGAGCTCTCATAGACTGTGGTCGATCGGAACTTACTCTTTACGACGTTGAAGTTGATCTAGAGAAGGCATTTGTCAAACCTTTAGGTCTGTGTTCAATGAAAGACTACGAAGTACCCGGCGCCTCCACCAAATTGTCGCTTGAAAACTGACGAGATGGTTAAATACACAGACGTGGAGTATAGAAATTTTTTGGAAGCAATGAAGTGCTATCGGAGTGATTGTACAGAGCAGAACTGCCTCTCAACTGGAGTGCAGCAACTTATATCCTAACAGAACATTCAAATTAATTCAATTTGCATATACAGGAATATTCTGGAAATTTCCAGAAAGGAGATTTAAATTAAACGCAGCCCGTGACCGGCGGGATTCGAACTAAGGACCGAGCGCTCCGAAGGCAACATCGCTACCTCACAGCCACCGGATCACTCTCAAGAAATTTAAAATGTTGCAATATATGTTTTGAAAAATTTCATATTTTATTTTTTACCTTTGACGGTAGCTCAACGGATTTACATCCTCCGCGCGGGATCGAATACCGACCGATATGTAGGTCTAAAAAATTTATTTTTTTGATTGTCCATCCGCTGCCATTTTTTATAAATTGATCAATTAAATAGAATATCTTGTTGAAACAATTTGAAACAGAAGTGTCGATTTCAAACCTGGACAAAATACGTTCACATTTTGAACAGAAGTAAAATGCATGGGTGATTTCAGACGATTCGCACTCGTTTTTGACAAACAGTATAGTAACACAATAGTCCAGTCAAATTAGGTTTTCATTTCGCACTAAATAAAGGGGCCTACCTAAATTGGAATAGTTTCTGCATAAAAACATACACTGCGTAAAGAACCAAATATTAACTTAATTTACGTAAGAACATAAGATTTCCTTTTTGATAGCTTAAATATACATATACATGTCGCTAAATTAAATTTCTTGGTATACTTTCGTATAAGATAGTTTTCTACATACAAAGTAATAGTTAGAATTAAAATTACTATTAATTCTAATATTAACATGAAAAAACGTATACGTTATAAAACATATTACGGAAACTTTAAATTAATTTATGATAGACTTAATATCTTAATCATTTAAATAGTATCTAGTCTATTAGTAGTACGCATTTAATAAAGTTTTAATATTAAATGAACATCAAACATATATTAACTTAGAAGTTATAACCAAAAATAGTAATTATTAAAAATAATAGTAATTAAAAAATATAAGATTCGAAACTTTGAAACATACAATTATATATACAATGGAAGATGTTAAATTTACGTCGAACTTAAATTATAAGATTGTTTCTAACACCGTCGCTTGATATATAACATTGAGGTTTTAAATATTCTGCAAATGCTATGAGACATTTGGTATAGAAAATAATTAGCATTAGATCTTACCTTTAAAATCTATAATTTATACAAAACTGTACATATAATATTTTCAAAACACGATTTAAATAAATAATATTCACTAATTGATCAACTAATTGAATAGTGAATTCTTTGCTATCGAATGGGTAATTACAATAGTTCTACCAAGATATGCAATTTTATATGTCGATAAAGGTAGTTTAACTTCACAGTTATGATATTAACAGATAACAAAACCATAAATAGTTAACATTTTTACCTCAAATATAGACTTATTTTTACTTTAACGTTAGGAAATTGCAATATTTATTGAAATATAGACATGTAAAATGACTTCCTACCGTTAAAAGTTTTAGCAAGAAATTTAACAACACTTTAAAAAGTATATTTCTTCTTCAAACATACATAAAAGCTTTTAATATTAGTAAAACAGTTAAAGTAATTCTGAAATGGTTTTATCTAAATTTGCATTCATTATATTAAAAGTTACCATAAAACCATTTTGAATATATTAATTTCCCTGAAAACATAGATATACAGTTTTATTTAAATTAGGTATATCTAACCGTTTAATGTTAAAAAACCAGTTCAATATCAACTGAGAAACATTTTAGAAATATATACACATTTACACACCTTAAAAATACATATCAAACAATTTATTAAATTATGCATACTTATATTTTTTAGTTTAGAAATTTTTAAATTTTATATTAATCAAATTCTCTGAAAACACAGACATATAGTTTAATATATATACCAAGTAGTTCTCTGAAATATAGACTTATTTTTACTTTGCGTTATGAAATTGCAATATTTATTGAAATATAGACATGTAAAATGACTTCCTACCGTTAAAAGTTTTAGCAAGAAATTTAACAACACTTTAAAAAGTATATTTCTTCTTCAATCATATATAAAAGCTTTTAATATTAACACAAAACACAATTAATTCTGAAATGGTTTTATCTAAATTCACATTCACTAAAAATTGTTTTATTCTTTAAAAATTATTTTTAATATTAACACAAAACACAATTAATTCTGAAATCGTTTTATCTAAATTCACATTCATTAAAAATTGTTTTATTCTTTAAAAATTATTTTTAATATTAACACAAAACTTAAGCAATTTTATCTAAATTCATTCAAATATATATATTTTAACTTAACGCAGTATAATAAAATTGTATACACCTATAACATTTACATTGAAAATTGTTTGATTCTAAAATTTCTTCTTTAAATAAGAGGTTTTAATATTCACACAGCATTTTAAATAAGATGTTTTACTAGAAAATAAATTTTCAAAACGTGTATAAACTTACGCGGCCTTGATGTGAAGTGGTCTTACGTCCTTGATGTGACGCGGATGGACCTGGTGCAGAATCGGTTAGAGGCCTGGATTCTTCATTGTTCCACGTCGGCTGTGAAATGCTACATTCGTAAGGAACTTCAATCCCGTTAATTGCTATTTCACGAGAAAAAAATTAATCTTTTAAAGCGAGAACCAAGAGTAAAATATGCAAGTGACTATATGTTATCAGCGGTTAAACTTCCGTTGAAGTTACAGTTATCTCCTTAAAATGAATCGATGTTAAGATAATAATTATTTTGCTCTCAGTTAAGGAATGGTATAACGTGAATGATTCAATTTATTTATTTTTCAAGAGTTCCCAAGAGATGTACTCCGATGACTTGCATTCCGTTATCTTTGTGTGTTTTAGTAAACAGGAAGTAGATTGTAACCGTTTATCTTGTACATGGTAAAAGATCTGATAATATGTTTAATCAAAGTTAATCAATTGATAAGAACAACGGCTGAAACATATACGCTGTAAAAATTAGTTATAATTGAAATTTTCAATTGCAAGGTTGATTCCGATTCTAATTCAAGTTTTATAAAGTGCTTGTGCTGTTTTAGTAGTGTCATAATAGATAAATTTCCAAGTTCATATGCTGATATAGACGCTTCTATTAATGAAGCGTATAGTAATTATAGCATACAGCTAAAACCCACAGGGAAACAGTCATATAAATGCTTATTCTACTACGATAGGAGAATATGTGCAGATAATATTTTTATATATCAAACAGTCGTAGTTAACATACTACTTGTTTAAATACTGTTTATAAGACTGTAAATAATATAAACTTAACTTGAATACTTTAAATTATACAATTACCATCTAGAACCTGAAAATTAAAAAAAAATATATATGCGGTAATCTGATCATGTTTATATAGTTTTAAATATATTTAAAACGTTTAGCGCTTTTATCAACTTTAAAACTGTATTATAAGTTAAGACGTTTACTAAAATTAAAAATATTTTATGACTTAAAAGATAAAATTTACAAGTTTTAATCCTAAATATTATATCTTATCCATAAATGTAGATTATTAATACATTATTTTTAACCTTATATGCTTTGAAAGATTATCCAAATTGTGATATTTAAATTCCACAGATTATTTCACAGGTTTTAGGATGTTTATTTTACATAAGATGTTTATAAATCCTACCTAAATTGAAACAGTTTCTACACATCAGTCAAATATTAACTTAATTTACATAAGAGCATAAGACTTCCTTTTAATAACATAAATATACATATCATAAATGATGCTAAATTAAAATTCTTGGTATACTTTAGTATAAAATAGTTTTTTACATGCAATTAAAATAATTATAAATCGCTACTCACGAAGTATACTCTCCTGAATAAGCCTGTTTATATTATATATACTCATTTTAAGTATATTTAACTGTTCTACATCTAATTTTATAGATGTCGGTTGCAATTTAAATCCGTCACAATCTTCATCAAAATGCATCTGCTGTATATGACAACATTGTCCGCTGTCTATGATGTAAAGTTCCTCATTCGCGATAAACGATGTACAATTTAATCCTATAATAAAGTCCGATATTTTATACGCAAAATCCCACCATGTGGGTAAGCATATTAGCATCTCATCTTCCTTCAATATATGAGGTTTGCTGGTATATTTTTTAATCTTTATATAAACTTCTTTCTTACGATCTCGAATAACATAAATATGTGTTGTTTATCAACTCCCAACAGGCTTGAACTTCTTGTTTTTATGTACTTTTGTCTATCTTTAAACCATTTTTCTCGTAATATGTATGGATGTGAAATACGTGCTTTATATTCCTGCCTTAATCTTTCTACGTTACCATTATCTTCTTCTCCAGAGGAGATAATCTGAAAAAATATATAAATTAATAAGAATATAATTATAAAAATAAACTTTTAAAATAAGCAGACTATACAACTTCATTTTATTAACTTAATTTGCGTTAAAAAATAATCGTAATATGTTTAGATTAAAACAATTCATAATAAGTCATCATTCCTAACACTTTAAAACTGTTATATTCAATTTGAAAACATTGCATAGCGAAGTACGAGTTAACATATTATGGTAAAGTTTAAAATATATATGTATAATATATATATATATATATATATATATAAATAATGGATTATTACATTAAAAAATATATGTCTAAAAATATACTAAATAAACATCATTTGTGTTTAAAACATATAATTAAAATAAAATACTTACAACGAAGTTGTCAGAGTCATCGGAAAAATTAGAAGTATCTCCAATAGATGTATCCACCAATTCCTCATTTTCTTCTAAGCAGATAATCTAAATAAATAAAAATATATAGCGCATTATAATAAGTTAATATTTATTTTAATTTTAAAAATATAACCATTTATAACAAGATCAAATTTAAATATATTATCCAGAACACTGTAATAAAGTTAATATATGTATATATATTAAAGTTTAAAATATACAATATAATAAGTTTACATTAATAGTCATCTATATTCAAAAAATACAAGTTTAAATTAAAAAAAATACTAAATTATTATTATCATTATTCTTTTTCAACATCCAAATAGAAATAAAATTTAAAAATATTTACAAGAATATCATCATCAGAACTAGCATCTTTCTCTGCAAAATTAGACATCTTAGTAATATATGTACTATACTAAAACTACCGTTAAATACTAACTAGTAAAAATTAAGATAATATAATCTTCCAATCTTATACCAAGTATTTATAATTAGTTTAAAGTAGAAGTAGGATTATTTAAATTTAAACTCCGGAATGAGTGCGATGCATTAAAAATATTCACTAACTATTCCTCATCAAGCAGATACCAAGAACGAAATAATTCATTTTCTTATTTTTCAAAAGCTGGCAACACTATCGCATAAATTTTATAGAATTGATACAAAACCATCTTCTATCAGCTACTAATTTAAAAGCTAATATACGAATTACCCGTTCAGAAAATCTTTTATCACTATAGACTATCTACACGTGCATATCTAATCATTAAATATCAGCTTCACTGATACACAACCATTCCCCCTTCTTACATTAAAGATAGTAGTGTTTACACGTAAATTTAACTTAAATGCAATTAACTTAAATTAATGTCTCGGGGGAGCGTTCGCGGTGGAGTGCGGTTGTACCAAATTTCGCGCAGCCGCAGTTTGTTATCGTAACCAGTTCCCCCCAAATTCCATTGCAAACAATGTAAACATATATGTGAGCGGCAACGCTCTGACGCGCCGCTTGTACACGCCCCGGCTACACATTTAAGTTCACAATGGCGTCCATCTATTGCACCAATGCAGTTTGGAAATTTCCATAACAGAAAATATTGTTCTGCTACATTCTTGAGGTGCTCAAGGAACATTTCTTGAGGAAATGTTCAAACTGTATAGCCCTGAAATACATGACCCCGTCCATGCCGATCAACACCGATAAGTCTTTTCTGGACATAAGGGCCACTTTAAACCACATGTCGAACGATAGAACAGTTCGGGTAATGGAACAATTCAAGCAATAAAATCCTGCAGGGTTTATATACAAGAAATTTGAACAGCTACTTCCAAAGTTAGAGTTCAAGCTGTGGGAAAGCAATGAATGATTCAAGTCGAAATGATCGAGTATTTATAAGGCGTGAAAAAAGAAAATTAAGAGCTATCGTTTTGTGCTCTTGTACTACTTTGGGAATTTTGTAAAATCCCCATTCCATCGCTGGCAATTCCAACATTTTTCTGACTAGACCTTGTTCTATCACTGCCTTGTTCTATCACTATTCCACATCACTGCCTACAGAAAAAAAATATTTTCCTCTCTATTTTTTTTTTTTAAATGAATTTTTTTGTTATGTCAACAAGTATTGAAAACAAATCTTAATTTCGCAATTCAATTGAGCCAGATTTGCTTTTTTCGAAAATATTCATGCGAAACACATCTCCGAAAATTAACTTTTGACAACTGTTGAATATATCTTCGAAATGCCCGCACAGCTTGTTGAACTGCTCTCTGTTTAAGCTCACTTTCACACCGCTGAGTTGTCCTATACGATTTCCGTGCACACGAATTTGTTGGAAAGAATAACACGCGTAAAGTGACGATGGTAGGCAGGCGATGAACAGTTCATCATTGAAGATGGTGCTTTCCCTCCAGTTTTCTATCTTGTTGAAATTTCTTGAAAATTGAAAAAATGTCAAGGTTGACATGGTTATACTATATTTTGTAGGGTGAAACTGCTCATCATAATGAAAGCTTCTCAGGTGAATCTTCACTACTCCGGCATAATCGGTGACTTTAACTATTTTATTCCCCCCTAAGGGAAAATTATTTGGTGGCAAACTCTCAAAAGAAGGCATAGAAGATTCCATATTGGCAATCATTTCAACAAAACGAGGCACAAAAGATCTGGTAAGCGCAAACAGTTCAGCTCTCAAGTCGAATTTTGATAATGACTGTTTGTACGACATGTTTAAATATGATTGAGGCCGGATATGTTTCCTGTTGTTCATTCTATTTCTGTATAAAAATAATTCTAGAATATCCTGTTGGCCACCTAATCTTCCGGTATTCTTCAAAAGATAATTTAAAAATTCTCAGTTTACCGATAGCAAAAGTCCTTCGAGTGAATATATATTTTATAACAAATTTGTTTGAAATAATTAATTTAGAAATTTCAATATCATACAACTTTTACATTGTGATATATATATTTAATAAACTTAGTAAAAATTAATAAATAATGAAAACACGATTTATAAATATATTACACATTTAAAGCTTTATCGTTTTAAAGGGAGGTTCAATAGATGAATCCAACCTGAAATGCCAATTAGGAAGATTATGAATAAATCGTCCAATATGACACGCTTATTATCATCCGCATTTAACGAAGTTTTATTGGATTTCATAGTGTATAACCTCACGTTTAATGCTACGGATGGAGCTACAAGGAAGTTTCAATGTGTTTCTTTCTAATAGATAAGATTTATAATCCGAAAAAGTAATTTGATTTGATACGACTGATTTGTTAACACCTTTTGCTTTTTTAATCTCTGATTTGACAGATTTAAAAGCATAAAGTTTGGAACGTAAACCCGCAAAATTAATTACAATTTCCCCATTTAATTCGTCTTTAAATTTTCGTAAAACCTTTTTATTTTTATTGCTATATAATGCGTGATTCGAATCATTATCACTGGTATCCAAGAGATCCGAAATTTTTAATGAGTCATTATAAAGATCTTAATACGGTTCTCGTAAAAAAAACTGTCTGTATCCATATATAAAATATTTAGATCATTATACAAATTTTTCATAATATCATAATGAAACTCGTACATTTTTGTTTTGGATATATCTAAAATTGAGGTACCTAAGTAAATAGGTTTGTTAAATCGCAGTTATGTCTAAGTGAACGGATACTAAATATTTGCCAATATTCTCGCATTTTAATACTATCGTTCTATCTTTAAAGTTAGGTTTACATAGTAATTTGTCTAGTCTATTATCGCATGCTATTGAATCTACATCCGTTTAATTTCGAATATTTTCCATGGTTTTCCGAAAAACACTATTGTTCATTAACTTGTAAAAAATTTTTTCAAAATCATTTTTAGCCTGTTGACAATTTTTTTCTTTTTTTGCATTTAGAGAAATGTATGGAGATAACCATTTACTTTGTGAAAATTCCACACCTCTATGAAACTTGGTGATTCTTTAGACCGTGTTGAACTGCTTGCTTTAAAACGCGATAATGGGCAACATAATTTTTTTTATTGCGTAAAGTTGTTAACAATGTAGATTATCTTGTTCCAGGAACGATTAATGATTCGGGGCAAAAAGGTAAATCTCGATGCAAGTCGTGTAATTTTGGCGGGTATTCCAAATCGGTCTCGAAACTGAATCCGGTATCACCATCATCATCTATAGAACATACATCAACTTGGTTCAATTCCTCTGTTGAAACCTATTTACCCGTAGGAAGATATTCACTCATGCTCCATCCGCACAAATTATTTTCATCAACATAAAATAAATAATTGCTTTCTTTTTTCGGATCTAATGATGGCATATATTTGTTATTAGCTTCGGCAAAACGTTTCATGCATTGGCACAATCCCCCTCTTTTCCCTTCCTCAATAAAAAAACATCTTGTCGTAATCTGTTAATAGTTCTAAATTGATTTTTGTATATTTTAGCATGGCAGGCCACGGTTTTTTAAAAGACTTTCAAAATCTGAGATCTATAAATAATGTCTTGTTGTTTCGTTGGATAAAAATAATAAATCCCGGTGATCAGACAGGTCCTCATCACAAACTTTAAGGGGGAAAATCTTATTCTTATCTAAACCAAATACATTAAAGCTTATGTTGTTAACTTTTTCAATTTTTTTTATGTCGTGTATGCTTGTGGGATATAAAATATCTCAATTGTATTCGTTCTCAAAATTAAGGTCATTTGTGTATGTATATACTGTTTTGTCTGTGAGTGCAGTTTATGAGTCGTGGGATCCATACTGCATATTTTCAAGAAAAATAATAAGAAATTTTAATATTTATAAAGGCTTTCCCGTTTTGTATGCTTTTGGGTAACTCGATATATGAATTTCCCTTTAAAGGATAAAACCTGTTTATTCGCAGTTCGAGCCAATTTACATGGCTAAAACTCCATCCCGATTATTGCATTTCACTTTCTGGTTTTTCCTTTAGAAGTTTTTCGGACATTAAATCATAAAATTCACTAATATCAGTTCTTTTGAATATAGCTTTGTTCTGTGTTCTTAAATTATGTTCTAAATATCTAAATTCATTAAGATTTTCATCATCAGGTTTCTTAAATGTGGCTTCCATAAAAATATTACATTTAATTGAGTTAAAAGATTTGACATTCATTTTAATTATATCTATTGCTTCATGTTTTATAGTGTTAAGAAATGTTTTAAGACATTTTGAATTTACAGGACTCGTTTTATAAGTTTGAAGTCTATTTTTCGCTACTTATTCTATTACACCAAATTTGTCCATTTAAAAAAACTGCTACTCGAGGTACCAGCTACCAGTTCTACGGAATTTTTAGAGACATTTGCACCACCTTTCTGGATGACTTGATTTGATATTTTTTTTAGATTTGTGAATTTCAGAATGTCTTCTGAGGTTATATTTACTTGAAAAAGTCTTTTCACATTCTACATAGTCGAACCGGATCTGACCGTGGATATTTCTATTATATGCCTCATGGAATTAAATTTCGATGAAAACTGCATGTGATAAATGTCACATTCAAATTTTTTCCTGTGGTTTCTCAAATGCAATTTATATTGCGTTTCGTTCTCAAATAATTCTGAACAAGTTGTGAAAACGAATAGGCAAGTAAGGTTTTCGAAAATGTTCATGTCGTGCTTCCACCAATCAGGGTTGTCAATCTATAAAAATAGTGCCTACTGTTAGTAAAATACAAAACTATTGTAAGTATTACAACGAAAAAAAAATAAATAAAAAAATCCATTATTCGAGTGAAAAGATTTTTTTTTTCTAAATAAACTACTCCATTCAAATCGATTAAGCTGGTGTAACTCCATGAAGTATATATAAATGCTTGAACAAATTTCTTTAAACTGAAGCTTTTTTTCGCAGAACTCGCATCTGAACTTTTCCTTCACATGATTTCTTAAATGAGATTTATAGTGTATTTCATTATCAAATAATTCTGAACACGTTGTGCAAAAGAATGGACAAGTAAGGTTTTCAAAAATGTTCCATGTCTTGCTTCCACCAATCTGGGTTATCAATCTGTTAATGTAAAAAGGGTCCTATTGTTAAAAATAATTCCTTAATTTAACGAATTATTTTTTTAAATAAAAGAAAGAATAATTGAAAATAAAATAGCAACACTCACCAAGTTTTTATGTTCCATCACGTAGCGAGAAGAAGTACACTCAGCTAGAAGAAGACCGCACCTGTTAATACCCAGGTGCTGTCTCCAGTCGACGAACTGCCGATAGCGTCTCTACGTAACTTTAGGTGTGCGGGAAGCCAACAGCTTCACCCGGCAAAAACTCAAATTCAAATTTTACGGAAACACAGGGATGCGGGGAATCTATAGCTTTCCCCGCAAAATCTCAATCTCTTCTTTTAACTCTATATAACGTATATATATTCCTTAATCCCCCTTTCTCTAAATTCTTCTCAGCCTTTGTCACGGTTCTTGATGCATAAGTAATTACTCTTTCCTTTTCCTTCTGCATTTGGACTAAAACTGCTCCTAGCCCATAGCCAGTGGGGGCGACATGTATTTCCGTATTGCCCAGTAAACTTCCTTTTAAAAGAAACGTCTCGATGTCAAGCTAAAATTTCTTCAAATCCGCGTCCTGGATCTCGTCATGGGGCTTTTGTAGGAAGTGTTCTCTCAAGAAGCGTCAGGAGCAGTATCTTCATCGTGCCTTTTAGACTCCTAGGCAATGTCTGGAGTGGCCGAAGTCTCCGAGACTGAAAAGTCATTTTTGACGCCTACCGAAACCGACAAGTAACCAACGGTCAGCCGCAATCACGAAATTTCATGGATGAGTTCAGCCGACAAGATGCCAGAGAATTGACATCCAGCCCACGCCGAGGAAGATCCCATCGAATCGATATAGATATCCATCTCCATATGGCCGTCGCAGTTGCAGCCGATTTTCAGCCGCCGGAGTGAGGGGAAAACTAAGCGATTCGACCTTTTGTGGGGGTGGGGCCGCTGGTTTTCTAAATCCTCCGGTCGCCGCAAAGATGAGATGGAATCAGCTTGACGTTACTGTCGACAACTTCCCGATGAAAGCACTTGTGGAATTCGGAGCGTCATCATCTGTGGTGTCCGAGAATTTCCGTCACCATCTTAAGAAAGTGATGTTCCCCATTCCTAACTCCACCGTCCTTAAGGTCGCCAACGAAAGTTATGTACGGCCGAAAGGGAAATGCACCCTCCAAATTGGAATAAAGGGCCGAATCCATCCTTTTGAGTTCGTCGTATTGCCAGGATGCAGCCATGACGTCATCTTGGGATGGAACTTCTTGCAGGCGTCAGGAGCTCTCATAGACTGTGGTCGATCGGAACTTACTCTTTACGACGTTGAAGTTGATCTAGAGAAGGCATTTGTCAAACCTTTAGGTCTGTGTTCAATGAAAGACTACGAAGTACCCGGCGCCTCCACCAAATTGTCGCTTGAAAACTGACGAGATGGTTAAATACACAGACGTGGAGTATAGAAATTTTTTGGAAGCAATGAAGTGCTATCGGAGTGATTGTACAGAGCAGAACTGCCTCTCAACTGGAGTGCAGCAACTTATATCCTAACAGAACATTCAAATTAATTCAATTTGCATATACAGGAATATTCTGGAAATTTCCAGAAAGGAGATTTAAATTAAACGCAGCCCGTGACCGGCGGGATTCGAACTAAGGACCGAGCGCTCCGAAGGCAACATCGCTACCTCACAGCCACCGGATCACTCTCAAGAAATTTAAAATGTTGCAATATATGTTTTGAAAAATTTCATATTTTATTTTTTACCTTTGACGGTAGCTCAACGGATTTACATCCTCCGCGCGGGATCGAATACCGACCGATATGTAGGTCTAAAAAATTTATTTTTTTGATTGTCCATCCGCTGCCATTTTTTATAAATTGATCAATTAAATAGAATATCTTGTTGAAACAATTTGAAACAGAAGTGTCGATTTCAAACCTGGACAAAATACGTTCACATTTTGAACAGAAGTAAAATGCATGGGTGATTTCAGACGATTCGCACTCGTTTTTGACAAACAGTATAGTAACACAATAGTCCAGTCAAATTAGGTTTTCATTTCGCACTAAATAAAGGGGCCTACCTAAATTGGAATAGTTTCTGCATAAAAACATACACTGCGTAAAGAACCAAATATTAACTTAATTTACGTAAGAACATAAGATTTCCTTTTTGATAGCTTAAATATACATATACATGTCGCTAAATTAAATTTCTTGGTATACTTTCGTATAAGATAGTTTTCTACATACAAAGTAATAGTTAGAATTAAAATTACTATTAATTCTAATATTAACATGAAAAAACGTATACGTTATAAAACATATTACGGAAACTTTAAATTAATTTATGATAGACTTAATATCTTAATCATTTAAATAGTATCTAGTCTATTAGTAGTACGCATTTAATAAAGTTTTAATATTAAATGAACATCAAACATATATTAACTTAGAAGTTATAACCAAAAATAGTAATTATTAAAAATAATAGTAATTAAAAAATATAAGATTCGAAACTTTGAAACATACAATTATATATACAATGGAAGATGTTAAATTTACGTCGAACTTAAATTATAAGATTGTTTCTAACACCGTCGCTTGATATATAACATTGAGGTTTTAAATATTCTGCAAATGCTATGAGACATTTGGTATAGAAAATAATTAGCATTAGATCTTACCTTTAAAATCTATAATTTATACAAAACTGTACATATAATATTTTCAAAACACGATTTAAATAAATAATATTCACTAATTGATCAACTAAATTGAATAGTGAATTCTTTGCTATCGAATGGGTAATTACAATAGTTCTACCAAGATATGCAATTTTATATGTCGATAAAGGTAGTTTAACTTCACAGTTATGATATTAACAGATAACAAAACCATAAATAGTTAACATTTTTACCTCAAATATAGACTTATTTTTACTTTAACGTTAGGAAATTGCAATATTTATTGAAATATAGACATGTAAAATGACTTCCTACCGTTAAAAGTTTTAGCAAGAAATTTAACAACACTTTAAAAAGTATATTTCTTCTTCAAACATACATAAAAGCTTTTAATATTAGTAAAACAGTTAAAGTAATTCTGAAATGGTTTTATCTAAATTTGCATTCATTATATTAAAAGTTACCATAAAACCATTTTGAATATATTAATTTCCCTGAAAACATAGATATACAGTTTTATTTAAATTAGGTATATCTAACCGTTTAATGTTAAAAAACCAGTTCAATATCAACTGAGAAACATTTTAGAAATATATACACATTTACACACCTTAAAAATACATATCAAACAATTTATTAAATTATGCATACTTATATTTTTAGTTTAGAAATTTTTAAATTTTATATTAATCAAAATTCTCTGAAAACACAGACATATAGTTTAATATATATACCAAGTAGTTCTCTGAAATATAGACTTATTTTTACTTTGCGTTATGAAATTGCAATATTTATTGAAATATAGACATGTAAAATGACTTCCTACCGTTAAAAGTTTTAGCAAGAAATTTAACAACACTTTAAAAAGTATATTTCTTCTTCAATCATATATAAAAGCTTTTAATATTAACACAAAACACAATTAATTCTGAAATGGTTTTATCTAAATTCACATTCACTAAAAATTGTTTTATTCTTTAAAAATTATTTTTTAATATTAACACAAAACACAATTAATTCTGAAATCGTTTTATCTAAATTCACATTCATTAAAAATTGTTTTATTCTTTAAAAATTATTTTTAATATTAACACAAAACTTAAGCAATTTTATCTAAATTCATTCAAATATATATATTTTAACTTAACGCAGTATAATAAAATTGTATACACCTATAACATTTACATTGAAAATTGTTTGATTCTAAAATTTCTTCTTTAAATAAGAGGTTTTAATATTCACACAGCATTTTAAATAAGATGTTTTACTAGAAAATAAATTTTCAAAACGTGTATAAACTTACGCGGCCTTGATGTGAAGTGGTCTTACGTCCTTGATGTGACGCGGATGGACCTGGTGCAGAATCGGTTAGAGGCCTGGATTCTTCATTGTTCCACGTCGGCTGTGAAATGCTACATTCGTAAGGAACTTCAATCCCGTTAATTGCTATTTCACGAGAAAAAAATTAATCTTTTAAAGCGAGAACCAAGAGTAAAATATGCAAGTGACTATATGTTATCAGCGGTTAAACTTCCGTTGAAGTTACAGTTATCTCCTTAAAATGAATCGATGTTAAGATAATAATTATTTTGCTCTCAGTTAAGGAATGGTATAACGTGAATGATTCAATTTATTTATTTTTCAAGAGTTCCCAAGAGATGTACTCCGATGACTTGCATTCCGTTATCTTTGTGTGTTTTAGTAAACAGGAAGTAGATTGTAACCGTTTATCTTGTACATGGTAAAAGATCTGATAATATGTTTAATCAAAGTTAATCAATTGATAAGAACAACGGCTGAAACATATACGCTGTAAAAATTAGTTATAATTGAAATTTTCAATTGCAAGGTTGATTCCGATTCTAATTCAAGTTTTATAAAGTGCTTGTGCTGTTTTAGTAGTGTCATAATAGATAAATTTCCAAGTTCATATGCTGATATAGACGCTTCTATTAATGAAGCGTATAGTAATTATAGCATACAGCTAAAACCCACAGGGAAACAGTCATATAAATGCTTATTCTACTACGATAGGAGAATATGTGCAGATAATATTTTTATATATCAAACAGTCGTAGTTAACATACTACTTGTTTAAATACTGTTTATAAGACTGTAAATAATATAAACTTAACTTGAATACTTTAAATTATACAATTACCATCTAGAACCTGAAAATTAAAAAAAAATATATATGCGGTAATCTGATCATGTTTATATAGTTTTAAATATATTTAAAACGTTTAGCGCTTTTATCAACTTTAAAACTGTATTATAAGTTAAGACGTTTACTAAAATTAAAAATATTTTATGACTTAAAAGATAAAATTTACAAGTTTTAATCCTAAATATTATATCTTATCCATAAATGTAGATTATTAATACATTATTTTTAACCTTATATGCTTTGAAAGATTATCCAAATTGTGATATTTAAATTCCACAGATTATTTCACAGGTTTTAGGATGTTTATTTTACATAAGATGTTTATAAATCCTACCTAAATTGAAACAGTTTCTACACATCAGTCAAATATTAACTTAATTTACATAAGAGCATAAGACTTCCTTTTAATAACATAAATATACATATCATAAATGATGCTAAATTAAAATTCTTGGTATACTTTAGTATAAAATAGTTTTTTACATGCAATTAAAAATAATTATAAATCGCTACTCACGAAGTATACTCTCCTGAATAAGCCTGTTTATATTATATATACTCATTTTAAGTATATTTAACTGTTCTACATCTAATTTTATAGATGTCGGTTGCAATTTAAATCCGTCACAATCTTCATCAAAATGCATCTGCTGTATATGACAACATTGTCCGCTGTCTATGATGTAAAGTTCCTCATTCGCGATAAACGATGTACAATTTAATCCTATAATAAAGTCCGATATTTTATACGCAAAATCCCACCATGTGGGTAAGCATATTAGCATCTCATCTTCCTTCAATATATGAGGTTTGCTGGTATATTTTTTAATCTTTATATAAACTTCTTTCTTACGATCTCGAATAACATAAATATGTGTTGTTTATCAACTCCCAACAGGCTTGAACTTCTTGTTTTTATGTACTTTTGTCTATCTTTAAACCATTTTTCTCGTAATATGTATGGATGTGAAATACGTGCTTTATATTCCTGCCTTAATCTTTCTACGTTACCATTATCTTCTTCTCCAGAGGAGATAATCTGAAAAAATATATAAATTAATAAGAATATAATTATAAAAATAAACTTTTTAAAATAAGCAGACTATACAACTTCATTTTATTAACTTAATTTGCGTTAAAAAATAATCGTAATATGTTTAGATTAAAACAATTCATAATAAGTCATCATTCCTAACACTTTAAAACTGTTATATTCAATTTGAAAACATTGCATAGCGAAGTACGAGTTAACATATTATGGTAAAGTTTAAAATATATATGTATAATATATATATATATATATATATATATATAAATAATGGATTATTACATTAAAAAATATATGTCTATTTGCGGGAAACCTATAGCTTTCCCCGCAAAATCTCAATCTCTTCTTTTAACTCTGTTGAACGTATATATATTCCTTAATCCCCCTTTCTCTAAATTTGATCCCGTCTTTTCATAAAAACCTCCAGCCATTCTCCAGCCAATTATGCTCCGGGGCCAGATGGAGTCTCTTATTGTATACTTTCCCATTTATCTCGCGATTCCCTTAGTCATCTTTTACATCTATATAACAGGATATGGAAATCTGGTACATTTCCTACGTCTTGGCGCAAAACAACTGTCATCCCTTTTCCAAAGCCTGGAAAAGACGCGACCAATGCTATTAACTACCGGCCAATCGCCCTTACCAGTTGTCTGTGTAAGGTGAAGGAAAAAATGTGTAACGCTCGTCTTGTACATGTATTAGAGAGCAATAACCATTTTCCCCTTTTCAAAAGTGGATTTCGTCGTGGCAGATCGACGACTGACAACATCGTCGCTCTTGAATCGCAAATTAGAAATGCATTTGTCAAAAGGAATCATATGGTTTCAGTCTTTTTAATACATCGAGCAAGCATATGATCGTACTTGGCGGTACGGCATCTTATGTGACTTATATAAAATGAATTTAAGGGGAAATCTCCCCATTTTTATTTAAAATTTTTTAGCAACACGTAATTATAATGTCCGTATTGGGTCAACTTTGTCGGACAATTTTATACAAGAAGGTGTGCTTCAAGGGAGTGTCTTAAGTGTCACCCTTTTCTCTATTAAGATTAATGCCATTTTACAGCATTTACCTCCTGCAGTTAATGGTTGGCTCTATGTCGATGACTTGCAAATAACGTGTGAGGGAAAACATATGCGCTTTATCGAGCGGCAACTGCAGACGACTATAAATCGTATAATTAAGTGGTGTGGAGAAAGCGGTTTTTGCTTTTCCACGGAAAAAACTTGCTGTGTGCACTTTTGCAGGCGACGTGGACTCACCCAGACCCAGAAGTTTTCCTCGGAGCATCTCGAATCAATGTTGTGGACTCTGCATGGTTTTTAGGCGTAATATTTTACAGGAAACTGACTTTTCTTCCGCATATAAACAATGTTCGGAAGAAGTGCCGGAAATCCCTAAACCTACTAAAGGTACTGTCAAAAACTTCTTGGGGTGTGTATCTACCGAGCAGTCATCCGCTCTAAATTTGAGTACCATTGCCCGGCTTATGGGTCTGCGCGGCAGTCGGTTTTACGGCGCTTAGACACTGCACCACGCGGGTCTCCGCATATGTTCAGGCCCCTCAGGGGGTTTACCTTCTTTAGGTAAACACGGGTGTCGCAATCCCGAGGTACCCCAGCGAACTATCTCTCCTTTCCTTTTTCTTCTCCTATCTTCCTTTACTTTTTTCTTTTTTTCTCCCTCGGTGTGGTTCCTCTTCGGAGGCGAGGGCACCCCTTTAGTAGCTGTTGCCGTTCTGTCGCCTCTTGCTACTATTGGGGTCTTTATCACCCACGTGTCTGCCGTGCGTGGAGACCCGTGTCCCCGGAAAAGGGAATCCTGGTAGTTGAGGGTCAGGTTTGGTTGCCCAACACACTGCTACGGCCCCCGCTTCGGGTAAACGGGAGGTACTTAGTGGTTCCCTAATGTATCAATCGGCTGGTCGCTGACATTGTCTCCGGCTAGGAACCAAGCTATCGTTTCGGCTTCTGGGCATCTCGTTAAGGGTGGAGGTCTGCTTCAGGGTCGTTTCGTGTGCGTATAGTCCTCGGTGAGCACTGGTGCAAGTATCTGCATCCCTTTGTTGGGCTCCGTGGTGGGTGGTGCCGCCAAGAACCGAATCAAACCCCCCTTTTTTTTTATGGATTCTTCTTCAAATCTCTCTAGTGGAATTGAAAAATCTCTCCCCTCGAGGGAGCAACAGATGGCTCGTTTTTTTATAATTAAACGGAAGGAAGGCACATTTGCAACGGTGTCGCCCTTTCTTATTCAGAAATGTCTTTCTGCCTCCGTAGGGAATGTTCAAAGCGTAAAAAAACTTCGCTCTGGTGACTTATTAGTAGAGTTGTCAACATCAGCACAAGCTTTGCAATTGATGAAGGTAACAATGTTTGGAAACATAGCTGTGTCCGTAACTCCACACGTCTATCTCAATTCTTCAATAGGCGTTATTTCGGAGGCTGACTTCCCCTCAGGGGGTTTACCTTCTTTAGGTAAACACGGGTGTCGCAATCCCGAGGTACCCCAGCGAACTGTCTCTCATTTCTTTTTTCCTCTCCTCTCTTCCTTTACTTTTTTCTTTTTTTCTCCCTCGGTGTGGTTCCTCTTCGGAGGCGAGGGCACCTCATTAAAAGCTGTTGCCTCTCTATTGCTTCTAGCTTCTAATGACGTGTATATCACCCACGTGTTTGCCGTGCGTGGAGACCCGTGTCCCCGGAAAAGGGAATCCTGGTAGTTGAGGGTCAGTTTTGGTTGCCCAACACACTGCTTTGGCCCCCGCTTCGGGTAAACGGGAGGTACTTAGTGGTTCCCTAATGTACCAATCGGCTGGTCGCTGACTTTGTCTTCGGCTAGGAACCAAGCTATCGTTTCGGCTTCTGGGCATCTCGCTAAGGGTGGAGGTCTGCTTCAGGGTCGTTCCGTGCGCGTATAGTTCTCTGTTAGCACTGGTGCAAGTATCTGCATCCCCTTGTTGGGCTCCATGGTGGGTGGTGCCGCAGAGAACTGAATTTAAGGCCCTTTTTTTATGGATGCTTTAAAACCTCAGAGTTTTTCTCCCACGGTGAGGGATAATTCATCGCGACAAATTGTCTTCGATAGTGAAAAAGTAAGGTTTTTTGTAATTTCTGTGGTGGAAGGAAACTTTTCTACAGTCTCCCCATTCAAAATTCATAAAACTATTCAGTCAGTGTTAGGCATAGTAAAATCCACGAAGAGGCTCCGTTCAGGTGACCTTCTCTTAGAAGTTTCTTCAAGTCAGCAGGCCAAGACGCTTTTAAACTGTACTCAGCTAGGGGAATTTACTGTTACCTCTACTCCTCACACGTTTCTAAATTTCTCTCGCGGAATTGTTTCTGAACCGGATTTTATGTACACCCCGGAAAATGAGATTCTTAGTGAGCTACGTAGTCAGCACGTGTGTGGCGTACGTCGTATTACGATCCGTCGGGATGGTAAGATACTTCCCACGAAGCACATCATCCTGACTTTCGACTCGCCCACAATACCACCTCACATAACCGCCGCATACCACCGCTTGTCAGTGCGCCCTTACATCCCTAACCCATTGCGCTGCTTCCAGTGTCAGCGCTTTGGTCACTCAAAATTATCCTGTCGTGGCTCCGTTACCTGCGCTCGTTGTGCTGAAGTCGGACACGGCAGTGAAAACTGTACCGCACCAGAACACTGTGTTAATTGTCGTGGTGACCACACTTCATTTTCTAGGTCTTGTCCAAAATGGGCCATGGAAAAAGAAGTGCAGACCTTGAAAGTCACTAAGAAAGTATCATATACCGAGGCCAGACGTGAAATCGAAGCGCGCACACCTAAAGCAGGTGTGTCCTATTCCGCAGTTGTGAGAAAATCTTATAAAAATGCGAGTACCCAAACAGAGGATATTCCTACAAGAGCGACTTTCGTCTCAACCTCATCAACCACTGTAAAGGGTAAGACCACCAAGGTCTCTCAGTCCCAACCCAAAAAAAAGAAACTTACAGCTCATTTCACTCCGTCCGAACCAATTCCGCCTAACCCAAACCTAAAAAGCCTTCTAAAACCTAGGAGACAAATTGGTTTGTCAAAAAAACAAAAAAACCCTAAATTATCAATAAATAACCCACAGACTTTTCGCCGTATTTTGGCCGAAGAGTCATTAAAACTTTATACATCCGATATTTCGGATAATGACGTTGAGTTCGAGGAATCCCCTCCAGCTCATTCGTCGCAGCAGAATATGTCATATGTGTCGTCCCCTAACACACATTCATAATGGCTTCCTTTGTTTCTTGGAACTGTCGTGGTTTCCGCTCTAAAAAAGATTTTATCAGGTCCCTGATTGCAGATTATAATCCAGCCTGTGTCGCACTTCAAGAAACTTTCTTGAAGTCAGCTGACACGGCTAAGTTTCGCCGCTACAGCACTGTAAGGAAAGATAATGAGACCGATGGTAGAGTGTCGGGAGGCGTTGCCCTCTTAGTGTCGCATGCCTATCCGTCTACCGCCATCCAACTTCATACTCCCCTTCAAGCTGTAGCCATTCGTGTACATGCTGGAAAACTAATCTCCGTATGCACAGTGTATCTGCCTCCAAATATAAATGTGTCTCAGAGTGATCTTGATAACTTGGTCAATCAACTTCCGACGCCTTTTATTATACTCGGTGATTTCAATGCGCATAGTTGTTTGTGGGGTAGTGTAGATGCGAATTCCCGAGGGAGACAGATTGAGCAGCTGCTCTCTAGTCACTGCCTCTGTCTGCTCAACAACGGTGAGGACACCCATTTCCACGAACCCACAAAAACTTTTCATGCTATAGATCTTGCCATCTGCTCACCATCGCTTCTGCCTTTGTGGAACTTCTCTGTGGGAAATGATCTCCTCGAGAGCGACCATTTCCCGATCTTTTTAACATCATGTGAAAGTTCCTCTCCAATTTACCGCCTGCCACGGTACATTTACGAAGCAGCTGATTGGGACGTCTTTACGTCCCGAGCTGTAGTTTCTCGAAGCATGGTTGAGGGTGACATTGATGTAGCTGTACAGAAAATCACTGATGTCATAATAGAGGCCGCCGATGCAGCGATTCCCAAGACCTCTCCATATCCTCCGAAACATTGCAAACCCTGGTGGAACACAGAGTGTAAGGAAGCCATTAAGAAACAAAAGAAAGCTTGGGGAATCTTTCGTAGATACCCGACCAACCAGAATTACATCACGTTCAAACACGCTAAAGCACAGGCTAGGAGAGTGAGACGCCGGAGTCAAAGACAGTCCTGGGAAAGATATGTCTCCAGCTTAACCTCAAACATATCTTGTAAGGAGTTGTGGTGCAGAGCAAAGAAGGCTATGGGTAAATATTATTCAGAGCACTCGATTTCGTGTCTAGAAGATGGAGGACGTGTGATTACGGACGTTGTTGATATAGCCAATTCTATTGGCCACGCCTTTGCGACTGTATCCAACGCGCAATCGTACCCTGCGCCTTTCTTAACGTATAAACGAAGTGCTGAAGCTCATAGTATAGATTTTAAAACCCGGTCCAAGCTCCCCTACAACTGTCCATTTACGGAACGTGAATTGAAACGTTGTCTGAATCAGACGAAACCATCTGCTCCCGGTCCTGATGGTATTTCGTATACTCACTTGAAACATCTGTCACAGAGATCGCTTCGTAACATTCTGCATCTCCTAAACAGAATCTGGCTGGA
The DNA here is from genome assembly GCA_907164885.2 of Dolomedes plantarius. NCBI lineage: Eukaryota > Metazoa > Arthropoda > Arachnida > Araneae > Dolomedidae > Dolomedes > Dolomedes plantarius. The sequence goes on from OU015499.1 coordinate 5,548,567, forward strand.
GCATACCTTCCCTAAGATTTGGCAAAAAGCTATAGTTATTCCCTTTCCCAAGCCCGGAAAGGATGCGTCAAATCCCCGGAACTACAGGCCGATCGCTCTCACTAGCTGTGTTAGTAAAATCCTAGAACGAATGGTTAATACCCGCCTTATTTATGTCCTGGAAACAACGCATAGAATTTCACCTAACCAAAGTGGCTTTCGAAGGGGCAGATCAACGATGGATAACATTGTTGCTCTAGAAAGCCGCATTCGAAATGCCTTTGTGAAGAAAAACCACCTCGTTTCTATCTTCCTAGACATTGAGAAGGCATATGACCCTTCATGGCGGTTTGGCATTTTAAAAGACCTATTTGACTTGGATTTCCGCGGAAATCTTCCTATTTTTATTTCTAATTTTTTATCTCTCAGAGAATTCAACGTTCGAGTCGGATCTTCGCTCTCAAACTCTTTCGTGCAGGAGGAGGGTGTCCCGCAGGGAAGCGTGTTAAGTGTGACACTCTTTTCTGTGAAGGTGAATGCCATGTTAAAACAGCTGCCACCATCTGTTCAAGGGTGTTTATATGTGGATGATCTGCAGATTTCATGTGAAGGAAAAGATATGCGGTATATTGAGCGACAACTGCAAATGGCTATCAACAAAATGGAGAAATGGTGCTCAAAGAATGGGTTTGATTTTTCAGTGGAAAAGACACAGTGTGTGCATTTTTGTAGAAAGCGTGGCATGCATCCAGACCCGGAAATCTTCATCGCTTCAAATCTTATCGCTGTAGTAGATACAGTTCGATTCCTTGGCGTGTTTCCCCTCAGGGGGTTTACCTTTAGGTAAACACGGGCTTCACAACCCCGAGGTACCCTAGTGTCTTTTTCTCTCTCCGTGGGGTTCACTGTCTTTGGTGAATGTGGGTGCCGCGTACCCAGTGTCCCATAGCGATCCATCTCTCTTTCGCTTCTCCTGTCCTGTTTCTTTTGTTTTCTCCTTTCCGGGCTTTTCTTCCTTTCCAACTGGATCTTCTACTAATATTTTTTGTTGCTGTTTTCTTTCTTAACCCCTATGTGTTTTTTGTTTGTCGTTTCTTCGTTTAAAAAAATAAAAAACCAAAAAAATGTTAAAAATTTTAAAATCTCCAAAAAAAGTTTTTGTGCTATCTGTCCCCTTCGCAGCCTTCATGGTATCAAAACCGATCTCGGCCCACCCAACCTTGACGTTACTGGGTCCTGTACCACTCTTCGGCCTCTCCCGTGAGGGACACCGCTTGGGCTCGGGAACGGACCCTGTTGGGGTTGTGTTGGTGGAGAGGAGTGGCGTGCCATGTTGGTAATGGTTGAGGTACGTTCTCCTTAAACGATCCCAGAGGTAGAGGCCCTTGGTTGCGTGTATCTTTATGGCAGACGTCGCGAGATAGCGAGAAATCCTTCTCGATTTTGTCGGGGACCGTGCACCAGGTGCACGTTACCTCCCGGCGTCTGTCATTTAGTTGCGAAGAATCCGGAGGTTACACTTGTCACGTTAGAAAAGTGTGGAACGACGGGGTCTGGCGGGGGCCCCGAATCGAACTGGAAGTAATCCGTGGTTTCTCAAAAGGTAATTATGGCTGCAACTAATTGTGATTTAGTTACAGCTTCCTGGGCAGATCGCTCAACCAATCAATCTTCTTCTCTCCCTTTGAGAGAGCAGCAGATGTCGCGTTTTTTTCTTTTAAAATGTAAAGAAGGAAACTTTGGTACAGTGTCACCTTTCCTAATTAGTAAAGTTTTAAATGCATCTGTAGGTCATGTAAAATCAGTCAAAAAGCTCCGTTCTGGGGACCTATTGGTAGAGACTTTGAATGCAGCACAGGCTGAGAAATTACTAAAAATCAATATGTTTGGGAACATGGCCATTACCGTAGCTCCGCACGGTTACCTTAACACTTCCAGAGGTGTCATATCTGAAGCTGATCTCCTCCATACATCTGAAGGGGAGATCTTGGAACATTTGCGGGACCAACTAGTATCTGCTGTGCGTCGCATAACAATCCGTCGGGACGGGAAATTCCTCCCCACTAAACATCTAATCCTGACTTTCGACACACCGAAGCTACCACCTTTCGTCATAGCCGGCTACCTTCAGTGCCCTACCAGACCATATGTTCAGAATCCTCTGCGATGCTTTCAGTGCCAACGTTTTGGACACTCGAGGGCATCTTGTCGCGGTTCCTCAGTCTGTGCTCGTTGTGCCCAGCCTGGTCATTCTTCAGACACTTGTAACTTAACACCAAAATGCATTAATTGCAAAGGCGACCATACATCTTACTCACGCTCCTGCCCCAAGTGGATATTGGAAAAAGAAATACAAACTGTTAGAGCTCACAAGAATATCTCATATATGGAAGCGCGAAAACAGGTTGAGGCTAGAACTCCGAGAGTCAGAGTTTCATACGCTTCTGTTGCCGCCTCCCAAAAAATCATGTGTACAGCCTCCACACAAACTAATCCGAATCTGTTTTCTAATAGTCTACAGAAAACTAAGAGCAATAGAACACCAACTGTAATATTGTCCGACTCGCAGAATGGAGCGAGCGTGAAACCAAAACCCCCAAAAAATAAAAGCAAAACAGGATCACAAACCGCTAATCCAGGAAACCCTTCCAAGTCCGCTAGTGACCAGATCTCAAATCCGAAAAATTTACCACAATCCAAACTGCCCAAAAAGCAATCTGAACCTATCCCCTCAAAATTGACTCGCAAAGACTTCCTCAAAAACAGACCTATTACATCTGAGCCTTATGAACTTGAGACAGATGAACCCCTTAAAGTTTATGTCTCCCCAGAGGAGGATATGATAACGGACAGCTCGTCGGATTCGGATGAAGTTGCATCCAATTCCGCTAGCTGATAGTCCGTTTTTTTTCCTTTTTCTGAGAAAAAAAAAAAAACTTCCCTTATATGGCAGCCATTATTTCGTGGAATTGCCACGGTTTTCGCAACAAGCAGGGCGATTTAAAACACATAATTTCTAACCACAACCCAGCTGTGTTTGCACTACAGGAGACCTTTTTAAAAAACTCCGACAATACTAAAATTCGCAGGTTTGATATTCTTCGAAAAGATCACGATATTGGCGGAAGAATTTCAGGAGGCGTGGCACTCCTAATCTCTCATGACTACCCAAGTTCGGTGATTCCCCTTAATACAAATTTACAGGCTGTTGCAGCTCGTGTTCATATCCGGCAGCTCACTACCATTTGTAACATATATTTGCCACCAAACGAATCTATTGATCGAAACTCCTTGGCACATCTCTTAAATCAACTTCCAGCTCCTTTCATACTAATTGGGGACTTTAACGCACATAGCCCTCTTTGGGGAAGCCAAAATACAAATAGCAGAGGACAACAGATAGAAAACTTCATATCCGATTTCTCACTCTGCCTACTTAACAACGGTGATAATACATATTTCCATCAACCATCAAGAACATTCCATGCAATAGACCTGGCCATATGTTCCCCTTCACTTCTGCCTTTTTATAATTTCTGGGTATCTAATAATTTATACAATAGTGATCATTTTCCTGTCTTTCTCTCCCTCCTGACCGGCGAATCTAACTTTGTTTCACATCAACCCCGTTATATTTATGATCGAGCCGACTGGCCGACCTTTGCCTCCCTTGCAGTCATCACAAAACAAATGGTGGTGGGTGATATCAATAGAGCAATCGAAAACATAAATTCAGTTATCATTGACGCAGCTAATGCTTCCATCCCTAAGACCTCTTGCAAACGCAGACACAGGAAACCATGGTGGTCGGAGGAATGCCTTGCAGCTAAGAAAAAACAGCAGAAAGCTTGGGGAATCTTCCGAAGATACCCAACCACAGAAAATCTAATAGAGTTTAAGCGCGCTAAGGCAAATGCTAGGCGAGTACGCAGACGCAGCCAGAAAAATTCATGGATAAAATACGTCTCCAGCATATCATATAATACCCCTTCCAAACACCTGTGGACCAAGGTTAAGAAGGCAATAGGAGTGTATACCGGACACTCGTTCTCCTGCTTAAATCACAATGGTCAAACCATCTCAGATCCTTCAGAAATAGCAAACACAATAGGCACAGCTTTTGCATCTTCTTCCTCAGCAGGTAGTTATCCTGACTCTTTTCTCAGGCATAAGCATCTATCTGAAAGCCGAACTTTAAATTTTAACACACGCTCCACTCTACCTTACAACAGCCCCTTCACTTATTTTGAACTTACTCGAAATCTCAAGAACACCCGAAATACTTCTCCTGGGCCTGATGGCATTGCTTACAACATGTTGAAACATCTATCTTACCATTCCCTGAGAAATCTATTATTTCTCTATAATAGGATTTGGGAAGAACATGTTTTTCCTGCAGCTTGGACAAAAGCCATTGTGATACCCTTTCCAAAGCCAGGAAAAGATGCTTCAAATCCAAATAACTATCGTCCCATTGCGTTAACTAGCTGCGTATGCAAACTTCTAGAAAGGATGATAAACGCTCGCCTTGTTTTTATTTTAGAGAAAAGACACCTTATAGCTCCATTTCAAAGCGGGTTCAGAAAGGGTAGATCAACCGTTGACAATATAATTGCTCTGGAATCTGACGTTAGGAAAGCATTTCTCCTAAAAAATCATTTTATTTCAATATTCTTTGACATGGAGAAGGCGTACGACCGTGCGTGGCGTTACGGAATCCTCAAAGACCTATTTGACATGGAGTTTCGCGGAAATCTCCCAATTTTTATTCAAAAATTTTTAAACATCCGACAATATAAAGTTCGGATTGGTACTCATTTATCAAATGTCTTTACTCAAGACGAAGGTGTTCCCCAGGGGAGTGTCCTCAGCGTCACTCTCTTCTCCATAAAAATTAATAATATTCTCAAGCAGTTACCACCGTCCGTTCGAGGTTGTCTTTATGTTGACGACCTACAGATCTGCTGTCAGGGAAAAGACATGCGCTTCATTGAACGCCAACTCCAGACTGCCATAAAAAAATCACTACATGGAGTAATAGAAATGGATTTGCTTTTTCCCGAGACAAAACCTCTTGTGTGCACTTTTGTCAAAAACGGGGGGTCCACCCGGATCCAGAGCTTTTTATTGGAGACCGCAAGATTACCATTTTAGATTCCGTGCGCTTTTTAGGCGTCATTTTTGACAGGAAATTGACTTACCATCCACACGTTTTGCAACTGCGTAAGAAATGCGAAAAATCGCTTAATTTGCTGAGGGTTTTATCGAATACGTCCTGGGGTGCTGATCGGACATCAATGTTGCACATTTATCGATCAGTAATTCGTTCAAAGATGGATTACGCTTGTGCGGCATATGGTTCCGCCCGCCAATGTGTACTTCGTAAACTGGACACGGTGCACCACAGTGCTCTCCGTATCTGCTCTGGTGCTTTCCGTACTTCACCCGTGCAGAGTTTGTATGTGAATTGCTCTGAACCATCCTTGTCTCACACTCGTAGTAAGCTTTCAGTGAATTATTTTTTTCGTGTTTTATCTCATCCCGCTCATCCTTTGCGCGACATTTTGCTGGACAAACGCTATGATCGCCTCTATCATAATCGACTGTCTTGCATACCATCTTTTGGACTACGCATACGTAATATGACCGAAAATACTTCTCTTGAAGCCTTAGATGTCTGTATGCGCGCCTTATTTGACTTTCCACCTTGGAAGAAAAACTGTATTCCATATATCAATCCTTTTAACAATTTTACTAAACCTAATACCGACCCCCTCATCTATAAACAACTTTTTCTTTCACACCGTAATCAGTTTTCTAAGTATCTAGATATCTATACGGACGGATCAAAGACAACACACCACGTTGGTTGTGCCTTTGTTTGTGAGTCGACTATACATAGTTTTAAACTTCCATCATCCTGCTCTGTTTTTACTGCAGAAATTTTAGCTATCATTCATGCACTTGTTTTTATCTCGCATCACCACAAAAAACATTTTATCATTTACTCAGATTCATTAAGTGTTCTGGAAAGCCTCCAATCTGGTAACATTAGCTATTGCCTGGTTGCCACTGTTCTTACGCAACATCATAAGTTAAAATGTCGGGGTTACAGTGTTAGGTTTTGCTGGATTCCAGCACATGTAGGAATCGCAGGAAACGAACTTGCAGACGCATCAGCAAAAAATCCAAAAGTAGTTTCAAATCAACCTGTTCCTTTCTGTGACCTTAAACATATTACGAGGGACATTATTTTGGATAGATGGCGGTCAGAATGGGACCTTGAAGTTGCAAATAAGCTCCACTGCATAAAACCCACCATCACTGTCTGGCCTCCACTATTTCCTAGGAAATTGGATGTCGTCATCACGCGGCTTAGAATTGGCCATTCAAGAATCACTCATAGACATTTGCTGGAAGGAGAAATCGCCCCCATTTGTTATCATTGCAACTGTCACCTCACCATTCGCCATATTTTAACAGAGTGTACCGGACTCACCAATTTTTATCTAAAATACTTTGGCTCAACTTCGCTCACTTTGAGTGATCTTGTGGGTGAAACACCCCACCCCGCTGTTTTCCACTTCTTACGGTGTGCTGGTTTTCTTTCGTTAATATAATTTTTCTTTTAAATCCTTTGTATATATTTTAGTGGTTTTATCACACTTTATCACAATACATTCATAATCCGTTTTAACACCCTTTATACATAACTACTTTTATTTCATTTTGTAATACTTGACTGAAATCTAGATGGGGGAACCCCCATCTAGATACCTTGTGTTTTACCTTGTGTTTGGCGCAGCATGTCCTCTCTGGACCTTGCGCCATAAAACCCCATCCAACCAACCAACCAACCTTGGCGTGTTCTTTGATAAGAAACTAACTTTCCTTCCCCATGTTAACTTTGTGCGGAAGAAGTGTGAGAAGGCAGTTAACCTTCTTAAAGTCTTATCGAACACGACTTGGGGTGCCGATCGCACCTCTCTCTTGCGCATTTATAGAGCAGCGATTCGCTCCAAAATTGATTATGGTTGCGCCGCCTATGGGTCTGCGAGACAGTCCGTTCTACGTCGCTTAGACACTGTTCATCACACTGCTCTCCGCATTTGCTCTGGAGCCTTTCGAACCTCGCCCATTGAAAGCCTGTATGTCATCTGTTGTGAGCCACCTTTGGAACTTATAAGAAATCAGTTGTCGCTTCATTACTACTATCGAATCCTATCCCACCCTGCACATCCTCTGCAGGATCTCATTCTTGACAGGAGCTTTGAAATTTTATATCAGAATCGTCCTTCTAATGTGCCATCATTTGGAATACGTATGCGCACATTTCTGCGCGATTCTAACCTGGAGGGATCTGATGCTCAAATTTTACCACTGTTTGTCTTTCCTCCATGGCGTTATCATGGTATTACGTACTTGCAGCCTTTCGGAGGCTTCGACAAGTCTAACACTTGCGACCGTACCTACCAACAGCTTTTTGCTGCTCATCATGCTCTGTATCCTGGCTTTTCGGCAATTTATACGGATGGCTCAAAATCGAATGATCACGTCGGCTGCGCCTTTGTGTGTGGGAGCGATATAGTTAGCCGCAGCCTAAACACCCCGTGTTCCGTGTTTACAGCCGAGCTTGTGGCTATTCGCGAGGCAATGTTGTACATTTCACAGCAATTTCAGAAAAAGTTCATCATTTACTCGGATTCCCTCAGCGCACTTATAGCCTTGGAATCGGATGAACTTCGACACCCCATCACTGTGGAGGTGTTACAAATAAAACATCGCCTTGCCTGCCGAGGTTATACTGTGTTGTTTTGCTGGATACCTGGTCATGTCGGTATTCAGGGGAATTAAATTGCCGATGCAGCAGCCAAAAATGCATGTGTGCCCCTAAATCAGCCAATACCAATTCCTGACATCAAACAGTCGGTCAAGATGATGATTCGCAGTAAATGGCAAGCTCACTGGAATCTGCAGGTTAGCAATAAACTCCGTGAAATTAAACCGACTATATCCGTATGGTCCCCACTGACAAACCGTAAGAAAGACGTTGTATTGACTCGTTTACTTATTGGGCACTCACGGCTGACACATATGCACCTCCTCTTGGATGAAAGTCCTCCCTTCTGCTTCTATTGTGATGAGCCCCTTACTATTCGTCACATTTTAGCAAATTGCTTCAGTTATACCTTTCTATATTTAAGGTATTTTAATAACATAGTTCCAAGTTTGACAGATTTATTAGGGGAAGTTCCCCATCCTGCTGTTTTTAACTTTCTGCGTTTTATCGGTTTTTACTATGATATTTAAATTTTTACTCTTTTATCCGTCTCTTTGTCTTTTTTATTAGATTTCCCTATTTAGAATCATATATATCACGGTTTTACAGCTATTGTTTTTAATTATCCACACCTTTTTTCTGGTGTTTTTGGCTAATAGAAATTTTATGCTTTACGCTTTTTATTGTATTTTTTATAAAGCAATATGCAACTTTGGCCTTTTTTATGCCTGTTTTTCATGTCAGTTTTACTTGTACACTTGTATATATATATTTTTATCATGTGGGTTTTGGGTCCAGAATTGCTGACTTAATATATATATATTTATAATCGTAAGTTTATTTTCGAGTTTTTTAAACGTGTTTTGGCGCAGCTTGTCCTCACTGGACCTTGCGCCATAAAACCCAAAACAACCAACCAACCAACCATCGGAGGCTGACTTACTCTATACCCCCGTTTAAGAAATTTTGGAGCACTTACAGGACCAGCTTGTGTCTGCCGTGCGTCGTATCACTATCCGTCGGGATGTGGAAATCCGTCCAACGAAGCACCTCATCCTGACATTTGACACGCCAAAGCTACCAAATTTTGTTAAGTCTGGTTATCTCCGATGCCCAATCAGACCCTACGTACAAAACCCTCTCCGTTGCTTTCAGTGCCAACGCTTTGGACACTCGAAAGCAGCGTGTCGTGGTTCAGCGGTCTGTGCTCGCTGTGCTCAGCCTGACCATTCATCAGAAACCTGCAATGCTCCAGCTAAATGTGTCAACTGTAAAAGCGATCATCCCTGTTTTTCACGTTCATGTCCCAAATGGACTCAGGAAAAAGAAATACAGACTATTAGGGCCCATAATAATCTGTCATATGTGGAAGCTCGAAAGCAAGTCGAGGCTAGGAGTCCCAGAGTAGGAGTCTCTTACGCTTCTGTAGCTGCTGCGAGTAAAGTAATGTGTACAGCATCTACACAGACAGAGACTTATCCATCTAAGACTTTGTCTGTCACTTCCCGTTCTGCACGTGGCACTAAAAATAGACAATCATCTAGTATCCCTACCTCTCAAAATATCGCAAATGATAATCAATCGTGTTCATACCACATAACTACAGACTCACCAATCCCACCAAATCCAAATAGAAGAAAGAAAATGATTATTCCCAGAAAGACAGTCGGCCTTTCTAGGAAAACTAAAAACCAGATATATGAAGTAAAAAATACACAGACCTTCAGGAAGCTCCTCTCGGAGGAGACTCCATTAAAATTGTATGTGTCCGAGGAATCGGACCATGATATCGTTTTTGAGGAGTCTGTAGCTCCTTCCGTCGGTTGCACGAAATCTCAACCCACAGGGAGAGGTCGTTCGGTCTCTCCTCCTCTTTCTTTGCCATAATGGCTCTCGTTTCTTGGAACTGTCGTGGCTTTCGTCGTAACTTTTCTGATGTGAAGGGCCTGGTGGCTGAACACAACCCCGCGGTTGTCGCACTTCAGGAAACATATCTGAAGTGCACTGACACGTCTAAGATCCGTCGCTACCACTGTGTTCGAAAAGACAACGATGCCGGTGAGAGAGTTTCGGGAGGTGTAGCTATCTTCACCTCCCATGTCTATCCTTCCACCGTTGTCCCATTGCATACCACATTGCAAGCTGTAGCTGTACGGATCCATATAAGACGTTTAATCTGCGTCTGTGTTGTCTATCTACCACCTAACGAGCCAGTCTCTCAGAACCTTCTGGATGATTTAGTAGATCAGCTGCCCTCATCATACATTCTCCTAGGTGACTTTAATGGTCATAGCGCGCTTTGGGGAAGTAAAGACACCAACCCTCGGGGGCGGCAGATAGAACAGTTGCTGTCCGACAACTGTCTCTGCCTTCTGAATAACGGGGAGGAGACTTACTTCCACGAGCCGACGCGTACCTTCCATAGCATAGATCTTGCTATCTGCTCACCATCGCTGCTACCTTTTGCGAACTTTTTTGTAGGGAATGACCTCAGGAATAGTGACCATTTTCCGCTTTTTGTAAATATATTAGGCGACGACAATGGTCCTATTTTACGTCCGCGTCGTTACATCCTTGATGCAGCTGACTGGGACAAATTCACTTCCCGGGCTGCAATTACAAGTAGTATGGTCGATGATAGCATTGATGATGCGGTTGAAACTGTCACAAATGTAATCTTGCGGGCAGCTGATACGTCTATACCTAAATCTTCTCCCTTTCCGCCAAGACACCGGAAGCCTTGGTGGAATGACGACTGTCGTAAAGCCATAAAGAACCAAAGGAAACGATGGAACATTTTTCGTAGGTATCCTACCACCGCCAACTACATAGCTTTCAAGCAAGCCAAGGCGAACATTAGAAAGGTGCGCCGCCGTAGTCAGCGCCAATCGTGGGAAAAGTATGTCTCCAGCATATCCACATCTACCACCTCTAAGCAGTTATGGTCTCGAGCGAAACGTGCAATGGGGCTGTACAGTAACCAAAGCATCTCCTGTTTGAAAGAGAATGGAACCACTCTTTGGACGGCATTGGAAATCGCAAACGCTATCGGTCGCCAGTTTGCTGCTTCTTCCAGTGCGGAAGCCTACCCTTCATCTTTCCTAAATTATAAACGGCGGGCTGAATCACAGAGGCTACTTTTGAACACTCGAGTCCCACTTCCATATAACTACCCTTTCACGATGACTGAGCTTCTGCGATGCCTTCGAGAAGTTAAGAAATCTGCTCCGGGGCCAAATGGAGTCTCTTATTGTATGCTTTCCCATCTATCTCGCGATTCCCTTAGTCATCTTTTACATCTATATAACAGGATATGGAAATCTGGTACGATTCCTACGTCTTGGCGCAAAGCAACTGTCATCCCTTTTCCAAAGCCTGGAAAAGACGCTACCAATGCTATTAACTACCGGCCAATCGCCCTTACCAGTTGTCTGTGTAAGGTGATGGAAAAAATGTGTAACGCTCGTCTCGTACATGTATTAGAGAGCAATAACCATTTTCCCCTTTTCAAAAGTGGATTTCGTCGTGGCAGATCGACGACTGACAACATCGTCGCTCTTGAATCGCAAATTAGAAATGCCTTTGTCAAAAGGAATCGTATGGTTTCAGTCTTTTTAATACATCGAGCAAGCATATGATCGTACTTGGCGGTATGGCATCTTATGTGACTTATATAAAATGAATTTAAGGGGAAATCTCCCCATTTTTATTTAAAATTTTTTAGCAACACGTAATTATAATGTCCGTATTGGGTCAACTTTGTCGGACAATTTTATACAAGAAGGTGTGCTTCAAGGGAGTGTCTTAAGTGTCACCCTTTTCTCTATTAAGATTAATGCCATTTTACAGCATTTACCTCCTGCAGTTAATGGTTGGCTCTATGTCGATGATTTGCAAATAACGTGTGAGGGAAAAGATATGCGCTTTATCGAGCGGCAACTGCAGACGACTATAAATCGTATAATTAAGTGGTGTGGAGAAAGCGGTTTTAGCTTTTCCACGGAAAAAACTTGCTGTGTGCAGTTTTGCAGGCGACGTGGACTTCACCCAGACCCAGAAGTTTTCCTCGGAGCATCTCGAATCAATGTTGTGGACTCTCGGTTTTTAGGCGTAATTTTTGACAGAAAACTTACTTTCCTTCCGCATATAAACCATATTCGGAAGAAGTGCCAGAATTCCCTAAACTTACTAAAGGTACTGTCAAATACTTCTTGGGGTGCGGATCGCACATCCATGTTGCGTATCTACCGAGCAGTCATCCGCTCTAAATTGGATTATGGTTGCCCGGCTTATGGGTCTGCGCGGCGTTCAGTTTTACGACGCTTAGACACTGTGCACCATGCCGGCCTCCGCATATGTTCAGCTGCATTTCGTACTTACCCGTGGAAAGTCTATATGTAACCTGCTTAGAACCATCCTTAGATTCCATTCATCGTCAGTTGTCGCTTCAATACTACTTTCGCGTTTTGTCTCATCCTTCGCATCCATTGCATAGCTCTCTTCTCGACAGCCATCTTGAGATTTTGTATAATCATCGTCCCTCTTGCGTTCCTCCCTTTGGCTTGCGTATGCGAGGTATTCTGCGTGATTCAGAGCGGCATGGTCTTGATGTTTCATCAACACCAATGTTCATGTTTCCTCCTTGGCGGACACCTCGGTTTTCTTACTTACATCCTTTCACTGGCTTCAATAAGATGAACACCCCTGCCGTCATTTACCAACAGCTTTTTTCAACACATCGCGTCCTTTTTTCCGAGTATATAGATATTTATACCGATGGTTCAAAATCAGCTGATCATGTGGGCTACGCTTTTGTGTGCCGAAAAGAGGTTATAAGTCGTAGCTTGCACATTTCGACTTCCATTTTCACTGCTGAGTTGGTAGACATTCGTGAAGCCTTAATGTACATATCCCGACAAAGCTCCAGACGCTTCATCCTGTATACCGATTCACTAAGTGCCCTGGAAGCCTTAGAATCGGTTAGTAATCGCCACCCCCTCATTTTTGAAGTGCTCAGTTTGAAGCATCGTCTGGCATGTCGCGGATATAGTATTTGGTTTTGCTGGGTTCCCAGTCATGTGGGGATCAAAGGTAATGAACTGGCTGATGAGGCTGCAAAAACCTCATTTGTTTTCGTGAATGAGCCCATACCAGCATGTGACCTCAATAGGGCCGTCAGGAATTTTATATACTCAAGCTGGCAAGAGCATTGGAGCTCGCAGGTTTCTAACAAACTTCATGCAATCAAACCGATTATTACGTCTTGGCCCCCACTTCTAAAGAGGAGAAAAGACGTTTTGATCACACGTTTGCGAATTGGGCACACTCGCGTGACACATGCACACCTGTTGTTGAATGAAAGCGCTCCATCTTGCGATTTTTGCGGGGATGCTGTAACAATCCTTCATATCTTAACCGAATGTAAAGGTCTTAAACGTTTTTACGAAAACTATTTTAATACGTTATCACCCAGTCTCAACGTTTTATTGGGGGAATCCCCCCATCCTTCACTTTTTAACTTTCTTTTGCACACTGGCGTGTTTTATCTTATTTAATGTTGTTTTACTTATGTTTTTTTATTCTTTCTTATATATCACTTGTTTTAATGTTGGTCTTTTATACATGTACTGCTTTTATAACTTTATACTTTTATACCTTTTCTCATCTTTTACACTTTTTAGACTTTGTCACCTTTAATTTCTGACTGTTTTTACCGTCATGGCTTTTATCACATGTATGTATATATATATATATTATTCATATTCGGGTTTTATCATGTGTTTGGCGCAGTGTGTCCTCTCTGGACCTGATCTAGAATCATTGATTTTTATCTTATGGTTTCTTATACCTGGCTGTATACTGGATGGGGAAACCCCATCCAGTTTGTTTCTTTTGTTTAACTATCGTTTTTCAGTTTTTACGATATGTTTGGCGCAGCATGTCCTCTCTGGACCTTGCGCCATTAAACCCCAACCAACCAACCCTTTTATCTCCGGTGGTGGATCTGCATCGTCGCCTTTGTCGTCGAGGTTTCAGTGTTTCGTTCTGCTGGGTGCCGGGTCATGTCGGCATAGCGGGTAATGAGCGTGCAGATGCTGCGGCTAAAGGTGCCGTGCATCGTCTGGTTCAGCCTATTCCAATCACCTATTTGAAGTCCGCTGTCAAAAAGTTAGTTTGGCATGAGTGGCAGTTAGATTGGGACCTACAAGTTGAGAACAAGCTGCGACATGTTAAACCTCGTATTGGCTCTTGGTCATCTGCTGGACTTCGCCGTGCAGACGTAGTACTTACACGTTTGAGAGTTGGGCATACTCTTTTGACACATCGGCATTTGCTGATGGGTGAGGATGCCCCTCTGTGTGAACACTGTAAGGCTCCGCTTTCAGTGTCACACGTCTTGACGTCTTGCCCTAGTCTGCAGTCTCACTATAACAGGTTTTTCGGTTGTAGTTCACCCAATTTGTCAGATCTGCTGGGGGAACCACCCCATCCTTCTCTTTTTGCCTTTTTGTTTTGTACAAATTTTATAAAGTGCATTTGCTTTTCTGATTGATTTTATTGTTAAAATTTTAGCACTTTTCATTATTTATGTAACCATTCATCTCATCTAAACATTTTATAAAGTTTTATATATCATAGTTTTTATCCCTTTTATGCATCATTAACTTATATATATATATTTATAACGTCTACACCGCATTTTTACTACTTTTTTATACCTGTTTTACACTCTTTTATGTCATTTTATTAAGAAATGGTGTTGGTTTCGTACCTGTAATTTCTGTCGTTGGTTCGTGTCAGTCGGTTTTCTATAAACTTTTTTCCCGCCTCTGTCTTGTGTTTGGCGCTTTATGTCCTATTTTGGACCTTGCGCCATAAAACCCCAACCAACCAACCGCATATGTTCAGGTGCTTTTCGTACCTCACCCGTGAAAAGTCTGTATGTAACTTGCTCAGAACCATCCTTAGATTCCATTCGTCGTCAGTTGTCGCTAGAATACTATTTTCGCGTTCTCTCCCATCCTTCGCATCCTTCCCATGACCTCCTGCTAGATAGCCAACCTGATATTTTGTACAGCCATCGTCCCTCTTGTGTCCCACCATTTGGACTGCGTGTGCGAAATATCTTGCGGGACTCGGAGCTGGAGAAGATTGAGGTTCAGTCAACACCAATGTATGTTTTCCCACCTTAGAGAACGCCTCGGTTTTCATACTTGCGTCCTTTTGCCGTATTCAATAAGTCAAACACCCCTGCTATTGTTTACAAACAGCTTTTTGAATCTAATCGTGTCCTTTTCTCTAGGTATATAGATGTGTATACAGATGGCTCGAAATCAGCAGACCACGGCTTTAGTATGCCAGAATGAGGTAGTTAGTCGAAGCCTACATATTTTTGCTTCGATATTCACTGCCGAGCTTGTAGCCATTCGTGAAGCTCTGAAATACATCTCATGTTTCATACTTTACACCTATTCCCTAAGCGCCTTGGAAGCCTTAGAATCGGACGGAAATAATCACCCTCTTGTCTTAGAAGTGATTACTTTGAAGCATGGTTTGGAATGTCGTGGGTATAGTGTTTTGTTCTGCTGGATTCCCAGTCATGTGGGAATCAAGGGCAATGAATTAGCTGATGAATCTGCAAAAGCCTCGTCTGATTTTATGAATGAGCCCTTACCACTGTGTGACTTTAAACATGCTATAAAAAATCTAATATATACAAACTGGCAAGAGCATTGGCGCATGCAGGTGTAACAAACTTTATAGCATTAAACCGACGATATCTTCTTGGTCCCCACTCGTATACAGGAAGAAAGACGTCCTGTTAACCCGTTTACGAATTGGGCACACCCGGTTGACTCATGCACACCTATTGTTTAATGAAAACGCTCCATCTTGCGAGGTTTGTGGGGAAGCTCTATCTATTCTCCACCTTTTAACCAAATGTAAAGGTTTTAAAAGTTTCTATCAAAAATATTTTAATTCTTCCTCACCTATCTCAATGGTTTATTGGGGGAATCTCCCCATCCTTCTCTTTTTACCTTTTTATGGCACACTGGTATGTTTTATCAAATTTGATAACTTGTCTTTTTTTATGTGTTGTTTTTAACTTTTGATGTGGTTCCCACTTGGGTACCGGAACTGTTTTTATCATCCTTTTTATTTCGATGTTTTATCACCTTTTATGTAAAAATTTTATTACTTTTTGTATATCGCCATTTTTGTCATCTTATACATCTCACCATTTTTGTGATATTGTACATCTCACCATTTTTTCCTATGCTGTTGTTTTTGGTATGTCGGACTTTATATATGCTTTGTGGTTTCGCTTTTAACAAGTGTTTGGCGCAGCTTGTCCTCTCAGGACCTTGCGCCATTAAATCTCAACCAACCAACCAAATTAAATTCTTTACAAAGTATCTTCATAAATGGTGACATCATGTCAAAAGTAATGTTCAAATGTTCGGGAGCGAGTGGTAAATCATCGTGCATTTCGAATAGACTCTCTGGATAATATAAATCCGTCTCATTAAAATACCCTCTAGGATCGTCAAGAGACGTTTCCAAAATATTAAACTCGTTAATTTCGGAGTGCGTCAACCATGAAAAGTTACCGATCGGGAGAGGTTGACTCATGACATAGCCGTACAAATTGTTCGCGTCCAAAGCGACGATATAAGAGTTCGGGGTTATAACATTCTGGAAATAGAGGGTTATTAGCAGCTACATAACGTTCGCCGAGAAATGTTATCCCACCCCTTAGTTTATTTTCCAACCACACGTAATTATCAACATCAGAAATTAATTCAAGCTCAATTTTGCTCATTTTAAGACCCGCATTCCAACTAAGATGTGCTCCAGTTATAAAATGAATTGGATCTAATTCATAATATTTTGAAGATGCGCGTCGGAAAGTCGTAAATACTTCCGCTAGCAAAATCACATCTACATTCTGATAGAGTTCTAAATAATCGGCGAATGTTTCACATTTAAATGTGTTAAACACCAATACCGCGTGGTCATATTCTTCTTGGGAAATTATAGTACCAGTGAGCACGTTGTAAAAACCTTCTTTAGACAGAAATACTGA
Organism: Dolomedes plantarius; assembly: GCA_907164885.2. NCBI lineage: Eukaryota > Metazoa > Arthropoda > Arachnida > Araneae > Dolomedidae > Dolomedes > Dolomedes plantarius. Next base: position 5,565,414 of record OU015499.1, read on the forward strand.
AAGAGACATGTTTGCCATGTTCGTTAAATAGGAGTATGGAAACACACCTTCTTTTCTTAACAAGTGTCTGTCGGGGTGATCATCAAAAAAAGCATTAAAAATTTTAAAAGGGTGATTCGAATCATTCAAACTTTGTACAAGTTTTTCTAGAGACGCGTCCAAGAATTGGTATGAATCTAAAAATCGGATATTGTCTAATGTAAACAATGTAAATTTTTCTATAGTTGAGGGAATAATTTCAATGTATCTTGCATATTCCGCAGGCATGTGTTTTAATATTAAATGGCTATCGTAGTTTTTGAAATTATGTATTACCACTAGTACGAAATAGGTAGTTCCGTAATTTAAGTTACAGAAAGAATGGGCGTGGCCTCTAAAAAATCCAGTAAAATGGCAATGGTTCGCGTGTTCTGATTTGTGACGGTAAAAAATCCTTCTTACAAATATGGCAACGATCTGGGTTAATATCGATTGTGACTTCTTCATTCATCGGCATAATTTCTTTAATTTTCGATATTATTTTAGTACATATTTTTTTCAAGCTTTTTAAGAAAACAAACATAGCAACCTCGCCGCAATAATATTTATGATACGCTATTTTATCTTCATAATCTGTTACAAAAACAGCAAAACTTAATGGGGTGTGTTTTTCTAATGGAGTCGAAAAGCTGCTACAGGTGGAAGGCGCGACCGTGCATATTTTTTCTGTCATACTCTCGAAATCCGCATAAATTACATACGGATGGTAACTCATTTTTGCTAAATTTTTGAATTCTAAAATACGATCGGAGGGTACAGAAGTTTTTTAAAGTTTATTTTTGCAGCATAAAATTTCATGCCTTTGCAGAGTGGAGGCGCGGGAAAAGCCGTTCAGACATGATTTGCAAAAATATTTACAATTTGTTTTGGAACTTAATAATCTTTTAAAATTCGTTATTAGAAAAAAATGTTCTTTGTACAATAATAAATCTACAGATCGCAGGAATGTTGTTTTTTTTAAACGTAAATTGGGAAAACCTCGTTTTCTTCGAAACCGTACACACAAATTGATATTTTATTTAATTCTTCAAATTTGGGAATATTTTTCAATGACATGGGAAATTTCAAACCAGTCGTTTGACACAAGTTTATATATTTTAAATAATGTTGATAACGACGGTTGTTATTGGTTTGGGTGAACAGCTTAGCGGCTATGCTGTATAAGAAACAAAACCCATCCTTGCAAGTAATGTTAAGCAGCGCTTATTTATTCTTTAACTTTGTCTGTAGCTCAACGGATTTACATCCTCCGCGAGGGATCGAATACCGACCGATATGAAGGTCTAAAAAATTAATTTTTTTGATTGTCCATCCGCTACCATTTTTTATAAATTGATCAATAAAATCAAATAACTTGTTGAAACAATTTGAAACAGAAGTGTCGATTTGAAACCTGGACAAAATACGTTCACATTTTGAACATAAGTAAAATGCCTGGGTGATTTCAGATGGTTCGCACTCGTTTTTGACAAACAGTATACTAACACAAAGTAATAATCTAATTCTTAACAACAAATTTGTGTCTAAAATGTTTTTTATTTTTGATTTAACTCTAGTGTATACCACATAGGGATCGCGGTCATCTCGAAATATTGCTCTGTACGTTTGTAAATACCCGCGATGAGCATGTTCTAATAACTGAAACATTATGTTTATTAACTCAAACTGTAGTGATAATTAAAAACTAGATTTTTCTTTTAAAAACCCAAAATAATTAGGAAAAAATATCTGAAATTTCTTTTCAAATTATTTAAACGCACACCCAAAAAGTTTACATAAAGAATATTAAAAATATATTTTTAAGATGTATATGTAATATTAAAACAATCACACTTAAATCAATCAAAAATTGTTCTTTGAAAAAAAACAGTCATCCAGCATTCAGATGGGTTGAAAGGGCTTTCAAACCCTCTCTTAATACCCCGAGCTGGGCCAGAGGTATATTAAACCTATTTCGTACATCCAATCCTTCTTTCTTGTAGAGTCCTATATAGTTGGAGTTGCGATATGACTTAATCTCTCTCTATATATTTTTTCCGATGTATGCAACGAATGGTTTTAAGTTTGACGTTTCTATGTTTTCGTCGGGTGCCAAGTTTAGGGTGCAATCCCTCGATTTTGATGTAGACGGCTCCGATGGTTGGAGTAGAGCTTGGGTTTGCCCTCCCAAATCGTTATCCTCTTCGTCGTCGGATATATTGAGTACATTTAATTTGACTCTTTTATTAGAATAATGCAGAACTCTATCTAAATCAAAAAAGGGGAGAGGGAAATTTATAAATATATATATTTCCTATAACCTAAATAAACAACATTTTTAAATACTTTCTGGTTAATCTGAAATCACACACGCACACGCTATGTGCAGAAACTAAAACATTATTTAACCGGATAGATATTAATAACAGAAAAATGTCATACCATTGAAATTGGATGCCATGGCGTTGAAGAATTGATGAAAATACACTAGTTGATCGAGACAAGCAGGCGAATGTGTATGCTACACAAAATTTCAACCCTTTATATACAATATTAGACCGATTCCATAACCCTTCAGGGAAGTAACTGTTTAAATAACGCCCAAACCTTTCTTAACACATCGCAATATTAAAAAAAAAAAACCTGCGTAAGTTTTTTTCCCCCCGACAAAAAATTATACCATTCTGCAATGAGATCCGGGTAGGTAATGAATCAACTGAAAAGCAATCATTTCGCCTCCTTGACCTTCTTCGCGATAGATCCTTGCATTACGATATTAGAAAAAAAATATGCGATTCTGTTTTCGAACAACAAACGTTATTTTTTGCACAACCATTATAATTAAAATTTCTCGCCATGAAAACACAGGATGCTTAAAAACACCGGGTTTGGCTTATACATGCTTTTGAGCGAACCTCCCGCTGAAGTAATAATAGGGTTTAGATGTCAAGTAATAAATTAGGTCCGCGTCATCATCATAGAAAACAAATTTCGAAGGCATGGGAGAATTATAGTGTGGGTTAATTGCCCCATCTCAAAAGAAGAAAAAAAAACTAACGCTTCGACCTCGCACAAGGGAATGGATTTGTTTTTCGTATACCTATAATCTTCAGAAGGAAAATTTCAGAGGCCGCGAACGTGTTCCTCCTGCACGTCCTATCTGCTGCATTAAAGAAAAATCGATTTTTCACGTGCGTATAGAAAAAAAAAAGTATTGCGTCGCATATACATTAACAGTTATATATATTCACAATAAATCGGCATCGATCATAAGAGAAAACTATGTCAATGTTTAATTCATTTTTACCCTAAGCGAAATATTCTATACATGTATACCAAATTGGTTTGTTTTTTTATGTCGCCACAGATTCTATTTAATGAGCGACAAATTACAATTAACAATTTACTCGTTCTCTGTCATTTTTTCTTTTTTAATTAAGACTGCAAGATATATAGAATTCATCCAGGTGGGAAAAAATTGATTCTATATTACACAATTTTATTACACAAGTTAAATTTAATGACTCAGAAAATTTTTTGGATACCTGAGTATAGTTAAATATACGTCTACCTATAGGCAGAGTATATTTAAAGGCACGATTTATTTTTATTTCTTTTATAGGAAACATATCATGAAGTTTATCAAATATACTATTGAAGTTTATATTATTAAGTTTAAGGTTAGTAAAATTTAGTACACAATGTGTTATTATCTGAATTTTGTTTTTTATATAAGTTTATTTTTAAATGTTTTACCCGTGTTAGTATTAATTCATATACGAGATGCTGATAATGATAATTCTTTATTTTCGTATTTAAAAATAGTTGATAAAGCTTAATGATATGTTTTTTAACGATAGAAAAAATCCAAGCTTTTAATATTTTATATTTATAATCAATTATAAACCTTTCCTGAAAACTTATTAAGGCATTTTTATATATGTTACTATCAAAAGTCTTACTTTTATTATAACTTTTACCTCTTTTAGTTCTTTTTGAGGACAGTGTATCTTCAATTAGATTAGGGTAAATAGGTTGAGCTGACACATCAGTAAAATTAAATTTAACTATATTTTTCTGTTTATACATTTGATTAAGGCCATATGGAAAGAGAGTTTTATGTTTTTGCATATAAATATTTTCATAATATAACCTTTCAGAGGGTGATTTAATTATATCAAGTATGGAGATTACAATATTTTCAAAATTATGTTTTTTGAAGTGATCAAATTCAATGTTAAGTGGTTGACTATTTAGTGTATTATATTTTTTTATATTAGAACGGTGTAAATTTATTCTAATATGTAGTGGATTAGAAGTTTGTCCTATATATTCCATATGGCAACAATTACAAGTGAGTTTGTATATACAATTATAAGTTTTGCAGAAATTTTGTTTTTTTTGAATTTACTTGTATTTGTGAATTATCTGCAAGGGGACAAGTTTTACATAGCTTATTAGTGCATTTATCAAAAACCAACACCTTTTGCCTGACTTTATAACATGGAGAGGGCACAGAGAAAGAGGATGAAGTTAATTGGTAACTGTTTGACGATCCATTGATACCCCAATAAGTATCAATGTACCGAGCATTGACATCATTAGTATGATATACCAAATTGCCAGTCACTAGATATTTTTTACTATAGCTCATATTAAGAAAGTATAGGTTCAATTGAACCTACATATTAGCTTAGTAAAAAGCTTAAGAGAATATAAAGAACAATTTATGTAACATCTAAAACTAAACAATAGAAGTATATTTTGAGTAATATAATTTTATACACTAATAATGTGATTAACTATTCTTAGAAAATTAATTTTTAACTTGCAAAACATAATTAATGATTTTACCTATTTACAGGCCTGAGTGTTAGTTATTATTAATAATCATAATAAAACTTGGAGCAACGAAAGAAGGGTTGTTTTGTTGTGATCATTTATATTGCAGCATACACATATAACATTCCCCCCTTCCCCCCAGCACTAAAAACTGCACGCCATAATATTACAAATTATTAAAAAATAGACTTTAAAAATGTCCACATACCTTTATCCTTTCCAATTGTCGTCAACAAACGGTACGTCACCTTGCAGTATGTTTTCTGTTCTCTGTCGCTTTTTTTTCAGTTATAAGATCTTCTATTCCTTCCGATTGTGGGGTTGGTAGCTCAATCTCCAGAAGTTGTTTTCCCTGTTTCCCGGGACCTGGATAGACGTACTTCAAGTCCTGTAAAAAATTAAAAATTCGCTCGCCTTCAGAGAGCTCTGTCTGAAGGCGACGTCTTCGGTAAAAAAAGACAGCCATTCCTTGACTGATGCTCTTGGAGTTGCGTCTGGAGCTCAAAGCAAGCTTCAGATGCTTATTTTAGTTTTCCAACGAACTTATAGTGTTTGAGCGATCAGTCCAGCCCACAAACTCACCGGTGCTGTGGTTTGTAGTTTTGTGAATAGCTGACGGGAAAAGAACATCAATATTTTCATATTGGCGTGCAGAGTCGGTGCTGGTTGGTTGGTTGGTTGGTTGGGGTTTTATGGCGCAAGGTCCAAAATAGGACATAAAGCGCCAAACACAAGACTGGAGCCAAAACACAGTATATATAAAACACAGCTGAAAAAACGGATTGGTCACCAACACTTTTGTTAATAATAGCACATACACACCACAGAAAAATCAATTAAGATGCAATAAAATTGTGTAAACACGATAACATTCAAGGTTGAAAAACAGAGATGGTATATACAAATGGTAAAAGCGATTATAAGTAAAGATTATAAAACCAATGTTATATAAAAGCATTAAAAAATATAAGAAAAGTTGATAAAAAGATTTAATGATATGAACGATGAAATTTAGAATTTAAAAGTTTCACATTAAAATCAATCTGAAAAGCAAATACTTTTTATAAAACCAGTGGCGAATAAAAAGGGAAACAGAGAAGGATGGGGGGGCTCCCCCAACAAATCAGGCAGATTGGGTGAACTAGACCCAAAAAAACGATTGTAGCAAGGCTGCAGAACAGGACAAGATGTCAAGATATGTGACACTGAAAGTGGAGACCGACAGTGTTCACATAGAGGGGTATCCTCGCCCATCAGCAAATGCCGATGTGTCAGGAGGGAGTGCCCAATTCTCAATCGTGTGAGCATGACGTCTACACGACGCAGCGGAGCACATGTCCAAGCACCAATGCATGCCTTAACCTGTCTCAGTTTGTTATTGACTTGCTCATTCCAATCTAATTGCCACTCCTGTCGAACTAGATTTTTGACAGCGGACTTCATATCGCTAATAGGAACATGCTGATTCAGACGATAAGCGGCACCTTTAGCCGCAGCATCTGCCTGCTCGTTACCCGTTATGCCGACATGACCCGGCACCCAGCAGAACAAAACACTAAAACCACGACGACAGAGGCGACGAAGCAGATCCACCACCGGAGATAGAAGGGAATGGGAGTGGGACACTTCACCATTCTCCAAGTTCTCTAACACGCTGATGGAATCTGTATATACGATGAAACGTCTACATCTCTGACGGGAGATATACTTTAATGCCTCGTGTACGGCGACAAACTCTGCTGAAAAAATAGAAAGACAGTTGGGAAGTTTATAGCTACTAACGTCTCTGCCACAGACGTAGGCACATCCAACATGATCTCCTGTTTTAGAGCCGTCGGTATAGACACCAACATAGTTAGGGTAACTAGCGAGGTGCGACGCAAAAAGCTGGCGATACACCACAGGATCCGTACTTGACTTCACAAAACCCTGGAAAGGGCGCAAGTATGAAATCCTGTGATTACGCCAAGGTGCAAAAGGCAAGGTCGGACGCAGCAAGACATCCGTATCACGGAGAGACGTCGAAGAAAGGAACGTCCTCATGCGAAGTCCGAAAGGTGGAATGCAAGATGGCCGATTTTCAAAAAGTCGGTCAAACTGACTGTCAAGAAGAACAGCATGGAGTGGGTGATTAGGTTGCGATAGGACACGGAAGTACAACTGAAGCGACAATTGCTTGCGAATAGATGGTAAAGAAGGCTCACCGCAGATGACATTTAAACTCTTTACGGGAGATGTTCTGAAAGCACCAGAACAGATTCGAAGGGCGGAATGATGAATCGTGTCCAGTTTCCGTAGCACGGAAAAGCGTGCGGAACCGTACACGGCGCATCCATAATCCATTTTCGATCGAATGACCGCGCGATAAACCCGGAGCATGGTAGCTCGTTCAGCTCCCCAGGACGTGTTCGATAGAACTTTCAGCAAGTTTAGAGCCTGCTCAGACTTCCGCCGCAGATACATTACGTGCGGGAGGAAAGTTAGCTTACTATCAAACAACACGCCCAAGAAACGAACCACGTTCTCTACGGCTATCAGGGACTCACCTAGGAATATTTGCGGGTCAGGATGCAAACCTCTGCGTTTGCAAAAATGTACACAAGAGGTTTTTTCGGTCGAAAACTTAAATCCGTTCTCCGAACACCATGTCATCATGCGAGAGATTGCAATTTGCAGTTGTCGTTCAATGTAACGCATATCCTTGCTTTGGCAGGAAATCTGCAAGTCGTCAACATATAGATTGCCCTGAACAGATGGTGGTAAGCACATTAAAATTCCATTAATTTTCAGAGAGAACAGTGTAACACTAAGTACACTTCCCTGAGGAACACCTTCTTCCTGAATGTAAACATCGGAAAGTGTGGTACCAATGCGAACTTGAAATTCTCGTAGTGACAAGAAGTTCGCAATGAAAATCGGCAAGTGGCCACGGAAGTTGTTATTGTAAAGGTCACGAAGAATGCCATATCGCCAAGTCCGGTCATAAGCCTTTTCGATGTCAAAGAAAACTGACACTAAATGGTTTCTTCTGACAAAGGCGTTGCGAACTTCAGATTCTAAGGCAATGACGTTATCCATCGTAGACCGGCCACGCCGGAAACCGCTTTGTAAGGGTGACAGATAAAGCTCGGTTTCTAGTACGTACACTAACCGATTGTTTACCATGCGTTCTAGTAGCTTACACAAACAGCTCGTGAGTGCAATTGGACGGTAATTATTCGGGTTAGTAGCATCCTTTCCCGGTTTAGGAAAGGGAATCACTATTGCCCTACGCCAAGAGGTTGGGAAAGTATGTTCCTCCCAGATTCTATTAAACAAATACAGTAAATTACGGAGCGAGCTGCGAGAGAGATGCTGTAGCATCGCATAACTAATGCCATCGGGACCCGGGGAAGTCATCCGAGTCTGCCGAAGGCAATTCTCCAACTCGTTCTCCGTAAAGGGGCAGTTGTATGACAGGTTGGACTGAGTTTCAAAACGCAAGGGCCTAGACTCGGCACGCAGTTTGTGTCGCATGAAGGTGGTCTGGTAAGACGACGCACTGGACACACAACTAAAAGCGTTGCCAATGGCGTTACCAATGTCCTCTACGGTCGACAGGGTAACGCCATCTTGGACGATGCATTTTAGGGGCTGGTCAGAATATAATCCCATGCACTTTTTCACTTTCGTCCAAAGCTGCTTACCCCCTCAGGGGGTTTACCTTCTTTGGTAAACACGGGCTTCACAACCCCGAGGTACCCTAGTGTCTTTTTCTCTCTCCGTGGGGTTTACTTTCTTTGGTAAATGTGGGTGTCGCGTACCCAGTGTCCCATAGCGATCCGTCTCTTTTTCTCTTCTCCTATCCTCTCTTTTTTGTTGAATTCTTTCTGGGCTTTTTTTCCTCTCCATCTGGAGCTTAAACTACTATCTTTAGTTGCTGTTTTCTTTTTTAAACCCTATGTGTGTTTTTTGTTTGTCTCTTCTTAGTTAGAAAAAAAATAAAAATCAAAAAAATGTAAAAAATAATAAAATGGACAAAAAAAAGGTTTTGTGCTATCTGTCCCCTTCGGAGCCTTCATGGTTACAAAACCGATCTCGCCCCTCAGGGGGTTTACCTTCTTTAGGTAAACACGGGTGTCGCAATCCCGAGGTACCCCAGCGAACTTTCCCTCCTTTCCCTTTTCTTCTCCTCTCGTCCTTCTACTTTTACCTTTTTTTCTCCCTCGTTGCGGTTACCTCTTCGGAGGTGAGGGCTCCTCATCAGAAGCTGTAGCCATTCTGTGCTTCTAGCTTCTAATGGCGATCAACTGCCCACGTGTTTGCCGTGCGTGGAGACCCGTGTCCCAGGAAATGGGGATCCTGGTAGTTGAGGGGTTTTATTCTTCGCCATAATGTGGGCTTTAGTAAGATAACGCTCCAACACACTACTTTGGCCCTTGCTTCAGGTAAACGGGAGGTGCACATTGGTCCCGTGTGTACCAATCGGCTGGTCGGTTAGACATTGTTCACTGGCTCAGGGCTAAGCAACCGGTCATTGGCCGCGCGCGTATAGTTCCCGGTTAGCACTGGCGCAGTAACCGGCGTCCCCTTGTTGAGCTCCATGGTGGGTGGTGCCGCCGGGGACCGAACATACGGCCCATTTATATGGATTCTTTAACCAACGTTCAAACTCGTGTGTTGTCCTCAAATATTTGTCAAGTGTCCCGTTTTTTTATTGTTAAACGTTCGGAAGGTACATTTTCTATGGTGTCGCCCTTCCTGATACAGAAATGCATTAATGGATCTGTAGGCGATGTGAAATCGGTTAAGAAACTTCGGTCTGGTGACCTGTTAGTAGAGGTTTTGACTTCAAAACAAGCGGCGCAACTGTTAAAGGTAACTGCTTTTGGCAATATACCCGTGTCTGTGGCTCCTCATGGCTATCTCAATTCTTCGAGAGGCGTAATTTCGGAACCCGAATTACTACATACCACCGAAGAAGAGATTTTGGAGAATTTGCAACATCAGCTCGTCTCTGCTGTGCGTCGTATCACTATCCGTCGGGATGGGAAAGTACTTCCCACGAAGCATCTCATCCTGACGTTCGATACGCCTAAACTGCCATCATTTGTCATCGCGGGTTATCTTCGATGTCCAACAAGACCATACGTTCAGAACCCTCTCCGTTGCTTTCAGTGCCAAAGATTTGGTCACTCGAAAGCAACGTGTCGTGGATCCGAGGTCTGTGCTCGTTGTGCCCAGCCTGATCACCTCTCAGAGACGTGCAGCGCGCCCGAAAAATGTGTCAATTGTAATGGAAGTCACCCCTCTTACTCACGCTCCTGTCCGAAGTGGATTCATGAAAAGGAAATTCAAACCGTTAGAGCTCATAACAATTTGACTTACGTGGAAGCTCGGAAGCAAGTTGAGGCTCGGACCCCCAGAGTTGGAGTTTCGTACGCTTCTGTAGCTACCACACAAAAAGTTATGTGCACTGCTTCCACACAAACTGATCCACCTCGGAACACAACAGTTCCAGAAAAATGTAAACTAGGTAAAATAGCCACAAATCCGTCTGCAAAGTCTGTTACCCAGAAAGCTAAATCTAGTAGTACTCAGGCATCTACTTCTAAACCTTTAATCAATAAGAAATTAAAACGTGCTGATGTAGTGAAGCGATTGGGTCTTTCTGAAAAAGTGAAAGACCCTCGCAATGTGGCGCGAAAGGAGGAAGATTCCCTCCAAATATGCGCCTCTAATTCGGATCTTTCCGATTCCGATCCTGGGGTGTCCATGGACACCTCCTCTGGCCCACCTGCTGTTCTTTCTCCCTCTCCGCCGTGATGGCCACTCTTTTCTCTTGGAACTGTCGCGGTTTCCGAAATAAACTTTCTGATCTGAAGTCTTTGATCACAGATTACCATCCGGCCTGTGTCGCACTTCAGGAAACTTTCCTGAAGTCAGCAGACACGGCCAAAATACGTCGTTATAGTACTTTTCGGAAGGACAACGTTTCGGGTGTGCGAGCGTCTGGAGGTGTCGCTCTCCTGACCTCTCACAATTACCCGTTTACTGTCCTCTCCTTGAATACTTCACTTCAAGCTGTTGCTGTGCGCGTGCAGATGCGAACATTAATTTCCATCTGCGCCATATACCTGCCGCCTAACGATGTTATTGATCAAAGGACTCTGGACGACTTGGTGACTCAACTTCCGGAACCTTTTATTATACTTGGAGACTTTAATGCTCACAATGTGCTGTGGGGGAGTAGCTGTAACACCGCTCGAGGAAGGCAAGTGGAGCAGTTATTAACTGACCATAATCTTTGCCTCCTCAATAATGGTGATCCTACTCACTTTCACGAGCCATCTCGAACCTTTCACGTAATCGATCTTGCCATCTGTTCACCGTCACTATTTCCATCATGTAACTTCTGGGTTGGGACTGATCTTCGCGGAAGTGACCATTTCCCTGTCTTTGTGTCACTTGCCAGCACGGGATCTTTAGTCTGTCGCCCTGCGCGATTCAAATATGAATCAGCGAACTGGTTGCAATTTACAGACAGTGCGGTAATCACCCAGTCTATGGTCGACGGTGCAATCGATGATGCGGTTCGTCGTGTCTCCGACGTTATAATAATCGCTGCCGAAGCAGCTATTCCTAAGAGTTCACCAAATAGTCGCAGAAATTGGAAGCCGTGGTGGAACCTCGAATGTCGAGAAGCCATGAAAAAACAACGAAAACAGTGGGGGATATTTCGCCGATATCCCACTACTGCTAATTACGTGGCGTTCAAGAGAGCTAGAGCAGAAGCTCGTAGAGTGCGTCGACGTTGTCAAAGAGAGTCATGGAAGAAGTATGTTTCGGGACTGACATCATCCACTCCCAGTAAGCAGCTTTGGACCAAAGTGAAGAAATGCATGGGTTTATATTCAGACCAGCCACTGAAATGCATCGTCCAAGATGGCGTTACTCTCTCTACCGTAGAGGAAATTAGTAACGCCATTGGCAGCGCTTTTAGTTCTGTGTCGAGTGTGTCCTCTTACCCGACCACCTTCATGCGACACAAACTGCGTGCCGAGTCTAGGCCCTTGCGTTTTGAAACTCGGTCCAACCTGTCATACAACTGCCCCTTTACGGAGAAGGAGTTCGGACTTCGAATGAGAACGTTCCTTTCTTCGACGTCTCTCTGTGATACGGATGTCATGCTGCGACCGACTTTACCTTTTGCACCTTGGCGTGATCACAGGATTTCGTACTTGCGCCCTTTCCAGGGTTTTGTAAAGTCAGGTACGGATCCTGTTGTGTATCGCCAGCTTTTTGCATCGCACCGCGCTATTTACCGTAACTATGTTGCTGTTTATACCGACGGCTCAAAAACAGGAGACCATGTTGGTTGTGCCTGCGTCTGTGGCAGAGACGTTAGGAGCTACACCCTTCCCGACTGTTTCTCCGTGTTTTCAGCAGAGTTTTTAGCTGTTCACGAAGCCTTGAAGTACATCTCCCGTCAGAGCAGTAGACGATATATCGTGTATACAGATTCCATCAGCGTATTAGACACTTTGGAGAATGGTGAAGTGTCACACTCTCATTCCCTTTTATCTCCGGTGGTGGATCTGCATCGTCGCCTCTATCGTCGAGGTTTCAGTGTTTCGTTCTGCTGGGTGCCGGGTCATGTCGGCATAGCGGGTAATGAGCGTGCAGATGCTGCGGCTAAAGGTGCCGTGCATCGTCTGGTTCAGCCTATTCCAATCACCGATTTGAAGTCCGCTGTCAAAAAGTTAGTTTGGCATGAGTGGCAGTTAGATTGGGACCTACAAGTTCAGAACAAGCTGCGACAGGTTAAACCTCGCATTGGCTCTTGGCCATCTGCTGGACTGCGCCGTGCAGACGTAGTACTTACACGTTTGAGAGTTGGGCATACTCTTTTGACACATCGGCATTTGCTGATGGGTGAGGATGCCCCTCCGTGTGAACACTGTAAGGCTCCGCTTTCAGTGTCACACATCTTGACGTCTTGCCCTAGTTTGCAGTCACATTATAACAGGTTTTTCGGTTGTAGTTCACCCAATTTGTCTGATCTGCTGGGGGAACCACCCCATCCTTCTCTTTTTGCCTTTTTGTTTTGTACAAATTTTATAAAGTGCATTTGCTTTTCGAATTGATTTTATTGTTAAAATTTTAGCACTTTTCATTATTTATGTAACCATGCATATCATCTAAACATTTTATAAATTTTTATATATCATAGTTTTTATCCCTTTTATGCATCATTAGCTTATATATATATATATTTTACGACGTTTACACTGCTTTTTTTACTACTTTTTTTATACCTGTTTTACACTCTTTTATGTCATTTTATTAAGAAATGGTGTTGGTTTCGTACCTGTAATTTCTGTCGTTCGTTTATGTGAGGCGGTTTTCTATATACTATTTTCCCGCCTCTGTCTTGTGTTTGGCGCTTTATGTCCTATTTTGGACCTTGCGCCATAAAACCCCAACCAACCAACCAACCTACAAAACCGATCTCGACCCACCCAGCCTTGACGCTACTGGGTCCTTGTACCACTCTTCGGCCTCTCCCGCGAGGGACACCGCTTGGGCTCGGGAACGGACCCTGTTGGGGTTGTGTTGGTGGAGAGGAGTGGCGTTTCCATGTTGGTAATGGTTGAGGTACGTTCTCCTTAAACGATCCCAGAGGTAGAGGCCCTTGGTTGCGTTTATCTTCATGGCAGACGTCGCGAGGTAGCGAGAAATCCTTCTCGATTCTGTCGGGGACCGTGCACCAGGTGGACGTTACCTCCCGGCGTCTGTCATTTAGTTACGAAGAATCCGGCGGTTACACTGGTCACGTTAGAAAAGTGTGGAACGACGGGGTCTGGCGGGGGCCCCGAATCGAACTGGAAGTAATCCGTGTTTATAAAAAAGGTTATTATGGCTGCAACTAAAAGTGATTTAGTTACAGCTTCCTGGGCGGATCGCTCTGAGAGCTCATTACTAACTGTTAGTCGGGGACCGAGTACTCGTCCCGTTAATGTAGAAGTAGAAAATAATACTACTTCATCTCACTCCTCGAGGGAACAAATAATGTCTCGCTTTTTTATTATAAAATGTATAGAGGGCAATTTCTGTACAATGTCACCTTTCTTAATACAGAAATGTTTACTTTCATCTGTGGGTACCTTAAGATCTGTTAGGAAACTCCGTTCTGGCGATTTATTGGTTGAGGCGTCAACTGAAACGCAGGCTGTGCAGTTGTTGAAAATAAAAACATTTGGGAACATAGCCGTATCCGTAACTCCACATGCTTATTTAAATTCCTCTAGAGGAGTAATATCAGAGGTCGATCTTCTACATGTCACCGAACAGGAGATCTTAGAGCATTTAAAGGAACAACATGTGTCAGCTGTGCGTCGAATTACTATTCGTCGGGATGGGATAGCACTTCCTACGAAGCATCTCATCTTGACGTTCGAGACACCAAGACTGCCATCTTTCATAATGGCTGGGTATCTTCGATGTCCCATCAGGCCATACGTCCAGAACCCCCTCCGTTGCTTTCAGTGCCAACGCTTTGGACACTCGAAGGCATCGTGTCGTGGTTCCATGGTCTGTGCCCGTTGTGCCCAGCCTGGCCATCCCTCCGAGACTTGCAACGGAACACCAAAATGTGTCAACTGCCAAGGTAATCACACCTCTTATTCACGTACATGTCCGAAGTGGATTACTGAAAAGGAAATTCAGACCATAAGGGCCCACAAAAATATATCGTATATGGAAGCGCGAAGACAGGTGGATGCTAGAACTCCCAGGGTTGGTGTTTCATACGCTTCTGCTGCCGCCTCGAAAAAAATCATGTGTACAGCCTCTACGCAAACTGATTCGAATCTCCTTTATTGTAGCCCACAGAAAAGTAATAACAATAGTACACCAGCTGTAATACCTTCCGATTCCCAGAATGGAAGGAATGAGAAACCAAAACCTAAATTTCTGAAAAAGAACAATAAAAATAAAACAGGCACACAAACCGCCAATCCAGTAAACTCTTCCAAATCCGGAAACGACGAAATATCAAATTCACAAAATTTACCGCAATCAAAACGTCCAAAAAAACAATCTGAACCCATCCCCGTAAAATTGACTCGCAAAGACTTTCTTAAAAATAGACCAATCACACCTGAGCCTCATGAACTAGATACAGATGAATCCCTTAAGGTTTATGTCTCCCCAGAGGAAGATATGTTAACGGACAGCTCGTCGGATTCGGATGCAGTTGCATCCAATTCCGCTAGCTGATAGTCCGTTTCTTTTCCCTTTCCTTGGGAAATTTAAATAAAACTTTCATTATGACATCTATTATTTCGTGGAACTGCCACGGCTTCCGCAACAAACAAGACAATATTAAAACCTTGATTTCTGACCATAACCCAGCCATTTTCGCACTACAAGAAACATATTTAAAAAACACCGACAATATAAAAATTCGAAGGTACAGCACCGTTAGAAAAGAACGCGATATTGGTGGAAGAGTATCAGGAGGAGTAGCACTTCTAATATCTCATGACTACCCATCCACTGTCATTCCACTTAAAACAAATTTACAGGCTGTTGCAGCGCGTGTCCACATCCGTCAACTCACTACCATTTGCACCGTCTATCTACCACCAAACGAACCTATTAACAGAAACTCTTTGGCTAATCTTTTAACACAACTTCCGGCCCCTTTTATAATAGTTGGAGATTTTAACGCCCATAGCCCACTTTGGGGTAGCCCGAACACTAACAATAGAGGACAAGAAATAGAAATATTCGTATCTGACTTCTCACTCTGTGTCTTCAACAATGGTGAGAATACTTATTTTCATCAACCTACCAAAACCTTCCATGCAATAGATCTAGCCATAGGTTCCCCTTCAATTCTGCCCTTTTATAATTTTTGGGTTTCAAATGACTTACACAATAGCGATCATTTTCCGGTTTTTCTCTCCTTGCTGACAGCTGATTCTAATGCCGTTTCTTCTCTACCCCGCTACATTTATGACAGAGCTGACTGGCCAACTTTTACATCCCTTGCTATCATCACCAAGCAAATGATGGTGGGCGACATTAATAGTGCTATTCAAAATATTACTTCTGTTATAATTAACGCAGCTGACGCATCCATCCCTAAATCCTCTTCTAGAAAGCGTAAAAACAGGAAACCGTGGTGGTCAGAGGAATGTCTTATTGCTAAGAAAAAACAGCAAAAGGCATGGGGCATCTTTCGCAGATACCCAACAACAGAAAATCTTATATCTTTTAAACATGCAAAAGCTAATGCTAGGAAAGTACGGCGACGCAGCCAGAGGGAATCATGGATTAAGTATGTCTCCCATATATCGTATAACACACCGTCTAAACAATTGTGGTCAAAGGTTAAAAAGGCAATGGGCTTATATACGCAACAACCACTTTCTTGCTTAAATCTCAATGGCCAAATAATCTCAGACTTACCAGAAATAGCAAATGCAATAGGCACCTCCTTCTCTTCTTCCTCTTCTGCTGCTTCTTATCGGGACTCTTTCTTGAAGATCAAACAAAAATCTGATAGCCGTTCTCTGAACTTCAACTCAGTCTCCACATTTTCCTACAATAGCCCCTTTACTGAAACAGAACTTATTAGCAGCCTTCATAATACTCGAAATACTTCTCCAGGACCAGATGACATTACTTACAATATGCTAAAACACCTTCCTCGTCGTTCCCTTAATAATCTGCTTTATTTGTATAATAGGATTTGGAATGAGCATGTTTTTCCTGCTGCCTGGTACAAAGCTATCGTTATCCCTTTCCCGAAGCCCGGGAAAGATGCTACAAATCCTAACAATTATCGACCCATTGCCTTAACTAGCTGCGTCTGCAAACTGCTAGAAAAAATGATAAACAATCGCCTAGTTTTTACATTAGAGACGAAGAACCTTATTGTTCCATTTCAGAGTGGGTTTAGAAAGGGAAGATCCACCATAGACAATGTAATTGCTCTCGAATCTGACATTAGGAGATCATTTCTCCTAAAAAACCATTTTATATCAGTTTTTTTTGACATTGAAAAAGCATACGACCGTACTTGGCGTTATGGAATTCTCAGAGATCTTTTTGACTTGGAGTTTCGCGGAAATCTCCCTATTTTTATTAAAAATTTTTTAGCTACCCGAGATTTTCAAGTTCGTATTGGCAATGTCTTGTCCAACCTTTTTACCCAAGAAGAAGGGGTTCCCCAAGGGAGTGTCCTCAGCGTCACTCTCTTCTCAATAAAAATTAACAATATTTTAAAACAGCTTCCACCTTCCGTGCGGGGAAGTCTTTATGTGGACGACTTACAGATTTGCTGCCAGGGAAAAGACATGCGATTCATTGAACGCCAACTTCAAACTGCAATTCGACGAATCTTGACTTGGAGTGATGAAAACGGTTTTAAATTCTCACCAGACAAAACCTCTTGTGTGCACTTTTGTCGTAAACGTGGGATCCATCCGGATCCCGAAATTTTCATTGAAGACCAGAAGATAAATGTTATTGATTCTGTACGTTTTTTAGGTGTCATATTTGACAGGAAACTAACCTTTCTTCCACATGTTGTACAGCTGCGTAAAAAATGCGAGAAATCACTTAATATGCTTAAAATTTTAGCAAATACATCTTGGGGAGCTGATCGGACATCTATGCTCCGCATATACAGGTCGGTAATCCGATCAAAGCTTGACTACGCCTGTGCATCTTATGACTCTGCTCGCCAATCCGTCCTACGCAAACTTGACACGGTGCACCACAGTGCACTTCGTCTATGTTCTGGTGCCTTTCGTACTTCACCCGTTCAAAGTCTCTATGTAGATTGTCACGAACCATCTTTATCTCACACTCGTCACCAACTTTCATTGAACTACTTTTTTCGGGTGCTGACTCATCATGCGCATCCATTACGTGACATCTTACTCGACAGACGGTACGACACCCTCTACAAAAATCGGCCATCCTGCATCCCGTGCTTTGGGTTACGTATGCGTTCTTTGATCGAAAACACCACTCTGGATGATTTAAATGTGTGTGAACGTCCCTTATTTGACTTTCCTCCTTGGAAGAAAAAATCTATATCATATATTAATCCCTTTCGTAATTTTAACAAAACCGACACCGATTCATCCATATTTAAACAACTTTTTTACTCTCATCGTCACAGTTTCTCTAAGTATAAAGATATTTATACGGACGGATCGAAGACAACACATCATGTCGGTTGTGCCTTTGTTTTTAATTCTGATATTCATAGTTTTAAACTTCATTCCTCATGCACTGTTTTTACTGCGGAAATTTTAGCCATCAAACAAGCACTTGATTTTATCGCCAATCATCAAAATAAAAATTTTATCATATACTGTGACTCTTTGAGCGTACTCGAGAGCTTAAAGTCTGGAAACAATAGTCATCCTTTAGTCTCATCTGTCATAACTCTCCATCATCGGTTAAAATGTCGTGGTTTCAGTATTCTGCTTTGTTGGATCCCAGCTCATGTTGGAATCCCTGGCAATGAACTTGCGGACACAGCAGCAAAAGATTCCAGAACAGTTTTAGATCACCCTATCCCTTTCTCTGACGTCAAACACACCATTAAAAATTTTATTTTCAATAACTGGCGTTCAGTATGGAATCTCCAAGTAGATAATAAACTTCATCACATCAAACCCGTCATCTCTATCTGGCCTCCACTATATCCAAGAAAACTTGACGTCATGATCACCCGTCTAAGAATAGGACATACTAGAGTCACTCACAGACATTTGTTGGAGGGGGAAGATACCCCAATTTGCTTTCATTGCAACTGTGACCTTACGATTTTGCATATTTTAACTGATTGTACTGGACTAACCAATTTTTACTCTAAATTTTTTGGTTCTGCTTCACTCACCTTAAAAGATCTTTTAGATGAAACACCTCACCCTGCTATTTTCAGTTTTTTGAAAAGTACCGGTTTTTACCCGCTGATTTAATAGCTTTATCCTTGTTTTCTTTCTTTTTGTATTATTTGACTGCAATCTAGATGGGGACCCCCATCTAGATGTTTTGTCATTACCAGTACTGCTTTTTGTCTTCCTCGTTCATGATCTAGAATCATTGTTTTTTATCTATTCTTTTCTTATACCTGGCTGTATACTGGATGGGGGAAACCCCATCCAGTTTGTTTATTTTTTTTAACCATCGTTTTTCAGGTTTTACCATATGTTTGGCGCAGCATGTCCTCTCTGGACCTTGCGCCATAAAACCCCAACCAACCAACCAACCAACCAACCAAAGCTGCTTACTGGGAGTGGATGATGTCAATTCCGAAACATACTTTTGCCAAGACTCTCTCTGACAACGTCGACGCACTCTACGAGCGTTAGCTCTTGCTTCTTTAAACGCAATGAAATTAGCAGTCGTGGGATATCGTCGAAATATCCCCCACTGTTTTCTTTGCTTTTTCAGGGCTTCTCGACATTCGAGGTTCCACCACGGCTTCCAATTTCTACGACCATTTGGTGAACTCTTAGGAATAGCTGCATTGGCAGCTTCTATTATAACATCGGAGACAAGACGAACCGCATCATCGATATCACCGTCGACCATAACCTCGGTAATGGTTGCAATGTCTGTAAATCGCGACCAGTTCGCAGACTCATATTTGAATCGCGCAGGGCGACAGACTATAGATCCCATGCCGGACAGTGACACAAAAAAAGGGAAGTGGTCACTCCCGCGAAGATCAGTCCCAACCCAGAAGTTACAAGATGGAAAAAGTAACGGTGAACAGATGGCAAGATCGATGGTATGAAAGGTTCGAGATGGTTCGTGAAAGTGAGTAGGATCACCATTATTGAGGAGGCAAAGATTATGGTCAGTTATTAACTGCTCCACTTGCCTTCCTCGAGCGGTGTTACAGCTACTCCCCCACAACACATTATGAGCATTAAAATCTCCAAGTATAATAAAAGGTTCCGGAAGCTGAGTCACCAAGTCGTCAAGAGTTCTTTGATCAACAACATCGTTAGGTGGCAGATATATTACACACACGGAAATTAATATCCGCATCTGCACACGCACTGCTACCGCTTGAAGTGGAGTATTTAACGATAGGACAGAGTAGGGATAGCTGTGAGAGGTCAGGAGAGCAACACCTCCAGACGCTCGCACACCCGAAACATTGTCCTTCCGAATAATACTGTAACGACGTAATTTTGCCGTGTCCGCTGACTTCAGGAAAGTTTCCTGAAGTGCGACACAGGCCGGATGGTAATCTGTGATCAAAGACTTCAGATCAGAAAGTTTATTTCGGAAACCGCGACAGTTCCAGGAAATTAAAGTCGCCATCAGGAGGAAGAGGGAGATGGAACACGAGCTGGATGACTGGAGGTGTCCATAGACACCCCAGCTTCAGGATCAGAAAGATCCGAATTGGACACGCACACTTGGAGGGTGTCCTCCTCCATACGCGCCACATTGCGAGGGTCTTTCACCTTACGGGGATGACTCACTCGCTTCAATAGTTCGGCACGTTTTAATTTTTTATTTAAAGATGGTTTTAAAGTGGAAGGTGTCTGAGGTCGTGATATTTTATTCTGCTTTGAATTAGAAATTACGGATTGTGTTATAGAATTTTTACTATTGGTTGGTTTATTATTGGTAAAGTTTGACACTGGGGTTTGAGTAGCAGCTGTGACCATTAATTTCTTGGGAGCGACTACAGAAGCGTAAGAAACTCCAACTCTAGGACTTCGGGATTCAACCTCTTTTTTTGCTTCCATATACGATATATTTTTCTGAGCCCTAATAGTTTGGATCTCCTTTTCGGTGATCCATTTCGGGCATGAACGTGAATATGAAGTGTGATCTTCTTTGCAATTTATACATTTAGGTGGTGCGTCACATGTGTCAGAGTTATGGTCAGGTTGAGCACAACGAGCACAAGCCGCGGAACCATGACACGATGCTTTCGAGTGACCAAATCGTTGGCACTGAAAGCAACGGAGAGGGTTTTGGACGTACGGTCTGACTGGGCATCGAAGGTACCCAGCAATAAGGAAAGATGGCAACTTTGGTGTGTCGAACGTCAAGATGAGATGCTTCGTTGGAAGTACTTTCCCATCTCGACGGATAGTAATACGACGAACACCAGACACGAGTTGGTCATGCAAGTGCTCCAGGATTTCCTCCTCGGTGGTATGGAGGAGGTCAGCCTCCGAAATTACCCCTCTTGAAGAGTTTAAATACCCATGTGGAGTTACTGTTACGTCCATATTGCCAAACATCTTTACCTTTACCAGTTGCTCAGCTTGTATTGCAGTTAATGCTTCAACAAGGAGATCACCAGAACGGAGCTTTTTGACGGTTTTTACGTGTCCTATAGCGGAATCCAAAGATTTCTGTATAAGAAATGGCGACACAGTTGCAAAATTTCCTTCCACTCTCTTTATAATGAAGAATCTTGCCATTAGTTGCTCCCTCGAGGGGAGAGGTTGCTCTCTCGGAGGGAGAGAAGTTTGGTCGGCTGAGCGATCCGCCCAAGAAGCTGTAACTAATTTTTCTTTAGTTGCAGCCATATTTGAATTTTTAGAAACCACGGATTACTTCCAGTTCGATTCGGGGTCCCCGCCAGACCCCGTCGTTCCACACTTTTCTAACGTGCCAAGTGTAACCGCCGGATTCTTCGCAACTAAATGACAGACGCCGGGAGGTAACGTGCACCTGGTGCACGGTCCCCGACAAAATCGAGAAGGATTTCTCGCTATCTCGCGACGTCTGCCATGCAGATAAACGCAACCAAGGGCCTCTACCTCTGGGATCGTTTAAGGAGAACGTACCTCAACCATTACCAACATGGCACGCCACTCCTCTCCACCAACACAACCCCAACAGTGTCCGTTCCCGAGCCCAAGCGGTGTCCCTCACGGGAGAGGCCGAAGAGTGGTACAGGACCCAGTAACGTCAAGGTTGGGTGGGCCGAGATCGGTTTTGATACCATGAAGGCTCCGAAGGGGACAGATAGTACAAAAACTTTTTTTGGAGATTTTAATATTTTTTACATTTTTTTAGTTTTTTATTTTTTTTTTAACGAAGAAATGACAAACAGAAAACACATAGGGGTTAAGAAAGAAAACAGCAACAAAATATATTAGTAGAAGCTCCAGTTGGAAAGGAAGAAAAGCCCGGAAAGGAGAAAACAAAAGAAACAGGACAGGAGAAGCGAAAGAGAGATGGATCGCTATGGGACACTGGGGACGCTACACCCACATTCACCATAGACAGTGAACCCCACGGAGAGAGAAAAAGACACTAGGGTACCTCGGGGTTGTGAAGCCCGTGTTTACCAAAGAAGGTAAACCCCCTGAGGGGGCAGAGTCGGTGCAAATTACCGAGGTGCTCGGGTGGCAAAACCTCTTGACTAAAGGCCATAAATCCTCCTTTTTCTTAGATTTTACACGGAAGAATAGCCCCTCTTTGTCTTCACGACAGTAGATCCCAAAAATGGTCTCTGACATCGGGGCTGTTCTTCTACCCCTATTATACTTGCGAGAACTAACAAAGGTTTCGTCGAGTTCTATCGTCTTATGTAATCCTCCAAGTACCTGACTATTATGCGACGCATAAACCTCACAAACTTCCCTACAAAAGAAAAAAAATCTATCACAGTTCCTATATGAATTTTGGGTAATCCATTATACTTCCTCCATTCGCACATGTCCCTGTGCACTTCAGTAACCTTGCGCTTGCGAACAAAGTCAATGATGATACTCAGTATTTCCCTGATGGACAGCTTAGAGTGTTCAAAAAATGTGTTTGACAGTGGGTTAACTGTCACACTACACTTTTTCTCCTTGCACCTCCACCTCCAACCAAACTTCATCCTCGATTCTCGCGAAATTCTCATTTTTGAACCACATGTGGTGCACTCCATTTCGTCGCTCTCCCGTGGAAGAATATTTAATTCCTGCAAAAAAGAAATAGCGGTCTGATCATTTTCGATAATTCTGTGCTCCGTATGATGAGAAAAACCAACAAGCATTTAAGTCGCCAAAAATAATAATGTTGTTGTCTAATTGAGCAAGATTTTTAATGTCAGTGGCTACGTCTGTTTGGTTTTGTTGTGGTGGGATATAGGTGGAAACAATAATAAAAGGATTTCTGTTGTTGGGAGTAATTTTAAGGGCAGTGGCGTAGACAGCTTTAAGATTAGGGAAAGGGATTTCATGGTGTGTAATGTGTTTTTTAATGTTAATGGCAGTGCCTCTGTAGGGAAAAGGGTTAGGTGGAGTGTCATTCCTGTAAGTGATGTAATTTTTCACATTAGCTCTGTCACCTGGTCGGACATGTGTTTCTTGTACAAGGATAATATCAGGGGAGTGCTCATCTAGGTGATCCCGAAATTCGAAGAGTTTATTTTTCAAACCATTTGCATTCCAGGAAAGAACGGTGAGGCAAAGCTTATGGCAATTAGCCATGATGGGGGATTGCAATTAGCGTTGGGAGATAAATCTCCAACTTGTTAGCAGGACTTTGTTGTTGTTTTATTTCATTTAGGATATATTTAAGTTGGGGGATAATGGCGGAGTAATTTATGTTGTTTATTTCATTGTTGATTTCATTAATTAGTGAGGCGGCTTCATATTGGGAGCTATTTGGTTCTACGATAGGGGCATGATTTTGTTGGAAGTTAACTTGAGGGGGTTGGGGGGTAGATTGGTTATTACTATGGTTAGTTGGGGTGTTGGTTAGTGCATTTGCATAAGAAAAATTTGGTCGAACAGTAGAATTAGTGGTATGGGGGGGATTAGTTTTATTGTTTTCATCTCTTTTAAGTTTTAACTTGGGGAACTTTTCACAACCTCTATAGCTGGCTGGGTGATTACCACCACAGTTACAGCATTTAGGATTTTCTATTGTTTTTCCAAGGGGACAAAGGTTAGATAAATGATCCTCACTGCATTTGACACACCTAGGTGTGACAAAGCAGTTGGTTTGATGATGGTGCCAAAGTTGGCACTTAAAACATTGCATAATTCTTTTGGGGGGGATGTATTCTACAACTTTAATTCCTATGTAATTGATTGATTTGATCTCATATATCTTTTTGTTTTCTGGGATGTTAGGGAGAGTTACTTGGTAAAGCGGGATTACATTCTTTGTTTTTCTAGATGTCATTTGAACGACCTTGGTGGGATGTATATTAAGTCTGATCAGAGCTTCATTAATTTCCTTGGTGGGGGTATCTATGTCTAATCCTCTAATTACATCTCTTATGGGTTTAATAACTCCCATGGGGAGTATGTAACCCTGGATGTTATTGGCTTTTAAGAAATCTTCGATTTTCTTGTGGGATTCGACACTATCAGGATGAATCCTGATAATGTCGTTTGAGGGCCTGGCGTGAAAGCAATTACCAATTGCCCCACCGATCTTCTGTAATACTTGTTTGTAATTAGACTTATCGTTTCTATCTTTAATTATACAGATAGGTTTTATCTTGATTGATTTGTTATTCAGATCATTATTGCTATTATTATCATTATTTTCGTTAAGTGTTTCTTCGTTTAGATTGTTATATCTGTGGTGAGTTTGTATAATTGGTGTAGGTAATAAATGAGGCCTATATTGCCTTACTGTATTCTTTGGGTATGTGAATCCATTCGGATCACACGTGGAGGAATTATTCAAGTCAGCTAGAGCAATATTTGATCTAGCTTTCTTTGGTGGCTTAGGGTTGTTTTTTTGTAGTATTAGTGTGATTGATTACTTTAGGTGAGGTGTTTGTAGTAGTGGTGTATATAGAGCCTTTAGAAAGCTCCACAGCAAATAATAATCGGGCTTACCTCCTAGACGCAGGTACCCCTCAGGGGGTTTACCTTCTTTAGGTAAACACGGGTGTCGCAATCCCGAGGTACCCCAGCGAACTTTCCCTCCTTTCCCTTTTCTTCTCCTCTCGTCCTTCTACTTTTACTTTTTTTTCTCCCTCGTTGCGGTTACCTCTTCGGAGGTGAGGGCTCCTCATCAGAAGCTGTAGCCATTCTGTGCTTCTAGCTTCTAATGGCGATTAACTGCCCACGTGTTTGCCGTGCGTGGAGACCCGTGTCCCCGGAAAAGGGAATCCTGGTAGTTGAGGGTCAGTTTTGGTTGCCCAACACACTACTTCGGCCCCCGCTTCGGGTAAACGGGAGGTACTTAGTGGTTCCCTAATGTATCAATCGGCTGGTCGTTGACTTTTGTCTTCGGCTAGGAACCAAGCAATCGTTTCGACTACTGGGCATCTCGTTAAGGGTGGAGGTCTGCTTCAGAGTCGTTTCGTGCGCGTATAGGCCCCGGCTAGCACTGGTGCAGGATTCTGTATCCCCTTGTTGGACTCCATGGTGGGTGGTGCGGTCGGTGTCTGAATTTTCTCCCCCTTTTTATGGAGACTGAATCTTGCCAAACCCCCTCGGTGAGGGATAATTCACCGCAACAAAAAGACATATCTTCTTCACAAGCTAAATTTTTTGTTATTAAACGCAACGATGGTTCTTTTGCTGAAGTATCACCTTTCTTAATACACAAAACACTAATATCAATTATCGGGGCAGTGAAATCTGTTAAAAAGCTTCGTTCTGGTGACCTTCTCGTTGAGGTGTCTACCAGTCAACAGGCTGCACAGCTTCTCAAAACCTCCACATTTTGCCAATTCCCTGTTGTTGTTTCTGCTCACGGTTTCTTAAACTCGTCTCGCGGTGTTGTTTCTGACCCTGAATTTCTGCATACGTCAGAGGACGAAATTTTGGAGAACTTGCGCGACCAGCATGTATTTGCGGTTCGTCGCATAACTATTCGTCGAGGTGAGAAGATGCTTCCTACGAAGCACCTCATTTTGAGTTTCGACACTCCAAAGCTTCCGACTCATGTATATATGGCTTATGTAAGGAATCCCGTGCGCCCGTACATTCCAAATCCATTAAGGTGCTTTCAGTGCCAACGTTTTGGTCACTCTAAGCTCTCCTGTCGTGGTACCACTACCTGCGCCCGTTGCGCAGATGTTGGCCACGTCAGCGATAATTGTACGGCTACACCCCGTTGTGTGAACTGTCAAGGTGATCACGTAGCCTACTCTCGATCATGCCCTAATTGGATTTTAGAGAAAGAGGTGCAGACTTTAAAAGTCACGCGAAACATTTCATATCCCGAGGCGAGGAAAATGATGGATGCCAGGACACCAAAGGTTGGGTTGTCCTATGCTGCAGCTGTTGTCAGAACTATGAAATCCGTTAGCACTCAGACTGAAGATGAACCGAACAAAATTGATAATAAGATTACTCCGCGAAATGAAAAACGTACCCCTTCATCACCGCTTTCTACAACCCGTAAGAAAGCTCCAGAATCAAAAATACCAGAAATAATTAACTATTACACGATTCCACATATACCCACAAATCCTAATAGAACAGTCAATCTACTCCCTAGAAAGCACATTGGGCTTTCTAAAAAGCAAAGGAACCAAAAATTAATTTCAAAAAATCCAAAGTCGTTCCGTCGGCATATAGCCGAGGACGCCCCCATCCAACTTTACACATCCGATCTTTCGGATGATGTCGTGGAATTTGAGGAAACTCCTCCCATTCCACAGTCTCCCCTCAGGGGGTTTACCTTCTTTAGGTAAACACGGGTGTCGCAATCCCGAGGTACCCCAGCGAACTTTCCCTCCTTTCCGTTTTCTTCTCCTCTCGTCCTTCTACTTTTACCTTTTTTTCTCCCTCGTTGCGGTTGCCTCTTCGGAGGTGAGGGCTCCTCATCAGAAGCTGTAGTCATTCTGTGCTTCTAGCTTCTAATGGCGATTAACTGCCCACGTGTTTGCCGTGCGTGGAGACCCGTGTCCCAGGAAATGGGGATCCTGGTAGTTGAGGGGTTTTATTCTTCGCCATAATGTGGGCTTTAGTAAGATAACGCTCCAACACACTACTTTGGCCCTTGCTTCAGGTAAACGGGAGGTGCACATTGGTCCCGTGTGTACCAATCGGCTGGTCGGTTAGACTTTGTTCACTGGCTCAGGGCTAAGCAACCGGTCATTGGCCGCGCGCGTATAGTTCCCGGTTAGCACTGGCGCAGTAACCGGCGTCCCCTTGTTGGGCTCCATGGTGGGTGGTGCCGCCGGGGACCGAACATACGGCCCATTTTTATGGATATTTCAAGCAAAGCTAAGCAAGCATCATCTGTCTCATCGAATAAAAGTCTAACATCTCGCTTTTTCATTATTAAGCGTACCGAAGGCAACTTCACAACTGTATCACCTTTCTTGATACAAAAATGTATAACTTCTGTAATAGGCGATGTTAATTCAATAAAGAAACTCCGTTCTGGTGACCTCCTTGTTGAAGTATTGACTGCAGTACAAGCTGCGCAGTTGTCTAAAATAAGTATGTTTGGAAATATTGCTGTGTCCGTGGCTCCTCATGGATATTTGAACTCTTCGAGAGGAGTAATATCGGAGGCCGATCTCCTCCATACCCCCGAAGAGGAAATCCTGGAGCATCTACACGACCAACATGTGTCTGGTGTTCGTCGTATTAATATCCGTCGAGATGGGAAAGTGCTTCCAACGAAGCATCTCATCTTGACTTTCGACACACCGAAATTACCATCATTCCTTATTGCTGGGTACCTTCGGTGTCCCATCAGGCCCTACGTTCAGAACCCTCTCCGTTGCTTTCAGTGTCAACGTTTCGGACACTCGAAAGCATCGTGTCGTGGTTCCGTAGTCTGTGCCCAATGTGCCCAGCCTGACCATACATCTGATACCTGCACAAAGCCAGCTAAATGCGTCAACTGCCAAGGAGAGCACACATCTTACTCACGCTCCTGTCCAAAATGGATAGCTGAGAAAGAAATCCAGACTGTTAGAGCTAAGAACAATATTTCATATTTAGAAGCGCGCAAACAGGTCGAGGCTAGAAGCCCTAGAGTTGGTGTTTCATACGCCTCTGTTGCCGCTTCCAAGAGAGTTATGTCTAACTCATCAACCCAAACGGAGCCTATTATTACAACCAATAAACCAAACAATAGTAAAACTCAAACAACCCCACCTTCAAAATCTAATTCACAACCTAATAAAACAGCCCGTTCTTCCAACTCAAAACCTTCCACACCTAAACCAGCTATACATAAAAAATTAAAAAGTGCTGAAGTTGCAAAGCGAGTGAGTCATTCACGTAAGGTGAAAGACCCTCGCAATGTGGCGCGTATGGAGGAGGATTCCCTCCAAATTTGCGCGTCCAATTCGGATCTTTCTGATCCTGATGCTGGGGTGTCTATGGACACCTCAACTCCTCCCGCTCGTGCTCCTCCCTCTTCCTCCTGATGGCGACTTTAATTTCCTGGAACTGTCGCGGTTTCCGTAATAAACTTTCAGATCTGAAGTCTTTGATCACAGATTACCATCCGGCCTGTGTCGCACTTCAGGAAACTTTCCTGAAGTCAGCGGACACGGCCAAATTACGTCGTTATAGTATTATTCGGAAGGACAATGTTTCGGGTGTGCGAGCGTCTGGAGGTGTTGCTCTCCTGACCTCTCACAGCTATCCCTACTCTGTCCTATCGTTAAATACTCCACTTCAAGCGGTTGCAGTGCGTGTGCAGATGCGGAAATTAATTTCCGTGTGTGTAATATATCTGCCACCTAACGACGTTGTTGATCAAAGAACTCTCGACGACTTGGTGACTCAGCTTCCGGAACCTTTTGTTATACTTGGAGACTTTAATGCTCATAATGTTTTGTGGGGGAGTAGCTGTAACACCGCTCGAGGAAGGCAAGTGGAGCAGTTAATAACTGACCACAATCTTTGCCTCCTCAATAATGGTGATCCTACTCACTTCCACGAGCCATCCCCCTCAGGGGGTTTACCTTCTTTAGGTAAACACGGGTGTCGCAATCCCGAGGTACCCCAGCGAACTTTCCCTTCTTTCCCTTTTCCTCTCCTCTCGTCCTTCTACTTTTACCTTTTTTTCTCCCTCGTTGCGGTTACCTCTTCGGAGGTGAGGGCTCCTCATCAGAAGCTGTAGCCATTCTGCTGCTATTAGCTTCTAATGACGATTAACTGCCCACGTGTTGGCCGTGCGTGGAGACCCGTGTCCCCGGAAAAGGGAATCCTGGTAGTTGAGGGTCAGTTTTGGTTGCCCAATACACTACTTCGGCCCCCGCTTCGGGTAAACGGGAGGTACTTAGTGGTTCCCTAATGTATCAATCGGCTGGTCGTTGACTTTGTCTCCGGCTAGGAACCAAGCAATCGTTATGATTACTGAGCATCTCGCTAAGGGTGGAGTCTGCTTCAGGATCTTTTCGTGAGCGTATAGTTCTCGGCCAGCACTGGTGCAGGATCCTGCATCCCCTTGTTGGGCTCCATGGTGGGTGGTGCGGCCGGGAACTGAATTTAAAGCCCCTTTTTATGGATTCTTTTTTTCAAAATCCCACGGTGAGGGATAAGTCACCACAAAAAACCACGCAACAAATGTACGCAAAAGTTAAATTTAATAAATTCTTAATCGTGAAACCTACCGATAATTCCTTTAAAAATATGTCACCTTTTTTTATCCAGAAAACTATTCAGTCAATTATAGGAGAAGTACCGTCAATACGAAAACTGCCATCCGGAGACCTGATGATTGAGGTTTTTTCGGCACAACAATCGGAAACTTTGTCCAAATGCATTACATTTGGTATATTTTCTGTAACAGTCTCACCACATAAGACCCTGAACTCATCAAGAGGAGTGATCTCCGAAACAGAACTCTTTACTGTTCCTGAGCCAGAAATTTTAGAAAATTTAAGGGATCAAAATGTTGTTAATGTACGCCGAATCACCATACGCCGGGACGGAAAGGTGCCTCCTACGAAGCATCTGATTCTAACCTTCGACTCCCCAGACCTCCCATCACATATTAAAGCCGCTTACTTACGCTGTCCAGTTAGGCCCTACGTGCCGAATCCGCTGCGCTGTTTTAAATGCCAGCGATTCGGTCACTCGCAGGATGCATGCCGTGGATCCCTTACTTGTGCCCGCTGTGCGCAAGCGGGTCATGATAACAATAGCTGCTTGGCGGACTTTAAGTGTGTTAACTGTGATGATAGTCATCCAGCGTATTCTAGGTCTTATTCGAAATGGTTGAAGGAAAAAGAAATTCAGACTGTAAAGGTAACAAATAAAATGTCTTACCACGAAGCACGACGGATAATCGAAACTAGAACCCCGACTGTTGGATTATCGTATGCTGCAGCGGCGTCCCCGAAAAAAGTATCTTCTGTCGGCACACAAACTGAACCCTGCTCAATTAAACTGAAATCTGTGTCCTCCTCGACAGCTGAAACTCAATCTCAGCTGAAGTTATCCCTATCCGGTTCTCCATTAAAAAACAAAATACCACCAAAGCCTCTTACCTCTCCGATATCTGTGCCACAATCTTCTCCGAAAAATAATCATAAAGATTCTAAACAAGGTTCCGTTTCTCACTCTACCCCCAATACTCCTGGTCCACCAAATCCAAAGCAGACTACTTCATCTAAAAATAACAAACCTAAAACTGTTCAAACTTCTGTTAAACATAATGTTATCTCACCCAATCCGTCATGTTCTTATCATATAGATATGAACACACCAATCCCCCGTAACCAAAATAGAAAAAAAGTGGCTATTCCTAGAAAGTGCGTTGCCCTTTCTAGGAAAGCTAATGATCCGGATTACATCCTAAAAAATAACCAATACGTCCGTAGAGTCGCAGAAAATTCAGATCTTAAATTGTACGTGTCCGAGGACTCGGACATCGACGTTGATTTGGAGGAGTCTTAACTCCTCCCTTTTCTTGTTTTGTTCCTTTTTTGTGTTTCCTCTTCACTCGTCTTTTTTGTTTTTTTTACAGGGTGGGAGATTCCCCATCCAGAAGTTCCTGTCTTTGTTTCTTTTGCCTTTATCTCTTTTTCGTTTCACTATTCGTATTACTTTTACTGTTGCCTATCGTTATATAAGACTCCTTTTATCAAACACTTGACTGTTTTTATCACCTTTTTTGTTTGCTTTGTGAGCTTTTATCATCTTTTATACCTTTCTTTTTTTGTTACCGCCACACGTAAGCTTTATATGCACGTAATGGTGCTCTTTGGACCTAGCTCCATTAAAACTCAATAAACCAACGTCACTTTTTATTTAAGACGGTGTTACTCTTCATAGTTTAATAACCATCTATATCATTGTCTATGTATCATCGTCTGTATCATGTTTTTATTTCATTACTTTTTTATAAATCTTTTTTAGCATGGTTACATTGGACTAAGATTTTAAATTGCTGAACTGATTTCTTTTCGGGTTTCACCATGTGTTTGGCGCAGCATGTCCTTTCTGGACCTTGCGCCATTAAACCCTAACCAACCAACCAACCACGAGCCATCTCGGACCTTTCACATCATTGATCTTGCCATCTGTTCACCGTCAATCTTTCCATCTTGCAACTTTTGGGTCGGGACAGATCTTCGCGGAAGTGACCATTTTCCTGTGTTTGTGTCACTGTCCGGCACTGGATCCGTAGTCTGTCGCCCTGCGCGATTCAAATATGAGTCTGCGAACTGGTCGCGATTTACAGACATTGCAACCATTACCCAGGCTGTGGTCGACGGTGATATCGATGATGCGGTTCGTCTTGTCTCCAACGTCATAATAGAAGCTGCCGATGCAGCCATTCCCAAGAGCTCACCTAATGGTCGAAGAAATTGGAAACCGTGGTGGAACCTTGAGTGTTCTGCAGCATTGAAAGTACAACGTAAAATGTGGGGGATATTTCGCCGATATCCCACCACTCCAAATTTCGTTGCTTTCAAGAAAGCAAGAGCTAACGCTCGTAGAGTGCGTCGACGTTGCCAGAGAGAGTCGTGGAAAAAGTACGTTTCGGAATTGACACCATCCACCCCCAGTAAACAGCTTTGGACGAAAGTAAAGAAATGCATAGGATTATATCCAGACCAGCCAATACCGTGCATTGTTCAAAATGGCGTTACACTTTCTACCTTAGAGGAAATAAGTAACGCCATTGGCAGCGCCTTCAGTTCAGTGTCGAGTGCGTCGTCGTATCCGACCACTTTCATGCGACACAAACTGCGTGCCGAGTCAAGACCTTTGCGTTTCGATACTCAGTCCGATCTGGCCTACAACTGCCCCTTTACGGAGAACGAGTTGGAGAATTGCCTTCGGCAGACTCGGATGACTTCCTCGGGTCCCGATGGCATTAGTTATGCTATGTTACAGCATCTCTCTCGCAGCTCGCTCCGTAATTTGCTGTATCTATTTAATAGAATCTGGGAGGAACATGCTTTTCCATCCTCTTGGCGTAGGGCAATAGTGATTCCTATACCCAAACCGGGAAAGGATGCGTCTAGCCCTAACAATTACCGTCCAATTGCACTCACCAGCTGTTTATGCAAGCTGCTGGAACGAATGGTTAACAATCGGTTAGTGTATCAGTTAGAATCCCAGCTTTGTCTGTCACCTCTACAAAGCGGATTTCGGCGTGGCCGGTCCACGATGGATAATATCATAGCCTTAGAATCCGAAGCTCGCAATGCCTTTGTCAGAAGAAACCACTTAGTGTCTGTTTTCTTCGACATTGAAAAGGCTTATGACCGGACGTGGCGATATGGTATCCTTCGTGACCTTTTTAATAACACCTTTCGTGGTCACTTGCCGATATTCATTGCGAACTTCTTGTCACTGCGAGAATTTCAAGTTCGCATTGGTACAACGCTTTCCGATGTTTACATTCAAGAAGAGGGAGTTCCTCAGGGCAGTGTATTGAGTGTTACACTGTTTTCCCTGAAAATTAATGGAATTTTACAGTGTTTACCACCATCTGTTCGTGGCAATCTGTATGTCGATGACCTGCAGATCTCGTGTCACGGTAAGGATATGCGTTACATCGAACGACAATTGCAAGCTTCAATATCTCGCATGATGACATGGTGTTCTGAGAACGGTTTTACGTTTTCGGCCGAAAAAACCTCTTGCGTTCATTTTTGTAAGCTCAGAGGTTTGCATCCTGACCCGCAAATATACCTAGGAGATTCTTTGATATCTGTGGAGAACGTTTTTCGCTTCTTGGGTGTGTTGTTTGATAGCAAGTTAACCTTCCTTCCGCACGTAATATATCTACGGCGGAAGTCTGAGCAGGCTCTTAACTTGCTGAAAGTTCTATCCAACACGTCCTGGGGAGCTGAACGAGCTACCATGCTCCGGGTTTATCGCGCGGTCATTCGATCGAAAATGGATTATGGATGCGCCGTGTACGGTTCAGCACGCTTTTCCGTGCTACGGAAACTGGACACGATTCATCATTCCGCCCTTCGAATCTGTTCTGGTGCTTTCAGAACATCTCCCGTAAAGAGTTTAAATGCCATCTGCGGCGAGCCTTCTTTACCATCTATTCGCAAGCAATTGTCGCTTCAGTTGTACTTCCGTATCCTCTCGCAACCCAATCACCCACTCCATTCTGCTCTACTTGACAGTCAGTTTGACCGACTTTTTGAAAATCGGCCATCTTGCATTCCACCTTTCGGACTTCGCATGAGGACGTTACTTACTTCGTCTCCGCTCTGTGATGTTGATGTCATGCTGCAACCGACTTTGCATTTTCCACCTTGGCGAAACCACAAGATTTCGTACTTGCGCCCCTTCCAGGGTTTTGCAAAATCGAGTACGGATCCTGTCATTTTTCGCCAGCTTTTTGCGTCGCACCTCGCTAGTTACCCTCACTATGTTGATGTTTATACCGACGGCTCTAAAACAGAAGATCATGTTGGATGTGCCTACGTCTGTGGCAGAGACGTTAGGAGCTTTTCACTTCCTGACTGTTTTTCTGTCTTTTCAGCAGAATTTGTCGCTGTACATGAAGCTCTGAAGTACATCTTCCGGCAGAGCGATAGGCGTTTTATAGTGCATACAGATTCCATCAGCGTTTTAGAGACTTTGGAGAATGGTGAAGTGTCACACTCCCATTCCCTTGTATCTCCGGTGTTGGATCTGCATCGTCGCCTCTGTCGTCGTGGCTTCAGTGTCCTTTTCTGCTGGGTTCCTGGTCATGTCGGCATATCGGGTAACGAGCAGGCAGATGCTGCGGCTAAAGGTGCTGTGCATCGGCTGAATCAGCATGTGCCTATCAGTGATGTGAAGTCCGCTGTGAAAAAGTTAGTTAGGAACGAATGGCAAGTAGATTGGGATCTGCAGGTCACTAATAAGCTGCGACAGGTTAAACCAGTTATTGGTGCTTGGCCATCAGCTCAACTGCGTCGTGCAGACGTCATACTCACACGGTTGAGAATCGGGCATTCCCTTTTGACGCATCGACATTTGTTGATGGGTGAGGATGCCCCTCTCTGCCAACATTGTAAGGCTCCACTTTCAATTGGACATATTTTGACGTCTTGCCCCTCCCTTCAAGCCCAGTATAATAGCTTTTTTGGCTCCAGTTCACCTATTTTGTCTGAACTGCTGGGGGAGCCCTCCCATCCTTCACTGTTTCCCTTTTTATTTTTTACTGGTTTTATACACAGTCTGTGCTTTAGCAATTGATTTTATAGTTAAACTTTTATTGCGTTTTACAAATATCTCTTTTTTTATAATCTTTTAATCAATTTTATGTATCATTGTCTTACCACCTTATATATCACGTTTTTATGACTTTTACATATCATCTTTCTATGTTACCTTGTATATATATCATCATTCAAACATGTTTATACATAATTTTTATCATCTCTTTTATTCAGTTTTTCACGGTTACTCGTTTTTATATTTCTTACTGTTGGTTATAAATCTGTTATTTCACCGTTGGTTCGAGCCTGGCGACTCTTTATTTACCCTCTTTTGGCTCTAGTCTTGTGTTTGGCGCTTTATGTCCTATTTTGGATCTTGCGCCATAAAACCCCAACCAACCAACCAACCCATTCCACAGTCTAAAGGGTCCACATCACCCATGCCGCCTCTCTGACCACTTTCATCCTGGCTTCCATAATTTCATGGAATTGCCGTGGTTTTCGCCATAAGCTCCAAGATGTTAAGACCCTGATCCGCGAATATCACCCAGCTTGTGTCGCACTTCAGGAAACTTTCCTGAAGTCAGCTGACACAGCAAAGGTTCCTCGCTACAGCTGTACTAGAAGAGATAACGATGGCAGTGGGAGAGCGTCAGGAGGCGTCGCCCTTCTGACCTCTCATGACTATCCATCCACTGTAGTTACACTGCATACCACCTTATAAGCAGTTGCTATTAGAGTGCACATGAGAAAGCTAATTACCGTGTGCAATCTCTATCTCCCTCCTAATAGTGCAATTGATCAGAGGTTACTTGATGACTTAGTGTGTCAGCTTCCAGCACCCTTTATTATTGTCGGTGACTTCAATGCGCATAGTCCTTGGTGGGGTAGTGATGATAGTAACTCCCGTGGGCAACAGATCGAAAAGTTGATTTCGGATCACTCTCTCTGTCTGCTAAACAACGGTGAAGCTACCCATTTCCATGAGCCATCCAGGACATTTCACGCTATTGACCTCGCGATCTGCAGTCCTTCGCTTTTACCTTTCTGGCAGTTTAATGTAGGGAATGACTTGAGGAACAGTGATCACTTCCCAGTTTTTCTCTCAGTATCTGGGGGTGGGTGTGAGCCTGTTCGTCGTCTCCCCCGTTACATTTATGACTCAGCTGACTGGTGTCTGTATGAAGCCAGAGCAGTGATTACCAGAGGTATGGTTATTGGCGAGATCGACGATTGTGTTAAAAGATTTACCGATGTAATA
The DNA here is from genome assembly GCA_907164885.2 of Dolomedes plantarius. Classification (NCBI taxonomy): domain Eukaryota; kingdom Metazoa; phylum Arthropoda; class Arachnida; order Araneae; family Dolomedidae; genus Dolomedes; species Dolomedes plantarius. The sequence goes on from OU015499.1 coordinate 5,601,089, forward strand.
ATGGAAGCCGCTGATGCAGCGATCCCTAAGACTTCATCTTTTATACATAGGCACCGGAAACCTTGGTGGAACTTAGAATGCACGGAAGCCATTAAAAAACAAAGAAAAGCGTGGGGTATTTTTCGACGATATCCCACCACAGCAAACTATATCGCTTTCAAGCAGGCAAAGGCGCAGGCAAGAAGAGTACAGTCGCCCGCAAATCTATTTGAGCAACGGTACCGTTTCGAAATTTTTCAAAATCCATGGATCACGAAATAAAAATTTCATTGAATGCTAAAACAAAAAAAATCCATGAGCTTAGGGATTTCGTAGATGAGCACAAACCTGATCTAATTCTTCTACAAGAAACTCACCAGGGGATAAACTATACATAACTAACCACAATACCTATAGGTTCGACTACAACAACCCCTTCACGTTATTAATGCAACTGCAATAAATATCAAATTCGATAACAATCACCATCATATCCACCTAAACAAAATGCCAATCACTGACCTTGAAACCCTAATATTCTGTGACTTAAATGCTCAACACACCCTCTGGAAATATAACATTAATAACGTCTACGGTACCCTAATTTATAATTTAACAGACCTCGAAGTTATTGCCATTACACTAAAAAAAAAAACAGCTAGCATAATTGACTTCGCCCCCCCATGATATAATAATTAAAACACTACGCGACTGACCAGTACACATTAAAATTCCCCTAAAAATTAAACCCTTCAATTTCACAAACTGGAAAAGGTACTACACTACTTTAAATAATAACCACTATTACGAAATTAATAACACCAACAGCTATAACCCCACAAAATAATCGACAACCACCTTAAAATCCTTACGAACAACAACAACAAAAAAAAAAAAAAAAAAAACCGGAGCATGGCAGCGAAATCACAGAATAAAAGGATAATGAACAACAAGACTTAAAAAAAAATACTATCTAAAAAGACAAAGCAAACAAGAACTGGAATAATTACATCTCTAACCAACACCCCCACACTGAGAATATTGTAAACACAAATATTAATTTGTTCACTCACCCTCTGACGTCGCAACTATTATTAAAAACTCTCCAATCTCGATACAATAACGAATACTATGATTAAAAAAAACTACCCCCTAAATACATTACCCAACTAATTAAGGGGGTGGTGGACTTTCAAATTACCAAAAATCGAGCAAAAAATTGGAATTTTTTGGGGGGGATGAATTAATATTTTCAAAACATTGGAATGAAATACATTTAAAATATGTAGTGAAATGAAAACTTGGTGGCTTTACAAAAGTTAGTATTAAAGGTAGGCGAAAAAACATGTTTTAAATGTATTTTTTCTCAAAATGAGTAATTTCCAGATTTGCAAGTCTTTAAAATGCTCCTCGCGTCATAATTTTTGACGAAAGTTTATAATAAAGACTCCTGTAATACATGAAAATAAAGTTATGTATCCATTTTAGGATTCGAGAGGGTTATCAAAGTTTAATTTGAGTGTACAAAAATTTCAAGAAAATTCAGAGTACAAGCATAAAAATATTTCCTGAAAATTAACTATTCAACGAAAGTACAAAAAAAATACATAACTCTGTTCAGAAAGTATTTATAAGCAATGCAAAATTAAGGAGAAAAGTTTAAAATTGAGTCGCAAAATGATACAATCGATAAATTATGTTAGCTGTTTTAAAGATGCAGACATGTATGAATTTATTTTGCCCCATTTTAGTTTCAATGCATAATCCGGGATTAGAACCTAACTATTAAACGATAAGGGCAGCTGCGACGAAAATCCTCCGATTCCTAGAATTTCCTCCTATTGTTGAGAATGTCGTGACGTACTGCTTTCGCTCCCCCCCTGTGAGTTCGCCATTTTGGATTTCTCCCAAACTTATTGTCAGTAATTTAAGCTTTATTCTTACACTCCCAAGTGATATCTTCATTAATGATTTAAGCCACTGTTTCTAAAGTAACAGCCATGAACAAACCAACTGCTAGTTCATCAAAATTGAACAATTCTGAAAGTGCTGATGGGGATTTTCAAATCAAAAGTATTCAACAGAGTAAAGGTAATAGAATAATTAATATAGAAACTTTGATTAATATATTTTCAATTCTCTGTTGCCCAAATTGTTTTGCTTCAGGATTGAAATTGACTGAGCATTCTAAATTAGGCCTCTGTTCAAACTTTGCTTTAGTTTGTGACTGTGGATTTATAAATGAATTTACATCGACCCCTAAACCTATGCAAACAAGCAACTTAAATACTTTATTGGTGCTTGGATTAAGATTGATTGGCAGAGGATTCAATGCTGGTAAGAAGTTATTGAGTACATTAAATTTACCATATGTTTCCAAAGCAACTTTTAGGAAACATGAACTCAAACTGTTACAAGCAGTGCAATTTGTATCAGAAGAAAATATGAAATTGTCATCAGCAGATGTAAGCAATTTTAAAAAAAGTATAATTTAAGAGCTGTTTTTATTGAAAAATATATGAAAATTTTTAAAAAAAATCTTGTTGTGTATACACAATTTGGTATATGTTAGTAAGTTTAAGAGGTATTGAAAATATTTTGCCTCATAACACAGGGAAGTAATTTACTAATATGTTGTTGAAAAAAAAAGTGAAATATATTGGTTAGATTTTGTTTTAGAAGATTTGGCGTAAACGCCAATTTTTACTAAAATTTGACTAAAAATTACCCAAATTTGAAAAGTTACTGAAATATTCATTAATTTTTTTTTTAATTCATGGTTTTATTCCCTGTTCTAACTAAAATCACTTGTGTTTCATAAAAATTTCCTATTTTTCAAAAAAAAGGTAGGCACATACCTTAATAACGTAAAATTTATCTCCCGGTTTCAAACAAGGAGCTTGTATTTAATTAAATCTAAAATTATTAGTCCTACCTCTTGTTGAAATTAAAATTAAAATGTATCTGTAGATATTTAAAAAGTTTTTTATCCACAATGTACTAAATCTTGAAAATTACTCCATCCCGCTCTATTAGTTTTGATGAAGTGAAGTTCAGTTAAACTGTACTAAGCGTTAACCTCATAAAATGAGAGATATATAAAATGAGATATATATATATATATATATATATATGTGTGTGTGTGTGTGTGTGTGTCACGTTAATTGTGATGCGTTTTTGGTGATAATTTTACAGAATTCACAAATGTCTTTACAACATCTCTTATTTAGTAAAAGTGTCTTGAAAACTTTTAATTTTCCTCTGAAGGGACTAATTCTTTAAAAGTTTTGATATTAAAAAAAATATCTTGATCATAAAATGATTAAATATTTTGTTACGATAGCATAGTTTTTTATGTTGTACATTCCATGTATGCAAAAACTTAACTCGCATAACTTTTATTATAAAAAATGTTTATATGAAATGTTTCACTCTCAACACAAGGAAGTTTATTGGTATTTAAGTAAACTTATTCACAAATTTAGCGTCTCCGTGAAAGCTTGACTGCGTGTCCAATCTTTTTTTGAAGGTAAGTTCATTCTCGTTTAGAATATTTTTGTTGGTTATATATATTTTTTTTCATATCTAAATTACGTGACCCCACTGCATAATGGAGTGGGGATTCATTCATGATATTTTCAACTTTTACATCAGCACCATTGCTTACTAAAAATTGTACTACATATAAATTACTTGACTTTACTGCATAATGCAGAGGGGTTTCATTTCTGTAATTTCTAACATTTACATCAGCACGATTGCTTACTAAAAATTTTACTATACCTAAATTACCCGACTTTACTGCATAATGTAGTGGGGTTCCAGTTATGTAGTCACGTGCATGTGTAAATAAGTAGTTTTAACTTATTGTATGTATGTTATGTAATTTAAATAAGTTATTTATGCAACGCACACATCACTTACCGCATTACTAAAACACCAGTACATAACCAAATTGTTCCCCCAAAATATTCGCGTACATAAAATACAATCAGATATAACACATTTCCCATGCAATTTATAAAGTCCCCCAAAATACATATAAATACACACTAACACAAAACAAAATAATATATTTTTCACAATACTCAATTCTACATTTTAAACTATTGCCTCATTTACATTTAAATTAGTTTTCGCGGGACTTTTACTTTTATTTTTAAGAAATAACTATTACCTTATCCGAAAGAATAGTACTGTTATAACAAATCTTCTTCCTAGCAGTTTACAAAGTTAGAGCTTTAGTGCTATTTTAATTAATCCCTGTCGACATAATTACAATAATACACAAAACAAAACATTTCTACACTTTATAATTCCAATTTTCATTTCGTGAGGTGGATGTGCGTTTAACTTAACGACGTAAGGTCTTAATTAATAATGAGCTCCAATTATGAAAAGATTAAAAAACTTAACCAACAAAAAAAAAATCTTAACTTTACCTTGAGTCGACTGATCAGAATAGAAAAATCTGAAAAATAAAAAGATAGTATAGCAGAAGATCTTTGCGGAATAGCTGTAACTTCAAGCTATTGGCATAGGATGTTGTCGACTACGTAGCACGTATCGCTTTGAAATCAAACTAAAGGACGACGAACTACTTTCTGCCCTGTGTTCATCCGCAGGAGAAGACAAGTAAGGAGTTCCAACTGACAAAGCATTTTAGAATGTTATACAAACGGCCCAGCACCACAGACTTTGCACATTTCGATCTGCCGCTTGCCATATTATTTTTTTTCTTAGCATTAAAAAAAGCGTGGGCTTTGAAACTTACAAAGCTTTTTAGTTGACTCATCACAGAGCGTTGATTCTCCTTGTAACCTTCCGCGCCCCCCTCTAAGTCGAACATCTGTAAGCCATTAACATTCCATTCTAGCAAGGGGGAATTTCCAAAATGGTTCAAAGTTAAGTATCAGATTTCCCGTAAGACATTATCAAGGGTTTGAGAGAGGAAAAATAGGTTTTCGAAAATCTAACCTTACGGCCAGACTAAAGGTTATTTTAATCAATTACTTTTTAATTAACACCAGTGAAATTTCACTCAGCTACCTTTTAATATTTTACCTCTATTTGAACACAGTTTTACTTTTTTTTTGCATAAATAACTTATTTAAATTACATAACATACATACAATAAGTTAAAACTACTTATTTACACATGCATATTAACTCAAATATCTGCGCACATCAAACATCTAATTATAAAGTGTAGAAATGTTTTGTTTTGTGTATTATTGTAATTATGTCGACAGGGATTAATTAAAATAGCACTAAAGCTCTAACTTTGTAAACTGCTAGGAAGAAGATTTGTTATAACAGTACTATTCTTTCGGATAAGGTAATAGTTATTTCTTAAAAATAAAAGTAAAAGTCCCGCGAAAACTAATTTAAATGTAAATGAGGCAATAGTTTAAAATGTAGAATTGAGTATTGTGAAAAATATATTATTTTGTTTTGTGTTAGTGTGTATTTATATGTATTTTGGGGGACTTTATAAATTGCATGGGAAATGTGTTATATCTGATTGTATTTTATGTACGCGAATATTTTGGGGGAACAATTTGGTTATGTACTGGTGTTTTAGTAATGCGGTAAGTGATGTGTGCGTTGCATAAATAACTTATTTAAATTACATAACATACATACAATAAGTTAAAACTACTTATTTACACATGCACGTGACTACATAACTGGAACCCCACTACATTATGCAGTAAAGTCGGGTAATTTAGGTATAGTAAAATTTTTAGTAAGCAATCGTGCTGATGTAAATGTTAGAAATTACAGAAATGAAACCCCTCTGCATTATGCAGTAAAGTCAAGTAATTTATATGTAGTACAATTTTTAGTAAGCAATGGTGCTGATGTAAAAGTTGAAAATATCATGAATGAATCCCCACTCCATTATGCAGTGGGGTCACGTAATTTAGATATGAAAAAAAATATATATAACCAACAAAAATATTCTAAACGAGAATGAACTTACCTTCAAAAAAAGATTGGACACGCAGTCAAGCTTTCACGGAGACGCTAAATTTGTGAATAAGTTTACTTAAATACCAATAAACTTCCTTGTGTTGAGAGTGAAACATTTCATATAAACATTTTTTATAATAAAAGTTATGCGAGTTAAGTTTTTGCATACATGGAATGTACAACATAAAAAACTATGCTATCGTAACAAAATATTTAATCATTTTATGATCAAGATATTTTTTTTAATATCAAAACTTTTAAAGAATTAGTCCCTTCAGAGGAAAATTAAAAGTTTTCAAGACACTTTTACTAAATAAGAGATGTTGTAAAGACATTTGTGAATTCTGTAAAATTATCACCAAAAACGCATCACAATTAACGTGACACACACACACACACACACACACACACACATATATATATATATATATATATATATATATATATATATATATATATATATATATATATATATATATATATATATCTCATTTTATATATCTCTCATTTTATGAGGTTAACGCTTAGTACAGTTTAACTGAACTTCACTTCATCAAAACTAATAGAGCGGGATGGAGTAATTTTCAAGATTTAGTACATTGTGGATAAAAAACTTTTTAAATATCTACAGATACATTTTAATTTTAATTTCAACAAGAGGTAGGACTAATAATTTTAGATTTAATTAAATACAAGCTCCTTGTTTGAATCCGGGAGATAAATTTTACGTTATTAAGGTATGTGCCTACCTTTTTTTTAAAAAATAGGAAATTTTTATGAAACACAAGTGATTTTAGTTAGAACAGGGAATAAAACCATGAATTAAAAAAAAAATTAATGAATATTTCAGTAACTTTTCAAATTTGGGTAATTTTTAGTCAAATTTTAGTAAAAATTGGCGTTTACGCCAAATCTTCTAAAACAAAATCTAACCAATATATTTCACTTTTTTTTTCAACAACATATTAGTAAATTACTTCCCTGTGTTATGAGGCAAAATATTTTCAATACCTCTTAAACTTACTAACATATACCAAATTGTGTATACACAACAAGATTTTTTTAAAAAATTTTCATATATTTTTCAATAAAAACAGCTCTTAAATTATACTTTTTTTAAAATTGCTTACATCTGCTGATGACAATTTCATATTTTCTTCTGATACAAATTGCACTGCTTGTAACAGTTTGAGTTCATGTTTCCTAAAAGTTGCTTTGGAAACATATGGTAAATTTAATGTACTCAATAACTTCTTACCAGCATTGAATCCTCTGCCAATCAATCTTAATCCAAGCACCAATAAAGTATTTAAGTTGCTTGTTTGCATAGGTTTAGGGGTCGATGTAAATTCATTTATAAATCCACAGTCACAAACTAAAGCAAAGTTTGAACAGAGGCCTAATTTAGAATGCTCAGTCAATTTCAATCCTGAAGCAAAACAATTTGGGCAACAGAGAATTGAAAATATATTAATCAAAGTTTCTATATTAATTATTCTATTACCTTTACTCTGTTGAATACTTTTGATTTGAAAATCCCCATCAGCACTTTCAGAATTGTTCAATTTTGATGAACTAGCAGTTGGTTTGTTCATGGCTGTTACTTTAGAAACAGTGGCTTAAATAATTAATGAAGATATCACTTGGGAGTGTAAGAATAAAGCTTAAATTACTGACAATAAGTTTGGGAGAAATCCAAAATGGCGAACTCACAGGGGGGGAGCGAACGCAGTACGTCACGACATTCTCAACAATAGGAGGAAATTCTAGGAATCGGAGGATTTTCGTCGCAGCTGCCCTTATCGTTTAATAGTTAGGTTCTAATCCCGGATTATGCATTGAAACTAAAATGGGGCAAAATAAATTCATACATGTCTGCATCTTTAAAACAGCTAACATAATTTATCGATTGTATCATTTTGCGACTCAATTTTAAACTTTTCTCCTTAATTTTGCATTGCTTATAAATACTTTCTGAACAGAGTTATGTATTTTTTTTGTACTTTCGTTGAATAGTTAATTTTCAGGAAATATTTTTATGCTTGTACTCTGAATTTTCTTGAAATTTTTGTACACTCAAATTAAACTTTGATAACCCTCTCGAATCCTACAATGGATACATAACTTTATTTTCATGTATTACTGGAGTCTTTATTATAAACTTTCGTCAAAAATTATGACGCGAGGAGCATTTTAAAGACTTGCAAATCTGGAAATTACTCATTTTGAGAAAAAATACATTTAAAACATGTTTTTTCGCCTACCTTTAATACTAACTTTTGTAAAGCCACCAAGTTTTCATTTCACTACATATTTTAAAGCATTTCATTCCAATGTTTTGAAAATATTAATTCATCCCCCCCAAAAAATTCCAATATTTTGCTCGATTTTTGGTAATTTGAAAGTCCACCACCCCCTTAATTAGTTGGGTAATGTATTTAGGGGGTAGTTTTTTTTAATCATAGTATTCGTTATTGTATCGAGATTGGAGAGTTTTTAATAATAGTTGCGACGTCAGAGGGTGAGTGAACAAATTAATATTTGTGTTTACAATATTCTCAGTGTGGGGGTGTTGGTTAGAGATGTAATTATTCCAGTTCTTGTTTGCTTTGTCTTTTTAGATAGTATTTTTTTTTAAGTCTTGTTGTTCATTATCCTTTTATTCTGTGATTTCGCTGCCATGCTCCGGTTTTTTTTTTTTTTTTTTTTTTTTTTTGTTGTTGTTCGTAAGGATTTTAAGGTGGTTGTCGATTATTTTGTGGGGTTATAGCTGTTGGTGTTATTAATTTCGTAATAGTGGTTATTATTTAAAGTAGTGTAGTACCTTTTCCAGTTTGTGAAATTGAAGGGTTTAATTTTTAGGGGAATTTTAATGTGTACTGGTCAGTCGCATAGTGTTTTAATTATTATATCATGGGGGGGCGAAGTCAATTATGCTAGCTGTTTTTTTTTTTAGTGTAATGGCAATAACTTCGAGGTCTGTTAAATTATAAATTAGGGTACCGTAGACGTTATTAATGTTAAATTTCCAGAGGGTGTGTTGAGCATTTAAGTCACAGAATATTAGGGTTTCAAGGTCAGTGATTGGCATTTTGTTTAGGTGGATATGATGGTGATTGTTATCGAATTTGATATTTATTGCAGTTGCATTAATAACGTGAAGGGGTTGTTGTAGTCGAACCTATAGGTATTGTGGTTAGTTATGTATAGTTTATCCCCTGGTGAGTTTCTTGTAGAAGAATTAGATCAGGTTTGTGCTCATCTACGAAATCCCTAAGCTCATGGATTTTTTTTGTTTTAGCATTCAATGAAATTTTTATTTCGTGATCCATGGATTTTGAAAAATTTCGAAACGGTACCGTTGCTCAAATAGATTTGCGGGCGACTGTATCGTTTACAGTCTCGGGACTGTAAAATCAAACCTTTTTCGATTTTACAGTTTTCGTAGCGTAACGACTATCTAGTGTATTTTTTACAACTTTCGATTGTTAGCGTAAAATTTCCTTCCTTGCGAGATCACATTTCCAAATTGAAGTGGTCCCGAAATATTACCTTGGTCATCAATTGAAAAAAAAAAAGCAATAAAATTTACTTCTAAAATTTTCATATTATAAAAAAAGAGAAAGGAATATAAATTTTAAAAATCTGAATCTGGGAAAATTTAAAAATATATATATATATATATATATATATATATAATTTTTTTTTTAAATTTTCCCAGATTCTAAATTTATAAAATTTAGAATCTATGAATATATATATATATATATATATATATATATATATATATATATATATATATATATATATATATATATATATATATATATAAAAGAGCTTGTCTGTTTGTTGGTCCGCTATAGAATCATAGACTGGTTCACCCACCGGGACCAAATTCGGAACAGTTAATTTTTTGGACCCTAGAAACTTAAATCAGGGAAAATGAAATTTGGGGCTCAATTAGTTTTTTTTAAATTAAATTTTAACGATTTTGTACCCCTCTTAAATGTGGATACAGTCCCTTTACTACGACCCTTAAAATTCGATACGCGGGGGGGAAAGAGGGTTGGTCTGGTGGTAAATATGTATTAAAATGAATTTAAAAGAAGAAATCGAGTTCAAAAGCAAAGAATGCCACTCGAATTTTTATCTCGACACAATTTTTGAAAAGAATCATTATATTTTGCCAACCTAAAATACTGAAACTTATTAGTGATGTCTAAAAATAAAAGGTCTGGAAATATTATTTTAGTTTACGAGAAGCCCCAGGCTCTAAATTATATTATCAATGTAACTAACTTTTTTTTTAATAAGAAAAATTGCGTAACCTATATGGGAGGAAATTTATGTAATAGTTTTAGAGGCTTCTGTAATAACCTCGCAATTGTTCCTCATTTTTTAATATTCAAAGAAATGTTATATTCATTATTTTAAGGGTCAAAGTGTTTATATACCAGACACGTAGGTGATCAATAACGAATTTTGCATACAGTACAATGTTCACCAAACAAAAGCAATATACCTAGCCAATTTATAAGTTTTTCACCATTTTTAATACTGCACTAAATTCATTTTTCGTTTGTCCTCGGATTCTGTACAAGCACCTTTCGTATTTGGACCGATTATCCAATCGCTGAATTACGTGCATCGGTTGTATAATTTTATGCTCACAACTTTTTGAACACTGAGCTTGGGACGACTGCATTGAGGATGCTTTTTTTTTTTTTTTTGAAACCCCATTCAATCCGCATAGAAAGTTTTATGATTGCAGAAAAAGTTTCACTTTCTTCCTCGATAGTGTAAAAAAGCAACCTAGTAATAATAATTCGAAACCGGTATATAACGAACTAAAATTTTGGTCCATTTCGCTGGTCCAGCATGGTCGCTTTTAGTTTTATATTTTCTTTTGCAAAACAACTTAACCTCATCAGAAACATACGTTGTTAAGAGGTATTCTCTATAAATCTGATTCTTAAACATCGTGATTAAAAAAATGGGAATTTCCATTACTTCAGAACAGATTTAAAGATAAAACCCGATGGTTTTATAAATTACATCCCTCTCTGTATGTACTATTTTCCAAAATTGAGATATATACAATTTATCAAGTAAGAAATAGTTGGGGAAATTTTTTTTCACTTAAAAAAAATGGAGTAAAATATAGAGTCATCACTCTCTTTATGTTCACAATTCAGATATCTACACTTAAGGGGATGGTGGACCTTTCACAGCGATTTTTGAAATTTTGCCCCAGAGATATTAAACTTTGCTTTTATATTCATTAAAGTCTAACAATATTAAACACCTTATAAAATTTTATAGATATTTTTTTAAAAAAAATTTTATAATTAAAAAATTGAAATTAAATTACCCTTCTTTAAAATGCTCCTTGCGACTCAATTTTAAACTTTTCCCCTTAATTTTGCATTGCTTATAAATACTTTCTGAACAGAGTTATGTATTTTTTTTGTACTTTCGTTGAATAGTTAATTTTCAGGAAATATTTTTATGCTTGTACTCTGAATTTTCTTGAAATTTTTGTACACTCAAATTAAACTTTGATAACCCTCTCGAATCCTAAAATGGATACATAACTTTATTTTCATGTATTACAGGAGTCTTTATTATAAACTTTCGTCAAAAATTATGACGCGAGGAGCATTTTAAAGACTTGCAAATCTGGAAATTACTCATTTTGAGAAAAAATACATTTAAAACATGTTTTTTCGCCTACCTTTAATACTAACTTTTGTAAAGCCACCAAGTTTTCATTTCACTACATATTTTAAATGCATTTCATTCCAATGTTTTGAAAATATTAATTCATCCCCCCAAAAAATTCCAATTTTTTGCTCGATTTTTGGTAATTTGAAAGTCCACCATCCCCTTAATCACATCAAATAATAAATTGTTGAAAAAATTTCTTCGCTTATAAAATGTTGCAGAAAATAAACTGGCAGCGAGATCATTTATGCTCTCTCTTAATGAATTATTTCTTTCTTGAGACTTCTGAATTTTCACTTGATCGCTTTCATTGCGTAAATCCATGCGGCCGGCCGCTAATGTTTACATCAGGTAGTTGCAGCCGGATATATATATTTTAATATATATTTATATATATTTATTTATATATTTATATATTTATATATAATATATATATATATATATATATATTATATATAATATATAAATATATAAATAAATATATATAAATATATATTAAAATATATATATCCACGTTATCTACAGATAGTTTGGATTACAAGTTTTTCATATATATATATATATTTTTTTTTGTTATGAACCATATTTTGTTGTGATATATATATATATCCACGTTATCTACAGATAGTTTGGATCACAAATTTTTTTTTGCTCCGATTTATAGCTAAACCTCTCTAGCCAGCCACCCCTCTAATCGACCATTTTTTTGTTGTGAACCATATTTTGTTGTGATATATATATATATATATATATATATATATATATATATCCACGTTATCTACAGATAGTTTGGATCACAAATTTTTCTTTGCTCCGATTTATAGCTAAACCTCTCTAGCGGACCACCCCTCTAAACGACCCTATTTTGTTGTGATATATAAAATATATAAATAAATATATAAATATATATAAATATATATTAAAAAATATATATATCCACGTTATCTACAGATAGTTTGGATCACAAGTTTTTCTTTGCTCCGATTTATAGTTAAGCCTCTCTCGTCGACCACTCCTCTAAACGGCCATATTTTATTGTGAACCGATTAAAGTCTCCATAAAACAAATGTTATGTAAAAAAACATATTTTTAACCACGACCCTATCAAAAAAAATTTTTTAAGTTGAAAAATATTTTGTTTCGGGAAAATTTCAAAAGGGGGACTTTTGCTCGGACTGTATTGAATGTATTTTGTTGTGTTTTTAAATAATAATAACATAATTCACAAAATGAGCTTCCGAGAGTTTTATCCTCAAATTTTAGATTTCATGATGAATTAATGAACATGCAAGAAATGGAAATTGCTGAACGATGTACTTATAAAAGAGAACGTTGAAATGAAATAAAGGGGAATTTTGGTTCTTTTAAGAAAACACGCAGTCATTTATTGTGTACGTTTTCATATTTTAAACATCTGGTTTGTCAAAAGGAATCGTTCGACTTCTTTCTCTTGTGTTTAAAAAAAGTGTACTGTTTTCCCTCGACTATGGATTGGCAAAGAGACGGTTTGAACGTACAATACATTAAAAATTTTTATCCGTCTCTACAAGCAGATGACATTAAGGACCAATTAAAACAATTACCTTTTAAAAGTTACTCTTTTTACATGTTTGGCAAGATTTGTACTCCCCGTAGGAAATTGTGCGCTTATGGGGATCACGGTTTGAAATATCCCTTTTCGGGGATCATGCTCCAATCTGAACCGTGGATGCCTGTCCTCGATCAAATAAAATTCGACGTGGAAAAGTATCTAGGCGTCCACTTTAACTTTGCATTGCTCAATTACTATAAAGACGGATACGCCTACATTTCACCGCACAAAGATGATGAGCGTTGTATGGTCTCGAGTGCACCTATAGTCTGTTTAAGTTTCGGAGCGAAGAGGGACTTAATATTTAGGCGAGAAAGACACCCCTCGCTTACTTTTGCCATAGAACATGGTTCGATGTACGTAATGAAATTCCCAACGAATCACTTCTGGACACACGAAATACCTAAACAGACGGATATTAAAGATGAAAGGATAAGTGTCACATTCAGACAGTTTAAGTCGTAGAAGATTTAATTTAATTATAATATGTAATCTATGCAAATCGTAATTAAACTTGATTCGTGCCTTTAATAAGAATATTCTATGTGCCTATCAAAAATCTATATCGCCGATTCCTTCATATCGAAATAAAAATATGCTTAAAATTTTGACATTTGTTCATATCTGAGAAAAAATTTCATTAGAAAGTGATTATAATTAAAGAAAATAAATAAAATTTTGTGTATGGCTAGTCTTCAATGAAAATTTTCAATTAGGAACTAAAATATTCTATTAAGGACCATGTATTATCTATTTTATACATAACATCATTTGTCAATACCAATTATTTAATAATCCCCCATACCAGATTTTGCCACGTTAAAACCCCAATTTTAAATGTAACGCCACAGAAATACCCTATCAGATTGCAAACCAGAGGGATGTATAAAAGTTGATAACTGAAACCGCGTCATGACTGTATAAATACATGAAACGCGTCTTTCCATCAGGACAAATGATTTAACTACGTTCCGTAGGCCCAACGGAGGTTTGCATATTAATGACCATATAAAGGTGAAAAGAGATAGGTTAATTTTAGATCCGGGGGAGTGGTTTGAGAGACTCGCCCCAGCTAGACAGGACTTGTGTAAATAAAAAAACACCTTCTGTTTCCTGAAAAAGTAAGTTTTTTATAGTTGAGCCTGATCTAACAATACCGCGTGACATTTCAAGAATAATATCCGTTGATCTGGTCGGCAAGTCCGGGCGCAGTGAGATTGAAACTTCGTGATGACGGGTTTTCTTATTTCTATTTTATGTGTCTTTATCTGTGCTATGAAGCGACTCACTTTTCTAGAAAGATTAATTGTCAAGTCGTATCTTTGCATCGTGTTTTTACAATGTATTACTTCCGAAAGCATGTCCCCGTAGAAAACACTAGACTAGTCGAAATGATCTTCGAACCAGTGCGCAGACATTTAATAAACTAGAACAGGGATTGTGACACGCGAGACGATCACATTGTTTTAACACCCATTTAACTTTTAAAATTTTGATTTTCATTCGTCGGACTGAGAGATCTATAATCTAATTTGTACTAGAAATATGTTTGCGAACAGTTGTTTTCGACAATGAATTTTTTCCTCCTTTTGCCAAACAGACGTCTTAAAACACTCTTCTTCAGTACTAGCGAATGCAAAAGAAATATTTGACCCAATTTCGTGAAAACTTAAATTATCCTCTTTCGATTGGCTTCAAATGTATAAATTAGAAACGGAAATGGTTGAATTTCTCAACAGTGTTGTACGGAGGAATAAAGTTTCAGAACTAAACGTAAATTTAGAAAAAAAATTACAAGATCTGGAAAATTGTGAGGAATATATTTTTAACAACAAGCACCGAAAATATTATTTTAAGGGGACTCACTACCCTTTAATCTTTAAAACATTCGATTTTTTGAAAAAATATATGCTGAAACCTGATCATTTCTGAACAAAATAAAACAAACCGCATGAAAATAATACACTTAGTTCCGGAGATATTTTAAATATTTTAATTACTGATCGACTTTATGGTAAGAAAAATTTTAAACTCATTTTTCTCAAAATGTAATTTTGCATCATTCCGCAACTGATATCTCTAGGACGTTTTTAACAAACGTAACAATGCACTTAAAAAAAATTCCCATTTTTGGTAATTTGAAAGTCCACCATCCCCTTAAGAAAATTAATGAAATTATTTTTAAAGACTGATTGTCCGGGTAGATATAAAATTTTCCATCAAAAGAATATTGGGTATATTATTTCATTAGAAACGCGCTAAGCGCATTCTGTCTGGCCCAGTATTTTTTTTGATGGAATGCATGAAAAATTTTTCTATCTACCCGGGCAATAATGCTAGTTATTATTATTATAATATATATATATATATATATATATATATATATATATATATATATACACACACACACATATTTATTTATTTTTCTTCTTTTACACAGACAATTGAACATCAAAAGACAACAATAAATCTATAAATGCCCTGTCCTGAACAGAATCTATTCCTCGTACAAGTTACAAAAAGAGTCAGGACGCAGGTAGCCAAATATCGGACGACATTAAGAGTTCCCTCGCGCCACGGTATTCTCTTGGTTCTGTCAATGTCGTTAAAGATTCCATTGATGGGTCAACTGCAGTCTCTCGGAGAAATGAAACATAAAATAAAATATTAGATAACATTAAAAGGTTAAATTAATCGGAATTCATAGTATATAAATCAGAGTGACGGCACTGTTGGGGGATTATTTATATTGCGCTACTTTAATTCTGAAATAGTTTAAAGGGATGGTGGACCTTTCAAATCGATTTTTACCACAGAGATATGAAATTTTGTATATATATATATTCATTAAAGTATAATAATATTAAACACCTTATAAAATTTTATAAATATTTAAAAAAAATATTTTATAATTAAAAAATTTAAATTTAATTACCTTTCTTTAAAATGCTCCTTGCGACTCAATTTTGAACTTTTCCCCTTAATTTTGCATTGCTTATAAATACTTTCTGAACAAAGTTATGTATTTTTTTGTACTTTCGTTTAATAGTTAATTTTTAGAAAATATTTTTATGCTTGTACTCTGAATTTTCGCTAAATTTTTGTACACTAAAGTTAAACTTTTATAACCTCGAATCCTAAAATGGATACATAACTTTATTTTGCGGTATTACAGGAATCTTTATTATAAATTTCGTCAAAAATTACGACGCGAGGAGCATTTTAAAGACTTGCAAATCTGGAAATTTTTCATTTTGAGAAAAAGTCATTTAAAAGATAATTTTTTTATGTACTTTTAATACTTACTACTCTAAAGCCACCAATTTTTCATTTCACTACACATTTTATATGCATTTCATTCCAATGTTTTTAAAATATTAATGCACCCCCCAAAAAAATTCCAATTTTTGCTCGATTTTTGGTAATTTGAAAGTCCACCATCCCCTTAAAGCGGGTAGTTTGAAAATAGTTTTATAGAATTCATTAGGTTCAAGAGTAATTTGGAAATGGATTATTATTTGAGCTTACTAAAAAAATCGTTGTTCTTTCAGCTATTTCATTTGTGGTATCCCCGAATAACAAATTGGTTAAAAAAATAATAACTCTTGAGATATTAGTATGGTTGGATTGGAAATAAATTTTTCACGTATCTTGGCCTCCTTTTTTGCGGATATTAGCAAGAATAACTTTTTTTACGATGGTTTTTTTTTTTAAATATACTAGTCATTTCTATTTTTAGCATCGTCAGAATTTAAGTCTTATTCTTCAAGGGAGCTGAATTTATTGCTAGTTTCATTTAACAGCAGTTATTTTTTTTTAAGAGCATTATTCTTAGTCTAGCCTTTATAAATTTTTTTGAAGAAAATTTACTTTGCATAAGCTTTTTTTTTTAAAAGCATCTATTTTAAGGGGACAGTGGACTTTCAAACCTAACTTCTTTTTTTTTTTTAATGGATTTGCTTGAAATTTGAATATGGGATTAGTACCACACACACACACACACATACATATATATATATATATATATATATATATATATATATATATATATATATATATATATATATATATATATATATATATATGTGTGTGTGTGTGTAAAAGTGGTTAAAATTTAATGATGAAATATTAATAATTCATGAATTATATCAAAAATTGGCCTCATTAAAAAATGCTCCATGCGCATTTCTTTTGCATATAAAACGGTAATTTTTATTTATAAGATACCTTATAGAATTAACAATGAAACTTATTGCTTATTTTAAGCATTCATTAAAAAGAAAAAAATAATAATAGCACCCTTTTTTATTATGAAAAATACCTATAAATCATCTTTCCAAGAACAAAATTTAAAAATTCTGAGCTACAAAGCATAATTATTTTCAATAAGATTTATTAGATATACAGTTCAGTATATAAAACATAAATTTCAAAGTAATAAGATCATTAGAAATGCGCCTGGAGCAGTTAAAAATTTTCGTGTTAATTACTAATATCTCAAAAACTATGAAACATAATTCCATGAATGTTTTATCATTCATGTTATTTTATTGCGTTTTGAACTAAATTTATTGCAATCACTCCAAATTTTGTTATTTTCGGAGATATTCTAAATATTTAATTACTGATCAAGTTTATGGTAAGAAAAATGTAATTCCGCAACTGATATCTCAAAAACTACGAAACATAATTCCATGAAATTTTCATCACTGCATAATAATGTTATTTTATTGCGTCTGAACTAGAATCACTACACATTTTGTTATTTTTTCAGGGGTAAATTAATGAAAAATTACAATTTGGAAAAATTGGGAGTCAATTGCAATAGTTACAAAGAGTATGAAAATATGCCTTATTTTCCCGACTTAAGAGTCGTGAGTCCCCTTAACGCGTTTAAAAAAATTATTTAAAATTAATTTGTTTATTAAAATAAATTTATCATATACAAAATTGGGAGTAAATTGAAATAGTTACAAAAAGTATGCCTAGGGTCTTTTTAACATAATCACCAGAATTAAAATTTTTACACTTACCCCAGACGAAAGTTTCGGAAGAGTGAGTTTGGTTGAGGGAAGCCCGCACGGAATGAGTGAAGTGGTTAATGACTTATAGACTACCACACACACCAAAAAAAAAATAAAATAAAAAAAAAAAAATAAAAATAAATTAAATTAAATATTCATTTGTGTGTCGACAACTGCGCCGCACCGTAAATTGTTTGGACCTTGGGCAGGCATTCGCAAAAAACAAAATCGGGACAAGCTGCTAAAACAACTGATTCATTTCGGTCTGAAATTTCCTTTTTCGGCTCGAGGGTAATTTACGAGGCGAAAGTATTTGATCTTTATCGAAGACAACTCCAGTTCATAAATGTTCGAGGGTTAAAAATATGAGCTTATTTATAAAGTAATGCACTATTAATTTATTTATTTAAAATATCCTGGTTAGTTTATTATATTTTTTGGACCCTCTATCGATGGAACCAATTTTTGTGCGTGTGTTGTTCGGATAAATTCTCTTTGGCCACGCGAGTAATTTCCCATCCAATTATTTTTTATGTTCGGATAAATTCTATTTGGTGCATATGATAACTTTTTGTGAACAGCTCTGTAAAATTCAATTTAGTGTGGCTTTTCTTCATACTAATTATGTCAGTCCGCTAATAGAGTATGAAGAACGCTTCTGGCATCGAAATACATTGAGCAGGAGAATTGATGCCACTTTAGTAATTACATTCCTTTTACCCTAAATTACAAATAACCCACAAAATAAGAGTAGGGACCTCAATAAATGAAGCCAAAAATTCTATTAGTACGGCTTGCATCTAGCCAACTTCTGGAAATATGTGTACGTTGTGGAACTCAGTGCGATTTGGGCAAAGTTCCCTACGGAAATATTTGCTAACAAACAACGTGTAACATCAGCAGTTTGCGAATTTAATATGGGTGGACACTAGGAATGAATACAGGTCATTCGAAGGAAAATTTGGTGTTGTATTGCATTCACGAAAAATTTTGTTTCGGAAAAGGCATAATAATTGCAAAGAACCAATTTACCCGTAAATTATAAAAAAAAATGCTATTCGTAAAAGAGAACAGCTATCCAGAAGGCGTTACATAATCAGCAGGGTGTTTTTAAAATCGTCATGACCGTGGTGTTGATGAACCATTGCAACTTAAATTATTACAAATGTCTTGTAATAATATTTATAAATATTTAAAAGCACTCTAAGACAGATGTCATAAAAAAATCATGTGAGAATTAAAGGAGAAGACATATTTTTAAAATTCTTTAATTTTTTTTTTAAAAAATTTAAATTACTCAATTTTTACCCACAAAATAATTTTTATTCTTGTTAAAATCAGTTTGTTTAATAATAATATGTGTATACTTCTGCAAAAATATTCCTTCAAAGGGTACCAAGTCCCCTTAAGCATGTATTTTCGGCACGCTATGCCGTCTCGTGATCCGGTGCGTCAGACCGCATTGGATCGCTCTCCAAAAGTGAAGACTCCAAGGTATTCAACATATTCAGGGCGTCGTGCCCGCGTCCGACACACATGTTGAGCTGACGCATGCCCTCGGAGAAATTTTGCTTCGCGAGATCCATTAAACGCATCCCCTCGGAGAAATATTCCTTTGCGCAATTCGCACTCATCGACGATATGTTGCACACATACTGAAGATTATCAATCTGTTTGTAAGTTACCGAAGCTGCTGGATTGTCCATGATGAGTAAATTAATTTGCGCATATTCGATTCTAAGCATATAGTTTATTTAGAAAAATAAAATAAAATAAATTGTATAATAAAATAAAAAAATAAAATAAATTATAAATAAATAAATAAATATATATATATATATATATATATATATATATATATATATATATATATATATTAATGTCATTTCAGTTCCTAAGACTTCTCCCGGTATGGAGAATTTACAATTTATAGCTCACATCGATTTTGTCCGTTCCGAAAACAAATACATTCCCTGGAGAGTTTTTTTCGTTTCTACTAAACCTCCTTTTCGCAAATACGTGGTGGAATCGAACGGCGAAGATGTAAAATTTACTCTCGAAGACGTCATCCACAACCTGAAAGTTTCCGGTTTTCCAAGAATCGAAAATACCGTGCCTCCTCAATGTTCAAAATATGTCGAAAACAATAGAATGGACGACGCCATTTGCGAAATGTGTTCCGACTTTGTTTTCTCGAAAAATGACGGGTGGAAAGTATGCATCGGCGTCATAGATAAATACACTCACAACTACTTGGTAAAAATTGTCGGATTATCCACAAACTTATTTTTGTTACCGAGACTTGACGCAAGTCTGTCTGTCATAACATATGCAGCATATTGTCAAAATCAGAAAAATGATCAAGTGATGTGTTAATAATTAGAATATAATGGCCTGTATGCAGATTTTGTTTGTCGGCTGTATTTATAAAAAAAAATCTTGTGTATAATGTTTTAAGAACTAGAGTAGTTTTGTAACTGACTAAAACCATCAAATTTTATAAAAAATTTTCAATGACTGTTTAAGAAGATCCTTTTGAGCAAATCTTGTCAGAGACAAAATATATAATACCAAATAATCGTTGAAAATATATATTTATATAGTACCAAATGATTTTTTTTTAAGTAAAGAATCATTGAAAAAATATATATTTACATAGTACCAAATGATTTTTTTTAAGTGGACCCTGACTTCTTTTGTTTTGAATATGTAATTAGTACCATAAATATGTAGAAGTGGTTAGAATATAAGGGTGAAAATGTTCCATGCGCATTTCTTTTGCGTGGCAATTTTTATTTATAGGATACCTTACAGAACTGACAATGAAACTTATTGCTTATTTTTAAGCATTCATTAAAGAAAAAAAAAATAATAATAGTGAAACACACTTTTTATTACTCAAAATACCTATAAATCCTCTTTTCAAGTTGAAGCATAATTATTTTCAATAAGATTTATTTGGTAAATATATAAAACTTAAATTTCAAAGCAATACGATCATTAGAAATGCGCCTGGAGCAGTTTGAATAAATTCAAATGCCATTTTTTTCAAAACAAGTTCCTATTTTTATGGATTTTTTTTGCTTAAGAAAGAAAAATTGATGGATTATTTTTAAATAGATTAATTAACAATTGCATTCTGATTTTTTTTTAAATTTAGAATTTTCAGTTCTAAACAACACTATAAAAATTTCATAGCAATTGGTTGATATAAAAAAAAAAGGCTTTCATGGTCGCCTTAAGATAATTACATGAGGAAAAATAATAATACAAAAGTATAAAAATTCAAAACTTTATTATCAAATAAAATAGCGAGTCCTTTTTCATATAATGTTAAAACTGTTATTATCAAATTGAAGAGTCCTTCTTCATTCAAAAACTGTATTTAAAATAAAACAAGATTTTTTTTTACGTTACGCAGAAGAGGTATCATCTATAAAGAAAAAAAAAACATATATATATATAAAAATTATTACTATATAATGTATTTAAGGGGATGGTGGACCTTTCAAAACGATTTTTGAAATTTTTACCACAGAGATATGAAATTTTGTATATATATTCATTAAAATATAATAATATTAAACACCTTATAAAATTTTATAAATATTTTTAAAAAAATATTTTATAATTAAAAATTTTAAATTAAATTACCTTTCTTTAAAATTCTCCTTGCGACTCAATTTTAAACTCTTTTTATACCTCGAATCCTATAATGGATACATAACTTTATTTTGATGTATTACAGGAATTTTTATTATAAATTTCGTCAAAAATTACGACGCGAGGAGCATTTTTAAGACTTGCAAATCTGGAAATTTCTCATTCTGAGAAAAAAGTCATTTAAAAGATAATTTTTTTATCTACCTTTAATACTTACTACTCTAAAGCCACCCAATTTTTCATTTCACTACACATTTTAAATGCATTTCATTCCAATGTTTTTAAAATATTAATACACCCCCCAAAAAAATTTCCAATTTTGCTCGATTTTTGGTAATTTGAAAGTCCGCCATCCCCTTAAAAAAAAACATCATCTGTACATTGAAAATTTACTAATGTCAATTTAAATCATACACCCCCTCCGCGTCAACATAATCGACTAATCTTTACATGTCACCTACATAAGTTTTTAATTTATAGTAACACTTGATTAGTGCCATTTATAACTAAAATATATAATAAAAAAATATTTCCTAAACAAATATAGAAATGAAACTTTATTTATATATTTTCATAAATGAACCTTTTTCTAAAAACATAATTAAAAACTTTAAAATTACACATTTTCTAAAAAACATAATTAAAAACTTTAAAATTACTCATTTTCTAAAAACAACATATTAAAATTTTTAAGGAAAATTACTTACTGGATTAAATGCTTTTGGAGGTAGCTATCCTTTCAAGATAGTAATTCCGTCTTCTTCTTCTTCTTTGTCTTTGTTGATCCTGAGCGCTATTGGGGGACATGAAGTTTCGTCGACACTTATCGGGGAAGATGGCGAATATACAGCATCAGCTGTTACGCGAGAACAAGAAGGGCAATCACACGGCAACAAACAACCGTTTTGTCTAGGCTGTGTTTTCATTTCGATTCTTTTTTTTTTACATCACATTCTGCACAGTCGCAACTTCTTTTCACGCTCGGACCCGGATCGAGCCGTCGCATTCCGAAATTGTCATAATCTCTGGGATGGAATTTAATGCGACAACAAGGACACGTCTCGTTATCCCTCATCCACCGCATCATTCGTAATTTATGGAACTTGTGTCCACATAAAGTTGGAATTAGGGAATTCGTTTTGTTACGGTCTCCCGGTTCCGAATCCCACAGGCAGTAGCCCTCTACGCACTGAATTGGAAATCCCATTTTATCGACGGGCATACAAAAGTGGCCGAGCATATCTCGCCTCTGAGTATCTCGCGCCGACGAGGTCTGGTAGGTGATATGGGCCTCAGGGGGGATGTTCCCAACTTGAATTTTTGTAAGTAAACTGTATGCCTGTTTCATGGATCGCTCGCAATCCGCGAGCGACTCTAGAGCGTCTGTATTCAAGATACAGTATCTGGATTCTTTCAAATATTCTTCTGCGTGGACGAGGTCCCCCATCGCCCTAGCCAGCATCCACATGTAGTTTAATTCCATCTCGAGGCGGACAGAGTTCTGTTTCCAGAGCAGAGAAAAATGAAATAATATATATCCTCCCTAGAGAAAGAAATGAACGAGACAAGGTTAATTACTACCGAGTCTTTGAACAAAAAAAATTGACCTCGTCGGATATCCACGTACTCACGAATATATATAAAAAAAAAAGAAACTCGTGGGCGGCCCTTGAGAAAAATAAATAAAAAAGCAACAGATGGTCTTTCATTACCAAATGGAAGGTCAGTCACGTAGGCATCAAAGTTAATGAGATTCTGCAGTTATGACATGGGCTAAGTATAATATTTCGCCGATACATATTTTTTTTTTTGTATCAAAGTTATATTTTATGCGAGAACTTGTAAATTCATAAATAAATTTTATTTATACATTACTGAAGGGCGCGACATAAAATTAAAAAAATATATATACACTATGTTTAATTATACTCATTAATTTATTTTATTTTTCACACACACAACTGAATTTGGCCGCGCCGTGTCTTCTTATGACTAGTTTTGAACAGGGTAACCTCGTCGATCTGCAAATATTCGTGTCGACAGCTAAATTAAAGTTTTTTATTTATGGAATAAAACTTGGTATACTTCAAATAACGTGCAGTTTATTTTTTTTTTACATATTGTTCAGAATATCTCGAAGGTTAATTGATATTGCAGGGGGTAATATTTGTTAAAAAAAAAATCCAGAAATATTTTATAAGTTATAGTGTAATTTGCTCAATATTGACGTGGGTATCCAACAATCTTCATACACCATCGTGAAACAATTACCCCCTTCCCTTTGCTTATTCACCCATTCTTCGTCGGTCAAGTCTAACATGGTCGGATCGTTTTCGAAATGTAAATAGTATCCTCCGACCAAGGCCAATGCGTTCGGGCCGCTGATTTTGTCCAACTTGACGGGTTTTAGGTTTCTTCGCACGGGTAGGTATTTTTTCGGATAGGCTGTTGTATAACTTTGTGCGGCATCGCTACTCGACACGTTATTCGCGACGATGTGTTTTACGAGATACTGTCGAAAGCAACTGTCCAAATGGTCCGCGTGCTTTTTTTTCTGACGGTTAGACCAAGTATATTTGCCCAAGCACCAGTGGCACGCATTTTTATTCGCCATGTCGTGAGTTTTGAGTAGGTGATTCTCCAGATCGTAGGGGAACATCGCCGTATTGCATAATTGACATTCGATGGGGATCTTGCATTGCGATATATTTTTCAGGTGAGTCTTCAACGGATTACTCATGACGGGAGCTTCGGGGGCACTATACGTTAAATATAAATTCGAAGCAAGTAAGGTTTAAAAAAAAATAAAAATAAAAATACCCGCCGGATTCTTTTTTATTATATATTTTTATAAAATAGAAAGAAAGAAAACTGTTGACCTTATTATCGTAAAAAAAAAACTTAAAGCGGTTTGCCGTGCGGATCAAATATTTTTTTTATTTTATTTATTTTTTTTTAATGTGCGTGTCCAGTTGGACCTCGACAGCATTCGTCGAGACCTTTCCGGAGAGGTACTACACCAAGTACCGATTGACCATATAATTTTCAAAACTCTTTTAATAACCCACGCATGAAATGTTTTGATAAATATGTTATCATTTTTTCAAAAATTCTTTTTCAGACCTATATATTTCGATAAATATATTAGTTTCAAAAAACTCTTTTTCCGACCTATACATTTCGATAAATATGTTGGTTCTATTATTTTTAAAAAAACTTTTTTACCAACCCACGCTTTCGATAAATATGTTAGTTAAAATATCATTTTTTTTTTCAAAAACTCTTATCCTTTCGAAAAATATGTTAGTTCTATTATCATTTTTCAAAAACTCTTTTACCAATCCTCAATATCTGAAAAAAAATAACACACAGATTAAAAAAAGGTATTTCGTGTCAAGAGACAACATATTTATATAATCCCAAACATGTCTAAAAAAAGGTATTTTGTGTCAAGAGACAACATATTTATATAATCCCAAACATGTCAAATTTATTTAAAAACTAAACAAAACTTTTTTTACTAATGACAAGAAAAGTTTTTACAATCAAGATCATCGGCAATTACTGATCTAATTTTTATGTATTCTTTAATTCGGTCCATTCGACGCATCGTTGGATTTTTTTTTCTTTTTCAAAAGAGGTATCATCTTCGCTGAATCCGTTATAAGTTTTATACTTTTATTCAATATAATCAGTCTATCTTTTTTTTTCATCACTTCAAAATCTGTCATAACACGATGGGCATTTTTTAAGGCCGTCTTGATATGTTTCGAAATCATTTTCAATTTCGATCGGTCGAAGGTTTTTTTCAAATTATTCAAACAAGCCAATGCATCCAACCCGTATTTAGCACATTCATGGAACTGTTTCCATTCATCCTCGTATTTCGTCAATGTTTCTTTGGAATATTTTAAAATGCTCATATCTTTCAAGATAATAATCTGGATACTTGACATCGACATACTGAACGATTATAAGTTGTAAGGAATTACACGTTCTCTCTAAAGCAAGTGTAAGGGTTTGAAAACCGTGCAACTGTGAAGAATATATATATATATATATATATATATATATATATATATATATTTATTTATTTATATATTTTTTTTTGGAGTAATATATAAGGCCATGGCCCAGAAGGGAGGAGGGTGGCCTTGGCATTAAAATTCATGTATAGGTAAATTTTACTTTTACTAATATTTAATTAATGTACGGCAAAACTAAAATTTTATTTCATTAAAGGGCTCATTACCCTTTAATGAAATAAAATTTTAGTTACATTATTTTATTTTATATTAAATTTACTTTAACCGTAACTTAACGGTAAATTTCGTGTACTTGTACGGGTCGGTAAATTCATACATGCCGTCAGAGCGACCACCGACGCCCGCAGGATAATTTCAACATTACCGTACTACTGTACGGTAAGTTCAACCGTTCCGTGACGGTCGACAAGTTCAACCACGCCGTACCAATATTGCCTCGGTCAATCCGCACGGCATCGATTATTCCAACGGTACAAACCGCACCTCTCTACGACCCTCGGTTGCCGAGTTATGACGGTCCGAATTTGTGCTGAAATCCGCAGGTTCGAGAGGGCGAAACCATCAATTGTATGTGAGTTCACCAATGTAGATGCAAGCCTTCCAGTGTTAAATAAAATTTGTCATTACCTTATGTATTGGAATGTATGTTTTATCTACAAAGTTCCAGTGTTATTGTAGAGATTTAGCAAAAAGTATTTATAACGAATTAAGACGTACAAAATGCTTTGTGATTTATTATTGCAAAATGAGTCAAAAAAACGTATTATTTTCTTTGAACAAAACAATAAATTGAGACATATAAAAATATTTTGTAATTTATGACAAATTTGCTTTAACAGAACCATAGATTGGAAAATATATATTGTAATTTATGACAAAGCTGCTTCGTGATTTATTAAAACTACCTTATCATATAATTGAGACAGAATGTTTTATTTGAATGAAAATATTTTTTTTCCCGCAAAACATATATCATGTTCAAAAACAAAACTTTATTCCCTATCATTAAAATTTTTGTTCAACTATGTTTTTTTAATACAAATTTCAGTGTTTAATAGGTTCGAGATCGACGCCGAGTAAATTTGAAATTCTTTCGGTAGTGCTTAACCATCTGTGGCACGATTTGTCGTTACATACCGGACAACAGCTGTTGATCGTCTCGTTTCTGATCAACAATTCCCTCACGTTTCGTAACGGTGCCCAATTCGCTTTGTATTGAATCCATTCGTTTCTTGAATACCTATTCAAGAAATAAAGTTTACCGATGCCCATGTTTCGAACGTGCCTGCCCACGTCATGCCATTTCCAATCTCCGTCTATCGACACGCTTTTTTTACCATCTATCAAAGTATATCCGGTCCGCCCGATGGCGAGGATGGCCGGAGCGTTTCTGTGATACACGACTTGATATCTCGGTTGACGATCTAAGTAATAATTCCTACGCGGCTCGGGAACTTGCACAGACGAAACCCTAGGGTCAGACGAATCGGAATGATCCGAGTCATTATTCATGGTTGATTGAGGGCAGGAGATATTCAATCCTACTTTACAAATGGGTAGGACACATTTTTTTATTTATTTTAATTTTATTTTATTTAATTTTTTTTTATTTTTTTAATACACACACACACACATATATATATATATATATATATATATGTGTGTGTGTGTATATATATATATATACCCGCTCTCAGCGTAATATTCCTGAGTCATGGATAAGCAAGCATTAGAGTACATGACGAGGGCCGTCGGGGACATTTTGAACGCTAACGATTATTGTGACAGTGCCAGGGCCCGTAATGTGTTGAGCTCGAAAAAATTTGTGATTGAAGATCTAGACGACTGCAAGAAGTGCCTAGAGCGAGCTAGAAAATTTCTGAGTCAGGCACGGCGCGAGATATCCTCTACCGAGTCTTCCGAAACTCCTTCGACGTCCGCTCCAGTTCTGATGTCCCGTGTCAGGGAATCGAGTATAAAGGATATTCCGCCGTCCCAACGTCAAGAAATCATGAATACACTTTTAGAAAAATTTCCCAACTTTCGAAATTCTCCTTTCGTTTCAGCTCGCAATGGTGAACCACCGAAAAAAAAGAAAATTGTGCAATGTCTCTTTTGTCTCGACTCGAGTGCAGAAACGAATTCAATCGAGGCGAGTTGCGGGCATTCTTTTCACGTTTCGTGTATGAGAAAATACGATAGTTGCCCCACTTGCGGCAAAGCGTTCCGTCCACAAGACTCCACGAACTTTGTAGAGACCGATAGCAAGAAACCCGAAACTGTCGCGAAACTTTAAAACTGGGGGTTCATTATTATTATTATTATGTCGTTTCAATAAAAATGTGACAATTATTTGAGTATCTTGATTTTTTTTGTTACTGTTATCAATTCATAGTAACGTTATGGGATGAGGAAGAAAAAATCTGAATATATGGTAAAAATCAATCCTACTAAGCAGAAAAAAAAATTATTTACCACAGGTATATTTAAATATTACTATTTTGGGGATTCAAACTGAGACTGTCAAAAGAAAAAAAAACACTTGTAGGAAAAATAACATGAAAGTTGATAACAAAAATTTTTAAATCCGACTATATTTTTTTTTTTTTTTTAATCTCGATTAAATTTCAACAAACGGCCAATTGAACATAATTGATATACAAGAAAATATTAAAGTACATTAATTCCCCCAATCACAAACGTCAAAGTACATATAATGATTACAAATTTAATCCTTTGTGTTCATTACCAATCAATATTAAATTTTCTTGTAAAAAAAATATCCAATTATAATAATTGGGGGCTGAAGAGTGACAATTCATTATTATTGCTGCAATTTAAAAGAAAAATAATTAAGATATTTTATAAAAAAATAGATTGAAGGAAAACAATTACCATTTCTACGGCAAGGTAAATTCCTACGCAGTTCATATTCCGAGAAAAATAATCGACGCTCTCTGCTGAAATTAACCTTCGATTCGTCACGCTGTTGAAAACGCCCACGCTCTTGTATATAATACACGCCGACCTTCGGATTCGTCACGCTGTTGAAATTAATCACGAAGGGCTCTTTTCATTTAACATCGTAGATGATGAGCCGCGAACAAAACAGTAGAGACAAATATTTTGTAATTTATGACACAGATGCTTTCACGGAATGAGAATAAAATTTTTCAAATCATGAGACCTTAACTTATTCATTAAAGCGTAATTATATGAAACATTTTAAAGATCCTTTGGAAAATGTTTATTTACATAATTTCTAAACCATATGTTAAGTGAATCTAAAGAATTTGAATTGTGCGAATAAAGCTGCAAGAAAAGA